>JAYESD010000002.1:144906660-146346651 GCA_036927565.1 Tuctoria greenei
TCACAAAATCAATTTCAAGCAAGGAGATATCTCCTCAAGTAACTAATTTACCATATCACACTAGTCAAATACTTAGATGACATGTTTTCCTATTATGCTTGTGGTAATCAATGTAACACCCTCATTTTCATGCATCATGCATTGCATAAGTTCATATAGAAGTTTAACATTAATCCACATAAAATGGAATGAGTTTAAAATGAATTTAAAGCAAAACCGCACTCAAAAGTTCTGAGGAGTGCGGACTAGTCCGTTTTTAGTGCGCATGAGACCGATTTTTCTCTGACCTCGCTCGGACATGTCCGTTTTAGTGTGGACTATTCCGGTTTTTGCCTCTGTGCAGTTTCAGACTTGTACGGTCCATTGCGGACTAGTCCGATATTCCAATTATTTGAAATTTTGCCTAGTCTCTAGACTTGTTTGGACTTGTCCGACATCTAGCGCACTTGTCCGTTTCCCTTTGACTAAAATAGGACTTGCCCGGTTTTGGCCAGACTTGTCTAATCTTCTTCTGACCAAGTTCGGACTTGTTCGATATAGTCCGAACTTGTCTGTTTTCGCCTTTGTCAGTCTTCAAACTAGTCTGGTGATCGCGATTCTGAGTTGATCTTTTGTTTCACGACGCATTTTTGGGTTTTACCTTAAGTGGGCCTAAGGACGTCGTTTCTAACTCTTTTTGGAGCCCATGTGGGACCCCACACCGTCCTCCTGCCCCCCCCCCCCCCCCCCCCAAAACTTAAAATCCATCAAACCCTAGCCATCCACCTCTATATAAACAACCCCACCCCTTGACTTTACATCTTTTTATCTCAATTGAAAGACCACAAACTCTAGTTCATTGAGAGCCGCCATCAAGGAGGGATAAGGAGATCCCGAGCAAGAAGAAGAAGAGGAGGAAACAAAAGAGGATCAAGATCTCCATCAAGTTTGCGTTCTTCATCAACAATTCACCATCAAGTTCTTCATCAACCCTTGATCATCAAGATCCAAGTGTTGCCTACAAAACTCTTGATTCATTGGAGTTCTAAACACCTGGTACACCTTCTACTTCCTATTTCTCACGTGAATTCAACCCCATTTCTCATATTCACGTCGATCTAGAAAACCCTAATTTGCTGGTTTTGCGAAGGGTGGACTAGTCCGACACTGCAATGGACTAGTCTAATTTTGAAATCTGTTTCCTACTGAATTAATTCTAAATCGATTCGAATCAAATCAAACCTGTGTAGACTTGTTAATAACAATTGTAATTGATTAGTAAAGATTAAAAGCAACTTATTAGCATGTTTTACTTAACAATTGCATTAATCATGCATATCATGTAATATTGAGTAATATTTGTGCACTTATTGATTGTAATTCCTGTCTTGTATGTTCGTTGCGTGATTTAGACGAATTTGCGCTAGAGGGTGCTGCGGAGGGTCTCCAACACCAGGAATTTGAAGACATTGACTCAAACCAAGCTCAAGAGCAAGACAAGTGTCCTTGAACATATTGATCTAATTTTAAGATAAATGTTTTGTTTGCAAACTTCATGCTTGTGTCAATTTGATGGGATTCCTATGATAGGAAGTTTGCTAGCTGTTTTTAACCACCCTTGTCACCTGGAATACATAGTAGA
Source organism: Tuctoria greenei (assembly GCA_036927565.1). Lineage (NCBI taxonomy): Eukaryota > Viridiplantae > Streptophyta > Magnoliopsida > Poales > Poaceae > Tuctoria > Tuctoria greenei. The sequence continues at coordinate 144,908,282 of JAYESD010000002.1, forward strand.
GAGTCGGGAAGGGATTTTACCTTTGCTTCGCTTAATTAATTGGGATGGGAAAAACAACTATTCCATTTAGTTATGCATTAATGAGATCATGGTCAATATGAATTGGTCAATATGATATGGTAATGGGTGATCTAAGCAAGCCTGATATGTGGATGGATTGGATGTTATGGTGGTTTCTTGCTTTAGATCTCAGGACCAGTTCATGTGAGAATAAGCCAGGACTACAGTGCCACCATGAGGCCAAGTATGGGTGCATCATAGCTGATTGATTAGGGTATTGCTGGTATTGCGTGGATCATTTGGCGCACCAAAGAAGTGGAGTCAGATTGGGTTTGGATTTGTGGCGGGACTCCCTGGGATCCGAATGGCACAAGAGGGGGCCCTTTGTTGAAGATGTGCTCAGTTGGAGACATCGCCACCGGTAAAACCTTAGTGGGTCTGTACATGCTACACTACAAGGATTCCGCCCTGCTGTAACGATTGTATTGCAACAAATACTAAATCGTTGCAGTAAGCTTGGTATTTTGCCATGATTCACTAGTTCATGGCATTAGCATCAATCACCACGGAACACGATCGTTGCATTAAGATCTGTTGCCATGATTCACTAGTTCGTGTCATTAGGATCTATCACCACAAATCTGTTGCCACGATTCACTAGTTCGTGGCATTAGCATCTATCGCCACAAAACACGATCATTACATTAGGATTTGTTTCCATGATTCACTAGTTCGTGGCATTAGGATCTATCGCCACGAGTCTGTTGCCACGATTCACTAGTTCGTGGCACTAGCATCTAGCGCCACGGAATACAGTGGCTGCATTAGGATCTGTTGCCACAATTCACTAGTTCATGGCGTTAGCATCTATCGCCACTAAACACAATCGTTGCTTTAGGATCTGTTGCCACGTTTCACAAGTTCATGGCGATAGGATCTATTGCCACGAAACACAATCATTGCATTAGGATCTGTTGCCACGATTTATAGGTTCGTGGCGTTAGGACCTATCGCCACAGAATAGAATTATTGCATTCGGAACTTTTGCCAAAATTCACTAGTTCGTGTCATTAACATCTATCGCCGCAGAACACGATCGTGCATTAGGATATGTTGCCACGATTCACTAGCTCGTGGTGATAGGATCTATCGCCACGAAACACAATCGTTGCATTAGGATCTGTTGCCATGAATTACCGGTTCGTGTCGTTAGGATCTATCGCCACGGAACAGAATCATTGCATTAGGAACTTTTGCCACGATTCACCATCTCGTGGCATTAGGATCTATCGCCACGAAACACAATCATTTCATTAGGAACTTTTGCCATGATTCACCAATTTGTGGCTATAGGATCTATCGCCATGAAACACAATCGTTGGATTAGGATCTGTTGCCACGAATTACCAGTTCGTGGCATTAGTATCTATTGACACAGAACATAATTGTTGCATTAGGAACTTTTGCCGCGATTCACCAGTTCATGGCGTTAGGATCTATTGCCATGAAACAAGATCGTTGCATTAGGAACTTTTGCCACGCTTCACGAGTTTGTGGCATTAGGATCTATCGCCACGGAATAGAATCGTTGCATTAGGATCTGTTGCCATGATTCACCAGTTCATGGCATTAGGATCTATCGCCACGAAGCACAATCGTTGCGTAAGGAACTTTTGCCACAAATCACCAGTTCGTGGCGATAGGATCTATCACTATGAAACACAATCATTGCATTAGGATCTGTTGGCCAGAATTATCGGTTCATGGCATTAGGATCTATCGCCACAGAACACAATCGTTGCATTAGGAACTTTTGCCACGATTCACCAGTTCGTGTCGTTAGGATCTATCGTCATGGAACACAATCCTTGCATTTGGAACTTTTGCCACGATTCACCAGTTCGTGGCATTAGGATCTATCGCCACGGAACACAATCGTTGCATTACGAACTTTTGCCACGATTCACCAGTTCGTAGCATTGGGATCTATCATCATAGAACACAATCGTTGCATTAGGAACTTTTGACACGATTCAATATCAGCTTGCTTCTAAGCTTGCCGCTAAATAGATTAGCGGCTTTTATCTTTTCAAAAAAAATCAAATAGTTCACGTACAGCTAGCTCACACAGTACTTATATAAAAAAATCATCATCTTCACTGTCCCAGCCAATATTGGAGGTACAATACCATCATTGATATATGTATCATCGTCGTCGTCATCTTCATTTTCTAATGGAACTCTATTTGTCTCAAACTGATAACATGTTCTCATTTGAAGAGCGCAAGCATCACCAGTTGCTCCATCAATGTCATTCCTATCACATGGGGTCCTATCCTCATTTATATCAGTAAGTCGTCGATTATCAAATGTCTCAGCCTCCATCGTCTCAGTGACATTATTTTCACTGTCTCAGGGGGCATGGCAAAAAGGTTTCGTGGCTTCGTTTTAACAACCGTAGCTCATTTAGGCCGCTTCACACTTCCAACGTAAAAAAATTGTTCTTCTTGGGTGGCTAGAATGTAAGGCTCATACTTAAATTTAGAAAGAGTAGTGTTAACATATATCATTCCGTATCGATCCATTTTATAGCCTCTGCTTTGGCTCTAACCGGAACGAGGCCGATCAAACCAGTCACATTCAAATAAAAAACCTCTTGATTTATTTCAAAATCAACAGAAATCATTTTCTTGATTACTCCAAACCACTCATGATCACCATTCCGAACAACAACAACCCTGTTTTGCGTCCGTAAATCTTTTTCCACCTCTACAGTTTGAAAGAAGAAGCCATTTATGAATGATCGACTAGAAAAACGTGCCCGACGATCAGGTCCTCTAGATAATGCATACCAATAATCGATTACTTTGCCTTCTTTGCGTAATGTCGTAGTCTGTACACATTAGTATACAAGAGGTGATCGATAAACAAACTTTAGAACACATATTTGTTCAATATTTCATGAATGTAAAAACTTGCATGTACTTAGTCATTTTTGAAACCAATAAACAAACTCATCTCTATGGCGTTTTTCAACATCACGAGAATGAATCTTTTTCAGCTCTTCAAAATGCTCACTAAAAAGGGTACAAAATTAAATTAGCCATTTACAATAAGAATGATCCAATATAGTATAGAACATCTGAGTTATTCGTACTTGATCCATGGAGTGGCCTCTTCAACATTAGAAATAATATAATGCATGATGTTACGTAGTTCCACCATAGTAAGTTGACCCCATTTAAACCCTTTTTTAGAATTATCAACTTCAATAAATATATTAGACTCGAGAGAAGATTCATTCCTAGCTGCAGCTAAATGACGTTGTGGCCTATTAAGCTTGGTGCTGATGTTATCCAAAAACTGACTATAAAAAGTCATACACTCTTCCATAATATATCCCTGAACTATAGAACCCTCCGGGTGAGCTCTGTTCCGTACATACCTCTTCAATGTACCAAGGTACCTCTCAATTGGATACATCCATCTGTAAGAAACAGGTCCACCCAAGCAAGCTTCTTCGCCAAGATGGATTGGAAGATGTACCGTGATATCAAAGAAAGCGGGAGGAAGCAACATCTCAAGCTTACAAATTGTTTCAGGAAATTATTTGACCATCTTATCCAAATCTGGTTCCGCCAATTCTTTAGAACAAATTCTAGAAAAGAATCTGCTAAATTCAATTAAAGGTGCAACAACCTTTTCAGGCAATATGTCACGTATTGCAATAGGAAGGATCTTCTGAAATATAATATGGCAGTTATGAGTTTTTAGACCTGATACCTTACGTGTTGTTATGTCCACACATCTCTTGATGTTTGAGGCATAATCATGGGCATCTTCACATGCCCCAAAAACTTGCACAAGGTGGTCTTCTGATCTTTATGCAGGGTATATGATGCTGATGGACAATCATACTTCCCTTTCATATCCACCGGATGTTGCTTTGGCCGTATACCCATATCCTGCATATCAAAATGAGCTTGTAGACTATCTTTTGTTTTACCATCCATATTAAACAGTGTCCCCAATATGATCACAAATGTTTTTTTTAATGTGTGTGACATCCAAGTTATGCCTTATTAGCAATTTCTTGCAATACGGGAGTTGAAAAAATATACTTTTCTTCTTCCAACTATGCCACCATTCTTCCTCGGTGCGCTTTCTCTTATTATTCGTCTTTCCAAAACTCACTTGATCAAAAGTCTCGTATTGTTTGAGTACTTCGTGACCAAAGAGTGATGTTGGAGCCTCTCTATTCTCTATCTTGTTGTTGAAAGAAGCTTTGTCTCGACGCCACCTGTGATTCTGAGGTAGGAAACGACGATGACCCATGTAGCAATACTTACGTCCATTTTTCAACCACAAGGCGTCAGTGTTCACATGGCAGTATGGACATGCTAGCTTACCTTTTTTGCTCCATTCACATAGCATTGCATACGCTGGAAAATCATTTATTGTCCACAATATAGAAGCTCGCATGAGAAATGTCTCTTTCTTTGAATGTCGTATCTTTCAAAACCATCAGACCATAAATTCAGTAGCTCATCAATCAAAGCTTGCAGATACACATCAATGTTGTTTCCATGTGACCTTGGCACAAGAATTATCATTGACATCAACCAATAATGCTGCTTCATACACAACCAAGGTGGTAGATTATAAGGGATTAGAATCACAAGCCATGTACTGTAAGAAACATTCATTACTCCAAAAGGATTGAAACCATTAGATGCTAGCCCAGTCTTATGTTGCGAGGATCAGATGAGAAATTTGGGTGAATGCTATCAAAATGCGTCCATGCTTTCGAATCTACAGGATGGCGTAATATTCCATCATCAATACGTTCTTCTTTGTGCCAACGCATGTTTGATGCTGTTGATTCTGCCATATAAAACCTTTGAAGGCGGGGAATAAGAGGGAAGTATCATTGAATCTTGCGTGCTACAAGCTTCTTGGCTTTTCCACAAGGTAAAGCCTCTCTTGCATCCCTACCAGTACTATTTTTTCATCTTAATTCACCACATTTTGGGCATCGATCCAGCCGAGAATAGTCCTTCCAGAATAACACACAGTCATTGACACATGCATCGATCTTTTCGTAGCTCAGCCCGAGGCCAAGAACATCCTTCTGAACTTTATCAAGTGTATTAGGAATGCAATGGCGCTTTGGAAGCACATGCTCACATGCTTTTTTTGCTCAAACCAGCTAAACACTTTATCTGGTACAACCTGACAATGAATGATAATTGGGTCACCATCTCAAAACCTTGATACAATTCCTTTTTTGCATCATTTAATAAGTCATAGAATGCCTTTGCACACCCAGTTGGATCCTACACTGCAAGGATTCCGGTTTATCACAACGAAAAAATTCATCGCAATAGGTTGTTTTTCGTCGCAATAGGTCGCTGTTGCAACGAAAAAAAGTATGGCGATAGTTTTTACAAATCGTCGTAATAATTCCCGCGGTGATAGGTTATTTGCGACTCCTTGGCATCCGTGGCAAATAGTATGGTATTGCAACGATTTTACATCGGTGGCAAATAGGATGCTATTGCAACGTTTTCATGTATTGTGACGATTTAGCGTATCGCTACGAATTGTACGGTATTGCAACGGGTTCACGATCGTGGCAAATAGTACGGTAATGCAACGATTTCATATTCGTGGCAAATAGTATGTTGTTACAACGATTTAGCGTATTGTGACAATTTAACGTATTGCAACAAACAGCATGGTATTGCAACGATTTCACATTTGTGGTAATTGTATGTGGTTGCAACGATTTCACAGGCGTGGCAATAGTACAGTATTGTAACGATTTCACATTCGTAGCAAATAGTATGTTATTACAACGGTTTAGTATATTGCGACGATTTAACGTATTGCAACGAATAGCATTGTATTGCAACGATTTCGCAGGTGTGGTAATAGTACGTTATTGTAATGATTTCACATTCGTGGCAAATAGTATATTATTGCGACGGTTCACCATATTGCGATGATTTAACGTATTGCAGCGAATAGCATTGTATTGCAACGATTTCGGGTCCGTGGTAATAGTACGTGATTGCAATGATTTTCACATTCGTGGCAAATACTACAGTATTGCAACAATTTTCATAGCCATGGCAAATAGTAACATATTGCAACGAGTTGTGGTGTAGCGACGATTTACCATATTGCAACGAATATCACAGTATTGTAACGATTTTACATTCGTGGCAAATAGTATGGTACTGCAACGATGTCACAGCCGTGGCAAATAGTATGATACTGCGACGGTTTAACGTCCGTGGCAAATAGTAGGTTAGTGCAACGAGTCAACAAACGCGGCGAATAGTACCGTATTGCAATGATTTCAGATCCGTGGGAACTAGTCTGGTACTGCAACGATTTCGTATCTGTGGCGAATAGTTGGGTATTGCAACGAGTCCACAAACATGGCGAATAGTACCGTATTGCAATGATTTCAGATCCGTTGGAACTAGTATATGGTACCGCAACAATTTCGCATCCTTGGCGAATAGTTTGGTATTGCAACGGTTTCTTATCTATGGCAATAGTGTTTTAATGCAATGCTTTTTGAGTCGTTGCCAAATGTTTATACTACAACGTTTTGTCATTCTATTGCCACGTTTTATCATCCGTATTGGCAATAGCTTCCTATTGCAACAATTTATCATTCGTGACAAGAAATTCGTAATGCCACATTTTATAAATAGCGGCAGTAGAACCCGAATGCACCAGGTTTGAAAATTAGTGGCAACAGAATCACGAGTTTAACAACAAACATCCATCAATTGATATTACAACACGCATAGCAACACTCAACGATTACTTAAGTGACGTGTTTGCATGCTAAGAGCTTTCCTAAGCTGACCGGGGACTAGTTGTTGGAGCAGGTGGATTTTGGCGGTTCCTTATTTGTTGGACCTTCTGTGGAGTGGTCGCCATCATTATTTTGTGCATTTCAGCCATTGAGGCGCGCATGTCCTGCATTTCCTTAGCTTCCTGTTCACGATCAGCTGCTATCTGACCTTATAAGTTCTGGACTTGAACGATTAACTCTTCATTCTTCTGGTTTATGCGGTCCATCTGGGTGTTTAAGCTATCATTTCTTACTTCCAAGTCCTGCACTATTTTGTTGAGGCCTGCATTTCTAACTTCTAAGTTTCGAACTTGGTCGTTGAGGTGTTAAGACATCTGGATAGGCATACATTCATGTTCGGGACCAGTTGGGTTAGCCATATAACCACGCCCCCGAACCTGTGATCTTGCACAACCGATTGAGGATCTATAACAATGCTGGAAGATGTGTTTTCTCTCCGCATTTGGAATTGGGCCTCCCTACTCAGCTTCCATGTCGCCCACTTGGGCACATGCCTGGATTTATATACGAAAAGAAAAGTCACAGGTAATTTGCAAATATTTATTTAATTGGGGATTGTTTGAAGTGTTTCTCACATGTACAACTTCTGCTAGCTTGTTTGTCCAGTTACTGTTCAACAAATGGCTTGCCTCCCACAGTTGCATGTCATTGAGTTCTTCTCCGGTCTCTGGGTCTCGCTACATAAAATGCAAGTGAACTTCAACATGTCGGTATACATATTGTTTGCAACGCAAAGTAAAAGCGTGATTTATTTTTCATACCTTCTCGTAACTAAGTTGGGCGTAGGATTTGGAGCCAAGCAAGTAACACGCCTTTTGCCTGCTTCGATTTTGAGAATTGGTCCTGCTTATTGACTGCAATAATTTTAAGAATTAATTCCACGAATGAAAGTAAATGAAATATGTTTTGTATAATGCGAAGCTATTAAAAAGTTAGCTGACCTTGAATCACTCAGACCCAAAATATTCTATTAGGTGCAACCACTCGGGTGTCGTTACATCAGCAGGCTGGCTTCGTATACGTTCTTCATCGGTAGAATAATTCTTATAGGTGACATGCAAAGTTGAGCGCCACCCCTTATAGCGCTCACCAGCAATTTTCAATATTTTTATTGCGCACTCCGGTGTGTCCTCCATGTCCCAGGAATCCTGTACATTGTATAATAAGTTGCTGTAAACGTATAGGATGGAGATTGTAAGAAAAAAATACTTGTGTGGGGGTGTGATAACACTAACCAGAATGTCTCGTACTATATCTCTCTTGTTACTATGGCCAACCTATGCCCACTTCATTGCACCGCTGAGGGATGCATGTTTTTTTTGTAAACATAACCACATCATCAACAAAGTGTCGCTGATTAATACCAACCGCAGCACCCAACCTAGCGGAGAACTGAATTGGTAGCTTCACATGTTCCGTTCTACTAAATTGGGATGCATAGCGTATTCTGGCAACCTTAAGTCCTTTAGCCACACTTCTTCCTAGCTTCCTTCCTTTTGTTACATTGATTCAAACAGTAAACGAAAAGCAAATTTCCGCCTGAACAAGTTTAGTATCATGTACAAATAGTGTGAAAAGAAGAAAAGTCTGATGTTCGTACCATCTTCAGGACAAGTGCGGCAAATACGAGCATGGGACGACTGCGTCGTGCTGGCACCATTTTGTTCTGTAGTACTCCCTCCTGGTTTATATTAATTATCGTATCAGACCAACAAATGAATTAAAAATGAACTACTACAATAGTTAGGACTGTCCTAACGACAACTATTTTGATGGGGGGGGGGGGGGGGTTACATTATTGACTTCTTTGTTGCTGTTCATACCCTAAAATGAGCCATCAGGTACACAAGTCAGTGGAGGTACGCACTCGTAGTACTGCAGAGGATTTTCAGTCCATGAGCGAAGTAGGCAAGACTGTGAGGGGGCATGCAGCTGGCAACGCTAGACTAGACAAAGATAGGGTTCGCCGGTTCGGTCTGACTGACATCAGCTGGAGCGCATCTCGAAGATAATTATTAGTTGCAGGGCAAGTAATGAACGCCAGCGGTAACAGGTGGCAAATGTAAGACATATAAGGCAGGCATCTTGCGGGATTGAAATCCTCCGCAGTACTGCACCTGCATTAGCTGCCACTGACATGTGGGCCCATGAGACAATGGGTCTACTTGTCAGTGGCGGCTGCTGCAGGTGCAGTACTGCATAGTGCCAGCTTGCGACATTCAACAAAGCGATGGTTCGGTCTCGCCGAATCTCTCGAGGAGGATTGGTGACAGGGCGAGTAATGGCCAGTGATTTGTGGGCGGCGGGGTAATCATGGCACGCGAAGGATGGGACATGGCGATGGGCAAGGGAGACGCGTCGGGGAGGACAATGAATTGACTAGCAGCAGGGCGTGGGCGCCGGTGCCGGCCGGAGTGGCCGTGGGAACTGTAGGAATACAAATTTGTAAAACAGGAATGAGAGTACAACATTTGGAGTGGTTGATCAGATAACCCGTGCGTCATTTACTTCTAAATGCAGAAATTACATACTACTACCTCTGATTTTTAGTATTTGTCATTCCTAGCCAGGAATTGAACTAGAAATACACTACCGTAATAAGCTGTCGGAGCAACATTTATTTAGGGACAGATGTAGTGTGTGTGTATATATATATATATATATATATATATATATATATATATATATATATATATATACATAACTAAATTCGTGAAACAGAAGACCACATTTCTTCTTTGTTAATTTATTTAATCTTCGTATATCAGGATGGATCGTGTATAACTTAACTAGGCCAAAACTGCATGGATCGTGTAGAACCAAGCCAATATAGCTCTATAAAAAGATGGCATGGATCGTGTAGTTTACGTAGCACAAAACTGGAGTCCAGGATGCGATGTCGCAGGGAGGTGTCGACGACGAAGAGGTTCGGTAGAGCCTGCCAAACTTGGTCGCCCAACGTTGTACCCAGGAGTCAACACCACCAAGAGCTTCGATGCATCACTACGAGATCCATGGGGGAAAAATTGTAAAAGCCATGGGAAATGAAAACACGAGAATCTCTTAGGAATACAAGTATGGAATACAAGATAGAGAGACAACACATTTGGAGTACTGGGAGATCAGCGGAAGGGCGGGGCAGTGGTGTGTCGGGAACGGAGGCCAGTGTTTCCATTTATACTCATCGTGGCTGAAATAGGGTTACAATAATAGGCGGGACTGAAATTGGAGGCGCAGGTAGTGAAAATTGAATTGTCAAAATCTCAAATGTGGCACGCCAAGTAGAACGATAAAATTTTTGCTGGAGTGGAGAATTTGACGCAAGCCGTGCCCTTGTGCACGCATCCAATCGTGATTAACTACATCTCATGTCGCGTTGATTCCTGCACATGGCTGGTGCGTGTAGCTAGAGGGGTAGACTTCATCTTAGGACAACTTGCTTGCTTCTTAATTCATCTTTGTTGCCATGCATGGAGATCAAAATCTAAAAGCAGTCATCTGCTAGCTAGTGGGACATTCCAAAAAAATACAAAAAAATATGAATCGCCAAATGTATATGTATGTGCTAATGCAAACGATATGCAAATACAGCCAAGTGCACGAAAGGACGATGGTAAACAATCAACATTTTGTAACATTAATCACAATGAAACGATAACATGTAGTATATAATACTACATACTAAAAATACATTTCCCCATGTGCCGACTACAAATGAAAAAATTGTGTGAAAGAACACAAAAGAGGAGAAACGTAGCCTCAACCACGATCTCAATGGAGTTTCAACCAAGAGTCGTTGATTGTCGCAACACAACGAATTCTTTGCTAGACATTGAACAATAGTTATCTCACCCCATTTTCAGAAAGGAGTTGTTTTTCGATACTGCATAGGACACATAGTTCATGAACAGAAAAGAAATTTATCATTAAAATAGAAACAACACATATATTACAAACAAGAACTACAAAAGAACATAGAAGACAAGAAAAAAGAAAAACTACAAATACTACTCTACTCTAAGTCGGAGAAGATATCCTCCACCTCCTCCTCCACCCGCTGCTGCCGCCACTGCCTCCTCTGCTGCCGCCGCTGCTGCCACCTCCTCCAGCAATTGAGTCAGAAGATTCCAGGCAACGGTCCGCAGAAGTTGCTGGCGGCCCTCCACCCTAGCCACCTCCCCGATCGTCTCGTAGAGGACATTGAGACGACCGGCCACAAACCCTAACCCGAAGCGGTAGTGGCTGGCAGTGTCCATACTGGTGCAGATGGGAAGTTTCCCAAGGCCCAGACGCTCACACAAGCGAGATGTATCGGAAAATACATCCTGCGCCAATATGTCGAGCTTTTTTGCTTGCGCGGTGGTGGTGGAAAGGTGCTCGGTGGCCTCCTTCAGGCGCCGATCGAGTTCATCAAAGTGGTGTTCGATGAGACGGACAGTCTCCTGAACCCAAACGGGATGAGGAGGTGCGGGCACCGCAGGCGGAGAAGGGGACGGAGGAGGTGCGGGCGCCGCCTCCAATTCCACCGGCATTGGTTGCGACGGAAACGGAGAAGAAGGAGGTTCGGAGGACGTCGACGGCCTGGAGCTCTTCGGTGTGGGGCTACCCATTTGTGCGGCGACGGAGTTGCGGAGAAAGAGCGAGAGGTGGTCGGCGATGGTGCGGCAGTGAAGGAAGAGAAGTCTGGAGGCTATGATCGATGGAGATGGAGTGGTGCGGCAGAGACGCAAGAGGACGGGTGTGCCTTTATAGCGGGCCCTCGTCCCGTGCGAGTGGAGATGATCAGACGCTTCGAAAACTGCGCTTTCAAATCAATCCAAACCGCGGTTGGCTTCCATCTCCGCTTCACACGCAGTTTTTTAATTTGACTTGCAAAGGGTCCAGGGTATGCAGTGGCCCACCTGGCATACTTTGTAAGTCCGTCCGACGGTGTTTCAGTTTTTCAGTTCCAATTTTTAATTTTGACACACAAAGGGCCCACCAGCCCAAGGTATATGCAATGTTCCAGTTTTTTCAGTCTGTCATGCAAAATACCTCGATCATGTTTCATGACGTTACATGTTTTCTCTTTTTTTTTCAAAGATCGACATATATGTATATATATATATATATATATATATATATATATATATATATATATATATATATATATCACAAACCCACGTTCATGTTTTCTCAGTTTGACATGCAAAAGACCTCGATCATGCATGTTTGATGACGTTAGGTGTAGCAAGCATGCACAGACAAGTAACATATGCACTTGAAAACCTCACGACGATCATGTTTGATGACAACATTATTACGTGTTTTTTCTGTTTTTTTGTTGAAACATCGTCGTATATAGTTTGAGACTCGTTGATAATGTTTGGGGCGTGACAACTAACATGTTATATATATATATATATATATATATATATATATATATATATATATATATATATATATATATATATATATAGTTTGGCACGTTGATCCTATGTTTGTGGCGTAGGTTAGCATGCATGGACAACTATAACATGCATGTGAGAGAGACGTCGATGATCATATGTACTCCCCCCGTCTCCATGAACTTTTTGCTTTGTCGTAGTTTATTTTTTAACTACAAAAGCCGCATCAGAAGAGCTTGTTTATGGGCTCATGGACAAGGAAAATTCTTTGTACCTAGTACAAAAAGTATAAGTTGGTCGGCGTTGACGTTCGTACGCGAAGGATGCAGCCAGGTAGTTGCTCTTGCAGGTGTATGGTAATTACGTGAGTGTTTGGTCGGGTCATGTGGTTAGTCCACGATGCACCCTAAACCCGGTGTTGAGGCCATGTATTTGTCATTTGTGTGTACACTCTAGTGACATGTGACGAAGTGCTCAGTCATCAATTGCGTTTGGTTTGACGTCGAAGTTCGATTGGAGATAGATCATCCATTTCTTTATGTCTTGGATCATCCAAATTAACGTTTGGTTGGATGGACTGGACGATCCAATTTTTTGTTGGTAGGTTGGATGAAACTTGATTGGATTATTGAATCATCAAAGTTGATAATTTCATAATATTATTCGTGCGCATGATTATGGATCGTGCACGCCGAGCCCCGAGTTATTCGAATCGCTGAGCAAAGTTCGGACGTGGAGTTCGTGTGCCCATGCGCGCTGCAAGATTCAGTGTGCTCGCGTACGTGGCAATCATCAGGGCAGGGTGGTACAGTCGTGGGAACCGTGCAGTGTGCCCTTGGCTGTAAGATTTGGAGCGTGAACGTACGTGGAAACCATCTGGGCAGGGTCGCACAGAGACGGCTGTGCGGAAGGGCCGCAGAGAATTCAATTTTGGTGTTTGGGAACACGGTATTTTTGGAGTTTTAGACCATCCACAACGGTTTCCTCTAAAACTTACTCCATCCCTCTATACTTCAAGTATATTCTCTATACTTCCAGCATTTCACTCTGGACACTAACTCTATACTTCCAGCAATGTACTCTATATTTCTAGTACAGTAAGATTTATAGTGAACCACTACGGATGGTCTTAGAGCAATTAGCAATACCTTGGTATTTGAGATTACCATGGTATTTTTTACAGAATGGTGTTTGTCAAACAAACAGTCCTATGTATTGCAAAATCGTGGTATTACAAAACTGTGTTATTGAAATATGTACTTTGGTATTGCCATGTCATTTTAAAAACTGTGGTTTCCAAAACATTAGCATTGAAAAATTGTGCTCCCAAACACAGCCTAAAGCTTTACCGTGAACCACTGCGGATGGTCTTAAAGGCAGGCCCGACTCTGGGCCCAGGCGGGCGGAAATAATTTTTTTCGGCCCTGCCGCACAAAGTCGCATGTCATGCCCCCACCGTCGCGCCCCCGGCTCCGCCGCCCCTGCGCCCCCACCGCCGGCCTGCCCCCGACTCGAGAACGGATCGAGGTGAAGGCTCATCGCCCATAGCGGCCATGTAGCTTTCGTCCCCTCGATCCGTCGGCGATGAGCCTTCTCCTCATCCGTTCTCGAGTTTGCGGCGGCCACGACGCCACTTCGACCCTGCTTCTGGTCTGACGACGCTGATGATCCGCAACATACTTTTAAATCTGCGCGTTGGTATTCTCCCCCTCATATTTGTTGATGTGTTAATACCTGATGTTTTACATTGTTTTCCACAGGAGGCAAAAAGTAATGAACATCATTGATCAGCACTACGCCGATGAGAACGCAAAAATTGCAGTGGGCCGCGTCAAGTCAGTTTTACGATTTTATTTACATTCCATTTGACTTCAAGTACCACGCCTATGCTTTGAAATATATGATTATACTAATCAAGCTCCGGTGTTTTACTGATTGATACTTAACCTCGTTTATTGCATTTGCAAAGGTCCGAGGCAAACAAGGGCTACTGCTTTGTCAACGTCACATCGCCAGATGCGGTGTTCCATCTGTGGACGAAGCACCTGCATGGCTTCCGTTGGAAGGTGAATGACTTGCGGAAGATGTGTGAGGTCGACTATGCCAACATCCAGGTACGTCGCCGTCGGCTGCCACCGTTTTCCATTGCGCCGCCGCTGCATGGTGTTCACCTGCCGCTGCTCGTCATCCTTTCGCAGGGTCGGGATGTGTTGATGGCCCATTTCTCCAAGTCATGCTTCTACTACAAAACCGAGGAGTTCCTGCCAGTGTGGTTCAGCTCGCCGTGGAAGGTGAACGACTCGCGGAAGATGTGCGAGGTCGACTATGCCAACATCCAGGTACGTCGCCGTCCGCTGCCACCGTTTTCCATTGCGCCGCCGCTGCAATGTGTTCACCTGTTGCTGCTCCTCATCCTTTCGCAGGGTCAGGATGCGTTGGTGGATGCGGACAGGTAGTTTCTCTTGGTAGGTCTATGGTAATTACGTGAGTGTTTGATCGGGTCATGTGGTTAGTCGACGATGCACCCTAAACCAAGTGTTGAGGCCGTGTATTTGTCATTTGTGCGTACACTCTAGTGACATGTGACAAAGTGCTCAGTCATCAATTTCTTTTGGTTTCACGTCGAAGTTCGATTGGAGATAGATCATCCATTTCTTTATGTCTTGGATCATCCAAAAAAACATTTGGTTGGATGGACTGGATGATCCAATTTTTTGTTGGTTGGTTGGATGAAACTTGATTGGATTATTGAATCATCAAAGTTGATAACTTCATAATATTATTCATGCGCATGATGATGAATCGTGCACGCCGAGCGCCGAGTTATTCGATCGCTGAGCAAAGTTCGGACGTGGAGTTCGTGTGCCCGTGCGCACTGCAAGATTCGGTGCGCTCGCGTATGTGCAATCATCAGGGCAGGGTGGTACAGTCGCGGGAACCGTGCAGTGCGCCCTTGGCTGTAAGATTTGGAGCGTGAACGTATGTGTCAACCATCTGGGCAGGGTTGCACAGAGACGGCTAGGCGGAAGGGCCGTAGAGTATTCCATTTTGGTGTTTGGGAACACGGTATTTTTGGAGTTTTAGACCATCCGCAGCGGTTTCCTCTAAAACTTACTCTATCCCTCTATACTTCAAGTATATTCTCTATACTTCTAGTATTTCACTCTGGACACTAACTCTATACTTCCAGTAATCTACTCTATATTTCCAGTCTAGTAACCTTGACACTGAACCACAGCGTATGGTCTTAGAGCAATTAGCAATACCGTGGTATTTGAGATTACTATGGTATTTTTTACAGAATTGTGTTTGTCAACCAAACAGTCCTATGTATTGCAAAATCGTGGTATTACAAAACTGTGTTATTGAAATACTTTGCTATTGCCATGTCATTTTAAAAATTGTGGTTTCCAAAACTTTAGTATTGAAAAATTGTGTCAGCCTAAAGCTTTATCGTGAACCACTACGTATGGTCTTAAAGGCAGGCCCGACTCTGGGCCTAGGTGGGCGGAAATAAATTTTTTGCAGCCCCGCCGCACAACGTCGTGCGTGCGCCCCCACCACGCACGCCGTCCCATGGAAATCCCGCTGAGATCCTTCGCTTCGCGCTGGTGGGTTTGTTGTTTGGACACCGAAGGATGGAAATCCGGCGTGTCCCGCTCCCACAATTATGCGATTTTGATCGGACAGCGTGCTAGGCGGTGGCGCACGCGCGATGCTGTGCGGCAGGGTCGCAGAAAATTTGTGGGCTACTGCCTAGGGCCAGGCCGGTGGGTGGGGGTGGTGGGGCGGGCACGATGACAACCGGTAAAGAGAAAAGAAATAAAATTAATTAAGTGTGTAGCTTTTTATTTTCGTAATTTTTTGAAATACAATTCTACTACGTACGTCCTACTAATGTTAGTTCAATGCCTTGTCCAAAACGTCAAATAAAAGAATAAGGAGGGAGTATTTATTAGATACAATATAAAATTACCAATGTGTTAATGTTCCATATGCGATGTTTTTCGATAAAAGGAGGAGTTTTTCGTTAGTGCATGTACTGTAGGACACATTGTTCATGAATATAAAATAAAAGACATTTATCATTAACATAAAAAAACACATATATTACAAACAAGAAAAAACACATAGAAAACAAAAGAAAAAACTACTACTCATCCTACTCTACGCGGAGGAGGACTTGTCCACCTCCGCCGCCGCCTCCGCCTCCGCCGGCGGCGCCTCCGCCTTCGCATCCGCTGCCGGTGCCTCCGCCTCCACCGCAACCGCCGACGGAGCATCCTCCAACACCAGATTGAACTTCTTCAGGCTGATGGCATTCACGAGTTGCTCGTGAAACCCCTCCCCGGCCTGCTCACTGATCGTCTCATAGAGGCAGTCGAGACGAGTGGCAACAAAGCCTAACCCGAAGATGTAGTAGCCGGCGGAGTCCATGCTGGCGTGGTGGGGAAGGACACCAAGTCCCAGTCGGCGACAGGAGTGAGATGTATTGTGAAATACATCCTGCGCCATTTTGTCGAGCGCTTTTGCTTGCACATCGGCGGTGAACAGGTTGCCGGTGACCTCCTTAAGCTTGTTGTCAAGTTTGTCGATGCTTTCTTCGATGATGCGGACAATCTCATCATAGTCGAACCGAAGAGGTGCGGGCGCCACGGGCGGAGACGAGAGTGGAGGAGGTGCGGGCACCGCCTCCAGTTCCACCGGCCTTGGCGTTGACGGAAACGGAGACGGAGATTCGCAGGACGTCGATGACCTGGAGCGCTTCGGTGTGGGGCTACCCATTTTTGTGGCGACGGAGGTGCGAACAAAGAGAGAGAGGTGGTCGACGGTGGTGCGACGGAGAAGTTTGGAGGCTAAAATCGATCGAGAGGTGTGGCGGAGAAGAAGAGGAAGGTGTGCCTTTATAGCGGGTCGTCATCTAAGCGCGTGAGTGGAGATGATCGGACGCTTCAAAAATTGTGCTTTTGAATCGACGGTCAGAGTTACTCTGAACCGCGGTTCACCTCCTCTTGGTTATCGCAACGGCTCAACATGTCCCATTGGCCAGTTATTTAATTTGACACACAAAGGTGTGGAGATTGACGTGAACGCACGTGGCAATCGACCGAGAGTCCATATCTTTTTTTTAAGGATCCGACCGTTGCCGACCGAGAGTCCATATCGAACTAATAATTGTCGTGATCATGGATGATGGTGGACATGAATGTAATGAATGTGAAAGAGACTCGCGATGAAGCATGTTCGGTCACGTGTTGAGGATTTTTGTGCCCCCTTGTTGAGGAACATGTTAATTGGATGATGTTGAGGATCGGATGTGGCGTACATGTTTTCACAAGTGTGTTCATTTGTTCCTAAAATCATAACACGTAGCGTCTAGTGCCTACGCCTGTTGTTTCTTCAAAAGACGAGTACAACGATACATAATGGCAGCATGCGATCGATTAATTTGATGAACCACGTATGTACGTAGTGAGAGTTGTGTGCTTATTAGACGATGGTAGTCCACATTCTATCCTCGTGCCATCGAGGGAACATCCTTGTGTCAATTTTGTTATCTCTATTGATGACAAGATAATATTCTTCATTAGTGTGGTAGTTAAACTGCCATATACTGTAGGTTGAGAGCATACACACATGCATGGCAGAGAATATGATAAATATAGAAATATATATACATGGTAGGAAATATTATTCTATTCTTGGAATACATGTTTGGGACGTAGCATATGTACGTCTAACATACATGTGAAAGACCTCGATCATGTTTGCTGATGTTACATGTTCTCTTTTTTGTTGGGAGATCGTCATGTTTGAGGATCGTTGATCATGTTTGGGGCGTAGCATGCATGGACAACTAACATGCATGTAAAAGACCTCGATGCATGTGAAATAACATGCATGTTTTTAAAAGCAAGATATAGTGTTTCCTCAAGAAAAATAATTTTATGAGAGATTGGGCACACAAGCACAAAAGCTAGAACTTGAGCGATGCACCTACAAATTCCATATGCTGGGATGATCGACGGTAGCCGATCCACAAACTCGATGGTAAGATCAGTAGTCACCGGAGAGCAACTTGCGGCTGACCTCGAAAGAGACGAAGGCGTCGATGCACGCATAGCTGATCTGCTCGTCGGAGAGATTGTACGCATCCCAGTTGCTCGTCCTCACCCCGTAAGGCTTCTCCATGTCAGCGCCCATCACGGCGCTCACGATGTCCTTCAGCCCCGCGCGGCGGAGGCTCGGGAGATCCATCTCCTCCGTCACAAGCTCGGCCAGGTCCACCATTTTGGCCACCTTCAGCTGCTAGTCCTTCCAAAGTCTGTCGGCGTCACCCTCCATGCCGACGCCAACGAAGCGGTAGTCGGAATCGCCGAGGAAATCTTCCAGCTTGTCAGGGAAGTAGTCAGCGTGGATGACCTGGAAGATGAGGCAGCGGTGGCCAACGCAGAGCTGCAGAACAGCGATGGGGTTCTAGTAGGCAGAGTAGCTGGGGCACCACTCGATGTCGAGCCTGACGATGAGCTTGTGAAGGCGCCGACGGTGGACGGAGAGGACCTCATCGAGCCAATCCTCCACGGCATTGCCGGAGGACGTCACGGTGGTGGTGATCACGTATTCCTCGATCGTCATGTTGTACACCTGAGTCCCCGCCATTGGGTCTCTCTCCTTGTCGTCCCTACGGTAGCCGTCAGTGGCGGCGCGGCGCAACTCTCTCTCTTGTGCAAAACCTTCGTCTACACCTTTAGTTTGGATTTTAATTGGAAATGGGCCTGAATATATAACTGATGCAGTTACGATATGAGCAGAGGAGTTTCCAAATTTGACGGGCCCGAGCCTGGAGTAAAGAGAGTAATGAAGATTTTTGAATCTTATATACTCTTTCTAATTTTTAATTCTTATTGTTATGACCACAAGTTGTATTGTCTCAACCTAACACTACGTACAACTACAACAACAACAACATTTCTCAGGAGCCCACCCACTGGATATGTCGGGTGGGCCACGGGATACCCTGGGTCCAGTAACCAGAGAGTAGCTAGTGTAAATACATGCTGGAGAGATCAGCGGAATCGGGAACTGGCCAATGAAGATGGATGTCAGTAGTGTCACGGTTCATGTATCAAACTGCGTGCCATCCTTTTTCTTCTTCTCCTTTTTCTTATAAGTTCGTATTATTTTCCATCAATCTTCTAAGAGCATCTCCATCCCCGTTTGCTATTTTTAGTTTGCTATTCTTTCAAATAGCAAATATGACATCCACATTTAGCATCTCATTCTATGAGCATCTCCAACCCGTTTGCTATGTGATGTGCTATATTAAATAATTTCATATTTTATTAATATGTAATAATTATTTTAAAATTTAAATAACATTGTTGCAACGGCTATATTGTGACATTTGTATTTCTAACGGCTATTTTTTAATGGTTATATTTCTAACGGCTATTTTTCAACAGTTGTATTTCCAACGGTTAATTTTGAACAACTATTTTGCAACAGAAACAACAATAATGTAGCGGAAATTGGGGATAGCAAACCGGATAGCATTTGCTACTAGTAGCACATCGAGAGCTCCATATAGCAAATGGCTAAAAGTAGCAATCCTAATAGCAAACTGGTTGGAGATGGTTTTTGCTCAAAATTTGCTAAATAATAGGATAGCATACCATATAGCTAATGGCTAAAAGAGCATCTCCAACTCATTAGCTATATGATGTGCTATCCTATTATTTAGCAAATCTAGAGCAAAAATCATCTCCAACCGGTTTGCTATTAGGATTGCTACTTTTAGCCATTTGCTATATGGAGCTCTCGGTGTGCTACTAGTAGCAAATGCTATCCGGTTTGCTATTCCAGATTTCCGGTACATTATCGTCGTTCCGTTGCAAAATAGTCGTTTAAAATTAGCCGTTGGAAATACCTCTGTTGAAAAAAAGTCATTAGAAATATAACCATTGAAAAATAGCCGTTATAAATACAACCGTTACAATATATCCATTGCAACAATGTTATTTGAATTTTAAAATAATTATTATATACTAATAAAATATGAAAAAAATTTAATATAGCACATCATATAGCAAACGGGTTGGAGATGCTTATGGAATGAGATACTAAATGTGGATAGCATATTTGTCATTTGAAAGAATAGCAAACCAAAAATAACAAAGGGGTTGGAGATGCTCTAACCCTCCTTTATTTGAAGTTGTACGGTTGGATCAGGATACGTGGCCGGCGTACACTTTATGACACACTAGTGAAATGAAAACACCCGATACATTTTATGACACACTTGTGAAAGTAAAATACCCGATACATTTTATTATTATGGAAGTCTATAACTAAGACTCAATCCAAATTCGGCAAAAATTTCGATGACCCTGACTTCTAGTTTGTTTTTGCAAGTCATCCGAATCAAGTCTTTTTTGTCTTCACCCTTTTGCAATGATGCCCACAAGCATCTAATCTGGGCTAAAGTTGATACGTACTCCAGAAACTGTTGTTGCGTTTTTTGTGATTTACTACGTGCTTTGCTGTTTGATTGCTCATTATGTTGGATCCGTGTTGGTTTGAACAGAGAATGGGCTTTGTTGACGGCTCCTAAGATATACTAACAAATCATCCCTGGCAACAGCGCCAAAAATGCTTGTTGGTATTTCTTAACACCACAGATCATCTCCGGTAAAGAGATGAGATCTGTAAGCACAAGGAAGATACCGTTGTAGCATTTCACCCATGAGTATTCCCAAAAGTATCGTATTTATCCCAAAGGAAGGCAATGGAGTAAAGTATATACTGCTCTTGTGGTCATGCTATTGGATACTAATCCATTATCCGAACAGTGGTAAGCTGATAATAGGGGTAGTGTGATACACACCTAGGCAATCTATTCTAAAGGGTAAAATGGGTCCTAGAGGGAGATTGGATCGAGAGTTAGAGAGTTGCTCCTACAGTGCTTCTAATACATATACATAGCCTAAGGTAGATACTAATGGTCATGTCAATGATGAATTCCTATGCAATGCTATTCAACACATTGGGCACGGGCTTACCCCTAGCAATACTAGGGCGACTCCCGCCAAGAGCCTATGGCATAGCCGAACATGGAGGATTACAAAGGACAAATAGGGCTGTCACCATCTACTGCCTACCTCTTCAATCTGTGGGTCTACGATACATCCAATGCTCCTTAAATACCCTAGCACCATGCTAGCATACTAAGCCTTAGGAGCCATGGAACAAGCGATCCTAAGGCAATGACTAACCTAAACATCATTGAACCAATGTTGAAGCATAGAATAAGTCATTCATATTAACCTAATCATATCATAACTACATAGACTATAGTGGGGGTCTATAGTGTTTATGACTATAAGATGTTATCATGAGATTGAAATCATAAATACTATACCTTCCACATACATGGACTCCACAATCAAACAAGAAACGCTTTGTCCAAGTATACGTATAAAAGAAGACTAAAGATAATATCTTTATTGAGCACAAAGTCACAAATACAAGAAGGAATACATAAGCCATACCTTTCCCAATGTGGAATTGGGAAGAGAGACTCCTTCTACTCCTTTTACAATTTGGACTTGGGACTAGAGGCTCTCCTCTCTACATCCTAACTCCTCTAAGGACTATGGAAGATAGTGTATACAATAGAATGATGCCCATGTGGTGTGTGTTGAAGTGAGAGGTAGGGGGTCCTATTTATACTAGTGTTGAGGTCGGTTCCCGCCACCAAAAGCGCGCGAATAAGTCACCATTGACTCCAGGGAGCTGGGAGGAGCCAACACGTGGAGGCTGACCAAGTTTGGTGCAAAGGCCAGGTCGGCCGACCCCCTGGTTCGTCCGACCTGGTCATTGCACCGTTTCTCGTGTGCTTTCTCCAAGTGGCTGCCAGGTGGGCCCCATTGATGTATATGGGTGATGCACCGTTGGATCTCCTCAGATACTTCTGTTTGTAGGCCATTTGATCCATGGGATGCCACATGTCGTCGCCTGATTGGCTGGGATGATATTGTATAGGATTGGTCCCTCTACATTTCCTCATTTCTTGCACAAAATGCTGCATACACATATTTCTCCAAGTCCAAGTGGAATTGGGTTAGATAGAAAGGTGATGTGTGCAAGAAATGACCAATCCTTCACATAATTGAGTTAAATCGACAGATCAACAGGCTTCTCCGTGCTGGTCCTGTCAGCTAAACTAGTAGGTGATAGTCACTTTCTGGATCTTCAGCTCAGTGGAGTTGGAAGTGGAAATATATTCCATTCTAAAAGATAAAAGAGATAAATAGTCTACTAGTTTATCGTTACAACAGCAACATTAGAACTATTTTTGCGCACCAATGAACAGAAATATAAAGTTCATTACCTTAAGGCGATACATTACAAATAGGAAAAAAGAAAAACACAAACTACAAACAAGAAAAGATAAACAACACAACTAAGAACAAGAAAAAAACTACTTCTCCTCCACCTCGCCCCACCTACTTCTCCTTCTCCTCCTCCTCCTTGGGCTCCTGGCTGGGCAGGGGCGCCTCCCGCGACGGAGACGGGAAGCCCAGTTTCCTGGACGTCGCCGCCACCAGGTTGTCGCGGCAGGCGACGCCGAGCTCGTCCGCCAGCGTCTCCTAGAGGACGTCGAGGCAACCGACCAAGTGCGTCTTGCCGAAGACGTAGTGGCCCGTGGTCCCATGGCAGCATACTCTGGAAGGGGACCAAGCCCAAGGTGATGCATGGAGCGCGACGTATTGTCAAATACATCGTGCGCCATTTTTTGGAGAGCCCACTCCTTGTCTGGGGGTGAGTCCAGTTGGGGACGCTTCCCCTTGGCGTCCTTCTGCGGGCTTGACGGCGGCATTGTCTTGTCATCCATGGTGTTCTTGGCGCGGTTTTGGGAAGAGAGGAAGAGTGGCTGTGCGTAGAAGACGATGGCGTGCCTGGGTGATCTTATAGCGTAGTAGCAGCCTTGCTGGGGTGCTCATCCTCTGCAGTACTGCAGGTGCAGTGGAGGTGGCTAACATGTGGGTCCCACACCATGTGGGGCCCTCATGTCAGCCATCTCTACTGCACTTGCAGTACTGCAGGGGATTTGAACCCGCCTGGTTGTTCGTCTCTCGACGCGCGTAGTAGTGGTGATGGGATGCGGAGCGGTTCCAATTGAATTCAAAGATGCGCATGCGTTGTGCGCATTTAAGGCGCCTCGGCGACTGGCGCGCACGTAAGCTCGGTGCGCCCGGTCGCATCAGCTGCCTGTACAAATGGCTACGTGTAAGGATCAAAACGCCCAAGAGGGGGGGGGGGGGGTGAATTGGGCTTTCTTTCAAATTTTAAGGTAGTTAAAAACTAACGACTTAAAGCCCAATTTATGCGATTAATCTATGCAATCAACGTAAATTTTAGTTGCGGAATGAAGATTGCATAAAAGTAAAAAGGAGGGAGAGGGATGCAAACACTCAAACGACACGGAGACACGGAGTTTATCCTGTGGTTCGGCAAGATCACAAGGATCTTCCTACGTCCACGTTGTGGCACCCACCGAAGGGTTTTGCCACTCCCAAGTCACCGAGACAAGGGGGTCTTCACTATTCTTCTCCGTTCGCCATCTCCGGCAAAGTGGAGCTCAAGCCTTGTACAATCCTTGGCTTCCACACACACCTTGTCAAGCTCCGGAAGGATCTCTTCAACCTCTCACTAGTCTAGATACTCCAATCACAGAGAATGGACGCACACAAGCTTTTCTCTAGCTAGATCTAGCCTATACAAATGATCTAATGGGTGTAGAAGTGTAAGCTCTTGATCTTGAGTGCTCTTGGATGTGTTGTTAGCTTCTGAGTGTCAAGACTTCTCGTAATGACTGGTTTTCGGGGTATTTAAAGCCAACCTCCCCGAAATAGCCGTTGGAAAAGTAGGCTGACAGAACTTTATTGTACACATCGGATGATCCGATGTCTCCCCCTTTGTTATCACCGGTCTAATTAAGCTTGCTGACATCATGGTGTCACATATGACCGTTGTTAGACCGATGTAGCTTTATCTTCATCGTCGGATGATCCGGTGGCTCTTCCTCCAGAGTTGACTCAACCTTAATGCTTACTGGAGTAATCAACCGATGTTTATACTTCTGTACATCAGATGATCCGGTGCTTCACTTGGTCCAATGATGTTGCAAACTGTACTGATGGACCGATGTAGCCGAGCCACACATCGGATGATCCGGTGAGTGCTTTGCTTCTGAGGTCTTCTTCTTCTGTTGATACAACTCGACCGATGTAGTCATCTCTGAGATCATCGAATGATCTGGTGGGTTCATCTTGTTGACTTCGAGTTGTTCTTTTGGAATTTGAACATGGGACCTCTTGGACACTTGTTTGAATTGTTGTTCTGATAATCTTCAAGCATTGAATGATGTCAATTTTGAGCTTTCACTCCTT
Source organism: Tuctoria greenei (assembly GCA_036927565.1). Taxonomy (NCBI): domain Eukaryota; kingdom Viridiplantae; phylum Streptophyta; class Magnoliopsida; order Poales; family Poaceae; genus Tuctoria; species Tuctoria greenei. Next base: position 144,933,016 of record JAYESD010000002.1, read on the forward strand.
GTCTTTATCTGATTGATTTGAACTTAAGGTTGATTTTATGTGGGTCTCCAATGTCATTTTGATTTCATTTGATTGAGTGATTATTGGGACCTTGCATTCACAAATTCATTAGTAAAATCGAATGGTTGTCATTAATCACCGAAACCGTACCTCATGGGGCCTAGATGCTTTCACTACGGCTTGAACGAAGGACCAAACCTTATGCAGCAAACAGTAATGTATAATACTTCCTCTGCCCCAACTCAACTCTATTTCTATTTTGGTCGAACTAATTACCTTTGACTAATGATTTATATGAAATTTATTAACTTCAATAACATGTAGTACTGGATTGTATATTATAGAAATATTTTCATGGTGAATCTAAAAGTACAATTCTTGTATTGTTAAAACAGATCAAAATTTCATAAATCTCAAAGATAGATTTGACAAAACCTAAGACTTCCCTTTGAAAAAGTTTTATACTTTACATTATTTTTACATATGTAATATGCACATAGGATATATCACTAAATAGTTTTGCAAAAAAACATGGAGGATAAATATGTATATCCCATATGCTACTTCTACATAAATTAGGGGTGGGCAAATAAACCGAGACCGGAAAACCGAAACCGATAAAATCGAGACCGGAACCGAAAAGACCAAAATATCGGGTATCGGGTACTTTTTGGGTAGAAAATATAAATAACTAAAAATAAATGTCGGTTCGGGTACCACTCTCGAGTAACCGAAATAACCGAATAGCCGGTCCATCAAATAATAAGTTAAATTAGGTGTGCTAAACTATGAACAATTCAAATTTAGATATTTTATTTTCAAGTTGTGATGTGTGAAGTTGTTGGATTTAAACGTTTATTTTTTATTTTTCATTTGTCAATTTATAATAAATGACCTCATGGGATTAAACTTATCAATCATATTAAATTTGTGCAAACATGACATGGATATAATGTATAATTCGGATATATCGGGTAGGACCGAAGACCGAACTGGAATTTTGGTACCCAAAATGTTCGGGTACCTAATATTATTACAACAATTCGGGTAGTGATTTGAAGAAACCAGATTTTGAAAAAGACCGAAATACCCGAACCAAAATATCGGGTAGACCGAATGCACACCCCTTTACGTAAATCCATTCAAAATAATTAGCTAGTTTGAGGATGAATGAAGTTGAGCTTGCAAGCTTGATGAGCACCGTCATTGTTTTGAGCAGCGATTAATTTATGGCATCATAAAAACTGGAGTAATTTTTCTAGATCATTTGGGACCGAAAAATTAGTTAACATGCTATATATGAGGAGAAAGATTAGGATATGCTACCTATTGCTTGTGTTGAATAACCCTGCGCCGTGGACAACATATATGCGACACTACATTCTGGTCGCCAGGATCATTCTGCCCTAGGGATGAAAACGATACGGTAAATTCCCGAACCGTCCGATGCCGTTTTTGGAAATTTCCGATGCGATTACCATTTTCGACAATTTCCGAAATTTTCGATCCGATTACCGTTTTTATCGAACATTGAAATTTGGTAAACGGAATGGAAATGATTTAGATTGATGTCTGACTGAATTGTCAGAATACCGTACTTTAATGGAAAATTTCCGAACAATAACCGAATACTTTCCGAATAGTAGGTTGGGTCTGATGGGCTGACATGCACTCTCTCCGTCCCTTGGAATAGAGGATTTTTAAAGGAAACGTCAAAGGAATTCATTCCTACATTGTGCTGATGTCACAGGTGTTTGGAACACAGGAATCATATTTCCTTTACTGTAGAAAGACTTCCTTTCCTATGTAAAATGGAGGAATGAAATAATCCAGTCCAAGTTATTTGTGGTCTGCTGGTTGGCTGTGGAGGGAATATATAGGGTGCTAAAAAGTCAAATTAACTAACCTAATGATTTGCATGGAATAATTATTTCTTATTTTGAAACAAGGGAATAATTATTTCTGAGCTACTGCAATGCAATAGACGTTTTGATGTTAGAAATATAGGAATGAAGTTGTTTATGAAGCAAACTGGTAGTTCATTTTGGCAGAAGTTATGACTTTGATTTATGTATTACAAATTATGATAGTTAAGATTCTAAAGAATTTTGTTTATAGTTGCTCTAACATTTTTCCAATGTTTTCATTCCTGCATTCCAAACATCTTGAATTCTCCATTTCTCTGATTTTGATTCCCGTGGTTTCTCACTTTCTTCGTTCCTGCATTTTGTCTATTCCTATGTTTTTTCCAATTCTTGTGATTTGGATTCCTACGTTCCAAACGGGGCCGTAGTAAATATCGCTTTGTAGTTTATTTTTGAACTACAAAGTGACAAGTATTTAGAGACGAAGGGAGTAATAAGCTCAATTCTTTAATTTTTTATTCAGACACCAGTTTCAATAAGGAGTTGTCAAAGGTAATAAGCTCAATTCCAATCGTTTTCATCCCTATTATTCCCCAAGTCATCTGGGGCAGTAGGCGGAGGACCTTAATGATCAGGATAAGGACCAGACAAGAAATCATTGGTCAAAGGTTAGTTTGACCAAAGCTAAAAATAGAGTTGAGTAGGGGCGGAGGGAGGAGTACTTTTTACAGACCGCTTTGCAGGCCCCGCTGCGGGCGATCTCCTGCCTGCTGACAACTCAAGCGGCTAAAGTAGCATACAACTGCACTTTAGAAGTCGTAACCCCAGTTTCGCAAGTACTCCCTCCGTTTCAAAAAGTTTGTCGTTCTGTAGTTCATTTTTTGAATACAAAGCGACAAACTTTTTGGGACAGAGGGAGTAGCATTCAAAACGGTGCACTTAAGAAGCCATAACCATCACTGCGCGTCTCATTGTCTTCTCCACGCGTACTAATAGAGACACACCATCCTCTTCTCCGCACCACACACAGGACATCCTCTTCTCCGCACTACTCTTCCTCTTCGTCTCCGTCACGCGCGCCCTCATTGGTTCCCTTCGAAGCCCATGGAGTTCCCCTTGACGCATGATATTGCAGTCCTGATCGCGGGGTGGGTCGCCGCAACCTCCCCGCTGCCCATGGACGACCTCTCCAGTCTGCGCGCCACCTGCAAGGCCATGCACGCGGCATGCCAGGATCGCACCGTGGGCAGGCATGTGGCGCTGGAGCGGGAGAGCATCTGGAAGTATAACTGGAGCTACGATCGCCTCGTGGAGCGCCTGGCAATCGCCAGCAACCCTCATGCGTGCTATGTCACCGGGTTCAACCTCATCTTGCTACACGGTCACGCGTAGTCGGGCACCCAGTTCCTTGCCCGGGCGGCTGCGAATGACCACATGGTGGCGGCCTACGTCCTCGCCATGCTCCGCTACGATGCCAACCGCGGGTACCGCGACGCCTTCGAGTATATCCGACACGTCAATGGTGAGGCCCACGTCGCCATGAAGTGGACCAACAAGGAGTGATGCCGATGTCAGCATGAAACCATGAATAGTATCGATGATGTCGCCTGGAGGTTCCTGGGCAGGCCTCGTCCAGAAGCACCACCGGTGGCAGTGACCAACATCGATGATGATGCTTGGGACTGCTCAATAGGGGGGAACCAAGGAACTGCCCACTGCGGCAGGCCTACGTGGGAGGAGTGGAGACTCTTATGTACAGAGAACTGTAGGATTAAGCACAAGCAAGACCCGTTCTGCCGTCTGGCATTGTACTATATAGGTTATATTCCCTCTATTCCCGTTTGGATGCACCGCTAGTTCTCTCAACGCCAATTAAAAGAGAACAAAGGGAGTATATAAAATAGACTTGTACTAGTATATGTGTTTCCCCTATGCCCACTCGTCTCTGATGAATGTTGCACTTGTTGTGTTTCCCCTATGCGTGCTCGTCTTATGTTTAGCCCCGTTTGCATCAAAGGAAACTCACGAGACAATTTAAAGAAATGGATTCTTCCGAAAATGAATACATTCAATCATATCGTAGTTTGTAACGAAGGAAATCAGTGTTCCCTTCTCTCTGTTCATTGTATCCACTTTTCATTCCAGTCATCGCTAATCGACATAATTAGCTGTTACATAATCCCCAATAAACATAAAATAAACTAATCGGCACATCTAGTCCACAACACTTCACTTGAAGCAGTGGTAATAACTTCTGACCGCGTATAGGAGTAGTGGTAATGATTACACCACGTATAGGGGCATAGGGCCAGTGGTACATTGGAGTTCTACCTATATTTTTCTAACATTTTTCTTGTCCTTTCTTTTCTTTTCTCTTTGTTGATTGTCTCCACTTTTCTTTCCAGTCGTCGCTACCTGTTAGTACTGTATACTACTTTATAGACCGCTTTGCAGGCCCCGTTGCGGGTGATCTCCTGGTACCTCTAGAGGCTAAAGTATCGTACATGCAACTTTACAAATGAGCTTACTCGAACTTTTCGAGCAAGAGCTCATCAAGTTGGCAATACTCAACTTCATCCTCAAACTTTCAATCAAAACTAAGTTTGGTCCTTCAACTTTCAAATGGGTCAATTATTTAGTCCATCAACTTCAAAAAACCGTTTCACTTTCATCCTTACTCCGAGTTGGATATCCACACATTGGCATGCTACATAAGATAGTTAATGTGTTTTTAATCCTGTTAATTTGTGATAGAAGTTTGTTTTATTTAAATGTTTAATGTATGCATCATTATATGCATGTAAACTCTTTCTCATGTTGAAGCAAGCAGGCAAGAGTTTAAGAAACGATTTGAATGGACCCCTTAGTTGGATAGCTAGGATGTACAACCGTTGGATCAAAACAAATGGTGGATGCAGCCTTTACTGCACGCATGTTGCAAAATGTCGCTACATCAAGCGATCCTGGTCCAGGCAGGTATGCTCCGATTCCTGTCCTCCAACTCCATATAGGCTTCTGATGACGCAGGCGGTTCACCACCAGACCGTAGAAAGGATAAGCACGCACACATGTAACAGTCATTGTTGACTACGTTGGTCTAACGTCATTGTTTGACTGCGTAGGCCTACATTTAGTCATTAACGCTAGCTTTTGAATCTATGTAGTGCGAAAGGGTTTTGTTTTGGTTTCACACTACACTAGCTAGCCTATATAATGTGTCTCTGTGTTCCCTGATGAATACACAACAAACATTCTCCATACTGAATGAAACTTGCATGCCACTTTCTTCTGCTGGAGGTTCGAAGGAAACTACACGGCTGGTCAGGTACACGAACGGTACAGGTGTGCCGGTGTAAATTAACCCCCCGTACATCGTCCGTCCCCGGTGGTTGTTGGGAAGAGCCTTACAGGTATGCTGTGATTCCATTCCTCTTACTCCATCTCTAGGTTTCTGATGACGCAGGCGGGTCACCACTAGGCAAACCAAAAAAAGGTTGAGCGGCATGCAAGTTTTTTTATGAAAAACTGACTGCGGCCTGCTGACGCATCCATCTCTAGTTTTTTGATGACACTCCCACTGAGGTGTCATCATATTATTTGTTGTGAAGGTATGGTAGTTAAACTAAGCATTAATAAAGGGATCAATAACATTTTGACAAATCACCGGGATGACGCATGGGAGGACAGAACGAGAGGGACACGGCTTGCCGCCAGTTTGTCATCAAGAAATTTGCATGTTGCTCATCACCGAGGCTTTGCTGGTTTGTCTGGTGGTGAACCGCACGTGTCATCGGAAATCTAGATGTAGTTAGAGGACAAGAATCAGAACCTACCTGCAGGGGTCTTCCAACCACCATCGGGGACGCACGACGGGGGTTAAGGTACACACCGGCACACACGCACCGTACATATGTGCCAGTGAAGATGAACGACATTTCTGCTATGGAAGCACCTGCATGGCTTCTGTTGGAAGGTGACCGACTCGCGGAAGATGTGCGAGGTCGACTATGCCAAGATCCAGGTACGTCGCCATCCGCTACCACCGTTTTCTATTGAGTCGCCGCTCCATGGTGTTCATCTGCAGCTGCTCGTCATCCTTTCACAGGTCCAGCACCACATTGTAGAAAGGATAAGCATGCACACACGTAATCTTCATTGTTGACTGCGTTGGTCTAACGTCATTGTTTGACTGCGTAGGCCTACGTTTGGTCGTTAACGCTAGCTTTTGAATCTGTGTAGTGCGAAAGGGTTTTCTTTTGGTTTCACACTACACTAGCTAGCCTATATAAAGTGTATCGGTGTTCCCTGATGAATACACAACAAACATTCACCATACAGAATGAAACTTGCATGCCGCTTTCTTCTGCCGGAGGTTCGAAGGAAACTACACGGCTGGCTGGGTACACATACGGTACAGGTGTGCTGGTGTACCTTAACCCCCAGTACGTCGTCCGTCCCCGATGGTTGTTGGGAAGAGCCTTACAGGTATGCTCTAATTCCAGTCCTCTTACTCCATCTCTAGGTTTCTAATGACGCAGGTGGTTCACCACCAGGCAAACCAAAAAAGGTTGAGCGGCATGCAAGTTTTTTGATGAAAAACTGATTGCGGCATGCTGACGCATCCATATCTAGTTTTTTGATGACATTCCCGCTGACATGTCATCATCTTATTTGTTGTGAAGTTATGGTAGTTAAACTAGGCATTAATAAAGAGACCAATAACATTTTGACACATCAGCGGGATGATGCGTGGGAGGACAGAACGGGAGGGACACACGGCTTTTATACTCTCATTCATTGCTTCCATGCGTGCTCCTACTTAAGTGTCATGATTTTATTGGCCCTTTCACTTACCTAACATAATGCCTGATTTAACTTCAACCAATTAGATGATGACACATAAGTGGGAGTACGCATGGAAGCACAAACGGGAGAACCAAAGTTGCATCCGAACGGGAGGCCCCCCCAGCCAGTTTGTCATCAAGAAATTTTCATGCTGCTCATCACCGAGGCTTTGCTGGTTTGTCCGGTGGTGAACCGCATGCGTCACTGGAAACCTAGATGTAGTTAGAGGACAGGAATCAGAACATACCTGCAGGGGTCTTCCAACCACCATCGGGGATGCACGAGGGGGGTTAGGGTACACAACGGCACACTCGGACCGTACATATGTGCCGGTGAAGATGGAACTCAACAGTCTCACGGTTATGGATAGAGATAAGGAAGAAGAAAAAGGATGGCACGTGTTTCGATCTATGAATCGCGAGACTGCTAACTTCCATTTTAATTGGCCAGTTCCCGATTCCGCTGAGTCATTGTTGTTGTACATGGTGTTTGGTTGCGACAATGCAACTTGTGGTCATAACGATAAGAATTAAAAAGAGGAGTATATCAGATTCAAAAATCTTCATTACGCCAGGTCGTATGATGGCTTGACACTCTCCAATCCACTTAGATTGAAGTGGAACCACTCCTACCCAAACGAAGAAAAAAATTTATGGATACGGTATGCATATCCAAGGCTGTGCATACCGTTCCACATTTGTGTCATGTGTCCACATGAACGGACGCGCGCAGTAGTGGTGATGGGATGCAGAGCGGTTCCAATTGAATTCAAAGATGCGCATGCGCTGCGCGCATTTAAGGCGCCTCGGTGACTGGCGTGCACGTAAGATCGGTGAGCTCGGTTGCATCAGCTGCCTGTACAAATGGCTACGGCTTTACAAAGGACCAAACCTTATGCGGCAAACAACAACATATAATACTTCCTCCGCCTCAACTCAACTCTATTTCTGTTTTGGTCGAACTAATTACCTTTGACCAATGATTTATATGGAGTTTATTAACTTCAATAACATGTAGTACTAGATTGTATATTATGGAAATATTTTCATGATGAATCTAAAAGTACAATTCTTGTATTGTTAAAACATATCAAAATTGCATAAACCTCAAAGATAGATTTGACGAAACCTATGAATTCCCTTTGAAAAAGTTTTATACTTTACGTTAGTTTTACATATGTAATATGCACATAGGATATATCACTAAATAGTTTTGCAAAAAAACATGGAGGAGAAATATGTATATCACATATGGTACTACTACGTAAATTAGGGGTGGGCAAATAAACCGAGACCGAAAAACCGAAACCGATAAAACCGAGACTTGAACTGAAAAACCGAAATATATGGTATCGGGTACTTTTCGGGTAGCAAATATAAATAACTAAAAAATAAATGTGGGGTTCGGACGGATGAAGCAGTTCCACATTTGTGACATGTGTCCACATGAACGAACGGATGAAGCAGTTGCATGACTGTGACATGTGTGCACATGAACCAACGAGGTCGTATGATGGCCGAACATGACAGGGATAACACCAGGGAATCGTATCCTTTTAAAGCATAATTTTTCCCCGCATACAATGGGCCCTTCCGCGTGTCAAATTAAAAATTTCTCCTTTTATCGAAAAACAGCTCCTTTAACGACGCCAAATTTTGGTATATGGGCTCACGCGTACATGGGGACGAACACCAAGTTTTCCAGCGTAGTTTCGGCCCAGGAATACAAAGTGACTCAGCGCAATTTCAGCCCACGAATAACAAGTGGCCCAGCGTAGTGTTGGGCCTACTCTGATAGCTTCACGTACGTTTGTCCTGGCTGCCTCCCCGCTGGACCCTTCGATCCACAACGCCCCCCTCTCCCGATTGCACGAAATGCACCTGGAGGAGCATCCATTGGCTGCCACGCTCTTGGATGAGCATCCGCCGGCTACCACGCTCTTGGAGGAGCATCCGCCGGCCGCCACGCTCTCGGAAGAGCATCCGCCCTCCACTGGCGTGGAGGAGCATCCGCCGGCCACCGCATGTGGAGGAGCAACAGTGCTAGGTACAATTGCTTACATAATGTTATTGTAGTTCAATACTCTTACAGATATGCTGATTGAATTGTAGGAAGCGATGTCAGAAGATAAGACATGGATGGGAAAAGACAGGCATACGAAGGAGTGGCAGGATGGAATGAAGTCATTTTTAAATTTAGCATTCCAGGGCACTCGAGAAGAAGAAACTAAGCCTTGTCGTTGCATGAAATGTCGTAATATTTTCCACAGGAGACGCAAGGAAGTTCATCTTCACTTGCTTCGTAATGGGATGTCATTTGATCATAATTGTTGGGTACACCATGGAGAAAAACGAGTTGAGAAAAAATTGCTGAGCAATCAGCAAATAATGAGGAGATAATTTCTGATGATGCTGCTATGGAAAATATGATGTCCAGCCTTCTTAGAGGCACTGGTGATCATGGTGGTACTTTAGCAGGTGTTGATGATCCAGAAAATGCTATAAACCAGCAGGAGCCAACTGGATGTGCAAAGGCATTCTATGACTTATTAAATGATGCCAAAAAGGAGTTGTATCCACGTTGTGAGAAGGTGACCCAATTATCCATCATTGTCAGGTTGTACCAGATAAATTGTTTAACTGGTTTGAGCAAAAGAAAGCGTGTGAGTTCATCCTTGAACTATTCTCATATGTGCTTCCAGAGGGCCATCGCATTCCTAATACACTTGATAAAGTTCAGAAGTTTGTTCGTGACCTCGGGCTGAGCTACGAGAAGATCGATGCATGTGTCAATGACTGTGTGTTATTCTGGAAGGACTATTCTCTGCTCGATCAATGCCCAAAATGTGGTGAAATAAGATGGAAAAATAGTACTGATGGGGATGCAAGAGAGGCTTTACCTTGTGGAAAATCCAAGAAGCTCGTAGAACGCAAGATTCTACGATACTTCACTGTTATTCCCCATCTTCAAAGGTTTTATATGGCAGAATCAACGGCATCAAACATGCGCTGGCACAAAGAAGAACGTATTGATGATGGAATATTACGCCATCCTGCAGATTCGAAAGCATGGAAGCATTTGGATAGCATTCACCATAATTTCTCATCTGATCCTCACAACATAAGACTTGGGCTAGCATCTGATGGTATCAATCCTTTTGGAGTAATGAATGTTTCTTACAGTACATGGCCTGTGATTCTAATCCCTTATAATCTTCCACCTTGGTTGTGTATGAAGCAGCCTTATTGGTTGATGTCAATGATAATTCCTGGGCCAAAGTCACCTGGAAACAACATTGATGTGTATCTGCAACCTTTGATTGATGAGCTACTGAAATTATGGTCTGATGGTGTTGAAACATAAGATAGTTCAAAGAAAGAGGCATTTCTCATGCGAGCTTCTATATTGTGGACAATAAATGATTTTCCAGCATATGCAATGCTATGTGTATGGAGCACAAAAGGTAGGCTAGCATGTCCATACTGCAATGTAAACACTGACGTCTTGTGGTTGAAACATGGACAAATGTATTGCTACATGGGTCATCGTCGTTTCCTACCTCAGGATCACCGGTGGCATCGGGACAAAGCTTCTTTCAACAACAAAATAGAGAATAGAGAGGCTCCAACATCACTCTCTAGTCATGAAGTACTCCAACAATACAAGACTTTTGATCAAGTGAGTTTTGGAAAGACGAATAATAAGAGAAAGCGCACTAAGGAAGATAGGTGGCATAGTTGGAAGAAGAAAAGTATATTTTTTCAGTTCCCGTATTGGAAGACATTGCTAATAAGGCATAACTTGGATGTCATGCACATTGAGAAAAACATTTTTGATAGCATATTGGGTACATTGCTTAATATGGATGGTAAAACAAAAGATAGTCTACAAGCTCGTTTTGATATGGAGGAAATGGGTATACGGCCAAAGCAACATCCGGTGGGTATGAAAGGGAAGTATGATTGTCCATCAGCATCATATACTTTGCAAAAAGATCAGAAGACCACCTTGTGCAAGTTTTTGGCGGATGTGAAGATGCCCGATGGTTATGCCTCAAACATCAAGAGAAGTGTGGACATAACAACACGTAAGGTATCAGGTCTAAAAACTCATGACTTCCATATTATATTTCAGAAGCTCCTTCCTATTGCAATACGTGACATATTGCCTGAAAAGGTTGTTGAACCTTTAATTGAGTTTAGCAGATTCTTTTCTAGAATTTGTTCTAAAGAATTGGCGGAACCAGATTTGGATAAGATGATTGAACAATTTCCTGAAACAATTTGTAAGCTTGAGATGTTGCTTCCTCTGGCTTTCTTTGCGAAGAAGATCGCTTGGGTGGACCTGTTTCTTACAGATGGATGTATCCAATTGAGAGGTACCTTGGTACATTGAAGAGGTATGTACGTAACAGAGCTCACCCGGAGGGTTCTATAGCTGAGGGATATATTATGGAAGAGTGTATGACCTTTTGTAGCCAGTTTTTGGATAACATCAGCAACAAGCTTAATAGGCCAGAATGTCATGAAGCTGCAGCTAGGAATGAACCTTCTCTCGAGTCTAATATATTTATAGAAGTTGATAATTCTAAAAAAGGGTTTAAATGGGGTGAACTTACTATGATGGAACTACATAACATCACGCATTATATTATTTCCAATGTTGAAGAGGCAGCTCCATGGATCAAGTACGTATAACACTTAGATGTTCTATACTATATTAATGGATCATGCTTATTGTAGATGGCTAATTTAATTTTGTACCCTTTTCAGTGAGCATTTTGAAGAGCTAAAAAAATTCATTCTCGTGATGTTGAAAAACGCCATAGAGATGAGTTTGTTTATTGGTTTCAGAAACGAGTAAGTACATGCAAGTTTTTACTTTGATGAAATATTGAAGAAATATCTGTTCTGAAGTTGGTTTATCAATGACCCCTTTTATACTAATTAATGTGTATAGATTACGACATTACACAAAGAAAGCAGAGTAACCGATTATTTGTATGCATTATCTAGAGGACCTGATCGTCGGGAATGTTTTTTTAGTCGATCATTCATAAATGGCTTCTTCTTTTGAATAACAGAGGTGAAAAAAGATTTATGGATGCAAAAAAGTGGTGTTGTTGTTCGGGATGGTGATCATGAGTGGTATGGAGTAATCAAGAAAATGATTTCTGTTGATTTCGAAAAAAATCAAGTGGTTCTGTTATTTGAATGTGAATGGTTTGATCGGCCTCGTTCCGGTCAGAGCCAAAGCAGAGGCTACAAAATGGATCAATATGGAATGATAGATGTTGACACTACTATTTCTCAATTTAAGTATGAGCCTTACATTCTAGCCACCCAAGCAGAACAAGTTTTTTACGTTAGAAGTGTGAAGCAACCTAAATGGGCTACAATTGTTAAAACGAAGCTACGAAACCTTTTTGCAATGCCCCCTAGAGACAGTGAAAATAATGTCACTGAGACGATGGAGGTTGAGACATTATTTGATGATCGAAGGCTTACCGATATAAATGAGGATATGACCACATGGGGTAGATCCTAACGCCACAAACAGGTGAATCGTGGCAAAAGTTCCTAATGCAACGATTGTGTTCCGTGGCGATAGATGCTAACGCCACGAACTAATGAATCGTGGCAACAGATCCTAATGCAATATTCGCGTTCCGTTGCGATAGATGCTAATGCCACAAACTAGTGAATCGTGGCAACAGATTCTAATGCAACGATTGTGTTTTGCGGCGATAGATGCTAACGCCACGAACTATGGAATCGTGGCAATAGATCCTAATGCAACGATCGGGTTCCATGGTGATAGATGCTAATGCCACAAACTAGTGAATCATGGCAACAAATTTTAATGCAACGATCGGGTTCCATGGCGATAGATGCTAATGCCATGAACTAGTGAATCGTGGCAACAAATTCTAATGCAACGATCGGGTTCCGTGGCGATAGATGCTAATGCCACAAACTATTGAATCATAGCAACAGATCCTAATGCAATGATCGGGTTCCGTGGTGATAGATGCTAACGCCACGAACTAGTGAATCGTGGCAACAGATCCTAGTGCAACAATCGTGTTCCGTGGCGATAGATGCTAATGCCACAAACTAGTGAGTCATGGCAACAGATTTGTGGTGATAGATCCTAATGCCACAAACTAGTGAATCGTGGCAACAGATCCTATTGCAACGATCGTGTTCCATGGCGATAGATGCTAATGCCACGAACTAGTGAATCGTGGCAACAAATTCGTGGCGATAGATCCTAATGCCACGATCTAGTGAATCATGGCAACAACTCCTAATGCAACGATCGTGTTCTGTGGCGATAGATGCTAATTCCACGGACTAGTGAATCGGGGCAATAGATTTGTGGCGATGGATCCTAATGCCACGAACTAGTGAATCGTGGCAACAGATCCTAGTGCAACGATCGTGTTCCGTGGCGATAGATGCTAATGCCACGAACTAGTGAATCATGGCAACAGATTCGTGGCGATAGATCCTAATGCCACGAACTAGTGAATCGTGGCAAGAGATCCTAATGCAACGATCGTGTTCCGTGATGATAGATGCTAATGCGATGAACTAGTGAATTGTGGCAACAGATTCGTGGCAATAGATCCTAATGCCACCAACTAGTGAATCGTGCCAACAGATCCTAATGCAACGATCGTGTTCCGTGGTGATAAATGCTAATGCCACGAACTAGTGAATCATGGCAAAAGACCAAGCTTACTACAATGATTTAGTATTCGTTGTAGTACAATCATTCCAACAGGGCGGGATCCTTGTAGTGCTACTAGTTTATTGCATTTTCTGGATCATCAACATCTGGTAAAGTACATCATGATAAGTGCCTCTGAGTAGACTGGACAACATATCTTTCATAGCAGCATCATCAGAAATTATCTCCTCATTATTTGTTGATTGCTCAACAATATTTTTCTCAACTCGTTTTTCTCCATGGTGTACCCAACAAGTATAATCAAATGACATCCCATTACAAAGCAAGGGAAGATGAACTTCCTTGCGTGTCTTGTGGTAAATATTATGACATCTTGTACAAGGACAAGGCTTAGTTTCTTCTTTGCGAGTGCCCTGGAATGCTAAATTTAAAAACGACTTCATTCCATCCTGCCACTCCTTCGTACGCCTGTCTTTTCCCTTACATGTCTTATCTTCTGACATCGCTTCCTACAAGTCAATCAGCATATCCGTAAGAGGATATAACTAAAATAACACTATGTGAGCAATTGTACCTAGCACTGTTGCTCCTCCACGTGTGACGGCCTGTGGATACTCCTCCATGCAGGAGGTCGGCAGATGCTCTTCCAAGAGCGTGGCGGCCGGCGAATGCTCCTCCAAGAGCGTGGCGGCTGGCGGATGCTCCTCCAAGAGCGTGGCGGCCGACGGATGCTCCTCCAAGCGTGTTTCGTACAATCGGGATAGGGGTCGTTGTGGATCGAAGGGTCCCGTGGGCAGTAGCCAGGACAAAGCGTATGTGAAGCTATCATAGTAGGCCCAACACTGTGCTACGCCGCTTGTTATTTGTGGGCTGAAACTGCGCTGAGTCATTTGGATTTGTGGGTCGAAACTGCACTGAGACGCTTGGCGTTCATCCCCATGATGCTTGAGCCCATATGCGGGCGCTCGTCTGGCTCTGGCAATTTGTTATCTAAATAAGTTAATGTAGCAATGGGGGTGGTATTCCTATCAAAATAAAGCATATGCATAAAATCTCTGGAACCACAGCAACACAGTGAAATAAACAAGGATTAAATACTACAGTAGATATAAACATCGACGGAACCAAAGAGTAGCGTTGAACATACCATTCCAGACAACAAACTAATCGACAGAACTAGCTGTTACATAATCCTCAATAAACAAAAAATAAACTAATCGGCACATCTAGTCCGCAACACTTCCCTTCAAGCAGTGGTAATAACTTCTGGCCGCGTATAGGAGTAGTGGTAATGATTACACCGCGTATAGGGGCATTGGGCCAGAGGTACGTTGGAGTTCTACTTATCTTTTTCTACTAACATTTTTCTCGTCCTTTCTTTTCTTATCTCTCTGTTCATTGTCTCCACTTTTATTTCCAGTCCTCGCTACCTGTTGTGTTTTCCTGTTAATACTGTATACTACTTTACAGACCGCTTTGCAGGCCCCTCTACGGGCGATCTCCGCTGGCACCTCCAGTAGCTAAAGTACCGTACCGGCCACTTTAGAGGCTACCGGCTGTGTGGAGGGTCGTTCATTAAGGGAGAATACAGATAGATCAGATAGTTCACTAAGAAAACAGATAAAAAACAGAATAACAGTCGGAACAGACGAACAACATTGAGTTCATCAACATAAAACATTACTACAAAAGAAGAAAACGACATCAGAAAACAAGAAAAATAACATCACACGACCTTATATGTCTTTTATATATAGCACATACCAGATAACACCTCACGGTAGAGTACGAAATGCTCGTGTATAATCCTACTGTCTTCACTACAAAAGACCATGCAGCCGCTCCACCCTTGCTTCCCGCAGCCGGGAGCCGTACACGTGTCAACTTCCTTGTTGAAACATAGTAGTATATAATTCACATCGGCATGAAACATACATGATCGAGGTCTTTCATACTCTGCTCTAGTTGTCCATGCACATGCTATAAGCGCCAAAACATGATCATCGAGCCTCAAACAATAATATATAAGAGAAAATTAAGACATGTATGACACATCCGAGCATAATTGCATTATTTGTCGTGATGATCATGTAGGCTTTTGTCAGAGTCTAATTCCGACAATTCTCCTGGTACTACCATTGGCAGTCCGCGGAGTTTCTTAGTTCGGTTGTGGGCGCGTAGAGATTCAGAACAAGATGGCGATTTTACACGAGGATTTACGTGGTTTGGGCCGCCTGAGCGTAATACCCAACTCCACGGGTGTGTGTTGTTGTTGAATTGAGCGTTTGAGCGCTAGTGTGAGAGACCAGAGTGTCTTGCCAAGTATCCTGTGTATCGCTCGGCCAGTCCTTTTATAGTACAAGGACTGGCTGTTACATCATCAACCTGGCCCGACATGTGGCCCCGGCAGTTACTGATGCTTAATACACAGTTAATATACTTAATTCCCCTTAACAGTGTGGTAACGCACCTTGATAGTGGCGTTACTGGTATTAAGGGTCCTCCGATCGCATCTTGAAGTCTTTAATGTTCCTTGAAGGTCCGAGCCGTTGGAGTTCCACCAATCTGCCTGTTGAAGTTGAAGGTCCGATGGTTGGACGTGTGGCAGCTCTTGAGCTTACCGTCTTGGATGAGTAGGTCCAATGTTGTTGTACACGTGTCAGTACCGCAGCTTCCCTCTGTCGGGGGTTAGGTCCAGGGGTGCCACACGGGTATCTAGTCTGGAGCTTTTCCATGTATGGAATGTAGCTCCGGTTTTATGATACACGTGGCGGCACTAGGACTAACCATAGAAGGGAGGCAGGTCCGGTTCCGAGTGACACGTGGGGTCTTCGGAGGTCGTGTCTCAGATAGGTGGAGTTCCTTTGCACTCTTCGCCGCGTGTCATATTCAGGATGCGGCAGGTGAGATCTGCGCGTGCGGATCTCACGCAATTGAAGATCGCCGATTCCCAATACGAAAACCGTATCGGTTCCGCGTGCCCTGTCAGGCCGCCGCCCTCGGGTTTCCTGCCTCTCATGATGACAAATGTTTGCCTGTGGTATAGACCTCGACTTGATCGTCTGGGTGGCCCCGGGCCCCCTTGTCATTGGCAGGGTGAAATTTATGAACTGTAACCATGGCTCTTCTGTGGTTTCCATACAAGCGTTGTAGGGGCTTACTTAAGAAGGAAAGCGCACACCGTTTGTGGATTCCTTGCGCCTTCATTTGAACTAGCTCTCGAATCCTCCAAACTTTCTTTTGATTTTCCTCTCTCGCCCTGCTGTGATGCGATGGAGTTGGGTCTCTGCAAGAGCCGTCTCATGATCGACGACGATTTGAAGAAGGTCCAGACCTACATGGGGTGGTCCAGCGACTCCTTCAACCACCTGGTCCGCGCCGGCAAGCTCCCGTTCAAGAAGAAGCGCGCCGACAACATGGTGTACTTTTCCGCGTACGCCATGGTTGGACTGATCCCACCTTTCTCAACTTTTCTCTTGATGTTGTTAGACTTCTATGGTCTGCAGTTATACCACCTTGGCCCCCACTCCATTCTTCTTGTGTCAACATTCGTCCACTTCTGCAAGATGTGGGTGGGTATTCCCCCCTGCGTCGAGCTTTTCCGCACCTTCTTCACCATCCACACCACTAGCAAGAGTAACGAGTATCTTGGCTTCTACTATTTTGTGAAGCGCAAGAAATATCCCTACAAGTACTTGAGGTCGTTCCCTTTCGACAAGTGGGACGACTGAAAGAAAGATTGGATTGTCATCACAGCAGAGGAGCACGAGAAACTGGAGCTGCCTAAAGGTCTTCCCAAAGTTGAAACTGATGCTTGGAGTGAAGCTCCGGGGCTGTCAGAGGCCTTCAACCCTGCCTTGACCAGGATCCACCAATGCGTGGAAGGAGGGGTGACCCCCCAGGTTGTCTTCTGCAACTTCTTGGTCAACAGGTGGGCTCCGCCGAAGAAGAGGGAGAAGCTCGACTGGGCCCTCAATAGCGTGATGGATGATGGCCGGATTGAAACCTGTTTGAAGTCCAATTTGGAAGGCTCTGCTTTGGAGCTTCATCTCAAGAAGTTCCAGCATGGCATCGACGTCGAGGGCGACGACTTAACCCCGCCAGCGACTTTCCTCCCTTTGAAAATGGAGGTGAAGTTCAGCAAGGAGCTCTGGAGGAAGATGTCGGTGCTTGAAGACCTCGGCGAGGTAGAGAGGCGTTCGACCACCAGATTGGTGATCCCCAGAGCTTCCGAGGGTGGCCCTACTCCTACCCCGAGACCAAGAGCTGAAGTCATTGGGGCAAAGAGTTGGTTGAGCCCTCCAGCCAAAAGAGGATGTTGAAGCACTTTGACGGGAGGCCCGTCAGACCTGCTCCTTCCACAACAGCTTCTTCTCCCCGGCGGGGGAGGTCTTCAACGGAGACACCAACTTCGGCATCGGCGTCTCCCCGGAACACCAACTCCACTCAGGTGACTCCAGCACCGGAGCTAGCTAAGGGCTCTAGGCTCGAAGGTCCTTCTCAGTCGAGGAAGGCCCCAACCAAGAAGTCGCTGATGGCGGCAGTAAGTTCCGAAGAGCCTTCCTGAGCTACTACCGCAATTGCGATTGGGTCGGGCCCTGAGCGCCCGGCGAAGAGGTTCCGCGCTAGCTGGAGCGGAAGTCTTCCAAGGTAAATTTGCTTCTTTACCTCAGTTTGTCATTTTTGTTGTAATCATATTTTGAGTTTCTTTGTCCTTCATCCACAGGGTCTGCAGAAAAGGGGCTGAAGCTCCAGTTCCTGTGACAGCAGCTGATGCTGTACAGGCGGAGGCTCTGGCTCCAATTCCAGCGTCGCCCCAGGTGGTGGCTGAGGTCTCGGCAACTCCAGCGCCAGCTGTCGAGGTTCCAGACCTCGAATCATCTCCCGAAGCTCCCATGGTAGTGTAGGACCATGGGAATGAAGACGTACTAGCGGCACCAGCTCTGGAGGTTGAAGCTCTTGTCTTGGATGCTGTGATGACAGACGCTCCAGCCTAAGAGCCGGAGGTAGATGCAGTTCCGACCTTAGGGCCGGATGTTATTGAAGCTCCGGCGGCGGAGCTGGTGGTTGATGAAGTTCCGGCGCCTGAGCCGGTTGTCGTGAAGGTGTCGGCACTCGAGCCGGTGGAGGTCGAAGCGCCGTCGCCTGAACCGTCAGTGGAGGAGGCACCAGCACCGGAGCCGGAAGTGGCCTCAGCTTCGACCGAATCTTCAACGCCTGCCCCGGAGTTGGTAGTCCTGGAGGTACCTGTGTCCGAGCCAGGGTGTCAAGTCGAAGCGACTGGTCCTCTGCTTGAGGAAGCAATTGCTGATGACCTGGCGGCGGGACCTTCGGAGCCGACTCCGTATGTAGAAGCTCCCATTGCCGGACCTTCCTCGACGGCAATTGAGGCACTCCCGGAGGACAGCCCTAGTGCCGCGGAAGCTCAGGGGACCACTCTTGTAGAGTGGGACCCAATTTTTATTATGGAGAACCTGCTGGAGTCAGCGGAGAGGACCCTGACAGGCCCGGAGCCGATCCCTCTATTGTTGTCCATCGACAACGCCTGCTCCAGCCTTCGTCAGGTCCAACTTGATTTTTATCACG
Organism: Tuctoria greenei; assembly: GCA_036927565.1. Taxonomy (NCBI): domain Eukaryota; kingdom Viridiplantae; phylum Streptophyta; class Magnoliopsida; order Poales; family Poaceae; genus Tuctoria; species Tuctoria greenei. The sequence continues at coordinate 144,952,008 of JAYESD010000002.1, forward strand.
ACAGCAAGGCCCTCGAGGAGGAGCACCAAGCCATTAGGAGGTGGTGCAACCGGCTCCAATTCGAGACCAAGTTGGTGCAAACAAGGCTGGCCGACGACAAGGAGTGGGTTAAGAGGGAGAAGGCCCGGATGGAGTACTGGGGCCAGCTGCTGGATGAGAGGGAAAGCATGGTGTGACCCCTCGACAACCAGTCCCGGGCTATACACGAACAAGCCGTGGCTGCTAATGAAGTAGTGAATGATCGCCAAGAGAAGCTCAGTACCATCCACGAGAGTCTCGTCAAGCGCCAGGAGGCTCTTTAGGAGCGGGAGAAAAAGCTCGAAGATGAAGAGCAAAAACTCCTGGAGCTGAGGGATGACCTCGTGGAGAGGGAGGAGGAGCTTGCCCAGAGGATGGCTCTGGGTGACAAGAGCCTTGCAGCGCACCGAGAAGCTGGAGGAGCTCTGCGAGAGTGAGGAGAAGAAGGCCTGGTGGCGGGGACAGGATCTCACCAAAAGGGAGAACAAAGTCGCTGCTAGGGAGAAGAAGGTGCGAGGTCGTGAGAAAGACCTGGTTGACCGCTGGAACAAGATCCACCTCCAGGAAGAGGAGCCTGCCAACCTCGAAGGCAAGTTGCTAAAAGGATTCAACAGTAGCCAAAGAGGTCGAGCGCCTTGCCCGGGAGGGTTCGGAGCTTGCTGCGACCAAGAGGTCCTTGGAAGAGATGCGAGGCTCAAGTGCTACGGAGTCCCAATAATTATGGGACTTCTTGGGCAAAGCCAATGACGCGCTGACATCGCTGGGCTTTAGTCTCGTGCGTTTGGACGATCCAGAGCCGGAGCTGGACCATGCGTTGAAGGTGTTGAGCTCGACTGGCAACAAACTCAACAAGATGGGCGATGTCATCGCGGATCAGTTGGAAATTGGAGGAAAATCGCTTGCGCAGAACGTCGCAGAATACATGCTTACGTGCTACATAAGTCGGGATCCTCATTTACCACTAGATCCGGTGCTTGAAGGTCCCATCGATGGAGAGGGAGATGCCGCCAAGGCCAGCTTGTTGGAGGATGTCCAGAAGGTTGCCTCGTTCTTCCGTAGGATTTAGGACTTTCTCCTTGTATCTCCCACTTGTATCTTCTCTTCTTTTCTCCAATTTTGTAATCTCTTGTCCTTAGATGAATGAAATCCAAGAAATTTATGAATTTCGTTTTTTGTCTTCAACCTTTGTCTCACTTGGCCTGCTGGTAGATGTACACATTTTGATTGCGAACATGTACCAAAAGGATGTTGCATTTTGTTGAAGACTTGAGTGCTTCGAACTTGTTGAGTATAGGTCCGAAGTCGTCGACAGCAGGGGCCCCCTGAGGTTGTCGGAGCTTAGTAGCTCCAGCAGTGGCCACTGTCAACACTTAGAGCGTCGACAGCAGACCCCATTGGGGTGTCCTTCTACCATCTTTTCTTCACATTGACGGCTGGCTCCCTAGATTGTTCGGAACTTGGTAGCTCCGGATACGCCTACTATCTAAGTTTAAAACATCGACAGCGGGCCACCTTAGGGGATGTCGAGGCTTTGATAGCTCCAGCATCATACACCATCATCATGAGATTTTTATTTTTCCTGCACACTGAAGTCAAGAAAAACAGTAAAATCCATTTCTTATCTATATCTCGTTTGCGGCTCACTATTACCGAAAAAAAATTTTAGGTCGACCTCAATTCTATACACAATCAAGTGCATTTGCTTATCTCCTCCAGGTCTGATCGTTTTCTGGACTCACCTTACACAGGCCTACCGGGGTGTAGGTAGAGTGGCGTACATAGGGTGTAGGAGCAGGCTAAGTCGATAGCACACTCCAGACCTAGATCGGCTTGGCGTTCAGGCGAGTAGGCAATTCAACAATGTTAAGACCCGAAAGAATTAACAAAGCAACTTGAATTATATATGAATTGTTCGAGCTAAAGTTTCTTGAGAAATGCACAACTTTGTTATAGACAAGAAAGAGAAAAATAAAAAGAATGAGCCTGTACAAAATAAATGCACGTGGAGTCTGTTTTCACATAATGATGTCTTTCATTATAGGTCCAGGGTACAGGGGAAACAAGTACACTCTTTGGGTACGGAACCAGGCTAAGTGTGTTGCATTTCTTGTTTGACCCAAGGTAACTAGCTACACTTTTAGTTCTGAGACTGTATCAAGTGTTGCTTGAACTTTGCGGACCTTCCGAGAAAGGTCTAGCTGTTCTCCCGAAGGAGCTACCCGACTATGTACAATGACGCTATAACATACATCATATGTAATTAAAGACTCACCTCCGTGATATTAAGCGTAGAACTTACAGAGGTGCTCAATGTTCCAAGGATTAGGGAGCGGTGTCCCATCCTCGGTTGCCAAGCGAACGCTTCCAGGATGTATACTTTGATCACTCGAAAGGGTCCTTCCCAGCTGGGGGAAAGTTTGTTTAACCCTTCTCGAGTTTGTATTCTCCGTAGCACCAGATCGCCTTCCTCGAGCTGTCGGTTATGCACATGCCTTTGGTGATAGCGCCGGAGCGCTTGGCTTTATCTTGCATTTCGAACAGCTGCTCGCCACCTTCCCTCTTCAATGAGGTCAAGGTCTTCACACCAGAACTGGTCCTGCGTGGATTCGTCGAAGGTCCGGACCCAGAGTGACCCCAAGGTGATTTCTGGAGGAAGGACTGCCTCAGCTCCGTACACCAAGAAGAAGGGTGTCTCTCCAGTTGACCGGTTTGGAGTTGTCCTGTTTGCCCACAAGGTGGGCGGAAGCTCTTCAATCCAGTTGGCTCCATGTTTTTTCAGGCGCTCATATGTGCGCGTCTTGAGTCTTTTTAGGATTTTTGCATTTGCTCTCTCAGCCTGGCCATTGCTTGCCGGGTGAGCTACGGAAGCGTAGCTGACTTGAATGTCGAGGTCTTTGCAATATCCTTGGAATGCAGAGCTTGTGAATTGGGTCCCATTGTCAGTTATGATCTTGTTTGGGACTCCAAATCTGCATACTATGGACTGCAATAAATTGATAGTTGATTGCTTGTTTATTGTCACAACTGGAGTTTCTTCCAGCCACTTGGTGAACTCGTTGATGGCGACATACAAGAACTTGTAACCTCCGACAGCTCTTGGGAAAGGTCCCAAGATATCCATACCCCACACAGCGAATGGCCATGTCGGAAGTATCATTTGTAGAGGTTGAGCTGGTGTGTGAGTTTGCTTCGCATGAAACTAGCATGCTTCACATTTCTTCACTAGCTCGGTTGCATCCTGTAGTGCTACAGGCGAGTAAAAACCATGCCGGAAGGCTTTACCGACCAACGTGCAGGAAGACGTGTGGTTCCCACACTCGCCTCCATGGATTTCCGCGAGGACCTCGCGACCTTCTTCCCTTGTAATGCACCGCATTAGGATGCCATTGGCACCACGCCGGTAGAGATCCCCTTTTACCAGTGTGTATCTTTTAGCCAACCTGACTATCCGGTCAGCAGATACATTGTCTTCAGGGAGGATGTTGTCTTTCAAGTAGCTATGGATCTCTGAGATCCATGCACCGGAGCTAACCTGAGCTTCTGAGTCTTGCATGTTGGGTTGCTTGGAGCTTCCTGCAGCACCAATGACCCTTGATGGATGCCATGTTAACAGGGCCATCGGGACCGACAGCTTCGAGGTGCTGGTCTCGCCCCCTTCACTCAGTTTGGCAGGCTGAGCTGTTGGTCTTGACAATCTCCGGACGAAGGTTCCCTCGGGAACCGGAGCTCCGGTTGAAGCTTTCGTCGAGAGTTCGTCAGCTTCAGCGTTGTTGAGACATTGGACATGGCAAAGATCTAGGACTTCTAAATCCTTCTGAAGCTTCTGGACTTCAAGTAGATATGCAACTAGTTGAGGGTTGTTGCAGCAACATTCACCCTTGACTTGTTTTATAATGAGCTGCGAATCACCCTCACTACAAGGATTCTGGTTTATCACAACGAAAAAATTCGTTGCAACAGGTTGTTTTTCATCGCAATAGGTCGCTGTTGCAACGAAAAAGAGCGTGGTGATAGTTTTTATGAATCGTCGTAATAATTCCCGTGGCGATAGGTTATTTGCGACGCCTAGGCATCCGTGGTGAATAGTATGGTATTGCAACGATTTTACATCGGTGGCAAATAGGACGCAATTGCAACGTTTTCATGTATTGCAATGATTTAACGTATCGCAACAAATTGTACGGTATTGCAACGGGTTCACGATCGTGGCAAATAGTACGGTATTGCAACGATTTCATATTCGTGGCAAATAGTATGTTGTTACAACGATTTAGCGTATTGCAACGATTTAACTTATTGCAACAAATATCATGGTATTGCAACGATTTCACATTCGTGGTAATTGTATGTGGTTGCAACGATTTCACAGGCGTGGCAACAGTACGGTATTGTAACGATTTCACATTCATGGCAAATAGTATGTTATTGCAACGGTTTAGCGTATTGCGATGATTTAACGTATTGCAACGATTTAGCGTTCGTGGTAATAGTATGTGATTGCAACAATTTTCACATTCGTGGCAAATACTATAGTGTTGCAACGATTTTCACGGCCGTGGCAAATAGTAACATATTGCAACGAGTTATGGTGTAGCGACGATTTACCACATTGCAACGAATATCACGGTATTGCAACGATTTCACATTCGTGGCAAATAGTATGGTACTGCAACGATGTCACAGCCGTGGCAAATAGTATGATACTGTGACGGTTTAACGTTCATGGCAAATAGTAGGTTATTGCAACGAGTCAACAAACGTGGCGAATAGTACTGTATTGCAACAATTTCAGATCTGTTGGAACTAATCTGGTACTGCAACGATTTTGTATCTGTGGCGAATAGTTGGGTATTGCAACGAGTCCACAAACGTGCCGAATACTACCGTATTGCAATGATTTCAGATCCTTTGGAACTAGTATGGTACCTCAATGATTTCACATCCGTGGCGAATATTTTGGTATTGCAACGATTTCTTATCTGTGGCAATAGTGTCTTAATGCAACGTTTTTTGAGTCATTACCAAATGTTTATACTGCAACGTTTTGTCATTCTATTCCCATATTTTATCATCTGTATTGGCAATAGCTTCCTATTGCAACAATTTATCATTCGTGACAAGAAATTTGTAATGCCACATTTTATAATTAGCGGCAGTAAAACCCGAATGCACCAGGTTTGAAAATTAGTGGCAACAGAATCATGAGTTTAACAATAAACATCCATCAATTGATATTACAACACGCATAACAACAATCAAGGATTACTAAAGCGACGTGTTTGCATGCTAACAGTTTTCCTAAGCTAACCGGGACTAATTCTTGGAGCAGGTGGCTTTTGGCAGTTCCTTTGGTGGACCTTCTGTGGAGTGGTCACCATCATCATTTTGTGCATTTCAGCCATTGAGGCGCGCATGTCCTGCATTTCCTTCGCTGCCTGTTCATGATCAACTGCTATCTGACCTTGTAAGTTTTGGACTTGAACAATTAACTCTTCATTCTTCTGGTTTATGCAGTCCATCTGGGTGTTTAAGCTATCACTTCTTCCTTCCAACTCCTGCACTGTTTCGTTGAGGCCTGCCTTTCTATCTTCTATGTTTCTAACTTGGTTGTTGAGGTGTTTAGACATCTGGATACGCATACGCTCACGTTTGGGACCAGTTGGGTTAGCCATATAACCACGCCCCCGAACCTGTGATCCTGCACAACCGATTGAGGATCTATAACAATGCTGGAATATGCGGTTTCTCTCTTCATTTGGAATTGGGCCTCCCTGCTCAGCTTCCATGTCGTCCACTTGGGCACGTGCCTGGATCTATATACGAAAAGAAAAGTCACAGGTAATTTGCAAATATTATTTAATTAGGGATTGTTTGAAGTGTTACTCACATGTACAGTTTCTGCCAGCTTGTTTGCCCAGTTACCATTCTCCAACAAATGGCCTGCCTCCCACAGTTGTATGTCATCGGGTTCTTCTCCGGTCTCTGGGTCTCGCTACATAAAATACAAGTAAACTTCAACATGTGGGTATACATATTGTTTGCAGCGCAAAGTAAAAACGTGATTTATTTTTCATACCTTCTCGAAACTAATTTGGGCGTAGGATTTGGAGCCAAGCAAGTGACACGCCTTTTGTCTACTTTGATATTGAGAATTGGTCCTGCTTATTGACTGCAATAATTTTAAGAATTAATTCCACGAATGAAAGTAAATGAAATATTTTTTGTATCATGCGAAGCTATTAAAAAGTTAGCTGACCTTGAATCGCTCAGACCCAAAATATTCTATTAGGTGCAACCACTCGGGCGCCTTTACATCAACAGGCTGGTTTTGTATACGTTCTTCATCGGTAGAATAACTCTTATAGGTGGCGTGCAAAGTCTAGCGCGACCCCTTGTAGCGCTCACCAGCAAATTTCATAAATTTTCTTGCGCTCTCCGGTGTGTCCTCCATGTCCCATGAATCTTGTACATTGTATAAAAAGTTACTGTAAACGTACAGGAGATTGCAAGAAAAAAATACTTGTGTGGGGGTGTGACAACACTAACCAGAATGTCTCGTACTATATCTCTCTTGTTACTATGGCCAACATCTGCCCACTTCCTTACACCGCTGAGGGATGCATGTCTTTTTTGTAAACATAACCACATCATCGAGGAAGTGCTGCTGATTAATACCAACCGCAGCACCCAACCTAGTGGAGAACTGAATTGGTAGCTTGACATGTTCCGTTCTACTAACTTGGGATGCATAGCATATTCTGGCAATTTTAAGTCCTTTAGCCACACTTCTTCCTAGCTTTCCTTCCTTCTGTTACATTGATTCAAACGGTAAACGATTAAAGCAAATTACCACATGAACAAGTTTAGTATCATGTACAAATAGTGTGAAAACAAGAAAAGTCTGATGTTCATACCATCTTCAGGACGAGTGCGGAAAATACGAGCGTGGGACGACCGCGTCGTGCGAGCACCATTTTGTTCTGTAGTACTCCCTCCTGGTTTATATTAATTGTCATATAAGACCAACAAATGAATTAAAAATGAACTACTACAGTAGTTAGGAATGTCCTAACGACAACTATTTTGATAGGGGGGTTACATTATTGACTTCTTTGTTGCTATTCATACCCTAAAATGAGCCATCAGGTACACATGTCAGTGGCGGTACGCACTCGTAGTACTGCAGAGGATTTTCAGTCCATGAGCGAAGCAAGCAAGACTGTGAGGGGGCATGTAGCTTGCAACGCTAGACTAGACAAAGATAGGGTTTGCCAGTTCGGTCTGACTGACAACAGCCGGAGCGTGTTTTGAAGAGAATTATTAGTTGCAGGGCGAGTAATGAACGCCAGCGGTAGCAGGTGGCGAATGCAAGACAGATAAGGCAGGCAGCTTGCACGGGATTGAAATCCTCCGTAGTACTGCACCTGCATTAGCTGCCACTAACATGTGGGCCCATGAGACATTGGGTCTACTTGTCAATGGCGGCTACTGCAGGTGCAGTACTGCATAGTGACAGCTTGCGACACTCAAAAAAGCGAGGGTTTGGTCTCGCCAAAACTCTCGAGGAGGATTGGTGGCAGGGCGAGTAATGGCCAGGGATTTGAGGGCTGCGGGGTAATCATGGCACGCGAAGGATGGGACGTGGCGATGGGCGAGGGAGACGCGTCGGGGAGGACTATGAAGTGACCAGCAGCAGGGTGTGGGCGCTGGTGCCGGCCAGAGTGGCTGGCGGCGAGAGAGCACATCATGGAGGCATAAAAAAATCACGGCATCACACAGGCTGATGAACTGTTAACTATAAAGACTAAGTACTAATAAGAAAGTAGAATCGCAAGGCATGCTAAAACAATTAGTAGAGCCTAGGAAAGAATGCAAATGACCATGATACACCCATCATCAATACATCTAAAGGACAGAATGAACTCTCTCAAAATGCTCCAAATTCAATGCCAAAGTAGTAAAAAACTAACACGCTCTGCCAAAACATATGGCACGGTAGAGATGCAGGTAGTAATGTGATGTGATATGGTTAGTTGGAAGCTACTACTGAGGATAGAGTTGGAGTCGGCCATTTTTTAAGCTCCGAAGTAAAATTACGCTGGGGCGGAAGGAGTATTTTTGATTTGTATATCTATAACTACTGTTAGTTCATACATTGTAGTACCAGGGAGTGAAGAACCTCGGGGTTCCTGAACATCATGTGCTGCAATATTCTTTGCGTACCATGCAAATGATTTAATGTTGTGTAAATTTGTTTAATTTTGATAGTAAACACATTTATAGTTATACCAGGTGCTTGTTGGACACCATGAATTCTAGTAGACGACATCACGGTTTGATGTCTTGTTCCTAATATAAAGAGCACTGTAAGTAGTCATTCCAAATAACAGTGATAACGTCAGATTACATGACCGATGTAGATTTTGGTTCAGACGGTGTGCTTTCTATAAACTGATGTCGGTACCCTGCATACCGGATACCCCTTGGGACTGCAAAGAGCTCAAAGGAACTACACCTGTCTGAGTTAAAGACTTCCGAAGGACCCACGTGTCATATGGAACCGGGCCTGCCTCCCTTCTATGGTTAGTCCCAGTGCCGCCACGTGTATCATTAAATCGGAGCTACATTCCACACATAGGAAAGCTCCAGACTAGATACCCATGTGGCACCCCCGGACCTAACCCCGGCAGAGGGAAGCTCTGGTACCGACACGTGTACAACAGCACTGGACCTACTCGCCCAAGACAGTAAGCTCCAGAGCTGCCACGCGTCCAACCGCAGGACCTTCAACCTCAACAAGCAGAGTAGTGGACTTCCAACGGCTCGGACCTTCAAGGAACATTAAATACCTTAAGACCCAATTAAGTGTCATTAATGCTATCTTAATGACACACGATCGGATGGCCCTTAATACCAGTAACGCCACTTTCAAGGCGCGTTAGCACACTATTAAGGGTAATTGAGCACATTAATTGTGTATTAAGCCTCTGTAACCACCAGGGCCACATGTCGGGCCAGGCTAAACGATGTAACAACCAGTCCTTGTATTATAAAAGGACTGGTCGAGCGATACACAAGGGGGACTTCCACATACGCTCATGCACTCTCAGGCGAGTCACTCTAGTATTCCACACTCAAGCGCTCAGACACTCAATACAACAACAACACACACCCGTGGAGTAGGGTATTACGCTCAGGCGGCCCGAACCACGTAAATCCTCGTGTCAACTCATCATCTTGTTCTGAATATTTGTGCGCCCGCAACCGAACTACAAACTCCGCGGGCTGCCAACGGTAGTACCGGGAGAATTGCAGGAATCAAACTCCGACAAATGGCGCGCCAGGTGGGCCCGAGATTCAAAGATGGTGAACTCTGCTACTGGATCGTCCAACGGCAACCACGCTGTGCAACCTGCTGGAGGCAACCCTTCCAACATGAAGCAGCCAGCAGGTGTCGTGGCTCCAGCAGGAGTCATGCCACCGCCGCCACCATCTGCTCCTGTGAATCAAGCTGGACATCGAGATGGGGCGTGTGCGTCGGTCACTTCGTTGGCGAACAACAACCCTGAACACGTGATTAATGCCGCGCGTGCTCTTCTCCAACATCCACCGCCTCCAGGAGCACCCAGGGTGCTATGGAGCAGTGGAGAGCTGATGTGGAACATCTAGTTGTGGCAGCAGCTGATGGCATCAACAATCAAGGTCCTCACCCCTCGGGGCAGGCCCCGTTGTAGCATCGGACCATGCAGGTAGACTCAGTCTGCACGCTTCACAGCACAGAAGGCGTGCTGCGTCTCAACAGGCAATGTTGCTGCCTTCCGAGACGCGATGTACTCATACGGTAACCAGGCTTTCGACTCACAAACTCTGGGCGGAGCTCGATTGTCGTTACCGACAACAAGACGGCCGCATCCACATCGAGCATGCTCGCAAGAGGCGAGAGGCTCGGGACAGTCCTGCTCCCGAGGGAGTAGGAGGAGACTGTTCTGCTCTGGCCATGCACCTACGCTTTGTCAGATGGCCGCAGAAATTCCGGCCTCACCTGCCAGAGAAATTTGACAGGATTGTCAATCCTGCCAAATTTCTCCAAACTTACTCCATCGCTATCCTTGTGGCTGGGGGAAATGAGGCTGTGATGGCCAATTATTCTCCTGTGGCTTTAACTGTGACCGCCAGGTCTTCGTTCATGAGCCTTCCACCCCAATCAATGAACAGTTGGGTGGAACTGTGCCAACAGTTCACCGCCAACATCGGGAGCTCATACACCCGACCAGGCACGGAACTGGACCTTTTTGCTATCAAGAAAAAAGGGGGAGAGTCCATGCGATCATTTATCCAAAGGTTCTATCATGTATGAAACACCATTCCTTCTATCTCAAGCGCCTCTGTTATTGTGGCATTCAGACAGGGTGTGCGAGACAAGAAGATGTTGGAGAAGCTAGCGACCAAGGAAGTCACTAGCGTCATGGAACTCTTCAGCTTGGCAGACAAGTGTGCCAAAGCTACGGAGGGCCGTGAAATGCACTCCCAACCACCTCCGGAGGACAACAAAAAGTCCTCCAAGGGTGAAGCCATTACCTCAGGGAGTGGCAAGAAGAAGAAAAAGTCCAACGGCAAGAAGAAGCCGTCGGCCGACACACCTACTGCTGCAATTGCTGCAGCTCCGGGTGGTCGGGGGCCACGCCCCGAGAAATGACCTTGGCCGCCCTCAGAAGACGGTGGCAACTCCAAGATGTGGTGTCCTATACACAAGTCGAACAGCCACAACCTGGAAGGCTGCCGAGAGGTCCAGAACCTTGCCGAGCGCTACAACAAGCGCCGGGAAGAACCTCCTTTCCGTTAAAGGGAAGGAAAACAAAAAGTCGACAAAGCTCCGGCTGAAGAGGAGTTAGCCTTTCAGAACCCCAAAAAGGTTTTGAAGGTTGTTTACACCTACGACAACGAGCGTAGGAAGACCATGAACACCATCTTTGGTGGTTCGTGGGACATCACATCCCGTCGTGTCCTTAAGACAATGCGGCGGGGCATGGCGTCAGTAGCTCCTACCGCCAGGGCGGAGACGCACCGGAAGTGGATGGACACTGCCATCACCTTCCATGCTTAGGACTACCCGCGGATCATGATCGGAGCTGGCCAACTCCCATTGATGGTATCTCCGACGATCAACAACATCCAGCTCCACCATGTAATGGTGGACGGAGGTTCGGGGCTGAACCTCATAAGCTTCAGCTCTGACCTTCGGATCTTCGCCCCTGCCGACATTTCTCCAGAGTAGGTCTGGGGGCCATCACTCCACTTGGCGCCATTACTCTCCCGGTGACCTTCGGGACTTAGGAGAATTACAGGACCAAGAAGTTGGTCTTCAACGTGGCGCAGATCAACATACCATTCAACGCCATCTTGGGCAGGCCAGCCTTGTACAAATTCATGGTTGCTGCTCATTATGGCTACTTGGTGTTGAAGATGCCAACACCAGTAGGTGTTCTCTGGATCCGCGGAGATCGCACCGCAAGGGTTACTGCTCTCGAAGAACTCCATGCGCTTGCTACAGCGCAGGAGGAAGAATCCGGAAAGGAGCAAGCTTCGAAGCCTTCGAGCATTCGTCATCGAGGCTCAACCTCTGCACCTCACGTGCAACCAAGCGGCGACACTGACATTCCCGTCAAAGTCGTCGAAATTGGTTCCACCGCTTCTCAGACCACCTGTATATCGGGAGGTTTGAACGACAAATAGGAACTTGCGCTCATCACTTTCCTCCGGGCTAATGTTGACGTGTTTGCCTGGCAACCGTCACAAATGCCTGGGATCCCTAGGGAAGTGATTGAGAACAATCTGAAGATTTATCCCGATGCTCGTTGTACATCAAAAGCCTCGGAAGCAGTCAGTAGAGCAACAAAACTTCATACGTCAAGAGGTGAAGAAGTTGCTCGAAGCTGGATTCATCCGAGAAGTCTTCTACCCAAAATGGCTGGCAAACCCGTGGGAAGCTTCGGATGTGTATCAACTATACTACACTGAATAAGGCATGCACAAAGGATCCATTCCCACTACCTAGAATAGATCAGATAGTGTATTCCACCTCTGGGTGTGAATTACTGTGTTTCCTAGACGCATGATCTGTGTATCATCAAATCAGAATGTCTAAGGACGATGAAGAGCATACTTCCTACATCACAATAGATGGATTATATTGTTACACTGCCATGCCATTCGGTCTCAAAAACGCTGCTTCAATGTTTGTGCGAGCTATGTACAAAACGTTTGGAGAGCTCCCCAGAGATGTAGTGGAAGTGTACGTCGATGACATCGTCGTCAAGATCAGGAACAAGGAGTCATTCCTTGACACCTTGCAAGCTGTCTTTGACAAGTTGCGAATCACATGCACGAAGCTCAACCCGGACAAGAGTGTCTTCGGGGTTAGCTCCGAAAAGCTTCTTGGATTCTTGGTGAACTACCGAGGAATAGAAGCGAATCCGGCGAAGATTAAAGCTATTGAAGACATGCGGCCACCTGCCCGCATCAAGGATGTGTAGAAGCTGATTGGATGTCTAGCTGCCCTCTGCCGGTTCATCTCAAGACTGGCAGCACGGGCACTACCCTTCTTCAAATTATTGAGGAAATCCAGACCATTCCAATGGTCTGAAGAAGAAAAGGCTTTCCAAGAGCTAAAGCGGCTCCACACCACTCTACCAACTTTGGTAGCTCCGAATCCTGGTGAGCCACTTCTGCTTTACATTTCGGCAACTAACGAAGATGCCAACATGGTCCTGGTTGCGGAAAGATTAGAACCATACCCACTTCAGGAGTCCAGACCCCATTGGGAGGGTCCAGAGCTACCTGAAGGCGATTCTGGGTCCTAGCTCCCAGATCTAGATCCTCAAGGTGAGACGCCAGAGGATCAACCTCCTTCAAGTGGAGGAGTTACTGTTTCTGAACAAGAAGATCCGGACCCCTTCGGGAAGGTCCGGGTCACTTCAGAAGAAGTTCTGGGTTCTTTAAACAAGAACCTGGAAGTCTTCGAAGAAGGTCCGGACACCTCCGGGAGGGTCCGGGTTGATGAGGAGGAAGCTCCGGGCCCCTCCGGGAAGTTCCGGACAGTCCAGCACCCAGTGTACTTCAGCAGTGAAGTACTCCATGACGCCAAGACTCGATACCTGGAGGTGCATAAGCTGCTCTACGCAGTTCTTATTGCCTCTAGGAAGCTTCGACACTACTTCCAAGCTCACAAGATTTTAGTGGTAACCTCTTATCCACTGCGCGCAATTTTGCATAACCCTAATTCTACTCGGAACATTGCAAAGTGGGTAGCGGAGTTGGTCGAGTTTGATCTTGAATTCATCCCAAGACAAGGGATCAAGAGTCAAGCAGTAGCGGACTTCGTGGCAGAATGGACCCCCTCTCCATCAAATCTTGGTGGCCCCAATGAGCAGAAGTCGAAACCTAAGGTTTCGGTCTTCACCGAGCCTCACTGGACTCTCTACTTCGACGGCTCCGTGCAAAAGCAGGGCCCAGAGCTGGATTTCTTCTCCTCGCTTCGACTGGGGAGAAGGTCAAATACATGGTTCACCATGACTTCAAGGCGACCAACAACATGGAGGGGTATGAAGCACTAATCTATTGGCTCAAGGGGGCGCTATCATATGGTTTCAAGCAGCTATTGGTAAAGTGTGATTCGCAGCTCATTATAAAACAAGTCATAGGTGAATGCTGCTGCAACAACCCTCAACTAGCTGCATATCTACTTGAAGTCCAGAAGCTTCAGAAGGACTTTGACGTCTTGGATCTTTGCCATGTCCAGCGTCTCAAGAACGCTAAAGCTGACGAACTCTCGACAAAAGCTTCAACCGAAGCTCCAGCTCCCGATGGAACCTTCGCCCAGAGATTGTCAAGACCAATAGCTCAGCCTGCTGAACTGAGTGAAGGGGGCGAGACCAACACCTCAAAGCTGGCGGTCCCGATGGCCCTGTTGCCATGGCGTCCATCAAGGTTCGTAGGTGGTGCAGGAAGCTCTGAGCAACCCAGCACGCATGACTCAAATGCTCAAGTTAGCTCCGATGCATATATCTCGGAGATCCGGAGCTACTTGAAAGACAATTTCCTTCCTGAAGAAATGTATCTGCTGACCGAATAGTTACATTGGCTAAATGATACACACTGGTAGAAGGGTATCTCTACTGGCGTGGTGCCAACGGTGTCCTAATGCGGTGCATTACAAGAGAAGAAGGCCGCGAGCTCCACACGCAAATCCATGGAGGCGAGTGTGGGAACCACACGTCTTCTCGCACGTTGGTCGGTAAAGCCTTCCAGCATTGTTTTTACTGGCCTACAACACTCCAGGATGCAACTGAGCTAGTGAAGAAATGCGAAGCATGCCAGTTCCATGCAAAGCAAATTTACACACCAGCTCAACCCCTACAAATGATACCTCCTACATGGCCATTCGCTGTGTGGGGGATGGATATCTTGGGACTTTTCCCAAGAGCGGTCAGAGGTTACAATTTCCTGTACGTTGCCATCGACAAGTTCACCAAGTGGCCGGAAGCAACTCCAGTTGTGACAATAAACAAGCAATCAACTATAAACTTCTTGTAGTCCATAGTATTTAGATTTGGAGTCCCAAACAAGATCATAACTGATAACGGGACCCAATTCACAAGCTCTTCATTTCAAGGATATTTCAAAGACCTCGGCATTCAGGTTAGCTACGCTTCTGTAGCTCACCCGGCAAGTAATGGGCAAGGTGAGAGAGAAAATGCAGAAATCCTAAAAGGACTCAAGACGCACACATATGAGCGTCTGAAAAAACATGGAGCCAATTGGATCGAAGAGCTTCTGCCCACCTTGTGGACAAACAGGACAACTCCAAACCGGTCATTTGGAGAGACACCCTTCTTCCTGGTGTACCGAGCTGAATCAGACCTTCCTCTAGAAATCACCTTGGGGTCACTCCGGGTCCGGACCTTCGACAAAGCCATGCAGGACCAGCTCCAGCGTGAAGACCTTGACCTCGTTGAAGAGGGAAGGTGCTGAGCAACTGTTCGGAATGCCCGATACTGCCAAGCTCTTCGGCGCTATCACCAAAGGCATGTTCACAGCCGACAGCTTGGGGAAGTCGATCTAGTGTACGGAGAATACAAACTCGAGAAGGGTTAAACAAACTTTCCCCCAGCTGGAAAGGACCCTTCCGAGTGATCAAAGTATCCCATCCCGGATACGTTCGCTTGGCAACCGAGGATGGGACATTGCTCCCTAATCCTTGGAACATCGAGCACCTCCGTTAGTTCTACGCTTAATATCATAGGGGTGAGTCTGTAATTACATATGATGTATGTTATAGCGTCATTGTACAGAGTCGGGTAGATCCTCTGGGAGAGCAGCCAGACCTTTCCCAGAAGGTCCGCAAAGTTCAGGCAAAACTTGTCACAGTCTCAAAACTAAAAGTGTAGCTAGCTACCTTGGGTCAAATGAGAAACGCAACACACTTACCTGGTTTCGTACCCTAAGAGTGTACTTATTTCCCCTGTACCTCGGACCTATAATGAAAGACATCATTATGTGAAAACAGACTCCACGTGCATTTATTTCGTACAGGCTCAATACTTTTTTATTTTTCTCTTTCTTGTCTATAACAAAGTCGTGCAATTCTCAAGAAACTTTAGCTTGAGCAATTCATGTATAATTCAAGTTGCATTGTTAATTCTTCTGGGTCTAAACATTGTGGAATGGCCTACTCACCTGAATGCCGCCAAGCCAATCTAGGTCTGGAGTGTGCTATCGACTTAGCCTGGTCCTGCACCCTAAGTACGCAACTCTACCTACACCCCGGCAGGCCGAAGTAAGGCGAGTCTAGAAATGATCGGACCTGGAGAAAACAAGCCAATGCACTTGACTGTATATAGAATTGCGTTCGACCTAAAAGTTTCTTTCGAGAATAATAAGTCGCAAATTAGTTATAGATGAGAAATGGATTTTACTGTTTTTCTTGACTTCAGTGTGCAGGAAAAATAAAGATCTAATGATGATGGTGGATGAAGCCAGAGCTATCAAAGCTCTGACCCACCTTAAGGAGATCCGTTGTCAATGTTTCAAACATTGATAGTATGCATCGCCGGAGCTACCAAGTTCTGGCAAATCCAGGGGGCAAGCCGTGAACGTGAAGAAAAGATAGTGGGAAGACTCCCCGGTGGGGTCAGCTGTCGACGAACTGTGTGTTGACAGTGGTCGCTGCTAGAGCTTCCAAGCTCTGACAACCCCAGAGGACTAACTGTCGACACTCTACGTGTTGACAAGGGTCACTGCCGGAGCTACTAAGCTCCGACAACCTCAGGGGGCTACTACTAACGATGGCTTCGGACCTACAAACTACAAGTTCGAAGCACGCAAGTCTTTAACAAAATGCTACATCCTTTTGGTACATGTTCACAATCAAATTGTGTACATCTACCAGGGGGCCAAGTGGGACAAAGATGTTGAAGACAAAAAATGAAATCTATAAAATTATTGGATTTCATTAATCTGGAGACAATAGATTACAAAATTGAGGAAAGGAAGAGAAGATACAAGCGGGAGATACAAAGAGAAAATCCTAAATCCTATGGAAGAACGAGGCGACCTTCTGGACAACCTCCGACATGCTGGCCTTGGTGGCATCTCCCTCTCCGTCGATGGGACCCTCGAGCACCGCTAGTGGGAAATGAGGATCCCGGCTTGTGTAGCACGTCAGCATGTACTTTGCGACGTTCTTCACCAGGGATTGTCCTTCAGTTTCCAGCTGGTCCACGATGACATTGCCCATCTTGTTGAGTTTGCTGCCCACTGAGCTCAACGCCTTCAAAGCCAGGTCCAGCTCTGGCTCCGGGTCGTCCGGGCGCACGGGACTAAAACCCAGCGGCGTCAGCGCGCCATTGGCTTTGCCCAAGATGTCGCAAACTTGTTGGGACTCTGCAGCCCTTGAGCCTTGCACCTCTTCCAAGGACCTCTTGGTCGCCGCAAGCTCCGAATCCTCCCGGGAAAGGCGCTCGACCTCTTTGGCGTTTTGCTGAATCTTTTCAGCAACCTGCCTTTTGAGTTTACCAAGCTCCTCTTCCCGGAGGTGGATCTCATTCCGGCGGTCGACCAGGTCTTTCTCCCAGCCCCGCCCTCTCTTCTCCCTGGCAGCAATTTCATTCTCCCTCTTGGTGTGGTCTTGTCCCCGATTTCTAGGCCTTCTTCTCCTCTTTCTCACAGCACTCATCCAGCTTCTTGGTATGCTCCACGAGGCTCTTGTCACCCAGAGTCTGCCTCTGAGTAAGCTCCTCCTCCCTCTTCACGAGGTCATCACGCAGCTCCAGGAGTTTTTGCTCTTCATCTTCGAGCTTTTTCTCCCGCTCCTCAAGAGCCTCCCAGCGCTTGACGAGGCTGTCATGAATGGCGCTGAGCTTCTCTTGGCGGTCATTCGCTACTTCATTAGCAGCCACGGCCTGCTCGTAGATGGCCCGGGACTGGTCATTGAGGGATCGCACCATGCTTCCCCTCTCATCTAGCAGCTGACCCCAGTACTACAACCGGGCCTTCTCCCCTTTCACCCACTCCTTGTCGTCGGCCAGCCTCGTCTACACCAGCTTGGTATCGAATTGGATCCGGTTGCACCACCTCCTAAGGGTTTGCCGCTCCTCCTCGAGGGCCTTGCTGTCGTGGTAAAAGGCCAGCTGAACTTGACGAAGGTTGGAGCAGGCGTTGTCGATGGACAACGACAGGGGGATCAGCTCCGGACCTGCCGGGGTCTTCCCTGCTGGCTCCAGCGGGTTCTCCATAAAAAAAATCGGGTCCCACTCTACAAGAGCGGTCCCCTGAGCTTCCGCAGCACTAGGGCCGCCCTCTGGGATAGCCTCAGTCGCCGCTGAGGAAGGTCCTGCAACAGAAGTTTCTACCTCCGGAGTCGGCTCCGAAGGTCCCGCCGCCAGGTCATCAGCAACTGGTCCCTTAGGCGGAGGACCAGAGCTTCATCTTGGCACCCAAGCTATGCAGCACTGCTGCAAATTTCCCACTTTAAAGCACTTCTGACATAGCTGATACGTGGTGTTGCGCGCATCCTAAAGCAGCGCCGTCCGTTCCGCGACTGTAGGGCCGCTTCGGCTCGATTGGTCGACGCGCTGGCCCCGCTCCGTCCATGCCCGCACGGCTCCACAGTCCCATCGGCATTTGAGCGAGTTTCAGGAGGTGCTGGTCACGGCATGCACCCATGGGACCAGCCGCTGATGGCGCGGAGATGGAGGCGACCTCACACCGGACGGCACCACGTCGGGGTCGCCCGGAGGCGGGGAAGGTGATGACAAGGGCCGTGCTGCAGTGGGGTCGTCCGTTCGCAGAGGAGAAGATGGCTGGAAGCGAGACGAGCACCACCGCCTGCATGGCTCGATTGTACGATGGCTGAAGCTGCTCAGGAACATGGGACCGGCACGGATTTGTGCCAAGGATGCTGGGTCTGCCGTGTGGTGTACTGCGGCGGTTGTTTCTAGTCCTCACTTGCTATGTGGTGTCAGGTTTTGTTTCTTTTGAATTTCTAAAATCGGTTTTCTATCCAATTCTCTATATAAAACATTTTCAAGGACAAGCTAATTAAGCACAAATGTTCATTGACTTGGTTTCTTGAACATTCAGCGGAGTATGCTCTGTAATTAAATCAAGAGATTTGGCCTCTTGAACCCTGTGACCAGCACCTCCTGAAACTTGCGCAAATGCAGATGGAACTGCGGAGCCATGAGGGCGTGGGCGGGGCTGGGCCAGCGCGTCGACCAATCGAGCAGCGGCCCAAGAAGAGCTCCTTCTCTTTTTTTGCCAAAGCAAAGACTACAGGCGCGGAAGGGATGCCGCTGCTTTAGGATGCGTGCAACGCCACGTGTCGGCCATCTAGGAAGTGCTGTAAAGTAGGCAATTTGCAGCAGTGCTGCATATAATTTGATTCCCCCAGGCTCAGCCGCGGGTACCTCCGGAACCACCACCTCCGGGGTAGGCATTGAAGATTCGGCCGGAGATGAGGCCACTTTCGGCTCCGGTGCTGGCGCCTCCTCTACTGTTGGTTCAGGTGCCGGCGCTTCAATCTCCATCGGTTCGGGCGCTGGCACCTCTGCAGCAACCGGCTCGGGCGCCGGAACTTCATCAACCACCAGATAAACCACCGGGGCTTCAACAACATCTAACTCTAGGGCCGGAACTGCATCTATCTCCGGCTCCGAGGCCGGAGCGTCCGCCATCACGCATCCAAAACCGGAGCTTCAACCTCTGGAGCTCGTGCTGCTTGAACATCTTCAATCCCGCGGTCCGGTGCTACCACAAGAGCTTTAGGGGATGACTCGAGGTCAAGTACCACGACAGCTAGCGCCGGAGCTGCTGCGGCCTCAGCCACCACCTAGGGCAGCACTGGGATTGGATCCGGAGCAACCGCCTGCACAACATCAGTTGCTGATACAGGAGCCGGAGCTTCAGCTCCTTTCTTGGATACCCTGTGGATGAAGGACGAAGAAACTCAAAATATGATTACAACAAAAAATAACCAACTGAGGTAAAAAAGCAAATTTACCTTGGAAGGCTTCCACTCCAATTAGCACAGAACCTCTTCACCGGACGCTCAGGATCGGACCCTATCGCCACTGGCGTAGTAGCTCCAGATGGCTCCCTGGAACTTGTTGCCGCCGTCAGCGACGTCTTAGTTGAGGCCCCCCTCGACTGAGAAGGACCCTCAGACCTAGAGCCCTCGGCTGGCATTGGTATCGGAGTCACATGGCCGGAGCTGGCATCCTGAGGAGACGCCTATGTTGACGTGGGAGTCGTCGTTGAAGACCTCCCCCTCCGGGGAGAAGGAGCTGCTTCGGAAGGAGCAGGTCTGACCGACCTCTCGTTAGAGTGCTTCAACTTCCTCTTGCTGCCGGAGGGCTCGGCCAACTCTTTGCCCTTGCCTACGACTTCAGCTCTTGGCTTTGGGGCGGGAGCGGAGTCACCCTCTGAAGCTCCGGGGATCGCCACCCCGGAGGTTGATCGCCTCTCCATAAGGCCCAAGTCGTCAAACAGCGTTATCTTCCTTCGGAGCTCTCTGCACTTCTCTGGTATCATATTCAGAGGAAGGAAGGCCGCCGGTGGAGATACATCGCTAGGGCCGATGTTCCCAGGCTTGAACTTCTTGAGATGGGTCTTCAAGGCTTCATCATTTAAGTTGGTGCCCAAACAAACCTCAATGCGGTTGGTGTCCATCTCACTGTTGAAGGCCCAGGCAGGTTGCCCCCTAGCCCTCAGCGGGGCCCACTGGTTTGTCAAGAAGTTGCCAAAGACCATCTGGGGGGTCACCCCACCTTCGACACACTCCTGGATTCTGTCTAAAATGGGCCTGTACTCGCTCGACAGTTCCGGCACGTCGCTCCAAGTGTCGGTGTCAATGCAGGGGAGGCCTTCAGGCAATTCCAGTCTCTCGTGTCCCTCAACAGTGATGACCACCCAGTCTTTCTTCCAATCGTCCCACTTGCCGGAAGGAAAGGACCTCAAGTACTTGAGGGGCGAGTTTTTCTGCTTCACGAAGTAGTAGAAGCCGATGAACTCGTCACTCTTCCCGGTGGGGTGGACAGTGAAGAAAGTTCGGAACAACTCCACGAAAGGGGGCACAACCACCCAGAGCTCGCAAAAATGGACGAAAGTCGCCACCACCAAGATTGAGTGGGGGCCAAGATGGTGGAGCCGTAGACCATAGAAATCTAGCAGCATCAGAAAGAAAGTGGAGAAAGGTGGGATCAAACCCACCATGGCGTACCCAAGGAAGTACACCATATCCCCGACTCGCTCCTTCTCGAAGGGAAGCTTGCTGCAGCGAATCTCGTTGTCGAGGGAGTCACTGGACCAACCCATGTAGTTCCAGACCCTGGACAACTCCTTCTTGCTCCCAATGCGGCTCTTGGGGAGTCCCAACTTCATCGCAGCGCAACGTGGCGAGAGATGAAAAGCAAGCAAAAGTTTGGAGGATTTGAGCGCAAGTTCAAATGAAGGCGTAATGAATCCCCAAACGGTGCGCACTTTCCTTCTTAAGTAAGCCCCCGCAACGCTTGGATGGAAACCGCAGAGGAGCCAACAATACAGTTCAAAAACTTCACCCTGCCAATCACGAGGGGGTCTGGGGCCATCCTGACGATCAAGTCGAGGTCCATACCCAGGCGATCAGTTGTCATCATGAAATGCGGAAAACCCAAGGGCGACGGCCTGACAGGGCGCGCGGAACCGATACGGTTTTCGTATTGGGAACCGGCGACCTTCAATTGCGTGAGATCTGCACGCGCAGATCTCACCTGCTGCATCCTGGATATGCCACGTGGTGATGGTTTAAATGCGAACCACCACCTTAACGGCACAACCAAAGACCCTTGAAGACACGGTGCAGAAATCAAAGGATGGAACCACCTCCGACACAACGACTTAATCCAAAAAGTCTCTCCCAGAGGTGGGCCCGGGGGGCCACTGTCGGTACCTTGCGTACCGGATACCCCTTGGGACTGCAAAGAGCTCAAAGGAACTACACCCGTCTAAGTTGAAGACCTCCAAAGGACCCACGTGTCATACGGAACCAGACCTGCCTCCCTTCTATGGTTAGTCCCAGTGCCGCCACGTGTATCGTTAAACCGGAGCTACATTTCACACATGGGAAAGCTCCGAAATAGATACCCATGTGGCACCCCTGGACCTAACCCCCGACAGAGGGAAGCTCCGGTACCGACACGTGTACAACAGCACCGGACCTACTCGTCCAAGACAGTAAGCTTCGGAGCTGCCACACGTCCAACCGCCAGACCTTCAACCTCAACAAGCAGAGTAGTGGACTTCCAACGGCTCGAACCTTCAAGGAACATTAAAGACCTCAAGACCCGATTAAGTGTCATTAATGCTATCTTAATGACACACTATCTGAGGGCCCTTAATACCAGTAACGCCACTTTCAAGGCGCGTTACCACACAATTAAGGGTAATTAAGCACATTAATTGTGTATTAAGCATCTGTAACCGCCAGGGCCACATGTCAGGCCAGGCTAAATGATGTAACGACCAGTCCTTGTGATGAGTAGGTTTAGGCCCGATCTTCCGAAAGGTATGTCGATTGGGGTGGAGAACTCGACGTTGATGATCCGCAGCACTCGAGCAGTACGAGTACCCCTGCAATCACTACACCACGGCTCCGTTGGTTATCAACCATGCTGCACACGCTTGACCTCGCCAAGAAGGCTAATCCCTGCAAGTGCAACCGAGAACACGAGCAAGAACGTAGAAGACACGATCTGAAATCGCGAAGTTGGGGTCTCACAAATCGTAGAATGGAGATATTATTGATCTAAGCAAAACCCACCGAATATGACCGGCGGCTGCAGTATTTATAGGCTAGGGTTCGACCAAAACACGATTAGACACGTCCCTAATGGACTCTTACGGGATACAAGGCCCAAAGGCCCGATTTGGTGGCGTAGCACCGGACAGAAATCTGGACTCGACTTGTTTTGATGATTCCCCATGACTCCGGAGGAATTTTTAGGTGTGACCAGAACCATTGGAAAGTTTATCTTCTCCTCTTTCCGTGCATATGTAGAACATCAAAAACGGAGTCCGTATACCTCCTGGGCGTCTGTTTTAAGGTGGACTGCTCCTGGACTCTGAGTTGAACTCGAGTCCGAGTTGTAAACTGTTTCTATCAACTTGTGGACGTCCCAGGTAGTTCTTCACGCTCCCAAGGCCTCCTTCCTTCACTTGTTGATCTTCTCCATTATTCCTAATAACAATTAAATCATCACATAGCAATCTATTATCAAACTCACATGCAAAAGAAGTTAGGAACGAATTCACCTGCTGTTTTAATAACCGTGTTCGTGCTCTTGTGATTGGTCCTTGCAATTCAATGTGCGTCTCTGATGTTGTGATGTCCTCATCATCCTCCCCCTCTTGAATTGGAGTCGTCCTCGACTCAAGTTCAACTTCTTCTCCCAAGTACGGTTGCAAATCTGAAATGTTAAATGTAGGACTAACCCCAAAATCGGGAGGCAATTCAAGCTTATATGCATTATCAGTAATCTTTTCAACGATCTTAAAAGGATCAGCATCTCGTGGCATAAGTTTAAATTTTCTCAAGTCGGAAAATCGCTCTTTTCTCAAATGTAACCACACCAAATCACCCGGTTCAAGTTTTACTTCTTTTCTACCTTTACTACCTGCAATCCTATACTTCTCATTCATCATTTCAATATTTTTCTTTGTAGTTTCATGCATCTTAAGAATGAATTCAGATCGTTGTGTAGCATCCAAATTTATAGTTTCAGAAGGAGGCAAAGGTAGTAAATCAATAGGAGAACAGAGATTGAAATCATACACTACCTGGAATGGACTTACCTTTGTCGTGGAGTGAACGAATCTATTGTAAGAAAATTCTATATGTGGTAAACACTCCTTCCACAACTTCAAATTTGTTTTCAAGACAGCCCGCAACATAGTGGATAAAGTACGATTAACTACCTCGGTCTGTCCATCTGTTTGTGGGTGACATGTAGTTGAAAACAGCAACTTGGTTCCCAATTTATACCACAAAGTTCTCCAAAAATGACTTAAAATTTTTGCATCATGATCAGAAACAATGGTATTTGGCACACCATGTAAACGAACAATTTCTGTCATAAATAAATCAGCAATGTGTGAGGCATTATCATTCTTATGACAAGGTATAAAGTGTGCCATTTTGGAAAAATGATCAACAACTACAAAAATACTATCCCTCCCCCTCTTAGTCCAAGGCAATCCCAAAACAAAGTCCATAGAAATATCCTCCCAAGGTGCACTAGGAACAAGAAGAGGCATATAAAGACCATGTGGGTTAAGGCGAGACTTAGCTTTGTTGCAAGTAGTGCATCGTGACACGTAGCGCTCGACATCACGCCTCATCTTTGGCCAAAAGAAGTGTGTAGACAGCACGTCTTCAGTTTTCTTCACTCTAAAATGTCCCATCAAACCTCCTCCATGTGCTTCCTGCAAAAGTAATAGATGAACGGAGCTAGCTGTAACGCATAGCTTGTTAGCATGATAGAGGAGACCCTCTCGCATCACATATTTATTCCAAGTTCTTCCTTCTCTACAATTTTCAAAATCATCTTTGAGGTCCAAATCAGTAGGATATAATGCTTTTATTGTTTCCAAACCACAGATTTTATGATCAAGTTGGGACAGTATGGTATAATGCCTAGATAATGCATCGGCAATGATATTTTCCTTCCCTTTCTTATGCTTAATGATGTATGGAAACGACTCTATGAACTCAATCCATTTAGCATGTCATTTATTCAGATTGGTTTGACACTTAAGATACTTCAATGATTCATTATCGGAATGTATGACAAACTCCTTAGACCAAAGATAATGTTGCCAAGTTTGTAATACACGCACTAAGGCATACAATTCCTTATCATAAGTAGAATAATTCAGATAAGGACCATGAAGTTTTTCACTAAAGAAAGCAACGGGTTTACCTCCTTGTATGAGAACGCCCCCAATACCAATGCCGCTTGCATCGCATTCTAGCTCAAAGGTCTTGTCAGAATCACAAAGCACTGATAAAAACCTGCAAGACCAAGAAAACTACGAACCTGTGTGACAGTTGTTGGGGCTGGCCAGCTGGTGATTGCTTCAATTTTTGCCTCATCCATCTCAATTCCCTGCGAGGAAACGACATAGCCAAGAAACGAGACTCGATTGGTGCAAAAGACACACTTTTCGAGGTTACCAAACAAACGTGCATCTCTCAAAACAGTAAAAACAGCATGTAAATGATCAAGATGATCATCATATGACTTGCTGTAAATGTGGATATCATCGAAGTAAACCACCACAAATTGTCCAATGAAAGCACGTAAAACCTCGTTCATTAATCGCATAAAGGTGTTGGGTGCATTAGTTAAACCAAAAGGCATGACTAACCACTCATAAAGTCCAAACTTGGTTTTAAATGCAATTTTCCATTCATCTCCTAGTGCCATTCTAATTTGGTGGTAACCACTATGCAAGTCAATTTTTGTGAAGATGATAGCACCACTCAATTCATCAAGCATGTCATCTAATCGAGGAATAGGATAACGATATCGAATGGTGATGTTATTAATCGCTCGACAATCAACACACACGCGCCAACTACCATCTTTCTTAGGAACCAAAAGAATAGGAACAGAACAAGGGTTAAGGCTTTCACGAATGTACCCGTGGTCCAATAGATCTTGGACTTGTCGCTGAATTTCCTTAGTTTCTTGTGGATTCGCCCTGTATGCTGCACGATTTGGCAAACTTGCTCCTGGAATCAAATCGATCTTGTGTTCAATGCCTCTCATCGGTGGTAAAACAGGGGGTATGTCGGAGGGAAACACATCCTTAAAATCCTGCAAAAGGTTAGCAACAGCAGGGGGCAATGCAATAGACAATTCATGAAGTGAAAACATGGCTTCTTTGCAAACTAAAGCATAGCACATCCCCTTAGCATCGAATAAATCAGCAAGTTCAGATTTAGTTGCGAGCAACGATGGTAATTTTAACTTAATAACTTGCTGTTTTTCAGATTTTAATTTTGTTGCTTTGCCCTCACAAATTTTACTCTTCTCAAAATGCACAATTTCAGCAGGAGTCATGGGGAGCAAAGTGATTTTCTTTCCCTTATGCATGAGAGTATATTTATTGGTTCTACCATGATGAATAGCATCTGTATCAAATTCTCAAGGACGACCCAATAAAAGAGAACAAGCATCCATAGGAACAACATCAAAATCAGCAAAATCATGGTATGAACCAATTGAAAAATGTATTCTCGCTGTTTGTGTTACCCGAACCTTACCGCTGTTGTTGAACCATTGAATGTCGTTTGGATGAGGGTGTGCTCTTGTTGTCAAACCAAGTTTCTTGACGACGTCCGTGTTTACCAAGTTATTGCAGCTACCTCCATCAATTATAGTGTGTACACTACAGTCCCTGATGACGAGAAACATGTGGAAGAGGTTGTGTCATTGTAGCTTGTCGTCGGCCTCCACTTTGGAGCTCAAGGCACGCTGCACAATGATGCTCCTATAGTTCTTCATCGCTGCTGTACCAAGTACCTCTTCTTCGGTGTGTTCATCATTTGGATTTGTAAAGTCAGTAGCAAGAGAATATTCATCTTCAACATCTGAAGTACTATCATACCCGCCATAGTCGCGTGCTATGTATGCTCGTTTGCTCGGGCAATCTCTCATCATATGACCAAGTCCCTGGCAGCGGTGACACTTAATGTCAGAAGTACGACCCGTAGAAGGAGTGGACGACGAAGGCTTGAATGATGTCGCCTTGCTGCCTTCCAGCACGCGAGAAGGTGGAGCAGCAGGTATAGTTCGTTGGCTGCCATTGGATGGTGTAGTTGCTGCACGGGGGGTCGAAGATGGTGCTGTTTTGGATGGTGTAGTTGCTGCACGCGGCGTGAAGTTGCTCCTCGTGCGTTGTTGCTGTTGTTGTCGGCCCTCGAATTCTTTTTCTGCCAACATAGCAAGCTGAAACAATCTGTTAACAGTATCATATTCCTTGTAATCAACAATGTCCTGAATTTCACGCCTCAACCCCCATAAAAATGAGCTATTTTATCATCCATGTCCTCTACTACCCCACAATGCAGTATACCCTTTTGTAACTCTTGATAATACTCCTCTATGGACAAGTTACCTTGGTCTAAACACTGCAATTTTTTGCGAAGGTCCCGCTGAAAAGATGGAGGAACAAATCGAACACGCATAGCTTCCTTTAATCTATCCCATGTTGGACGAACTCTATGTTGTTCAGGAACAAGATGGGAATTAAATTTTTGCTCTACTGTCATCTCCCAATCAAGATAAGCCTTAGCATCATAAGCACCAGAAAAAGAGGGTATAGTAAATTTCACTTTAGCAAAAGGATCATCAGGAGGGCGATTATAATTGTTATGATTATTACCTCTCATACCTCAACGATAAAGTGGCAGTCTTTGCTGATTATTGTGATCTTCCAGTTCATCATAAGCATTGTCTTCTTGTCTTCCAGCGAGAGGCAACCGAGCCTCGAAAGTATTCATCTGAAGAGCAAGGTCATCCAGTTGGCGAGTCAAGTTTGCCAATGACTCCTCCGTTGCTGCGTTGTATTTGGCGAACATATCCGTCATGGTCTTCATCATCGTAACTCAGCATGTTGAACACATTCGTCATCATTGTCTTCTCCTGCCATTGTTAGTAGGAAACAAAAGACACAAAAAAATTATGTTATCCCTATCAACTACAGTGACAGTGTGGAAGGTGGAAGAAAACAATATCTCTCGCTCAAGCGTCTTACCGCACTCTTACAAGTGTTCTTACTGACACAGCAGGTTGTCGGGACGGTGAGATGAACCAATGAAGCGTGGGGTGATTGCAAAGGTACCTGTTATGCTCAAGAGAAAGGTGGAGCTTGGATGTCATAATATGGTGTCTAATAAGCAGAAAATCGTTAACAACTAAACAAAGTTGAATAAGTATTCAATGTAGGAAACTGTTGCTGGTCAATCGAGTGCCCTAGAGCCTAGCACAACACAAGGAAGTATCAAGGCAAAAGAAAGACAGAATGATATAAACAACAAAACAGCACCAAGTGGTATAGGCCAATTGCTTTAATATGCATGCTCTTCACTATTTTTTTCTTTTTTGTAATATTTTTTTGATATTTTTTCTGTACTCAGGAGCACAAATATAGGAAGCACACAAATTTGCAGCTCAATTGGATGTAATATGCAGCCTATATAAAATTAAGAAGATTCTTTAAAATTCGTGCTGAAACTTCGGAGGCCGGATAGCCTATCTTCCGAGGGGAATTTGGGCAATCTAATTTCGCCGAAAGCGGCAAAGCCGCAAAAATCGGACGCAAAATTTCGCGTAGATGAATTTGAAAAAAAATCACCCGATTTCGAGTTCGTATGCGAAAGTTATGGCCGTTTTAAGGTAGGCTGTCCGAGTTACGTTTTTTTTTTTTGATGTTGATTCCAACTCGGTCTGAAAACAGAACTCGCAATCGGATATGAAAACGATCGGGAATTTGTACAGCAACTAATGGGGTGGTGTGTGATGATTCAAGGATGAGTGGCACAAAGGTTTGCCACCTAATCTAGGGCTGGCGATGCGGGAGTTCACGCAAGGCGGCTAGCTAGGGAAAACCGATGAACGTGGTAGATCGGTTTGTTATTTAGGGATTGTAGAATAGGTGTCGAACAGCAAGAAAACAAGGATGAAACACGATAACTAGGACCCAAAACACAATGCTAGACCAGCAACAAGACTCAACCACACGAATGCAAACTGAAAAACGAAACTGCAGGCACTATAGTCTGGGAGGCGGTAAAAACGATCTAATTTTTTTTGTGGCTTTTATGTGGACTCTAGGTATGAAACAAAATCGATCTAATGGAAGGAAAAACACAGATACCTCACGGGCAACATGGAAATCTGATACCAATTGATGAGTAGGTTTAGGCCCGATCTTCCAAAAGGTATGTCGATTGGGGTGGAGAACTCGACGTTGATGATCCACGACACTAGAGCGGTACGAGTACCCCTGCAATCACTACACCACGGCACTGTTGGTTATCAACCATTCTGCACACGCTTGAGCTCGCCAAGAAGGCTAATCCCTGCATGTGCAACCGAGAACATGAGCAAGAACGTAGAAGACACGATCTAAAATTGCGAAGTTGGGGTCTCACAAACTGTAGGACGGCGATATTATTGATCTAAGCAAAACCCACCGAATATGACCGGCGGCTGCAGTATTTATAGGCTAGGGTTCGACCAAAACACGATTAGACGCGTCCCTAATGGACTCTTACGGGATACAAGGCCCAAAGGCCCGATTTGGTGGCGCAGCACCGGACAGAAATCTGGACTCGACTTGTTTTGATGATTCCCAATTACTCAAGGGGAATTTTGAGGTGGGACCAGAATCATTGTAAATTTTATCTTCTCCTCTTTCCGTGCATATGTAGAACGTCGAAAACAGAGTCCGTATGCCTCCTGGGCGTCTGTTTTAAGATGGACTGCTCCTGGACTCCGAGTTGAACTCGGGTCCGACTTGTAAACTGTTTCCATCAACTTGTGGACGTCCCAGCTGGTTCTCCACGCTCCCAAGGCCTCCTTTCTTCACTTGTTGATCTTCTCCATTATTCCTAATAACAATTAAATCATCACATAGCAATCTATTCTCAAACTCACATGCAAAAGAAGTTAGGAACGAATTCACCTGCTGATTTAATAACCGTGTTCGTGCTCTTGTGATTGGTCCTTGCAGTTCAATGTGCGTCTCTGCTGTTGTGATGTCCTCATCACCTTGTATTTTAAAAGGACTGGTCGAGCGATACACAGGGGGGACTTCCACAGACGATCATGCACTTTGAGGCGAGTCACTCTTGTCTTCCACACTCAAGCGCTAAGACACTCAATACAACAACAACACACACATATGGATTAGGGTATTACGCTCAGGAGGTCCGAACCACGTAAATCCTCGTGTCAACTCATCATCTTGTTCTGAATCTCTGCGCGCACACAATCGAACTACAAACTCCGCGGGTTGCGAACGGTAGTACTAGGAGAATTGCCGGAATCAAACTCCGACAACTGCAGTGTTTGTTACTATTGGAGGAATTAGAAAAGAAAGAATAGAAAAACATATGATCCAAGAAAGGCACAAGAAAGAAAAAAGTGTAAAAACAATGGGAACTAAAAATCTTAGGAATACAATTTTTTTAAAACAAGAATGAGAGTACAACATTTGGAGTGGTTGATCAGATAACCCGTGCGTCATTTACTTCTAAATCCAGAATTTACATACTACTACCTCTTGTTTTTAGTATTTGTCGTTCCCGGCCAGGAATTGAACTAGAAATACACTACCTTAATAAGCTGTCAGAGCAACATTTATTTAGGGACAGATGTAGTATATATATAACTAAATTCGTGAAACAGAAGACCACATTTCTTCTTTGTTAATTTGTTTAATCTTCATATATCAGGATGGATCGTGTATAACTTAACTAGGCCAAAACTGCGTGGATCATGTAGAACCAAGCCAATATAGCTCTATAAAAAGATGGCATGGATCGTGTAGTTTACCTAGCACAAAATTGGAGTCCAGGATGCGATGTCGTAGGGAGGTGTCGGCGACGAAGAGGTTCGGTAGAGCCCGTCAAACTTGGTCGCCCGACGTTGTACTTAGGAGTCGACACCACCAAGAGCTTTGATGCGTCACTGCGATATCCACGGGCGAAAAATTGTAAAAACTGTGGGAAATGAAAACACAAGAATTTCTTAGGAATACAAGTATGGAACACAGGATAGAGAGACAACACATTTGGAGTACTGCGAGATCACCGGAAGGGCAGGGCAGTGGTGTGTCGGGAACGGAGGCCAGTGTTTCCATTTATACTCATCGTGGCTGAAATAGGGTTACAATAATAGGCGGGACTGAAATTGGAGGCGCAGGTAGTGAAAATTGAATTGTCAAAATCTCAAATGTGGTGCGCCAAGTAGAACGATAAAAATTTTGCGGGAGTGGAGAATTTGACGCAAGCCGTGCCCTTGTGCACGCATCCAATCGTGATTAATTACATCTCATGTCGCGTCGATTCCTGCACATGGTGCGTGCAGCTAGAGGGGTAGACATCGTCTTAGGACAACTTGCTTGCTTCCTAATTCATCTTTGTTGCCATGCATGGAGATCAAAATCTAAAAGCAGTCATCTGCTAGCTAGTGCGACATTCCAAAAAAATACGAAAAAAATATGGCCAAATGTATATGTGCTAATGCAAACGATATGCAAATACAACCAAGTCCACGAAAGGACGATGGTAAACAATCAGCATTTTGTAACATTAATCACAATGAAATGATAACATGTATATACTACTACATACTAAAAATACATTTTATACTACTACATACTAAAAATACATTTTCCCATGCGCCGACTACAAATGAAAAAATTGAGTGAAAGAACACAAACGAGGAGAAACGTAGCTCAACCACGATCTCAAGGGAGTTTCAACCAAGAGTCGTCGATTGTCACAACACAACAAAGTCTTGGCTAAGCATTGAACAACAGTTATCTCGCCCCTTTTTCAAAAAGGAGTTGTTTTTCGATACTGCATAGGACGCATTGTTCATGAACAGAAAAGACATTTATCACTAAAATAGAAACAACACATATATTACAAACAAGAACTACGAAAGCACATAGAAAACAAGAAAAAGGAAAACTACTAATACTACTCTACTCAGAGTCGGAGGAGATGTCCTCCACCTCCTTCTCCGCCGCCACCTCCTCCTTTGCTGCTGCTGCCGCCGCTGCCTCCTCCGCCGCTGCCGCTGCTGCCTCCTCCGCTGCCCTCGCTGCTGCCGCCTCCTCTGCCAATTGAGTCCGAAGCTTTCGGGCGACAGTCCGCAGAAGATGCTGGCGACCCTCCACCCCAGCCACCTCCCCGATCGTCTCGTAGAGGACGTTGAGACGACCGGGCACAAACCCTAACGTGAAGCAGTAGTGGATGATGGTGTCCATGCTATTGCAGACGGGAAGTTTCCCAAGACCCAGACGGTCACACGTGCGAGATGTATCGGAAAATACATCCTGTGCCAATTTGTCGAGCTTTTTTGCCCGCCCGGCGGTGGCGAAAAGGTGCTTGGTGGCCTCCTTTAGGCGCCGATCGAGTTCATCGAAACGGTGTTCGACGAGGCGGACAGTCTCCTGAACCCAAACAGGATGAGGAGATGCAGGCGCCGCGGGCGGAGAAGGGGACAGAGGAGGTGCAGGCACCGCCTCCAGTTCCACCAGCATTGGCTACGACGGAAACAGAGAAGAAGGAGGTTCGGAGGACGTCGACGGCCTGGAATGCTTCGGTGCGGGGCTACCAATTTGTGCAATGACGGAGGTGCGGAGAAAGAGCGAGAGGTGGTCGGCGATGGTGCAGCGGTGAAGGAAGAGAAGTTTGGACTCTACGATCGATGGAGATGGAGTGGTGCGGCGGAGACGCAAGACGACGGGTATGCCTTTATAGCGGGTCCTCATTGACTATCCGCACCAGCGTACTCTAAATCATACTCTATACACTATTCTCCTTCAGCTTTTACACTACGTACTCTAAATTACACTGCGAAACAGTGTATCCAGTATGCTTTATAGTACGACACTTCGGATGGTCCGTGCGAGTGGAGATGATCGGACGCTTCGAAAACTACGCTTATGAATTAATCCAAACTGTGGTTGGCTTCCTCTAAGTTGTCGCTTCACAGGCAGTTTTTTAATTTGACATGCAAAGGGTCCAGGGTATGCAGTGGCCCACCTGGCATACTTTGTAGGTCCATCCGACGGTGTTTCAGTTTTTCAGTTCTTGTTTTTAATTTTGACATGCAAAGGGCACACCGGCCCAAGATATATGCAATGTTCCGGTTTTTTCAGTCTGTCACGCAAAATACCTCGATCATGTTTCATGACGTTACGTGTTTTCTCTTATTTTTTTGAAAGACCGTCCTATATATATATATATATATATATATATATATATATATATATATATATATATATATATATATATATATATATATATATATATATATATATATATATATATATATATATATATATATATATATAGGGAATGACTAGTATGCAATCTTATCTATGGTGCAAGCATGCAATCATCTACTTTCAGCCATTGGATGTCCATCCTAAGGTGGTTGCATTTTTTCACTTAACTCCCTCCGTGTGGTGGAGGGGGTTAAGTGAAAAAACATATCCACTCTAGGATGGACATCCAATGGTTGATGATGGGTGATTGCATGCTTGCACCATTAATCAGATTGCATACTAGACATTACCATATATATATATATATATATATATATATATATATATCTGTGTGTGTGTGTGTGTGTGTGTGTGTTTGATGACGTTAGGTGTTTTCTAATTTTGTTGAAAAATCGTCATATTTGAGACTCGTTGATCATGTTTGGGGTTTAGAAAGCATGCATGGACAAGTAACATATGCACTTGAAAACCTCGTGACGATCATGTTTGATGACAACATTATTACGTGTTTTCTCTGTTTTTTGTTCAAACATCGTCATATATAGTTTGAGGCTTGTTGATCATGTTTGGGGCGTGCCAACTAACATGTTATATATATATAGTTTTCTCTTTTTGTTGAAAGATCATCATGTATATATAACATGCATGTGAGGGTAGCATGCATGGACAACTGTAACATGCATGTGATAGAGACGTCGATGATCATATGTACTCCCCCGGTCTCCATGAACTTGTCGCTTTGTCATAGTTCAATTTTTAACTACAAAAGCCGCATTAGAAGAGCTTGTTTATTGGCTCATGGACAAGGAAAATTCTTTGTATGTAGTACAAAAAGTATAAGTTGATCGGCGTTGTCATTCATACGCGAAGGATGTGGCCAGGTAGTTGCTCTTGCATGTGTATGGTAATTACGTGAGTGTTTGGTCGGGTCATGTGGTTAGTCCACGATGCATCCTAAACCCAGTGTTGAGGCCGCGTATTTGTCATTTGTACGTACACTCTAGTGACATGTGACAAAGTGCTCAGTCATCAATTGCGTTTGGTTTGACATCGAAGTTGGATTGGAGATAGATCATCCATTTCTTTATGTCTTGGATCATCCAGATTAACGTTTGGTTGGATGGACTGGACGATCCAATTTTTTGTTGGTAGGTTGGATGAAACTTGATTGGATTATCTAATCATCAAAGTTGATAATTTCATAATATTAATTGTTTATATACTAAATATCATATTACTACCAAATATTAATGTTAATATCATAATTGTAATTATTAATCAACAATAAACAAGGTAATTATCACTAATTACATTGCTAAGAAGAATAATTAGATAAGGTGGATGGACTCACATCTAACCAAATATCCTGGACCATCTCATCCAGCATCTGGAGGAATATTGTATATTCCTCAAACCTGGATCACCCGTCTGACCGCGAAACAAATAACACATGACTGGACCATCCAATTAATCCAAGTCAATTCAATCTAAGACAAGCAACCAAACACATATCTTTTTGGCCGCGTCGTACGTGCTCGTGCGCATGATGATGGATCGTGCACGCCGAGCGCCGAATTATTCGGATTGCTGAGCAATGTTCGGGCGTGGAGTTCGTGTGCCCGTGCGTGCTGCAATAATTGGTGCGTTCGCGTACGTGGCAATCATCAGGGTAGGGTGGTACAGTCGCGGGAACCGTGCAGTGCACCCTTGGCTGTAAGATTTGGAGCGTGAACATACGTGGCAACCATCTGTGCAGGGTCGCACAGAGACGGCTGTGCGGAAGGGCCGCGGATAATTCAATTTCCGCACCATGGGGTTAAGAGATAAGACCATCTGATTCCCAGGCCAGTAATTGTGTTTGGGAACACAGTATTTTTGGAGTTTTAGAGCAATTAGCAATACCGTGGTATTTGAGATTACTATGGTATTTTTTACAGAATGGTGTTTGTCAACCAAACAGTCCTAAGCAAAATCGTGGTATTACAAAACTGTGTTATTGAAATACTTTGGTATTGCCATGTCATTTAAAAAACTTTGGTTTGAAAAATTGTGCTCCCAAACACAGCCTAAAGCTTTACCGTGAACCACTGCGGATGGTCTTAAAGGCAGGCCCGGCTCTGGGCCTAGGAGGGCGGAAATAAATTTTCTACAGGCCTGCCGCACAATGTCGTGCGTGCGCCCCTGCCCCGCACGCCGTCCAGGGGAAATCCCACTGAGATCCTTAGCTTCGCGCTGGGTTTGTTGTCTGGACACCGAAGGATGGAAATCCCGCGTGTCCATCTCCCATGATTATGCGATTTTGATCGGAGGGCGTGCGAGGCAGGAGCGCACGCGCGGTGCTGTGTGGCAGGGTTGCAGAAAATTTGTGGGCTACTGCCTAGGGCCAGGCCTGTGGGTGGGGTTGGCGGGGCGGGCACGATGACAGCTGGTAAAGAGAAAAGAAATAAAATTAATTAGTGTGTAGCTTTTATTTTTTGTAATTCTTTGAAATATAATTCTACTACATACGCCCTACTATGTGTTTAATACAATATTTATTAGATACATTATAATATTACTAATGTGTTAATTTTCCATATGCGATGTTTTTTGATAAAAGGAGGAATTTCTCATTAGTGCATGTACTGTAGGACACATTGTTCATGAACATAAAATAAAAGACATTTTTCATCAACTTAAAACAACACATATATTACAAACAAGAGAAAACACATAGAAAACAAAAGAAAAAACTACTACTCATCCTACTCTACTCGGAGGAGGATTTGCCCACCTCCATCGCTGCCACCGCCTCTGCCTCCGCCACAACCGCCGGCGGAGCATTATCCACCTCCTCACCGATCGTCTCGTAGAGGCAGTCGAGATGAGCGGCAACAAAGCCTAACCCGAAGATGTAGTAGCCGACGGAGTCCATGCTGGCGTGGTGGGGAAGGATACCAAGTCCCACTCGACAACAAGAGTGAGATGTATTGTGAAATACATCCTGCACCGTTTTGTCGAGCGCTTTTGCTTGCATGTCAGCGGCAAAAAGGCTATCGGTGACCTCCTTAAGCTTGCCGTCGAGTTTGTCGATGCTTTCCTTGATGAGACGGACAATCTCATCATAATCAGACAAAAGAGGTGCGGGCGCCGCGGGCGGAGACGGGAGTGGAGGAGGTGCGGGCGGCGCCTCCAGTTCCACCGGCCTTGGCAGCGATGGAAACGAAGAAGGAGGTTCGGAGGACGGCGATGACCTAGAGCACTTTGGTGCGGGGCTACCCATTTGTGCGGCAACGGAGGTGCGAACAAAGAGAGAGAGGTGGTCGATGGTGGCGCAGCGGAGAAGCAAGAGGATAAGTTTGGAGGCTAAAATCAATCGAGAGGTGCGGCGGGGAAGAAGAGGACGGTGTGCCTTTATAGCGGGTCGTAGTCTAAGCGCGTGAGTGGAGATGATCAGACGCTTCAAAAAATGTGCTTTTGAATTGACGGTCAGAGTTACTTCAAACCGCGGTTCGCCTCCTCTCATTTATTGCAACGTCTAAACACGTCCCATCAGCTAGTTTTTAATTTGACACACAAAGATGCGGAGATTGACGTGAACGCGCGTGGCAATCGACCGAGGGTCCATATCTTTCTTTTTTAAGGATCTGACCGTTGCCGACCGAGAGTCCATATCGAACTGATAATTGTCGTGATCATGGATGATGGTGGACATGAATGTAATGCATGTGAAAGAGACTCGCGATCAAGCATGTTTGGTCATGTGTTGAGGATTTTTGTGCCCCCTTGTTGAGGAACATGTTAATTGGATGACATTGAGGATCGGATGTGGCGTACGTGTTTTCACAAGTGTGTTCATTTGTTCCTAAAATCAGAACACGTAGCGGCTAGCGCCTACGCCTGTCGTTTCTTCAAAAGACGAGTACAGCGATACATAATGGCAGCATGCGATCGATTAATTTTATGAACCACGTGTGTACGTAGTGAGAGTTGTGTGCTTATTAGACGATGGTAGTCCACATTCTATCCTCGTACCATCGAGGGAACATCCTAGTGTCAAATTTGTTATCTCTATTGATGACAGGATAATATTCTTCATTAGTGTGGTAGTTAAACAAATGCCATATAGGTTGAGAGCATACACACATGCATGATGGTAGAGAATATGATAAATATAGAAATATATATACATGGTAGGAAATATTATTCTATTCTTGGAATACATTTTTGGGATGTAGCATGCATATGTACGTCTAACATCCATGTGAAAGACCTCGATCATGTTTGCTGACGTTACGTGTTCTCTTTTTTGTTGAGAGATCGTCATGTTTGAGGATCGTTGATCATGTTTGGGGCGTAGCATGCATTGACAACTAACATGCATGTGAAAGACCTCGATGCATGTGAAATAACATGAATGTTTTTAAAAGCAAGATATAGTGTTTCCTCAAAAAAAAAAATTATGAGAGATTGGGCACACAAGCACAAAAGCTAGAACTTGAGTGATGCACCTACGAATTCCATATGCCGGGATGATCGACGGCAGCCGATCCACAAGCTCGATGGTAAGATCAGTAGTCACCGGAGAGCAGCTTGCGGCCAACCTCGAAGGAGACGAAGGTGTCGATGCACGCATAGCTGATCTGCTCGCCAGAGAGATTGTACGTGTCCCAGTTGCTCGTCCTCACCCTGTAAGGCTTCTCCATGTCGGCGCCCATCACGGCGCTCGCGATGTCCTTCAGCCCTGCGCGGCAGAGGCTCGGGCGATCCATCTCCTCCGCCGCGAGCTCGGCCAGGTCCATCGTTTTGGCCACCTTCAGCTGCCAGTCCTTCCAAAGTCTATCGGTGTCACCCTCTACGCTGACGCCGATGATGCAGTAGTCGGAATCGCCGAGGAAATCTTCCAGCTTGTCGGGGAAGTACTCAGCATGGATGACCTGGAAGATGAGGCAGCGGTGGCCGACGCAGAGCTGCAGAATGGCGATGTGACGCCCGGTTCCGAAAATGAACCAAGCTAACGCATATGTGTGCCCAGGATGTTCAACACACATACACGAGTGCATTCACAAAAGAGTATATAGAAAATTACCACAAGACAAGATTAATTATCCAAGTTTTATTACACAAACCATATTATCCTCGAATACAACCTCTAATGAATATTAATGACACGTTCAACTAATACAGCGGAAATAAACTAATTAAGCAACTAAGCAAACTAAGCATAAGGGATAGCGCAGCTCCAATAACACCACAGGCAAAGCAGACGGTAGACACGGCCTAGAACTCCGCATTCTCACCATTAAACTCCCAATCCTGACCTACAACTGTTGGGGGGATTGCAAGAGTGAGTACATGTCGTACTCAGCAAGTGTGGAAAGTATGATATGTGGCTGATTCAAATGACGACAATAATAATGGAAAAGTGCTGAAAAGTACATTAAAACATTTGAAAAGCAATATATTACAAGTACGTGAAGTAAACCCATCATAATCATAAGTAATATCACGATACCAATCCATAATTCACCATCCTCATCCATAATTCCAGATTTCACCATTTGCCAATAACCATATTCAATACCAGAAATTAATTCATAACCATAATACCAACCATAACCATCATACCAACCATAACCATCCCAAATACCATCCCAATACCGAGTACCCTCTAATCATGGAAGTTGTCCAGGTGCTCATAACCGGGAGCACGGCTATCATGATAGTTTTAGACACAC
The DNA here is from genome assembly GCA_036927565.1 of Tuctoria greenei. Taxonomy (NCBI): domain Eukaryota; kingdom Viridiplantae; phylum Streptophyta; class Magnoliopsida; order Poales; family Poaceae; genus Tuctoria; species Tuctoria greenei. The sequence goes on from JAYESD010000002.1 coordinate 144,990,368, forward strand.
TCTGCAGAGTTTGTACCTCTTTACCCACGTGTTTGTGATTTCATCACCTTTCGATGACTAGAACCTCTATTATGCCGACTCACACTTCCATCGGTGTGTGGCCAAGAGATCACAAAATAGCCTTTACAAAGGGATTACTAGCCTATTTAGACCCCACTGAGGTTTCACCGGTGGTGATGTCTCCAACTGAGCACATCTTCAACCAAGGGCCCCCTCTTGAGCCATTCGGATCCCAGGGTAGTCCCACCAATCATCAACAAACCCAATCCGACTACCCCTTCCCCGAGCATCCACAATGGTCCAAACAACACTAGCAAAGCCCTAATTAATTAGCTACGCCGCACCCATACTTGGCCTCGTTGTGGCACTGTAGTCCTGGCTTATTCTCGCATGAACCGGTCCTTAGATCTAAAGCAAGCAAACTACCGTACATCCAATCCATCCACATACCAAGCTTGCTTAGATCACCCATTACCGTATCATATTGACCAGTCCACATTAACCAAAATATCATTAATGCTTAATTAAATGTGTAGTGTTGTTTTCCCATCCCAATGGATTAAGCGAAGCAAAAAGGTAAAAAGCCCATCCCTACTCTCTACCATAGTTCCAGGTGACAAGGGTGGGTAAACAATTCTAGTAAACTTCCTATCATAGGATTCCCATCAAATTGACACAAGCATGCAGTTTGCAAACAAAACATTTACTTTAAAACAGGATCGATATGCTTCAAGGACACTTGCCTTGCTCTTGCGGTTGATTAGGATCAAAGCCTTCAAACTCTTGGTGCTGGAGATCCTCCGCGTCACTCTCTAGCGCAAATCCGTCTAATACGCACAATAAACATACAACACAAGAAACACAATCAAAGAGTGCACAAATATTACTCAATATGACATGACATGCATGATTAATGCAAATGCAAGGCATAACTTGTTAATAGATTGCTTTTATGATCACTAACTAGTTCTAATAGCTTTTAACAAGTTTATAAAGGTTTGGATGTGATTAGATCAAATTTTAGAATTAATTCAACACAATTTAACCAGAAAGATCGGACTAGTCCGCTAGGGACCGGAGAAGTCCGCACTCTGCGAGATCAGCATATTAGGGTTTTCTAGATCGACGTAAATTCGGAGATTAGGGGTTGAATTCACGTAAGGAAAAGAGAATAGAAGGTATACCAGGTGTTTCGGACTCTAATGAATCATGAAACTTGGAGGTAGCACTTGGATCTTGGTGATCTAGGGTTGGTGATGAACTTGGGGATGAAGAACGAAACTTGATGGAGATCTTGATCCTCTTTCGTTTCCTCCTCTTCTTCTTGCTTGGGATCTTCTCCTCCCTCCTTGATGGTGGCTCTCCATGAACTAGGGTTTAGGTGGTGGAAAAGTGGCAAATAGATGTCAAGCCAAAGGGTGGGGCTGTCTATATATAGGTGGAGGCTAGGGTTAGATGGATTTCGAGTTTGGGAGGAGTAGAGGCCGGTTTAGAGTTCCACGTGAGCTCTAAAAGAGTTAGGCACGACGTCCCTAGGCCCACTTAACATGAAACCCTTGAAACAAGTCATAAAACAAAAGATCAACTCGGAGTCACGAAATATTGGACAAGTCCGGAAAGGATCGGACTAGTCCGAAGTCATCCAGAGAGAAAATCGGACAAGTCTGGCCAAAAATCAGAAAAGTCCGACTTTAAAAAGAGAGGAAAACGGACAAGTCCGCTGGAATGTCGGACTAGTCCGGAAAAGTCCAGGGACTTAGCAATATTCAAGGATTCATGGAATATCGGATTAGTCCGCACAAAATCTGACAAGTCCGAAAGTTTCCAGAGGCAAAATCCACTACCAGGATTCCAGGTTATTGTGACGAAAAAAATTGTTGCAATAGGTCAAAATTCGTCGCGATAGGTTGTTGTCGCAACGAAATAGAACGTCGCAATAGTTTTTCCGACTTGTGGCGATCACAACCGTGGCAATAGGTTATTGCGACGACTTGACATCCGTGGCAAATAGTATGGTATTGCGACGACTCCACGTTGGTGGCAAATAGTATGGTATTGCAATGGTTTAACGTATTGCGACGATTTAACCTATTGCGACGAAAATATCGGTGTTGCAACGATGTCACATTCGTGGCAAAAAGTATGGTACTGCAATGACTCCACGTTCGTTGCAAATAGTATGGTATTGCAACGGTTTAACGTATTGCGACGATTTAATGTATTGCAACGAAAATAACGGTGTTGCAACGATGCCACATTCGTGGCAAAAAGTATGGTATTGCAACGACTCCACGTTCGTGGCAAATAGTATGGTATTGCAACGTTTTAACGTATTGCAACGATTTAACATATTGCAATGAAAATAATGGTGTTGCAACGATGCCACATTCGTGGCAAAAAGTATGGTATTGCAACGACTCCACGTTCGTGGCAAATAGTATGGTATTGTAACGGTTTAACGTATTGCGACGATTTAACGTATTGCAACGAAAATAATGGTGTTGCAACGATGACACATTCGTGGCAAAAAGTATGGTATTGCAACGACTCCACGTTCGTGCCAAATAGTATGGTATTGCAACGGTTTAACATATTGCGACGATTTAACGTATTGCGACAAAAATATCGGTGTTGCAACGATGTCACATTCATGGCAAAAAGTATGGTACTGCAACGACTCCACGTTCGTTGCAAATAGTATGGTATTGCAACGGTTTAACGTATTTCGATGATTTAACGTATTGCACCAAAAATAACGGTGTTGCAACGATGCCACATTCGTGGCAAAAAGTATGGTATTGCAACGACTCCACGTTCGTGGCAAATAGTATGGTATTGCAATGTTTTAACTGTAACGCCCTCATTTTCATGCATCATGCCCTACATGCATTCATATACATGTTTAACATTAACCCATAACAAGAGGAACAAGTTTAAAATTGATTTGGAACAAAACCGCACTTAAAAATGTAGGAAAGTGCGGACTAGTCCGATTTTGCTGAGGACTAGTCCGATTTTCTCTCTGTCTAAGAACGGACATGTCCGTTTTTGCTGCGGATTAGTCCGATATTGCCCCTGGACAACTTCGGACTTGTCTGATCTTGTGCGGACTAGTCCGGTTTTCCATGAATCCTTGAAAATTTGCTAAGTCCCTGGACTTTTCCGGACTAGTCCGGTGTTCCAGCGGACTTGTCCGTTTTCCTTTCTGTTCAAATTCGGACTTGTCCGATGTTTGGCCAGACTTGTCCGATTTTCTCTCTGGACGACTTCGGACTAGTCCGATCCTGTCCGGACTTGTCCGATATTTCGTGACTCCGAGATTGACCTTTTGTTTTACGACTTGTTTCTTGGGTTTCATGATAAGTGGGCCTAGGGACGTCGTGCCCAACTCTTTTAGAGCCCATGTGGGACTCTAAACCGGCCTCTACTCATCCCAAACTCGAAATCCATCTAACCCTAGCCTCCACCCCTATATAAACAACCCCACCCTTTGGCTTGACATCTATTTGTCACTTTTCCACCCACCCAAACCCTAGTTCATTGAGAGCCACCATCAAGGAGGGAGGAGAAGATCCCAAGCAAGAGGAAGAAGAGGAGGAAACGAAAGAGGGTCAAGATCTCCACCAAGTTTCGTCCTTCACCACCAATTCATTCCCATGTTCATCACCAACCCTAGATCATCAAGATCCAAGTGTTACCTCCAAGTTTCTTGGTTCATTGGAGTTCTAAACCCCTGGTATACCTTCTATTCTCTTTTCCTTACGAGAATTCAACCCCTAATCTCCGAATTTACGTCGATCTAGAAAACCCTAATCTGATGATCTCGCGGAGTGCGGACTTGTCCGGTCCCTAGCGGACTAGTCCGATCTTCCTGGTTAAATTGTGTTATATTGACTCTAAAATTTGATCTAATCGAATCCAAACCTGTATAAACTTGTTAAAAGCTATTAGAACTAGTTAGTGATCATTAAAAGCAATCTAGTAACAAGTTCTACCTTGCATTTGCATTAATCATGCATGTCATGACATATTGAGTAATATTTGTGCACTCTTTGATTGTGTTTCTTGTCTTGTATGTTTATTATGTGGATTAGACGGATTTGCGCTAGAGAGTGCCGCGGAGGATCTACAGCACCAAGAGTTTGAAGGCTTTGACCTTAATCAACAGCAAGAGCAAGGCAAGTGTCCTTGAAGCATATTGATCCTGTTTTTAAAATAAATGTTTTGTTTGTAGAACTACATGCTTGTGTCAATTTGATGGGAATCCTATGGTAGGAAGTTTACTAGATTTGTTAAACAACCCTTGTCACCTGGAATTTATGGTAGAGAGTCGGGAAGGGTTTTACCTTTTTGCTTCGCTTAATTAATTGGGTTGGCAAACAACACTACACATTTAATTACGCATCAATGATATTCTGGTTAACGTGAACTGGTCAATATGGTATGGTGATGGGTGATCTAAGCAAGCCTGGTATGTGGATGGGTTGGATGATATGGTGGTTTGCTTGCTTTAGATCTAAGGACCGGTTCATGAGAGAATAAGCCAAGACTATAGTGCCACCAAAAGGCCAAGTATGGGTGCGGCGTAGCTGATTAATTAGGGCTTTGCTAGTGCTGTTTGGACCATTGTGGATGCTCGGGGAAGGGGTAGTCGGATTGGGTATGTCGATGATTGGTGGGACTACCCTGGGATCCGAATGGCTCAAGAGGGGGCCCTTGGTTGAAGGTGTGCTCTGCGGGAGACATCGCCACCGGTGAAACCTCAGTGGGGTCTAAATAGGCTAGTAATCCCTTTGTAAAGGCTATTTTGTGATCTCTTGGCCATACACCAAAGGAAGTGTAATTGGCATAAGGGAGGTTCTTTAGTTGCCGACGGGTGATGAAATCACAAACACGTGGGTAAAGAGGTACAAACCCTGCAGAGTCTAAATAAACTATCATGATAGCCGTGCTCTCGGTTATGAGCGCCTAGATGACCTACATGATTAGAGGGAAATTGGTAATTGGGATGGTTATGGTTTGGTATGGTTCTGGATGGTTATGGATAAATTTCTGGTATTGAATATGGTTATTGACGATGGTGAAATATGGAATTATTGATGATGGTAAATTGTGGACTGGTATTATGGTATTATTTATGATTATGATGGGTTTACTTCACATACATGTAATATATTGCTTTTCAAATGTTTTACTGTACTTTTTAGCACTTTGCCATTATTATTGTCGTCATTTGAATCAGCCACATGTCATACTTTCCACACTTGCTGAGTACGACATGTACTCACTCTTGCAATCCCCCCAACAGTTGCAGGTCAGAATTATGAGTTCAATGCCGATAATGCGGAGTTCTAGGCCGTGTCTTCTGTCAGCTTTGTCTGTGGTGTTATTGGAGCTGCGCATATACATACCCTATCGCTTATGCTGCATAGTTGCTTAGTTTGCTTAATTAGTTTATTTCCGCTGCATTAGTTGAACTTGTCATTAATATTCATTAGAGCTTGTATTCGAGGATAATCTGGTTTGTGTAATAAAATTTGGTTAATTAAACTTGTTCTGTGATAATTTTCTGTATATCCTTTTGTGATTGCACTCGTGTATGTGTGATGAACATCCTGGGCACACATATGCGTTAGCTTGGTTCATTTTCGGAACTGGGCGTCACAGATTGGTATCAGAGCCAGGTTGACCGTAGGACGCGACCTAGATAGAATGGACACTTTAGAGCACATAGGAGCACTCAGGAATCGATGTGTTTTTGCTTGGCGTGTTGTTTGCTATATATATTGGTTGCTTGTGTGCTTAATAGAGGATTTTCGGATGCTTTAGCATTGCCATGTCCACCTAGGCTAGTGTAGCTAGCTGTTTAGTTTCATATCCCTTGATGCATATAGTTGGGGACGTTTTCTAATTCTTACCTATTGCTCTTCTTCAGATGGTGAGGACTCGCAACCAGAGGGACGCTAATGATGAGGAGGAGAACAATGGAGTGCCTCAGAACAACAATGGACAAGGACCTGCCCAAGGAGCTATCAATATTGAGCAGCTTTTGGCCATGCAAAACCAGCTCATGCAGACCATGATACAGACTATGGAACAGCTGCAGGCTGGCAATATCAACAATCAACCCCACATGCCTCCACCGCCACCCCCACCTCCTCATAACCGATTGGGAGAGTTTATGAGGACTAGGCCGCCAACCTTTGCTCAAGCCGCAAACCCTATGGATGCGGATGATTGGCTCAAGTCCGTGGAGAAGAAGCTAGCTATTGTCCAATGTAGTGACCGGGAGAAGGTGCTATTTGATTCTCATCAACTAGTTGGAGCAGCTGCGGATTGGTGGGATGCTTATTGCAATGCTCATGAGAATCAAGAGAGAATTACTTGGGCCGAATTCAAGGAAAATTTTCGTTCTCATTATGTGCCGGAAGGTGTGGTGCTCTTGAAGAGGTAAGAATTTGAGAACTTAAGGCAAGGAAGATCAAGCGTGAGTGACTATCTCAATAAATTCACTCAACTCTCAAGGTTTTGGCCTGAGGATGTTAGACGGGACAGCCGGAAACAATACTTGTTCATGAGAGGCTTGAATAATGAAATCCATGTGCAACTACTTAATTGTGACTATGCCAATTTCCAGAAGCTTGTGGACAAAGCAATTGTGGTGGAGAACAAGATCCGTGAGATGGAACAAGACAACAAGAGGAAGGCACCATATCAAGGACAACAACAAGGAAGTAATGTGCGCCCTCGCTTTGCGCCGCCCAATGCACCTCATTACAGCTCCCCTATTCCTGCTCAGCGCTCTAGTTATGCACCACACCCAACTCAGTTCGTGCAGCAATGCCCTGTCATGCAAGCACCTAGGCCTCCAATGCCTTATGAGCCTCGTGCTAATTTTCCTGCTGCAAATGTTCAAAACCAAGCTCGTCCCAATAATTCTGGTGGAGTTAAGAAGTGTTATACTTGTGGAGAAGCTGTACACTTTGCGCATCAATGTCCTAAGTCAGGCCTTGGTCAAGGAAGCAATGCACCGAGGCAAAACCCAAGACCTAATGGAGGACAGCCACAAGGAAGCCGTGGACAGTAGAATTTTGCTCGTGGCAACGTGAACCATGTCTCTACGGAGGATGCTCAACAAGCGGATGATGTGGTCATTGGTATGTTTCTCGCAAACTCCAACCCCGCGACTATGTTATTTAATTCTGGAGCATCGCATTCATTCATTGCATCGAAGTATGTTGCCAAGTTTAGTTTGCCTATCTCTCATATGAAGTTTACTCTATTGGTTAAGTCTCCTGGAGGAGAGATGAGGACAAATATAGTATGTCCAAAAGTAAGCCTTAGAATAAGGGGGGTAGACTTCTCCGCCAACCTCATTGTTTTGGATTCTCAAGGATTGGACATTATACTTAGTATGGACTGGTTAAGGAAGCACAATGGAGTTATTGAGTGTGCCACAAAGACGGTGAAGTTGACTAATGAGGAAGTGGTCACCGTAGAATTTGAAGCATCTCAAACTGCACCGAAGCAATTGGAGCTGAATCATATGGACGGTGCCGCAATTGAGGAGATTCCGGTGGTGTGTGAATTTTTGGATGTTTTTCCGGACGAGTTGCCAGGTATGCCACCCGATCGAGACATTGAGTTTGTTATTGATTTAATACCTGGAACTGCACCTATAGCTAAGAGGGCGTATAGTATTCCTCCTATGGAATTAGCGGTGCTCAAGAAGCAAATTCAAGAGCAATTAGAGAAGGGTTTTATTCGCCCTAGTTCTTCGCCTTGGGGAGCGCCCGTTCTATTTGTGGACAAGAAGGACGGATCCCAAAGGATGTGCGTGGATTACCAAGCTCTCAATGAGGTAACAATCAAGAACAAGTACACCTTGCCCCGCATAGAAGACTTGTTTGATCAGATGAAGGGTGCTTGTGTCTTCTCTAAGATTGATTTGAGGTCGGGATACTTTCAAATGAAGATTAGACCATCGGACATACCCAAGACAACTTTTAGGACACGGTATGGATCTTATGATTACACCGTGATGTCTTTTGGATTGACAAATGCGCCTGCCTACTTTATGTACCTCATGAACAAAGTCTTCATGGAGTACTTGGACAAGTTCGTTGTGGTGTTTATTGATGACATTATGATCTACTCGAAGGATGAGAAGGAACATGAGGAACACTTGAGGCTTACGTTGCAGAAATTGAGGGAGCATCGATTGTATGCCAAGTTCAGTAAATGTCAATTCTGGTTACGGGAAGTTTCTTTCTTAGGCCACATTATTTCCGGAGGAGGAGTATCGGTTGACCCTGGTAAAGTGAGGGACATGTTGAAGTGGGAACCGCCGCAAAATGTCAAGGAAATAAGGAGTTTTCTTGGAATGGCTGGATATTACCGTAGATTCATCAAGGACTTTTCCAAGATAGCCAAGTCTATGACGGAGTTGCTAATGAAGGGAAAGGCGTTCCAATGGACTCAAGCTTGTCAAAATAGTTTTGAGGAGTTGAAGAAGAGGTTAACAACAGCCCCAGTTTTGGTATTGCCGGATGTAAGCAAGAGTTTTGATATTTATTGTGACGCACCAAGACAAGGACTCGGATGCGTGCTCATGCAAGAAGGTCAAGTGGTCGCCTATGCATCAAGACAATTGAAGAAACATGAGCAGAATTACCCAACACATGATTTAGAACTTGCAGCCGTGGTACATGCATTGAAGATTTGGAGACACTATATTCTTGGACATAGGTGTGAAATTTATACGGATCATAAGAGTTTGAAGTATATTTTCACACAAACAGATCTGAACTTGAGGCAACGAAGATGGTTGGAGCTCATCAAAGATTATGATTTGGGGATCAACTATCATCCGGGAAAAGCCAATGTAGTGGCCGATGCTTTGAGTAGAAAGGGAGTAAGCCATCAACTTACAGTTCGAGAGTTACCGTCCGAGTTATGTAAGGAGTTTGAACGGTTGAACCTCGGGTTTGTAAACGAGATGGAGATGATGGAGCTGAACCCAACCTTGGAGCAAGAAATTCGAGAGGCACAAACCACAGATTAGGAGATCAAGGAAATCAAGGGAAGAACCGAAGAAGGGAGAGAATTCAGATTTGATGAAGACGAACATGGTACCTTATGGCCTGGAAAGAGGATCGTTGTGCCTAATGTAAAGCATATTCGGGAGACAATATTAAAGGAGGCACATGACTCGCCTTACTCGATTCACCCAGGTTGTACGAAGATGTACGAAGACTTGAAGACTTGCTATTGGTGGGATAGCATGAAGAAGGACATAGCCGAATATGTTGCGTTGTGTGACGTGTGCCAACGAGTCAAGGCGGAACATCAAAGGCCAGCAGGGTTATTGCAGCCATTGAAGATTGCAGAGTGGAAGTGGGAAGAGATTGGTATGGACTTTATAGTTGGAATACCGCGAACCCAGTATGGCTATGATTCAATATGGGTCATTGTAGATCGGTTGACAAAATCAGCTCACTTCATTCCTGTCAAGACCACATATACCACCGCAAAGCTAGCAGAATTGTATATGGAGCATATTGTGTGCCGACATGGAGTAGCAAAGAAGATAGTCTCGGATAGAGGTTCTCAATTTACTTCTAGTTTTTGGCAAAAGTTGCATGAAGCTTTGGGAACGAGGTTGAATTTTAGATCGGCATATCATCCTCAAACGGACGGACAAACCGAGAGGACCAATCAGATTTTGGAGGACATGTTAAGAGCTTGTGCTTTAAAGCATGGGAAAAGTTGGGACAAAAGCTTGCCATACGCGGAATTTTCATACAACAATAGTTACCAAGCAAGTTTGAAAATGTCACCATACGAAGCACTTTATGGGAGGAAGTGTAGGACACCTTTATTCTGGAATGAGGCAGGAGAAAGTCAAGTATTTGGTCCGGATGTGTTGCAAGAAGCCGAAAAGCAAGTCCAAATGATTCGTGAAAACTTGAGGGCTGCCCAATCAAGACAAAAAGGCTATGCGGACAATAGGAGAAGGAAATTAGCCTTTGAAATAGGAGATTTTGTTTACCTCAAGGTGTCACCAATGAGAGGTCATAAGAGGTTTAACATAAGGGGAAAGGTCGCACCTTGCTATATTGGACCATTCAAGATTTTGGACAAAAGAGGAGAAGTAGCGTATAAGTTGGAGATGCCACCTCATCTTTCAGATGTACATGATGTCTTTCATGTTTCCCAGCTCAAGAAGTGTGTGAGAGTACCGGAAGAACAAGTGCCAAAGGAAGAATTGGAACTAGAGGAAGATTTGACTTATGCCGAACAACCGGTCAAAATCTTGGAAACTAAGGAGAGGGTCACAAGGAACAAGGTCATTAGATGGTGTAAAGTTCAATGGAAGCACCACACCGAAAAAGAAGTGACGTGGGAATTGGAGGATGATCTCAAGAAGGAATTTCCCTATCTCTTCTCTTCTGCGTCGAATCTCGAGGGCGAGATTCATTTTAAGGGGGGTAGGTTTGTAACACCCTCATTTTCATGCATCATGCCCTACATGCATTCATATACATGTTTAACATTAACCCATAACAAGAGGAACAAGTTTAAAATTGATTTGGAACAAAACCACACTTAAAAATGTAGGAAAGTGCGGACTAGTCCGATTTTGCTGAGGACTAGTCCGATTTTCTCTCTGTCTAAAAACAGACTTGTCCGTTTTTGCTGCGGATTAGTCCGATATTTGCCCCTGGACAACTTCGGACTTGTCCGATCTTGTGCGGACTAGTCCGGTTTTCCATGAATCCTTGAAAATTTGCTAAGTCCCTGGACTTTTCCGGACTAGTCCGGTGTTCCAGCGGACTTGTCCGTTTTCCCTTCTGTTCAAATTCGGACTTCTCCGATGTTTGGCCGGACTTGTCCGATTTTCTCTCTGGACGACTTCGGACTAGTCTGATCCTGTCCGGACTTGTCCGATATTTCATGACTCCGAGATTGACCTTTTGTTTTACGACTTGTTTCTTGGGTTTCACGATAAGTGGGCCTAGGGACGTCGTGCCCAACTCTTTTAGAGCCCATGTGAGACTCTAAACCGGCCTCTACTCATCCCAAACTCGAAATCCATCTAACCCTAGCCTCCACCCCTATATAAACAACCCCACCCTTTGGCTTGACATCTATTGGCCACTTTTCCACCCACCTAAACCCTAGTTCGTGGAGAGCCACCATCAAGGAGGGAGGAGAAGATCCCAAGCAAGAGGAAGAAGAGGAGGAAACGAAGGAGGATCAAGATCTCCACCAAGTTTCGTCCTTCACCACCAATTCATTCCCAAGTTCATCACCAACCCTAGATCATCAAGATCCAAGTGTTACCTCCAAGTTTCTTGGTTCATTGGAGTTCTAAACCCCTGGTATACCTTCTATTCTCTTTTCCTTATGAGAATTCAACCCCTAATCTCCGAATTTACGTCGATCTAGAAAACCCTAATCTGCTGATCTCGCGGAGTGCGGATTGTCCGGTCCCTAGCGGACAAGTCCGATCTTCCTGGTTAAATTGTGTTATATTGACTCTAAAATTTGATCTAATCGAATCCAAACCTGTATAAACTTGTTAAAAGCTATTAAACTAGTTAGTGATCATTAAAAGCAATCTAGTAACAAGTTCTACCTTGCATTTGCATTAATCATGCATGTCATGACATATTGAGTAATATTTGTGCACTCTTTGATTGTGTTTCTTGTCTTGTATGTTTATTATGTGGATTAGACGGATTTGCGCTAGAGAGTGCCGCAGAGGATCTACAGCACCAAGAGTTTGAAGGCTTTGACCTTAATCAACAGCAAGAGCAAGGCAAGTGTCCTTGAAGCATATTGATCCTGTTTTTAAAATAAATGTTTTGTTTGTAAAACTGCATGCTTGTGTCAATTTGATGGGAATCCTATGGTAGGAAGTTTACTAGATTTGTTAAACCACCCTTGTCACCTGGAATTTATGGTAGAGAGTCGGGAAGGGTTTTACCTTTTTGCTTCGCTTAATTAATTGGGTTGGCAAACAACACTACACATTTAATTATGCATCAATGATATTTTGGTTAACGTGAACTGGTCAATATGGTATGGTGATGGGTGATCTAAGCAAGCCTGGTATGTGGATGGGTTGGATGATATGGTGGTTTGCTTGCTTTAGATCTAAGGACCGGTTCATGCGAGAATAAGCCAGGACTACAGTGCCACCACGAGGCCAAGTATGGGTGCGGCGTAGCTGATTAATTAGGGCTTTGCTAGTGCTGTTTGGACCATTGTGGATGCTCGGGGAAGGGGTAGTCGGATTGGGTATCTTGATGATTGGTGGGACTACCCTGGGATCCGAATGGCTCAAGAGGGGGCCCTTGGTTGAAGATGTGCTCTGCAGGAGACATCGCCACCGGTGAAACCTCAGTGGGGTCTAAATAGGCTAGTAATCCCTTTGTAAAGGCTATTTTATGATCTCTTGGCCATACACCAAAGGAAGTGTAATTGGCATAAGGGAGGTTCTTTAGTCGCCGACGGGTGATGAAATCACAAACACGTGGGTAAAGAGGTACAAACTCTGCAGAGTCTAAATAAACTATCATGATAGCCGTGCTCCCGGTTATGAGCGCCTAGATGACCTACATGATTAGAGGGAAATTGGTAATTGGGATGGTTATGGTTTGGTAATGGTTCTGGATGGTTATGGATAAATTTCTGGTATTGAATATGGTTATTGACGATGGTGAAATATATTTTTATTGATGATGGTAAATTGTGGACTGGTATTATGGTATTATTTATGATTATGATGGGTTTACTTCACATACATGTAATATATTGCTTTTCAAATGTTTTACTGTACTTTTCAGCACTTTGCCATTATTATTGTCGTCATTTGAATCTGCCACATGCCATACTTTCCACACTTGCTGAGTACGACATGTACTCACTCTTGCAATCCCCCCCAACGGTTGCAGGTCAGAATTATGAGTTCAATGGCGATAATGCGGAGTTCTAGGCCGTGTCTACCGTCAGCTTTGCCTGTGGTGTTATTGGAGCTGCGCATATACATACCCTGTCGCTTATGTTGCATAGTTGCTTGGTTTGCTTAATTAGTTTATTTCCGCTGCATTAGTTGAACTTGTCATTAATATTCATTAGAGCTTGTATTCGAGGATAATCTGGTTTGTGTAATAAAATTTGTTTAATTAAACTTGTTCTGTGGTAATTTTCTGTATATCCTTTTGTGATTGCACTTGTGTATGTGTGATGAACATCCTGGGCACACATATGCGTTAGCTTGGTTCATTTTCGGAACCGGGCGTCACATTAACGTATTGCAATGATTTAACGTATTGCAACGAAAATAACGGTGTTGCAACGATGCCACATTCGTGGCAAAAAGTATGGTATTGCAACGACTCCACGCTCGTGGCAAATAGTATGGTATTGCAACGGTTTAACGTATTGCGACGATTTAACGTATGCAACGAAAATAATGGTGTTGCAACGATGCCACATTCGTGGCAAAAAGTATGGTATTGCAACGACTCCACGTTCATGCCAAATAGTATGGTATTGCAACGATTTAACGTATTGCGATGATTTAACGTATTGCAACGAATAGTACGTTATTTGCGACAATTTCACATCTGTGGCGATAAGTAAGTATCACGACAATTTCATACTCGTGGCGAATAGTATGGTATCGCGACGCTTTGACATTCGTGGCGAATAGTACGGTGTTGCGACGATTTCACATCCGTAGCGCATAGTACGGTATGGAAACGTTTTTACATTCGTGGCGAATAGTATGGTGTTGCAACGATTTCGCATCCATGGCGAATAGTACAGTATCGTGATGATTTCACACGCGTGGAGAATAATATGGTATCGCGACGTTTTCACATCCACGGCGAATAGTACGATATCGCGACGATTTCACACTCGTGGCGAATAATATCGTATCGCGACATTTTCACATTCGTGGCGAATACTATGGTGTTGCAATGATTTCACTTCTGTGGCGAATAGTACGATATCGTGACGATTTCACACTCGTGGCGAATAATATGGTATCGCAACGATTTCACAGCTGTGGCCAATAATACGGTAAGGCAACGATTTCACGTTCATGGCGAATAGTATGGTATTGCAACGATTTCAAAAACGTGACAACAATATTGTATTGCAACGATTTCTGATGTGTGGCAATAGGTTCGTAATGCAACATATTCAAATCTGTTGCAACAGGGTCATAATGAGACGTTCTCTGGGTGGTGGCAATAGCAGTCTAGTGCCACGCTTTTTTTGGTCGTAGCCAAATGTTTGTAGTGCAATATTTTATAATTTGTGGCAATAGCTAGCTTCCTATCGCAACAGTTTATTTTCGTCACAATAATCTGTTAATGCCACATTTTGTAATTAGCGGCACTAGAATCCTAATGCACCAGGTTTGAAATTTAGTGGCAACAGAATCAATTTATTCGCACACGATACGTCTGTCGACATAACAACAAACATCCGGCAATTGATGCAATGCTCAAGGACCCTTGCGTCGTTGCGAGACGATGTTATTTACAGTTTTTTCAGGTTGCAACATTGTACCCATTAAGAGAGCACCGCGATGAGTTGTAACATTAGGAATAGTTTCTCGAACATCCAGCTTCGACTTGGTGCGAGCAGAAGCCTTTTGTGGAGTTGCTGCTAGCCGTTGTTGATTTTGCAAGCTCTCCATCATTTTGCGCATGTCTGCTAGCTCCTTTTCTTGCCGTGCAGAATTGGCTACCATCTGATCATGTGAAGCATGGACTTCCTGGTTGAGTTGTTCATTTGCCTGGACGAAGCCATCCATCTGGGAGGTCATATAATCATTTCTTCCTTCCAACTCTTGCACCTGAGAGCTGAGGTCTTCATTTCTATTTTGTAAGGATCGAACTTGTTGGCCGAGCTGGTCAGACATCTGGATACCCAGTCTTTCAGTAACATTAGGTTTAACCATATAACCACATCCCCAAAACTGTGATCCTCCAGAATTGGTTGCAGATATATAAGTAAGCTGGAAGATGTTGTTTCTTTCCTCATATGGGATTGGGACTCCCAACTCAGCTTCCTTGACGTTGATTTGGGCACGTGCCTGGGTCTATATACAAAAAGAAAAGTCACATGTACATTGCAAATATTTATTTAAATGGGGACTATTTGAAGTGTTTCTCACATGTACAGCTTCTGCCTGCTCGTTTGCCCATTGACAGTTCTCCACATGGCTTGCCTCCCACAGTTCTATGTCATCGTGTTCTTTTCCGGTCTCTGGGTCTCGCTACATCAAATACAAGTAAAATTTGATTGAATGATTGCAGTGCATAGTAAAAGCATGATTTAGTTTTCATACCTTCTCATGACTATGTTGGGCGTAGGATTTCGAGCCAAGCAAGTGTTTTGTCTTTTGAGTACTTCGATTTCGTGAATTGGTTCTGCTTATTGACTGCAAATTTAAGAATTAATTTCACGAATGGGTGTTATCAAATAGTTTTTGTAGGATATGAAGGTATTGGAAAGATAGCTGACCTTGAATCGCTCGGACCCAAAATAGTCCATAAGCGCCAACCAATCGGAATCTGCTATGTCAACAGGCTTGTTTTGCATATGTTCCTCATCGATCGAATACTTCTTATAGGTGGCATGCAATGTTGATCGCCACCCCTTGTTGCGCTCACCAGCAATATTCAATATTTTTCTTCTGGTATCGTCTGTGTCCTCCAAGTCCCAGGCATTCTGTACATTGTATATCACACTGTTATAAACGTACAAGATGGAGGTCGCTAGAAAAAATACTTATGTGGGGTGTCACAACACTAACCAGAATGTCTCTCACTATATCGCTCTTCGAAGTATCGCCAACCTCTGCCCACTTCCTTACACCAGCGAGGGGTGCATTTTTTTTGTTGTAATAACCACATCATCGACAAAGTGCTGCTGATTAGGACCAACCGCAGCACCCAACCTATCGGACCACTGAATTTGTAGCTTCCAATTCTGATCATTCGTTCTATTTGCAGATGCTAGATAGCGCAATTTAGCAACCTTAAGTCCTTTAGCAACCCCTCTTATAAACTTCTTTCCTTCTGTTAGTGTCATTTAAACGGTAAACATTTAAAGCAAATTAGCAACTGACCAGGCCTAGTATCATGTACAAATAGTGTGAAAGAAGAAGAAGTCTGATGTTTTACCATCTTCAGGACGAGTGCGGCAAATATGAGCGTGGGAACACCTCGTCGCAACAACATTTTGCTCCATATTGGGCGATGCATTGACTTGTTGACTTCATTGTTACTGTTCATATCCTACAATCAGGCATTAGGCAGTAGTCAGTGGCGCTACAGCACCTGTAGTACTGCATGGGATTTTCAATCCAGCTTTGAAGCAGGCAAGACAGTAGCTGGCGATGCTAGAGAAAGAGAGGGTTCGCCGGGTGCTCATCCTCTGCAGTACTGCCAGTTCGGTCTGACCGACATCAGCAGGAGCGCGTCTCGAGGCGAATTGGTGGCAGGGCGAGTCATGGACGTCATCGGTATTAGCAGGTAGAGGATGCAAGACAGATGAGGCGGGCAGCTTGCGACATTTAACAAAGCCAGGGTTCGGTCTGGCAGTGCAGTGACCACATGTAAGTCAGAGGATCGACGTCTAGATCACAACGGTGATCTCACATGACTTACATTTTTACTGCAGGCGATGCAGTAAAGATCCAACGGTGTGGTTCCGTTGGATCTTTACTGCATCGCGTGCAGTAAAAACGTATAAGTCAGGTGATTTGCGTCCATTGATATCACCCCGGAGCAAGTCTCGAGGCTAGGAGGACTGTGTGGCAGATCTAGGAATTAAATTTGGGTGGATTTCATACTGATATTTTTCTTTGCATGTTAGCATCTCGCCCTAAAGTGCTACTAGAATGGATACATGAATATAATCTTGCGTTAATTACCAGACATCAGCAACACATTTGGCAGTGTAAAAAACATAATTGAGATCATATAGGCGGCAATGAACCCTCATGTACATGCATCTCTAAACTATATGATGCTAACATTTCTTAGTGGACATGGGTTAATGATATTGGACTATTTTTTCCAGGGTATGCCATGTCATATGGGGCATAGCATGTAGGTACGCTGTAATGGCCAGGGGTTTGCGGGCGGCGGGGTCATCATGGCACGCGAACGATGGGACGTGGAGATGGAGGGAGACGCGTCGGGGAGGACAGTGAAGTGACCACCAGCAGGGTGTGGGCGCCAGCCGGTGCCGAAGTCATCGACAGCGACATGGGTTTGCGGGCGGCGGGGTCATCATGACACGCGAAGGATGGGACGTGGCGATGGTCGAGGGAGACGTGTCGGGGAGGACACTGAAGTGAGCAGCAGCAGGGTGTGGTCGCCGGTGCCGGAGTGGCCGGCGGCGAGAGAGCCCATCGTGCGTGTGTAGGCATCAATAAATCACGCCATCACATATACTGATTAACTGTTAACTCGGACTAGGAAACTACAATCGCAATGCTAAAATATTTAGTAGAGCCTGGTACATATTTATACCCGTAGTACCAACATGGGATGGCGAATCTCGGGGTTCCTGAGCATCAGGTGCTGCAATATTCTCTGCATACGATGCAAAGGAATTAACGTGTTATAAATATGTGTATTTTGATAGTAAACACATTTATAGTTATACCAGGTGCTTGTTGCCCATCACGATTACTTGTAGACGACATGAGGGTTTGGTGTCTTGTTCCTAAAGTAAAGAGTATATATAGAAAGTAACAGTGATAACGTCAGATTACATGAGGATGTGTATTTTAGATCGGGCGGTGTGGTTGCTATGAACTGAAAATGTTTGTTTTGAACGCAGGAATTATAAATGAAGGAGTAGGAAAAAAACCGTACAATCCGAGAAAGAAAAACAAGAAAAACGTGTATAAACCGTGGGAACTGAAAATCTTAGGAATACAAGTTTGGAACACAGGAATGAGAGTACAACATTGGGAGTGGTTGATAAGATAACCCTGGCGTCATTTACTTCTAAATCCAGAAATTACATAGTACATGCGGTTTTTAATAGTTATCTTTCCTAACATGGAAATGTACCAGAAATACACTACCATAAACTGTCGGAGCGACATTTATTTCGGGGCAGAGGTGTAGTGTATTTTATATATGGAAAAAAGTAGAATGCAATCAGATGCTAGGGTAAAATAAAAAGATTAATCGACTGTAGGATGCAGATCTAATGATTGAGGATAGTTGATTGCACGATTGCACCATTAATCAGATTTTATACTAGACATTCATGAAACATAAGAGCATATAAGGAGAAGGAGTTGGGACGACAACTAGGAATGAACTGGCTGCAGCTGTTGGGACGACAACTAAAGCGATAAGGAGGGAGTAGCTCTATAAAAAGACGGCATGGATCGTGTAGAACTTACGTAGCACAAAACTGGAGTCCGGGATGTCGCAGGGCGGGGTCGGCGATGAAGAGGTTCGGCAGAGCCCGTCAAACTTGGTCGCTCGACGTTGTACCCACACTCACCACCACCACTCGCACGGGAATTTCTTAGGAATGCAAGTTTGGAACACAACACTAAGAGGAGAACATGTGTGCCGGGAACGGAAGCCACTGGGAGATTAGAGGGAGACACACATTTATATTCGTCGTGGCTAGCTACAAATGGGCGGGACTGGAATTTTGGGCGCACGGAGTGAAGTTTCAGTTGTGAAAATCTCAATTGTGCACGCCAGTAAGAACGAAAAATTTTTCGAGGGACCGCTACCTGTCCTTCATCTTTGTTTTCATGGAGATGTAAAAGCAGTCATGTGGTAGTGGGAAATTCCAAAAAAATACGAACAAAAATATGAATCCCCAAATGTATCATTGTGCTAATGCAAACGACATGCAAATATAGAGAACACTCAAGTCCACGAAAGGAGGACGGCAAATCCATGGTCTAGTAAAAGGTAAACAATCAGCATTTTATATATAACATTCGTCGCAATGAAATGATAACATATACAGAGTATAAACTACTACTACAAAAAAAACATTTTCCCGTGTGATGTATAATCTTCAGGCCGTCGATCCAGAGCCGCCTTTGATACGAGTATCACAGGTACATATGATATATATATCAACAGTGTAATCGGATATTAGTTACAACGGATAAAGTACTTTTCATGCACCTGTTGCATCAGGGGATGGACTAGTTAGCAATTTAGATGACATAATTTCCTAATCATGTTAATTATGCATCATGTATGTTGTTAGTTCTATTACTTGTAAGGATAATGATTACCGGATTTCATTCATTCAGCCACAAGAAATATAGACGGTCCCAAGTTACAAACATATAGGAGATGTTTTCGATAAAAGAAGTTTTTCGATACTGCATATATAGAACACTTTGTTCATGAACATAAAGACATATTTCATTAACAAACAAGTAATAGGAAAACTCGTAGTAGACAGCAAGAACAAGATAAACTACACCTAATACTACTCTACTTAGAGATCACGAAATAGATAAAATACTCCTAATACTACTCTACTGGGAGAAAACCACGTCCTCCTCCTCCGCCGCTGCCGCCTCCTCCGCCTCCCCTGCCGGTGCTGCCTCCTCCTCCTCCTCCTCCTCCGCCGCTGCCGCTGCTGCTGCCGCCTCCGCATCCGCCTCCGCCGCCGCTGCCGCCTCCTCCTGCTCCTCCTCCACCGCTGCCGCCGCCTCCATAGCCGCGTCCACCTCCGCGTCAAGAGACGCCTCCTGCTCTGCCAGCTCCGCTGCCGCCGCTGCCCAAGCCGCCTCATACTCCTCAACCTCTGTCACAGTCCGAAGCTTCTCGGCGACGCGGTGCTTAATCTTCAGGAGGCCCTCTACCCCAGCAACCTCCGCGATTGTCTCGTGGAGGGCGTCGAGATGACCGGCCACAGTCATCAATCCGTAGAAGTAGTGGCCCGCGGTGTCCATGCTCGTGTGGAGGGCAAGGGTCCCAAGACCCTGATGGCGACACGAGCTATCTATGTCGGAAAAGACCTTCCGCGCCACTGCGTTGAGCACTAGTGCGCTATGAGCGGCGGCGGACATGGCATCGGTGGCCACCTTAAGGCGCCAATCGACTTCGTCGATGCGGTCAGTGAGGAGTCTGAGAGTCTGCTAAACCCAACCGGGATGAGGAAGTGCAGGCGCCGCGGGAGGAGATGCGGGCGCCGCCATCAGTTCTACCGGCATTGCCGCCGGCGATGGAAATGGAGAAGGAGGTTTGGAGGACGTCGATGGCCTAGAGAGCTTCGGCGCGGGGCTACCCATTTGTGTGGCGACGGAGGTGTAGAGAAAGAGCAAGAGGTGGTCGACGGTGGCGGGGGGAGAAGTTTAGAGGCTAGGATCCAAGGAGTGGTGCGGCGGAGAAGCAAGAGGACGGTGAGCCTTTATAGCGGGTCGTCGTCTAAGCGGGCGTGTCGAGATGATCGGACGCTAGAGGAAACCGCACTTAATTATGAACCGGTCGGTGGCCCCGGTTTCCTCGAAACCGCGGTTTGCATCCTCTCGGTCCCAACGGCTCGACGCGTCCCATTAGGAGTAAATTTACACGCGGGGAAAAACAATTTTTTTGTTATATAAAAAAAATCCGTCCGTACATGCCTAAGCGAACTTCGTGACCGCGCGTCCGTGCCAGGGGACGCCTTGCAGTGAACATGGGCTTAGTCCTACATGCATTACCGAGGTTTGAGGTATATATATATGCATGCATGTTAGTGTTGTTAAACATGAACGAGGTGTTTTAATTCTAGCTATGTCTAACATGCACAGACCGCAAACATGATCAACCAATGACACTACATAAGAAACCTAAATAGGAGACAACGATGGGCGACAGATCGGATGTCCATCGATCACAAAGTGATGCAATACGCGCTTAAAGTCATTGTTTGTCTCCTTTAGCTTTGCAATTACAAATTGAGACGAGCTTCAAACCCTAAGATCTTTTGTTTTTGTCCAATTTGCTCGGTTCACTTGTGACAGATTAACACATCACTAAACATAGAGCACATTCACTTGATTGAAATCCAGAAATTCTAACACGCCAGTATTCATTGACACGAATGAACACATATATGTTACAAAACACAAGAAATATGTACAAGAACAGAATTGAAGCTAAACATGTAAAGAACTCCTAAAACTACTATACCAGCCCCGCCTCCTCCGCCCTCTCCCCCAACTTCTCAAACCACGACAAGTGGTCCTCCTCATCCTCGTCGTCGTCGTCGTGGTGGTGGTGGTCGCCGACGTCGTCATCATCGTCGTCATTGTCATCATCATCGTCGTCGTTGTCATCATCATCGTCGTCGTCGTCGTTGTTGTACTCCTCCTCCTCCTCCACCACCTCCTCCTCTTCCTCCTCCTCCTCCTCCTCCTCCTCCTCCTATGGCGACGATGCAGCAGGAGAGTGGGCCGGCTACTCCGGCTGAGCCGATTGCTCCGGCTGCATTGGTGGCTCCGGCTACACCGGCGGTGGAACCCCGCCGCGACGGAAGTTCCTCTCCGTCGCCGCCACCAGGGCACTACGGCCCTCGGTGCCAAGCTCTTGGGCCATCATCCCGGACAAGATGTCCAGGCGATCGGCCACACCCATGAGGGCGTAGAGGTAGCGGTCGGTGGTATCCATTCCTGGAAATTCGGGAAGGGTACCAAGACCCAAGGCGTCCAAGGCCCGAGACGTACTGTTGTACGCCTCTCGTGCCATGATGAGACACTGGTCGTCATTCACCCTCTCAGGGGAGCTGCAGCATATTCGCTTGCAGGGTGGCTGCCTCGGCGGGCTAGGAGGCGGAAGGTTGGCCATGGCTATGGTGGTTCGTCGGCGTCGGGCTAGGAGGTGGAACGATGGAAGAAGAAGAAAGGAGTGTAAAAGTTATGTGCTTGTACATAATCGACGACGCGCCTATATGGTCTGTGCGGAGTAGACGAGGGAGCGGTTCGTTTCCCGCGCATTGAACTCTTTGCAGACCTCGTGTGGCGCAATTAAACAACTGTGGAAGACGATCTTCAAAGATCCTTCCGTCTCTCTTGTGGAACCAAATCCCCTGCAGTATTGCAGGTGCATTAGAGGTCACTAACATGTGGGCCCTATGCTCTGTGGGACCCACGTGTCAGTGACTTCTAATGCACCTGCAGTACTGCAGGGGATTTTAGTATCCATGTGGAACATCACGCACGCGTCCCTGCACCACGGCTTCTTAACTTCTCCGTAGACCTCGTGCGGCACGTCAGTTACTTGGCGCACTGGAAAGACCAGCGGCGAGATCTCCGGGCCCGACGATCCCCGCCACGGCGGCGCCACGCGCGCGCCCTCGGCGCGAGGAAGAAATGGTCTGTGATGTTGGTTTTCTTGTTTCGTGATGTTGTTTTTCTTGTTTTGTAGTAGTATTGTTTTATATTAATGAACTCAAGGTCATTGTTCCTCTGTGAAGACCTTTTACCATAGCTGGTTTCTACCATAACAATAACCGCCTGAGATAATTTGGTTATCACAGATGGTTCTTTACTTGTATCTAGCCGTCTTTCATAATTGTTTTTCATAGACATGCCTAGCCGGTTGTTAATAACCGCCTATAATAAGGTATAACCTATGCAGTACTACTGCTGTTATTTCTAATTTCTAGGTCAATTCAATATAATCATAGAAAAAAATCAATAATATCATCACAGAACAAAAGTCAACAATATTATCATCACAGAAGTCAATTTCACTAAAACAATATACATATGTACAAGTTACATATACAATTCATCTCAAAGTTTACAAGTTTTCCCTAAAAACTGTTTCTATTGGCATAGTCGCAAAGTTCTGGCACATCAGCTTCTGCACCATCCTCATCAAAGAACTCCCCTTTTTATGCAAAATTTCGTGACAAATGAATTGACAGAGTTCAGCAGCAATCCTGTCGGCTCCTCCACTAGGAATACTTCTACAAACCGGCCATTCTTCGTTCAGATTCTTCGTGTGCTGCAATATAACACATAACAAGGTTTAGAATGTATTGGTTTGAACAATCTCAAAGTATAGATTAAAGTGAGAGTATACAGGAATTTATTTGGTATTTTTGGGGCAGTTGTACTATGAGCAATTGAATTTTGAAGTTCGAATCAAAATATTAAAATAATGTTTCTGGTAATATTGAACAGCAGAGAATATAAGTATTAAACTATGCTAGTTACAATGAAAATGAAACACAAAAGTAAGAAAATAAGGTATCGACATTAAGGATAACTTACATCCTCACGATCCACTCTATATATGCCGGCGGTTCGAAGATGCTCGCATACATAATACCCGCATAAGACACTCCCAGCAGGCTGCTTCAGACAAGCATAATACGTTTTAATGTCCAATGCATTAGTATTGGATGGTCTCTCACCGCCAAGCCATTCCGCGTAAAACCACCAAGCGCTGTAATACAAGAAATGTCATATAAAACTTGTCAACACGTTCTAAATGTGCGTACATTAAAATTATTGAATAAACGTACGATTTCAAAATGGCAAGGAAATCTTTGTAACGATCTGGTGAGAAATTGGCCGAGTCCAAGATTGTTGCCATTCCCGGCGTTGGTTTGATGAAGATCATTATGTAGTGATTAATGCAAACATACAAACACACGTGTTAACAATTACCAATAATTGCTATTTCAATGTCATGTGTCTAACTTACTCGAAGTGGTACAGAGCCTTTACGAGGTCCTTGCCATCTCTGACAAAGTTAAGCATCGCATGTCCTATGTAAGCTGCAACTTCTGTCCTTTTAACCTTCTTAAGTTTTGCGATTGCTTTTTCAAAATCTTTTCTTTTCATGTGTTTGAACTGTGCTGAGTCTTGATCCGCCTGGACGTCGAATAGCACCTTTGCAATCCTAGTAGGGTCAAGGATACCTGTCTTGCACTCCAACTTTTCATTATCCATGTATTGCATCCTATTGAAGATGTCTAGAATTGTTTTAATCTCATGAAATGCGTATGCGTGTAGTAAGAAAAGCAAATACAAAAATATTAGAGCACTTACAAGCACCAGACGAGCAGCAGGTTGATTTCGAGCATGCCCCGATGGAAAGGGGCATGCAACTCTTCAAATAAAATGACTCGTCTATCCACTCCAGTGCTCCAGAATGCTTCTTTTGGAATACGAAATGTGACGCAATTAAAACCATATTTTGTGCTGGCAAGGATGTACCACTCATGCATTCTTCTGAGCTGGACGAGTAGTTTGCTAAGTTGTACGGATGTCATGAACGTCTTCCCATTCTTAAATTCAGGAGGAACATCCTCAAGATTGTATATTGGAACTCCTGGTTTAACTAAAGCCGTAAGCCGATTATACATGACACCGTCTTCTTCCCACTCCTCGATATCTCCTAATGATGGCTCATGAGAAGAACGAGATGCACTCGATTTTATAATATTTTCCTTCATAGTTTCCAAATATTTTGACACTTCTAATAAAGGTTTCTTATTTTCGTATGAGGTAACTTTGATAGGCACTGATGATCGAGGAGTAGTCGTCGGAGGTTGGACACTGGCTTGTTGTTGAACCTGTTGTTCAACTGATTGCTCTTTACTCCCAGCAGTTGGCTCTAGTACTACTTCAAGCTGTTGCTTAGCTGGTTGCTCTTTACTAGCAACAGCTTGCTCTGGTACTGCTTGAAGCTGTTGTCCAACTTGTTGCTCTTGGATATCATCCTTGCTGAGACATAGGGGAGTGGATCTTCCTGGACTGGGAGTGGATCTTCATGCACTTTCGCCTTAGAAGATGGGGTTGCAATATTTGGAGATGCGACGGGGCTAGAAATTGGCTCATCGTCCAACACGATATCGCGTCGGTGCCAAAGGATTAATTGGTTGACAGCCTGCCCCAGAGTCGTGATCCCCTCAGGTGTGACGTGGTCTATTTCATAATCTTCATAATCATTATCAATGATCTGAAGAACTTGCACCACAACATAATACAATGTAAGTGGATTCCCATTGAAGTCACGATCAGGCTTTGCCATAGCAGTGGCAACCTGTTTGGTTTTGTTCCCTGCTCTGCCTATCGGGACAAGAAGACGGCAAGATTTGTCGTTAGCAATATCATCGACAGGGAACTTATGGGTTGACCCTGAGCCTGGCACGGAACCAACGCTGCTAGGGTAGGTAGTTGGAGATACTAATTGCTCCTTTTGCACCGGAACCATCACTGTACTCGGTGCCACTAGTTGTCCCGATTGTCTAAGTTGTTCCATTATTTCTTGCATATTTTCTTTGACCTTTTCAGCAATCGTTTCATCAAGTGTTTTATTAAACTTCTCACGTCTTCTATATCGTTTCATCAAGTGTTTTATTAACCATCTAGCCAAGACATTTGAGAAGAGACCGATCGAACCCATCCGCTGTGTTCAGGGTTTCCTAAGATAGCGGTAAGTTGGTCATTCTCCCTCTTCGGCTTGAAGAGACCCTTCTGTTGCTTTTCAATTACTTCTTTCCTTTTGATCCTCTACTTCATTCAAAGAGTTGGGCTTTTCAAGTTTGCCCTCCCTGGTCAAACCTGACCGAGCAAAGACCCAACGTTGAGTTCGCTCATCGCACCCTTCTAATCGGTGAGGATTGCCCTTACTGGTAATTTCGTCTAATATCTTATCCCATTTCTAGACTTTGGGGGCATATCCGGCAGACCCCAAGCGATGATGGTATTTGTTCTTTTTTGCAAGCTCTGACCTAGATGCACTTAGAGCTCTAGCATCAGGTGTGCTCTTTTGATGAACAAACTCTTGCCATAGAGCTTGTGTGATTTTTCCCATCTGGCAAGGGACCTTATCAGCTTTAACATAAGCATTCATTTCACTCTTCTAGCATCGAAACTTCTTGCCGCAAGAGACCAATGTTGCTTTCTTTACAGCTTCTTCTGTGCCTTTTGGGAACTTGAATTGTTTCTTTATCCTTTCCCACAACTCATTCTTGGTCTGCTCGGGTAATTTCCTCCAATTCTCGGTTGTGATCGGCACAACCTCCCTAACAAGAAAACCGCATGCATTACGGTACTTGGTAACTGAATCCAGTGGTTCTTGGGGAAGCCCACCTGGACCGACCCTTGTTATGTACATGATGCGGTCCAATGGACCCTTATTGGGACCTCGTTGCCCTCGTTTCCACTTGAGTGAAGTTGAGGATTCATCCATTGGAGAACCTTCTGTGGTTTTAGGAGCCGATGTCACCTCATTGTCTTCGCGATTAATCTAGGTAGAAAAAATTATAAGACTTCGTATACTTGACAACAAACATTAACTTGAACTGCTAAAGTTAAGATTCGTGATCCATACCTCGTCGGCAGGATCATGTTCCGGGTCTAGATCCACTGCAGTCTTTTTAATTTTTATATTCGGAAAAGGATCCGATGGACTGTGATAGGAGCCTAAACTGCTGGAGTCAGTAAACTCCATATTGTCTTCTTTATTGATACTACCAGGACAAGTCTTCTTAGGGCTTTAAGACAAAAAATCTAATAAATGGCATATTAACTCTGCATGAAGTGTTGCATGAAGAAAAAGATGGAAGCATTCTAGGATTTGATAAGGAATTCTAGGGTTTAAGGCGACTGACCAAAATGTTCCTATACATTGCGAGGGTGACAAGCATGTTAAAGTTGCTCACCAGCAATGGCAATTTTATCTTCTTATTCTAAATAGGCTAGCTTCGTTCAGAGTGGCGACCACATTCTTGAGGTTTACTAGGCGGTGCCTAGCTTCGGACCTATAACTGATCAAGCAAGGGACAAAAAGCAAATCCTCCAGCCTTTTTCTAGTATCAAGAATCACAAAGTGTGGCACTTGGATTTGGATGGTGAGGTGAGGCGAGGCGAGGTAGCTGTAGGCAAGAAGAGACACTCTTTTTCAGCGATGAGGGCATACCTGGAAGTGACTAGGGCAAAGCTCGGCGGCGACGGTGAAGCTCGGCGTCCTACCTGGAAGTGACGAGGGCGAACACTTGGCTGCCGAGGGTATATATAAACTCCAATTTTCTCAGGCGGATTTTAAGTACCGACCGTCTGAGAAGATGGTTACCTCAGGCGGGTTTTACTCACCAAACGCCTGAGAAGATAAATTTATCTTAGGCGGTTGGTTAGTAACATCCGAGATAAACATCTTCTCAGGCGGTTATTAAGTACCAACCATCTATTAGGATATTTACTTCTTCTTAATTAATATTCTTGATTAAATGTGGGTCCTTTAAAAAGGCAAGATTCCACTTTCTTTTAATATTATTGATATGTAAAGGTTACCATTAAATTTAACTTCATAAATCATTTGAAATTGGTCAGAACATAAGAAACATACAACAAATGCTATTTTTCATTTTTCTACCTTGATGAATATAATGCTTTTTTCATTTATTTTTTCAGTGGACATTTTTACTCATCATACCAACCTCTATTAATTTTTTCAGATTTTTTTAAATTTTTTTGAATCAATTTGTGTTCATAATTTGATGAAGCCTACATAAAGACCCCTCACCAACCTCCTGTGAAGACGTGTCGACGACCATGTGCGACCTTTCTTTTCCCCGAGGTGCGACCTTTCAATGCGCGGTAAACCAACTGCCCCATCTTCCACTCCGCGCAGCCTTAAAGACGCGCTATCACCTGTTAGTTCTCCACAAGCGCGTCGCTCACTTTGAATCCTCTTCTTTTCTTCGTCTTCCTCCGATCAAACGACCCGACACCACTATGGCCGACCTTCCGCCGCCAAGCCCTCCGAAGGAGCCACCTGCAAGAAACTATGTTGCAGCTCCCCCGAGAGTTTCAACACCTAGCAGCGCCTCCTCATGGCGCGAGAGGCGTACAACAATACGTCTCGCGCCATGAGTGCCTTGGGGTTGGGTACCCTTCCAGAGTATACTGGAATGGGTAACATCGGCATTACCTCTACACCCTCACGAGGGTGGCTGATCGTCTTGACATTCTGTTCGCGACGATGGCCCAGGTTCTTGGCCCCGAGGGCCGCAGAACGTTGGTGGAGGCAACGGCTAGCAACCTCGGGGTTGCACCACCGGTGCAGCCGATGCAACCGGCCCCTATTGCACCGGCGCCGGAGGTCGAGGAGGAGGAAGAGGAGTAGGAGTAGGATTTAATTAGTTTTTCTTTGTTGTTTTTAGTTGCTTCTGTATTGTAAATACGGTTAATGAATGAAATCTATCTTTGTTCATATATGTGACTGAATATTACTTGTGTATCTTGTGTTCTTTTGTGAGATGCGTGATTGAATATTGTTAATGAATGAGTATCTTGTGTGTTCTTCAACTGTGTGAATGAATGAATGTGTAGTGTGTTCATCATGTTCCTCAGACTCGGGTATCATAAGGTAATTATCTTATGCTGTTGGTAATTCAAACTCGTCTGAGAAGAAGATTATCTCAAGCGGTTGGTAAGTAATACCCAACTGAGATAAACATCTCAGAAGGTTATTAAGTACCAACCGCCTGTGAAGATATTTACTTCTTCTTAATTAATATTCTTGATTAAATGTGGGTCCTTTAAAAAGGCAAAATTCCACTTTCTTGTAATATTATTGATAAGTAAAGGTTACCATTAAATTTCACTTCATAAATCTTTTGAAATCGGTCAGAACATAAAAAACATACAACAAATGATATTTTTCATTTTTCTATCTTGATGAATATAATGCCTTTTTCATTTATTTTTTCAGTGGACATTTTTACTCATCATACCAACCTCTATGAATTTTTTCAGATTTTTTTAAACTTTTTTGAATCAATGTGTGTTCATAATTTGATGAATGCCTCATATGTATATGAGCATTTAGTTAGAATGATGGATAATTTGAAGTTTGACATGTTGGAATGCTTTTAAAAAAATTAACAAAATTCATGCATGTATAAATGATCCAAATATATTCATACAAACAAATTTGAGTGAAGGATCTTTTTTTTAAGAGATACACAAATGTGAATAATATGTGAGTAGAAATTAATTTGATATTTACCAAAACATTACAATGTCAGCTATACAAGTTTTAAATTTTTTTTTGTTCAGGTGGTAGATGTTAATTTTATACAAATGTAGAAAAAAGAATCATATAATTTGGACACAATTTGCAGAATCTAAACATGTTTGAGTATTTATATTGGAATCTTAATAAAAAAGAAGCAAGGGATAAGGAAACTGAAGAACAGTATCGGGCATTATCTAAGACGATTGGTAAGTAATAACCGACTGAGATAAAAATCTTCCTTGACGGTTATTAAGTACCAACCGTCTGTGAAGATATTTACTTCTTCTTAATTAATATTCTTGATTAAATGTGGGTCCTTTAAAAAGGCAAAATTCCACTTTCTTGTAATATTATTGATAAGAAAAGTTACCATTAAATTTCACTTTATAAATCTTTTGAAATCGGTCAGAACATAAAAAACATACAACAAATGATATTTTTCATTTTTCTATCTTGATGAATATAGTGCCTTTTTCATTTATTTTTTCAGTGGACATTTTTACTCATCATACCAACCTCTATGATTTTTTTCAGATTTTTTTAAATTTTTTTGAATCAATGTGTGTTCATAATTTGATGAATGCCTCATATGTATATGAGCATTTAGTTAGAATGATGGATAATTTGAAGTTTGACATGTTGGAATGCTTTTAAAAAAATTAACAAAATTCATACATGTATAAATTATACAAATATGTTCATACAAACAAATTTGAGTGAAGGATCTTTTTTTTACGAGATACACAAATGTGAATAATATGTGACTATAAATTAATTGTATATTTACCAAAACATTACAATGTCAGCTATACAAGTTTTAAAATTTTTTGTTCAGGTGGTAGATGTTAATTTTATACAAATGTAGAAGAAAGAATCATATAATTTGGACACAATTTGCAGAATCTAAACATGTTTGAATATTTATATTGGAATCTAAATAAAAAAGAAGCAAGGGATAAGGAAACTGAAGAACAGTATCGGGCATTATCTTAGACGGTTGGTAAGTAATACCCGCCTGAGATAAAAATCTTCTCGGAAGGTTAATAAGTACCAACCGCCTGTGAAGATATTTACTTGGGACGGAGGGAGTATAATATGGTCACCCACGCCATCGTCTTTTCCGCACAACCGTTCCAACATCCTCTCTTCTCTCCACAAAACATAGCCGCGGCTAGTATACAGCAAATGCTTTCGATCTCGAGCAACCCTCCGCCACCGAGCCCGCCGAGGGACCCGGCCGCCGGTAAGCGGCCGCGGCTGGACCCCCCCTCGCTGCCGCGCGTGAAGGATACCCTCCTGTTCAACATGGCCCGAGATGTATTTACGGATACATCTCACTCCATGGAACGCCTTGGGCTTGGTACCCTTACACAAAGTACTGGAATGGACACCACGGGCGACAACGTCTTTGGACTCTCGCACGTGGCCTCTCGTCTTTACTCCCTCTGGGAGACGATGGCTGCCGAGCTCAGCGTCGCGGGTCGTCGCAACCTCGTCATGGCGGCGACCTTGAGACTGGGTCACCTTCCGCCGCCGGAGCCCGATGCGCTAGAGGAGGGTCAGGAGCCCGAGGACCCACCCGAGGAGGAGGAGGTGGAGGCAGAGTAGAGTAGTATTTAGGTGTTTTCTTTTCATGTTTTTAGTTGTAGTTTTTCATTTCATGTTTTTAGTTGTAGTTTTTCGTTTCATGGTTTTAGTTGTAGTTTATCTTTTCTTGTGTTTGTAATATACTCCCTCCATCCAAAGCGACAAGTATTTGGGGACGGAGATACTCCCTCCATCGAAAGGGACAAGTAGTATTTTGGGACGGAGGGAGTAATGTTTTTAAGTTAAATGTACTTGGTGTTCTTGTTCATGGATGTACTATCTGTGCAAAATTAGTTCGAATTTTCCGATCGCCAAACCCTCCTTGTCCCCAAACCGGTAGAGTTGCTAGGAGATCGCCCGCAGCGGGGCCTGCAAAAGCGGTCTGTAAAGTAGTAGTAACAGGAAAGTGCAACAGGCCGGTAGCTAGGACTGGAAAGAAAAAAGTGACGGTTATTAAGTACCAACCGCCTGTGAAGAATTTACTTCTTCTTAATTAATATTCTTGATTAAATGTGGGTCCTTTAAAAAGTTAAAATTCAACTTTCTTGTAATATTTTTGATAAGTAAAGGTTACCGTTAAATTTCACTTCATAAATCTTTTGAAATTGGTCAGAACATAAAAAACATACAACAAATGCTATTTTTCATTTGTCTATCTTGATGAATATAATGCCTTTATAACTTATTTTTTCAGTGGACATTTTTACTCATCATACCAACCTCTATGAATTTTTTCAGATTTTTTTAAATTTTTTTGAATCAATGTGTGTTCATAATTTGATGAATGCCTCATATGTATATGAGCATTTAGTTAGAATGATGGATAATTTGAAGTTTGACATGTTGGAATGCTTTTAAAAAAAATTAACAAAATTCATACATGTATAAATGATACAAATATGTTCATACAAACAAATTTGAGTGAAGGATCTTTTTTTTATGCGATACACAAATGTGAATAATATGTGAGTAGTAATTAATTTGATATTTACCAAAACATTACAATGTCAGCTATACAAGTTTTAAAATTATTTGTTCATGCGGTAGATGTTGATTTTATACAAATGTAGAAGAAAGAATCATCGAATTTGGACACAATTTGCATAATCTAAACATGTTTGAGTATTTATATTGGAATCTAAATAAAAAAGAAGCAAGGGATAAGGAAACTGAAGAACAGTATCGGGCATTATCTCAGGCGGTTGGTAAGTAATACACCTATGAGATAAAAATCTTCCTTGACGGTTATTAAGTACCAACCGTCTTTGAGGATATTTTTCTTCTTCTTAATTAATATTCTTGATTAAATATCTTATCAGGCGGTTGGTAAGTAAAACCCTCCTGAGATAAACTTAAAAACCGCCTGTGAAAAACCGACGCCAAAACGGGGACACCTCACCACACGCCCGCTATTAGACGACGA
Source organism: Tuctoria greenei (assembly GCA_036927565.1). Lineage (NCBI taxonomy): Eukaryota > Viridiplantae > Streptophyta > Magnoliopsida > Poales > Poaceae > Tuctoria > Tuctoria greenei. The sequence goes on from JAYESD010000002.1 coordinate 145,022,441, forward strand.
CCCGCTATAAAGGCTCACCATTCTCTTGCTTCTCCGCCGCACCGCTCTTTAGATCCTAGCCTCCAAACTTCTCCCCCCGCCACCGTCGACCACATCTTGCTCTTTCTCTGCACCTCTGTCGCCACACAAATGGGTAGCCCCCCGCTGAAGCGCTCTAGGCCATCGACTTCCTCCAAAACCCCTTCTCCGTTTCCATCACCGCCGGCAATGCCGGTGGAACTGATGGTGGCGCCCACATCTCCTCAGCCCGACTGGTTACAGGAGACTGTCCGCCCCTTTACCGCCCGCATCGACGAATTAACTTGCCGAATTAAAGATGTCGAAGATGACGTGTCCTCTGCCGTCCAACATGCAAGAGCGCTGGACACAATGTTGCAGGATGTATTTAACAATACATCTCTCATCTATTGTCGTCTGGGTCTTGGGAGGCTTCGCCAGCTCCCCAGCATGGACTTCGCCAGCTACTACTTGTTCGGGTTAAGCTTTGTGACCGCTCGTCTCAATGCCCTCCACAAGACAATTGCGGAGGTTGTTGGGGTATAGGGCCGCTGGATGATTCTGCACAGCGTCGCTTGTATGCTCGGTGTGGAGACGGAAGAGGAGTCGCCGCCGCCGTCGGAGGCGGAGGCGGAGCCGCCGGAGGATGTGCCGGCCACGGCGCGCGATGCTGCGGAGGTGGACAAGGCCTCCGAGTAGGATAGGATTAGGAGTAGTTTTGTTCTTGTTTCTACGTGTTTTTCGTCCATGTTTTCTTTACTCTTGTTTGTAATATATGTGTTGGTAGTATGTTAATGTAATATGTCTTTTATGTTCATGAATAATGTGTCGGATGTATTATCGAAAAATTCTCCTTTTATCGAAAAACATCTCCTTTAACGACGCCAAGTATTAACCTTTAACCCACTTCGTGCGTGAATAGAAAAACATCTCCAGTAGTGATGCTGTGTTTCTCTTGTTTTTTTTTATATTTCCTCTTTTCACGTTTTGTCATGTTGTTTTCTTTGATGCAAACAGGGCTAAACAAAAGACGAGTGCGCATAGGGGAAACACAACAAGTGCAACATTCATCAGAGACGAGCATGCATATATAGGAGAAACACATCAACATGCCTTATACAAGTCTATTTTATATACAGTACTCTCTTTGTTCACTTTTCATTGGCGTTGGCAGAACTAGGGGTAGCGCATCCAAAAGGGAATGGAGGGAATATAACCCATAGAGTACAACATGTTATGGTGGAACAGGTCATACTCGCGCTCAATCCTACAGTTCTCAGTACAAAAGACGGTCCACTCGTACCACCCTCGCCGGCCGCAGCGGGCAGGCCCCTGGTTCGCCCCTGTTGGGCAGCGGCAAAAGTTATCGTCAATTTTGGGCAGCGCCACCGACGGTGGTCCTGGAGGAGGCGTACGCAGAAACCTCCAGCTCACGAAAACATCGAGCCTCTTCATGGCTTTATTTCGACACCGGCAGCACTTCGTGTTGGTCCTCTTCATCGCGACAGACCCGGCCGCGTTGTCGCCGACGTGGGCCTCGCCTTCGACCTGACGGATATACTCGAGGGTGTCGCGGTCCCCGCGGTCGGCGTCGTAGCGGAGCATGGCGAGGACGTAGGCTGCCACCTTGTGGCCGTTCGCGGCCGCCCGGGCAAGGAACTGGCTGCCCCGCTGCACCTGCGCGCGGCCGTAGTTGAAGACGAGGTCGAACCCGGTGACGTAGCACACATGAGGGTTTCCCACGTTGGCCAGGCGCCCCACGAGGGCATCGTAGCTCCCGTTCCCGTGCCGTTGGAACCACTCCCAGCTGCTCTCCCGCTCCAGCGCCACGCGCCTGCCCATGGCGGGATCACGGCATGCCGCGTGCATGGAATTGAAGGTGGCGCGCAGACTGGAGAGGTCGTCCATGGGCTGGGTGGAGGTTGTGGCGACCCACCCCGCGATCAGGACCACAATATCGTGCGGCAAGGGGAACTCCATGGGCTTTGAAGGGAACCAATGAGGGCGCGCGCGACGGAGAGGAAGAGTACGCGCGGAGAAGAGGATGGTGTGTGTGGCGGAGTAGAGGATGGTGTGTTGTCTTACTACTCCTTATTAGTACGCACGGAGAAGACGATGAGATGCCCGGTGATTTTTAGTACGCGCGGAGAAGAGGGATGGTGGTGTGTGGGCAGTTATTTCCAGCCAATGTTTTTTGTCCTAGCTCAACTTTACATTCACTGTATGGTCATGTCAGCTGTGTGCTCTGCACATTTTCAGCTACTGTCCTTTGTTGCTATAGCAACTTGCTGGCATTGAATGGAAAGTGGGAGGATATGTATTGATGAAGGGTGTTAGGGTAAGTTTATGTGTTGACTAATGTGCGGTTTGAATCCTAAAAATTAGTTTTTCTTTGTTGTTTTTAGTTGCTTCTGTTTTGTAAATGTTGTTAATGAATGAAATCTATCTTTGTTCATCTATGTGACTGAATATTACTTGTGTATCTTGTGTTCTTTTGTGAGATGTGTGACTGAATATTGTTAATGAATGAGTATCTTGTGTGTTCTTCAACTCTGTGAATGAATGAATGTGTAGTGTGTTCATCGTGTTCCTCAGACTCAGGTATCATAAGGTAATTATCTTAGGTGGTTGGTAATTCAACCTCGTCTAAGAAGAAGATTATCTCAGACGGTTGGTAAGTAATACTCGACTGAGATAAACATCTCAAAAGGTTATTAAGTACCAACTGCCTATGAAGATATTTACATCTTCTTAATCAATATTCTTGATTAAATGTGGGTCCTTTAAAAAGGCAAAATTCCACTTTCTTGTAATATTATTGATAAGTTAAGGTTACCATTAAATTTCACTTCATAAATCTTTTGAAATCAGTCAGAACATAAAAAACATACAACAAATGATATTTTTCATTTTTCTATCTTGATGAATATAATGCCTTTTTCATTTATTTTTTCAGTGGACATTTTTACTCATCATACCAACCTCTATGAATTTTTTCAGATTTTTTTAAACTTTTTTGAATCAATGTGTGTTCATAATTTGATGAATGCCTCATATGTATATGAGCATTTAGTTAGAATGATGGATAATTTGAAGTTTGACATGTTGGAATGCTTTTAAAAAAATTAACAAAATTCATACATGTATAAATGATCCAAATATGTTCATACAAATAAATTTGAGTGAAGGATCTTTTTTTTTACGAGATACACAAATGTGAATAATATGTGAGTAGATATTAATTTGATATTTACCAAAACATTACAATGTCAGCTATACAAGTTTTAAATTTTTTTTTGTTCAGGTGGTAGATGTTAATTTTATACAAATGTAGAAGAAAGAATCATATAATTTGGACACAATTTGCAGAATCTAAACATGTTTGAGTATTTATATTGGAATCTTAATAAAAAAGAAGCAAGGGATAAGGAAACTGAAGAACAGTATCGGGCATTATCTCAAACAGTTGGTAAGTAATACCCGACTGAGATAAATATCTTCTCAGAAGGTTATTAAGTAACAACCGCCTGTGAAGATATTTACTTCTTCTTAATTAATATTCTTGATTAAATGTGAGTCCTTTAAAAAGGCAAAATTCCTTCTTGTCCCCAAATCCGTGGAGTTGCCAGAAGATCGCCCGCAGCGGGGCCCGCAAAGTGGTCTGTAAAGTAGTAGTAACAGGAAAATGCAACAGGCCGGTAGCTAGGACTGGAAAGAAAAAGTGAAGACAATACGAGGAAGAAAATGTTTTAAAAAAGGAAGGACAACCGAAATGTTAAACAATAAATCTTTTTACGGAAATTAATCCAGTCGTAATCCTCTCAAACATATGCTCCCTTTGAACGATAGGATTTGTAAAGGATTTTTAGTTTCCATAGGAAACGTAACACATGAGCTAGGACACTTTGGTAGCCATACTAAAAGAGCTGCTTATCCGCCTCATCCACTTCCCCACGCCGCCAATAGAATCTCTTCGGCCGCGGGAAGGTGTCCCCCGAAAAGTTCGAGGACACCGAGGAGTGTCCGTCAAAAGAGTCGCCTGATGATGAGGAGGTCGGGGAGTTGGGGTGGACCGGCGGCGTATAGTCGAGGTAGTGATCCAGGTGGATGATGAGCTCCATCGTCAGGCCGCCAGGCCGGACCACTGCGGCATGGTTGAAAGGTTCCGCCGCCGGCCCGCCGTCACTCCCAGTCCGGCCATCACTTCCTACAAAGAAGGTGGCCATTTTGGCCCGAGGCAGGAGGCTTGGGTCTTTCATCCACCCAACGACCGTGCACAGGTCAGCACCCTCCCGGTGGTAAGTGGAAGCATCAAAGTGATCAAAGAGGAAGACGTCACCCAGAACCTGTCTGCTGCCCTCCGCAAACCAGACATGCAGAGGGAGGTTCTCGATGACAACCTGCACGTGGAAGAACCACCCAACGATCGGCACACCGACACCAAAGATCCATGGCCGGAAGTAGTGGTTATCATCCGGCATGGAGATGATTGCCTTCTCGATGGCGTGCTCCCGATAGTCATCACGGGTGAACCGCACCAGGAACTCACCATCCCCAAACGTGGACACGATGAAAGCCCAATGCAGGATTTCAAGTTAGTGATGGATGGCCAGGGTGATCTCCATGGGCGTCGCCTCGTTGCGACCTCCTCTGGGTCCCAGAATAGCTGCTTGGCGGCGCAAACGGATAAACTCCGTCGTCATGAGGCAGTTGTTGACCACTGTGCATTGCCCCTCATGAGGGCGCAGGTACGGTGAGCCTGCAGGTACCTGCTCGCATCTAACATAGTTGTGAGGCATGGCGCTGCGACAATAGAGGCAAAGGACTTCTCATGCAACACACGAGAGCATGGATGGGAATCAGTCGGGAACTTGAGCCTAGAAGCAATAGGGGGGGGGGTGGTTTCAGAAGGCGAGGATGAAGAGGCCAAACATCGGAAGAAGCGTCCCTTGAGGATCTCACGAAAATCCGCTGATAGGACCGGACCTTTCGAGGCCTTCGGCTCTATGCAAGCGTCATGAATACGCGAAGGCCCAGCTTGAATATAAAGTGAATCAGCGCAGCTTCAGCCCACAAATAACAAGCGGCCCAACTTTTTCGTCCTGCCTACCTGCCTGCCCGCGGCGGGAAATTTTTGTCACGCCGAATGAAGAAAGAAAATAAGAAACGAAAATAATATTTTATTACGGTACCCTTCAACCCGCAACGCCGGCCCCCTCTCCGCAACGCGCTTGTAGGAGTATCCGTCGGTCGCCACGATTGTTGGAGCATCCGCCGGCCGCCACACTTGTAGGAGCATCCGCGGGCTGCCATGCTTGGAGGAGCATTAGCCGGCCGCCACACTTGGAGGAGCATCCGCCGGCCGCCACGCTTGGAGGAGCATCCGCCGGCCGCTATGCTTGGAGGAGCATCCGCCGACCGCCACGCTTGTAGGAGCAGCCGTCGGCCGCCACTCTTGTAGGAGCATCCGCCGGCCGCCAAGCTTGGAGGACCAACCGCCGGTCGCCACGTTTGGAGGAGCATCCGCCGACCGCCACGCTTGTAGGAGAATCCGCCGGCCGCAGCGCGTGGAGTAACAACAGCTAGGTACAATTGCTCACAAAATGTGTTCTTGTACATATATCCTCTTACGGATAGGCTGATGGATGATTGAATTGTAGGAAGCAATGTCAGAAGATAAGACATGGATGGGAAAAGACAGGCATACGAGGGAGTGGAAGGATGGAATGAAGTCATTTTTAAATTTTGCATTTCAGGGCACTCGTGAAGGAGGAACTATGCCTTGTCCTTGCACGAGATGTCATAATATTTGCCACAAGACACGCAAGGGAGTTCATTTACACCTGCTCAGAAATGGGATGTTATTGGATTATACTTGTTGGATACACCATGGAGAAATACGAGTTCAGGAAAATATTGCTGAGGAATCGGCAAATAATGAGGAGATAATTTCTGATGATGGTGCTATGCAAAATATGTTGTCCAGTCTACTTAGAGGCACTGATCATGGTGGTACTTCAGTAGATATTGATGATCAAGAAAATGCTATAAACCAGCAGGAGCCAACTGGGGATGCAATGAAATTCTATGACTTATTAACTGATGCCAAAAAGGAGTTGTATCCAGGTTGTTCGCAGCTGACCCAATTATCCTACATTGTCAGGTTCTACCAAATAAAGTGTTTACCCGGTATGAGCAAAGTAGCTTGTAAGATGTTTCTTAAACTATTCTCATTTGCGCTTCCAATGGGCCACTGCATTCCTAATACACTTGATAAACTTCAGAAGGTTGTTCGTGACCTCGGGCTGGACTACCAAAAGATCGATGCATGTGTCAATGCCTGTGTGTTATTCCAGAAGGACTATTCTCTGCTGAATAGTTGCCCAAAATGTGGTGAATTAAGATGGAAAAATAGTACTGCGGGGGATGCAAGAGAGGCTTTACCTTGTGGAAAATCCAAGAAGCTTGTAGCACGCAAGGTTCTACGTTACTTCCCTCTTATTCCCCGTCTACAAAGGTTTTATATGGGAGAATCAACGGCATCAAACATGCGCTGGCACAAAGAATGTCGTACTGATGATGGAATATTACGCCATCCCGCCGATTCGAAAGCATGGAAGCATTTTGATAGCATTCGCCCAAATTTCTCATCTAATCCTTGCAACATAAGACTTGGGCTAGCATCTGATGGTTTCAATCCTTTTGGAGTAATGAATGTTTCTTACAGTACATGGCCTGTGATTCTAATCCCTTATATTCTACCACCTTGGTTGTGTATGAAGCAGTCTTATTGGGTGATGTCAATGATAATTCCTGGGCCAAAGTCACCTGGAAACAACATTGATGTGTATCTGCAGCCTATGATTGATGAGCTACTAAAATTATGGTCCGATGGTGTTGAAACATATGACAGTTTAAAGAAAGAGACATTTGTCATGCGAGCTTCTTTATTGTGGACAATAAATGATTTTCCAGCATATGCAATGCTATGTGGATGGAGCACAAAAGGGAAGCTAGCATGTCCATACTGCCATCTAAACACTGAAGCCTTCTGGTTGAAATATGGACGAAAGCATTGTTACATTGGTCATCGTCGTTTCCTACCTCAGGGTCACAGATGGCGTCGAAACAAAGGTTCTTTCAACAACAAGGCAGAGAATAGAGAGGCTCCAACATCACTCTCTGGTGACGAAGTACTCCAACAATACGAGTGTTTTGATCGAGTGAGTTTTGGACCGACGAATAATAAGAGGAAGCACACCGAGGAAAATAGATGGCATAATTGGAAGAAGAAAAGTATATTTTTTGACCTCCCTTATTGGAAGACATTGCCAATAAGGCATAACTTGGATGTCATGCACATTGAGAAAAACATTTGTGATAGCATATTGGGGACATTGCTTGCTATGGATGGTAAAACAAAAGATAGTCTACAAGCTCGTCTTGATATGAAGGATATGGGTATACAGCCAGATCAACATCCGAAGTTCATAATGAGCAAGTACACATTCCCACCAGCATTATATACTTTGGGCAAAGATGAGAAGACCACCTTGTGCAAGTTTTTGGGGAATGTGAAGGTGCTCGATGGTTTTGCCTCAAACATCAAGAGATGTGTGGACATAAAAGCATTTAAGGTATCGGGTCTAAAAACTCATGACTGCCATGTTATATTTCAGAAGCTCCTTCCTATTGCAATACGTAACATATTGCCTGAGAAGGTTGTTGTACCTTTAATTGAGTTTAGCACATTCTTTTCTGAAATTTGTTCTAAAGAATTGGCAGAACCAGATTTGAACAAGATGAGCAAACAAATTCCTGAAACAATTTGTAAGCTTGAGATGTTGTTTCCTCCCGCTTTCTTTGATATCATGGTACATCTTCCAACCCATCTTGCCGAAGAAGCACGATTGGGTGGACCTGTTTCTTACAGATGGATGTATCCAATTGAGAGGTACCTTGGTACATTGAAGAGGTATGTACGTAACAAAGCTCACCCGGAGGGTTCTATAGCTGAGGGATATATTGCCGAAGAGTGTATGACTTTTTGTAGTCAGTTTTTAGATAACATCAGCACCAAGCGTAATAGGCCAGAACGTCATGAAGCTGGAGCTACAAATGAACCTTCTGTTGATAATTCTAACATATTTACAGAAGTTGATAATTCTAAAAAAGGGTATAAATGGGACCAACTTACTATGGTGGAACTACATAACATCAGGCATTATCTTATTATTAACGTTGAAGAGGCCGCTCCATGGATCAAGTAATAACGTATAACTCAGATGTTGTATACTATATATATGGCTTATTGTAGATGGCTAATTTAGTTTTGTACCCTTTTCAGTGAGCATATTGATGAGCTGAAAAAGATTCATTCTCGTGATGTTGATAAACGCCATAGAGATGAGTTTGTTGATTGGTTTCAGAAACGAGTAAGTACATGCATGTTTGCACTTTGATGAAATATTGAACAAATATGTGTTCTGAAATTGGTTTGTTGTCGATAACCCCTGTTATACTAATGTGTACAGATTACGACATTACACAAAGAAGGCAAAGTAACCGATTATCTGTATGCATTATCTAGAGGACCTGATCGTCGGGCACGTTTTTTTAGTCGGTTATTCATCAATGGCTTCTTCTTTCGAACTGCAGATGTGGAAAAAGATTTACGGACCCAAAACAGTGGTATTGTTTTTCGGGGCACTGATCATGATTGGTTTGGAGTAATCAAGAAAATCATTGCTGTTGATTTTGAAAAAAATCAAGAGGTTCTGTTATTTCAGTGTGAATGGTTTGATCGGCCTTTTGGAAACAGTCAGAACCAAAGCAAAGGCTACAAAAAGGATCAATACGGAATGATAGATATTGACACTACTATGTTTTGATTCCAGTGTGAGCCGTACATTCTAGCCACCCAAGCAGAACAAGTTTTTTATGTTCCAAGTGCGAAGCATCCTAAATGGGCTACAGTTGTTAAAACGAAGCCACGGAACCTCTTTGCCATGCCCCCTGGAGACAGTGAAAAAAATGTGACTAAGACGAAGGAGGCTGAGATGTTTCATGATGATCTGCTTACTGATGATATCAATAATGAGTATACGACCGCTTGGGCTAGGAATGACATTGAGGGAGCCAGCGGCGATGCTTCCACTCTTATAATGACAACGTCAGGTGATCGGTTTGAGGTAGATGGAGTTGCATCAGAAAATGAAGACGACGACGAGGACGATACATATACCAATGATGGTCATGTAGCTCCATTGTGGGGGGACGACAGCAAAGATGATGATTTTTAGTATAATTAAGTACGTGACATGTAGCTCCACAATGAATTCACCCGTCCGAACCCGAAATTTATTTTTCAGTTATTTATATTTGCTACCCGAAAAGTACCCGATACCCAATATTTTGGTCTTTTCAGTTCCGGTCTCGGTTTTATCGGTTTCGGTTTTTCGGTCTCGGTTTATTTGCCCACCCCTAATTTACGTAGTAGTAGCATATATATGGGATATACAGTATAAAACTTTTTCAAAGGGAAGTCTTAGGTTTCGTCAAATCTATCGTTCAGATTTACGCAATTTTGATCTGTTTTAACAATACAAGAATTGTAATTTTAGATTCACTGTGAAAAATATTTCCACAATATACAATCTAGTACTACATGTTATTGAAGTTAATAAATTCCATATAAATCATTTGTCAAAGGGAATTAGTTCGACCAAAACAGAAATAGAGTTGAGTTGGGACAGAGGAAGTATTATACGTTGCTGTTTGCCGCATAAGGTTTCGTCCTTCGTTCAAGCTGTAGCCATTTGTACAGGCGGCTGATGCGACCGGGCGCACCGAGCTTACGTGCGCGCCAGTCATCGAGGCACCTTAGACGCACGTAGCGCATGCGTTGAAATCACCTAGGGTACTTTTAAATCTGCGCGTTGGTATTCTCCCCCTCATATTTGTTGATACGTTAATACCTGATGTTTTACATCGTCGAGTATGTTACGGATCATCAGCATCGTTAGTCTAGCACTGAGTCGTCAGGAGGCAAAAAGTAATGAACATCATTGATCAGCATTGCGCCGAGGAGAACATGAAAATTGTTTGCTGATTCGTGGCAACAGATCCTAATGCAATGACTGTGTTCTGTGGCAATAAAGCTGTAACGCCACGAACCAGTATTTCGTGGCAACACATCCTAATGCAACGATTCTGTTTTGTTGCATTACGGTCCAAATGCAACTGTTTGTTGATTCGTGGCAAAAGATCCTAATGCAACGACCATGTTCCGTGGCAATAAAGCTATAATTCCACGAACCAGTAATTCATGGCAACAAATCCTAATGCAACGACTGTGTTCCGTGGCAATAAAGCTGTAACGCCACGAACCAGTATTTCGTGGCAACAGATCCTAATGCAACGACTGTGTTCCGTGGCAATAAAGCTGTAACGCCACGAACCAGTAATTCATGGCAACAGATCCTAATGCAACGACTGTGTTCTGTGGCAATAAAGCTGTAACGCAACGAACCAGTAATTCGTGGCAACAGATCCTAATGCAACGATTCAGTTCCGTGGCAATAAAGCTGTAACGCCACGAACCAGAGTATCGTGGCAACACATCCTAATGCAACGATTCTATTTCGTTGCATTACGGTCCAAATGCAACTGTTTGCTAATTCATGGCAACAGATCCTAATGCAACGACTGTCTTCCATGGCAATAAAGCTGTACCGCCACTAACCAGTAATTCGTGGCAACAGATCCAAATGCAAGGACTGTGTTCCGTGGCAATAAAGCTGTAACACCACGAACCAGTATTTCGTGGCAACACATCCTAATGCAATAATTTTGTTTTGTTGCATTACGGTCCAAATGCAACTGTTTACTGATTCATGGCAACAGATCCTAATGCAACGACTGTGTTCCATGGCGATAAAGCTGTAATGCTACGAACCAGTATTTCGTGCAACAGATCCTAATGTAACGACTGTGTTCCGTGGCAATAAAGCTGTAACGCCACGAACCAGTAATTCGTGGCAACAGATCCTAATGCAACGATTGTGTTCCGTGGCAATAAAGTTGTAACGCCACGAACCAGTATTTCGTGGCAACACATCCTAATGCAACAATTCTGTTTCGTTGCATTACGGTCCAAATGCAACTGTTTGCTGACTCGTGGCAACAAATCCTAATGCAACGACTGTGTTCCGTGACAATAAAGCTGTAACGCCACGAACCAGTAATTTGTGGCAACAGATCCTAATGCAACGATTGTGTTCCGTGGCAATAAAGCTGTAACGCCACGAACCAGAGTATCGTGGCAACACATCCTAATGCAATGATTCTGTTTCGTTGCATTATGGTCCAAATGCAACTGTTTGCTTATTCGTAGCAACAGATCCTAATGCAACGACTGTGTTCCGTTGCAATAAAGCTGTAACGCCACTAACCAATAATTCGTGGCAACAGATCCTAATGCAATGACTATGTTCCGTGGCAATAAAGCTATAAGACCACGAACTATTAATTCATGGCAACAGATCCTAATGCAACTATTGTTTTCCGTGGCAATAAAGCTGTAACGCCACGAATCAGTATTTCGTGGCAACGGATCCTAATGCAACGATTGTGATCTGTTGCATTAGCATCCTGACGCCACGAACTTGTGAATCGTGGCAACAGATCCTAATGCAACGATTTTGTTCTGTGGCGATAGATCCTAGTGCCACGAACTAGTGAATCGTGCCAAAAATCCAAGCTTACTGCAACAATTTAGTATTCGTTGTAGTACAATCGTTGCAACATGTCGGAATCATTGTAGTGATCGGACTAGTCTGCAGCAAAAACAGACAAGTCCGTTTTTAGTCAGAGAGAAATCGGACTAGTCCTCAGTAAAATCGGACTAGTCTGCACTTTGATTGAAGTGTGGTTTTGCTCCAAATCAATTTTAAATGCTCCAAATCAATTTTAAACTCGTTCCTCTTGTTGTGGGTTAATGCTAAACATGTATATGAGTGTATGCAAGGCATGATGCATGAAAATGAGGGTGTTACAAACCAACCCCCCTTAAAATGAATCTCGCCCTCGATATTCGACGTGGAAGAGAAGAGATAGGGAAAGTCCTTCTTGATATCATCCTCCAATTCCCATGTTGCTTATTTTTCTGTGTGGTGCTTCCATTGAACTTTAGACCATCTAATAACCTTGTTCCTTGTGACCCTCTCCTTAGTTTCCAAGATTTTGACCGGTTGTTTGGCATAAGTCAAATCTTCCTCTAGTTCCAATTCTTCCATTGACACTTGTTCTTCCGGTACTCTTAAACACTTCTTGAGCTAGGAAACATGAAAGACATCATGGACATCCGAAAGATGAGCTGGCATCTCCAACTTATACGCTACTTCTCCTCTTTTGTCAAAAATCTTGAATGGTCCAATATAACGAGGTACGAGCTTGCCCCTTATGTTAAACCTCTTATGACCTCTCATTGGTGACACCTTGAGGTAAACAAAATCTCCTATTTCAAAGACTAATTTCCTTCTTCTATTGTCCGCATAGCCTTTTTGCCTTGATTGGGCAACCCTCAAGTTTTCACGAATTATTTGGACTTGCTTTTCGGCTTCTTGCAACACATTTGGACCAAACACTAGAGTTTCTCCTACCTCATTCCAGAATAGAGGTGTCCTACACTTCCTTCCATAAAGCGCTTCATACGGTGACATTTTCAAGCTTGCTTGGTAACTATTGTTGTATGAAAATTCTGCGTATGGCAAGCTCTTGTCCCAACTTTACCCATGCTTTAAAGCGCAAGCCCTTAACATGTCCTCCAAAATCTGATTGGTCCTCTCGGTTTGTCCATCTGTTTGAGGATGATATGCTGAACTAAAATTCAACCTCGTTCCCAAAGCTTCATGCAATTTTTGCCAAAATCTTGAAGTAAATTGTGAACCTCTATCTGAGACTATCTTCTTTGGTACTCCGTGTCGACACACAATATGCTCCATGTATATTTTGGCCAATCGTGCAGCTGTATATTAGGTCTTCACAGGGACAAAATGAGCTGACTCGGTTAAGCGATCCACAATTACCCAAATTGAGTCATACCCGGACTGAGTACGTGGTAACCCAACTATGAAGTCCATTCCAATTTTCTCCCACTTCCATTCCGGGATCTGTAATGGTTGCAATAATCCAGCTGGCCTTTGATGTTCCGCCTTGACTCGTTGACACACATCACACAATGCCACATATTCAGCTATGTCCTTTTTCATGCTATCCCACCAATAGCAAGCCTTCAAGTCTTTGTACATCTTCGTACAACCGGGGTGAATCGAGTATGGCAAGTCATGTGCCTCCTTTAATATTGTCTCTCGAATATGCTTCACCTTAGGCACGACAATCCTTTTTCCAAGCCATAAGGTACCATGTTCGTCTTCATCAAATCTAAATTATCTCCCTTCCTCGGTCCTTTCCTTGATTTCCTTGATCTCCTCATCAGTGGTTTGTGCTTCTCGAATTTCTTGCTGCAAGGTCGGATTTAACTCCATCATCTCCATCTCATTTACAAACCCGAGGTTCAACCGTTCAAACTCCTTGCATAACTCGGATGGTAACTCTCGAACTGTGAGTTGATGACTTACTCCTTTTCTACTCAAAGCATCGGCCACTACATTGGCTTTTCCCGGATGATAGTTGATCCCCAAATCATAATCTTTGATGAGCTCCAACCATATCCGTTGCCTCAAGTTTAGATCCGTTTATGTCCAAGAATATAGTGCCTCCAAATGTTCAATTCGTGTACCACGACCGCGAGTTCCAAATCGTGCGTGGGGTAATTCTGCTCATGTTTCATCAATTGTCTTGATGCATAGGCGACCACTTGACCTTCTTGCATCAATACACATCCAAGTCCTTGTCTCGATGCGTCGCAGTAAAGGTCAAAACTCTTGCTCACATCCGGCAGTACCAAAACAGGGGCTGTTGTCAACCTCTTCTTTAACTCCTCAAAACTGTTTTGACAAGCTTCAGTCCATCGGAAAGCCTTTCCCTTCATTAGCAACTCCGTCATAGGCTTGGCTATCTTGGAAAAGTCCTTGATGAATCTACAGTAATATCCAGCCATCCCAAGAAAACTCCTTATTTCCTTGACAGTTTGCGGTGGTTCCCACTTCAACACGTCTCTCACTTTTCCGGGGTCAACCGAAACTCCTCCTCTTGAGATTATATGACCCAAAAACGACACCTCTCTTAACCAAAACTGACACTTGTTGAGCTTGGCGTACAATTGATGCTCCCTCAATTTTTGCAATGTAACCCTCAAGTGTTCCTCATATTCCTTCTCATCCTTCGAGTAGATCATAATATCATCAATGAACACCATGGCAAATCTATCCAAGTACTCCATGAAGACCTTATTCATGAGGTACATAAAGTAGGCAGGCGCATTTGTCAATCCAAATGACATCATGGTGTACTCATAAGATCCATATTGTGTCCTAAAAGCTGTCTTGGGTATGTCCGATGGTCTAATCTTCATTTGAAAATATCCTGACCTCAAATCAATCTTAGAGAAGACACAAGCACCCTTCATCTGATCAAACAAGTCTTCTATGCATGGCAAGGTGTACTTGTTCTTGATTGTTACCTCGTTGAGAGCTCGGTAATCTACACACATCCTTTAAGTTCCATCTTTCTTGTCCACAAACAGCACGGGCGCTCCCCAAGGTGAAGAGCTTGGCCAAATAAAACCTTTCTGTAGTTGCTCTTGAATTTTCTTCTTGAGCTCCGCTAATTCCATAGGAGGCATCCTATACGGCCTCTTAGCTATAGGTGCAGTTCCAGGTATTAAATCAATAACAAACTCAATGTCTCCATCAGGTGGCATACCTGGCAACTCGTCCGGAAAAACATCCAAAAATTCACACACCACCGGAATCTCCTCAATTGCAGCACCGTCCATATGATTCAGCTCCAACTGCTTTGGTGCAGTTTGAGATGCTTCAATATTTACGGTGATCCCTTCTTCATTGGTCAACTTCACCGTCTTCGTGGCGCACTCAATGACTCCATTGTGCTTCCTCAACCAGTCCATACCAAGTATAATGTCCAATCCTTGAGAACCCAAAACAATGAGGTTGGCGGAGAAGTCTACCCCCCTTATTCTAAGGCTTACTTTTGGACATACTATATTTGTCCTCATCTCTCCTCCAGGAGACTTAACCAATAGAGTAAACTTCATATGAGAGATAGGCAAACTATACTTGGCAACATACTTCGATGCAATGAATGAATGCGATGTTCCAGAATCAAATAACATAGTCGCGGGGTTGGAGTTGGCGAGAAACATACCAATGACCACGTCATCCGCTTGTTGAGCATCCTCCGTAGAGACATGGTTCACGTTGCCACAAGCAAAATTCTGTTGTCCACGGTTCCCTTGTGGTTGTCCTCCATTGGGTCTTGGGTTTTCCCTCGGCGCATTGCTTCCTTGACCAAGGCCTGACTTAGGACATTGATGCGCAAAGTGTCTAGCTTCTCCACAAGTATAACACTTCTTAACTCCACCAGAATTATTGGGACGAGCTTGGTTTTGAACACTTGTAGCAGGAAAGTTAGCACGAGGCGCATAAGGCATTGGATGCCTAGGTGCTTGCATGACGGGGCGCTGCTGCACAAACTGAGTTGGGCGCGGTGCAAATCCAGGGCGTTGAGCAGGCGCAATAGGGCTGAAGTAAGGCGCTTTGGGCGGCGCAAAGCAAGGGCGCACATTACTTCCTTGTTGCTGTCCTTGATATGGCGCCTTTCTCTTATTGTCTTGCTCCATCTCACGAATCTTGTTCTCAACCACAATTGCTTTGTCCACAAGCTTATGAAAATTTGCATAATCACAATTGAGCAATTGCACATGAATTTCGTTGTTGAGGCCTCTCATGAACAAATATTGTTTCCGGCCGTCCCAACTAACATCCTCAGGCGCATATCTTGAGAGTTGAGTGAACTTGTTGAGATATTCACTCACGCTTGATCTTCCTTGCCTTAAATTCTCAAATTCTTGCCTCTTCAAGATCATAACACCATCGGGCACATAATGAGAATGAAAATTCTCCTTGAATTCATCCCAAGTAATTCTCTCTTGGTTCTCATGAGCATTGGAATAAGAATACCACCAATCCGCAGCTGCGCCAACTAGTTGATGAGAAGCAAACAAGACCTTCTCCCGGTCACTACATTGGACAATAGCAAGTTTCTTCTCCACGGACATGAGCCAATCATCCGCATCCATAGGGTCAGCGGCTTGAGCAAAGGTCGGTGGCCTAGTCCTCATAAACTCTTCCAATCGGTTATGAGGAGGCGGGGGTGGCGGTGGAGGCATGTGGGGCTGATTGTTGATGTTGCCAGCCTGCAGCTGTCCCATTTTTTGTATCATGGTCTACATGAGCTAGTTTTGCGTAGCCAATAGCTGCTCAATGTTGATAGCTCCCTGAGAAGATCCTTGTCCAATGTTGTTCTGAGGCACTCCATTGTTCTCCTCCTCACCATTGCCATCCCTCTGGTTGCGAGTCCTCACCATCTGAAGAAAAGCAATAGGTAAGAATTAGAAAATGTCCCCAACTATATGCATCAAGGGAAATGAAACTAAACAGCTAGCTACACTAGCCTAGGTGGACATGGAATTGCTAAAGCATCCCAAAATCCTCTATTAAGCACACAAGCAAACAATATATATAGCAAACAACACACCAACCAAAATATATCGATTCCTGAGTGCTCCTATGTGCTCTAAAGTGTCCATTCTATCTAGGCTGCATCCTACGGTCAACCTGTGGCTCTGATACCAATATGTGACGCCCGGTTCCAAAAATGAACCAAGCTAACGCTTATGTGTGGCCAAGATGTTCAACACACATACACGAGTGCATTCACAAAAGAGTATACAGAAAATTACCACAAGACAAGATTAATTATCCAAGTTTTATTACACAAACCATATTATCCTCGAATACAACCTCTAATGAATATTAATGACAAGTTCAACTAATGCAGCAGAAATAAACTAATTAAGCAACTAAGCAAACTAAGCATAAGGGATAGCGCAGCTCCAATAACACCACAAGCAAAACTGACGGTAGACACGCCTAGAACTCCGCATTCTCACCATTAAACTCCCAATCCTGACCTGCAAATGTTGGGGGAGATTGCAAGAGTGAGTACATGTCGTACTCAGCAAGTGTGGAAAGTATGACATGTGGCTAATTCAAATGACGACAATAATAATGGCAAAGTGCTGAAAAGTACAATAAAACATTTGAAAAGCAAGATATTACATGTATGTGAAGTAACCTATCATAATAATAAGTAATATCACGATACCAATCCATAATTCACCATCCTCATCCATGATTCCAGATTTCACCATTTGCCAATAACCATATTCAATACCAGAAATTAATCCATAACCATAATACCAACCATAACCATCATACCAACCATAACCATCCCAAATACCATCCCAATACCGAGTACCCTGTAATCATGGAAGTTGTTCGGGTGCTCATAACTGGAAGCACGGCTATCATGACAGTTTTAGACACACTCTACAGAGCTTGTACCTCTTTACCCACGTGTTTGTGATTTCGTCACCTTTCAATGACTAGAACCTCTATTATGCCGTCTCACACTTCCATCGGTGTGTGGCCAAGAGATCACAAAACAGCCTTTACAAAGGGATTACTAGCCTATTTAGACCCCACTGAGGTTTCACCGGTGGCGATGTCTCCAACTGAGCACATCATCAACCAAGGGCCCCCTCTTGAGCCATTCGGATCCAAGGGTAGTCCCATCAATCATCAACAAACCCCCAATCCGACTACACCTTCCCCGAGCATCCACAATGGTCCAAACAGCACTAGCGAAGCCCTAATTAATCAACTACGCCGCACCCATACTTGGCCTCGTGGTGGCACTGTAGTCCTGGCTTATTCTCGCATGGACCGGTCCTTAGATCTAAAGCAAGCAAACGACCGTACATCCAACCCATCCACATACCAAGCTTGCTTAGATCACCCATTACCGTATCATATTGACCAATTCACATTAACCAAAATATCATTAATGCTTAATTAAATTTTTAGTGTTGTTTTCCCATCCCAATTAATTAAGCAAAGCAAAAAGGTAAAAAGCCCATACCGACTCTCTACCATAATTCCAGGTGACAAGGGTGGGTAAACAATTCTAGTAAACTTCCTATCATAGGATTCCCATCAAATTGACACAAGCATGCAGTTTGCAAACAAAACATTTACTTTAAAACATGATCGATATGCTTCAAGGACACTTACCTTGCTCTTGCGGTTGATTAGGATCAAAGCCTTCAAACTCTTGGTGCTGGAGATCCTCCGCGCCACTCTCTAGCGCAAATCCGTCTATTCCGCACAATAAACATACAAGACAAGAGACACAATCAAAGAGTGCACAAATATTACTCAATATGACATGACATGCATGATTAATGCAAATGCAAGGTAGAACTTGTTAATAGATTGCTTTTAATGATCACTAACTAGTTCTAATAGCTTTTAACAAGTTTATACAGGTTTGGATGTAATTAGATCAAATTTTAGAATTAATTCAACACAATTTAACCAGAAAGATCAGACTAATCCGCTAGGGACCGGACAAGTCCGCACTCTGAGAGATCAGCATATTAGGGTTTTCTAGATCGACGTAAAATTTGGAGATTAGGGGTTCAATTCACGTAAGGAAAAGAGAATAGAAGGTATACCAGGTGTTTCGGACTCCAATGAATCAAGAAACTTCGAGGTAGCACTTGGATCTTGGTGATCTAGTGTTGGTGATGAAGAACGAAACTTGATGGAGATCTTGATCCTCTTTCGTTTTCTCCTCTTCTTCTTCTTGCTTGGGATCTTGTCCTCCCTCCTTGATGGTGGATCTCCACGAACTAGGGTTTAGGTGGGTGGAAAAGTGGCAAATAGATGTCAAGCCATAGGATGGGGCTGTTTATATAGAGGTGGAGGCTAGGGTTAGATGGATTTCGAGTTTGGGAGGAGAAGAGGCCGGTTTAGAGTTCCACATGGGCTCTAAAAGAGTTAGGCACGACGTCCCTAGGCCCACATAACGTGGAACCCAAGAAACAAGTCGTAAAACAAAAGATCAACTCGGAGTCGCGAAATATCGGACAAGTCCAGAAAGGATCAGACTAGTTCGAAGTCGTCCAGAGAGAAAATCGGACAAGTCTGGCCAAAAATCGGACAAGTCCGACTTTAAACAGAGAGGAAAACGGACAAGTCCGCTGGAACACCGGACTAGTCCGGAAAAGTCCAGGGACTTAGCAATATTCAAGGATTCATGGAGTATCGGACTAGTCCGCACAAAATCGGACAAGTCTGAAAGTCTCCAGAGGAAAAATCAGACTAGTCCGCAGCAAAAAACGGACAAGTCCGTTTTTAGTCAGAGAGAAATCGGACTAGTCCTCAGTAAACTCGGACTAGTCCGCACTTTCCTGCGATTTAAGTGCGGTTTTGCTCCAAATCAATTTTAAATGCTCCCAATCAATTTTAAACTTGTTCCACTTGTTGTGGGTTAATGTTAAACATGTATATAAGTGTATGCAAGGCATGATGCATGAAAATGAGGGTGTTACAGGCGACGAGGTTCAGGTCGGCGAAGTAGCTGGGGCGCCACTCGACGTCGAGCCCGACGACGAGCTTGTGAAGGCGCCGACGGTGGACGGAGAGGACCTCGTCGAGCCAGCCCTCCACGTCCTTGCCGGAGGACGTCACGGTGGTGGTGATCACGTCTTCCTCGAACATCACGTTTTACAACTGAGTCCCCGCCATTGGGTCTCTCTCCTTGTCGTCCCTACGGTTGCCGTCTGCGGCGGCGCGACGCAACTTCTCTCTTGTGCAAAACCTTCATCTACACCTTTAGTTTGAATTTTAATTGGAAACGGGTCTGGATATATAACTGATGCAGTTACGATATGAGTGGAGGAGTTTCCGAATTTGACGGGCCCGAGGCCGGAGTAAAGAGAGTAATGAAGATTTTTGAATCTTATATACTCTTTCTAATTTTTAATTCTTATCGTTATCACCACAAGTTGCATTGTCTCATCCTAACACCATGTACAACAACAACAACATTTCTCAGGAGCCCACCCACTGGATATGCCGGGTGGGCCACGGGATACCCTGGGTCCAGTCACCAGAGAGTAGCTAGTGTGAATACATGCTGGAGAGATCAGCGGAATCGGGAACTGGCCAATGAAGATGGATGTCAGCAGTGTCACGGTTCATGTATCAAAACGCGCGCCATCCTTTTTCTTCTTTTCAATTTTCTTATAAGTTCGTATTATTTTCCACCAATCTTCTAACCCTCCTTTATTTGAAGTTGCACGGTTGGATCAGGATACGTGGTCGGCGTACACTTTATGACACACTAGTGAAAGTAAAACACCCGAAACATTTTATGACACAATTGTGAAAGTAAAATACCCGATAAATTTTATTATTATGGAAGTCTATAACTAAAACTCAATCCAAATCGGGCAAAAAATTTTGATGACCCTGACTTCTAGTTTGTTTTTGCAAGCCATCCGAATCAAGTCTTTTTTGTCTTCACCCTTTTGCAATGACGCCCACGAGCATCTAATCTGGGCTAAAGTTGATACGTACTTTAGAAACCGTTGTTGCATTTTTTGTGATTTACTACGTGCTTTGCTATTTGATTGCTCATTATGTTGGATCCTAGTTGTGTTTCAACATAGAGAGTGGGCTTCTCCCCGCTGGTCCTGTCAGATAAACTAGGTGATAGTCACTTTCTGGATCTCCAGCTCAGTAGAGTTAGAACATCAACATTAGAACTATTTTTGCGCACTAATGAACAAAAATATAAAGTTCATTACCTTAAGATGATACGTTACAAACAAGAAAAAAGAAAAACACAAACTACAAACAAGAAAAGGAAAAAAACACAACTAAGAACAAGAAAAAAACTACTTCTCCTCCACCTCACTCCACCTACTTCTCCTTCTCCTTCTCCTCCTCCTCCTTGGGCTCCTGGCTGGGTGGGGGCGCCTCATGCGGCGGAGACGGGAAGCCCAATTTCCTGGACGTCTATGCCACCAGGTTGTCGCGGCTGGTGACGCCGAGCTCGTCTGCCAGCATCTCCCAAAGGACGTCGAGGCGACCGGCCAAGTGCATCATGCCGAAGATGTAGTGGCCTATGCTCCCCATTGCAGCATACTCTAGAAGGGGACCAAGGCCAAGACGACGCATGGAGCACAATTTATTGTCAAATACATCGTGCGCTATCTTCCGGAGAGCCCACTCCTTGTCCGGGGGGGGGGAGTCCGGTCGGTGACGCTTCCCCTTGGCGTCCTTCAGCGGGCTTGGCGTCAGCGTTGTCTTGTCAGCCATTGTGTTCTTGGCGCGGTTTTGGGAAGAGAGGAAGAGCGGCTGTGCGAAGAAGACGATGGCGTGCCCGGGTGATCTTATAGCGTAGTAGCAACCTGGCTGGGGTGCTCATCCTCCGCAGTACTGCAGGTGCACTAGACGTGGCTGACATGTGGGTCCCACACCCTGTAGGGCCCTTATGTCAGCCATCTCCACTGCACCTGCAGTACTGCAGGGGATTTGAACCCGCCTGGTCGTTCGTCTCTCGATGCGCGAAGAAGTGGTGATGGGACGCGGAGCGGTTCCAATTGAATTCAAAGATGCGCATGCGCTACGCACGTTTAAGGTGCCTCAGTGACTGGCGCACACGTAAGCTTGGTGCGCCCGGTTGCATCAGCCGCCTGTACAAATGGCTACGGATTGAAGGACCAAACCTTATGCAGCAAACAACAACGTATAATACTTCCTCCGCCCCAGTTCAACTCTATTTCTGTTTTGGTCAAACTAATTACCTTTGACCAATGATTTATATGGAATTTATTAACTTTAATAACATGTAGTACTAGATTTTATATTATGGAAATATTTTCATGGTGAATCTAAAAGTATATATCTTGTATTGTTAAAACAGATCAAAATTGCATAAATCTCAAAGATAGATTTGACGAAACCTAAGACTTCCCTTTGAAAAAGTTTTATATTTTACATTAGTTGTACTTATGTAATATGCACATAGGATATATCACTTGATAGTTTTGCAAAAAAAAACATGGAGGAGAAATATGTATATCCCATATGCTACTACTACGTAAAGTAGGGGTGGGCAAATAAACCGAGACCGAAAAACCGAAACCGAAAAAACCGAGACCGGAAACGAAAAGACAGAAATATTGGGTATCGAGTACTTTTCGTGTAGCAAATATAAATAACTGAAAAATAAATGTCGGGTTCGGGTACCACTCTCGAGTAACTGAAATAACCGAATAGTCGGTCCATCAAATAATAAGTTAAAATATGCGTGCTAAACTATGAACAATTCAAATTTAGATATTTTATTTCAAGTTGTGATGTGTGAAGTTGTTGGATTAAACATTTATTTTTTATTTTTCATTTGTCAACTTATAATAAATTACCTCATGGGATTAAATTTATCATTCATATTAAATTTGTGCAAACATGACATGGATATAATGTATAATTTGGATATATCGGGTAGGACCGAAGACCAAACCGGAATTTTGGTACCCAAAATGTTCGGGTACCTAATATTATTACAACAATTCGGGTATTGATTTCAAGAAACCGGATTTTGAAAAGACCGAAATACCCGAACCAAAATATCGGGTAGACCGAATGCACACCCCTAATGTAAATCCATCTAAAATAATTAGCTAGTTTGAGGATGAATGAAGTTGAGCTTGCGAGCTTGATGAGCACCGTCATTGTTTTGAGCAGCGATTAATTTATGGCATCATCAAATCTAGAGTAATTTTTCTAAATTATTTGGGGCCGAAAATTTAGTTAACACGCTATATATGAGGAGAAAGATTAGGATATGCTACCTATTGCTTGTGTTGAATAACCCTGCGCCATGGACAACATATCCGACACTTCATTCTGGTCGCCAGGATCATTCTGCCCCAAGTCATCCCGGGCAACAGTCGGAGGACCTTGATGATCAGGATAAGGACCAGGCAAGAAATCATTGGTCAAAGGTCAGTTTGACCAGAGCTAAAAATAGAGTTGAGTTGGGACGGAGGCAGGACTACTTTTTATAGACCGCTTTGCAGGCCCCGCTGCGGGCGATCTCCTGCCTGCTGACAACTCCAGTGGCTAAAGTAGCGTACAGCTGCACTTTAGAAGCCATAACCCCAGTTTGCATCAAACGAAACTCACAGGATAGTTTAAAGGAATGGAATCCTCCGGAAGGGAAAGACATTCATACGAGTTTCGCAAGTAGCATTCTAAACGGTGCACTTTAGAAGCCATAACCATCACTGCGCGCGTCTCATCATCTTCTCCGCGCGTACTAATAAAGACACACCATCCTCTTCCCCGCAACACACACAGGCCATCCTCTTCTCCACGCGTACTCTTCCTCTTCGTCTCCATCGCGCGCGCCCTCATTGGTTCCCTTCGAAGGCCATGGAGTTCCCCTTGCCGCACGATATTGCGGTCCTGATCGCGAGGTGGGTCGCCGCAACCTTCCCGCAACCCATGGATGACCTCTCCAGTCTGTGCACCACCTGCAAGGCCATGCACGCGGCATTGGAGCTGGAGAGCATCTGGAAGCTTAACTGGAGCTATGACCGCCTCGTGGAGCACCTGGCAATCATCGGCAACCCTCATGCGTGCTACGTCACCGGGTTCGACCTCGTCTCCCTGCACGGTCGCGCGCAGCCGGGCACTAAGTTCCTTGCTCGGACGGCCGTGAACGGCCACATGGTGGCGGCCTACGTCCTCGACATGCTCCGCTACGATGCCGACCGCAGGGCCTGCGACACCTTCGAGTATATCCGGCAGGTCAAAGGTGAGGCCCACGTCGGCTACAACGCGGCCGGGTCCATCGCCATGATGTGGACCAACAAGGAGTGCTGCCGGTGTCGGCATGAAGCCATGAATAGTATCGATGGTGTCGCCTGGAGGTTCCTGTGAAGGCCTCGTCCAGAATCGCCGCTGGTGGCGGTGCCCAACATTGATGATGACGCTTGGGGCTGCTCAATAGGGGGGAACCAGGGAACTTTCCGTTGTAGCAGGCCTATGTGGGAGGAGTGGATAGTCTTCTGTACAGAGAACTGTAGGACTAAGTATGAGCATGACCTGTTCTGCCGTCAGGCGTTGTACAGTATGGGTTATATTCCCTTCATTCCCGTTTGGTTGCACCCCTAGTTATCCCAATGCCGATTAAAAGAGATCAAAGGGAGTATATAAAATAGACTTGTAGTATATGTGTTTCCCCTATGCCCGCTCATCTCTGATGAATGTTTCACTTGTTGTGTTTCCCCTATGTGTGCTCGTCTTATGTTTAGCCCCGTTTGCATCAAAGGAAACTCATGGGACAATTTAATGAAATGGATTCTTCTGGAAATGAGTACATTCAATCATACAGTAGTTTGGAACAAAGGAAATCAGTGTTCCCTTCTCTCTTTTCATTTTCTCCACTTCTCATTCCAGTCATCTCTAATCGACAGAACTAGCTGTTACATAATCCCCAACCGCGGCACTTCACTTGAAGCAGTGGTAATAACTTCTGGCCGCGTATAGGAGTAGTGGTAATGATTACACCGCGTATAGGGGCATAGGGCCAGTGGTACGTATGAGTTCTACCTATCCTTTTCTAACATTTTTCTCGTCCTTTCTTTTCTTTTCTTTTCTTTTCTCTCTGTTGATTGTCTCCACTTTTCTTTCTAGTCGTTGCTACCTGTTAGTACTGTATACTACTTTACAGACCGCTTGCAGGCCCCGCTGCGGGCGATCTCCTGGCACCTCTAGCGGCTAAAGTATCGTACATGCAACTTTACAAGCCACCGGCGGTGTGGAGGGTCGTTCATTAACAGAGAATACATATAGAACAGATAGTTCACTAAACAGCGGATAGAAAACAAAATAACAGATGGAATAGACGAACAATATTGAGTTCATTATCATAAAACATTACAGCCTCCTACCTATATTACTTGTCGTTAGAACACGTTTTTTAGTTCATATTTGAACTACAAAACTTGTCCTAATTATTAATCACAAGTACTAATATGGGAAGGAGGAAGTACAAAACATGAAAATCAGCATCACGAAACAAAAAAAAATAAAACATCACAAAAACAAGAAGAGAAAAACATCACGACTAGATTAATCAGTGTCAAAAGATTTCCTGTTTTAAAGTTGGGTTGAACTAGAATGTAATAAGATGTTTGGTGCAATCGTATAATCAACCATCTTCAACCATTGGATCGATCTACATTACGGTCGTTGAATCTTTTTATTTAAGCCCCTCCACCAGGTGGAGGGGTGGTGGTCGGGGTGGAAGCCTGGAAGGGGTTTAATGAAAAGATGTAATTACCATAGGATGTATAGATCCAATAGATGAAAATCTTTGATTAAACGATTGCACCAAAACTTTAATTGCATGTAGGGCTTTCAATGAGTCGAACTCAAGCGAGTTTGTTTCTACCATATATAAAAATTGTGTCCCATAGAACATTTTTAATAGAGTTATATAGTTTAGTTAATCATACGTACATATCATAACGACAACAACAAATGAGCTTACTCGAACTTTTTGAGCGAGCGATTTTGACAAGCTGTGAACGATTTGTCCCACCTCGGAAAGTTGAGCTCGTTGCAATGAGAATATAAGGCAACACACGCTATTGTAGTCAGACATTCGATTGAAAAAAGATGTCGTACAAGACTCCTGCATGTACGGGGCAGATGTTTATTGCTATATAAAACCCTGGGCCATTTCCGTGTCAAATTAAAAAATTGCCAGTGAAGCTGATGGGACACGGCGAGCGGTTGCGATAACCGAGAGGGATGCAAACCGCGGTTTTTTATAAGCATAATTTTCCCCGCATACGTTGGGCCCTTTCTGTGTCAAATTAAAAATTTCTCCTTTTATTGAAAAACATCTCCTTTAACGACGCACCGGAGAGCAAGTGCATACCGTTCTCAGATGGTGCCACATGTACTTCCTTCATGTGTCTTCAATCGTCGTTCACTAATCGTGGCACCATCTATATACCACTGGCCCCAATGTAACACTGGCCCAATGCCCCTATACGCTGTGTAATCATTACCACTACTCCTATAGCCGGTGTCCGTAACGAATTCGTGCGAGCAATTTTAACAAGCTGTGAACGTTTGTACCACCTCGAAAAGTTGAGCTCGTTGCAACAAGAATATAAGGCAACGCGCGCTATTGTAGTCAGACATCTGATTGAAAAATATGTTGTACAAGACTTTTGCACACTCCGTTCGACATCGTCCACTCGCCCGGTCGAAATCGATCAGAACGTGGAGGAGGCTTGTACGGGTCGGATGTTTTTTAGATAAAGCCATGGGACCTTTCCATGTCAAATTAAAAAACTGCCAGTAAAGCCGATGGGACACGTTGAGCCATTGCTACAACCAAGAGGGATGCAAACCGCAATTTTTTATAAGCATAATTTTTCCATGCATACGCTGGGCCCTCTGTGTGTCAAATTAAAATTTTCTCATTTTATCGAAAAACATCTCCTGTAACCACGCACCGGAGAGCAAGTGCATACCGTTCTCAAATGGTGCCACACGTACTTCCTTCTCGTGTCTTCAGCACTTCCCTTGAAGCAGTGGTAATAACTTCTGGCCACGTATAGGAGAAGTGGTAATGATTACACCGCGTATAGGGGCATAGGGCCAATGGTACGTTGGAGTTCTACCAATCTTTTTCTAACATTTTCTCGTTCTTTCTTTTCTTTTCTCTTTGTTGATTGTCTCCACTTTTCTTTCCAGTCGTCGCTACCTGTTAGTACTGTATACTACTTTACAGAGCTTTGCAGGCCCCGCTGCGGGCAATCTCCTGGCACCTCTAGCAGCTTGTATCGTGCAGGCAACTTTACAAGCCACCGACAGTGTGAATGGTCATTCATTAATAGAGAATACAGATAGAACAGATAGTTCACTAAACAACAGATAGAAAACAAAATAACAGATGGAACAAACGACAACATTGAGTTCATTATCATAAAACATTACAGCCTCCTACCTATATTACTTTTCGTTAAAACACATTTTTAGTTCATATTTGAACTACAAAAGTTGTACTAATTGGATCGATCTACATTACGGTCGTTAAAGCTTTTTATTTAACCCCCACTACCAGGTGGAGGGGTGGTGGTGGGGGTGGAAGGGGTTAAATTAAAATATTTAATAACGGTAGGTTGTATAGATCCAACAGATGAAAATCTTTGATTACACGATTGCACCAAAACTTTAATTGCATGGAGGCTGTCAACGAATCGAACTCGAGCGAGTTTGTTTCTACCATATATAAAAATTGTGTCCCATAGAACATTTCTAATACAGTTATATAGTTTATTAATCATTCGTACATATCATAATGACAACAACAAATGAGCTTACTCGAACTTTTCGAGCTTGAGCTCATCAAGCTGGCGATACTGAACTTCATCCTCAAACTTTCAATCAAAACTAAGTTTGGTCCTTGAACTTTCAAATGGGTCAAGTATTTAGTCCATCAACTTCAAAAAACCGTTTCACTTTCATCCTTACTCTGAGTTGGATATCCACATTGGCATGCCACATAAGATAGTTAATGTGATTTTAATCCTGTTAATTTGTTATAGAAGTTTGTTTTATTTAAATGTTTGAAGTATGCATCATTATATGCATGTAAATTCTTTCTCATGTTGAAGCAAGCAGGCAGGAGTTTAAGAAACGATTTGAATGGACCCCTTAGTTGGATAGCTGGGAAGTACAGGCGTCGGATCAAAACAAACGGTGGATGTAGCCTTTACTGCACGCATGCAGCAAAATGTCGCTACGCCAGGCGATCCTGGTCCAGGCAGGTATGCTTTGATTCTTGTCCTCCAACTCCATCTAGGCTTCCGATGACGCAGGCGGTTCACCACCAGACTGTAGAAATGATAAGCATGCACACATGTAACAATCATTGTTGACTGCGTTGGTCTAACATCATTGTTTGACAGCGTAGGCCTACGTTTAGTCATTAATGCTAGCTTTTGAATCTGTGTAGTGCGAAAGGGTTTTGTTTTGGTTTCACACTACACTAGTTAGCCTATATAAAGTGTATTTGTGTTCACTGATGAATACACAACAAACATTCTCCATACAGAATGAAACTTGCATGCCGCTTTCTTCTGCCGGAGGTTCGGAGGAAACTACTAGTACACGGCTGGCCGGGTACACGTACGGTATGGGTGTGCCGGTGTACCTTAACCCCTTGTACGTCGTCCATCCTTGGTGGTTGTTGGGAAGAGCCATACAGGTATGCTATGATTCCTGTCCTCTTACTCCATCTCTAGGTTTCTAATGATGCAGGCGGTTCACCACCAGACAAACCAAAAAAGCCTCGATGTTGAGCGGCATGCAAGTTTTTTGATGAAAAACTGACTGCGGCCCGCTGACTTCGACCTGCTGACGCATCCATCTCTAGTTTTTTTGATGACACTCCCACTGACGTGCCATCATCCTATTTGTTGTGAAGGTATGGTAGTTAGACTAAGCATTAATAAAGGGACCAATAACATTTTGACACATCAGCGGGATGACGCATGGGAGGACAGAACGGGAGGGACACGACTTGTATACTCCCATTCAGTGCTTCCATGTGTGCTCCTACTTAAGTTTCATGGTTTTATTGGCCCTTTCATTTACCTAACACAATGCCTGATTTAACTTCAACCAATTAGGTGATGACACATAAGCGGGAGTACGCATGGAGCACAAACAGGAGCACCGAAGTTGCATCCGAACGAGAGGCCCCCGCAGTCAGTTTGTCATCAAGAAATTTGCATGCCGCTCATCACCGAAGCTTGGCTGGTTTGCCTGGTGGTGAACCGCATGCGTCATCAGAAACCTAGATGTAGTTGGAGGATAGGAATCAGAACGTACCTGCAGGGGCCTTCCAACCACAACCGGGGACGCACGACGGGGGTTAAGGTACACACCAGCACACCCGGACCGTACATATGTGCCGGTGAAGGTGGAACTCAACAGTCTCACGGTTATGGATAAAAAAAGGAAGAAGAAAAAGGACGGCGCGCATTTCCATCTATGAACCGCAAGACTGCTAACTTCCATTTTAATTGGCCAGTTCCCGATTTCGCTGAGTCATTGTTGTTGTACGTGATGTTTGGTTGAGACAATGCAACTTGTGGTCATAACGATAAGAATTAAAAAGAGGAGTATATCAGATTCAAAAATCTTCATTATGCCAGGTCGTATGATGGCCGGGCACTCTCCAATCCACTTAGATTGAAGTGGAACCACTCCTATCCAAATGAGGAAAAAAAATTTATGGATACGGTATGCATATCCAAGGCTGTGCATACCGTTCCACATTTGTGTCATGTGTCCACATGAACGGACGAATGAAGCACTTGCATGATGGTGACATGTGTGCACATGAACGAACGAGGTCGTATGATGGCCGGACATGATAGGGATAACGCCAAAGAATCGTATCCTCATCACTTGCAATCTATGCACCACCTGGGCTCAGGTTGTGCACTGCTAACCTAGCATATTCCCTACGTCTGCCCCCACACGCGGTGTAAGTAACGAATTTGTGCGAGCGATTTTAACAAGCTAAGAACGATTTGTCCCACCTCGGAAAGTTGAGCTCGTTGCAACGAGAATATAAGGCAACACACGCTATTGTAGTGAGACATCCGATTGAAAAAAGATGTCGTACAAGACTCCTGCATGCCACATTTGATTTCAACGGAGCTCCCCCAGTTGAAGTCAAACGGGACGTGTATAAGGCATGTACGAGGCAGATGTTTTTATATAAATCCCTGGGCCATTTCCCCGTCAAATTAAAAGACTGCTAGTGAAGCTGATGGGACACGTCGAGCCATTGCGATAACTGAGAGGGATGCAAACCACAGTTTTTTATAAGCATAATTTTTCCCTGCATAAGTTGGGCCCTTTCCGTGTCAAATTAAAAATTTCTCCTTTTATCGAAAAACATCTCCTTTAACGACGCACCGGAGAGCAAGTGCATACCGTTCTCAGATAGTTCCACACGTACTTCCTTCTCATATCTTCAATCGTCGTTCCCTGATCGTGGAATGATCTATATACCACTGGCCCCAACATAACACTGACCCAATGCCCCTATGCACGGTATAACATTACCACTACTCCTATACCCGGTGTCCGTAACAAATTCGTGCGAATGATTTTGACAAGTTGTGTATGATATGTCCCACCTCGGAAAGTTGAGCTTGTTGCAATGAGAATATAAGGAAACGCGCGCTATTGTAGTCAGACATTCGATTGAAAAAAGATGTCGTACAAGACTCCTGCACGCCACGTTTGATTTCAACTGAGCTCGCCCGGTTGAAATCAAACGGGACAAAAGGAGGCTTGTACAGGGTGAATGTTTTTTAGATAAAGCACTGGGCCCTTTCCGTGTCAAATTAAAAAACTGCAAGTGAAGCCGATGGGACACAACGAGCCGTTGCGACAACCGAGAGGGATGCAAACAGCGTTTTTTTATAAGCATAATTTTCCCCGCATACGTTGGGCCCTCTACGTGTCAAATTAAAAATTTATCCTTTTATCAAAAAACATCTCCTTTAACGATGCACCGGAGAGCAAGTGCATACCGTTCTCAGATGGTGCCACACATACTTTGTTCTCGTGTCCTCAATCGTTGTTCCCTGATCGTGGCACCATCTATATATCACTGGCCCCAATGTAACACTAGCCCAATGCCCTATGAACGGTGTAATAATCACCACTACTCCTATACCCGGTGTCCGAATGAATTCGTGCGAGTTATTTTGACAAGCTGTGAACGATTTGTCCCGCCTCAGAAAGTTGAGCTCGTTGCAACGAGAATATAAGGCAAAGCACGCAATTGTAGTCACACATCTGATTGAAAAAATATGTCGTACAAGACTTCTGCACGCTCCGTTCGACATCATCCATTCCGTCGGTCAAAGTCCACCGGATCGTGTAGGAGGCTTGTACGGGGCAGATGTTTTTTAGATAAAGCCCTGAGCCCTTTCTGTGTCAAATTAAAAAACCGTCAGTAAAGCCGATGGGACACGTCGAGTCGTTGCGACAACCGAGAGGGATGCAAATCACAGTTTTTTATAAGCATAATTTTCCCTGCATACGCTGGGCCCTCTTCGTGTCAAATTAAAAATTTCTCCTTTTATTGAAAAACATCTCCTTTAATGACGCACCGGAGAGCAAGTGCATACCGTTCTCAGATGGTGCCACACATATTTCCTTCTCGTGTCTTCAATCGCCGTTCCATGATCGTGGCACCATCTATATACCACTGGCCCCAACATAACACTAGCCCAATGCCCCTATGCATGGTGTAACATTACCACTACTCCTATACCCGGTGTCCGTAACGAATTCGTGCGAGCGATTTTGACAAGTTGTGAATGATATGTCCCCCCTCGGAAAGTTGAGCTTGTTGCAATGAGAATATAAGGCAACGCGCGCTATTGTAGTCAGACATTCCATTGAAAAAAGATGGCGTACAAGACTCCTGCACGCCACGTTTGATTTCAATTGAGCTCGCCCGGTTGAAATCAAACGGGACGTAAAGGAGGCTTATACAGGGCGAATGTTTCTTAGATAAAGCACTGGGCCCTTTCCGTGTCAAATTAAAAAACTGCCAATGAAGCCAATGGAACACATCGAGCCGTTGCGACTACCGAGAGGGATGCAAACTGCATTTTTTATAAGCATAATTTTCCCCGCATACGCTGGGCCCTCTGCGTGTCAAATTAAAAATTTATCCTTTTATCGAAAAACATCTCCTTTAACGACGCACCGGAGAGCAAGTGCATACCGTTCTCAGATGGTGCCACACATACTTCGTTCTCGTGTCTTCAATCGCTGTTCCCTGATCGTGGCACCATCTATATATCACTGGCCCCAATGTAACACTGGCCCAATGCTCTATGCACTGTGTAATCATTACCACTACTCCTATACCCGGTGTCCGTAACGAATTCGTGCGAGTGATTTTGACAAGCTGTGAATGATTTGTCCCACCTCGGAAAGTTGAGCTCGTTGCAACGAGAATATAAGGCAAAGCACGCTATTGTAGTCAGACATCTGATTGAAAAAATATGTCGTACAAGACTTCTGCACGCTCCGTTCGACATTGTCCGTTCCGTCGATCGAAGTCCACCGGAACGTGTAGGAGGCTTGTATGGGGGCGGATGTTTTTTAGATAAAGCCCTGAGCCCTTTCCGTGTCAAATTAAAAAACTGCCAGTGAAGCCGATGGGACACGTCGAGCCGTTGCGACAACTGAGATGGATGCAAATCGCAGTTTTTTATAAGCATAATTTTCCCTGCATACGCTAGGCCCTCTGCGTGTCAAATTAAAAATTTCTCCTTTTATCGAAAAACATCTCCTTTAACGACGCACCAGAGAGCAAGTGCATACTGTTCTCAGATGGTGCCACACATACTTCCTTCTCGTGTCTTCAATCGCCGTTCTCTGATCGTGGCACCATCTATATACCACTGGCCCCAACATAACACTGGCCCAATGCCCCTATGCACGGTGTAATCATTACCACTACTCCTATACCCGGTGTCCATAACGAATTTGTGCGAGCAGTTTGGACAAGATGTGAACGATTTGTCCCACCTCGAAAAGTTGAGCTGATTGCAACAAGAATATAAGGCAACGCGTGCTATTGTAGTCAGACATCCGATTGAAAAAATATGTCATACAAGACTCAGACACGTTCCTTTTGACATCGTCCGCTCGCCCGGTCGAAGTCGAATGGAACGTGTATGAGGCGTGTACCGGGCGGATGTTTTTTTTATATAAGCTTTGGGCCCTTTCCGTGTCAAATTAACAAACTGCCAGTGAAGCCGATGGGACACGTCGAGCCGCTGCGATAACCGTGAGGGATGCAAACCGCGGTTTTTTATAAGCATAATTTTTCCACGCATACGCTGGGCCCTTTCAGTGTCAAATTAAAAATTTCTCCTTTTATCGAAAAACATCTCCTTTAACGACGCCAAATTTTCCCCTTTTATCAGAATACCACCCCCATTATTGCTACATTAACTTATTTAGATTACAAATTGCTAGAGCTAGAGACGTGTGCTCATACATGGGCTCACGCGTCATGGGGACGAACTCCAAGCGTTCCAGTGCAGTTTTGGCCCAGGAATACAAAGTTACTCAGCGCAGTTTCAGCCCACGAATAACAAGCGGCCCAGCGCAGTGTTGGGCCTACTATGATAGGTTCACGTACGCTTTGTCCTGGCTGCCTCCCCACTGGACCCTTCGATCCACAACGGCCCCTCTCCCGATTGCACAAAACGCGCCTGGAGGAGCATCCGCCGGCTGCCAAGCTCTTGGAGGAGCATCCGCTAATCGCCAAGCTCTTGGAGGAGCATCCGCCGTCCACCGACGTGAAGGAGCATCCGCCGGCCACCGCACGTGGAGGAGCAACAACGCTAGGTACAATTGCTCACAGAATGTTATTGTAGTTCAATATCCTCTTACGGATACGCTGATTGAATTGTAGGAAGCAATGTTAGAAGATAAGACATGGATGGCAAAAGACAGGCATACGAAAGAGTGGCAAGATGGAATGAAGTCATTTTTAAATTTAGCATTCCAGGCACTCGCGAAGAAGAAACTATTGGTATTTCTTAACACCATAGAGTTATCCGCAAGCACACGCAAATACCGTTGTAGCACTTCCCCCTAAGGAGTATTCCCAAGGGTATCGAATCCAAAGAACGTGTGTGCTAATCCTACGACCTAGCTCACCCAAGGACACAAAGTTATTTGGTAGGCAAGGAACAGAGAGGAATTCAAAGTATTGATCCTAATTCAAGGTAGTTTGCGGTAGATGCTTGCTTCGGGCACGGGATTACTCCTAGCAATACTAGGACGACTCTCGCCAAGAGCTTATGGCATAGCCGAACATGGAAGATTATGAAGGACAGATAGGGCTGTGACAACCTACTGCCTACGTCTTCAATCCGTGGGTCTACGAGATATCCAATGATGATTTATAACCTAAGCACCACACTTACGTTCTAAATCACTAATCTAGTTGTTTCGAACACAGAGCTACAACTAGAGCCTGTAATGAATTAAAGCAGTGAACCCACAAGTAACTACTTGTGCAAACTACTTAGAATAAAAGATGAAACTTGTATTGAATTCACAAAGGCTTACTTGATTGAGTAAAACTTTTGTAGGGGTACAAGTGTAGAAGAGGGACTTGACAAGCCCAAGCCTCCTTCTCCTAGACTCTTCACCACACTCTCCTTCTACTTTGGTAGCCTCTAGGACTACTCTAAACCTTTGGAGTGTAGCACTATTCTCAACTTTTGGTGTGTGTCAGTGAGGTGAGGGAGTCTATTTATAGGTGGAGAAGGGTCGGTTCCCGCCACAATTAACGCGCGAATCAGTCACCATTGACTCCAGGGAGTCGGGAATAGCCAACACGTGTCGTTTGACCGAGTTTGGCGCCAGGAATTGGTCAGCCGACTAGGGGGTTCGGCCGACCTGGTCAAGGCTCCCCTCGAGGAGTGCTTCCTTCAGGTGGCTTCCAGGTGGGCCCTCTTGATATATATGGGTGCAACACGAGTGGATCTCCTTGTATTCTTCTATTTGTGGGCCATTTGATCCATGTGTTGCCACGTGTCATCGCCTGATTCATTGAAATCCAATTTCATGGATTCATCCCTGCATGTTTTGGTATTTTGGGTAATAATTCACCTGCATACAAATAGACACCAACACTTGTGGAATTGGGTTAGTGTATAACCCTACCACTATGTTTGGTGTTTCTTTTATGCACATTATGAGGTGAATTGACAGTCAAAATGTGGTACTTAAGGACCGTCAACAAACTCCCCCACACTTAGTCCTTTGCTCGTCCTCGAGTGAAGGCAAGAAGAACTAGAGTGTTGTCATGAAATTGCTATAAGGTAGAAAATAAGGACACTAGATATTTCAACTTATACCTAAATTCATGGATTCCCTTTGTGTATGTGGCTACCACATCAATCTAGTGTGTTTGAAAAGTGGAACGGTTAGAATAAAGTTCCCTTGGATCATTCCCTGCTGAAATGATTAGGCAATTGCTATATTTGAAATTCATAGAAACTTTTGCCCTTGCCTTCTCGATTGGAATCTCTCAAATCTCTCAAAGTGTTTGAGTCCTCACCATGGCATGTTTTGCCAATTCTTGTCCCTATACTAAAAGTGGCTATACCTGGAGCTTGGTAGGGATGAATGTGGTACACATTTACAATTCATATGTTACCAAGTCAAAAACTTGATCCTATGAGAGACCTATGCAATGAACAAAGTGAAGAGAAAATTCTTGTGCACATAAATTTAATGGAGCGGCGAGTGATAACTCCCATGAATATGCTCTCTCTTAAGGATGAAACATGGCTACTACTTTTTTTTGAGCACTCTTACTCTTTTTCAAGAGTGGATTTTTTTTTTGTAGCCATGTCTTCTACTCCTTTTTATTTTTTTAGAGAGGCTTTCGTTTGTATTGTATGGAGTTTCTTTTTGGCGGATGGATAATCGATGGATGCAAACTCTCAATGCGAGAAATTTTGCATGAATGGAGTGCACAAGAGTTTTCAATTCAAAAAGTTCATGCATGTCACTCAATTGGGTCACGGGTTTGACAAAGTTCAATGAAAAGCAAAGTGGCATATACTTGTGGTTTTCAATGAATATATCATATGGCCTTGGTGGGTATATAAATCTCCAATGAGAGATTTAGTACTTCAAATAGTTACAAATGTCAAAATCAATTTCAAGCAAAAGGATGATTTCTAAAGAACTCATTTACCATATCACACTAGTCAAATACCTAGATGATGTGTTTTTTACTGTTAAATTATGGGAATCATAAACAAGGTAATGACTTGAAATATAAAGTATTCAAATTTTCAGCTTAAGCAAATTCTTGACTACCAAATTTTATTTCAATTTGTTGAGTTGATTCATTTTAGATATGCAATGAAAAAAATATGAAATCAACTCAAAAAGTAGGGTAGCGCATAAAAGTGGGGATAGGAAATCCAAACCGATTTTCTGGAGCGAAACGGAGTCGTATGGAGGAGAAAATAGGTCGGCTGACCAGGGGGTTCGGCC
Source organism: Tuctoria greenei (assembly GCA_036927565.1). NCBI lineage: Eukaryota > Viridiplantae > Streptophyta > Magnoliopsida > Poales > Poaceae > Tuctoria > Tuctoria greenei. Next base: position 145,058,725 of record JAYESD010000002.1, read on the forward strand.
GACTTCCTGTTGGCTCTCCTGTGGCTCTGTTTCGTCGGGTCATTTTTCTCATTCGGTTGCAACGTGTTTTGATATGCAACGTTAATTTTTCACGTCGGGATTTCATGACTCGAGGACATGTTTCCCCCATACTTGTTTCCTGAATTCTTTATTCAACTAAATGGGCCTCATAGATGAAGAATTGGATGGGCCCTTTAGTTGTACGTGGAGAATTTAAACAAAATTGAAAGAAATGGCATCGAAATCGATTAGATTTACCACGTCAAATTCTTTTTATGTATCCTTTTGGGAATCGAGAAATAATTTGATTTGGTGCCCATTCACTTTGAATAGTTGACCGTCATCACCTTGGAGTGTGATTGCTCCATGGGATGAAGTCTCTACTACAGTGAAGGGTCCTTCCCATTTACTTCTAAGCTTCCCATGTCCAAAGAGTTTAACCATAGTGTTAAAGAGTAAAACTCTATCTCCAGGCTTGATCTCTTTCGGCGTAATCCTCTTATCGTGCCATCTTTTGGTTCTCTCTTTATAAATTCTGGCACTGTGGTACACCTTATCTCTCCATTCCTCCAACTCAGAGATTTGCTTCAATCGGTGATTTCCATCTTCATTAATATTCATGTTCCACCGCTTGATGGCCCAATACGCTATATGTTCGAAATCTACGGGAAGATGACAAGTCTTCCCATAGACAAGTAGAAAATGAGACATGTCGATAGGTGTTTTGTAGGCAGTACGATATGCCCGCAATGCATCGTGTAGCTTTTGCTTCCATCCTGTTCCCATTACAAAGACAGTCTTTTGCAGAATATTCTTGATTTGCTTATTAGATGTTTCTACTTGACCACTTGTCTGTGGGTGGTATGGGGTAGCAATGTTATGCTGAACTCCAAGTTCCCGTAGGAAGTTCCGGAAGGTCTTATCTATGAAATGAGACCCTCCATCACTTATGACCATACGGGGAGTTGCAAATCGTGGGAAAATGATCTCATGGAACATTTTCCTTGCTTGCCTGGAATCAGCATTTTTGCACGGCAATGCTTCTACCCATTTTGACACATAATCAACGGCAACCAGAATACACTCGCAATCATAATACCTAGGAAAAGGTCCCATGAAATCGATACCCCATACATCAAATAATTCCACTTGGAGATTGTATGTTAGGGGCATCGCATTGCGAGCAGAGATTCCTCCATGCTTCTGGCATTTCCAACATCTGCGAATGAATTCCTTGGTATCTTCATACATTAAAGGCTAATAGAATCCACTCTGCCAGATCTTCGCCTGAGTACGGTAAACACCGTAATGACCACCATAGGGGCCAGCGTGGCATTTCTCTATAATTTTGGTGCCTTTGATTGATGGGACACACCTTCTAAGAAGGCCATCGGCACATACTCGATAGAGGTAAGGGTCATCCCTAAGGTGTCTACGACTCTCATAAATGAGTTTCTATTTGCTCTCCCCTGGTGGTACGTATCCCGTGACCATAAAGTTTACGATATCCACATACCAAGGGTGAGAGTCTGTCACCTTGAGGAGCATATCATCTCGTAGGAAGTCATTGATAGATATGTCCATGGTTTGTGTGACATCCATACGTGAAAGATGATCTGCTACTAAATTCTCTACTCCTTTCTTATCTCTTATTTCCAAATAAAATTCTTGGAGTAGAAGAATCCATCGAATTAATCTGGGTTTAGCATCCTTTTTGGTAGGCAGATATTTCAAAGCAGCATGGTCTGTGTAGACTATGACCTTTGCTCCAACCAAATAGGATCTAATCTTGTCGATAGCAAAAACTACTGCAAGGAGCTCTTTCTCAGTTGTGGCATAATTGAGTTGGGCTCATGTCAGAGTTTTGCTAGCGTAGGCTATTGCGTGATGCTTTTTATCTTTGGTTTGGCCTAAGACCGCACCAACAGCAAAGTCACTGGCATCACACATGATTTCGAATGGCAGCGTCCCATAAGGAGGTTGGATAATTGGAGCTGAGATGAGTGCCTTTTTGAGTATATCAAATGATTTAAGGCATTCATCATCAAAATCAAAGGGAGCTTCTTTAGCTAATAGGTTGGTGAGGGGTCCAGCGATTTTGGAGAAATCCTTGATAAAACGTCGGTAGAACCCCGCATGACCTAAAAAGCTGCGGATTCCCTTAATATTGATAGGAGGTGGAAGTTTTTCATTAACTTCAATTTTTGCTTTATCCACCTCTACCGCTCTCTCGGACACCAAAAGTCCAAGAACGATGCCTTCCAGGACCATGAAATGGCACTTTTCCCAATTAAACATGAGGTCATTCTCCTGGCATCTTTGTAAGACCCTATCTAAATTTTCTAGACAATGATCAAAAGTTTTTCCCTAGACGGAGAAATCGTCCATGAAAACTTCCATGATATCCTCGATCATGTCTAAAAATATAGACATCATGAATCTTTGAATGAGGCAGGAGCATTACACAGTCCAAAGGATATATGCCGGTAGGCATAGGTCCCATAAGGACATGTAAACGTGGTCTTACTTTGATCATTGGGATGGATAGGAATTTGATGATATCCCGAATACCCATCAAGGAAATAGAAGTAGGAGTATTTTGCCAATCGCTCTAACATCTCATCGATGAAGGGTAATGGAAAATGGTCTTTCCTTGTTGCCTTGTTAAGTTTTCGGTAGTCAATGCATATCCTCCATCCTGTGATGGTCCGTTGAGGAATTAATTCATTCTTCTCATTTTGAACAACCGTCATACCCCCCTTCTTAGGCACTACTTAAAATGGACTTACCCATTCACTATGACGAACAGGGTAAATAATCCTGGCATGCAGAAGTTTCAAGACTTCTTTCTTGACAACTTCCCGCATTGCATTATTCAATCGCCTTTGAGGTTCCCTTGAGGGGACACTCTCAGGGTCAATAGGAATACGATGGGTGCATGACGCTAGACTAATTCCCTTGAGATAATGAAGTGAATATCCAAAAACAGCTCTATGCCTTTCTAACATGGCTATGAGTTTGAGTATTTCATCATCTGAAAGATTGTCACTTATGATGACAAGGGCTTCCAAATCGCCATTTAGAACGGTATAACGGAGGCCTGAAGGTAGACTCTTGAGCTCAACAGGAGGTTTTGGGGAGGGCTCTTCTTTTGGCAATTCAATTTCCTCTTGAAATTCATCCTCCTCTTGGGCGAAGTCTTCTTCTCCTTCAATTTCAGGGGGTTCTAAAAATTGAAGAGTCCTAACCTCCTCCATTGGCTCATCTTGGATAGGAGATTCTGCAAATGTGTTCTTTGAGCACTGAATAGGTATGGAGAATTTTCTCCCTCCAAGATTGATATTGAGGCTTCCATCCAAAGGAACTTCCATGAGAAATTTTTCTATGGGAATCCCTATAATGATATCGAAATCTTTGATTTCGAACACGTGAAAGTATAGGAGAGACTCAACATCTTTGTGTCTAACAGACACTTGTTGCAGAACCCCACATCCTTCAAGAATGGTTCCAAATGAATCTCGGAAGGATTTGCGTGTTGGTGCCAATGGCACATCACCAAGAATGGCAAGAGCACAAGAATCGGAAATGAGATTTGCTCCAATAGTAGGGTTGTATAGGATTCTCATTGGTGTCCCTCTAATAGAACATAAAATGGTAGCCAAAGGTGAGGTCATCCGAAGAATTTCGGGTGAATTATCGACTTTAGCTGTCCACTCTCTGCTTAGTATAGAGGTCAACTCCTTGACCGTCTGACGGACGAACACCCCGTCAGGTGGTTCAGGTGGAGTTGGTGGCAATGAAGGTTTCCTATAGCAACAATACTTCGAGGTATTTCCATAATCTTCAAAAAGCTCTTCCTCGATGTAAAATGGAAACTGTGAGGGTTGAATTTCTTCTACCTTCGTAGTTTTAGGTTCGGGAGAGGATTCATCTGCCAAGGCTTGGGGTAAACAAGAAATGGGTTCATCCTTGTCCAAGAGTGTATCCTCCGTTCTTGACACGACTTCCTCTTGGGGAGGCTCATTAAGTCCCATAATGAAGGAATAATTTTCTAGAATTCTGTCCAGAAGATCCTTGCATTCTTCTGGAGTTCTATGGAGGAAAGATCCTCCAGCCGTAATGTCAAGATATAGGGTAGACTCTTTGTTTAATCCCATGAAGAAATGTTGCAAAAGCATTGGATCGGGGATTAACAAATCTGGACCAGAATTTTTCAAAAGAGAAAATCTATCCCAAGCTTCACCTATGGATTCCTTTTCCATCTGCTGGAAGCATAGTACTTCCTTTCGTAAGGAAACAATTCGGGCAATGGGAACGAAAGCAAGACAAAATTTGTCTCGTAATTCGCTCCAATCACCGTTTGTCTTCCCAACGTAGTGGTTGTACCATTGTTTGGCTTTCTCCTTGAGGGAAAAAAAGAAACAACTTCCATTTGAGAGTTTCCTGTGTCATACCTTTGATTAGAAGGCATGAACAGAGTTGTTCGAACTCTCGTAGATGGTGGTAAGGGTTTTTGCAATCCGTTCCTCAGAAGGATTGTTCCCGAACCATGGCTATAAAGCCAGGGCAAAGTTCATAGCTGGTTGAACAAATAGGTTGCACCGAAGGCGGTGGCTCACAGAACTTGCCCTTCGGAGCAGAATAAGAAAGAATGGTGGATTGCTCCATTTATATGGTGGTGGTAAGGTAAGAATAAGAAAGGTAAGATGATAGATAAGGGGGATATGATACGAGGGTGATCTTGATTCGAAGATTAACAGCAATCATTCCCCAGCAATGGCGCCAAAAATGCTTGTTGGTATTTCTTGACACCAAAGAGTTATCCGCAAACGCACGGAAATACCGTTGTTGCACTTCCCCTTAAGGAGTATTCCCAAAGGTATCGATCCAAAGAACGTGTGTGCTAATCCTTCGAACTAGTGAATCGTGGCAACATATCCTAATGCAACAATCATGGCGATAGATCCTAATGCCACGAACTAGTGAATCGTGGCAACAGATTCGTGGCGATAGATCCTAATGCCACGAACTAGTGAATCGTGGCAACAGATCCTAATGCAACGATCGTGTTCCGTGGTGATAGATGCAATGCCACGAACTAGTGAATCATGGCAACAGATTCGTGGCACTAGATCATAATGCCACGAACTAGTGAATTGTGGCAACAGATCCTAATGCAACGATCGTGTTCTGTGGCGATAGATGCTAATGTCACAAACTATTGAATTGTGGCAAAAGACCAAGCTTACTGCAATGATTTAGTATTCGTTGCAGTACAATCATTGCAACAGGGTGGAATCCTTGTATTGCCTTTACCAACAGCTGCTCAACACCATATGATAGTACCACCTTGAGCCCATAGATTAGTGCTTCATACTCCGCCATGTTGTTGATCGCCTTGAAGTCAAGGTGAACCATGTATTTGAACTTCTCCCCTGTCGGAGCGAGGAGATGGATTCCAGCTCCGGCCCCCTGCTTCTGCATGGAGCCGTCGAATTTGAGAGTCCAGTGAGGCTCAGTAAATACCGAAACCTTGGGTTCAGGCTTCTGCTCACTTGATCCCCCAGGATTTGATGGAGAGGGGGTCCATTCCGCCACAAAGTCTGCCAATGCTTGACTCTTGATCACTTGTCTTGGGACGAATTCACGATCGAACTCGGCCAATTTTGCTGCCCACTTGGCAATTTTCCTAGTAGAGTTGGGGTTATGCAAGATTGCAGGCAGTGTATAAGAGGTTACCGCTGAAATCTTGTGAGCTTGGAAGTAGTGATGAAGCTTCCTAGAGGCAATAAGAACTGTGTAGAGCATCTTATGCACCTCCAGGTCCCGAGTCTTGGCGTCATGGAGTACTTCACTGATGAAGTACACTAGGCGCTGGACTGTCTGGACCCTCTGGAAGGGGCCCGGGGCTTCCTCCTCATCAACCCGGACCCTCCCGGAGGGGTTCGGGCCTTCTTTGGGGACCTCTAGGTTCTTACTAGAGGAACCCGAAGCTCCTTCTGGAGTGACCCGAACCTTCCCGAAAGGATCCGGATCTTCTTATTCAGCAACAGTAACTCCTTCATTTGAAGGACGTTGATCCTCTGGCGTCTCACCTTGAGGATCCAAGTCTGGGGGCTGGGACCCAGACTCGCCTTCGGGTAGTTCCGGACCTTCACGAAGGGGTCTGGATTCCTGAACTGGAGATGATTCTGGTCTTTCCGCAACCAAGACCATGCTGACAACTTCGTCAGTTGCCGAAATGTAAAGCAGAAGTGGCTCACCAAGATTCGGAGCTACCAAAGTTGGTAGAGTGGTGAGGAGTTTTTTTAGCTCTTGGAAAGCCTTTTCTGCTTCTTCAGACCATTGGAATGGTCCGGACTTCCTCAATAGTTTGAAGAAGGGTAGTACCCGTTCCGCCAGTCTTGATATGAACTGGCTGAGGGCAGCTAGACACCCAGTCAACTTCTGGACATCCTTGATGTGGGCTTGTGGCCGCATGTTTTCAATAGCTTTAATCTTCGCCGGATTCACCTCTATTCATCGATGGTTCACCAAGAATCCAAGAATTTTTCCCGAGCTAACCCCAAAGACACACTGGTCTGGGTTCAGCTTTGTGCGTGTGATTCACAACTTGTCGAAGATAGCTTGCAAGGTGTCAAGGAATGACTCCTTGTTCTTGATCTTGACGACGATGTCATCGACGTACACTTCCACTGCATCTCTAATGAGCTCTCCAAACGTTTTGTACATAGCTCGCACAAATGTTGAAGCAGCGTTTTTGAGACTGAATGGCATGGCAGTGTAACAGTATAATCCATCTACTGTGATGAAGGCAGTATGCTCTTCATCTTCCTTACCCAAAATATGCGTCTAGGAAACACAATAATTGACACCTGGAGGTGGAATCCACAATCTGATCTATTCTAGGTAGTGGAAATGGATCCTTTGGGCATGCCTTATTTAGTGTTGTGTAGTCGATACACATCCGAGGCTTCCCGCCGGCCTTAGGTACAACGACTGGGTTTGCTAGCCATTTTGGGCGGAAGACTTCTAGGATGAATCCAGCTTCGAGCAACTTCTTCACTTCTTGACGTTTGAAGTTTTGTCGCTCTACTGATTGCTTCCGAGGCTTCTGATGTACAGGTCGAGCGTCGGGATAAATCTTCAGATTGTGCTCAATCACTTCCCTAGGGATCCCAGGCATTTGTGACGGTTGCCAGGCAAACACGTCCACATTACCCCGAAGGAAAGTGATGAGTGTGAGTTCCTATTTGTCGTTCAGACCTCCCGATATACGGGTGGTCTGACCAGTGTCAGAACCAATTTGGACGACTTTGACGAGAATGTCGGTGTTGCCGCTTGGTTGCACACGAGGTGCGGAAGTTGAGCCTCGATGACGAATGCTCGGGGGCTTCAGAGCTTGCTCCTTTCCGAATTCTTCCTCCTGTGTTGTAGCAAGTGCGTGGAGTTCTTCCAGAGCAGTAACTGCCAGAGAAGCCAATGGGACGCGTCGAGACGTTTTGATAACCGAGAGGGATGCAAACCGCGGTTTTTTATAAGAATAAATTGTTTTTCCCCGCATACGCTGGGCTCTTTGCGTGTGAAATAAAAAATTTCTCCTTTTATCGAAAAACATCTCCTTTAATGATGCCAAATTTTCCCCTTTAGCCCACTTCGTGCGTGAATCGAATTGTGTGACCCTCCACACCGGAGGCCTCTAGAGTGGAGACAATGAACTCTAGAAAATAAAAGAAAAGTGGAGACAATGAACTCCAGAAAAGAAAAGAAATGAAGAGAAAAATGTTAGAAAAAATAGGTACGCATATCATAGATGAACAGTAAATGAGCTTACTCGAACTTTTCAAGCTTGAGCTCATCAAGCTGGCAAGCTCAAGCTTGGGTCATTTAGAATCGGCACAATACTAAACTTCATCCTCAAACTTTCAATCAAAATCGTCTCTCACGTATGGAAATCCGAAATACAATGGACATACCTATCAATCATTTCCTACATGATGATATGTTGCTAAAGGTGATCGACTAAAACCCTTGGTATGCAGACATCATAAACTTCATGGTTACGGGGTACGTACCTCCAGGGCAGGATAAGAAAAAGCTCATTTTTGAGGGTCAACGTCACCCTGGGATGATCCATACCTCTATAGGGTATGTTCTGATGGGCTACTTAGAAGGTGCGTCCCAACAATCGAAGGCACCAAAATCATCAAAAGATGCCATGCGACACCTTATGGCGGGCACTACGGTGTTCACCGTATTCAGGCAAAGATCTGGCAAAGCATATTCTTTTGGCCCTCAATGTATGAGGATACAAAGGAATTCATTCAAAGATGTCAGAAATGCCAAAAGCATGGAGGAATCACTGCTCGCAATGCGATGCCCCTCACATACAATCTCCAAGTAGAATTATTTGATGTGTGGGGGGTCGACTACATGGGACCTTTTCCAAAGTCCTACGATTGCGAGTATATTTTGGTGGCCGCAGATTATGTGTCCAAATGGGTTGAAGCATTACCATGCAAACATGTCGATGCCAGTACCGCTCAAAATTTTTTCCATGAAATCATTTTCCTACTGTTTGGAACTCCACCAATGGTCATAAGTGATGGAGGGTCTCATTTCATCGATAAGACCTTCCAGAGCTTTCCGAGGGAGCTTGGGGTTAGGCATAACATTGCTATGCAATTCCATCCCCAAACAAGCGGTCAAGCAGAAATTTCAAACAAACAAATCAAGAATATTCTGCAAAAGACCATCTTTGAGATGGGGAATGGATGGGAGAACAAACTACCCGATGCACTTTGGGCATACCGTACCGCCTTTAAGACACCCATTGGGATGTCATCTTCCCAAATTGTCTACCAGAAAACTTGTCATTCACCAGTAGAATTGGAACAATCAGCATATTGGGCTATCAAGAAATGGAACATGGATCTCCACGAAGCTGGACAGTTGTGCAAAATGCAAATTTCTCAATTGGAAGAATGGAGCGATAAGGCATACCATAGTGCCAAGATCTAGAAGGTAAAAACCAACAGGTGGCACGATAATAGAATTACGCTCAAAGAGTTCAAGCCTGGAGATAAAGTCCTACTTTTCAACTCTAGAGTCAAACTTTTTGGACATGGGAAACTAAAAAAGTAAAAGGAAGGTCCCTATACTGTGGTAGTACCTCATCTCATGGAGCAATTACACTCCAAAATTATGAAGGTCGTCTATTCAAAGTAATTTGGCACCGTCTCAAGATTTTTTAGAACCCGAAGAAAATTTGGACAAAGAGGAAGATGTAGTCAATTTGATTGACTTTCATGCCTATCATTGAAGTTTGGTTAAATTTCCCAAGTCCAATAATGCCATGTCCAACCCTCATCACTCTTTTCCAATCATCCCACTATCCCCATTTGTCTAAGTAGGAGAGAAGTAAAATTTAAAGCATCACAAATACTTTCCTACTTAGGAGTTAGGCACTCATTTTGATTCTATCATACAAAGTGCCTTTTTCAAATAAATTGCGACTCACCGGTGCAGGTACCATCGGTAGAGTCTTTCACTTTTCCGTGTTTTAGTATCAAATAAATACAAGTACAAGAACAAGTGTGGGGGAGGTCCCACAGGCCTCCTAAAGTGCAACATGCCCGGGCCACCATGAAAGAACAATTCAAGGCGTCACATGAAGGACCACGAGAAGATTTGACCAAGTCATGATGCCTTGGCCCACCCTTCTTCATTCAGGTGATGGTTTGCGCTCTCTCATCTCTTATCCCTCTACACTTGATTTTTGTGTCGAATTTGATGATGCATGATAATATCATTAAAATTCAACTCATCAGAAATTAAAATCGTGCAATTTCATATATCATATTTTGCTAGAGAATGGAATATGTCTACTTCTCATTTCCATTTCATTACCATGTTCTTGAACCACATATCAATTTAGGAAAAACATGTCATCTAAGTATTTTATTGGTGTGATATGGTAAATGAGTGAAACTTGGAAACTCTCGATTCTAGGATTGAGTTTTCGTATTGCAATTTTTAAAGTCATCAGATTTTTGCCATCCTCTCTCATTATAATTTAAATGCCCACCAAGGCCATATGATGGGGATATTGAAAACCACATGTATATGCCACTTTGCATTTTCATTGAACTTCGTCAAACTCTTGACCCTTTTGAGTGACTTGCATGAAATCTTTGATTAGAAATTTCTTGTGCAGTACAACGTATTCCGTGATTTTCACACATCCACCATCAAAAGATACTCCATGCAAATTCTTCAAAATCCGCTCTCAAATAAAAAGATACACAAAAAGGAGTAGAAGGAATGGATATAAGGGCTCACTCAAAATAAAAGAGAATTCAAAAAAAAAAAAGAGCCAATAAGTAGCCATGTTTCATCCTTGCACAAAAAAAAAAGAGAGTGATCAATTGGGAGTCATCATCACCATTCATCATCCACCATCCACAATAAGTGCACAAGAATTTCTCTAGTCATTGGTTCTTGGTTCATGGTCTTCTCATGTTGATCTCGTTTTTGACTTAGTAACATATGAATTGCAAGTGAGCCACTTCTTATCCTTACCAAGCTCCACAAAAAAGCCATATTTAGTTGTACGAAAAGATGTGGCAACTCATGCCAATGTGGGGACTAAACACATTGTGAGACGAGAGCATTATTTTGAGGAGCATGGCAATAACTTTTTGACTTGTGAAAATATAGCAATTTCCATGTTTATATCAGTAGGAGGAGTCCAAGTGAACAACATTCAAGCCGTTCCATCTCTCAAACACCCAAGATGATGTGGTAGCCATATATCAAAGATTCTTGAACAAAGGTATGTGTTGAAATGTTTTGTATACATATTTCGTACTTGTAGCTGAATTATGATATCGCTTAGTTATTCTTGCCTTAACTCGACGACGAGTAAAGGACTAAGTGTGGGGGAGTTTGTTGACGGTCCTTAATTGCCAAACCGACCGTCAATTTTCTGCATAAAATCTATGGATTCGACAACCAAAACAGTGGTAGGAGTTATTTCTTAACTATCTCCACAAGTGTTGGTGCAATTGTGTATGCGCGTGAATTATGCCCATAATTAGAGGTATTTACAGGGACCAATCCATGAAACACACCTTCCGACCAATCAAGCATAGGCACAAGGATTCTTCGGCCCATTCGGAGGAGAAAACGAAATATAAATGAGGGGAATCACCCATACCCATAATGGGCCCCACAAAACAGCCTCCCAGATGAAAAACACCGCTTTTGGGGCCACCAGAAAGTCGGTTGAAGTGCCAGTTCGGCCGACATGATAAACATGCCAAATGTGCTCAATCACCACGTTTTGGCTCCTCACAGCTTAGAGATCGCGGTTGTGACTGAGTCCCTCACTTTTTCTAGAGCCAAACCGACCCTTGGAGGGTATAAATAGGGGGTAGGGGCCTCCCTCACTCCCCACACAAAAAGCTTGAGTCTAGTACTCCACTCCAAAGGCGTAGTGCTGCCAAAGTGCTTAGAAAATAGGGAGAGAGTGAGAAATAGGAGTAGGAGGCTTCGACTTGTCGTGCTTCTTCCACTTAAGGATAGGGTTCGGGCTTGTCGAACCCTTTCTACCTTTGTACCTCAACAGTTCTTTCCATCTCAATTAAGGTACATGATTTCCATTTGAGTTTATTTATTTAATTCAAGCTAGTTAATTCCTTAGTTTCTTGTTTGTTCATTGCTCTATTCATTTAGAGGCCTTAGCATTTGCTAGAGAGTTTAGAGAAGTAATCGATAGTGTAGGTGTGGTGTCTAGGCTTGACGTCACCTTTGATTATCTTGTAGTCCACGGGGTGTAGAGGTAGGCGGTAGAAGTTGATAGCCCTATGTGTCCATTGTAATCTTCTACGTTCGAATACGACACAGGCTCTTGGCGGGAGTTGCTTGGTAGACCAAGGTAAGCCCGTGCCCAATACAAGCTGCTAATGATCGACTTGCTTTGAATTAAAACCCCTCCTCTTAGGAAATCCACTCTATCCCTTGCCTACCACCAAGCTTTGTGTCCTTGGGTGAATTAGTTAGAAGATTAGCACACACGTTCCTTGGATTTGATACCCTTGGAAATACTCTTAAGGGGGAAGTGCTATAGCGGTTTTGCCATGCGCTTGCGGCTTTTCATCTGTGACGTACCAGCCGTCAACAAGCATTTCTGGCACCGTTGCCAGGAACGGTTGTTGTTGATATTTGAACCTTGTTCACCCTCGTATCTAATTTTTATCTTATTCTGTACCTTTCCACGATCTAAACTATGGAGCAACCCACCATTCTTTCTCTATCTGCTCCTAAGGATTAGTTTTGTGAGCCTCCGCCATCGGCGGATCCCATTTGCTCAACTAGCTATGAACTCCACCCTAGCATTATAGCCATGGTTCGGGAGCTATCCTTCTAAGGGACGGATTGTGAGAATCCCTACCATCACCCACGAGAGTTTGAGCAATTGTGTTCATGCCTTCTAATCAAGGGCATGACAAAAGAAACCCTTAAGTGGAAATTGTTTTCCTTTTCCCTCAAGGGAAGAGCGAAGCGATGGTACACTGTGATGCCCGGTTCCGAAAAATGAACCAAGCTAACGCATATGTGTGCCCAGGATGTTCATCACACATACATGAGTGCAATCAAAAAAGGATATATAGAAAATTACCACAGAACAAGATTAATTATCAAATTTTATTACACAACCCATATTATTCTCGAATACAAGCTCCAATGTATATTAATATCAAGTTTGACTAATGCAGTGGAAATAAACTAATTAAGCAACTAAGCAAACTAAGCATAAGGGATAGCGCAGCTCCAATCAATACCAAAGGCAAAGCTGACGGTAGACACGGCCTAGAACTCCGCATTATGAACATTAAACTCCCAATCCTGACGTGCAACTGTTGGGGGGGATTACAAGAGTGAGTACATGTCGTACTCAGCAAGTGTGGAAAGTATGACATGTGGCTGATTCAAAAGACGACAATAATAATGGCAAAGTGTTGAAAAGTACATTAAAATACTTGAAAAGCAATATATTATATGTATGTGAAGTAAACCCATCATAATCATAAGTAATACCATAATACCAAATCTGAATTCATTACCATCATCAATAATTCCAGATTTCACCATTTGCCAATAACCATATTCAATACCAGAAATGAATCCATAACCATAATACCAACCATAACCATCGCAAATACCATCCCAATACCAAGTACCCTCTAATCATGGAAGTTGTCCAGATGCTCATAACCGGAAGCATGACTATTATGATAGTTTTATTTAACTCTGCACAGATTGTACCTCTTTACCCACGTGTTTGTGATTTCATCACCCGTCGGCGACTAAAGAACCTCCCTTATGCCAATTACACTTCCTTTGGTGTATAGCCAAAAGATCACAAAATAGCCTTTACAAAGGGATTACTAGCCTATTTAGACCCCACTGAGGTTTCACCGGTGGCGATGTCTCCAACTGAGCATATCTTCAACCAAGGGCCCCCTCTTGAGCCATTCAGATCCCAGGGTAGTCCCGCCAATCATCAACAAACCAAATCCGACTACCCCTTCCCCGAGCATCCACAAAGGTCCAAATAGCACTTGCAAAGCCCTAATTAATCAGCTATGCCGCACCCATACTTGGCCTCGTGGTGGCACTATAGTCCTGGCTTATTCTCACATGAATCGGTCCTTAGATCTAAAGCAAGCAAACCACCATATAGTCCAACCCATCCACATACCAGGCTTGCTTAGATCACCCATTACCATATCATATTTAACCAGTTCATGTGAACCACAATCTCATTAATACATAATTAAATTGAGTGGTATAGTTGTTTTCCATCCCAGTTGATTAAGCGAAGCAAAAGGTAAAAAGCCCTTCCCGACTCTCTACCATATGTCCCAGGTGACAAGGGTGGTTTAACAAGTCTAGTAATCTTCCTATCATAGGATTCCCATCAAAATTGACACAAGCATGTAATTTTGCAAACACAACATTTATTTTAAAAACAGGATCAATATGCTTCAAGGACACTTGCCTTGCTCTTGCAATTGATTAGGATCAAAGCCTTCAAACTCTTGGTGTTGTAGATCCTCCGCGGCACTCTCTAACGCAAATCCATCAAATCCACACAATAAACATACAAGACAAGAAACACAATCAAAGAGTGCACATATATACTCAATATAACATGACATGCATGATTGATGCACATGCAAGGTAGAACTTGTTACTAGATTGCTTTTAATAATAACTAACTAGTTCTAATAGATTTTAACAAGTTTATACAGGTTTGGATTAAATTAGATCAAATTTTAGAATTAATTCAACACAATTTAACCAGAAGGATCGGACTAGTCCACTAGGGACCGGACAAGTCCGCACTTTACGAGATCAGCAGATTAGGGTTTTCTAGATCGATGTGAATTTGGAAATTAGAGGTTGAATTCTCGTAAGGAAAAGATAATAGAAGGTATACCAGGTGTTTAGAACTCCAATGAATCAAGAAACTTGGAGGTAACACTTGGATCTTGGTGATCTAGGGTTGATGATGAACTTGGGGATGAATTGGTGATGAAGAACGAAACTTGGTGGAGATCTTGATCCTCTTTCATTTCCTCCTCTTCTTCTTCTTGCTTGGGATCTTCTCCTCCCTCCTTGATGGTGGCTCTCCACGAACTAGGGTTTGGGTGGGTGGAAAAGTGGCAAATAGATGTTAATCCAAGGGGTGGGGTTATTTATATAGAGGTGGAGGCTAGGGTTAGATGGATTTCGAGTTTTGGGATGAGTAGAGGCCGGTTTAGAGTCCCACACGGGCTCTAGAAGAGTTAGGCACGACGTCCCTAGGCCCACTTAACATGAAACCCAAGAAACAAGTCGTATTACAAAAGATCAACTCGGAGTCACGAAATATCGGACATGTCCGGACAGAATCGGACTAGTCCGAAGTCGTCCAGTGAGAAAATCGGACAAGTCTGGCCAAACATCGGACAAGTCCGAATTTGAACAGAGAGGAAAACAGACAAGTCTGCTGGAACCCCGAACTAGTCCGGAAAAGTCCAAGGACTTAGCAATTTTCAAGGATTCATGGAATAACAGACTAGTCCGCACAAAATCGGACAAGTCCGAAAGTTTCCAGGGGCCAAAATCGGACTAATCCACAGCAAAAACGGACAAGTACGTTTTTAGTCAGAGAGAAATCGGACTAGTCCTCAGCAAAATCGGACTAGGCCGCACTTTCCTGCGTTTTAAGTGCAGTTTTGTTCAAAATCAATTTTAAATGCTCCAAATCAATTTTATACTCGTTCCTCTTGATGTGGGTTAGTGTTAAACATGTATATGAATGTATGCAAGGCATGATGCATGAAAATGAGGGTGTTACAAACCTACCCCCCTTAAAATGAATCTCGCCCTCAAGATTCGACGCGGAAGAGAAGAGATAGGGAAAGTCCTTCTTGAGATCACCCTCCAATTCCCACGTCGCTTCTTTTTCTGTGTGGTGCTTCCATTGAACTTTACACCATCTAATAACCTTGTTCCTTGTGACCCTCTCCTTAGTTTCCAAGATTTTGACCGGTTGTTTGGCATAAGTCAAATCTTCCTCTAGTTCCAATTCTTCCATTGGCGCTTGTTCTTCCGGTACTCTCAAGCACTTCTTGAGCTGGGAAACATGAAAGACATCATGTACGTCTGAAAGATGAGCTAGCATCTCCAACTTGTACGCTACTTCTCCTCTTTTGTCCAAAATCTTGAATGGTCCAATATAACGAGGTGCTAGCTTTCCTCTTATGTTAAACCTCTTATGACCCCTCATCGGTGACACCTTGAGGTAAACAAAATCTCCTATTTCAAAGGCTAATTTCCTTCTCCTATTGTCCGCATAGCCCTTTTGTCTTGATTGGGCAGCCCTCAGGTTCTCACGAATTATTTGGACTTGCTTTTCGGCTTCTTACAACACATCCGGACCAAATACTTGAGTTTCTCCTGCCTCATTCTAGAATAAAGGTGTCCTACACTTCCACCCATAAAGCGCTTCTTATGGTGACATCTTCAAACTTGCTTGGTAAATATTGTTGTATGAAAATTCCGCGTATGGCAGGCTTTTGTCCCAACTCTTCCCATGCTTCAAAGAACAAGCTCTTAACATGTCCTCCAAAATCTGATTGGTCCTCTCGGTTTGTCCATCCGTTTGAGGATGATATGCTGAACTAAAATTCAACCTCGTTCCCAATGCTTCATGCAATTTTTGCTAAAATCTGGAAGTGAATTGAGAACCTCTATCCGAGACTATCTTCTTCGGAACTCCATGTCGACACACAATATGCTCCATGTATATCTCGGCCAATTGTGCAGCTGTATATTTGGTCCTACGGGGACAAAATGAGTTGACTTGGTTAAGCGATCCACAACTACCCAAATTGAGTCATACTCGGACTAAGTACGTGGTAACCCAACTATGAAGTCCATTCCGATTTCTTCCCACTTCCATTCCGGGATCTTCAATGGTTGCAATAATCCAGCTAGCCTTTCATGTTCCGCCTTGACTCGTTGACACACATCACACAATGCCACATATTCAACTATGTCCTTCTTCATGCTACCCCACCAATAGCAGGTCTTCAAGTCTTTGTACATCTTTGTACAACCAGGGTGAATTGAGTAAGGCGAGTCATGTGCCTCCTTTAATATTGTCTCTCGAATATGCTTCACATTGGGCATGACAATCCTCTTTCCAAGCCATAAGGTACCATGTTCATCCTCGTCAAATCTGAATTCTCTCCCTTCTTTGGTCCTTTCCTTGATTTCCTTGATCTCCTCATATGCGGTTTGTGCCTCTCGAATTTCTTTCTCCAAGGTTGGGTTTAACTCCATCATCTACATCTCATTTACAAACCCGAGGTTCAACCGTTCAAACTCCTTACATAACTCGAATGGTAACTCTCAAACTGTGAGTTGATGACTTACTCCTTTTCTACTCAAAGCATGGGCCACTACATTGGCTTTTCCCAGATGGTAGTTGATCCCCAAATCATAATCTTTGATGAGCTCAAACCATCTTCGTTGCCTCAAGTTCAGATCCGTTTGTGTGAAAATATACTTCAAACTATTATGATCCGTATAAATTTCACACCTATGTCCAAGAATATAGTGCCTCCAAATCTTCAATGCATGTACCACGGCTGGAAGTTCCAAATCGTGTGTGGGGTAATTCTGCTCATGTTTCTTCAATTGTCTTGATGCATAGGCGACCACTTGACCATCTTGCATCAATACACACCCAAGTCCTTGTCTTGATGCATCACAATAGATGTCAAAACTCTTGCTTACATCCGGCAATACCAACACTGGGGCTGTTGTCAACCTCTTCTTTAACTCCTCAAAACTATTTTGACAAGCTTGAGTCCATTTGAAAGCCTTTCCCTTCATTAGCAACTCCATCATTGGCTTGGCTATCTTGGAAAAGTCTTTGATGAATTGACAGTAATATCCAGCCATCCCAAGAAAACTCCTTATCTCCTTTACATTTTGAGGCGGTTTCCACTTCAACACGTCTCTCACATTTCTGGGGTCAACCGATACTCCTCCTCCTGAAATTATATGACCCAGAAACGACACCTCTCTCAACCAAAACTGACACTTGTTGAACTTGGCATAAAATTGATGCTCCCTCAATTTCTGCAACGTAAGCCTCAAGTGTTCCTCATGCTCTTTCTCATCCTTCGAGGAGACCATAATGTAATCAATAAACACCACAATGAACTTATCCAAGTACTCCATGAAGACCTTATTCATGAGGTACATAAAGTAGGCAAGCGCATTTGTCAATCCAAAAGACATCACGGTGTACTTATAAGATCCATACCGTGTCCTAAAAGCTGTCTTGGGTCTATCCGATGGTCAAATCTTCATTTGAAAGTATCCTGACCTCAAATCAATCTTAGAGAAGACACAAGCACCCTTCATCTGATCAAACAAGTCTTCTATACGTGGCAAGGTGTACTTGTTCTTGATTGTCACCTCGTTGAGAGCTCGGTAATCCACGCACATCCTTTGGAATCCATCCTTCTTGTCCACGAATAGAACGGGCGCTCCCCAAGGCGAAGAGCTAGGGTGAATAAAACCCTTCTCTAATTGCTCTTGAATCTGCTTCTTGAGCTCCGCTAATTCCATAGGAGGCATCCTATACGGCCTCTTAGCTATAGGTGCAGTTCCAGGTACTAAATAAATAACAAACTCAATGTCTCGATCAGGTGGCATACCTGGCAACTTGTCCGGAAAAAAATCCAAAAATTTACACACCACCGGAATCTCCTCAATTGAGGCACCGTCCATATGATTCAACTCCAATTGCTTAGGTGCGGTTTGAGATGCTTCCAATTCTACGGTGATCCCTTCTTTATTGGTCAACTTTACCATCTTTGTGGCACACTCAATAACTCCATTGTGCTTCCTCAACCAGTCCATACCAAGTATAATGTCCAATCCTTGAGAATCCAAAACAATGAGGTTGGCGGAGAAGTCTACCCCCCTTATTCTAAGGCTTACTTTTGGACATACTATATTTGTCCTCATCTTTCCTCTAGGAGACTTAACCAATAGAGTAAACTTCATATGAGAGATAGGCAAACTATACTTGGCAGCATACTTCGATGCAATGAATGAATGCGATGCTCCAGAATCAAATAACATAGCCGCGGGGTTGGAGTTGGCGAGAAACATACCAATGACCACGTCATCCGCTTGTTGAGCATCCTCCGTTGAGACATGGTTCATGTTGCCACGAGCAAAATTCTGCTGTCCACGGCTTCCTTGTGGCTGTCCTCCATTGGGTCATGGGTTTTGCCTCGGCGCATTGCTTCCTTGACCAAGGCCTGACTTAGGACATTGATGCACAAAGTGTCCAGTTTCTCCACAAGTATAACACTTCTTAACTCCACCAGAATTATTGGGACGAGCTTGGTTTTGAACATTTGCAGCAGGAAAATTAGCACGAGGTGCATAAGGCATTGGAGGCCTAGGTGCTTGCATAACAGGGTGTTGCTGCACAAACTGAGTTGGGCGTGGTGCATAACCAGGGCGCTGAGCAGGGATAGATGAGCTGTAATAGGGCGCATTGGGTGGTGCAAGGCGAGGGCGCACATTAATTACTTGTTGTTGTCCTTGATATGGCGCCTTCCTCTTGATTTCTTGCTCCATCTCACGGACCTTGTTCTCAACCACAATTGCTTTATCCACAAGCTTCTGAAAATTTGCGTAGTCACAATTGAGCAATTGCACTTGGATCTCATTGTTGAGGCCCCTCATGAACAAGTATTGTTTCCGGCTATCCCGACTAACATCCTCGGGTGCATACCTTGAGAGTTGAGTGAATTTATTGAGGTATTCACTCATGCTTTATCTTCCTTGCCTTAAGTTCTTAAATTCTTGCCTCTTCAAGATCATAACACCTTCCGGCACGTAATGAGAACAGAAACTCTCCTTGAATTCTGCCCAAGTAATTCTCTCTTGGTTCTCATGAGCATTGCAATAAGAATCCCACCAATCAACAGCTGCTCCAACTAGTTGATGAGAAGAAAATAGGACCTTCTCTCGGTCACTGTATTGGACAATAGCATGTTTCTTCTCCACGGACTTGAGCCAATAATCTGCATCCATAGGATCGGCGGCTTGAGCAAAGGTTGGCGGCCTAGTCCTCATAAACTCTCCCAATCGGTTATGAGGGGGCGGGGGTGGCAGTGGAGGCATGTGGGGCTGGTTGTTGATGCTGCCAGCCTGCAGCTGTCCCATTGTTTGTATCATGGTCTGCATGAGATGGTTTTGCATAGCCAATAGCTGCTCAATGTTGATAGCTCCCTGAGTAGATCCTTGCCTGATGTTGTTCTGAGGCACTCCATTGTTCTCCTCCTCATCATTGCCATCCCTCTGGTTGCGAGTCCTCACCATCTGAAGAAAAGCAATAGGTAATAATTAGAGAACGTCCCCAACTATATGCATCAAGGGATATGAAACTAAACAGCTAGCTACACTAGCCTAGGTGGACATGGCAATGCTAAAGCACCCCAAAATCCTCTATTAAGCACACAAGCAAGCAATATATATAGCAAATAGCACACCAACAAAATCAAATCGATTCCTGAGTGCTCCTATGTGCTCTAAAGTGTCCATTCTATCTAGGCTGCATCCTACGGTCAACCTGTGGCTCTGATACCAATCTGTGACGCCTAGTTCCGAAAAATGAACCAAGCTAACACATATGTGTGCCTAGGATGTTCATCACACATACACGAGTGCAATCACAAAAGGATATACAGAAAATTACCACAGAACAAGATTAATTATCAAATTTTATTACACAACCCATATTATTCTCGAATACAAGCTCCAATGTATATTAATGACAAGTTTGACTAATACAGCGGAAATAAACTAATTAAGCAACTATGCAAACTAAGCATAATGGATAGCGCAGCTCCAATCAACACCACAGGCAAAGCTAACGGTAGACACGGCCTAGAACTACGCATTATCACCATTAAACTCCCAATCCTGACCAGCAACTGTTGGGGGGATTGCAAGAGTGAGTACATGTCGTACTCAGCGAGTGTGGAAAGTATGACATGTGAGTGATTCAAAAGACGACAATAATAATGGCAAAGTGCTGAAAAGTACATTAAAACATTTGAAAAACAATATATTATATGTATGTGAAGTAAACCCATCATAATCATAAATAATACCATAATACCAAATCTAAATTCATTACCATCATCAATAATTCCAGATTTCACCATTTGCCAATAACCATATTCAATGCCAGAAATAAATCCATAACCATAATACCAACCATAACCATCCCAAATACCATCCCAATACCAAGTACCCTCTAATCATGGAAGTTGTCCAGGTGCTCATAACCGGGAGCACGACTATCATGGTAGTTTTATTTAACTCTGCAGAGATTCTACCTCTTTACCCACGTGTTTGTGATTTCATCACCCGTCGGCGACTAAAGAACCTCCCTTATGCAAATTACACTTCCTTTGGTGTATAGCCAAGAGATCACAAAATAGCCTTTACAAATTGATTACTAGCCTATTTATACCCCACTGAGGTTTCACCGGTGGCGATGTCTCCAACTGAGCACATCTTCAACCAAGGGCCCCCTCTTGAGCCATTCGGATCCCAGGGTAGTCCCGCCAATCATCAACAAACCCAATCCGACTACCCCTTCCCCGAGCATCCACAATGGTCCAAATAGCACTGGCAAAGCCCTAATTAATCAGCTACGCCGCACCCATACTTGGCCTCGTGGTGGCACTGTAGTCCTGGCTTATTCTCGCATGAACCGGTCCTTAGATCTAAAGCAAGCAAACCACCATATCGTCCAACCCATCCACATATTAGGCTTGCTTAGATCACCCATTATCATATCATACTTAACCAGTTCATGTCAACAACAATCTCATTAACACATAATTAAATTGAGTGGTATAGTTGTTTTCCATCCCAGTTGATCAAGCGAAGCAAAAGGTTAAAAGCCCTTCCCGACTCTCTACCATATGTCACAGGTGACAAGGGTGGTTTAACAAGTCTAGTAAACTTCCTATCATAGGATTCCCATCAAAATTGACACAAGCATGCAATTTTGCAAACAAAACATTTATTTTAAAAACAGGATCAATATGCTTCAAGGACACTTGCCTTGCTCTTTTAGTTGATTAGGATCAAAGCCTTCAAACTCTTGGTGTTGTAGATCCTCCGCGGCACTCTCTAGCGCAAATCCGTCTAATCCACACAATAAACATACAAGACAAGAAACACAATCAAAGAGTGCACATTTATTACTCAATATGACATGACATTCATGATTGATGCACATGCAAGGTAGAACTTGTTACTAGATTGCTTTTAATAATAACTAACTAGTTCTAATAGCTTTTAAGTAGTTTATACAGGTTTGGATTCGAGTAGATCAAATTTTAGAATTAATTCAACACAATTTAACCAGAAGGATCGGACTAGTCCGCTAGGGACCGCACAAGTCCGCACTTTACGAGATCAGCAGATTAGGGTTTTCTAGATCGACGTAAATTTGGATATTAGGGGTTGAATTCTCGTAAGGAAAAGATAATAGAAGGTATACTAGGTGTTTAGAACTTCAATGAATCAAGAAACTTGGAGGTAACACTTGGATCTTGGTGATCTAGGGTTGATGATGAACTTGGGGATGAATTGGTGATGAAGAACAAAACTTGGTAGAGATCTTGATCCTCTTTCGTTTCCTCCTCTTCTTCTTCTTGCTTGGGATCTTCTCCTCCCTCCTTGATGGTGGCTCTCCACGAACTAGGGTTTGGGTGGGTGGAAAAGTGGCAAATAGATGTTAATCAAGGGGTGGGGTTGTTTATATAGAGGTGGAGGCTAGGGTTAGATGGATTTCGAGTTTTGGGATGAGTAGAGGCCGGTTTAGAGTCCCACACGGGCTCTAGAAGAGTTAGGCACGACATCCCTAGGCCCACTTAACGTGAAACCCAAGAAACAAGTCATAAAACAAAAGATCAACTCGGAGTCGCGAAATATCGAACAAGTGCAGACAGGACCAGACTAGTCCGAATTCGTCTAGAGAGAAATTCGGACAAGTCTGGCCAAACATCGGACACGTCCAAATTTGAACAGAGAGGAAAACGGACAAGTCCGTTGGAACACCAGACTAGTCCGAAAAAGTCCAAGGACTTAGCAATTTTCAAGGATTCATGGAATAACGGACTAGTCCGCACAAAATCGGACAAGTTCGAAAGTTTCTAGGGGCCAAAATCGGACTAATCCGCAGCAAAAACGGACAAGTCCGTTTTTAGTCAGAGAGAAATCAGACTAGTCCTCAGCAAAATCTTACTAGTCCGCACTTTCCTGCGTTTTAAGTGCAGTTTTGTTCAAAATCACTTTTAAAAGCTCTGAATCAATTTTAAACTTGTTCCTCTTGATGTGGGTTAGTGTTAAACATGTATATGAATGTATGCAAGGCATGATGCATGAAAATGAGGGTGTTACATACACTCATACCGTTGGGAGAGCACATGGAAAATGGAATGAAATTCCAGACAATTATTGTCTTGCATTTTTTCCACTCTCCAAAGTTGCCTCTCTACGAAGGGAAATTCTCAACTTTCAGCAAATCGAGAAGGAATCTATAGGTGCAGCCTGGGCTAGATTCTCATTGCTAACCAAATCAGGCCCGGGTATGTCTACTCCCGAGCATGTGTTATAACAACACTTTTTTTTCGGGCTTGACAAGGATTCTGCCCTATACCTCGACATAACGTCTGGAGGTTCTTTCCTCCATAAGACACCAAATGAAGGATGGGAAATTCTAGAACGCATTTTAGAAAATACATCCTTCATCGCTGATCTTATTGAACCTCCTCAAGAGGAAGCCAAGTCGAGACATGAGGGTCCCCCCATAGTCACCCCAGAACCCATACCATGTTCATCTCAAATTGTTACTACAAGATCCTCACTCGAACCAAAAGACACCGAAGGGAGAAGAAATTTGGCCTTCAGAGTTTAAATTATGCTTTGAGGAAAAACTTTTTGAAGATTTTGGAAAGACCTCGAAGTATTATTATGGAAGGAAACCATCATTACATCCCTCACTCCTTGATCCACCCAAAGGAAAATTCCTTCACATAACGATCAAGGAGTTGCCTTCAATCATGAATACGGAATGCACGGTGGAGGTTGAGCTTTCACCTAAAATTATTCGGGTAAACTCACCGTCAGCAACAATTCGATGTCTTATTAGAGGGGTAATGGTGAACGTCCTTTATGATCCCACTGTTGGAGCCAATATCATTTCCGAAAATTGTGCAATAGCCATTTTGGGTGATCTACCCTGGGCTCCCACAAGAAAATCCTTCAGAGACTCCTATGGAAACATCAAGGAAGAATATGAGATTTTAAAAAAATGTGTCTATAAGACATGAGAACATTGAGTTCTGCCCTGATTTTCATGTCTTCAAAGTCCAAGACTTCGATGTAATGATAGGGTCACCCATTGTGAAATAACTCGTGGATGCACCCTCAAAAGGTAGCATAGATGTTAAAGTCAAGGGAGAAAGATTTCCATTCCCATTCTGCGATCCAAGACACATTAGAAGAACCTCCTCTCGAGAGTGAGCCAGTCGAGGAAGCCATGGCCCTTCAATTATTAGAACATCCTGAAAATGAAGAAGAAGAACAATTCATCCAAGAAGAGGATGAATTGCAGTTGATATTTGGTTTGCCCAAAGAAGAGCCATCTCAAAAGCCCTCGATTAGTTCAAAATCCTATCTACAGGCCTACGCTATGCTTTCCTACACGGTGATGCGGAAGCTCCTGTCATAATAAGTGACAATCTTTCACAAGATGAAACTGCCAAACTCTTGACCGTCTTAGAAAAGCATAGATCCGTCCTAGGCTACTCACTCCAAGACCTTAAGGGAATCAACCCTGCTCTTTGAACCCCTCGCATTCCTACTGACCCTCTTAGCACACCGTCTAGAGAACCACAAAGGAGGTTAAACAATGGTATGTGGGAGGTTGTCAAGAAGGAGGTCTTGAAACTCCTGCATGCAGGATAATTTATCCCGTTCCTCATAGTGAGTGGGTTAGACCTGTCCATGTAGTGCCCAAGAAGGGAGGAATGACGGTCGTTCAAAATGAGAGGAATGAACTCATTCCTCAACGAACCATCACAGGGTGGAGGATGTGTATTGACTACAAAAAACTCAAAAAGGCAACAATGAAGGATCATTTCCCGTTGCCTTTCATTGATGACATGCTTGAGCGGCTAGCAAAGGATTCCTTCTTTTATTTGCTTGATGGTTATTCTGGTTACCATCAAATTTTCATCCACCCTGATGATCAAAGTAAGACCACCTTTACATGCCCTTACAGAATGTACGGCTATCAGCGAATGTCGTTCGGGTTGTGTAATGCACCCGCTTCGTTCCAAAGGTGCATGATGTATATTTTCTCAAACATGATCGAGGAAATTATGGAAGTTTTCATGGATGACTTTTTTGTCTATGAAAAACTTTTGATCATTGTCTTGCGAACCTAGATAGGGTCTTACAAAGACGCCAAGAGAAGGACTGGTGCTAAATTGGGAAAGTGTCCTTTTATGGTCTGTGAAGACATCATCTTAGGACACTTGGTGTCCGAAAAGGGGATCGAGGTAGACAAAGCCAAAATTGAAGTTATTGAAAATCTTCCATCTGCCACTAACATTAAAGGTATCCGTAGCTTTTTAGGCAATGCGGGGTTCTACCGATGGTTTATCAAGGACTTTTCTAAAATTGATAGACCCTCTTAGTAGCCTATTAGCTAAGGATGTGCCCTTTGATTTCGATGATGAGTGTTACCAATATTTTGACATCCTCGAGATGGCACTCATCATATCTCCAAATATTCAAACCCATGACTGGACGCTGCCATTTGAAATCACGTGTGATGCTAGTGATTATGCCGTTGGAGCATTCCTTGGCCAAACCAAGCATAAGAAGCATCATTTAATAGCCTATGCTAGCAAGACTCTATCAGGAGCTCAGCATAACTATGCCACAACTGAAAAGGAGCACCTATTAAGCAGTTGTCTTTGCTATCGATAAGTTTAGATCATACTTGATTGGAGCAAAAATCATAGTCTACACAGACCATGCTGCTTTGGAATATTTGCTCACCAAGAAAGATGCTAAGCCTAGGCTAATCCGATGAATTCTCCTACTCCAAGAGTTTGACTTGGAGATAATAGCTAAAAAGGGAGTAGAGAATTCCGTCGCTGATCGTCTCTCATGTATGGAAATACGAAATACACCGGACATACCTATCAATGATTTCCTAAGTGATTATATGTTGCTCAAGGTGACCGACTCAAACCCTTGGTATGTGTACATCGTAAACATGATGGTTCATGATGGTTGTGGGTACGTACCACCAGGGCAGGATAAGAAAAAACTCATTTTTGAGAGTAAACGTCACCCTTGGGATGATCCATACCTCTATAGGGTATGTTCCATTTGGCTGCTTAGAAGGTGCATCCTAACAATCGAAGGCACCAAAACCATCGAAAGAAGCCATGCGGCCCCCTATGGCGGGCACTACGGTGTTCACCGTACTCAGGCAAAGATCTGGCAAAGCAGATTCTTTTGGCCCTCAATGCATGAGTACCTAAAGGAATTCATTCGAAGATGTCGGGAATGCCAAAATCATGGAGGAATCACTGCTCGCAATGCGATGCCCCTCACATACAATCTACAAGTATAATTATTTGATGTGTAGGGGATCGACTACATGGGACTTCAAAGTCCTATGCCTGCGAGTATATTCTGGTAGCCGTAGATTATGTGTCCAAATGGGTAGAAGCATTACCATGCAAACATGCAAATGCCAATACCGCTCGGAAAATGGTTCATGAAATCATTTTCCTACAATTTGGAACTCCCCGATTGGTCATAAGTGATGGAGGGTCTCATTTCATCAATAAGACCTTTCAGAGCTTTCTGAGGGAGCTTGGGGTTAGGCATAACATTGCTACTCCATACCATCTGCAAACAAGCGGACAAGCAGAAACTTCAAACAAACAAATCAAGAATATTCTGCAAAAGACTGTCTTTGAAATGGGGAATGGATGGAAGAAAAAACTACCCGATGCACTTTGGGCATACGGTACCGCCTTTAAGACACACATTGTAATGTCACCTTTCCAAATTTTCAACGGGAAAACTTGTCATTTACCTGTAGAATTGGAATATAGAGCATATTGGGCTATCAAGAAATGGAACATGGATCTCCACGAAGCTGGAAAGTTGCGCAAAATGCAAATTTCTGAGCTGGAAGAATGGAGTGATAAGGCGTACCATATTGCCAAGATCTATGAGGGAAAAACCCAGAGGTGGCACGATAAAAGAATTATGCCTAAGGAGTTCAAGCCTAGAGACCAAGTCCTACTTTTCAACTCTAGAGTCAAACTTTTTGGACATGGGAAACTAAAAAGTAAATGGGAAGGTCACTATACTGTGGTAGATACTTCATCTCATGGAGCAATTACAGTCCAAAATGATGAAGGTCGTCTATTAAAAGTAAATGGGCACCGTCTCAAGTTGTTTTTAGAACCCAAAGAAAATTTGGACAAAGAGAAAGACGTAGTCAATTTGATTGACTTTCACGCCTATCCTTGAAGTTTGGTTAAATTTTCCATGTCCAATAAAGCCAACTCCAACCCTC
Organism: Tuctoria greenei; assembly: GCA_036927565.1. NCBI lineage: Eukaryota > Viridiplantae > Streptophyta > Magnoliopsida > Poales > Poaceae > Tuctoria > Tuctoria greenei. The sequence continues at coordinate 145,086,011 of JAYESD010000002.1, forward strand.
ACCAGTCCTTTACAATCATCCCACTATCCCCATTTGACTAAGTAGGAGATAAGTAAAATTTAAAACATCATAAATAATTTCCTACTTAGGACTTAGGCACTTATTTTGATTCTATCATACAAAGTGCCTTTGTCAAATAAATTGCGACTCACCATTGTAGGTAAGGTCGGTAGAGTCTTTCACTTTTTCATGTTTTAGTATCAAATAAAGACAGGTACGAGAACAAGTGTGGGGGAGGTCCCATAGGCCTCCCAAAGTGCAACATGCCCAGACCATCATGAAAGAACAATTCAAGGCCTCGCATGAAGGACCACGAGAAGATTTGACCAAGTCATGATGGCATAGCCCACCATTCTTCATTGGGACGATGGTTTGCGCTCTCTCACCTCCTATCCCTCTACACCTGACTTTTGAGTCGAATTTTATTATGCATGACAATATCATTAAAAGTCAACTCATCAAAAATTAAAATTGTGAAATTTCATATATCATATTTTGCTAGAGAATGGAATATGTATACTTCTCATTTCAATTTCATTACCATGTTTTTGAACCACATATCAATTTAGGAAAAACATGTCATTTAAGTATTTGATTGTTGTGATAGGGTAAATGAGTGAAACTTGGAAACTCTCCATGTTGGGATTGAATTTTGGTATTGCAATTTTTGAAGTCATCATATTTTTGCCATCCTTTCTCATTAGAATTTAAATGCCCACCAAGGCCATATGATAGGGATATTGAAAACCACAGGCATATGCCACTTTGCATTTTCATTGAACTTTGTCAAACTCTTGACCCTCTTCAGTGACTTGCATGAAATCTTTGATTAGGAATTTCTTGTGCACTCCACCATATTTCATGATTTTCACACATCCACCATCAAAAGATACTCCATGCAAATTCTGCAAAATCCTCTCTCAACGAAAAGATACACAAAAAGGAGTAGAAGGCATGGCTATAAGAGCTCTCTCAAAAAAGAAGAGAATTCAAATAAGAGAGAGAGAGCCAATAAGTAGCCATGTTTCATCCTTGCACAAAAAAAAAGAGAGTGATCAATTGGGAGTTGTCATCACCATTCATCATCCACCATCCATAATAAGTGTGCAAGAATTTCTCTTTTCATTGGTTTTCGTTGCATGGTCTTCTCATGTTGATCTCGTTTTTGACTGAGTAACATTTGAATTGCAAGTGAGCCACTTTTTATCCTTACCAAGATCCACAAAAAGCCATATTTAGTTGTAGGAAAAGAAGTGGCAACTCATGCCAAGGTGAGGACTAAACATGTTGGGAGACGAGCATTCTTTTGAGGAGCATGTCAATATCTTTTTGACTTGTGAAAATATAACAATTTCCAAGTTTATTTCAGTAGGAGGAGTCCAAGTGAACTAAATTCAAGCTGTTCCATCTCTCAAACACCAAAGATGATGTGGTAGCCACATATCAAAGGTTCTTGAACAAAGGTATGTGTTGAAATGTTTTGTATACATATTTTGTACTTGTAGCTAAAATATGATATCACTTAGTTCTTCTTGCCTTAACTCGAGGACGAGTAAAGGACTAAGTGTGTGCTTGTCGGGGGGGGGGGGGGGGGGGGGTTGTTGACGGTCCTTAATTGCCAAATCCGACCGTCAATTTTCTGCATAGAAGCTATGGATTGGACAACCAACACAGTGGTAGGAGTTATTTACTAACTATCCCCACAAGTGTTGGTGCAATTGTGTATGCGGGTGAATTATGCCCATAATTAGAGGTATTTACATGGACCAATCCAAGAAAAACACCTTCCGACCAATTAGGCGCAAGCACGAGGATTATTGGGCCCATTTGGAGGAGAAAAATAACTAAAATGAGGGGAATCACCCATACCCATGATGGCCTCCCACAAAACAGCCTTCCAGAAAAAAACACCGCATTTGGGGCCACCAGAAAGTTGGCTGAAGTGCCAGTTCAGTCGACTAGGTAAACGCGCCAAATGCGGTCAACCGCCATGTGTTGGCTCCTCACATCTTGGAGATCATGATGGCGACTAAGTCCCTCGCTTTTTCTAGAGCCAAACCGACCTTTGGAGGGTATAAATAGGGGGTAGGGGGCTCCCTCACTCCACACACCAAAATCTTGAGTCTAGTACTCCGCTCCAATGGCGTAGCACTTCCAAAGTGCTTAGAAAACATGGAGAGGGTGAGAAAGAGGAGGAGGAGGAGGCCCCGGCTTGTCGGGCTTCTTCCACTTAAGGATAGGGTTCGGGCTTGTCGAACCCTTTCCACCCTTGTACCTCAACGGTTTTTTCCATCTCAATTAAGGTACATGATTTCCATTTGAGTTTATTTATTTAATTCAGCTAGTTTATTTATTTAATTCAGCTAGTTAATTCCTTAGTTGCTTGTTCGTTCATCGCTCTATCCATTTAGAGGCCATAGCCTTTGCTAGAGAGGTTAGGGAAGTAATCGATAGCGTAGGAGTAGGGTCTAGGCTTGACGTTACCTTTGATTATCTCGTAGTCCACAGTTGTAGATGTAGGCGATAGGTGGTGACATCCCTATCTGTCTGTTATAATCCTCCATGTTCAACTATGACATAGGCTCTTGGCGGGAGTCGTCTGGCAGACTAGGGTAAGCCCCTGCCCAATTCAAGCTGCTATTGACCGACATGCTTTGAATTAGAACCCCTCCTCTTTGGAAATCCACTCAATCCCTTGCCTACCACCAAGCTTTGTGTCCTTGGGTGAACTAGTTAGATGTGACACCCGGTTCCGAATATGAACCAAACGCAATGCATATGTGTGCCCAGGATGTTCAACAAACATATGTGGAACTTCACAAACGATATACAGATTTTAATTACATCTCAAATAGTAAATAAATACCTTATTACAATAGTCCAATGGTTCATGAATGAACAGACTATAATTATTGCAGCAGAAATTAAAATAAGTAGCATGATCCCATTCCATAGGCAATTGACGATAGTATGCAACCTAGTACTCCACGTGATCCTCAGGGTACTCCCAAGTGTCTCCCGTAGCTGTTGGTGGGGGAATTGCAAGGGTGAGTACGCGTCGTACTTAGCAAGTGTGGGAATAGATGACATGTAGCTAAAAAAAAGATGGAAACAAAATGGCTAACTGCAGAAAAGTACATCACATTAACATGTAAAAGCATCCTATCATGTCTATGTGATATTAAATCCCATCATAACCCCTATAATTATCATAACATGTACCCAACATTCTCATTTACCATCATAATTCATTGATAACCAGCCATTAATTAATATTATTATGATCTAAAAATTTCATCTCCTCTCATAACCAACCATACTCATGTGACAAAATAAAACCATTCCCCAAAACCCCAAGTCCAATCCCAATCATTTAGGTCATCCAGGTGCTTGTGACCGGGAGCACGGCAACCATGATAGTTCTTAACACTCTGCAAAGGTTGTACTACTTTACCCACATGTTAATGATTTCATCACCTTTCGATGACTAAAGGACCTCTGTTATGCCTTATCACACTTGCATAGGTGTGTGGACAAGAGATAACAAAATAGCCTTTCAAAAGGGACTACTAGTATGTACGGGCCCACTAAGGTTTCACCGGCAGGCTTGAATCTCCATTCTCCCACCCATGGGCCCCTCATGTGCCATGTGGATCCCAAGGTAGCCCTACTCGACTCCCATTCCCCACGCCATCCAATGGTCCATACAATACCAGTAGCACACCTAATTATTCAGCTACGCCACACCCATACTTGGCCTTGTGGGGGCACTGTTGTCCTTGCATATTCTCGCATGAACTGGTCCTTAGAATTAAGGCAAGAAAAACCACCGTACCATCCAACCCATTCCACAAAACTATGCTTGCTTAAATCACCTAAGTTCCATGTTGCTAATTTGATCATCATCTTATTACCATCCCAAATTCTCATAATTAAAGTGGTCAAGTATATTATTTAAGCTACCCATAACCCGTGTAGCGATGCGGTGCAAAAGAGAAAAATACCCATACCCGACTCATCATGTATATCGCGGCGACAAGGGGTGGCATACAATGCTAGTAAACTCCTACGTATGCGTTTCCCATCATATTGACACAAGCATGCAATTTCGCAAAAAAACATTTTATAAAAATAGGATCAATAGGGTCAAGGACACTTTCCTTGCTTCGACGAGTTGGGTTGCTCAAGAGCTTCGAAGTCTTGATTGTGGAAATCCTCATATACGCATCTTGAGCACGTCCCTCTACTCGCAATCATACACATACAAGAAAACACATATGAATCAACACAATGCACACATATTAATCAATGTGCAATGACATGAATGCATGCAAGGTTCGATAATTAATTCTCTACGGTTGTTTATTAATTAGCTGCAACTAGTTCATATGTGTTCATATGATTTTACGGGGGTTTTAGCAATCATTAGGGTTGCTGACATAAAATAGATGTAGATGCAATTACGATTTAATTCTGGGTATTAGATATATTACATCGCTAAAATTCATCTCAGAAAATGTATCCTACCGTAGGTGCAGCGGCTTCGAAGGTTGCGGGATGGAGGCGTAGCATAGACGAAGTAGATGGTGAAGCGATCCTCTGGCAGCACGATGACAGCGGCGCGATGACCTCCGACGAACGGCGGCTCCCTCCTTCTCTTCCACTTTTTATTTTTCTTCCCTGGCAGCTAGGGTTTTTCCTCTCCTCTATTTTTTTCTTGGCGGCTGCTGATACTTGCGATGGCTTCTGTTGAAAACACAGGGGCCTGCGGCTCCTTATATAGCCGGCGACACATGGGAGAGTCCCGGCGCCGCACGGAACGTGGAGCCTCCAACCGGCTCGGCTACGGCCCATAGCGAGGGCGTGTGGACGCGCAGAGACCGGCTCGGGCGCATGTGGGCGCCGGCTCTAGCGCTCCTGGAGCGAGTCCCACTCGTACGGCTGCCTTTGCCTGGAACCTTCTGGGTGTGGAGGAAAGCTTCCCCAAGAAACTTCTGGAAGGTTCCATATTTTATATACATTTGTTTTTCTATATTTTTTATATATATGTTTTCCATTTGATTATATTAATTTTTCTGTTATCTATCTTACATTCTCATTCACTTTTCTTATTACCTACACATATTTATATATATGTTTGATCTCTTTTTTTCATCTCTTTTGTTCCACTAATGTTATATGCATGAGAATGTTATGCAATGCATGATGCTAAAAATTAGGGTGTTACAAACATAGCCCCCTTAAAATGAATCTCGCCCTCGAGGTTCGATAGCGTGGAGAAAAGATGAGGGAATTCTGCCTTGAGGTCTTCTTCGCATTCCCACGTAGCTTCAGCTTCTGTATGATGGTTCTATTGCACTTTGCACCAACGGACTTTCTTGTTCCTCGTGACTCTTCCTTCATATCCAAGATTTTTATCGGTTGCTCGACATAGGTTAAATCTTCTTGGAGTTCTACTTCGTCCATCGGCACCTGCTCTTCTGGCACTCTCAAACACTTCTTGAGTTGAGACACGTGCAACAGGTCGTGTACATCTGAGAGATGCACCGGCAGCTCAAGTCGATATGCTACCTCTCCTCGCTTGTCCAAAATCTTAAATGGACCGATATCACAAGGTGCCAGTTTTCCTTTGATGTTAAACCGTCGTTTACCTCGGATAGGTGACACTTTGAGGTATACAAAATCTCGAACTTCAAAAGCCAAATTCGTACGCCTATTATCCGCATAGCCTTTTTGTCCTGACTGAGCAGCTCTTAGGTTTTCACAAATTATTTGAACTTGTGTTTCAGAGTCTTGTAACACATCAGGTCCAAATATTTGATTTTCTCCTATCTCATTCCAAAACAAAGGTGTCCTACACCTCCTCCCATAGATTGCTTCATAGGGTGACATTTTCAAACTGGCTTGGTAGCTATTGTTGTACAAGAATTCAGCATACGGCAAACTCATGTCCCAGCTACGTCCATGTTTTAATGCGCAGCTAGCTCTCAACATGTCCTCTATTATCTGGTTTGTCCTCTCGGTTTGTCCATCAGTCTGTGGGTGATACACTGATCTGAAATTTAACTTGGTACCCAATGCTTCATGCAGTTTCTGCCAGAACCTAGAGGTGAATTGAGAACCTCTGTCTGAGACTATTTTCTTCGAAACTCCATGTCAGCATACAATTTTCTCCATATATTGCTCTGCGAGTTTTGATGTGGTATATGTGGTTCTGACGGGAATGAAGTGAGCTGTCTTGGTCAGACGATCCACCATAACCCATATAGAGTCGTAACTGGACTGGGTTCGCGGTAATCCAACTATGAAATTCATGGCAATTTCTTCCCACTTCCACTCGGGTATTTTCAATGGCTGCAATAATCTAGCAGGTCGCTGATGCATAGCCTTTACTCGATGACACGTGTCACATAGGGCTACATATTCGGCTATGTCCCTCTTCATGAAATCCCACCAATAATGAGTTTTCAGGTCCTGGTACATCTTCGTACATCCGGGATGAATGGAATAGGGCGAGTCAAATTCCTTCTTCAATATTGTCTCATGGAGATGCTTCACATTAGGCACAACAATTCTTTTCCCACGCCATAGAGTTCCATGGTCATCCTCATCAAACCTGAATTCTCTCCGTTCTTGGATCTTTTCCATGATTTCTTGGATTTCCTCATCCTTTGTTTGTCCTTTCTGTATTTCTTGCTCTAATGTTAGGTTGACTTCCATTGCTCCCATCTCATTTATGAATCCAAGGTTCAACCATTTGAATTCCTTGTATAGCTTGGTTGGTAACTGTCGGACCTTGAGTTGGTGACATGTTCCCTTTCGGCTCAAGGCATCTGCCACTACATTGGCTTTCCCTGGGTGGTAGTTGATCCTACATCGTAGTCTTTGATGAGCTCCAATCATCGACGTTGCCTCAAATTCAGGTCCGTTTGGGTGAATATGTACTTGAGGCTCTTGTGGTCTGTATAAATCTCACATCGGTGACCAAAAACATAATGTCTCCATATCTTCAAGGTGTGCAATACATGCGAGTTCAAGGTCGTGCGTAGGATATATCAGCTCATGTTTCTTTAGTTGCCTTGATGCATAAGCTACCACTTGTCCTTCTTGCATGAGCACACATCCTAGTCCCTGTCTTAACGCATCACAATATATATCAAAACTCTTGCTCACGTCTAGCAATAGTAACACCGATGCGGTTGTCAATCTCCTGTTTAACTCCTCAAAGCTATCTTGACAAGCTTGAGTCCATTGGAATGCGTTCCCTCTCATTACTATTTCGGTCATGGGCTTCGCTATTTTTGAGAAATCCTTGATGAATTTGCGGTAATATCCAGCCATTCCAAGGAAACTCTGAATTTCCTTCACATTCTGTGGCAGCTCCCACTTTAGCACATCTCTCACTTTCCCCAGGTCGACCGATACTCCTCCTCCGGAAATGATATGGCCTAAGAAAGACAATTCCTGTAATAAGAATTGACACTTGCTGAATTTGGCATACAACTGGTGTTCTTGTAGCTTATTCAATGTAAGCTTCAAGTGCTCCTCATGTTCTTCATCACTTTTGGAATATATCATAATGTCATCAATGAACACCACGTCCAAATACACCATGAAGACCCTATTGATGAGGCACATAAAGTATGCAGGCGCGTTCGTCAATCCAAATGACATAACGGTGTACTCAAATGACCCATACCGTGTCCGAAATGCCGTTTTGGGTATATCCGATGGTCTAATCTTCAATTGGAAAATCCTAACTGCAAGTCGATCTTGGAGAAAATATAGAAAACCTTCATTCGGTCGAACAAATCCTCTATACGGGTCAACGAGTACTTGTTCTTGATTGTCACTTCGTTGAGAGACCTATAGTCCACACACATCCTCTGGGTTCCATCCTTCTTATCTTCGAAGAGCACTGGTGCTCCCCATGGTGATGAGCTTGAGTGTATAAAACCCTTTTCTAGCTGCTCTTGAATTTGCTTCATGAGCTCTGCAAATTCCTTAAGAGGCATCCTATACGACCTCTTATCTATAGGTGCAATTCCGGGTATTAATTCAATGGCAAATTCTATGTCAGGATCAAATGGCATACCTGGTAACTCATCTGGGAACACATCTGGGTACTCGTGAACAATCAGAATGCTTTGTAATGTCACACCTTCCACGTGATTCAGCATATCTTTCTCTCTTGCAGGTTGGGCTGCCTCAACTTTGATGCGTGTACCGTGTTCACTTATCAACTGCACAATCCTCTCAGCAAAGTAAATGACTTCATTATACTTGCTCAACCAGTCCATTCCAAGTATTATGTCTATTCCTTCGGAGTCCAGGACAATGAGGTTTGCGAGAAAGTCTACCCCCCTTATTTTAATGCTTACTTTCGGACATACTATATTTGTCCTCATCTCTCCGCCAGGAGAACTGACTAGCATAGTTTGCTTCATATGAGATATAGGAAGATTATACTTGGCAACATACTTTGATGAGATGAATGAATGAGATGCTCCAAAATCAAATAAAACAGTCACGGGGTTGGAGTTGGCGAGGAACATACCAATCAATAGGTCATCAGCTTGTTGGGCTTCCTAAGTAGAGACATGATTCAATTGCGAAGAGCAAAATTCTGCTGTCCAAGGTTGCCTTGTAGTGCTCCTCCCTTTGGCCGTGGGTAGTCTAGCCTTGATGCATTGTTCATCGGTCCATAGCTTCTTTTGGGGCATTGACTTGCAAAGTGCCCGACCTCTCCACACACATAGCATGTCTTTCTGCCCGTAGCATGAGGAAAGCTTGGGCGAAGCCGATTTGTAGAATTAGCTGCCATGTTATGACTGCTGATGTCCCTTAATGTCACATATCATCTCTAGTAAGAGATGATGTCCGCAAGAGCACGGAAACTATCGTGTAGCATTTCACCCCAAGAGTGTTTCCAAGGGTATTGTATATATCCCAAAGGAATGCAACGGAGTAAAGTAAACACTACTCTTATTATCAAGTTATGGGATACTAATAAGTTATCAAGATAAGGGTAAGTTGATAATATGGGTAGTGTGACACATACCTAAGCAATCTACTGAAAGGGTTAGGTTGTCCTAGCAAGGGTTAGACTACAAGACGGAGATACTCCTACTATGCTCTAATTACTCATATACATAGTCCAATGAAGTACACATGATTATACTAATGGTGAATACTAGGGCTTAGTGGTCCAACATATCGGGTAAACAGTTTACCCCTAGCAATACTAGGCGACTCCTGCCAAGTGCCTGTGGCATAGCAGGACGTGGAGGATTACAAAGGGAAGATGGGGCTGTCACCACCTACTGCCCACCTCATCAATCTGTGGGTCTACGAGACATCCAACGCTATTTAACTATCCTAGCACCATGCTGGCATATTAAGTAAATATCTAAGGTGCCGCGACACAAGCCACCCTAAGGCAATGACTAACCTAAACATCGTTGAACCCATGTTGGGACCAAGCACTAACATATTCATATTAAAATTATCATATTATTGCCTAATTAGACTATAGTGGTGGTGTATGATGTTTCTGAAAACATGATAATGGAATTATGTATAGATGATAACAAAATCTACACCTAGCACATACACGGACTCCACTACCAAACAAGGAACGCTTTCCCCAAGTATATATGTAAATAAAGACTAATAATGATATTATTATAAAGCACAAAGTCACAAATACAAGAGAAGATACATGAGCCATACTTTCCCAATTTGGACTTGGGACTATAGGCTCCTCTCTACAACCTAACCTCCACTAAGGAACTAGGAGATCTAGTGTATACAATAAAGTGATGCTAAAGTGGTGTGTGCTGAAGTGAATGGTGAGGGGTCCTATTTATAGGTGGAGAAGGGTCAGTTCCTGCCACCAAAAGCGTGCGAATCGGCCATCACTGACTTCTTCAAGCCGGGAGGAGCCAACACGTGGAAGCTGACTGAGTTTGGAGGAAAGACCAGGTCGGCTGACTAGGGTGGTTGGCCGACACCTGTTAACTCCTCCAAATGGTATGTGCTTTCTAGGGGTAACTTCTAGGTGGGTCCCATCCCTTGATATGGGTCCTACACCATTGGATGGCCTTGGATACTTCTGTTTTTGGGCCATTTGATATATGTGGTGCCACATGTTGGCGCTTGATTGGCTGGGATGATAATTTATAGGATCCATCCCCTTGTTTCACTTCAATTCTGTATAAAATACCTCCATGCACCAATTACTCCAAGTACAAGTGGAAATAGGTTAAATAGAAAGGTGATGTGTGCAAGAAATGATATTTCCTTCACATAATTGAGTTATATTGACGGGTGAAATTCGTATATAACAGCCATCAACAAACTCCCCAAAGCTTATCCTTTGCTCGTCCCGAGCAAAGTTGTGACACCCAGTTCTGAAAATGAACCAAGCGTAATGCATATGTGTGCCTAGGATGTTTAAGACACATACACAAGTGATTCACAATTGTAAACAAATTATAAACCATGTCTCGAATATTAATACTAGTAATAGTACCTTATTACAAACCAAATTGTCTCGAATACAAGCTCTAATGATTTTGCAGTGGAAAAACTAAACACTAAATACTTCAACTCCATAAGAAAGTTTAACTGTAACACGCGCAGCCATAACTCCTCAAAAACCTTCTAGTACTCCACCTGGTCGCTTGCGTCTGAATTTTGTGGGGGGATAGCATGGGTGAGCACATGTCGTACTCAGCAAATGTGGGAAAGTATGACATGTAGCTTAAACAAGGAATGATAATAAAATGGGCTAATTGCATAAAAGTACATTCAAAACAGTTGAAAATGAAATTTTATGATTATTAAGTGAGGTCCTTCCCAAATAACCCAAACAACATCAATTTAAACTTAAAGAACCAATTCCAGCAATAATAATCCATAACCATCTCATAACTGCCCATAAATGTCATTTTCATCAATTCCATATACCAAAGCCAATTAATAAACCAATATTGATTCCCGATTCAATTTCAACCATTAAACAATGTTAAAGTCCGAATTCTAGTCATGTAAGGGTCTAGGTTGCTTTCGGTCGCTAGAACGGCTATCATGATAGTTTTAGACACACTCTGCAGAGGTTGTACCACTTTACCCACAATTTCATGATTGCATCACCTTTCGATGACTACAGAATCTCAATTATGTCGTCTCACACTTCCTTATGTGTGTGCCCAAGAGATCACAAAATGGCCTTTACAAAGTGATTACTAGCCTATTTAGACCCCCACCGAGGTTTCACAGGTGGTGATGTCTCCAACTTAGCACATCCAACCAAGGGCCCCCTCTTGAGCCATTCGGATCCCAGGGTAGTCCGACCATCAACTACGAACCCGATCTGACTACCCCTTCCCCGAGCATTCTTAATGGTCAAAACAGCACTGACAATTCACTAATTAGTCAGCCAAGACGCACCGATACTTGGCCCTGTGGTGGCCCTATAAATCCTAGATGGTCGCTCCACAAACCGGTCATTAGATCTAAAGCAAGCAAAACCACCAAAACAGTCCAACCCATCATTCCACATTATCAACTTGCTTAGATCCCTAGGCACCATGTTGCTAAAGGGTCGTTATTATCAATTCTCATCATTCACATGTTCAATAGTTCTAAGTAGTATGAGTTTTCCCAAACCCCATTTAGTATTGCGAAGCAAAAATGTGCAAAATACCCTTCCGGCTCTCTACATATTGTTCAAGCGACAAGGGTGGTCATACAAAACTAGTAAACTCCTACAACTGGGTTTTCCCCTCATATTGACATAAGCATGCAATTTTGCAAACAAAACCTTTAAAACAGGGTCAATATGGTCATGGACAATTGCCTTGCTCCTGAGCTTGATTTGGGTCGAAGGCTTCAAAACTCTGGTTTTGAAGGTCATCGAAAGCACTTTCATTATCAACTCCTTGTATTTCGAGCGACATTCATGTAAAACACACAATTCAAGCAAATAATGCTCATATAGTACTCAATATGCCACGATATGCATGATTAATGCAATTGTGAGGTAAATCTTGTCAATGTGTTGCTATTAATGTTTACTAACTAGTTCTAATAGTTTTGAAAAAGTTTGGACAAGTTTGGAATTGAATTGAGTCAATTTGGAATTAATTCAGCACTGTTCAGATTCAGAGGCCGTGGACTAGTCTGTGTACAGGGGCCAGACTAGTCCGCACTATGCAGACTGTAAAATTAATGCTTTTTCTGATCTGAGCGAATTGGGGTTGAATTGATGTAGAAACTTTTAAGTAGAGGGTATACCACGTGTGTAGAGCTCCAAAGATAAAAAAATTGGACGTGAGACTTTGGATCTTGGCAATTAGGGCTTGATGGAGACGAGTTGAAGAAGAGTGGTGATGAAGAACGTCAATTCGTTGAAGAATCGATGTAGCTTGATCTTGATCGGACCTTCTTCAAGATTTCCTCCTCCTCCTTGCCTCTGGACCTCCTCTTGATGACGTGCATGATCAAGGGCGGCGGCGAGGGTTTTCCAACTTGGTGGAGAGGTAGGGTTTTGAGTGGATTCCAAGTAGAATTTGGTGGGGGATGAGTAGGGACTGAGGTGGGGTCCACTTGGGCACCTCTGAGGTTGGGCACGATGTTCATGGGCCCAAATTAGGCAATTATCCAAAAAAATTCGTGGAGAAAATAGTGGAATCCGAGTTGACTCCAAAGACCGGACTAGTCCGCATTTGGGACCGGACAAGTCCGTTCTCGTACCGTAAGGGACTCCGGACTAGTCCAGTGTTGATACCAGACAAGTCCAGGTTTGGATCAGACTAAATAAGGTGTTTTCAAACAAGTCTAAAGTGTTACAGAAAGGTTGACCGGGCTAGTCCGATGTCATAAAGGACTAGTCCATTTTTTTCCAGTATGGATGATGGGACTAGTCCGTGGTGATAAGGGACTAATCCACACTTCTAAAAGGAATACCGGACTAGTTCGATGTTAGAACAGACAAGTTCGCACTCTAACAGATTGAAACTTCTAGATTAAGCCTAATTCATTTTAATCTTGTTCCTTTTGACATGGCTTAATGCTAAACATGTATGAGAATGTATGCAATGCATTATGCATGAAAATGAGGGTGTTACAAAAGTCAAGACTTTAGGTTGATGATCAAGAGTTGCTGCTATGTTCTATTGTTCAAAAGTACCATGTGCCCAAGAAAATACTCTACCTAGTATTACAAAAATTGGCATGGTACTTCACCCATCTTAAGTCATTATGGGGCTTATGCCATCTCCTATTTATGGGTGGTTGAAATATAGAACATCAAATGGAGCACACATACCCTAGAAATCAAGTTACACTCAAATTCCGTAGAGATCAATTCAGATTTTAAGTATCTCAATCTGATTTTCTCAAGTCTCTCCTTTGTGTGTAGTGCAAATATATCCTCACCAAGGCATTTTTCCTAAATTCATCCTACCTCTAAATAAGGCTTGTATGTGGAGCTTGGTATGGAATATGGTAGGCATATTTGCAACACATAATATTGCTAAGTCAAAAGAGTAAGTCTTAGGAAAAATCAATTCAAAACAATTTGATTCAAGACTTGTGCATGTGTGATGGAATGGAGTGGATGTGGATATTGAGATGACTCCTTTTTGAGTGGACTCTCTTATTTTGCAGGGATGAAACATGGCTACTTTTCTCTTTTCTTTTTCTTCTTTCTTTTTTTCCTAATGCTTATATGTAAGCATGCATTTTCTTTTTTTTTCTTTTTCTTTTAGCCATGTGTTCTACTCCCTTTTTATGCAATAAACTTGGAGAGAGTACTAAGCATGAAGAGTATGGAGTTTCTCTTTGTATTGTGGAAAGATGGTATGATGGAATTTTGCATACTTCTAGTGTAGAAGTATAGCATGTGCAAGTAAAGTCTTGAGTTCAAAAAGTAATGAATGAAATCTCACATAGATCCATACTAGTTTGACAAAGCTCAATGTGAAGACAAATAGCATATGCATAAGGTCTATCAATGTGATGTATCATATGGTTTTGGTAGGTATTTCCAATCAAACGAGAGTAACTTAATTCTTTTTAGAATTTCTCCGGAAATCTAGGTTTCACTTTCAAACTAGGAATAGCAGCCCTATCACTATATCATATCTCACAACAACTTAGAATTGGATTAAGCTTTTGCTACCCACAATTTCCAAATCAAGGCAAAAGCAAATTAGCCAATGGAAGCAATATTTTGGAGAGTAGTAAGTTGTAAACTAGGGACTTAGGAAAATTAAAACAAAGCAACTATTCATCATTTCATCTATGTGAATTCCAAATCATTCTTACCGCACATATTTTATTTTATTTTGAAAGCAAATGTACTCTAGTTGTTTTTAATTTTTTTCTATGCATGGTGGATGATAGAAAATAAGTATGCGAGGGTTGTGATACAAGGTACCTCGAGTGGGGTCCTCCCCCAATCTTGTTCTTGGTCAAGGTCCATGCTAGGGGCTGAAACCCTTACGACGGATGTAGTCCATGAGGTTGGCCTACCCTTGTTGCAACATGGCTTTTGCATTGGAGGGTTGAGAGTCGATGTTGGATTGCCTTCCATGGGTTTAATGCATGTGGTTGAGGAGAGTGTTGTCGATGTCGCTCATCGACACTTCAAGGTTTCCATAGGTTGGATGTACCTTGTTATTCCTTGGCTAAGGTAGTGATAACCCTTAGCACAAAGGCATGGCGTGCACTCAATATGCGTTGATTGTGTTTCATCATTCTTTGGCTAAGGTGTATCATACCTTCTTGCTATAAAGAAATAACTCGTACCTCTCATGCATTGCGTGTGAGCCGTCACTCCTTGGCTTAAGTTAATGATAACCTTTAGCCACAAAGGAGTGACATGTGCCCAACATGTGTTGAGTACAATCTGGTATTCCTTGGCTAAGGTATAAAATACATATAACCACAAAGGGATGACGTGCACTCAACATGGGTTGAGTGTGATCCATTGTTCCTTGGCTAAGTTATAAAATACCTTCTAGCCACATAGGATCAACTTGCACCCAATATACATTGGATGTGATCTTGTTATTCCTTGGTTAAGGTGCATCATACCTTTTAGCCACAAAGGAATAACTTACACCCAATGATGGTGGCGAATCCCTTGAGCTTGAATGAGTGCTTAGAATAGTTTAGAGCATAATGCTCTCACATATTCATAGCAGCCGATTGGTTGCTCACGAAGGGTTTCCATGTCAAATCTCCGGCCTCGTATAATTATGGTTGACCTTCGGGCTTAATTTCCGATAGGTAGCAACCATCCTAATGTACTGCTTGGCCAAGAGATATTGAAATGGAATGCTCTTAGGGGTTCCAACAATCGAATATTTGAATGCCTGCATAGTTATTTTACTCCTGCAAACTTCCTCTGTACGATAGAGAGGGATCGTTAGCTCCCAACACTTGTACAAATGAATTTTCGAGTTAGATAACCGAACCTTCATTTGTACATATGGGGAAGAACAAAATAAAAGATTCAATGGGTCCAATTTCAAGTGTATTTATGAACAATGTATGAATCATTGCTAGGAGTGGGGCTTTATGGATAAATCAAGTTCAACATTTTCTAAAACTCTTGCTCATAGCAATGCAATTGTTATAAATACACTATTTGGATCCCTTCATCTTGTAAAATTTCTAACCATCACAGTTTCTTACAAGAGCAAATATTTATCATTTGGATCATGGCAAACAAGATTCTCAATTTTGTCCTCCTGAACATTTATAGTTTCTTGCCTTGAAATTTAGTGATCCATGCATGAATGATTTTCAAATCACAATTATGGACATCACTATTCCTAGGTTGCTACATACCAATTCAACCATTAAGTAATTTCATAAGCATTACCTAGGCCGAAAATGTCTAAGTCAATTTTAGCAATGCTTATGAAATTCTAGGTACTTGTTTAAATTTATTCCCAAGTAAGGTG
Organism: Tuctoria greenei; assembly: GCA_036927565.1. Classification (NCBI taxonomy): domain Eukaryota; kingdom Viridiplantae; phylum Streptophyta; class Magnoliopsida; order Poales; family Poaceae; genus Tuctoria; species Tuctoria greenei. The sequence goes on from JAYESD010000002.1 coordinate 145,101,991, forward strand.
ACATTCCTTTTTGAAGAATCAAAAAGGGAAATGCCAACACGTACTCTCGCGAGGATGTATAAGAATTGAATGATTAGAAGGTATAAACCTTCCTTACCAATGTAGCAAAAAATCATTCAATACAAATGCAATTCAAACGACAGAAAATTTGAACTTGTACCTCAATTGAAGAGCAGTTCAAGTTGAAGGTCGTTGTGTGAGAAACTCACGACCATGGATTTTGGTGTAGCCTTCATGTTCAATGTCTTCTGCCAAGTTGAGATTGCAGTTGAATGAGCTTCATCTTGTTTCTCCATTGAACCACCATCTTGAGCATTCTTCCACCATGAACTCAAAATGAGATTGACAGAGGGATATGTGCTTGATGAGACCTTCTAATCTTTTTGCAAATTTTGTCTAGGCTGCGCTAAAAGCAAGAACAGACAAAACAACTCGAAAAGGGTTATGTTAGCTAGAAAACAAGTTGTACCCTTTACCAAATTGTTTTCCCCAAATTGAAGCAACATGCAAATGCAATGAATATTTAAGGGAAATATTTTTGGTTTGGATTAGGAAGATGAATTCATGTGGTTACGCCCAAGGTTCATATCCAATAAATTTATTTCATAATTCAAATTTTTTAGTTTTATGTTGGTTGGAAATTTTACCTTCCAACATGCAAGTGTGGAAATTCAAACATGCTAAATGCAAATGCAAAGATTGACAGGGAATTCAAATATGCAATTGGGAAATCAAATATGGGATAACTACCAATTTACCTATTGGCAAGGACTCACCGAATTTTTTGTTTTTGAAGTCCGATGAGTGGAACTTACCTCCGTTCTATTTAGTGTGATGATTTGTTGTCCAATCCCGGAGTTGAAGATGTGGACAACTTCTCTTGATCCACATGCCAAAACTCATTTGGCGTGTTGGTTGAACATGTGGACCACATGATGGCCCTAGCCTCTCTGTCATCCTAATGAAGAATAGTTGATGTAGTGACAACTTCTCAACTTTGAAGATATTCTCTTATGAGCATTGTGAGGCTTGTCCTTCTTTAAGGGTGTCACTTCGACATTCTTGATGTTCCTTTGAGTTAACCCATACTTTGATCATGGATCAAAAGCTTCCTTGGCCATGATTACATGTGGACTCCACAATCAAACAGGAAACGCTTCATCCACAATGTCACTTGCTCTGTGGTGCAAGGGTTATGTCGAAGGGTAGGAATCCCAACAAGTAATTGTGGGACATCTTGGATCTTGAATGCCTTTTAAATTTATTGTCCTTGGCCATGAGCTTCATGTAAATGTTGTCTTGATTTCTTGCTTGGCCACAGACAAGATACTTTAAGGTAGGCTAGTTGAACTTAAATCCCTGGAAATCCGCATAGCCTCCTTGATTACAAGGGTCATGTTGATTCACCGTTGACCTCCTTGTAGGTGATAGCCATTGGAGTTGTGTTTGAAAGGAAGAATTTTCATGGGTCATAGGGGAATGATTCCCCAAGTGGCCCATGTTTGACATGGAATTTCACAAATCATGTGAATATCCATGGCTTGGATAACTCCAAACACTTCTCCATTTGTTTGATCTTCATGATACTTCAATGGGAGGTGTATATCCTTAGCTAGCATGTCGACCTTGCTAAGTGGTGTGCATGCCAAGCTAAAGGAACTAGAGCACTCTTCAATCTACCCCTTGAGTAGAGACCATATTCTCATCCATGATGAATGAGAGTAGGACTCCTTCAGCTCCAGCATGAGTGTGGTCATGGATTGGTGGTGCCAACCCATGAGTGTTGGATGAAGAGCCAACTATCCACTCTATGGTGGAGACAACATATCAGGCACGGGTTTACCCCTAGCAATACTAGGTGACTCCCACCAAGAGCCTGTGGCATACCCGAACATGGAGGATTACAAAGGGCAGATAGGGCTACCCCACCTAGTGCCTACCTCTTCAATCCGTGGGTCTAGGAGACATCCAACGCTACTTAACTATCCTAGCAACATGCTAGCATATTAAGTAAATACCTAAGGGGCCATGGCACAAGCCACCCTAAGGCAATAAAGAACCTAAACATCGTTGAACCAATGTTGGGACCAAGCAGTAACATATTCATATTAACATTATCATATTATTACCAAACTAGAATAGTGATGGTGTATGATGTTTATGATAACATGATAATAGAATTATGTATAGAGCATAACAACATCTACACCTAGCACATACATGGACTCCACAACCAAACTAATAACGCTTTGCCCAAGAATATAAGTAAATAAAGACTAATAATGATATTATTATAAAGAACAAAGTCACAAATACAAGAGAAGATACATGAGCCATACCTTTCCCAATTTGGACTTGGGACTAGAGGCTCCTCTCTACAGCCTAACCTCCACTAAGGAACTAGGTGAACTAGTGTATACAATAGAGTGATGCTACAGTGGTGTGTGCTGAAGTGAGGGGTCCTATTTATAGGTGGACAAGGGTCGGTTACCGCCACCAAAAATGCGTGAGTCAGTCATCAGTATCTTCTTGAAGTCGGGAGGAGCCGAAACGTGGAAGTTGACCGAGTTTGGAGGAAAGACCAGGTTGGCCGACGAGGGGGGTCAGCCAACCTGGTAAGTCCTCCAAACGGCCTGTGCTTTCTTGGGGTGACTTCCGGGTGGGTCCCATCCCTTGATATGGGTGTTGCACCGTTTGTTGGCCTCAGATACTTTGGTTTGTGGGCCATTTGATCCATGTGGTGCCACATGTCCGCGCTTGATTGACTGGGATGATAATATATAGGATCTATCCCCTTGTTTCACTTCAATTATGTATAAAATACCTCCATTCACCAATTTCTCCAAGTACGAGTGGAAATAGGTTAAATAGAAAGGTTATGTGTGCAAGAAATGATATTTCCTTCACATAATTTAGTTATATTGACGAGTGAAATTGGTATATAACAACCGTCAACAAGGAAACGGCGTAGGTGGCACAGGATAACGAGGTACTTGCATGGCGGGGCGTTGCTGCCGTGGCTGATTTCGGCGTGATGTATAAGCAGCACGGTATGCAGGAGCAGATGAGTTATAATATGGTGTAGTTGGTGGGGCATAGCGGGGGCGGACATTGCTTTCATGCGGTTGTCCCTGGTATGGCATCTTTCTCTTGTTATCCTGTTCCATCTCATGAACTTTGTTCTCCACAAAAATAGCTTTGTCCACAAGCCTCTGGATGTTTGAATAATCAACATTAAGCAGTTGAATTTGAATCTCATTGTTTAGACACCTCATGAACAAGTATTGATTCCTACTGTCCGTGTTGACATCTTCTGGAGCATACCTTGACAATTGCGTGAACTTATTCAAGTGTTCATTCATGCTCATCCTCGCTGGCCTCAGAACCTCAAATTCTTGTCTTTTTAGTACCATGACACCTTCCGGAACATAGTGAGAACAAAAGCTCTGCTTAAACTCTGCCCAAGTGATTGCCTCCTGATTAGCATGAGCGTTGCAAAGGGCTTCCCACCAATCAGCAGCTGCTCCAACTAGTTTATGTGATGCAAAGAGAACTTTCTCTCGATCACTGCATTAAACAATAGCAAGCTTCTTCTCAATAGACTTCAGCCAATCATCAGCTTTCATAGGATCATTAGCTCGCGCAAAAGTAGGTGGTCTAGTCCTCATGAACTCTCCCAATCTGCCATGTGGTGGTGGTGGCGGTGGTGGTGGCGGTGGCATTGCATCACCATGGTGGAGATTGTTGTTGTTGTTTGCTTGCATCTGGCCCATGGTTTGCATCATAGTTTGCATGAGTTGGTTCTGCATAGCCATCAAACACTAAAGGTTGCTTGCATCAGCCCCAATGTTATTGTTCTTAGGAACTTCCATGTTGTCACCATCACCATCGTGTGTTCCGCTAGTTCCAGCATCATGAGTGTTCCTTCGGTTGTGTGTAGCATATCTCCTCGGCATCTGTGGGAGCGAAGAAGATGAGATATAATTCAGATTAGAAAAAATGATTCCCCAACTATATGCATCAAGGTATATGACACTAAGCAATACCTTATTAATATAAACCTATATGAGGATGTGGACAAGTGCTGAAGCATCTCACATCTCTCTACTATATGCAGATGTGGACATTCGCTGAGGCGTCCCACAACTCGCAACTAAGCACACAAGCACACAAGCAACCACCAATCGAAATTCAGCATACCACGCTATTTAAATCTCATACAATCTAAGCGTTCTTATTACAAAATACTCATAGGGGACTTAAATTCCTAATTGTGAGGCCGTGAGGGCGTTCTTGGCTGTGCGGATGTGATGGGGTTGCGCCATAGTGATTTAGGTGACCTTATTTGCTTGGGTGACCACGGTTCTCCTTTTCCTTTACATTCCTTCATCTCCAAGTTGGCTTCCAACCGAGCTAGCTCCTTGCGAAGGTAGTGGATCTCTGATTGTGCGGTTTCATAGCGATTGCTCATGTCCAATAATGCCATCTGAAACCTATCCGTTGCTAGAAAATTGTCTGAAGCTTATTGTGGTCCAATTATCTTCCCCGTACCACTCTCCTACTGAGTGTGCAACTCAAACGTGGTATTCTCAAGCTCAAAGTGGCGAGTATGGCACAAACTTGCGAGTGCAGCCCATGCAGCATCATCCGTAGCATCCTTTTGAGTAGACCTCCAGGTGGGAGCATAATGCCGTGAGGCACATTGTTGGTGAAGAAAATGACAACTTCAGCATGCCATTCATTGCGTCTAGGATGAGAGAACTTCTTCATGATGTAATTGGCACGCATGCAACGGGAATGAAGGAATTCCGTTAGTTCCAGCGATGCATGTCCTCCTTCGGTTCCGGTGGTCCAAAGCTCCTCAACTTGGGGGAACTCGGGGCTGTTGTGTCCATTCTCATTTACACCGGGTTGTGATCCCCCTCCATCTTCACCTTCGTTTTCCTCCTCATCTGAAGCTGGTACGCAGTACTCCTCATTATGATCTTCGTTCATATCCTCCTCATACGGCACAAACTCCTCCGTATCCTCCTCCATAATGTTTGACTAATTAGCTCTCTCCGCCTCGGGTTTGACATTCTCCTCCTCTGGCTTCGGCTGGTCAAGCTCAATGGGGTTAAGCCCACCTCCAATGGGCGGCAGGCAAGTGTTAGGTGACCTTATTTGCTTGGGTGACCACGGTTCTCCTCTTCCTTTACATTCCTTCATCTCCAAGTTGGCTTCCAACTGAGCTAGCTCCTTGCGAAGGTAGTGGATCTCTGATTGTGCGGTTGCATAGCGATTGCTCATGTCCAATAATGCCATCTGAAACCTATCCATTGCTAGAAAATTGTCTGAAGCTTATTGTGGTCCGATTATCTTCCCCGTACCACTCTCCTGCTGAGTGTGCAACTCAAACGTGGTATTCTCAAGCTCAAAGCGGCGAGTATGGCACAAACTTGCGAGTGCAGCCCATGCAGCATCATCCGTAGCATCCTTTTGAGTAGACCTCCAGGTGGGAGCATAATGCCGTGAGGCACATTGTTGGTGAAGAAAATGACAACTTCAGCATGCCATTCATTGCGTCTAGGATGAGAGAACTTCTTCATGATGTAATTGGCACGCATGCAACGGGAATGAAGGAATTCCGTTAGTTCCAGCGATGCATGTCCTCCTTCGGTTCCGGTGGTCCAAAGCTCCTCAACTTGGGGGAACTCGGGGCTGTTGTGTCCATTCTCATTTGCACCGGGTTGTGATCCCCCTCCATCTTCACCTTCGTTTTCCTCCTCATCTGAAGCTGGTACGTAGTACTCCTCATTACGATCTTCGTTCATATCCTCCTCATACGGCACAAACTCTTCCGGATCCTCCTCCATAATGTTTGACTGATTAGCTCTCTCCGCCTCGGGTTTGACATTCTCCTCCTCTGGCTTCGGCTGGTCAAGCTCAATGGGGTTAAGCCCACCTCCAATGGGCAGCAGGCAAGTGCTCTTGCGTGCTGTAATCCTAGTGATCGACATCTATAGAAAACAAAAGTACATTAGAGGAGAGAATAATGTAACATAAATCTGACAATTGCAGCAGCCAAAATAATGGAAAAAGCGCGGTGCAACTGCCCAAAAGAAAGGAAAGGAGAGGAAGAAAATGCAGCAACTAGCACAATGATTTTACCCACACATAACAGCAGCAAAACACACACTTTTCACAACGATTTCAGCAGCAAAAACAGCAGCAAAAACACACGTCTCAAATAGTAAATAAGTACATCATTACAATAATCCAATGGTTCATGAATGACAAGACTCTAATTATTGCAGCGGAAATTAAACTAAGTAGCATGACCCCATTCCACGGGCAGTTGACGACGGTACGCAACCTACACTACTTCAAAAAGAATTTTCACAGGCGCCTCGATTTTTCAAACACAGGCGGTTAGTAAAAAATTCAATTGTGATGACAGGACATCACAGGCGGATTTTAAAAAAAAAAACCTGCTTGTGTAAATACATGATTTTCTCAGGCGGCTATTAATTAAGAACCGCCTCTACTCTAGCAAACTTCACAGGTGGTTCTTAACCAGCGCCTGGGTAAATACATGATTTTCACGGGCGGTCATTGTTTAAGAACCGTATGTATTGGTTCCATCATCACAAGCGGTTTTTGTTGAAGAACCGCCTTGGGAAAGTAATTGTTTTCACAGGCTACTTGTGAGTTAAGAACCGCCTGTGATGCTGATATGCTCCTGTCTAGCATATCCCTGCACAGCAAGCTCTTGTAGATGCAAGTAACACCTGTGGCACATCATTTGGATACTTGAAAGCCTCAATTGAAGCCTGACGATCCTTGGAAGGATTTTCCCATCCATTTGAAGTATTTCTTTCCCTCCTGTCCATTTGAAAACATAAGAAGATGCTCCTTTCTCAGTTTTAATGCTTAAATATATTGACTAAAAATAAGTACCTATTCTCTTAGTGCTTCACACAAGCGAGGAAGCAAACAACTTCAATCACAAATCTTGTTTTTACCCTTTTATAGGGATTTGAACTTAGTCTTTCAAGCATAGATTTATCAACAAGTGAAGCTTCATTATCACACATGTTAATGGAAGTTATAAGCGAAGGATGTGCTGAAGATAACGAAATACGAATTGGACTGAAGATAAAGAGATCGTGCATATGAGTGGCAATGTACAGGTTAGACAGCGTGAAGCTATGATGGCAACCTTGAACAACATGAAAAGTGATGTTAAGGTTATAATTGCATCAACCAAGGCATGTTATGAGGGTATAACACTTGTTGGGGCAAGCATAACCGTGATGATCCATCAAGTGTTATGCCCTCACAACATGCCTTGGTTGATGCAAGCATAACCTTGGCATCACTTTTCATGTTGTTGAAGGCTGCCATCATAGCTTCATGTTATCTAACCTGGACATTGTCACTCATATGCAACATCTCTTTGCCTTCAGTCCCAATGAAATTTCATTAGCTTCGACACACCTTTCACTTGTAACTGCCATTAACATGTCTGATGAGGAAGCTTCACTTATTGATAAATCTATGCTTGAAAGATTAAGGTCAAATTCCTATGAAATGGGTAAAAACAAGATTTGTGATTGAAGTTGTTCTCTTTGTCGCTTGTGTGAAGCACTAAGAGAGATGGTACTGATTTGTAGTCAATATATTCAGCCATTAGAACTGATAAAGTAGTATCTTCGTAAGTTTTTAAAATGGAGAGAAGAGAAAGAAATATTTTAGGGCTTGATTGGGTGTACTCAATCTAATTGGATTGACGTGGATTGGAGTGAAGAATGAACTAACTTTCTCCTCAATCCACTTATATTGAAGTGGATCCACTCCTATCCAAATAAGCCCTCAAATGGATGGGAAGTATCATCAGACTTAAATTGAAGCTTTTAACAATCCATATGAGGAGTCCTGGGTGTTACTTGCATCTACAAGAGCTTGGTGTGAAGGGATTAGCTTGACAGGAGCTTCAAGAGTTGTGCTTCTAGATGTTGTTTGGAACCAAGCTGTTGAAAGGCAAACCTAATCATCACAGGTCAGAAGAAATTTTATACACATACAATTTTACTTATGGAACAGGTGAAGGTGATAAATATGATAGTCAACAGGCCAAAAAGGATCACTTGTCCAAATTAGTCTTCCCTACAAAAGTTGAATTTAATAATGTTTGAAACATGCTATCTAAAGCTGAAATAGAGCATTGTTCTAAGTTCATTTTAGAGGATACAAATATATACAATATATATCATTCCAGCATTGGCATCTTCTCGCATATAGGGTTTCAAATCCTTTTTAATGCTTCTCTCTACGCTCTTGATGTTTTCTGGTTCGGTGAAAAGGTACATCTCTTCATACTGATTCTATTCCTCTTCATTGTCTCCCACATTCTAACCCCCAACAAAATTTTGCTTTCCAGAAACAACTACGTGCATCTTCTCAGTTTCTGGATCTTGTACATAAAAAACTTGTGCAACACAATCGGCTAGAACCCGCAGGTCATCTTTATAACCCACTTTATTCAAGTCTACCAGTGTCAGCCCATATTTGTACAATTTCACACCATCAGGATGTTTCACCCATTGTCACTTAAATACGGGCATTAACATTCTTTCGCCATAATCAAGTTCCCATATTTCCTCTATGAACCCGAAGTATATGGTATTCTGCCCTTGTGAATTATAAGCCTCAATACGAACACCACTATTTTTTGCAACACTCTTACAATCTTTTTCTTTAGTGTAAAATGTGTAACCATTGATATCATATGTTTGCCATGATGTCACCAAAGCACATGGGCCAGAAGCTAACCTCTTCATTGTTTCCTCTTCTATAGAGTTTTCGTATGGTATATTTTTGTCCATTAAACATTCAGTGAAACATCTTCTGTGCTCTTTCATGATCCAGTCCTCTGTGCGGTCTTTTTTTCATTAGCAAAGCTCAATTTGGTGTTCCTCGACGTATGACTCAGCTATTGAGAGCTGTTATAGTACACCAAAATGTGCATGGTGTACATTATTGTAATCTTGAACGATAAAAGTTTTCTTACCCACTTTGCCTCTCCCATGTAGTCTACTCTCATGTACTATTATAGGCACACCTATCGGTTTTCCATCTCTGATATAATCAGCGCAACCCTTAATCACTTCATTAGTGGTGTATCCTTCCATAATTGAACCATCTAGGTGAGCACAGTTCCGCACATAACCTTTTAATACTCCTAAATATCTCTCCAACGAAAACATATGATATAAATATATTGGCCCCAAGGCTTTTATTTGATCCAAAAGATTTATGATTAGGTGTACTTGAAAATCGAAAAAGGATGGTGGGAAACACATCTCGAGCTTGCACATAGTCTCGACGATGTGTGTTTCACTATAGGAATCCCGATCAATTACTTCGGCCAAAGCCGACGTAATTAAGGGCAAAACCAACGTAAGATACTTAATTACATCGGATTTCCATTAATTACGTAGGTTGAAGTCCGACGAAGCATTTTGGACGTAACTAAAGTAACTTACATCGGCTGCCAACGTAATTAAGTAACTTACATCGGTATTCTGCAGCCAACGTAAGCTATTTACCGGGATGGGCCGCGGGCTGGGCCGCAAAACTTAAGTCGGCCCCTGCCCGGCGGACGAAAGTTAAGTAGTCTAACACTTGTCGGTATGGCATAACCGACGTAAGTTAAGTGGTATAACATACGTCGGTTTATGGCCGGACCGACATAAGTTAAACTGGGCTAACTTACGTCGGCTTAACCATAGCCGATGTAAGGTAAGTTTTCATTTTTAAAAAATAAAATAGAAACTAACTACCTCGCAGGATTGAGAGCTCCGGTTATACAGTTTATAAAGAAACACATATTCATAGAAACAGTTTATACACAGATACACAATATAGTCCACAAAACATTCAAAACATCTACACAACAACACAAAACTGTTTCAAAGCATTCACTGGGCTACACACTATCCCCTCCACTACCTCCAGAGCCGAGATCTTCTCGGTGTGTCCCTCCGGGTGCCTGTAGGAATGGCGAAGGAGTTTGCGCCACCGTTCTTGAACCCTACAAGAGAACCATATATTCCCTGTATTAGCATTGTAAAGAATTGCACAACCCTGTAAAGAATCATAAAACCAACATATAAATAACGAAAATGTACTTGTCTATAAATTTAAGCATGCACTCAAGTTATTAAACATCAAGTCACTAACCAAACCCTCCTCTTCACGGTACTATAGAACAATTTCAACGGAGGTAAAGGATGTCATTTGGGTGTGTGATGGTGAGGTTGATGACAGAAGCTCCACATCATAAGGCAGTTGTTTCGCAGTTCTTTTATGCTTTCAGAACTTAGCATTTGGTTTTCTTCCACTCCAGGTGCCCCAAATCCAAGAACTAGCAAGATGGAAACTTGGTCTCAATCCAAGAACCTTCCAACCACCTGGCCGCATCCTACACCAAAAATCCTATGTTGTACCTCTGTTTCACTCTCTTCCACTCTATGTTCTACCTCCTTATATCCCTATATATGTAAAATAACTTAATGAATACGACAATATTAAAGAAATAGTTTATTACCTGCTTCGGGGTCTGCTGCGGCGGAAGCGTAGGAATCTCGATATCGTGACCGGTGCTTCGAGGAAGAGTCTGCCATTGCAAATATTAGAAGATATATGTTATTGAAATGGTATGAAATTTAACTACGATTGTTTAAATTACTTACCGCCATCGCTGCTTGCATCTAGGCCATCATTAAGGTCGTCCTCCGCTACTCCTCCCTTGCCTCCGCCCTTGACCTCTCCAGCTCCGCCTGGGTCTGTGCCAGTGTCTCCTTTAAGGAAATGAGCTCCAGCTGGGTCTGCAAGAGACGACCACTTGAGGTCCCAACGGACGAGGCCTGCGACGATGAAGCGCCTCTCACTGGTCGCACCGACCTTGAGTCGACAACTCCATCAAAAATGGCAAACCTGCAAAAGAGTGAAAACACTAAGTAGAAGAAGGTAAATTAAAAAAGAAATGAAACAAATGAAAAACTCATCGTCCATGGGCCTTCCGGCCTCCGCTCGCGTATGCGGCTTGGGGGTCGATCGGTGTGCTTTCCCAATAGTAATCTGCATCGTGTACCTTCGTGACCTCTTGCGCGTACTTTTCGTACAAAACAAAGAAATTTTGTAAGCATGTAAATAATAGTATTAGTTATAATGAACTTGATGAATTTTGAAAACTTACAAGTCAGTCGGCTGCGACCTGACTACACTGCTCTGGCTGAGAAGGGTCACTTCCCTTGTGACCTCTCTTCCAAACCTACTTACCATGCATTTATCCAAACGCAAGTAGTCGTCGCTGCCAAAGTTGTGCTTGCTCTCGGACACCACGCGACACTGTCTAGCCTTTGTGGACTTACTAATGAAAGCCTCACTAGCCCATTGCCAATAGAAAGCTAAGTACACCTCAGTGTTACCCTGTAATCAGGAAATACTAACCTACACATATTTAATTTTTCATCAATGCAGTTAACATACATAGATATTGTAAATATTTTACAATATTAAAAACTTACCTCCGTGTACTGCTCCTCTGTCAAGTACACGTTGGAGTCCTTCTTGAATGGACCCTTTGCTGCTCCTACTCCTGCTCCCGGGGGGGGGGGGGGGGGGCGCTTGTAGTACGCGTTGACGAACTGAATCTGGGAATTCGACAACGCTGTCCCGTGAGCTTCCGAGCATTGTAATGGATGCAGAAAAGCATGCAGTTGTCTGAACACACATCAATGTTCTCATACTTCATACCGAGACCGAAAAGAATTTTCTTCGACTTATACATATGTTTAGGCACTTTGTTTGGATGTGGAAGGGCATCATTGAAAAAATTGATGAGCTCGTTGTAACTATTATTAGAAAATAAGAACTTAGACTTAATTGCCATAAGTCTAGTCACAAAATTGAGGATTGTCATTTTAGTGTGTCCATGCAGCTGCTCTTCTGAATCTTTGAGAAGTTTGAATAACTCTTTAACCTCTGTTGTTTGAGGATCCTACGTAAGCTCTGGTCGTATAGCTTCCAGCATCTCATCCATCATATCAACATCCGTGGCATCATCATTGCCTGCTTCCACTTCCTGTACAGCTTGAGAACCTGTCTCGTCGTGGAAGTTCCACAACTCATAATGTGACACGTAACCATTTTGACAAAAGTGCATTGTAAGTTCCACTTTGTCAAAAAATGTTCCGTTTCGGCATTTCGTACATGGGCACCAAGCCTTATCGCTATTTGACAATGAAAAAGCTCGTTCCACAAAAGGTTCTGTCTTGGTGTACCACTCATCTGAGTGACCACCAGTTCTGCTCATCCAACCAGTATACATCGAACTACGGTCTTCGCCCATGTTTCATTCTGCAATTTAAAGCCAGACAAATTACCATTAGTTTCTCGTTAATTTATGCACGATAGAGGAAATAATGAGAGAGACAGTGAATTATGTCCGTCGGGGTCTGCCATACACACGCGCGGGTGATTTAGATGCATACTTTAGCTTCACACTAAATGGCACGACAAAACCTAAGTGTCCTGTCGGGGTTGGGCGGCAACTTCCGCGTGCCTTTTCTCCTTCTCCACGGCATTGGCATGGCAGCCATCAGTGGTGAGAAAGACAAAGGGAATGCATTCATTCACACCCACTCATTTCATTTTCATCACCGAGTGACCTCATAGATTTTGATGGCCTTCACCATGCATCTTCTTCCTTGTGCCTTGCCCCCGGCCGTTTGGGAGGTGGGAGACTAGGACTGGGAGCGGAGAATGGCGGAGGTAGGCAGGATTGGTCTCAGGGCCCTTGGCTTCTTAACTTGGGCCGCCACCTGTCGTGGTTGACCTAACCAGGACGCCGCCGCCGAGGACATCTAGCCAGCCAGTCCACGTCTCCAACTAACTAATCTTCGGCCCAAATGAAATTGCATCTAGGAATCCCTTATGGGTTTTGGATGATTTATGACGAGCAAATGAGATCCTAACCACTTTGTTGAGATGAGCACATGTTCTAATGAGAAAATAAGCAAGGTTCCAAAAAGAAGGGAGAATGAGGAGCATTGTGGAAAAGAGCTCAAGGAACAAGTGTAGTAGATAATTGTGTATGGAGTGTGTTAAGGAAACACACCCCAAGAGCTCAAGCACAAATAATCACACACATTGCAGAAGTTTATACAGGACCAGACTAGTCCGATTGACACTGGACTAGTACGATATCTTTCTGCACAAGATCGGACAAGTCCGATATCACCACGGACTAGTCCGATATCTCTCTTACTAGAATCGGACTAGTCCTCCCCAGTGCGGACTAGTCCTCCAAACACTTCACAAGTTGCACAAAATCGGACAAGTCTAATATTAGCACGGACTAGTCTGAAAAACCCTCTGACCTAAATCGGACAAGTCCTCCAAGTGCGGACTTGTCCCCAATTCACTTAGGGTTTCACGTTTCTGGATAAGTCCGATATCCACCGGACTAGTCCGAAGATTTCCAGAAGCGAAATCGGACAAGTCCGCTTCTAGCCGGACTAGTTCGATATTTCAGGACACTAGGGTTTGCTACACACAGCACACCGGACTAGTCCGGTGTCCACCACAGACTATTCCGATCTTTCTAAACCCTAACGGTAACTTTTGGGAACCCCATATAAATAGGTGTACACAGCTCATCTTTCAGATAACTCGAGCCCCTACGCCGTCACACCTCCCAAGAGCCTCAAAAACACATCTCTCCGCGAAATCAAAGGCAACAAAGATCAATCCCTTAAGGATACACTTTGGATCATTGGAGAGACACGGTTCATCACTCATTGAGCTCTTGCTTTGATTCCCTAACACACTCCTATGATTTTTCATTGTAATCTTTCGAGTGTGTTCTTGGTGGAGTTCTTGTTGTAATCTTGGGGAGCCCTCAACGTGTGAGAAGGCCCCTTGAATTTGGTTATTTGCCCTTTGTGATAAATGAAGAGGATTGGCCTTCGTGGCAATCCGACGAGGGTAGGGTTGGAGAAGACCCGGTCCTTTTGTGGACTCCTCAATGTGGATGTAGGTTGCCTCTGTGGGAATCGAACCACGGGATAAAGTGCTTGTGTTCTTACTTCGCGCTCATCGTTCTTATACATCATATTAAGCTAGGGTTTCAATCAATCTTGCTTACTTTACGTTGAAACATTAAATATAAGATTGACTTATGGTATATCCTAGTTCATAATCGTGTAACACTTCAATTACTAGTATATTTCCGCTGCATACATCCTAAAATCAAATTAATCGATCAAATTTTATTAACCTAGTCGTTACACACCGGACTAGTTGGCACTTAACCGGACTAGTCCGATACCTCAAGATTTGATCTGGTGCTTGTGTTGCAGGTTACGAAAAAAATCAAAAAGGCCTATTCACCCCCCCCCCCCCTCTAGGACTCATTCACCACAAGACCCACCTCTCTTATCTTACTCACACATCACTGCTCGCACCTCTCGCTCTCCTAGAGCCACCGGCCACCCCCGACGTCGCGGCACCCGACAGGTGGCTGACCCTGATGCCGCCCTCTTCATGGTGCTGGAGCTCGGTGCCCCAATTTCACCTCCCTCACACCGGCCACCCCCGGCGCCGCGGCACCCCGACGGTCGGTGGCCCCCGTTTCCGCCCTCCCCACGACGGTCGAGCTCGGCACATAATGAAACCAATTAAGCATAATCTACACTAAACTAATTAAGAATAATCTACACTAAGCAAATTAAGCACAATTAAGCAAATTAACCACTTAAGCATAATTAAATAAAAATAATCTACACTAAGAAAATTAAGCATAATTAAGCAATTAACTACTTAAGCATAATTAAATAAACAATTAAGCAATTTAACGATAATTTAAACAATTAAATTCAATTTCAAATTTGAATTTGAGGTGGTGGGTTAGGGTGGGGGGGCTCGGGGAGGGGAGGGGGAGGGTGGGGCGGGGGGCTTTGCAGG
Organism: Tuctoria greenei; assembly: GCA_036927565.1. NCBI lineage: Eukaryota > Viridiplantae > Streptophyta > Magnoliopsida > Poales > Poaceae > Tuctoria > Tuctoria greenei. The sequence goes on from JAYESD010000002.1 coordinate 145,117,003, forward strand.
GAGGGTGAGGGTGGGGGGCGCTCGAGGAGGGGAAGTGTGTGGGGGGGGGGGGGGGGGCGCTCAGGGGGGGGGAGTTGGGAGGGGGGGTGCTTGTGTAGGGGGAGTGGGGGTGTGGAGAGGATGCCTTAGCCGGCGAGGTGGCGGCGGCAAGGTGGTCGGGCGCTATGGCGACATCAGGTGTGGCGGCGGCGTCGGGCGTGGCGTCGGCGGCTCTGATGGCGGGGAAAGAATCACAAAGCGGCGGGGAAGGAAAAAGAAGAGATGCGCGCGGGTACATGTTAAATTTCACAACTTACATCGGCTAAATTCAACTACTTATGTTGGCATGTTAGACTAACGTCAGCCGCTTTTATAGCTGACTTAATTTAAGTTTAACTTTCGACAGCCGTGTAAGTTATGTCGGCTGCGGGTCCCAACCGATGTAAGTTAATGTTTATTGCTGTTGGCTGATCAACTTACGTCGGCTGTGGGAGAGCAGCGGACGTAAGTAAGTTAACTTATGTCAGTTATGAGCAACCGACGTAAGTTACTTTAAGTACATCGGCTGGCCGACGAAAGTTAATTTGGCCGACATAATTGATAGGAATTCCTGTAGTGTTTTCAGATAGTCTAAATCTTCAAATGTGTGATGATAACTTTTATAAGCTCTGGTTTGATGACTCTTGTTGCAATAGTAAGGAACACTGTCATCATCATGTGACAGTTGTGAGAATTAAAATCGAATAAAGACAAGTCTTTCATCGAGACTAGTTTGCGGATATTGGATGAGAAACTCGTGGGCACTTTGATCCCACGCAAGCATTCGCAAATTGCTTTTTTCTGTTCAAGTGTCAAGTTGTAGCTGACTGGGGCAAGGTAATTCTTCCCGTTTGCCTTTTGTACTGGATGAAGCTCTGGTCTCATATCAAGATTTACTAGGTCCATACGTGAATTTAATCCATCCTTTTTTTTTTCCTCGGCATGTCTGGCAAGGTCCCAACGATGGTGTCAAATACATTCTTTGTAACGTGCATCAAATCAATACAATGGCAAAATTCCAGATTCTTCCAATACGGAAGATACTTGAAAAAAATTTATTGTTTCTTGAAAGCCATGTAAGTTGTATCACCCGAAGATGTACTTTTCTTTCTCTTTATTCATTTACATTTTTTGCCCTTATCAAATGCAATATGAATGTTCTTGACCATTTCGAACACGAGTTTTCCACTGTAAGATTTTGGTGCAGTATCTTTTTCGATTATGTGATCAAATTGTTCTTTCATCTACCTATACTTTTGTCTATCTATCAAGAATCGCTGGTGTCTTATGTACACCATATTTCTAGATAAAGTGAGTTACAAAAATCCAGTTCTATCCACGCACCTTACACAATCATTCTTCCCTTTCATTTGTCTCGTTAATGTAAACAGTCCGGGATAATCATGCACGGTAACGAATATCATTGCTCTTAGAGTGAAATACTTCCGCTTCTACTCATCCCATGTACGTACCCCTTCATTCCACAATTTCACCATATATCCGAATAAAGGTTCCAAGAACACATACATTTCGATGTCGGGTTGTTTCGGACCATGGATAAGAACAGATAACAAGATATATTTCCTTTTGTGACACAACCACGTCGGTAGGTTGTACATCATTAAGACCACGGGCCATGTGTTGCGTATGCTCCTTTTTTTCTCCAAACGGATTCATTCCGTCTGTACCCAAGGAAAATCTTACATTTCTGATTTCCTTTGCAAATTCTGGATACTGAATATCAAAATTTTTCCACTCCATTGCATCACCAGGGCGTCGAATATGTTTTTCATTCTTCTTGCACTGCTCGGCATGCCAATGCATAAGTTCAGGCTCCCTAGGGTTTTAGAACAAAAGCTTCAAGTGATCAATTACTGGAAGGTACTACATCACCAAGGCAGAAATTTTTCTCTTATTCTTCCCATCTGTATCAACAGAAGTATCATTATCGTCACCTTTAGGACCAATAATAAACTTCTTATTCATCTGAGACTTTTTCATGTTCATAACATACTGGTGGTTGTAGTTCTTCTTATATCTATTGACACCACAGATGGGGCATCTAGTTGCGAGCTCATGCTCTTTGTGATACAGAATACAATGGTTCACACAAGCGTGTATTTTTGTCACACATAGTGCCATCGGGCAAAGAAGTTTCTCTTTATAAGTGCTCCTGGGCAACTTATTTGAATTTGGAAGAATTTCTGTTATAAGATTCAAAAGATCAGAGAAACTACAATCAGACCATTCGTGTGTGGCTTTCAACTTTAGTAGTTCTAGGACTGCACGCAATTTAGTAAACTCTTTATCACAACCGTTTGATTCATCATATAAAAGCTCCGTCGCCGCATTCTGCAATGTCTCCATTCTGCTTAAACCTTTACTTGCTCCCATATAAGTCAATACGTATGGTTTAATGTGACGCAACATCTCATCACAATCGAACTCATCATCATCATCACCATCTTGATTGTCACTACAATTATCGATATGAACATTATCGTCATCTGAACCTCTCTCATCATCTTTATCCACTTCATATGTATCCAACTCACCATGCTCTGTCCATATTGTGTAGTTTTTTTTAAACCTCTCTTCACCAAATGAGATTGGATTACTATAGTACTATCCAAGTAATCTTATTTTTGCAGTCGATACATGGACATAATATGTCATCTATCTTTTGCAACTTCGCATGTCTCTTGGATGCTTCAATAAAATTTGCAACATTATAAATGTACATAGGATTGGGTCTTGGCAAGTTATACATCCACGCTCGACAGTCCATGCTTCAATAACAGATTTTTGTAAGATTTACAAAATTTGGCCATAGATATTCCTTAAAGGTCTTCTATAAAATTAATTTACAGAGGTATAACAAGCCTGTATCATATGAGTGCATACTTGTATCATGTAGTTCTATTCATAAGGGTTCCATGAAAATTTGTTTCATAATTTTCTCATCTTCGTAGTGGTCATAATGGATTTTTGAAGTTAGGCTTATTCATTGAAACATTTCATCGAGCACGTGATGTGCTTGTATTCATCTTCGACCTTTAATCCTTCAAATCTACTTCTTGTTATGTATAATTCATGGCTGAGCTCAAGGGAGACTCAACTACATCTTTCAACCTTTAATCCTTCAAATGTACTACAAATCTCAAGTGGTGGGGGGGGGGGGGGGGCTGGAGGCATATGCAAACTCAGTAAAAAGAAATTGAAAACAGAACAAATTTAAAACATGATAGTGAAGAAGAAGTCTCTTCTAACAAGCTTGATCAACTAATGAATGTAGTATCGGCCCGTGCACGGTGGAAAATTTTGGCACCCTAGCGGCATCCATGGAAAATCGCCCAGGTTAGGTTTTCTATGGTGCCCGAGGGGTCTTTATATAGGCGTCGGTTTTCATAGGAGGTTTTTAATAAAACAACCTCCTGTGATAAAAAATAATAAAGTTCAAGCGGTTTTTCAGGCATTTTTTAACTTCTTCACATGCGGTTGGAATAGAATAACCGCCTGAGAAGATTCTTATCTCAGGCAGGTATTACGTATCAACCACCTGGGATTATTGCCCGAGCTTGTTCTTCAGTTTTCTTTTCCCTTGCTTCTTTTTTATTTAGATTCCAATATAAATACTCAATCATGTATAGATTTTGCAAATTGAGTCCAAATTCAATGATTCATTCTTCTATATTTTTTAAAAATTATCATCTACCACCTGGACCAAATATTTTAAAATATGTATGGCTAACATTGTAATGTTTTGGTAAATATCAAAAATAAATTTATACTCACATATTATTCACATTTGTGTATCTCCTAAAAAAAGGGATCCTTCACTGAAATTGGTTTGTATGAACATATTTGTATTATTTATACATGTATGAATTTTGTTAATTTTTTTAAAGCATTCCAACATGTCAAAATTCAAATTATCCATCAGTCTAACCAAATGCTCATATACATATGAGGCATTAATCAAATTTTGAGCACACATTGATTCAAAAAAAATTAAAAAAATCTGAAAAGATTCATAGAGGTTGGCATGATGACTAAAATGGTCCATTGTAAAACTAAATGAAAAATCATTATATTGATCAAGATAGAAAAATGACAAATATCAATTGTTATGGGTTTTTTGTGTTTTGACCAATTTGAAAGGCTTTATGAAGTGAAATTTAATGGTAACCTTTAATACTCAATCATATTACAAGAAAGTGGAATTTGGGCTTTTAAAGGCCCCACATTTAATGAAGAATATTAATTAAGATTACATAAAGATCTTTTCAGGCGGTTGGTACTGAATAACCGCTTGAGAAGAAGCTTATCTACGGCGGGTATTACTTATCAATCGCCTGAGACAAATAAATCTTCTCAGGCAGGTGGTAATTACAACCCGCCTGAGATAATCATCTTCTGAGGCGGTTGGTACTTAATAACCGCCTGAGAAGATTGGTGTCTATATATAGCCCTCAGCTGCGTTCAAAAAACCTAACCCGGACGAAATCACTTAGACGTCTTCAGGCTGCCAAATTTTTGTTTGCCGCCATGTCTTCGCCGCTCTTGCCGCCGAGCTTCACCGTTGTCGTCGTGCTTCACCCTCATCACTTCCTTCCAGGTATGTCGAGCTTTTCCCTCTCCGTCACCGCCAAGCTTTGACCTTGCCGCCAGGTACGCTGCCGATTCCTTTTGTCCTCCGTCCCCGTGCCGCCTCCCTCCCCGCCCTCGCCACCGGCCGAGTGATGTCCTTGTCTCCGCCGGACCCTAGATTTTATTAATCAAAGTTTTTGAACCTTAGGTGCCTTGGTCAGTCGCCTCAAACCCTAGGTTCCTATCTAATTTTTATTAATCAGTGGTTTTTCAGTGCCTTGGTCAGTGGCCTCAAACCCTAGCTCTATCTACTTATTGTTCCAAACATTATCAGTGGTTGATTTCCTTATAGAAGCATTATCAGTAGTTTATGGTCTATCTACTTATTGTTCCAAACATTATCAGTGGTCGATTTCCTTATAGAAGCATTATCAGTGGTTTATGCTCCTAGTATATAATTATGTATGTAAGGCCTCAAGTGTTAGAATCAATAATGAGATTGGTCCTTACATTAAAAGCTTTAAGGGGTTAGACAAGGTGATCATTTGTCACCTCTTTTATTTAACATTGTTGTTGATTGTCTTGCTAGGATGATATATAAGGCCCAGAAAAATAGGTTGTTTTCAGGTTTAGTTGATGATCTAGTGCATAATAGTGTGGAAGTTTTACAATATGCAGATGATACAATTGTATGTATCACAAATGATTTAATGGGGGCTAGAAATCTGAAACTACTTCTGGCTTTGTATGAAAATTAAAGCTATTAGGTCTTAAAATAAACTTTGAAAAAGTGAAGTTTACAATATTTAGCCAAAAATATAGTTGACATTTTTTATTGTAAAGTGTGTAGTTTGCCTATTAGTTACTTAGGTGTTCGAGTGTCCGCCGGTAGGCTCTATGTAAAATACTAGAATAAATTAGAAGAAAAGGTGACTAAGAGATTGGCTGGTTGGAAATAGTCAAACTTGTCCATGGCAGGGATGGTTGTCTTGATAAATGCCGATCTCTTTAGTATTCCAATTTATCATATGTCAATGTTTCTTTTGCAAAAAACTACTGCGGAAAAGGTGGATGTACTTAGAAGATGGTTTTTATGGCAAGGAGGTCAGATGAAAAAGAAATACCATCTAGTAAAATGGGAAAATATTTTTAAAAATAAGAGTAAAGGTGGGTTGAATATAAAGGTACGAACTTGGTGAATCACCTTGGTAAGTCATCTTAAACCCTAGAGTGGAATTTGGTCAATCACCATGGTCGGTCGCCTTAAACCCTAGAATGCCTTATCAAACCCAAGAATGTTTCCATCTTTTTCTTCATGCAACACTTCATGTAGAGTTAATATGCCATTCATTATATTTTTCGTCTTATTAGTTCTAGCATGGAATGCCCTAAGAAGACTATTGACGGTAGTAACAATAAAGAAGGCAATATGGAGTTTAGTGACTCCAGCAGTTCAGGCTCCTTTCACAGTCTATCGAATCCTTTTCTGAATGTAAAAATTAAAAAGAATTCAGAGGATCTTGACCCGGCATATGATCCTACAGACAAGGTATGGATCATGAATCTTAACTTCAACAATTCAAGTTAATGTTGGTTGTCAAGTATACAAAGTCTTATAATTCTTTTCTACATAGATTAATTGTGAAGACAACAAGGTGACTTTGGCTCCTAAAACTGCAGAAGGTTCTCCAATGGATGAATCCTCAGGTTCACTGAAGCGGAAACGAGGGCAACGAGGTCCCGAGAAGGGTCCATTGGACCGCATCATGTACATAACAAGGGTCGATCCAGGTCGGCTTCCCCAAGAACCACTAAATTCATTTACCAAGTACCGAAATGCATGCGGTTTTCTTGTTAGAGAGCTCGTGCCAATAACAACCGAGAATCAGAGAAAATTACCTGAGGAGACCAAGAATGAGTTGTGGGAAAGGATAAAGAAACAATTCAAGTTCCCAAAAGGCACGAAAGAAGTTGTAAAGAAAGCAACATTGGTCTATTGCGGCAATAAGTTTCGTGAATGGAAGAGTGAAATGAAAGCTTATGTTAAGGCCGATAAGGTCCCTAGCCCAAGGAAGATGGGAAAAATCACACAAGCTTAGTGGCAAGAATTTGTTCGTCAAAAGATCACACCTAATGCTAAAGCCCTAAGTGCAACTAGGTTAGAGCTTGCCAAAAAGAACAAATACCATCATCGCTTCGGGTCTGCCAGATATGCCCCCAAAGTACAAAAATGGAATAAGATATTAGACGAATTTACCAGTAAGGGCAATCCTCACCCGTTAGAAGGCTGCGATGAGAGAACTTAGCAGTGGGTCTTTGCTCGGTCAGGTTTGACCAGCGAGGGCAAACATTAAAAGCCTGACTCTGTGAATGAAGTAGAGGAAAAAATAAAAGAAGTAATTGAAAAGCAACAGAAGGGTCCCTTCAAGCCAAAGAGGGAGAATGACCAACTTACCGCTATCCTAGGAAACCCTGAACACAGTGGAGGGGTTCGAGCAACCTCTTCTCAAATGTCTTGGCTAGATGGTTTCCCGAAAGATATAGAGACATATAGAAGACGTGAGATGTTCAAGAAAAAACTTGATGAAACGATTGCTTAAAAGGTCAAGGAAAATGTGCAAGAAATAATGGAACAACTTAGACAATCAGGACAATTAGTGGCATCGAGTGCAGCGATGGTTCCATTGCTAAAGGAGCAATTGGTATCTCCAACTACCTACCCTAGCAGCGTAGGTTCTGTGCCAGGCTCAGGGGCAACCCATAAGTTCACTGTCAATGATATTGCTAAGGACAGATCTTGTCGTCTTCTTGTCCCGATCGGCACGGCAGGGAACAAAACCAAACAGGTTGCCACTACTATGGCAAAGCTTGATCGTGACTTCAATGGCAATCCACATCCGTTGTATTATGTGCAAGTTATTCATATCATTGATAATGATGATGAATATTATGAAATAGACCACATCACACATGAGGGGATCATGACTCTGGGGCAGGTTGTCAACCAATTAATCATTTGGCACCAACGCGATATCGTGTTGGAAGATGAGCTGATTTCTAGCCCCGTCGCATCTCAAAATACTGCAACCCCGTCTTCTAAGGTGAAAGTCCAGGAATATCCACTCCCAGTCTAGGAAGATCCAATCCTCCTATATGTTTTAGCAAGGATGATAGTAACCTTGCTAGTAAAGATAACCAAGAGCAACAAGTTGGACAACAGCTTCAAGCAGTACTAGAGCAAGCTAATGCTAGTAAAGAGCGACCAGTTGAGCAACAACTTGAAGTAGTACTAGAGCCAGCTGCTGGGAGTAAAGAGCAATCAGATGAACAACAGGTTCAACAACAAGCCAGTGTCCAACTTCCGATGACTACTCCTCGATCATCAGTGCCGATCAAAGTTAGCTCTACAAAATTAAGAAACGTTCATCATTAGTGTTAAAGTATTTGTAAAATATGAAGGAAAATATTAGAAAATTGAGTGCATCTCGTTCTTCTCATGAGCCAGCATTAGACGATATCGAGGAGTGGGACGAAGACGGTGTCATGTATAATCGGCAGACGGCTTTAGTTAAACCAGGAGTTCCAATATACAAGCTTCAGGATATTCCTCCTGAATATGAGAATGGGAACTCGTTCATGACATCCGTACAACTTAGCAAACAACCTGTCCCGCTCAAAAGAATGCACGAGTGGTATATCACTGCCAACACAAAATATGATCTTTCTTGCGTCATATGTCGTGTTCCAAAAGATGCATTCTGGAGCAATGGATCAGATAAACGAGTCATTTTATTTGACGTGTTGCATACCCTTTCTATCGGGGCATGCTCGAAATCAACCTACTACTCCTCTGGTGCTTGTAAGTGCCTCTAATATTTTGCATTTGCTTTTCTTACTACACGCATACACATTTCATGAGATTGTAACAATTATGGACTTCTTCAATAGAATGCAATACATGGATAATGAAAAGATGAAACACAAGACAAGTATCCTTGACCCTACACGGATTGCAAAGATGCTATTCGACGTTAAGGCGGATCGAGACTCAGCACAGTACAAGCACATGAAAAAAAAAAGAATTTGAAAAATCAATCACAAAACAAAAGAAGGATAGAAGGACAGAAGTTGCATCTTACATAGGACATGCAATGTTTAACTTTGTCAGAGACAGCGAGGACCTTGTAAAGGCTCCGTACGACTTCGAGTAAGTTCGACACATGACATTGAATTAGCAATTATTGCTAATTTTTAACACGTGTGTTTGTACATGTGCAGTAAACACTACATAATGATCTTCATCAAGCCAACACAGGGTTTGGCAACAGTCTTGGACTCAGCCGATTACACACCAGATTATTACAAAGATTTCCTTTCCATTCTGAAACTGCACGTTTATTCAATACTTTTAATTTACACACATTTAAAATGTGTTGACATGTCTCATATGACATTTCTTGTATTACAGTGCTTGGCGGTTTTACGCGAAATGGCTTGGCGGTTAGAGACCTCCTAATACGAATGCATTGGACATTAAAACATATTATCCTTGTCCAAAGCAGCTTGCTGGGAGTGTCTTATGCGGGTATTATGTATGCGAGCATCTTCGGACCGCCAGCGAACATCGAGTGAATCGTGAGGATGTAAGTTGTCCTTAATGTCGATATCTTATTTTCTTACTTTTGAGTTTCATTTTCATTGTAACTAGCGTATTTGAATACTTATGTTCTCTACTGTTCAATATTACCAGGCACATTATTTTCACATTTTGATTCCAACTTCAAAATTCAATTGCTCATAGTACAACTTCTACAAAAATACCAAATAAATTCCTGTATACTCTCACTTTCATCTATACTTTGAGTTCGTTCAAACCAACACATTCTAAACTTCCTTATTTGTTTCATTGAAGCACACGAAGAATGTGAATGAATAATGGCTGGTTTGTAGAATTATGCCTAGTGGAGGAGCCGACAAGATTGCTGGTGAACTGTGTCAATTCATGCGTCGAGAAATTTTGCACAAAGGAGGGGAGTTCTTTGATGAGAATGGTGTAATAGCTGATGTGCCAGAACTTTGCGACTATGATAATAGAAACAGTTTTTAGTGAAACTTGTAAACTATGAGATGACTTGTATGTGTAACTTGCACATATGTATATTGTTTTAGTGAAATTGGCTTTTGTGAGATGACTTCTGTGATTATATTGTTTAATTCAGTGATTATATTGTTGACTTCTATGATTATATTGAATTGACCTGGAAATTAGAAATAACAGAAGGTAGTACTGGATAGGGTATAGCTTATCACAGGCGGTTATTTACCTACGGCTAGACCTGTCTGTGAAGTAACATTATCACAGGTGGCTAGATATAGTTAAAGAATCATCTGCGATAACCTCATTATCACAGACGGTTATTGTTATGGTATAAACCGGATGCACTAAACTGTCTCCATAGGCGTCTTTTCATAGGTAAAGATCCGCCTGTGACAACACCATTATCACAGGCGGTTATATATGCTGCACGACCCGCCTGTGATAATATGTCTTCATAGGCGGCTAGTCGTAAGTAAAGAACCGCATGTGATAATACCATTATCATAGGCGGTTTCACTTCTCCGCCTGTGAAATTTTAGATTATCACAAACTCTCTGTTTCACGCGGTTTTAGAAACCGCGTGTGATAACACGTTTGGAGCCGCCTGAGATGAGGCTTATTGTAGCAGTGCTAGTACTCCTCGTGATCCTCAGGGTACACGCAAGTGTCTCCTGTAGCTCTTGGTGGGGGAAATGCAAGGGTGAATATGTGTTGTACTCAACAAGTGTGAGAATATATGACATGTAGCCAGACAAAAGGATGGAACAAAATGGCTAATTGCAGAAAATTACATTTCATAAACATGTAAAAGCAGCCTATCATGTCTTTGTGATATTAAAACCCATCATAACCCAAGTAATTATCGTAACATGTACCCAACATCCTCATTTACCATCATAATTCATTGATAACCAGCCAGTAATTAATATCATCACATATGCCAATTTCATCTCCTCTCATAACCAACCATACTCATTTGACAAAATCAAACCATTCCCCAAAATCCCAAGTCCAATCCTAATCATGTAGGTCATCTAGGGTAGCCCTACTCGACTCCCATTACTCGTGCCATCCAATGGTCCATACAATACAAACAGCACACCTAATTATTCAGTTACGCCGCACCCATACTTGGCCTTGTGGTGGCACTACCGTCGTGGCAAATTCTCGCATGAACCGGTCCTTAGATCAAAGGTAAGAAAAACCACCGTACCATCCAACCCATTCCACAAAATGCTGCTGGCTTAGATCACCTAAGTTCCATGTTGCCAATTTAATCATCATCTTATTACCATCCCAAATTCTCATAATTAATGTTGTCAAGCATAATATTTAAGTTACCCATAACCCGTGTAGCAATGCGATGGAAGAGAGAAAAATATCCATACCCGACACATCATGTATATCGCGGCGACAAGTGCTCGCATACAACGCTAGTAAACTCCTACGTATGGGTTTCCCATCATATTGACACGAGCGTACAATTTTGCAAAAAAACATTTTATAAAAATTGGATCAATATGGTCAAGGACACTTGCCATGCTCCGATGGGTTGGGTTGCTCAAGAGCTTCGAAGTCTTGATTCTGGAAATCCTCATATACGGCATCTTGAGCACGTCCCTCTACTCGCGATCATACACATACAAGAAAACATATACGAATCAACACAATGCACACATATTAATTAATATGCAATGACATGAATGCATGCAAGGTTCGATAATTATTTATCTACGGTTGTTTATTAATTACATGCAACTACTTCATATGTGTTCATGCGAGTTTACGGGGTTTTAGCGATAATTAGGGTTGCTGAAATAAAACAGATGTAGATGCAATTACGATTTAATTCTGGGTATTAGATCTATTACGTCGCTAAAATTCATCTCGAAAAACATATCCTACCGTAGGTGCAGCAGCGTCGAAGGTCGCGCGACGGAGGCATAGCATAGATGAAAAAGATGGTTCAGCGATGCTCCGGTGGCACAAAGACGACGGCGCGACGATCTCCAGCGGACGACAGCTCCGTCCTTCTCTTCCTCTTCTTTTTTCTTCCCTGGCGGCTAGTGTTTTTCCTCTCCTCCTTTTTTTCTGGCGGCTGCTGAAACTTGTGATTGCTTCTGTTGAAAACTCGGGGGCCTGCGGCAACTTATATAGTCGACGATGCACAGGAGAGTCCCGCTGCCGCACAGAACATGGAGCCTCCAACTGGCTCGGCCTCGGCCCATAGCGCGGGCGCGTGGACGCGCGAAGACCCTGCTTGGCCGGTTCGGGCGCACGTGGGCGCCGGCTCAGGCACACCTGGAGCGAGTCCCGCTCGGACGGCTGCCCTTGCCCGGAACCATCCGGGTGCGGGAGGAAAGCTTCCCTTGGAAACTTCCGGAAGGTTCCAAAAATTCTTTTTTTCCTTCCTTTATAAATTTTTTATACATTTGTTTTATATTATACATATATATATATATATATATATATATATATATATATATATATATATATATATGTGTGTGTGTGTGTGTGTGTGTGTGTGTGTGTGTGTGTGTGTGTGTTTCATTTGTTTATATTAATTTTTCTATTATCTATCTTTTATTCTCATTCACTTTTCTTATTACCAACACATATTTTTATATATGTTTTATCTTATTTTTTCTTCTCTTTTGTTCTGCATGAGAATGTTATGCAATGCATGATGCTAAAAATTAGGGTGTTACATTAGAAGATTAGCACACACGTTCCTTGGACTCGATACCCTTGGGAATACTGTTAAAGGGAAAGTGCTACAGCAGTTTCTCCGTATGCTTGCGGATTTTCATTTGCGATGTACCAGCCGTCAACAGTCCCTGCCTCCTTGTGTCACTTGATTTTCCCCGCATCGGTGGCAGAACTGGGCCGGAGGATGGTCTGGATGTAGTGTGTCCGGGTCATCCTTATGAATTTAGATATCTACACCCCGGGTGCTTTTGTAATGATGAAATGAAGTACTTCTATTTGTTTCTCCTTTCTGAATGTACTGCACTATCCCGAACTCATAGCACTCGCTTCCTTTTCCTACGATCCTCTCGATTTCCGTGTCGTGTCAATTTTGTATGTGTTGGTATTTCTTAACACCATAGATCATCCCTAGTAAGAGATGAGGTCCGTAAGCGCATGAAAGATACTGTTGTAGCATTTCACCCATGAGTATTCTCAAGGGTATCGTGTACACACTACTCTTATGATCAAGGTATGGGATACTAATCAGTTATCATGACAAGAGTAAGTTGATAATATGGGTAGTGTGACACACACCTAAACAATCTATTGTAAAAGGGTAAATAGGTCCTAGTGAAGATTAGAATAAGAGTTGGGAGTTGCTCCTACAATGCTTCTAGTATACATATACATAGCCTAAGTTAAGTACTATTGAGCATGTCAACAGTGAATCATTACGCTAAGTCATTCAACACATCGGGCATAGGTTTACCCCTAACAATACTAGAATGACTTCCGCCAAGAGCTTGTGGCATAGCCGAACGTGGAGGATTACAAAGGACAGGTAGGGCTATCACCACCTATTGCCTACCTCTTCAATTCGCGGGTGTACGAGACACTCAACATTACTTAACTATCCTAGTACCATGCTAGCATACTAAGGAAATACCTTAGGAGCCGCAACACAGGCCATCCTAAAGCAATGAACTAAATCATCGTTAAAACCCATGTTGATACATTATTCATATTAACATGATCATATCATAACTACATAGACTATAGTAGGGGTTCACAATGTTTATTATGATAATATATTAACATTAAGGCATGATCATAAAGACTATTCCTACCACATACATGGAATTCAAAATCAAACAAGAAACACTTCATCCAAGCATATGTATAATGGAAGACTAAAGATAATATCTTTATTATGCATAAAGTCATAAATACAAGAAGGAATACATGAGCCATACCTTTATCAATTTGGTATTGGGAGTGAGAGACTCCATTTACTCCTTTCCCAATTTGGACTTGGGACTAGAGACTCTCCTCTCTACAGCCTAACTCCTCTAAGGACTAAGAAAAGTAGTGTATACAATAGGATGATGCTCAAGTGGTGTGTGTTGAATTGAGGGGTAGGGGGTCCTATTTATAGCTAGAGAAGGGTCGGTTCCCACCACAATTTCCGCGCAAATCAGTCTTCATCATTATTAGGACACCACAAGGAGTCTACATGTGGAAGAAGACTGGGTTTGGCGCAAAGAAGAGGTCAACCGAATAGGGGGCTCGACCAACCTGGTCAGTGCCCCATTTCTCGTGTGCTTTCTCCAGGTCACTGACTGGTGGGTCCACTTGACTAGTGTGGGTGATACACCGTTGGATCTCCTCAGATACATCTATTTGTGGGCCATTTGATCCATGTGATGCTACATGCCGTTGCTTGATTGGCTGGGATGGTAATTTTTAGGATTGCTCCCCCTCTTTCACCTAAATTCCTGAATAAAAAGTCTGCATGCACTATTCCAAAGACAAGTTGAAATAGTTTATGTAGAAAGGTGATGTATGCAAGAAATGGCATATCCTTCACATAATTGAGTTATATTGACAAGTGAAATTGGTATATAACATCCGTCAACAAACTCCCCCAAGCTTATCCTTTGCTCGTCCCGATGCAAAGTCAAAACTTTAGGTTGATGATTTGCCTTCTCCTATTCATGGGTAGATGAAAGATAGAACAACAAATGGAGCAAGCATAGCCTAGATATCAAGTTCCACGTAAATTTCAAAGAGTTTCAATTTAGATTCTAAGTACCTTATTTGATTCTCCCAATCACTCCTTTGTTTGTAGTGGAAATATGTCCTCACCAAGGCTTTTGCCTATATTAATACTACCACTAAATATGGCTTATATGTGGAGCTTGGTAGGGAATGTAAGTAGGCATATTTGCAACACATAACTTTGCTAAGTCAAAAGTGTAAGCCTTAGGAGAAACTAATTCAAGCCTTTTAATCAAGACTTGTGCATGTGTGATGTAAGTGGAAGTGGACGTGGAATTGTTGAGATGACTCCTTTTGATGTTGACTCTCTTTATTGCAGGTATGAAACATGGCTACTTTTTTCTCTTTGTTTTCTTCTTTTTTTTCATGCTTAGGATGTAAGCATGCATTTTTTTATTTATCTTGTAGCCATGTCTTCTACTCCCTTTTTATGCAATAAACTTGAAGAGAGTACTAAGCATGAAAGGAATAGAGTTTCTCTTTTTATTGTGGAATGATGATATCATGGAATTTCGCTAACTTCTAGTGTAGAAGTTTTAGCATGTGCAAGTCAAGTCTTGAATTCAAAACAAGTGAATTAATACTCACATAGGACTATACTAGTTTGACTAGGCTCAATGTGAAATCCAATAGCATAAGCATAAGGTTTATAATATATAAAACATCATACGACTTTGGTAGGTATTTCGAATCAAATGAGTCAAACTTAAATCTTTTTAGAACTTCTCCAGAAATCTTAATTTTACCTTCAAACTAGGAATAGCAGCCCTATTACTATCTCAAATCTCACAACAACCTATAAATTGGATTAAGCTTTTACTACCTACAATATATAAATCAAGGCAAAGTTAATTCTAGCAAATAGAAGCGATATTTGGAGAGTAACAGGTTGCATACTAAGGACCTAGGAAAAATAAAACAGAGCAACTATTCATGATTTCATCTATGTGAAATCTAAATCATTCTTACCTCACATCTTTATTTGACTAAGCAAAAGAAAATCTAAGTTACTAATTATATTTTTAATTTTTTTAGATGCAAGGTGGATGGATGGAAGAAAGATAAATGCAATTTGTGTGATACAAGTTACATCAAGTGGGGGTCCTCTCCCGAGCTTATTCTTGATCAAGGTCCATGATAGGGGTGGAATCCCTAGCGACGGAGGTAGGCCATGAAATTGGCCTATCCTTGTTGCGGTGTGGCTTTAACAATGGAGGATTGAGTATCGATGTTTTGTTGCCTCCCACGGGTTCCATGAGTCTGGTTGAAGAGAGTGTTGTTGATGTCGCTCGTTCGCACCTCGAGGTCTCTCATGTGTTGTGTGTACTTTGTCATTCCACAACTAAAGTAATTATAACATTTAGCTACAAAGGAATGATGTGCACTCAACATGCGTTAAGTGTGTTCGTAATTCTTTGGCTAAGGTGTAACATTCCTTCTTGCCACAAACAAAATAATTTGTACCCATCATGCATTGGGTGTGATCCAACATTCCTTGTATAAGTTAATGATAACCTTTAGCCACAAAGGAGTGACATGTACCCAACAATTGTTGAGTATGATCCGTTGTTCCTTGGCTAAGGCACAACATACATATAACCACAAAAGGATGACATGCACTCAACATGGGTTGAGTGTGATCCGTTGTTCCTTGACTAAGGTATAACATACTCTCAAAGTTTTCTTGTGACACTTCATCAGATCTCCTTTGAGAGTAGCCCGCGGCGGTTCTTGATCGGGGGGTCTTTGTCCTCAGGCGAGGTTACGCGTATGAGAGGTGGGTGAGATGGTAGTTTTTTGTGGTTCAGGCCGCTGGAGCGTAATACCATACTCCACGGTGTGTGTTGTATTGCTAGAGTGTGTGCTCTCGTGGGTGAGAAATGCGTATCCTAGTGAACAGACCAGAAAGGATGTCTAGTAATGGGTGTTGCCCGGTCCTTTTACAGTCAAGGCCAGACAGCTTACAAGTCGGGTCCGGGGCCCGATAGGTGGCCCCGGGGTGATCTTATCCTGTACAAGATCTAACGTTTCTTGTGTATGCTGTCTCGATCGCAGCTTGAAGACTCTTCATCATGCCGCATCGAGCGCCAGTGGCTATGCGTAGACATTGATGATTACAGGAAATGTCCCATCTGTCTTTTTGTCGTAAGCTACCCACTTGGTAGTGTGGGGTAGCCCTGCGGTGCCTTCACTACGATATGATTCGATGCAGCAGTAGATGACAGGGGCGTGCACCGCACCCGTGCGCCCGGGGAAGGCGCGTGCCATCAATGTGCGATTGGACAGGATGTGCCACCCTTTACTCTTCTAGGCCCATGGCTCATTGCAGGTCATGGGACACAAGGCAATCCTGGTGCCCTCCTCAGTGGGAGCAAGGGCCTGGAGCCGAAGGGGTTTCTTAATAGATTGATTTTCTACATAGGGGTTTCTGTTGCTTCCACTAAAATGTTTTAGTCTACCGTTCACCCCCTCTAGTAGCTTTTCACGTGCTCTTCGATCCTACAGTTGGTACCAGAGCCACGATGGTCTAATATATGAGATTTGCACGTGTTTGACTAATCATCATAGAGAAATACTTTGCAAAACCTTGTGTGTTTAGTGGTATTGATTTTTAGGTTTGGAGGGCACGTATGGAAGCCTTTATCCAGGCGCGGGACTTTGCAATATGGGAAAATGTGTACAAGTCCTAAGATGTGCTGTCAAACGATCAATTTATGGCTACAAATATGAGAGATGTCGACAACAACAACAAGGCTCAGAACTTGATCATACAAGTATTAACTCAAAGCGACTTCAATCGTGTTGCACACCTCCGATCTGCGTACGATGTGTGGGAAACACTTTGTGACTACCACGAAGGATCCAACACGATCAAGGAGGTAAAGCAAGATACGTTCAAGAAAGAATATATGTGCTTTGAGATACAACCAGGTGAGTCCATCGACGATATCTTTGCTCGTTTTAATAAAATTCTCAGCAACTTGCATAGCGTCAATGTTAATTTTTCAGATGCTGAGAATGCTAGGCAATTACTAAGTGCATTAGACATGTCAATTTCGGAGATGAAAGTTACATCTATTCATGCATTTATTGTCATGAGTACACTTACTTTAGATGTTCTATATTCTAAATTGAAAACTCATGACATTGACATAATCTCATGTAAGAACCCCAACAAGTCTCTTGCATTCGTTTCTTAATGTGACAAGCCTAGATTCGACCCATATTAATCTTGTGGAACACTTGTTTTGTTGTCCTCTCTAACCCTTGTGTATATTGAAGAGTTTCCGGAGGAAGTTGCATTCATCTCTACTCGGTTCTCAAAAGCATTGCAAAATGTTAGAACTAGAAATAGAGGAAGTGCCATACCTCAACGATGCTTCGAATGTGGTAAGATAGGACATTTTTGCACTGATTGCCCTAACCTTTCAGGTACTACTTCCCATGACGAAAAGCAAACAAGGACAAATCACTCCTCTGCAAACGAGAAGAAGAAGAAAAAGGGTTTTATAAGACGTCAATTGGTGAATAGTTTTATCTCCGTACTTCAAAAACTTGGCTCAAGCGATGTAGACTTTGGAAGTGATGAAGATGAAGATGATTTGGCAAACTTGTGCTTCATGATGGGCAAGTCAAGATTAAGTATAGAGGAGGCAGAACATAACAGTGATAATGAAGAGGTATGTCCTACTTGCGAAGAAATGTGTGATGCTATTTCTTGTGCCACTATTATTCTTAATAAAAAATGACAAAAAGCTTAGGGACAATGCTGTTAAAATTGAGTCACTAGAATTTGAAATTAAACATTTGAAATCTTTGATTCCTAGTGATGATTCTTGTTCCTCACGTTATCTTATATATGAACAATTGTCCTCTTTAAGAAGTGCGAACACCTCCACACTTGATAAGAAGAACATGAAATTTAAAAGAACAAAAAGCTTGCTGCCCATAGTGATAAAACATGAAAGATGCTAGCTCTTCTACATTTGATTTGCATTGTTCTACTTGTGATGATCTTGATAAGAAACTACACGATGCTATGAATGAGATTTCTATGTTGAACAACACTTTACGTTCTCGTGAAGTTAAATATTATTCTTATTGCAAACTAAAAGAAAAAACATCATGTGAAAACTGCCTAGAATTGTCTAAGAATCTTGATGACATGAATAGGACACTAGAGCAGTTTTGTATTGGGAACAAAAAACTAAACTTGCTGCTGAATTCATCCAAATCTTGCAATGATAAAACCGGTTTAGGTTTTGATTCCCATACTCATGCTAAAGGACATCCACCTAAAATTGTAAAGTCATTAGGAAGTGGTTTGATTAAAACATTACCTAAACATAAAGAAGTGGTTGTCAAATCCGCAGGGGTGTTGTCTCATTTTGTTGTTAATAAAAATGTTGCTTGCTCATCTAGACATGAACACAAAGTTAAATTTCATTTTACCTACTGCGAGGTCAGAACATATATTTTTGCTATAGACTAGCTAAACAACAGAAAAGGAAAAGAATGATTGCTATATCTCATAATTTTCATGCAAAATTTGCTGCACATGGTAAACCGAATGATAGGAAGATGCAACCTACTGTAATGAGTCAAAAACATGCAAAGTTTGCTCTCAAACCTACTGTTTTTCGTGCTACACATGTAACACCTTGTGTAGGTCAGTAGTTGGATACAAAAATCCTCAAGCTTTGGCGCATAAACCTGCTGTTTTATCTCAGCTTTCGCGTGTTATTCCTGCTGGACTTCGTGTGAATCATACTGGATTCTTAAATACCTTTTGTCTAACCCCAGTATTGAGTTATCGACGTATTGTGCTTCTATGTAGGTTACACGCTTGAGGAATGAGAACATTTGAATTGTGGATTCAGGTTGCTCAC
Source organism: Tuctoria greenei (assembly GCA_036927565.1). Lineage (NCBI taxonomy): Eukaryota > Viridiplantae > Streptophyta > Magnoliopsida > Poales > Poaceae > Tuctoria > Tuctoria greenei. Next base: position 145,136,347 of record JAYESD010000002.1, read on the forward strand.
GCCACATGACCGGTAACAAAGAATGGTTCTCCTCCCTCTTTTTTTGTGTCACGTGTAGAGAATGTTTCTTTTGCCGATAATTCTTCAACTCCTATAATTGCTAAGGGTTCGGTTAGAGTAAATGATCACTGCACTTTGAAGGATGTGGCACTTGTTAAAAATTTGAAATACAACTTGCTTTCCGTTTCACAACTGCTAGATGAAAATCTGGAAATTATTTTCACTAAAAATTGCTGCAAAGTTATAAATTCAAATAGTGAGCTTATTTTTAACATGTCTCAGTTTGGAAGAGTTTTTAAAGCTTATTTTTATATGTCTTCTTCTAAGCATAGGTGTCTAGTTTCAAATGATTCAAAAGACTTATGTTTTTGGCATCGTAGACTTGGTCACATAGGCTTTGATCATCTCACGCGTGTTAGTGCTCTTGATCGCATAAGTGGGCTTCTTAAGCTTAAATGGTACAAAGAAATTGTGTGCTCTTCTTGTAGACATGCTAAGTTGGTTGCAGGTTCACATGCTCCTCCAACAATGACCATGACAACTGAACCAGGTCAACTTTTGCATCTTGACACCGTAGGACCTTCACGTGTTCAATCCTTTGGAGTTAAATGGTATGTTCTTGTGATTGTTGATGACGATTCTAGATACTCTTGGGTTTATTTTATGGCATCTAAGAATGAAGCTTTTAGTCACTTTAGAACTTTATTTCTTAGATTATCAATTGATCACCCAGGATCTTTAAGAGCAATTAGAGGTGATAATGGCACTAAATTTAAAAATGAATCCTTTGATAATTTTTGTTCTAAAAAAGGAATATATCATCAATTTTCTTCACCATATGTACCTCAATAAAATGGTTTTGCAGAGAGAAAGAATAGAACCTTAGTTGAGATGGCTAGGACTATGCTTGATGAATATCAAACTCCTAGAATGTTTTGGGTAGATGCAATTGCAACCGCATGTTATGTTTCAAATCATGTTTTCTTGTGTGATAATCTAGGAAAAACAACATATGAGCTTCGGTTTGGACATAGGCCTAGTGTCACACACTTTAGGGTTTTTGGTTGCAAATGCTTTGTTAAGAAACGTGGTTATCTTTGGTAACTTTGATGCTAGATCTGTTGATGGCATGTTTCTTGGTTATCCATCTCATACTAGAGGCTATCGTGTGCTTTTACTTGACACTAACAAAATTGTGGAGACTTGTGAAGTTTCTTTTGATGAAGCTAGACCAGGTACTAGATCAAATATTGCAGGTCCGGATCCGTATCTGCAGGGGGAGAGTATTTTCGTTGAAGATGAGTCACACGGTCCAGGTTTTGCGATCCAAACTCTCATGCTTATTCAGCTTTTGTTGCTTCTTTTGAACCCAGAGATATATCACACACACTCACTAATGAATCTTGGATTATTGCCATGAAAGAAGAGTTAGAAAATTTTGAAAGAAATAATGTTTGGAAACATGTACCTCCACCTCAAGGTAACACTTTAATTGGAACTAAATAGGTGTTTAAAACTAAACTAAGTGAGGATGGGGTTGTGGTTAGGAATAAGGCTAGGTTGGTTGCTCTAGGTTTCACACAAATTGAAGGTCTAGATTTTGATGAAACTTTTGCTCCTATTGCTAGATTAGAAGCCATAAAAATTTTGTTAGCTTTTGCTGCATCTAAAGGTTTCAAGTTATATCAGGTGGATGTTAAAAGTTCTTTTCTTAATGGCTACATAGATGATGAGATTTATGTCAAGAAACCACTGGGTTTTGAAAATCCAGATTTTCCTAATCATGTTTACAACTGTCCAAAGCGCTGTACGGTCTCAAACAAGCCCCTAGAGCATGGTATGATAGGTTAAAAACATTCTTACTAGAGAGGGGGTTTACCATGGGCAAGGTTGATAAAACTCTTTTTGTGCTTAAGCATGGCAATGACTCATTATTCGTTCATGTGTATGTGGATGATATTATCTTTGGTTGTGCTTCTCATGATCTTGTGTCCATGTTTTCAGCTACGATGAGTTCAGAATTTGAGATGAGTACGATGGGAGAACTCACATACCTTTTGGTGCTGCAAATCAAGCAAACCAAAGAGGCTGCTTTTGTGGATCAAACGAAGTATAAAGAGACCTTCTTAAGCACTTCAACACGGACAAAAGAAAACCTCTTCGGACACCAATGGGTACGACAACAACACTTGAACTTGATGAAGATGGTGTCCCGGTTGATAAAAAGAATATAGAAGCATGATTGGATCACTTTTGTACCTCACGGCATCAAGACCGGACATACAATTCAGTGTATGCCTTTGTGCACTATTTCAAGCTTCCCCACGTGCTTCACATCGTCAAGCCATCAAAAGAATTCTCAGGTACTTACATGGAACGCAATAATTTTGCATTTTTCTTCCTTCTTCCTCAACCGTTACTTTGAATGCTTTTTCGGATGCTGCTTTCGGAGTTGTAGGATTGATAGGAAAAGTATTTCAGGTGCTTGTCATTTTCTTGGAAATTCTCTTGTTGCTTGGTCCTCTAGAAAACAAAACTCAGTTGCACAATCCATGCCCGAATCTGAATATGTAGCTGCTGCTAGGGCTTGTTCACAAATTCTTTGGATTGTTCAAACTCTTAAGGACTATGGGGTTTATCTAGATATTGTTCCACTATTTTGTGATAACACTAGTGCCATTTGCATTGCTAAAAACCCCGTGCAACATTCGAGAACAAAGCACATTGACATTAGGTATCACTTTATCTGTGATAATGTTGAAGAAGGAAACATTGTGCTTCACCATGTAGATACTGAACAACAATTGGTTGATATTTTCACAAAACCTTTGAATTTCACTCGTTATTGTTTCATTCGTAGTGAAATAGGGATTATGCATCCTCATGGCTTAAATTGACGGGGAGTTTTGAAACTTGGGATGTCTATGTATGAATCTAAATTTAAAATAATATGAGCATAGTATTTCATACATATATGACTTTGTGATTCCTTTTACATGGTAAAAGTTCTTACTACATTACCCATGTTATATATTTTGTAGGTTTTGCCATGACTAGTAATTGGAATAATTACTTACACTAAATCTGGTCATGATCGAACTTTCTTGCTGTTTTGAACTTGTTGCATGATCACAAGTGCTTTTAATCATGAAAAATTAATCAATCAACTATTCTCATGTTGAGCTTTTATAAATTGACAAAAGATCAAGAGAATATGCATGCATCGCACTTTTTTTTTCGAGATGACTTATCATTGCACTTAGATATGAACTTGAAAGAAGTTGTGTATGACTAAAACCATATCCCTAATCTTCTGATTGTCAAATGACATAGGCTTGGCTTGGTTGGTTAAAATAAGGCACATGCAGTATATAATATCTTGCAAATGTTATATGATCAAACTTAATGCCATAAATGATAATGAGATATAATAAAAATGCAGCAACAAGTGTCATGCTTTTAGAGTTTTGAAATAGTTAAGTTTGTGAGATCATGACTTGCTTAAATTGAAAATTACACTTGATTTCTAGCATGGCATACACTACTTCATGTATTTCATTGATGTGATAGTGTAAGTTACTTGATAGTATGACTTGGATGAACTTTGTTTTATATGTATGTGTTACAATATGCTAATAACAATTGAAATTTCTCTTTTTAACCTGGCTGAATACATTGTCAAAGGGGGAGAAATTGATCACACATTTGCACACATTCAAAAGTGTTTTGACACATTTCTTCTCAGGGGTAGAATTATTTTTTTTACTCATATTATTTATGATTTGCAAAGTGGGAGAAATAAGTATAGGGGGAGAAATATTTGTTTTTAAAATTTCTTTCTTTCTCATTTGATTGTTTTCAAAACTTTTTATAAGCCAATGTTCGGATTCTAAGAAGTGTTGCCAATGCATTCATCAAGGGGGAGATTGTGAGACATATGTGTGTTGAATACATTGGCTATGGCGACAAAAGTTTTGAATATCACCAAAACACCATTTTCAACAAGGTTCGACTCTAGGTATCGTGTCCGTGGCCATTGATACTAACGCCACGAACCAGAGTATCGTGGCAACAGATCCTAATGCAACGATTGTGGTTTGTGGCGATAGATCCTTTAACGCCACGAACCAATAATTCGTGGCAACAGATCCTAATGCAACGATTGTGGTCTGTTGCATTAGCATCCTAACACCACAAACTAGTGATCGTGGCAACAGATCCTAATGCAACAATTGTGTTTTGTTGCATTAGCATCCTGACACCACGAAAAAGTGAATCGTGGCCACACATCCTAATTGCTACGATTGGGGTCCGTGGCCATTGATACTAACGCCACGAACCAGAGTATTGTGGCAACACGTCCTAATGCAACGATTTTGTTTCGTTGCATTACGGTCCAAATGCAATTTTTTGCTGATTCGTGGCAACAGATCCTAATGCAACGACTGTGTTCCGTGGCAATAAAGCTGTAATGCCACGAACCAGTAATTCGTGGCAATAGATCCTAATGCAACGATTGTGTTCTGTGGAAATAATGTTGTAACGCCATGAACCAGTAATTCGTGGCAACAGATCCTAATGCAACGATTGTGGTCTGTGGTGATAGATCCTGTAAAGCCACGAACCAGTAATTTGTGGCAACAGATCCTAATGCAACGATTATGGTTCGTTGCATTAGCATCCTGACGCCACAAACTAGTGATTCGTGGCAACAGATCCTAATGCAACAATTTTGTTTCGTTGCATTAGCATCCTGACGCCACGAAAAATTGAATCGTGGCCACACATCCTAATTGCTAAGATTGGGGTCCGTGGCCATTGATACTAACGCCGTGAACCAGAGTATCGTGGCAACACATCCTAATGCAACGATTCTGTTTCATTGCATTACGGTCCAAATGCAATTGTTTGCTGATTCGTGGCAACAGATCCTAATGCAACGATTGTGTTCCGTGGTAATAAAGTTGTAACACCATGAACCAGAAATGCGTGGCAACATATCCTAATGCAACGATTTTGTTCTGTGGCGATATATCATGTAATGTCATGAACTAGTGATTCGTGGCAACGGATCCTAATGCAACGATTGTGTTCCGTGGAGATAGATCCTATAACGCAACGAACCAGTAATTCGTGTCAATAGATCCTAATGCAACGATTGTGTTCCGTGGCGATAGATCCTAGTGCCACGAACTAGTGACTCGTGGCAACAGATCCTAATGCAACGATTGTGTTCCGTGGCGATAGATCCTAGTGCCACGAACTAGCGAATCGTGGCAAAAAGCCAAGCTTACTGCAACAATTTAGTGTTCGTTGCAGTACAATCGTTGCAACAGGTCGAAATCCTTGTAGTGTGAGCTCTACCAGCAACAAGCTGGACGCGATTGGTAACGTCATCGTCGACCAACTAGAGACGGAGGGGAGGTCTCTAGCCATGAACATCGTCAAATATGTGATGACATGTTTCAAAATCCGGGACCCGAACTATCTCTAGATCCGGTGGTCGAAGGGCCCATCGCTGAAGAGGAAGATGCCACCAGGGACAACGTTCAAGAAGTTGCCCCCAAAGTTGCCACATTTGTCCGTAGGACCTAGGACCTCCAGTAGCTAGGACCTTTTTCTTACACCTTTCTCTTGTAATCCTCATTTTGTAATCCAATCCTTTGAATGAATGAAATCCAATCTTCTTGAATAGATGAATTCCATTTTTTGTTTGTCTTCAATACATTGTCCTTCATCTAGTTGGCCCCCTGGTAGATGTACACAATTTGATTGCGAAAATGTACCAAAAGGATCTGACAATGTCTTGATGACCTGAACGCTTCGAACTTGTAGCTAGAATTCTTAGCTCTTAGGTCTGAAGTTTATTTCCGACATTTCCAGGGATCCTTTGTTGCGTCGACGGCGGGCCCTTGGGAGGTGTCGGAGCTTGATAGGTCCGACTGTGCCCAATATCAGCACATAGAGCATCGATGCAATGTTAATGCTTAGAACTTCAACGGCGGGCCCCCTGGGATTGTCAGATCTTCCTGGCTTCGACGGTGTCCACTTGTCAACGCATAATATGTCGGCGACGGACCCCCTTGGGATGATTTCTCCACCATCTTTGTTTAGATTGCCGTTGATTATTCACATCGACGGCTGGCCTCCATGGGAGTTATTGGAGCTTTGTCAGCTCCGATGGCACCCACTTTCAACATAACGTTGACAACGGGCCCCACGGTGGTTGTCGGAGCTTAGCAGCTCCGGCAACATCCACCATCGCCAGTTTTTCCTGCGCGTTAAAGACAAGAAAATTAGTAAAATTCGTCCTCTCTACTAAAAGTTGTTTGCGGTTACTGTTCTTATTTTAATTTTAAATCCAAAGGAACTCAACATGATAACTTGTAAATTGATGTAATCTCTTGAGATCCGAATGCCTTCCGGACCCGCCCTACTGAGGCCTGCCGGAATATAGGTAGAGTGGCGTACTTAGGGTCCTGGACCAGTCTAAGTCGATAGCGCACTATGGACCTGTCATTGGCTTTGGCGTTCAGGCGAGTAGACCATCTAGAAATGCTAAGATCCAAAAAAGAACACCAATATAACTCGTATATCATATTAATAACTTGGACTAAATCTCAAAAATAATTGCACAACTTTGTTATAGACTAGAAGAAGAAGATAATAAAAGAAAATGCGCCTGTACAATATTAATGCACGTGGGGTCTGCTTTCACACAACAATGTCTTTCATTATAGGTCCGAATTACAGGGGAGACAAGGACACACTTAGGTTACAAAACCAGGCCAAGTGTGCTATTCATCTTGTTCTAACCCGGAGTAGGTAAGCCACGCTTTCAGTACAGGGACCAAGTTAGGTGGGCTTGAACTGCCCAGACCCTCCCAGAGGGGTCCGGATGTTCTCCTGTAGGACCTACCCGACTTTATGTATAGACTCTATAACTTACATCGTGTGTAATTACAAACTCACCTCTGTGAAACTAAGCATACAACTTACGGAGATGCTCGATGTTCCATGGATTGGGAAGCAGAGTCAAATCCCTGTTGCCAAGCGAACGCATCCAGGACGGGATACTTTAATCACTCGGAAGGGACCTTCCCAGCTGGGGGACAGTTGTTGATCCCTTCATGTGTTACTATTCTCCGCAGCACCAGATCACCTTCTTCAAGCTGTCGATTGTGCACATGCCTTTGGTGATAGCGCTGGAGCGCCTGGCGATATTATACATTCCAAACAGATGCCTGGCACCTTACCTCATCTACGAGGTCAAGGTGTTCACGTCGGAGCTTGTCCTACGCGGTTTCATCGATGGTCTGTACCTGGAGTGACCCCATGGTGTTCTCCAGAGGAATGACTGCTTCAGCTCCGTACACAAGGAAGAAGGGTGTCTCTCCAGTGACTGGCTAGGTGTTGTCCTGCTCGCCCATAGTGCGGACAGAAGCTCCTCAATCTAGTTGGCTCCATGTTTCTTCAGGCTCTCATATATGCGCGTCTTGAATCCTTTTAGTATTTTTGCATTTGCTCTCTCGTCTTGGCCATTACTTGTCGGGTGAGCTATTGATACGTAGCTGACTTGAATGTCGAGATCTTTGTAATATTCTTGGAATCCTACACTTGTGAATTGGGTTCCATTGTCAGTTATGATTTTGTTAGGATCTCCAAATATCCAGACTATGGACTTCAAGAACTTGATAGCAGATTGTTTGTTGATTGTCACAACAGGAGTAGCTTCCGACCACATTGTGAACATGTCGATGGCAATGTACAGGAACTGTAACCTCTGACGGATTTTGGGAAAGGTCCCAAAATGACAATCCCCCATACAGTGAATGGCCATGTACGAGGTATCGTTTGCGGTGACTGATCCGATGTGTGAATTTGTTTTGCGTGGAACTAGAACGCCTCACACTTTTTTACCGGATCTATTGCATCCTGGAGAGTTGTAGGCCAGTAAAAGCCATGCCGGAAGGCTTCACTGACCAACGTGTGGGAAGATTTCCGTGAGGAGCTTGCGGCCTTCTTCCTGGGCAATGCACCGCATTAGGACGTCGTTGGCACTGCGCCGGTAGAGATCCCCTTCTACCATCGTGTATCTTTTAGCCAATATAACGTTTCGGTCAAAGGATGCACCGTCTTCAGGAAAGATGTTGTCTTTAAAGTAGCTCTGGATCTCTGACATCCATGCATTGGAGCTAACTTGAGCCTCTGGATCTTGAGCGCAGGGTTGCTTAGAGCTTCCTGCAGCACCTACGATCCTTGGTGGACGCCATGGTAACAGAGCCACTGGGACTGCCAGCTTTGAGGTGTTGGTCTCACTTCCTTCGCTCAGTTCGGTAGGCTGAGGGGTAGGCCTTGACAACCATTTGACAAAAACTCTGTCGAGAGCTTGAGCTCTGATTGAAGCCTTCGTCGATAGTTCATCAACTTCAACGTTGTTGAGATGCTGGAAATGGAAGTGGTCCATGACGTGGATGTCCTCCTGGAGCTTCTAGACTTCAAGGATGTAAGCACCGAGTTGTGGGTTGTTGCAGATGCATTGGCCTTAAACTTCCTTGATAATAAGTTGCAAGTCACCTTTCACCAGTAGCTGCTTGACGCCATATGATGGCGCCACCTTGAGTCCGTAGATGAGAGCTTCATACTCTGCCATGTTGTTGGTTGCCTTGAAGTCAAGGTGTACCATGTACTTGACCTTCTCCCCGGTCAGAGTGAGGAGAAGAATTGTAGATCGGCCCCCTGCTTTTGCATAGAGCCGTCGAATTAGAGTGTCTTGTGAGGCTCGGTGAAGACCAGGGCCTTGGGTTCCAGCTTCTGCTCACTAGGGCCCCCTGAATTTGATGAAGAAGGTGTCCACTCCGCCACAAAGTCAGCCAATGCCTGAATCTTGATAGCATGTTGAGGCAGGAATTCAAGATCGAATTCTGCCAACTCCGCTACCCACTTTGCAACATTCTCAATGGAATTGGTGTTATGAAGTATAGCACTAAGTTGATAGGAGGTTACCACTGATATCTTGTGGGCTTGAAAGTAGTGACGCAGCTTCCTTGAGGCGGTGAGAACTACGTAGAACAGTTTATGCACCTCAATGTATAGAGTATTGGCGTCGTGGAGTACTTCACTAATGAAGTACATTGGTCGCTAGACAGTCCGGACCTTCCCGAAAGGGCTCGGAGCTTCTTCTTCATCTACTTGGACCCTCTTGGAGGGGTTCGGACCTTTTTGTTGAGCTTCTCGGACCCTCCCGGAGGGGTTTGGAACTTCTTCTTCAGTCGTGTAAACTCCCTCAAATTAGAGAGATTGATCCTCGGGTAGGTTTCCTTGAAGATCCGTGCGATGGGGATGGGACCCAGACTCGCCTTCAGGTAGCTCCAGACCCTCCCAGAGGGGTCCGAGCTCCTGACTGTAGGTGGCTCAGAACATTCCGCGACCGGGACCATGCTGACAACCTCCATAGTTGCCGAAATGTAAAGAAAAAGTGGCTCACAAGGCTCCGGAGCTACCACGATTGGTAGTGTGGTGAGGAGCTGTTTGAGCTCTTGGAACGACTTTTCTGCCTCTTCAGACCAATGGAATGGTCCGTACTTCCTCAATATCTTGAAGAAGGGAAGCGTCTGTTATGCCAGTCTCGAGATGAACCGGCTGAGCGCTGCTAGACATCAAGTTAGCTTCTGAACATTCTAGACACGGGATGGGGGCCGCATGTATTCAATAGCCTTGATCTTCGACGGATTTGCCTCAATTCCCCAGTGAGTCACCAAGTATCCGAGGAGCTTCCCGGAGCTGACCTCGAAGACACATTTGTCCGTGTTCAGTTCGGTGTGCATCACGCGCAGCTTGTCGAAGACCGCCTGTAGGTTGTCAAGGAGTGACTCCTTGTTCTTCAATTTCACGACAATTTCACCAAAGTAGACCTCCACCATGTCCCTGATGAGCTCTCCAAAGGTTTTGTGCATGGCTTGCACAAATGTTGATGCAGCATTTTTGAGACCGAATGGCATGGAAATGTAGCAATACAACCCATCTACTGTTATGAAGGCGGTTTGCTCTTCATCTTCCCTAGACATTTGGATCTAATGATATCCAGAATATGCATCTAGGAAACAGAATAGCTCGCACCTGGAGGTAGAGTCCACTATCTTGTCTATCCTAGGTAGTGGAAATGGGTCTTTTGGGCATGCCTTATTCAATGTGGCATAGTTGATACACATCCGAAGTTTCCCGTCGGGCTTTAGTACAACGACTCGCTCTGGCAGCCATCGTGGATGATGAACCTCCCGGGTGAATCCAGCTTCGAGCAACTTTTTGATTTTTTGTCGGATGAAGTTCTGCCTCTCGACTGATTGCTTCCGGGGTTTCTGGTTTATTGGTTGGAGCATCAGGATATATCTTCAGACTGTGCTCACTCACCTCACTATGGATCCCAGTCATTTGTGACGGTTGCCAGGCAAACACGTCAACATTCGCCGGGAAGAAAGGGATGAGCGCGAGTTCCTATTTGTTGTCCAAGCCTCCCGATATGTGAATGGTCTGAGCAGCATCGGAACCATTTTGGACGACTTGGACAGGAATTTTGGTGTCACCGCTTGGTTGCACACGTTGTGCAGAAGTTGACCCTCGGTGACGAGTGCTCGACGGTTGAGCAGATAGCTCCTTGCCGGATTCGTCCTCCTGTGCTATTGCCAACGCGTGGAGTTCTTCCAGCATAGTGACTCCTATAGTGCGATCCCCACGGATCCAGAGAACGCCCGAAGGTGTCGGCATCTTCAACACCATGTGCTGCAACCATAAACCTATACAGGGCTGGCCTACCTAGGATGGCGTTGAATGGTAAGCTGATGTGCGCTACATCGAAGACCTGATTCACAGTCCTGTAATTCTCCTGATTCCCGAAGGACACCGAGAGTGTAATTGAGCCGAGATGGCTGATGGCCCCCAGACCTACCCCAGAGAAAGGACGTGAGGGGCAAAGGTTCGATAGTCGGAGATGGAACTTCATGACGGCTTCGTAGCTCAAGAGGTTGAGTGTCGCACCTCCATCCACCAAGACATGATAGAGATGGACATTGTTAATGGTAGGAGACTCCATCAATGGTAATTGACCAGCTCCAATGATGTTTCTTGGGCAGTCCGTAGCATCAAAAGTGATTGGAGTGTCCATCCACTTCCGATGGGGTTCTGCCTTGCGGTAAGAGCTGTGGCAGCCATCTCCCAGCTCATAGTCTTGAGGATGTGGCAGAAGGTGATATCCCCAAACCCTCCATATATGGTATTGAGGGTCTTTCGACGCTCATTGTCAGAGATGTCATAATCATCATCGACAGTATTGTACACAGCCTTTAGAACCTTCTTGAGGTCCTGGAAGCCTAGCTCCAAATCAGTCGAAGCTTCGTTGACTTTCTGCTTTCCTTCCCACTAGCGAAAAGGAGCTTCTTCTCAGTGCTTGTTGAAGCACTCGACAAGATTTTGGACCTCGCGGCAATCTTCAAGATTGTGAGTGTCCATTTTATGGATTGGACACCACATCTTTTGACCGTCACCGTCTTCAGATGATGGACGAGGACGTTTTTCGGGGCGTGGCCCCTGGCAACCCAGAGCTGAAGCTGCAGCAGCAGTAGGCGTGCTGGCCGACGCCTTCTTCTTGTTGTTGGACTTTTTCTTCTTTTTTTCCACTACCAGAGGTAGTGTCTTCACCCTTGGAGGACATTTTGCTAGCCTCCAGCACTGTCTTGGAGTGCATTTTACATCCCTCCGCAGCCCTGGCACATTTGTCGGCCAAGCTGAATAGTTTTGTGATGCTGGTGACTTATTTCGTCACAAGCTTCTCAAACATCTTCTTGTATCAGACACCCTGTCGAAATGCTACACAACAGACGTGTCAGAGATAGAAGGAATGGTTTTCTGTACCTAGGAGAAACGCTAGATGAACAATCGTGGCGACTCCCCCAACTTCTGTTGCATAACAAACAGGTCCAGTTCTGTGTCGAGCCGGGTGTAGGAACTCCCAATGTTGGCGGTGAACTGGTGGTATAGATCTGCCCAACTATTGATGGAGTTAGGCAGAAAACTCATGAACCAGGACATGGCTGTCCCAGTCGGAGCCACAGGAAAGTAATTGGCCATCACAGCCTCATTTTCACCGACCGCGAGGATGGCGGTGGAGTAGATTTGGAGGAACTCGATGGAGTTGACAGCCCCATCATATTTCTCCGGCAGATGAGGTCGGAACATTTGTGTCCATTTTGCCATGCGAAGGTGCATGGCTAGGGCCGAACAGCCGCCCCCCTACTCCCAGAGGAGAAGGGTTTTCTCAAGCCTCTCGCCTCTCGTGAGCGCGCTCGATATGGACGTGGCCGTCCTGCTGCCTGTAATGACGGTCAATCTCTGACCGCAGATCATGGGTCGAGAGCCTCAACGCCGTGTGGATGCGACGTGCCTCGGGGGGCAGCGACGTCACTTGTTGAGACGCAGCACGTCTTTTGTGCTGTGAAACTTGAGGGCCAAGTCTGCCATATAAGGTCCTCCGTTGAGAGGTTGCCTGCCTAGCAAAGGGTGAGCCTTGGTTACTGATGGCATTGGCTGCGGCTGCAACCAGATATTCGACATCTGTGCGCCATTATTCCATGGCCGTCGAAGGAGCTCCAGCCGTTTGAGGATGCTAGAGCTGAGTATGCGCAGTGATTAGCGCATTCTTCGGGTTGTTTGTCGATGCAGTCACCGACACAAGGGCACCATCCTATTGTTCGACGTTGGCTGCGAGAGCAGGTGGTGGTGGTGGTGCAGCAACACCCGTCGGGACAACAGAGCTAGCTAGCTATTGGGCATTGGAGGTATTTCTTCCATTAGGCTGTCTCACATGAGCCATATGAGTTAAACTATGTTCACTAAAAATAGGGACTTGTTAAAACTTTACATATCGAACATGGTTGCTGATGTGGAATGGAACTTAAGGTGAAGAATCCTTAATTTCCAAGTATTCACATTTTCAATGAAAAATTAAAGGAGAAAAGAAAACAAAATAGAGAGAAAGAAAAAGGAATTATTCCAACCCTAAAATGGGACATCCAAAAATATTCAAACCTCAGGCCGTAAATTTTTCCATGACCTACTAATATTCCAATTAGACTCTCGGTAAAGTTTCAAAATTTTTTAAGCCCATTTCCCATTTATTGGACACGTGCTGAGAGTTTAATCAACGTCGACTTCAAATTTAAACTTTGTGCTCAACCTTGTCCAAATCAACTCCAAATTTTTCCTGAGGTCCCTTATGGTTCAAAAAGGTTAACTTCAAAGTTTCAGGATTTTTGAACCTAATCTACTATTTATTTCCTTGAGTCAAGTATCACCACTTGAATTCAAATTCAAATCTGAGTTCAAATTCAACTTGCTCAGTTTTGAAATCTGATTACACCATAAAATTCTCCACATTTTATTTAGTCACGGGGCCAAATTTGACTATTTTTGAAGCATGCTTGCTAGCCCTATTGGAATTTTGGAAAGAAGAAGAGGGAAGTGGGTCCCACAGGTAGCCCCCACCAGTCAGGTCGGCAAGGCTTCCTCTTTCCTCCCCTGCCTCCACGCAGGCGCGTGCATGTGCCACCGCGATGGCCACCGCGACGTTCTCGGTCCTTATCACCGCGCTGAGCCGACCCTCTCGGTCCTCATCTTCGCGCTCGTCACCTCCCGCTCCGCTTCCTCTCCCAGGCCGCGCCGCCGTATGCCGCTCGCCCAGGCCGTTGCGCCGCCTGCCCCACATCGCACCGCCGGCGCTTCACCTCCCCCGCTTCGGCGTCTGCCCACGGCGCCTCCCCGCCAGCCTCCGGGTTGTCCCCGCGCCACGCGCCTCACACCCTGCGCGCTACTCCCGACGGCGCCCTGACCGCCGCTCGCCCGGCAGCCATGACCGCATCTCGAGCTCCCTTATCACCGCGTCGGTTCCCAGCTCGTCCCAGCCGCACCCCACTTCTGCTCCCCCGACGAGCGCCGCTCCTGCGACCGGCTCCCGCTGCAAGCAGCCGCGTCGCTCGCCTTGCCTCCGGCCGCAGCACCGCCATCCCGCGCGCTCCTTCCATCGGCCGACCAGCTCGCCAGCTTGCGCCGCTCACCGCGCCGTGCGCTCAGTCCGCCCGACGGCCGCCACCTCCCAGCCACGCTCGCGCCCAGGCCGCCGCCGCCCTAGCTGCCCACGGCAAGGCTTCGCCCCGGCCGCGCCTTTCCGGCCTCCTCCCCCGCCTCCACGCACGCCCTCCATCTCTCGGCTCTGCACGCCGCCGGATGTCCACAGCGCCGCATCCCCCACGGCAACTCACGCCGCACCTCCTCCACGCCGGCTCGCGCGCCGCCCCGCCTCTGCTCCGGCGCCCTAGCAGCACCAGCCGCGCCGCGCCTGCTCCAGGCCGAGTGCCTTGCTCGCGCCCGCGCCCTAGCGCCCGTGCGACCACCGAGCACAGCCGCCCAGCTCCCTGCTCCAGCGCTTCACCGCGCCGCCGGCCAAGCTCTCCGCTGTTGCGCCTCTTTGTCACAGCGCGCGCGTCGCCCTGCTCCTGACCGCCTGCAGCTCCAGCACCGTGACCGAGCGCCCGGCTGCCCCAGCACCACCGACCCGTGCTCCTAGCTGCGCTTCACCGCCTTGTCCCTGCTAGCTGCGCCTTTCCGGGCCGACCGCGAGCACCATGACGCCATGTCCGCGTTCTGCGCCGTGGCTATGTCCTGGAAGCAAGGCGAGTAATGGGTGTGATGGAGGATATGCAGAAACACGTCGTTGACACACTGGCATCGACAACTGGTCCAAGGTTGGCTCTGATTTTGCAAGATTCATTGGATCAGTGACTGCAGCCAAGGTGTTCGATGAAATGGTTACAAGGCAAAACTAAGTGTGTTGCCGTTCAATGTTGGTCTATGGATGCAGGTCTATTCTGGGGTGACAATCGACAAGGACATGTGCCAAGGTACTCTTGGGATGTTGATGAAGTAACCGAATCAAGTACACACCCAAGATGTTCGACGAAATGACTACAAGGTGAGCCTTACCCTGAAATACCTTGCTTGACGTCATCGACGTCCGTTCGTGGTGATCGCTAAGGTTACTCATGTGTCGTCAAGTCGTACGTCCATGTTACGCATTAATATCGTTCCTATAGGAGTCCCCAAGTCGACCTCCTTTGTCGTTTGTATCACGTTGGCCTGTCCGTGCGTGCTCGTGATGCTCCACCATGAGCCGCGTCGACGTCGTTGACCATATGACGTCGTCGTGATGCTCCGAGCCGTTATCGTGCCCTGGCATCGAGATGGAGGGTTCTTGTAATGTGTGTGGTGCTGGAACTCAAGCACGACTCGTCGTACAACAGTCGTTTAGCCAAATTAGGGTTTGGTCAAGGCGAGACTCGTCGAGTCCTAGGTGTAGCCTAGATCCTCGATGAAATGCCTTCTAGGTCAAACCGAGTGTATTGGTGACCACCGATGACCTAGGGTAGAATACTGCGAGAACGTTGCGACCGACGAGGAGAACTAGTCCAAGTTGAACCTTGGATAAGGATTTCTTAGTTGTGTCGAGGACGTTTCCTTTCTGTTCGCAGAATTGCTTACCTAGCTGTACCTCTTCATCGACGGTCGATTCGTCGAGTCTTTTGTCGACGACTAAGTCGAGTCCCTAACTCTCCAACTCATGAGGTGGTGTTCGAGATTCTGCTCACCCTATTGATGAGTCCGGGTCGATGTGGACCTGGCTAATCTGATCTTCCCGTGATGGCAAAGCATGACCGTCACGATGATGCCAGTGTGTCAACGACGTGTTTCTGCATATCCTCCATCACACCCATTACTCGCCTTGCTTCCAGGACATAGCCACGGCGCAGAACGCGGACATGGCGTCATGGTGCTCGCGGTCGGCTCGGAAAAGCGCAGCTAGCAGGGACAAGGCGGTGAAGCGCAGCTAGGAGCACGGGTCGGTGGTGCTGGGGCAGCCGGGCGCTCGGTCACGGTGCTGGAGCTGCAGGCGGTCAGGAGCAGGGCGACGCGCGCGCTGTGACAAAGAGGCGCAACAGCGGAGAGCTTGGCCGGCGGCGCGGTGAAGCGCTGGAGCAGGGAGCTGGGCGGCTGTGCTCGGTGGTCGCACGGGCGCTAGGGCGCGGGCGCGAGCAGGGCACTCGGCCTGGAGCAGGCGCGGCGCGGCTGGTGCTGCTAGGGCGTCGGAGCAGAGGCGGGGCGGCGCGCGAGCCGACGTGGAGGAGGTGCGGCGTGAGTTGCTGTGGGGGATGCGGCGCCGTGGACAGCCGGCGGCGTGCAGAGCCGGGAGATGGAGGGCATGCGCGGAGGCGGGGAGGAGGCAGGAAAGGCGCGGCCGGGGCGAAGCCTCGCCGTGGGCAGCTAGGGCGGCGGCGGCCTGGGCGCGAGCGTGGCTGGGAGGTGGCGGCCGTCGGGCGGACTGAGCGCACGGCGCGGTGAGCGGCGCGAGTTGGCGAGCTGGTCGGCCGACGGAAGGAGCGCGCGGGATGGCGGTGCTGCGGCCGGAGGCAAGGCGAGCGGCGCGGCTGCTTGTGGCGGGAGCAGGTCGGAGGAGCGGCGCTCGTCGGGCGAGCAGAAGTGGGGCGCGGCTGGGACGAGCTGGGAACCGACGCGGTGATAAGGGAGCTCGAGATGCGGTCATGGCTGCCGGGCGAGCGGCGGTCAGGGCGCCGTCGGGAGTAGCGCGCAGGGTGCGAGGCCCGTGGCGCGGGGACAACCCGGAGGCTGGCGGGGAGGCGCCGTGGACGGACGCTGGAGCGGGGGAGGTGAAGCGCCGGCGGTGCGATGTGGGGCAAGCGGCGCAACGGCCAGGGCGAGCGGCATACGGCGGCGCGGCCTGGGAGAGGAAGCGGAGCCGGAGGTGACGAGCGCGAAGATGAGGACCGAGAGGGTCGGCTCAGCGCGGTGATAAGGACGGAAGAGGAATCGTGGTGGCGCTGCATGCAGTCGCGTGGAGGCAGGGGAGGAGAGAGGAAACCGGTGCCGACCTGCCAGGTGGGGGCTACCTGTGGGACCCACTTCCCTCTTCTTCTTTTCAAAATTCCAATAGGGCTAGCAAGCATGCTTCAAAAATAGTCAAATTTGGCCCCGTGACTAAATAAAATGTGGAGAATTTTATGGTGCAATCAGATTTCAAAACTGAGCAAGTTGAATTTGATCTCAGATTTGAATTTGAATTCAAGTGGTGATACTTGACTCAAGGAAATAAATAGTAGATTAGGTTCAAAAATCCTGAAACTTTGAAGTTAACCTTTTTGAACCATAAGGCACCCCAGGAAAAATTTGGAGTTGATTTGGACAAGGTTGAGCACAAAGTTTAAATTTGAAGTCGACGTTGATTAAACTCTTAGTACGTGTCCAATAAATGGGAAGTGGGCTTCAAAAATTTTGAAACTTTACCGAGAGTCTAATTGGAATATTAGTAGGTCATGGAAAAATTTACGCCCTGAGATTTGAATATTTTTGGATGTCCCATTTTAGGGTTGAATAATTCCTTTTTCTTTCTCTCTATTTTGTTTTCTTTTCTCCTTTAATTTTTTATTGAAAATGTGAATACTTGGAAATTAAGGATTCTTCACCTTAAGTTCCATTCCACATCAGCAACCATGTTCTATATGTAAAGTTTTAACAAGTCCCTATTTTTAGTGAACATAGTTTAACTCATATTGGTCATGTGAGTTTGGATTTCCAAGTCTATTTTCAAAATTTTTAAGTTCGCATTTTTGCGTTTTTGTTCTTCCGAAAAACGGGCTTTTACAATCCTTCCCCCTTAAAGTAATCTCGTCCCGAGATTCTAACAGGTAGAATAACAGAACTATGAGGGAACGATCCGTAAAAGAGGGTCATTGACTAAGGAAAATGGCAATGCCCTTAAAAACTTGGGTTCTACGAAATAGTGATTATCTTCAGGCATCTTAAGAAATTCTAAAGTCTGCTTCAGGAGATTCCAGTCTTTAGGTTGATAACCTTGACAGGATGCTCGACATGACAATATCACATCGTAAAACATCCATGTATGTTACTGATCCTTTATTGTTGTACTCTTGCACTGACGTGACATCTTGTCCTGTCCTAGTCTTGATTTGAAGAATTTGCACTTGTTCTTTGCTTCTCTAGGTCACCTTGATAGTTTGAAACTTTTCTTGCATTGATTCTTGGTTGCTTGCTTGGTTTTGCATAGGTCCTTTCAACTTAATGTGGTATTTCCCTTGACATGAGTTAAGATGGTTTACGAGGTTAAACAACAATCATTAACCTCGTTTGATGTTTAGTCAACCATAGGATTCCTTAGCCGTAGCATAAGAGTAGCAAGACACTCAACACTCTTATGTAATCAAAACAGCAGGAATATTGAAGATATGACGACTACAAGGTTTCTGGGTATATCAACGTCTTCAAACAATAGAAGCAGAAGATGAAGACCTTTTTGCGGTGGCACATGAGGATGTAAGGATTCAGTATCCTCATATGTTTCAACACAGCAAAGAACTCAATCATATGGTAACTACAAGGTAATTAGTATAGCAAGGTTACCATATAACAACATAAGATCTTAGATGGACCCAAAGAGTTTCACGAGGTTGACAAACGAACGGTATCCTCGCGAGGAAGGAGATTTCATAGATTTTACAAGGTTGATCATCGAACTGATGACTACTCAATGACGAACGGTATAGTTGCAACAATCAAGGTACTTGAACCTAACAAGTCAAGGATGGAAGTCCAAGTGTTTGTTTAGTTGCAAGTACTCAAGGCAATTTGAGTTTCAACAAGTCAAGGACAAGGACTCAACTGTGTTTTAGTCACAAGGTGTCCCTTGTGCTACTCAAGATAATGAAACCAGTCGAAGGCGTTGCGAACGATAAAATTGATCACAACTCAAAAATGTTAGGCACTACTTAAGTATCTGAACGGGGTCACATATTCTTGCTCAAAACTCATTAGTAATTACGTTTTATGATGCATCACAAACCGGATGATGTTATGCAGACACAATGCAACTCCGCGGATAATTATGCAAGGTATGGTGCATTCAGTATTATGCTTTGAGCAAAAATAGGTAAGACAATCCAAACATAGTCAGAAGTATCCCAAATACAGGAGGATTGATTAAACTTGGTCATGAAAGGCGCTAGAAAAGACTTGCTACTTTCATATCTCGACCAAGTTTGATGGTTTCAAGGTAAAAGTATTAGCAAGGAATGGAGAGGTTCATCTCAAGGCAACGGAGTGTACAAAATGGAACAAAGTGATTGAACTTCTTGTTGATCGGAAGTTCCCTAAAGCTTGTTAATCACAACCTACAGGTAATTGTGGTTCCTTAACAATGGGTCAGGTTTTTCATCTCGTGGTTTTCTTAAAGTACTATGTCTACCCCTTAAAAGGTGCGGTAGGGTTGCCTTCAGAAGTGGCAAAGAGAGTAACCTTTGAAGAGTAAGGTTCTCCTCACTTCCGTAGGTTGCACTAAGTGGTTGACAAGGTACTGTGCTAGGCACGACCTTGGTTAGTAATCCACGTTCTTGCTAAAGAATTTCCAGCTCATACTACTTACTTATGGCTTCTCGTCTCAAAGACTGAAGCAAAGGAGTGGTTTAGCGTGAAGAATCAACTGACTCCTTTAACTCGTTGATCGAGTTCCACAAGAAACGGGGTTCAAGGTGATCCGTTACTTAAGCTTCGCATTGACTTAATGAGTCAATGTTGTACTCGGTCCTACTTACTTGAGCAGTGCTCCCAGCACGATGGTTCGGTGTCGATGTACCTTGGTATGACACCTAGGTGAACGTAACACTTCAATTACTAGATGAACTCCTTCCCCCTTAAGATTCAAGCTAGGTGAGCAAGAAACTTACTCCAAGCAATATTTATGGGGAGGGTCGTCCAACTAAGGGAAGTGTCATACATGCTCAATGCACAATTAAAGTGTGAGATGCAAGGTTGCATAGTCAAAACACTAGCATGTGCATCCGAGCAAAAGGGATTTGCCTTAGTGTAACACTCAACTCTAAAGGCAAATATTGTTGGGTCGCAACACCTGGGATGTTATGAAACTCCTCGAGTTGAGCTCGAGAACCAAATCCATAAACACCCTGAAGGGTCATCACCCGGTTAAATCCTGGTGGAGGATGAACAGCTTGGACGCAACTTCGATTTTCGCCAAGTAAATGGCAAAATCAGATCTTGAGGTGAACAACAGCATTGTCGTTGGATGATGCTGCCGTAGAGTTGACCATCTCAAAATCTCAGGCACCCCCTACCTTGCGCGTCAAATGTCGAAGTGTGTAGACGACTGTCGGTACCCTGCGTACGGAATACCCTATGATACCTCAACAAAGGCTAAGGAGTTCCACCCGTTCAAGTTGTAGACCTATGAAGGTTGCACGTGTTACACAGTACTAGACCTGCCTCCCTCGTTTGGGTAGCTCGGGCAATGACACGTGTAATATAAGTCTAAACCTAACTCCCTTCATTGGGAAGCTCCGGTCTTGCAACGTGTCCAGTGACCCCAGACCTAACCCCTAGCAGAGGGAAGCTCTAGTGCTACAACGTGTATAATGGTTCTGGACCTGCCCCCCCCCCCCCCCCCCCATGATGGGAAGCTCCAGAGCCGCCATGTGTCCAAATAACTCCAGAGCTAGAACTTCTACGGAAGACTGAGAGATCTCCAATGGCTCGGACTTTCAAGGGACAGTTAAAGAAATAGTTACAAGACCTTATTACGTGTCATTAATGCTATTTTAATGACACACGATCATTGGATTGTTAAAAGGGGTAACACCATCATTAAAGCGTGTTATCACTCTATTAATTACGCTTAATACCTATAGATCGTGTATTAGGCTATTAAATACGCCAGGGCCACATGTCGGGCTGGGCAAGTGACGTAACAGCTAGTCCTTAGACTATAAAAGGGCTGCACTACACGATACATGGACAAGCAAGCTCACACGCTCAGTAGTGCCACTAAAATTCATACACACAACACACAACCTGTCAAGTTGGGTGTTACGCTCAGGCGGCCCGAACCACGGAAATCGCTTGAGTCACTGTCTTGTCCAAATATCACGTGCCCAAACCAATCAAGAACCTCCGCGGGCTACGATCTAAGTAGTACCGGGGGAAGTGTCGATCGCACACTTCGACATTTGGCGTGCCAGGTAGTGGGAGTTTGAGATTTCAAGATGGTGAACTCCGCTGCAGGGTCATCCAACAACAATGCTTTGTAACCTGCTGGGGGGAATCCCTCTAATGTGCAAAAGCCAGCAGAAGCTGTTGTCCCGGCGGGCGTCGCACCACCTTCACGTGCTCAAGCTAACAATGCTGGGCAGCAGGATGGAGTCCTGGTGTCAGTCACTGCATTGACACACGACAACCTCGGGAACGCGTTAATTGCTGTGCGTACTCTTCTGGAGCATCCACCTGCGTCCAGAGCACCTCAGGGTGCTATGGAGCAGTGGCGCGCTGATGTGCAGCATCTAGTTGCAGCCGCAGTTGATGCCATCGACAACCAAGATCCTCCCGCTTCGGGGCAGGTACCGACTCAGCGTAGGACTTTGTCTGGAAGACATGGTCCTCACGCATCACAGCACCAGAGACGTGCTGTGTCTCAACAAGTGACTTCGCTGCCATTCGGGGCGCGTCGTACCCATATTGTGTCGAGACTCTTGACGCATGATCTGTGGTCAGAGCTCGACCGCCGCCACAGACAGCAAGATGGCCGTGTTCACATCGAGCATGCTCGCAAAAGGCGGGAGCCTCGGGAAAACCCTCCTCCTTCGGTAGTGGGTTTGGCTGTTCAGCCCTGACCATGTACCCGCGCATGGTCCGCTGGCCCCAGAAGTTTCGACCTCATCTACCAGTGAAATTTCACGGCATTGTCAACGCTGCCAAGTTCCTACAGATATACTCCACCGCCATTCTAGCGGCGGGTGGCAATGAGGTCGTGATGGCCAAGTGCTTTCCAGTGGCTTTGACTGGGATCGTCAGATCCTGGTTCATGAGTCTCCCGCCCGACTCTATCAATAGTTGGGCGGAGCTATGCAACCAGTTCACTGCCAACTTCGGGAGTTCCTACACCCGGCCCAGCACAGAACTAGACCTTTTTGCTGTGAAGCGAACATCGGGAGAATCGTTGCAGTCCTTTATCTAGCTATTTTCTCAAGTACGCAATACCATTCCCTCTATCTCCAATGCACATTCAGACAGGGTGTCAGAGATAAGAAGATGTTGGAGAAGCTGACGACGAAGGAGGTCACCAACGTCACGATGCTGCTCAGCCTGGCTGACAAGTGCGCCCGGCTACTGAGGGTCAGAAAATGCACTCCAAGCCAGCTCCAAAGGCTAATAAAAAGTCCTCCAAAGCTGAAACAACTACATCCGGTAGTGGAAATAAGAACAAAAAGTCCAATGACAAGAAGAAGCCATTGGTCGGCACACCTACCGCTGCGGTAGCTGTAGCTCCAGGTGGCCGGGGGTCACGGCACGAAAAGCGACCAGGACCTTTGTTAGAAGACGTCGGTGGTCCAAAAGGGTGGTGTCCGATCCACAAAACGGACAAACACAACTTAGAAGACTGCCGGGAGGTCCGAAATCTTGTCGAGCGCTACAACAAGCATCGAGAAGAAGCTCCTTTCTGTCACTAGGAAGGAAAACAAAAAGTCGACGAAGCTCCGACCGAAATAGGGCTAGGTTTTTAGGACCCCAAGAAGGTCCTAAAGGTTGTGTACAACACAGTCAATGACGATTCTGACATCTTTGACAACGAGCGTCAGAAGACACTCAACACCATCTATGGAGGGTCCTGGCACATTACCTCTCATCGCGTCCTCAAGACTATTTGGCGCGAAACGGCTTCTGTAGCTCCTACCGCAAGGGCAGAACCACATCGGAATTGAATGGACACTCCCATCACTTTCGATGCAACAGACTGCCCTACGAACATGGTCGGAGGCTGGCCAGCTGCCATTAATGGTGTCTCTAACCATAAACAACGTCGAGCTCTACCATGTTTTGGTAGACTGAGGCGCAGCGCTCAACCTCTTGAGCCTTGAAGCATTCATGAAGATCCATCTTCAACTCTCTGACCTTCGCCCCTCAATACCTTTCTTCGGGGTAGGTCCGGGGGCCATCAGCCCCCTCAGGTCCATTACACTCCAAATGAACATCGAGACTCGGGAGAAGTACAGAACCGAGAAGTTGGTCTTCGACGTCGCTCACATCATTCTATCCTTCAATGCCATCCTGGGCTAGCCTGCACTGTATAAGTTCATGCCGCAGCTTACTAGGGTTACATGGTGTTTAAGATGCCGACACCTTTAGCCATTCTCCGGATCCACGGAGATCGAACTACTAGGGTCATTGGTTCAAGGAACTCCATTCACTTGCCACAGCGCAGGAGGGAACCTCTGGCAAAGAGCTAGCTGCTCAACCTCTGAGCACTCATCATCGAGGCTCGACCTCTACACTGCGCATGCATCCAAGCGACGACACCGATGTTCCCGTCAAAGTCGTCCAAATAGGTTCTGATGCTACCCAGACCACTCGTATATCGGGAGGTTAGGACAAAACAAATAGGAACTCACACTCATCACTTTCCTCTGGGCGAATGTTGATGTGTTTTTTCGGCAACCGTCACAAATGCCTGGGATCCCTAGGGAGGTGATTGAGCACGTCCTGAAGATTTATTCCGACACTTGGCCAGTACACCAGAAGCCCCGGAAGCAATTAGTCAAGTGGCAGAACTTCATCCGATAGGAGATCAAGAAGCTCCTCGAAGCTGGCTTCATCCGGGAGGTTCATCGCCCAAAATGGCCGGCAAACCCAGTCGTTGTACCAAAGGCCGGCGGGAAGCTTCGGATGTGTATCGACTACACCAGCTTGAATAAGCCATGTCCAAAAGATCCATTTCCACTACCTAGAATAGATCAGATAGTGGACTCGACCTCCGGGTGTGAGCTATTGTGTTTCCTAGATGCACACTCCAGATACCACCAGATCCAAATGTCTAGGGAAGATGAAGAGCATACTGCCTTCATAACAATAGATGGATTGTATTGTTATACTGCCATGTCCTTTGGTCTCAAAAAAGCTGCTTCAACTTTTGTGTGAGCTATGCACAAAACATTTGGAGAGCTAATCAGGGACTTGGTGGAGGCATATGTCGACAAAATCGTTGTGAATGTCAAGAACAAGGATTCACTCCTTGACAACCTGCAAGCCATCTTCGACAAGCTGCGCATCACGTGCACCAAGCTGAACCCGGACAAATGTGTCTTCGAGGTTGGCTCCAGAAAGCTCCTCAGGTTCTTGGTGACTCACTGAGGAAATGAGGCAAACACAGCGAAGATCAAGGTTATTGAAGATATGCGGCCCCCAGCCTGCATCAAGGACGTCTAGAATTTAACTGGATTTCTAGCTGCGCTGAACCGATTCATCTCAAGACTGGCGGAGCAAGCACTTCCCTTCATCAAGCTATTGAGGAAGACCGGGCCTTTCTATTGGTCTGAAGAAGCGGAAGAGGCGTTCCAAGAGCTCAAGCAACTTCTCACCACACTACCAATCTTGGTAGCTCTGAACCCCGGTGAGCCTCTACTGCTTTACATCTCTGCAACTACGGAAGTTGTCAGCATGGTCCTTGTAGAGAAAACACCAGAGCCACTTCCAATTTAGGAGCCCAGACCCCTCTAGTAGGGTCCGGAGTTACCTGAAGGCATCCCAGCCGCTAGGCCATGATCTTCAAGGCGAAATACTAGACGATCAACCACTCTCATTTGTGGGAGTTCACACAATTGTTCAAGAAGTTCCGGGGCCCTCTGGGATGGTTCAGACTGAACAAGAAAAAATCACGAACCCCTCCGGGAAGGTCCGGGAATATCAACAAGAAGGTACGGACCCCTCCGGGAGGGTCTGGGTTGATGAAGAGGAAGCTCCAGGCCCCTCCGAGAGGGTCCCAATCGTCCAGCGGTCAGTATACCTCATTAGTGAAGTACTCCATGATGTGAAAACTCGATGCATTGAGATGCATAAGATGCTTTACGCAGTTCTTATTGCCTCAATGAATCCTAGTCATTGCTTCCAAGCCCACAGGATTTCAGTGGTGACCTCCTATCCACTGTGTGCTATATTGCATAATCCTAATTCTACTTGGAACATCAACAAGTGGGTAGCGTAGCTAGCAAAATTTGATCTTGAATTCTTGCCTCGACAAGCAATCAAGAGTCAAGCCTTGGCCAATTTTGTGGCGGAGTGTACACCTTCTCCATAAAATCCTGGGGGCCCCTGTGAGCAGAAGCCGGAACCCAAGGTCCCGGTCTTCATCGAGCCTCATTGGACCCTCTACTTCGACGACTCCATACAGAAAAAGGAGGCCGGAGCTGGAATACTTCTCCTTGCTCCAACCAGGGAGAAGGTCAAATACATGGTGCAACTTTATTTCAAGGCGACCAATAATATTGCTGAGTATGAAGCTCTCATCTATGGGCTCAAGTTGGCGCTATCCTATGGCATGAAGTAGATGCTAGTGAAGGGTGACTCGTAGATCATCATCAAGCAAGTCAAAGGCGAATGCAGCAACAATAACCCTCAACTCGCTGCTTATCTCCTTGAAGTCCAGAAGCTTCAGAAGGACTTCCACATCCTGGACCTCTACCATGTCCAGCGTCTCAACAACGCAAAAGCTGACGAACTCTCGATGAAGGCTTTCAATCAGAGCTCCGGCTCCTAACGGAATCTTTGTCCAGAGATTGTCAAGACCAACTGCTCGTCCTGTCAAACTGAGTGAAGGGGCGAGACCGACACCTCAAAGCTGGTGGTCCCAGTGGCCCTATTAGCATGGCGTCCACCAAGGGTCGTAGGTGCTGCAGGAAGCTCTGAGCAACCCAGCACGCAAGACTCAGAAGCTCAAGTTAGCTCTGATGTATGGATCTCAGAGATCCAGAGCTACTTGGAAGACAACCACTTTCCTGAAGACGGTGTATCTGCTGACCAGATCGTCAGATTGGCTAAAAGATACATGCTGGTATAAGGGGATCTCTACTGGCGCGGTGCCAATGTTGTCCTAATGTGGTGCATTACAAGGGAACGAGGCCGCAAGCTCCTCGCGGAGATCCATGGAGACGAATGTGGGAACCACGCGTCTCCCCGCATGCTGGTTGGTAAAGCCTTTTGGCATGGCTTCTACTGGCCTACAACACTCCAAGATGCAGTCGAGTTGGTGAAAAAGTGTGAAGCGTGCAAGTTCCACCAAAAAAAAATTCACACACTGGCTCAATCACTGCAAATGATACCTTCTACATGGCCATTCGCTTTGTGGGGCATGGACATTTTGGGACCTTTCCCAAAAGCCATCGGAGGTTATAGGTTCCTGTATGTCGCTATCGACAAGTTCACCAAGTGGTCGGAAGCTACTCCAGTTGTGACTATCAATAAGCAATCAGCAATCAAGTTCTTAAAGTCCATAGTCTGCAGATTTGGAGTTCCAAACAGAGTCATTACTGACAACGGTACCCAATTTACAAGTGCGGCATTTCAAGAGTATTTCGAAGACCTTGGCATTCAAGTCAGCTACACATCTGTAGCTCACCCGACAAGTAATAGCCAAGCCGAGAGAGTAAAGGCTGAAATATTGAAAGGACTTACGACGCGCACCTATGAGCGCTTGAAGAAACATGGAGCCAACTGGATAGAGGCACTTCCGTCTGCATTGCGGGCAAGCAGGACTACACCTAACCGGTCAACTGGAGAGACTCATTTCTTTCTGTTATATGGTGATGAAGCTGTCCTTCCTCCGAAGATCACCATGGGGTCACTCAAGGATCGGACCTTTGACAAAGCCACACAGGACCAGCTCTGGCGTGAAGACGTTGAC
This sequence comes from Tuctoria greenei, assembly GCA_036927565.1. Lineage (NCBI taxonomy): Eukaryota > Viridiplantae > Streptophyta > Magnoliopsida > Poales > Poaceae > Tuctoria > Tuctoria greenei. The sequence goes on from JAYESD010000002.1 coordinate 145,163,216, forward strand.
CTTGTCGACGAGGGAAGGTGCCAAGCAGCTATTCAGAATGCACATTATCGCCAGGCGCTCCGGAGCCATCATCAAAGGCATGTGCGCAATCGACAGCTCGAGGAAGGCGATCTGGTGCTGCAGAGAATACTGACTCGAGAAGGGATGAACAAACTTTCTCCCAACTTGGAAGGTCCTTTTTGAGTGATCAAAGTATCCCTTCCCGGATGCGTTCACATGGAAACTAAGGATGGGACCCCGCTTCCAAATCCTTGGAACATCGAGCACCTCTGTATGTTTTATGCTTAGTATCTTGGAGGTGAGTCTGTAATTACATACAGTGTAAATTATATAGTCTATATACAGAGTCGGTTAGGTCCTTCGGGAGAACATTCGGACCCCTCTGGGAGGGTCCGAGAAGTTCAAGCAGCACTTGACACAGCCAAAGCACCATGATTGTAGCTACCTTCCTTGGGTTAGTACAAGATAGCACATTTAGCCTGGTTCCGTACCCCAAGTGTGTCCTTTTCTCCCCTGTAACTCAGACCTATAATTAAAGACATTGTTATATGAAAGCAGACTCCACGTGCAGTAATTTTTTACAGGCTCATTCTCTTTTATTTATCCTTATCCTTCTTGTCAATAATAAAGTTGTCCAAATCTTTTTTACCTTTTTACTAGTATTTTGTACAAGTTATATTGTTTTTTTTCTCAAATCTTAGCATTGCTGGATGGTCTACTCGCCTGAACGCCAAGCCAACACAGGTCCAGAGTGCGCTATCGACATAGCCTGGTCCAGCACCCTAAGTACGCCACTCTACCTACATTTTAGCAGGCCTCAATAGGGCGGGTCCTAAAAGCATTCTGATCTTGAAAGATTACATCAATGCACTTGTTATAATATCAAGTTTCTTCTGATCTAAAATTCAAATAAGAACAGTAAGTCGCAAAAGAGTTATACACAATAGGATGAATTTTAAGGTTTTTCTTGTTTTTGATATGCAGGAAAAATGAAAACTCATGACGATGGTGGACAATGCTAGAGCTACCAAGCTCCAACATCCCCCAAGGGGGCCCGCCATTGACATTTTAAATGTTGAAAGTGGGCGCCGTCGGAGCTAACAAGCTCCAACAGCTCCCATCGGGGCAACCGTCGACGTGAAGCATAATGACAATTTAAGTGAAGATGGTGAAACCACTCGAGGTGATTCACCATCGACATATTATACGTTTGATGGTGGATATCGTCGAAGCCGGAAAGCTCTGACAACCCAGTGGGCCCGCTGTCGACGTTTTATGCATTTGCAGTGGGTGCCGTCGGACCTATCAACCTCCGACAACCCCAGGGGGCCTGCCATCGACATTTCATGCATTGACAGTGGGTGTCTTCAGACCAACCAGGCTCCGACAACCCCAGGGGGCCTTCTGTCGACGTTTTACAAGTTAACAATGGGTGTCGTCGAAACTACCAAGCTCCGACAACCCAAGGGGGCCCACCATCGATGTTCTGTGTGTTTATAGTGGGCACCATCAGATCTATCACCTCTGACAACTCCCAGGGGGCCCGCCGTTGATGCAACAAAGGGTCCCCGGAAATGTTGGAGGTGAACGTCGGACCTAAAAGCTAAACGTGCTGGCTACAAGTTCAAAGTGTTCTAGTCATCAAATCATTGTCAAAACCTTTTGGTACATGTTCGCAATCAAATTGTGCACATCTACCAGAGGGCCAACAAGATAAAGGATAGTGTATTGAAGACAAACAAAAATGGGATCCATTCATTTCGGAAAGATTGAATATCATTCATTCAAGGATTTGAGATTATAAAATTGGAGAGTTACACGTGGGAGCAAATGAGAAAAGGCATAGATTCTATGGAAGTACAAGGCAACTTTCTGGGCAACCTCTTGAATGCTGGCCTTGGCAGCGTCTTCCTCTTCATCAATGGGCCCTTCGAGCACCGGAGCCAGATAGAATTGAAGGTCTCGTCTCGTGTAACACGTCAGCACATATTCTGCGACGTTCTTGGCCAGAGATTTCCCCTTCATCTCTAGCTGGTCCACAACGATGTCACCCATTCCATCGAGTATGTTGCCAGCCGAGCTAAGTGCCACCAGCGCTTGGTCCAGCTCTGGCTCTGGATTGTCCGGACGTACTGGACTGAAGCCCAGCGGCATCAAAGCGTCATTGGCTCACCCCAAGAAGTCACAAACCTGCTGGGACTCAGTCTCCCTCAAATTCCGTAGCTCCTCCAGTGACTTCCTGGCGATCGCAAGCTCCAAGCCTTCCCAGGCGAGGCGCTCGACCTCTTTGGTGTGCTGCTGAATGCTTTTAGCAACTTGCTTTTTGCGTTCAGCGAGATTTGACTCCCGGAGGTGGATGCGGTTCCGCTGGTTGGCCAGGTCTTTCTCCCTGCCCCGAACTTTCTCCTCTCTCGTGGAGACTTCGACCTCTCTCTTGTTGAGGTCTTGTCCCCTCTTCCAGAGTTTCTCCTCCTCAAGCTTCTTAGTGCGGTCTGGCAAGCTTTGTTCACCAAGAGACAGTCTCTAGGCAAGCCCCCCCCTCTCTCTTCAAAATATCCTCCTGCTGTTCCAAGAGTTTTTCTTCCCATTGATTGAGACCTTCCTGACGCTTGAGAAGCGTCTCATAGAAAGTTTTGAGGTTGTCCTGGCAGTCATTCGCTGCCTCGTTGGCCTCTTTGGCCTGCTCAAACAGCGCCCGAGATTGGTCGTCGAGAGCCTTGATCAAACTATCCTTCTCGTTGAGTAGGAGCTCGTACCTTGCAAGCCGAGCCTTCTCCTGGTCTATCCAGTCCCGTGGGTCCGCCTTCCTGGACTGCATTAGGTTTGTCTCAATGTGAAGCCTATTGTGCCAATGCCTCAAGGTGTAGCGCTCTTCTTCGAGGACTTTGTTTTCGTGGTCGAAGGCGAGCTGAACTTGACAGAGACTGGAGCAGGCATTGTCGATAGACAACAACAGACGGATAGGCTATGGACCTATTAGGGTCTTCTTCGCTGGCTCCAGGGAGTCTTCAAGAACAAAAATTGGGTCCCACACCACAAGTGCGGTCCCCTGCGGTCCTGCATCACTAGGGCTGCCCCCGGAAGCTCTTTCGCTTCTACCAATGCTGAAGAGGGTCCCAAGAAAGGAACTTAAACCTCTGGTGCTGACACTGAAGGTCCCTCCGTCGGATCTTCAACCGTCGGTTTTGTAGACGGAGGGTCGCCCGCCGACTCTTCCGGTTGCACCGGCTCAGACATGAGCGCCTCGGGATTAATTGCCTCTGGGGCGAACAACATAGCTTCATCCAGAGCCCCCGTCAACGCCAGCACAGCTGTCGCTACTTCTACTGCATTCGGCTCAGTTGCCAGAGCTTCAACAATTTCCGGCATAGAGGCCAGAACTTCGGGCACCTTCGGCTCAATCGCCGGATCTTCAGCCACTTCTGGCATGGGCGCCAGAGCTTTAGCCACCTCCGACTCCTGCATCGGAGCTTCCGTCGCTAGTGCTACAGCCAGTGGTGCATCTTCATTAACTTCTCCCCCGTGGTCTGGCGCTACCACGGGATCTCCGGCGTCTCCTCTGGATCCAAATCCACGACAGCTGGCGCTCGAGCTGTTGTGTCTTCCGCCACCACTTGGGGAGGCTTAGTGGTTGAAGCCGGAGCTTTGGCACGCTCAGCTTCAGTTGCTGCAGTAGGTTCTGAAGCCTCATACTTTTTTCTCGACACCCTCGAAACAAAAGGTCAGGAAGATTAAGGATATAATAAAGACAGGGTTAGCACCTCAATGTGAGTTGACGATGCCTACCTCGGGATGCTACCGCCAATGTCACTGCAAAATCTCTTCTTCTGAGACCTGGAGTCAGACCCACCGGATATGGTGAGACAAAAACCTTGGACCTTGGCTGGGAGCTTGCTGCAGCAGCTAGGGTCTTCTCAGCTGGAACCTCCCTCGGTTGGGAAGGACCTCTGGACCCGGAGCCCACAGCTAGCACCGAAGTGGGAGTTGATTTGCCGGAGCCTGCATCCCTTGAGGGCGCCGACACCGAAGCAGGCATAGACACCGAAGATCTCCATTGCCGGGAGAAAGGGGTTGTTGAAGTTGGAGCTGACCCGATGGGGCTTCCGTTAACATGCCTTAACTTCCTCTTCCAGCTGGAAGATTCGGCTTGCTCCTTGCCTTTGCCCTTGCCGACGTCATCGACTTTCTGGCTTGGAGCAGGGGTAGCTAACCTCTCAGAAGCTCCGGGGATTGCAACCCCAGAGATAGGGCGCCTCTCGACAACGCCCAAGTCATCCAATGTCACCATTCTCCTCTGGATCTCCCTGCTAACCTCCGGAACCATGTTTAGAGGTAGGAAGGCAGCCAGCAGAGTCAGGGCGTCGCGGGAGATACCTCCATTTTGAAACTTTTTATGATGTATCTTCAAAGCTTCATCGTCCAAGTTTGTGTTCGAACCGACTTCAATTCGGTTATGATCCATCTCACTATTGAACGCCCATGTGGGCCATTCCCTAGTCTTTAGCGGAGCCCACCTGTTCACCAATAAATTGCCGAAGACCATTTGGGGGTCACCCCTCCCTCTATGCATTCTTCGATCCTTTCCTAGATGGGCTTGTATGCATTAGACTGCTCCGGAACTATGTTTCAGGCGTCGGTGTTGACATCGGGAGGGCCCTTGGGCAGCTCCAGCTTCTCATTCTCCTCCACAGTGATGATCACCCAATACATCTTTCAATCGTCCCACTTGTCAAAGGGGAAGGTCTTCAAGTACTTGAAGGGGCAATTCTTCCGCTTCACAAAGTAGTAGAAGCCGATGAGCTCCGTCCACTTGCCAGTGGTGTGGACAGTGAAGAAGGTCCCGGACAGCTCGATGCAGGGAGGCACGCCCACCCACATCTTCCAGAAGTGCACAAAAGTCGCCTCTAGCAAGAGGGAGTGAGGGCTGATATGATAAAGTTGGAGGCCGTAGAAATCTAGCAACATCAAGAGGAAGCTTGAGAAAGGCGGGATCAGACCCTTCATGACGTACGCCGAGAAGTACACCATATCTCTGGTGCGCTCCTTTTTGAAGCGGAGCTTGCCGAAGGGGATGTCCTTGTTGCAGGAGTCGATGGACCAACCCATGTAGGTCAGGACACTCGCCATCTCCTCGTCGGTCTTGACCTTGCTGCGGGAAAGACCCAACTCCATCGCGCCAAAGTGGAGCAAAAGCTGGAAGGCTATGCGAAGGTTGGGAGGCTCTGAGGCAAGTTCGATCAAAAACGTAAAGAGTCCTCAAACTGTGCTAGTTTTCCTTCTTAAGAAAGCCTCCCAACGTTTGGATGGAAATCGCAATGGGAGCAGGATCGTGTTTTCAAAATCTACCCTACTAATGACGAATGGGCTCGAGTCCACTCTAGCGAAAAGGCCGAAGTTATTACCCCAGGTGAACCGTTGTCATGATGGGAGGTTGGAAGCCTGAGGGCGGCAGGCTGACGAGGCGCGCAGAACTGATACGGTTTTCACATTGGGAACTGGCGACCTTCAATTGCGTGAGATCCGCACACAAAGATCTCACCTGCTGCTTTGAAAAGAAGCCACGCGAAGATTGTTTAACAGCGAACCAATGCCCCAATGGTACATCAGAAGACCTTTGAAGCCGCAACGCGTGAATCAAAGATGGCCCCACCTCTGGTAGAATAACTTAACCCAAAGGGTTTCTTCTGGAGGAGGGCTCGAGGGCCACTGTCGGTACCCTGCGTACCGAGTACCCATGATACCACAAGAAAAGCTAAGGAGTTCCACCTGTTCAAGATGAAGACATCTAAAGGTTGCACATGTTACACAGTACTAGACCCGCCTCCCTCGTTTGGGTAGTTCCGGCACTGACACGTGTAACATAAGGCCGGACCTACCTCCCTTCATTGGGAAGCTCCAGTCTTTCCACATGTCCAGTGACCCTAGACCTAACCCCCAGTAGAGGGAAGCTCCGATGCTGCCATGTGTATAATGGCTCCGGACCTGCCTCCCCGCGATGTGAAGCTCCAAAGCCGCCATGTGTCAAACCTCTAGAGCTAGGTATTCAACAGAAGACTGAGAGATATCCAACGGCTCGGACCTTAAAGGGACGGTTAAAGTGATAGTTACAAGACCTGATTACGTGTCATTAATGCTATATTAATGACACGTGATCAATGGACTGTTAAAGGGGGTAACACCATCATTAAGGCATGTTATCATTGTATTAATTATGCTTAATACCTATAGATTGTGTATTAGGCTATTAACTACGCCAGGGCCACATGTCGGGCTAGGCAAGTGATGTAACGGCCTGTCCTTAGACTATAAAAGGGCCGCACTGCACGGTACATGGACAAGCAAGCTCACACACTCACTAGTGCCACTAAAATTCATACATACAACTTACAACCCATGGAGTAGGGTGTTACACTCAGGCGGCCCGAACCATGTAAATCCCTCGAGTCACTGTCTTGTCCAAATCTCACGTGCCCCAACCAATCAAGAACCTCCGCGTGCAACGATCTAGGTAGTATCGGGGGAAGTGTCGATCACACACATCGACAACGACACTTCCCCCGGTACTACTGGATCTTAGTCCGCAAAGGTTCATAATTGGTTGGGACGCGCATGATATTATGATCGAGACAGTGACAGGAGGAGTTTTTACGTGGTTCGAGTCGCCTGAGCATAATACCCTACTCCACAGGTTGTTGTTGTATGTATGTGTGTTGCTTGGGGTTCAGAGAGCCTGTCCTTGTACCGTGTGGTGCAACCCTTTTATAGTCCAAGGACTGGCCGTTACATTTCATCCTGGCCGACATGTGGCCCCGATGGTTTTAATTACCTAATACACAATCTATATGTTTTAAGCATGATTAATAGTGTGATAATGCACCTTAATGGCAATGTTACCAGTACTAAAGGTCCTCTGATCGTGTTTCATTAACACAGCATTAATGACACGTAATCAGGTCTTGTAATGGCTGCTTTAACTGCCTCTGGAATCTCCGTGTCGTTGGAGATCCGGAAGTCTTCCTGTTGCAGGCTTAGGTCCGGAGGCTCGACACATGGCAGCTCTAGAGCATCCCTCTGTGAGGAGGCATGTCCGGAGCTGCTATACATGTGGCAGCACCAGAGCTTCCCTCTACTGGGGGTTAGGTCTGGGGCCACTGGACACGTGGCATGACCTGAGCTTCCCTATGCAAGGAGTTAGGTCTGGCCTTACTTTACACGTGGCAGCACCAGAGCTACCCTAATAAGGTAGGCTGGTCCAGTGCTGCAGGACACGTGGAGCCTTTGGAGGTCTTCAACTCGGACAGGTGGAACTCCATGAGTTTACTTGCGGTATCGTGGGGTACCCGGTATGCAGGGTACCGACACCAATGCAATATCTCGAGCTAGCCACTGTGGTATATGCCTTGAAGATTCGGAAGCACTATATTCTTGGACACTGATGCGAGATCTATACAGATCACAAGAGTCTCAAGTACATATCCACGCAAACGAATCTGAATTTGAGGCAACGAAGAAGGTTGGAACCCATCAAGGACTATGACGTGGGAATCAACTATCACCCAGGAAAGGCCAATGTAGTTGCAGATGCTTTCAGCCGAAAAGGACCAAGTCACCAACTCACTATTCGGGAGTTACCTCCTGGGCTATGTAAGGAGTTTGAGCTATTGCACCTTGGGTTTGTGAATGAAATGGGAACCATGGAATTAAATCTGACACTATAAAAAGAGATACGAGAAGGTCAAAAAATGGATAACAAAATCCAAAAGATCAGGGAGAGAATTCAAGAGGGAATGGAATGGAGGTTCGACGAAGACGACAATGGCATGCTATGGTTGGGAAAACGGATCTATGTGCCTAACGCGGAGCGCATCTGCGACAAAATATTGAAGGACGCACATGTCACGCCATAATGTATTCATCCTTGTAGTACGAAAATGTACAAGGATTTGAAGATGTGCAATTGGTGAAATGAAATGAAAAAGGGACATAGCTGAAAATGTCGCACTATGTGATATATGCCAATGAGTGAAAGTCGGGCATCAGAGGCCAGCTAGACTATTACAACCGCTGAAGATACAGGAACAGAAGTGGGAAGAAGTTGGTATGGACTTCATAGTCGAACTACCGCGCACTCAATCAGGGTATGATTCAATATGCGTTATTGTGGATTGTTTGACTAAATCTGCAAATTTTATCCCTGTCAAGACTATCTATAGTGGTGCAAGGTTAGCAGAACTGTATATGGGAAGAATAGTGTGTTTACATGGAGTGCCTAAGAAGATAGTATACGACATAGGTTCTCAATTTACCTCTAAATTTTGGCAGAAACTGCATGAATACATGGGAACCCGACTAAATTTTAGTTTTGCATATCATCCCCAAACAGATGGACAGACCGAAAGGACAAATCAGATATTGGAAGACATATTGAGAGCATATGCATTGAAGTACGGAAGCAGCTGGGATAAAAGTCCACCAATTGCTGAGTTCTCATACAATAACAGTTACCAAGCTAGTTTGAAAAATGTCAACCTATGAAGAACTGTATGGAAGAAGGTGTAGAATGCCCCTGTTCTAGAATGAGATAGGAGAAACCCAAGTCACTACAGGAAAATCGGTACATTACATCAGCCAAAGTAACTTACATCGGTCGGCTGACGTAAGTCCACTAACTTACGTCGTCTATGGGCCCGCCGGCCCATTCTACCCGCGCGTTGACACTCAGTCACTCGCGCCGCCGCTGCCACCGTCCCCATCTTGCCTCGCAACCATGCACCGCCTCTCCACCTCGCCCGTGCGCCGCTGCCTACCCCAGCGCTGTCGCCTCCCCGAGCTCCCTGGGTAGCCGCCTACCGAGCTCATCGGGCCGCCGCCTCCCCGAGCTCCCTTGGCTGCCGCCTTCCCGAGCAGCCGGGGGTCGCTTTTCCTCCACCCCGATGCCACGCCTCCTCCCCAAGCGCCACTGCACTCGAGTCCGAGCCTGGCCAGCTGCCTCCAATGAGGTGAGCACGTCCTTTTTGCTAATTTTTTGCATTTATTTGTCAATGGTTAGATTGCAAAAATAGGGTTAAATTAGAATTAAGTCTGGTTGCATATTAAATCGTGCACCGAGTTTAGTTAGGGTTAAATTAGAATAAGTCTGGTTGCTTGCTAAATCAAATAGAATTAGCAAATAGAATAAGTGTTTGAGTTCAAAGGGGGCCCAACCAAAAATCAGACCACGTGGGTAGTAAATCAGTTTGACGATGTTGTTGTTTTTGCATTGTGTTTTAAGATGAATTTGTGCCTGGTTCGGGGAGCCACAGGGAGAGCTGCACCATCTCTGCCTCGTCCTCCTCATCAGCTTGGTAGGATGCACTTGGTAGGAAGCAACCAAGTTATCGATCGTGGTTCCATTTCTGTGCCCAGCGAGGTCCGACAATGCTCCCGCAACTTGGTGGTTCCATTGACCTGTCCACCGGCAGCTTATCGGTCGTTCTTACTCCACGCTTGATGATTCTTGCGTTGCGCCACTTTTGAGTTCTCATCTCATCTCCTCGTATATTGTGAATGGTGTTGTGGTTAACTAGGATTCTGAGATGGTAACTGCATTGTATGGTAAGGGTGGCAGATTGAGCCAAATTGCAGGCATTGTGCAGAATTATCAAGTATTGCAACTGAAGAAAGTCTGTTGAATTCTGATTTTCATCTTACGTGGCCAGATATTCTTTTGTTCTCTTTGGAACCTTTCCATTGCCTCATGCTCTGCGTCCTGTCTGGGTGATTGCTCCTTTCATCTAGTGCATACTGTGACCTTTTATATCAGTAGTAGGGTTGGCAGTTTCTTTTTATTGCTGCTAACAGAAATTGTGTACTCCCTTCTATTTATAAAAGAGAGAGATCAACAAACTTGTTTTTATTTCAGATCTCTGTCGCATGTCGCCGTCACCTCTCCGTCGCACGTCGCTTCACCTCGTCGCCGCAGGTATGCCACACGTTATAGAACTGAATTGAAATTGATGATTATGTTTAAGCATATGGTTATGTTTACATTGAGAATTGAATTTCTTATGTTTAAGTCAATCTTATGTTTATGTTTTTGTTTAGTTTCATGTTTATGAATTGATAAATTACAATTTAATAATTGTTATATTTAGGTTTAATTGAGTTGCTTAGTTTTTTAAATTATGGTTATAATTCTGAATTTGATTGCTTGAGCGTTACTATATGTACAAAATTGGGCTTCGGGTCGGCTTGACCCGACACAACCCATTTAGGGCCCGACAAGACCCATTTTGTTGGAAGTTAAAGTATGCGTCTAAATGGCCACGAAGGCAAACGATGATGGTGCGGACGGCAAGAAGCCGCGTGTGCGGAAGGCAAACGACTCAGTTATCTGTCTCTCTCTCGTTCTTTCCTCCTCTCTCTCGTTCTTTACTCTATCTCGAAAATGACTCAAAATGAAAAATTAACGTAATATGTACAATATGTGTTACCCATTTCGAACCGGTTCATCTCACATGCGTTACACATGTAAGGCATGTTGGTTCGGAATTGTCCCTTTTTTTGACAGCCTGGGAGTGACCGGGGGGGGGGGGGGTGTGGCTTGTGAGGAGACGTTGGTCTAGATCAAAATGAGATTTCAACGGCATAACCTTGTTGTTCTCTGCTGCACCATTTACGAGTGTGCAGTTGGAGAACAACGGGGTTATGCTGTCAAAATTTTGTCCGGATCCAGACTACGGGTCCCTTCATAAGCATGGCCCCTCGATCACTCTTTGGTGAGTTTGCACGTGTGCATGGAGTGCATGGATGTGGATGCATGGTTCGAAAGCATGATGAAGAGAAGTGGACGTAAAGAATTGGTTGGAAAGGTCCAACTGACTAGGTTATGGACTCGGGCTACAGTTGAGTCATGTTTGACTCGAATATGGAAAGATTTGAGTTGGTTACATTAGTATTTCATTGTGAGAACGAAGTTAAGTTGATTTAGGAATGTGGGATATGTTCCCAAAGTATTTGGAAGTCTTAAGATTGCTTCTATCTGCATATAGAAGAGTCTTGAGTAGTTATAGAAAGTTTCGGTGGAAATTGAGTAGGATACGAGTCCAATTTTTGTTTGGGTTGGCCTCATGGCTGGTTATATAAGCAAAGGAGACCAGAGCTCATGGTGCACGGTTTTTGAGCTGATCCTCTTGTGTTCTATTGAATAAAGATCGTAGTTTAAAGGAACTTTTGTGGTTTTTCGTCTGACTTGTTTCAGACAAGTTTTTCTCGTCGAGTTTCTGCACAACACTACCTTGCTTCAGTGATTTTATCATAGTTCGAGTTTTACAGATCCAATTGATGTGTTTTATTTTGGGTAGTCTTAAATACTTGATTATCTATTGTCTGTGAAAATTCCATGGTCATTGGATTTGTTTTTTCTAGTATACACGAGTTTCTTTGCAGATCTGTTTTTCCTTGGGTAGGACATATTGACCTTTGTTCGATCTTTCGATCGTAACTTGAGTTTTTCTCGAAGGTTTTTCGTGACATGTTGTGGCATATTCGTGACTTGATTCTCCACAATATATACTGGTTTTGTCACAATTGATCACATTTAGATTAGTCTCACACACGATTTTTTAATAGATCAATTTTTTGCTGAGGGGTTTTCATTGCTTCCGCTAAAAAAGTTTTAATCTACCATTCACCCCCCTCGGGTAGCTTTACAGTGCTCTTCGATCCTACGATTGGTATCGGAGCTGTGGTGCTCTAATATTTGTGATTTGCATGTGTTTTTGACTAATCATCATGGAAAAATAGTCTGCAAAACCTTGTGTGTTTAGTGATATTGATTTTCAGGTTTGGAAGGCTCGTACAGAAGCCTTCATCCAGGCGCAGGGCTTTGCAATATGGGAAAAGGTGTACAAGCCTTATGAAGTGGTGCCAAATGATCAAGTTAAAGCTACGTATCTGAGAGATGTTGACATCAACAACAAGGTCGGAACTTGATCATAAAGGATTAACTTAAAGCGGCTTCGACCGTGTTGCACATCTCCGATCTGCATACGATGTGTGTAAAGCACATTGCGAGTACCACGAAGGATCCAAAAGATCAAGGAGGTAAGGAAAGATATGTTCAAAAAGGAATGCATGCATTTTGAGATGCAACCAGGTGGGTCCATCAATGATTTATTTGCTCGCTTTAATAAAATTCTCAGCAACTTGCGTAGTGTTAATGTTAACTTTTTAGATGCTGAAAATGCTAGGCAATTATTAAGTGCATTAGATATGTAATTTTTGGAGATGAATGTCACATCTTTTCATGAAACTACTACCATGAGTACTCTTACATTACATGTTCTATATTCTAAATTGAAAACTCATGAAATTGACATAATCTAATGTAAGAACCCCAGCAAGTCTCTTGCATTTGTTTGTCAACATGACATGCCTAGCTCCGGCCAATCTTCATCCTGTGGAACACTTGCTTTGTTGTCCTCTCCAACCCTTGAATAGATTCAAGAGTTTCTAGAGGAAGAACTTGCACCTATCTCTACTCGGTTCTCAAAAGCATTCCAAAATGTGAGAACTAGAAGGAGAGGAAGTTTCAAACCTCAACGATGCTTCAAATGTGGTAAGACAGGACATTTTCGCATGAATTTCCCTAACCTTTGAGGTATTACTTCCCATGATGAAAATCAAACAAGGACGAAGCACTCTTCTGAAAACAACAACAAGAAAATGAAGGGTTTTACAAGACGCCAATTGATGAATAGTTTTATCTTCGCACTTCAAAAACTTGGCTCGAGCGATGTGGACATCGGAAGTGACGAAGATGAAGATGATTTGGCAAACTTGTGCTTCATGGTGGGCAAATCAAGATCAAGTATGGAGCAGGCACAACACAACAGCGATAATGAAGAGGTATGTCCTACTTGCGAAAAAATGTGTGATGCTACTTCTCGTGCCACTGTTATAGTTAAGAAAGAGGACAAAAAGCTTAGGGACAATGCTATTAAAATTGAGTCACTAGAATCTGAATTAATCATTTGAAATCTTTGATTCTTAGTGATGATTGTTGTTCCTCATGTGATTTAATATATGAACAATTGTCCTCTCTAAGAAGTGCACACACCTCCACATGTGGCAAACTTGAATTAAAAATTTAAAAGAACAGAGAGCTTGCTGCACTTAATGATAAAAACTTGAAAGATGCTAGCTGTTCTATAATTGATTTGTATTGTTCTACTTCTAGTGATCTTGATAGGAAACTACAAGATGCTATGAATGAGATTTCTATATTGAACAATGCTTTAGGTGCTCATGAAATTAAAAATTGTTCTAACTGCAAATTAAAAGGAAAAAAATTTCATGTGAAAATTGCCTTGATCTGTCCAATAAACTTGATGACATGCATAGGACATAAGATCGGTTTTGTAGTGCAAATATGAACCTAAACTTGCTTCTGAATTCTTCTAAATCTTGCAATGATAAATCTGGTTTAGGTTTTGATTCTCATGCATATCCACCTAAAATTGTGAAGTCATTAGGAGGTGGTTTGATTCAAATACCTCCTGAACAAAAAGAAGTAGTTTTCAAATCTGCAGGGATGTTGTCTCATTGGGCTTCTAATAAACATGTTGTTTTCTCATCTAGACATGAAAAAAAATTAAATTTAATTGTACTCACTGTGGTAGTGATGTTCATGTCATAGATTTTTGTTATAGACTAGATAAACAACAGAAAAGAGAAAGAATGCAAGCTAGATCTCATAACTCTAATGCAACATTCGTTGCACATGTTAAACCAGATATAAAGAACATGCAACCTGCTGTTCTGAGTCAAAAACATGCAAAGTTTGCTCCCAAACCTAATGTTTTTCGTGCTACACATGTAACACCTCGTAAGTCAGTAGTTGGGTACAAAAATCCTCAAACTTTGGCTCATAAACCTGTTGTTTTGTCTCAGCTTTCGCGTGTTTTTCCTGCTGCACGTCGTGTGACTCAGTACTGGATTCCTAAATGCCTTTTGACTAATCAAAGTATTGAGTCATCGACGTATTGTGTTTCTATGTAGGTTACACGCTTGAGGAAGAAAAACATTTGGATTGTGGATTTAGGTTGCTCATGCCACATGACCGGTAACAAAGAATGGTTTTCCTCCCTCTCTTTTGTGTCATGCGTAGAGATTGTTACTTTTGCCAATAATTCTTCAACTCCTACAATTGTCGAGGGTTCATATATGGTTAATGATCACTACACTTTGAAAGATGTGGCGTTTGTCAAAAATTTGAAATACAACTTGCTTTCTGTTTCACAATTGCTAGATGAAAATCTGGAAAATATTTTCACTAAAAATTGCTGCAAGGTTCTAGGTTGAAACAGTGAGCTTATTTTTAACATGTCTCGGTTTGGAAGAGTTTTTAAATCTGATTTTGACATGTCATCCTCTAAGCATAGGTGGCTAGTTGCAAATGAATCAAAGGACGTATATTTTTGGCATCGTATACTTGGTCTCTTTAGGCTTTGATCATCTAGTGCATGTTAGTGCTCTTGATCGCATACGTAGGATGCCTAAGCTTAAAGGGAACAAAGAAACTGTGTGCTCTTCTTGTAGACATGCTAAGATGGTTGCAGGTTCACATGCTCCTCTCCCAATGACCATGACAACTGAACTGGGTCAACTTTTGCACCTTGACACCGTAGGACCTTCACGTGTTAAATCCTTCGGAGCTAAATTGTATGTTCTTGTGATTGTTGATGACTATTCTATATACTCTTGGGTTTACATTATGGCATCTATGAATGAAGCTTTTAGTCAATTTAGAACTTTATTTCTTAGATTATCAATTGATAACCCAAGATCTTTAAAAGCAATTAGAAGTGATAACGGAACCAAATTTAAAAATCAATCGTTTGATCAATTTTGTGCTGAAAATGGAATAGATCACCAATTTTCTTCACCTTATGTACCTAAAAAAGGGTGTTGTAGAGAGAAAGAACATAACCTTAGTTGAGGTGTCTAGGACTATGCTTGATGAATATCAAACTCCTAGAAAATTTTGGGCAAATGCAATTGCAACCGCTTGTTATGTCTCAAATAGTGTTTTCTTGTGTGCTAAGGAAGGAAAAACACCATATGAACTTTGATTTGGACATAGGCCTAGTTTCACACACTTTCGGGTCCTTGATTGTAAATGCTTTGTTATGAAACATGGTAATCTTGATAAATTTGACGCTAGATCCGTTGATGGCATGTTTCTTGGTTATCCATCTCATACTAGAGGATACCGTGTACTTTTATTTGACACTAACAAAATTGTGGAGACTTGTATGGTTTCATTTGATGAAGCTAGCTCGGGTACTAGCTCTAATATTGCAGGTCTGGATCCATATCCGTAGGGGGAGGGTATTTTCATCAAAGAAGACGAAGAAGTGGTGCTGCTGTCTGAAAATTTAGAAGCAAATGACGTTGACCACGCTTCTAATTTTGAACCACAACCAGCACCAACCAATACTGCAGCTGGTACAGATCGTTCTCAAGCCACAAGTTCTTCGATCTGTGATGAACATGAATAACAAGGAGCTTGTGATGTGTCTACTCCCCTCTGAATCCTCAAAAGTCATCCTCCACGATAAATCATTGGGATCTTGCACGAACTAGTCACACAGTCCAGGTTTTGCGATCCAAAATTTCATGCTCATTATGCTTTTGTTGCTTCATTTGAACCCAAACATATATCACACGCACTCACTCATGAATCTTGGATTATTGCCATGTAAAAAGAGTTAGAAAATTTTGAAAGATATAATGTCTGGAAACTTATATATCCACCTCAAGGTCACACTTTAATTGGAACTAAATGGATGTTTAAAAATAAACAAAGTTAGAATGGGATTGTGGATAGGAAAAAGGCTAGGTTGGTTGCTCAAGGTTTCACGCATATTGAGGTCTAGATTTTGATGAAACTTTTGCTCCTGTTGCTAGATTAGAAGCCATAAGAATTTTGTTAGCTTTTGCTGCATCTAAAGGTTTCAAGTTATATAAAATGGATGTTAAAAGTGCTTTTCTTAATGTCTATATATATGAGGAGGTTTATGTCAAGCAACCACCGGGTTTTGAAAATCCAGATTTTCCTACTCATGTTTACAACTGTCCAAAGCCTTGTACGGTCTCAAACAAGCCCCTAGAGCATAGTATGATAGGTTAAAAACATTCTTAGTTGAAAAGGGGTTTACCATGGGCAAGGTTGATAAAACTCTTTTTGTGCTTAAGCATGGCAATGAGTCATTATTCGTTCAAGTGTATGTGGATGATATTACCTTTGGTTGTGCTTGTTATGATCTCGTGTCAAAGTTTTCATCTATGATGAGTTTAGAATTTGAGATGAGTATAATGGAAGAACTCATGTACTTTTTTGGACTGCAAATCTAGCAAACCAAGGAAGGTACCTTTGTGCATCAAACAAAGTATACAAGAGACCTTCTTAAGGGGTTCAACATGGAGAAAAGCAATCCTCTTCGGACACCAATGTTTACAACAACGACACTTGAGCTTGATAAAGATGTGAACCCGTGGATCAAAAAGAATATGTAAGCATGATCGGATCACTTTTGTACCTCACGTCATCATGACCGGACATACAATTTAGTGTATGTCAATGTGCACGATTTCAAGCTTCCCCACATGCTTCACATCGTCAAGCCATCAAAAGAATTCCCAGGTACTTACATGGAACTCAAAAATTTGGCATTTTTCTTCCTTCTTCCTTGACCGTTACTTTGAAAGCTTTTTCAGATGCTATTTTTGGGGATTGTAGGACTGATAGGAATAGTACTTCAGGTGCTTGTCATTTTCTAGGTAATTCTCTTGTTGCTTGGTCCTCTAGAAAACTAAAATCGATTGCATAATCCATAGCCAAATCTGAATATTTAGTTGCTGCTAGAGCATGCTCACAAATTCTTTGGATCGTTCAAACACTTAAGGACTATGGGGTCGATCTAGATAGTGTTCCACTTTTTCTTATAACACTGGAGCCATTTGCATTGCTCAAAAATCCCGTGCAACATTCAAGAACAAAGCACATTGACATTAGATATCACTTTCTCTATGATAATGTTGATAAAGGAAACATTGTGCTTCACCATGTAGATACCGAACAACAATTGGCTATTATTTTCACAAAATCTTTGGATTTCACTAGTTTTTGTTTCATTCGTAGTGAAATAGGGGTTATGCATCCTCATGGCTTAAATTGAGGGGGAGTTTGAAACTTGGAAAGACTATGTGTGAATCTGAATTTGAGCATAGTATTTCATACATATATGACTTTGTGACTCCTTTTACATGCTGAAAGTTCTTACTAAATTACTCATGTTATACATTTTGTAGTTTTTGCCATGACTAGTAATTGAAATAATTACTTACACTAAATCTGGTCATGATCAAACTTTCTTGCTGTTTTGAACTTGTTGCATGCCCACAAGTGCATTTAATAATGAAAAATTAATCAATCAACTATCCAAATGTTGAGGTTTTATGATCAAATAAAAAATGAGAAAATATCAAGAGAATATGCATGCATCGCACTTCTTCTTTTGAGATAGCTTATCATTGTACTTAGATATGAACTTAGAAGAAGTTGTGTATGACTAAAACCATGACCTTAAGCTTCTGATTGCCAAATGACATAGGCTTGTCTTGCTTGGTAAGAATAAGGCAGATGCAGCATATAATCTCTTGGAAATGTTTTATGATCAAAATTGGTTCTTTAAATAATATTGAAAAATGAAAATTACCGCAATTT
Organism: Tuctoria greenei; assembly: GCA_036927565.1. Taxonomy (NCBI): domain Eukaryota; kingdom Viridiplantae; phylum Streptophyta; class Magnoliopsida; order Poales; family Poaceae; genus Tuctoria; species Tuctoria greenei. The sequence goes on from JAYESD010000002.1 coordinate 145,180,986, forward strand.
TGGTTTTCAGGTTTTGAAATAGTTAATTTTGTCATGCTTTCAGGTTTTGAAATAGTTAATTTTGTGTGACCATGACTTGGTTAAACTGAAAATTACGTTTGATCTCTAGCATGGCTTGCAGTGCTTTATGTGTTTCATTGATATAATAGTGTAAGTCACTTGATAGTATGACTTGGATGAGCTTTGTTTTATATGTATATGTTACAATATGCTCATAAAAATTGAAATTTATCATTTGAACCTTGCTGAATATATTGTCAAAGGGGGAGAAACTGATCACACATTGCACACGTTCACAAGTTTTTTGGCACGATTCTTCTTAGGGGGTGAATTTTTGTTTTTCTTCTCATTTTATTTCTGATTTACAAAGATGGAGAAATAAGTATAGGGGTAGAAATATTTGTTTTGAAATTTCTTTCTTTCTCATTGGATTGTTTTCAAAACTTTTCATAAGCTAATGTTCGGATTTTACGTGGTGCTGCCAATGCATTCATCACGGGAGAGATTGTGAGACCTATGTGTGCTGAATAAATTGGCTATGACGATAAAATTTTTGAATTTTTCCAAAATACCCATCTCATCAAGGTCCGACACTAAGTCCATGTTCCTGCAAGGTCCGACGATAGGTCCGGCTTTTTTTGGGTAGCTCTGGAAAGGTCTGACTTGTTGTGGCTAGGTCTGACTAGCTTTGGTCAGCTCCGGCTCTAGATCCAACAAGCCTTGGTAAGCACAGGTGCTAGGTCCGACTAGCTTTGCTAAGCTCTGGCACTAGGTCCTGCTAGCTTTGGTAAGCTCCATCTCAAGGTCCGGTTAGCTTTGGCAAGATCCGATGCTAGATTGCAATGATTCTGCTTTTAACTTGCAATGTTTCAAACTTGCTTTTTGGATTATGGAAAGCATACTTAGTATTCTTTTACTAAGTTTTGGGTGTGTGATGGTGGTTATGTCTGATATCGTTTTGCTATGGTTTGCAACATGCTTATCTGAGGTGCTCAAGTTAGGTGTTGTGGTTATCTGAACTAACGAGAGTAAAGTCGAGGACTGGTGCTTGGAAGTATCGGTTGTTTATTCATGTGCAGGTGTTGCTTGAGTTCAAGACACGGCTGGTGACGGGATACATTGAACTACTCTTAGGGAGAAGATGAGGTTCAACAACCAAGTCTGGGAGGAATTGTGGTTGAGTTGATCAAGAGGTTGCACAACATTTTTGAATCAAGAACAATGCATATGAAGGTATCATGGACGTTGTTGGATGATGTTTTCACATGTGCATGGAGTGCATGGACATGGCTGCATTGTTCCAATGCGTGATGAGGAGAAGTGGACGTAAAGAATTGGTCAGAAAGGTCTAACCGACTAGGTTATGGACTCAGGCTGCCGCTGAGTCGGGTTTGACACAAATATGGAAAGATTTGAGTTGGTTACAAAAGGATTTCTTGGTGAGCACAAAGTTGAGTTGTTTTAGATATGTGGGATACATTCCTAAGGTATTTGGAAGTCTTAATATTGCTTCTATCTACGTATAGAAGAGTCTTGAGCAATTATGAAAAGTTTCGGTGGAAACTGAGTAGGATACGAGTCCTAGTTTGGTTTGGGTTGACCTCATGGTTGGTTATATAAGCAAGGGAGACCAGAGCTCGTGGTGCAAAGATTTTAGGCTGTTCCTCTTATTTTCTATTGAATAAAGATCATAGTTTAAAGGAACTGTTGTGTCTTGTTCGTCCGACTTGTTTCAGACAAGTTTTTCTCGTCGAGTTTCTTCACAACACTACCTTGCTTCTGTGGTTTTATCGTAACTCAAGTTTTAAAGATCCAATTGACGTGATTCTTTTTGTTTTGTCTACACAACTTGATTATCTAGCGTATGCGAAAATTTCACGGTCGTTGGATTTATGGTTTATGATCTACACGAGTTTCTTTGCAGTGTTCCAGATCTGTTTTTCTTCGGGTAGGACAGATTGGTCTTTGTTTGATCTTTCGATCGTAACTTGAGTTTTTATCAACGGATTTTCATGATTCTTGTTGTGACGTCTTCGTGACTTGATTCTCCACAACCTATACTGGTTTTTTCATAATTGATCATATTTAGATTAGTCGCACGCATGATTTCATTAACAGATCAATTTTTCGCCGAGGGGTTTTCATTGCTTCAGCTAAAAAAGTTTTAATCTACCATTCATCCCTCTCTGGTAGCTTTACAGTGCTCTTCAATCCTACAGGTTGATATGATGGATGAGATACTGAAAGCTATACAACCAGATCTTATGGAGGATCATCCTACAGCGGAGGTTAAAAAGTTCTTTGACCTTCTCGAAGCTTTAGAACAGCCGCTGCATGCACACACTAAAATGACACTCCTCACTTTTGTGACTTGACTTATGGCAATTAAGTCTAAATATTTCTTTTATAGTAACTGCTACAATGACCTCATTATTTTGTTCATTGATGTCATTCCACATCTCCACAAAAGTGCCTAAAGATTTGTATCATTCGAAGAAAATTCCTTAAGATCTCGGTATGAACTACGAGAAGATTGATGTGTGTCCGGACAACTGCATGCCTTTCTGGATAGAGCATGACAATGAGATCAAATGTTTAAAATGTGGTCAACTGATGTTTGTAGAAGATGTTAATAACGATGGTGATATTGTGACGATAGAAGTCGCACGTAAGCAACTTCTTTACTTACTCATGACACCTAGGTTGAAGTGGTTGTTCCATTCCAAAAAACTGCCAGACACATGAGATGGCATGTAACATCCTAAATTTCGTAGGATAATAAATCATGTTTATTAAATTAATATGTATAAATAATAATAATAATCAGACTTACATAAATAACCACCAATATATGTATAAGCCATAATCAAATCAAGAGAAATTAAGGGCACTAATTATAAGATAAATTAGTAAAATAAAGTAATAAAGAAAATTAAAAAGGATGGGTGGAAGGGTCATAACCTACGCCCTCCTCCTGCCAAGTCTACAATCGGTCAGCATCATTATCCTATTTCTAGCCACCTCCTCTTCCTTTTCTTTGATAACAAAATAGACCTAGCTTTATTCAACAGCAGCACAACACCGTAGGCATGAATCATCCTGGTCCAAGGTTTTCCCATACGCCCCCTCTTCTTTTTATTAATTGCAAAAGCTCCTCTTTCTTCTTCCTCAGCACCCGCACAACAGACGATATTCTCTGACCAAACAACAGAGGGAGCTACATCATAGCAGCAGCCAAGCTCGCCTCCCCCATCCACGCCTTGCTCCTTTTTGTTCTTTGTAGAACTCTTCCGAATGCGTACGGTGCAGTTACTTCGCCCCCTTTGTGCGCGTGCTTAAACAGCTCCGAGCGAGTGGTCGCTTTCGCCATTACCATTTGGTACCGCCAGTGAGCCATCTCCCCACTGAGCTGCAGCTAGACGACATGACCCATCGTGCAGGCGAGCCACTGCCGTGCTGCTCCTTTGCTCGTGCTCGCACGGCGTCGTCCTCGCTGGTAAAATGGTCGCAACGGTTGATTCCATCGTACTTACCGTTGCCCACAGTAAGCCCCGACCTTCGTCACCTCTTCTCCGGCGTTTATAAAAGGTGCCCAGCCCGCCTCGCTCGACCACCTGAGCCTCTGCCGATCCACACTTCGTAGACGCCGTGTCGATCTCCGGTAAGGAGCACTCCCAGCCTGAGATGCGGCCAAGGTGAGCACCTCCGACATCGATTCCACCTCCGAGCACTGTTCCCGAGTTGTTTCCTCCTTCTATCACAGCTATTTGCGACCACCAGCCAACATGGTTGTTTCCACTTGAGCAGCTGCCGTTCCCTGTCACCGCGAATCAACTGGTGCCTCAATCTAGTTCGCCGGGCCTTGAGCCTTCAATTTCCTTCTCCTTGGGCTCGATCTTACCTATTTTTCCTGCCAATTGGAGATTTCTATGAATATCTATGAGGTCGAAGAGAAAAATGACCAGAGGTAGATGAAATCCTCTGTTCTCCTTCACTAGCTACCTCCGTGGGCTAATAAATTAATTAGTCTTAGTAGTTAATTAAGTATCTGGTCCACAACCCGATATCCTCACGCCCAGTCCAAAGCGTAGCAGGCAGGCACACCAAAAACCATGTTCGGGAGCAACCTTTCCAGTAGCTATTATTCTTATTTAAGTAGTTTGGGAATTAACTCGGCAGCCATATTAAAAAAATTTAATAACTCACTCAAATGAACTCAGTTTATTCCAATTCTTCTCCTAAAAATCATCTAAAATCATAATACGTTTAATACGACTATTTTTGTATGATGTATTGATATATGTTTGCTCTTCTTGTTTGTTACTTGTGCGCGCATGTCGGCGCAGAGCCGATGCCAGAAGAGAAACCAGAGGAGCCAGAAGATCAAGAGTATGATGCCACCAACCGTAGCGAAGGCAAGTTTCATCGATCCTTTTTTTTCATGTTGCACCTACATGATGCGTATCCGTTGTTGCCAGTAGACTAGGTTCGTGAGTACTACCAAATCAAGTGATAGAGAGGAGCCATGCTAATTCCTCTGTTCCATATTGAGATGATGATATGATTGTACATTTGTTGAGATCATACATGAGTTGAGACCGGGGCAGATGAGTTAGTGTTTGTGTAAGGATATCGTGGTGGTAGACATACAACTTTAGTTGGGTTTATGGAGGCTGCCCTGATGAACATTAAGGACCGAGTTGTTTTGACATCTCATCTAACTTCCTTTCAGTATGACCACATATCCTGTATGGGCGGGACTTAGACCAATCCCAATGGCTAGCCCGGCAGTCGTCCACAGTGGAGAGAGAAATATGTTGAGAGATTATTGAGCTCACTAATGATTTTGATATTGGGTTGGGGGCGACTGGTCCGGGTGGTGTTTCGACTGGGTGTTGGTTATGTCGTGCTTTCTTCGATGGTTTGTGCATGTCCGTACAGGGTACAACCTCTGCAGAGTGAAAAATCCATTCGAATGGTCGTGTCCTCGGTATAGGATGGGTTATGGTGTGTTCATAACAACTAGAGAGCCACCTATGGTGAGATAGAGTTGAAAGTTGATCACTGGTGAGCTATTTGGTTGCATTCGGTTGCATTACTATTTATTTGTGCATGCATTTGTATCTATCTTTTCCCCTCGCTAAGGGCATGGTGGAGCTTGCTGAGTACTTTCGTATTCAAACGTTGTTGATCGATTGTTTTTCAGAGGGCCCTGACTTCATGTCGGAGGACTTTGAGTAGGGTCATGTGCGCATCCAAGTTGTGTGTAGTGGAACCATGGGCGACGTCGATCTACTAGTCTATGTGTTGATGATTATTATATTTTTCTTATCACTACTTATCCATAAGGCTATGCCGTTGAAAGAAAGCTCTGTATGATTGTGGTTCGACTTGTATTGTAATATTATGTACCGAACTCTGTATTTGGTAATAATATTGCATGTTTAGTCTGATCTTATGGGTCGGGATGCTTCAAGTGGAATCAGAGCCATGCTTGCTGTAGGATGTGGAACCTAGGGTGTAGGTGACAGTAGGAGACCGTAAAATGGCTTTCGTGTAGGAACCTTTGACCATAGAGACTTGGCAATAGTTATTACTCTCATCTAATCCTTGTTCCTCATTATAAGTCAGATGTCTGATGACCGTATCACCACCTTCTGCATCAACGAAGATGGGTTCCCCAAGGTGCTCTATGCAGCCCCGACCTGACTTGGTATTCCAGACCACCCGAAATACGTGGGTAACGAGTTCATGGAGCATGGCATTGAAAACTGTGAGGTCACGGTGCACATTAGTGCTAGTGATAGGTTTCTCGATATGAATCCATGGAACATCACGACCACTGGATGCCGCATGAAGGATACCTGCCAACTAGTGGCCCGCAAGGCCCTGAAGTACTTATGCCACATGTTTGATTGGCACTTGGGTTCCACTCCCATGAAGTAATTCCCATCGCTGGATCATAGTTGTCCCGCGTGGACGACAATATCATAACTTGGAAGGCCTTGGGAGTACCGAAGATGACCCCACCATTGTCGCCATGTCCGGCTATTTATTGAGCTCGGACGACCTGTGCGACCAGCTGAACCAGCGTGTGAGGACTCTTGTGAAGCGCGCTGAGGCATTGGAGACCTGTTGGCGAAAGGCTAAGCTAGCGCTAGCACAGGCCGAGGCCCGTGTTGCCAGCGCTGAAAGCCGTGTCGCCTTGGTCGAAGAAAACCTTAGGGAGCAAGCCGACTGCCACAGTCAGTTCCTTAGGAGAGTCTACCTCGTAGACCGAGCCAAGCAAAAAGACCCTCACGCGTGTGCAACGGCCGAACCGCTCACTCTTGAAGGGACTCCAGTGTACTATCTGTCCAACCGCCGTAGGAGGATTTGTGAGCTTGTACCACCTACTCCTCTATCTTCACCTCTTAAAGCCTTTCACTAAGACCCTAAAGACTAGGACGTAGGACCGAGTAGTCAGGCATAGGTCCCAACTGAACGTTAAGGGGATGGAGCTAGGGACAACATGTCCAATGTATCTTGTACTTTTTTACCTGAATGAATGAATGTTAGGTGTGTTGCTTGCAATGTTTGATGTTTGTGTGCTTTGTGTGGTATAAAATAATAATAATATTTAAAATATATAAATTGGTATATATATACATACACATAAATAATAATAATGATAAAATAGTAACAAAGACACATATTATACACTCTAATAATGCATTCTAATTATAATAAATTCTAAATCGCACTCTTGCCTTGTCATAGATGTCTCGTCGCTCGAGCCGAGCCGGGAATGGATAAGAGGTGGAGCAAGAACTCCAAGAGATGCCCCCTGTTCTGAAAGAGCATGACATGGCGGAGAGCAACCCCGTCCTCCCATGACCGCCTCTCCAAGCACCTGCCTGTAACACCCTGATTTTCATCCATCATGCATTGCATACATTCCTATACATGTTTAACATTAAGCAACACAAAAAGGAACGAGATTAAAATGAATTAGAACAAAAGCAGCAATTAAAAGCCTGATTCAGTGGGACTTGTCAGGATTGGACCCTGGACTTGTCCGATTTACTCTTTTTTGCTTTCCGTACTTATCTGCTATTTGCTACGGATTAGTACGAAAAAGTTTTTGTTGTCCTCCGGACTTGTCCGTTGATTTTACAGACTAATCTAGTTTTGTTTTTGTTCCTGTCCGAACTTGTCTGTTGCTGCATATGTACCAGTCCGATGATCTCTATTGAAAAATTCCAAAAATCTTGGTCTGGTTCAATACGAGACAATCTCGGACTTGTACGACCTGGTACCGGACTTGTCCGTTTGACTTTCTATTCTTGAACGGACTTGTCTGATATTGCACCGGACTTCTCCGTTGAACTCTCTGTACCCGATCGGACTTGTCCGACCCCTCTACGGACTAGTGTGGTGTGTCGGGTTTTGACTCAAAATCTATTTTTCCTCCAAGACGGGTTTTATGGGTAATTACCTTAATTGTCCCAAGAACATCGTGCCCCGCCCCTGAGTAGCTCAGGAGGGACTCTACCACGACCTCTACTTGTTTCCATCGCATTATATTTGGATTCTACCCTAACCCTACTACCCCTCTTCCTATATAAAAACCCCACCACCCACTCTTTACCCCTATGCTACATTAGATGAATCCCAAGCTCCTGCTCTCTCCATAGCCACCGTTCTTGGAGGGAGAAGAAGGAACAAGAAGGAGAGGAAGGAATCAATCAAGATTCTCATCGCTGCTTCGATCTTCTTCAACAACTCTTCGACGTCCACATCTTTCTTTGCCAATTCTTCATCTCCAATCGATCTAGATGTCAACTTCTCGAGTTTCATCGAATCCTGGACCCCTGAACACTAGGATTCACGGTAAATACCATAGATCCATCTTTTGTACGTAAATTATGGTTCTATATTAACTAAAAATATGCTCTAGTTTAGTGGACTTGACCGGTCCAGTGCGGACTAGTCCATTCAACTCTTTGGTCCAGAGCGGACATGTCCGGTCAAATGTGCGGACTAGTCCGGTCATCCAAATCTGGAAATTCCTGGAACTTTCTTACTATTCTCCAAAATGACTTAAAACTTAATTGTAACTAGATAGTGAGCAATAATATCAATCCAATAACGTGCATCACCACATAATTGCATCAATCATTTATGTCATGACATATTGAGTAATGTATGAGCATTTATTGATTTTGATGATTGTTTTGTATGTTTGTCGTGCAGAATAGAAGGTAACGCTCTAAAGGGTGCTTTTGAGGACCTCCAACACTAGAACTTTGAAGCATTTATCCAAACCAGCCTCAAGAGAAAGGCGAGTGTCCTTCATCATTTTGATCCTATTTTTAAATGTTCTGTTTGCAAAACTACATGCTTGTGTCAAGTTGATGGGAAACCCATAATAGACGTTTACTAGTCTTGTTTGACCATCCTTGTCGCTTGAAGTTTATTGTAGAGAGTTGGGAAGGGTATTTTTACCTTTTTGCTTTGATCTAATCAGTTGGGATGGGAAAACAACCAAATGGCTTAATTATGAATTAATGAACCTATGGATGATGTGAATTTATGAACGTGGTTAGTTGGTAACATGGTACTTGGGAGATCTAAGCAAGCATGGGTTGTGGATTAGGGTTGGAAGGTATGGTGCTTTTGCTTGCCTTGGATCTAAGAACCAGTGAATGCTAGCCAGAACTACAGTGCCACCACAAGGCCAAGTATTGGTGTGACTTAGCCAATTAATTAGATATATTGCCAGCATTGTTCGGATCATTTGGTGGAGCAAGGAATGGGAGTTGTTGGGTTTGCAATAGTTGTGGGACTGTCCTGGGATCTGAACGGCAGAAGAGGGGGCAAATGGTTGGATGTGCTCAGTTGGAGGCAACACCACTTGTGAAACCTTAGTGGGTCTAAATATGTTAGCAGTCCTTTTGTAAAGGCTATTTTGTGATATCTTGGCCATACACCTACGGTAATGTATTTGGAATAATGGAGATTTTCATTAGTCGTTGATGGGTGAGGAAATCACAAACTTGTGGGTCAAGTGGTACAACCTTTGCAGAGTGTTAAAAACTATCGTAATAGCCGTGCTCCAGGTTAAGAGCACCTGGATGACCTACATGATTAGGGGGAAATTAGGATTTTGGAAGGTTTGGTTATAGTTATGGATTGGGTTGAGTTAAATGAACATGGTTGATGATGAAGGTGAGAACTTGGTATATGGATGGATAATTATTGATGGATGTGATATTATGGTAATTGATTGTGTTAGACACGTAAATGGGTAATTATTTGGGGTATGATGGGATTAATTCACATAGACATTGTAAGATGCTTTTTACATGTTTTAAATGTACTTTCCAGCAGATAGCCATTATTTATTATCATTCCTTGTTTAAGCTACATGTCATTATTTTCCCACACATGTTGAGTACAACATTTGCTCACCCCTGCAATTCCCTCACCAACAGTTTCAGACTATGTTTGGGAGTACTGCGAGGATAATGTTGAATTCTAGGTTGTGTGCTGTTGTTGACTGCCTGTGGATGTGTTTGGAGCCGCGCTATCTCGTTTTCTCAGTTTGCTTAATGCTTAGATTATTTCCGCTCCAATATTATTATTAAAAATCATTAGAGTTTGTAATTCGAGAACCATTTGAATATTGTAACAATAGTACTTATATACTAGTTTGTGCTGTGGTAATTTTCTGTATATAGTTTGTTGGTTTGTTGTGAATGTGTGATCAACATCCTGGGCACACATATGCGTTCACTTGGTTCATTTTTTGAACCGGGTGTCCCAAATTGGTATTAGAGTCATTGGTCGACCATAGGACGCAACCTAGATAGAATGGATACTTTAGAGCATATAGGAGCACTTAGGAATAAATGAGGGTTGTTTGGTGTGCTGATTTCTATGTGATGTTTGTTTGTATGCTTAAGTGCTTAGTAGAGGATCGTGGGATGCTTCGACATTTACCATATACATATAGGCTTATATAGGTAGTTGCTTTGTTTCATATCCCTTGATGCATATAGTTGAGGACGTTTTCTAAATTCTTCTATCTCTTGCTCTTTCTTCAGATGCTGAGAACCCATAACCAAAGGAATGCAAATGAAGAGGAGGAGAACAATGTGGCACCTGAGAACAACAACAATGGACGTGGACCTGAGGCTAGCAACCTTGAGCGGTTGATGGCTTTGCAAAATCAACTCATGCAGACTGTGATGCAAACTTTGGGAGAAAGCCAATAACCAGAATCAGCCCCACATGCCTCTACCGCCACCCCCACCGCCTCATAACTGTTCGGGAGAGTTTATGAAGACAAGTCCACCTACTGTTGCTCAAGCCAATGATCCTATAAATGCTGATATTGGCTGAAATATGTGGAGGATAAGCTTGCTATTGTCCAAAGCAGTGACGAGGAAAAGGTTCTCTTTGATTCCCATCAACTATTTGGAGCACCTGCGGATTGGTAGGAATCCTTTTGCAATGTCCATGCTAATGAAGAGAGAATAACTTGGGCTGAATTCAAGGAGAGCTTAAGTTCTCACTATAATTCTAAGGGTGTCATGATCTTGAAGAGGCAGGAATTTGAGAACCTAAGGCAGGTAAAGTTGAGTGTGAGTGAGTACCTTAATAAATTCACTCAACTCTCAAGGTATGATCCAGTGGATGTCAACCGGGACAGCCGCAAGCAATATTTGTTTATGAGGGGCCTAAACAATGAGATTCATGTCCAATTGCTCAATTGTGACTATACACATTTCCAGAAGCTTGTAGACAAAGCTATTGTTGTTGAGAATAAGGTTCGTGAGATGGGCAATAAAACAAGAGGAAGATGCCATATCACGGACACCCACAAGGAAGCAATGTTCACCATCGCTATGCACCACCAAATGCACCATACTACAACCCCTCTACTCCTGCATATCATATTGCTATTCCACCGCGCCCAACTCAGCCCGCACAACAATGTCGTTCTATGCAAGCATCTTACCCTCCAATGCCTCATGCGCCCCGCGCCAATTTTCCTTCTAATGCTCAAACCCAAGCTCGCCCTAGCAATTCTTGTGCATCAAGGACATGCTATACTTGTGGTGAAGTGGGACACATTGCATCTCAATGTCCTAACTCAGGCTTTGGTCAAGTGAACAATGCTCCGAGGCATAACCCAAGACCGAATGGAGGAGAACCACAAGGTAACCGTGGACCGGAAAATTTTGTTCATGGCAAGGTGAACCATATCTCTACAGAGGAGGCCCAACAAGCGGATGATGTGGTGATTGGTATGTTTCTTGCAAACTCCAACCCGACAACTATGTTATTTAATTTTGGAACATTGAATTCATTCATTGCATCAATGTGTGTTGCCAAATATAGTTTGCCCATATCTCATATGAATTATACCTTGTTGGTTAAATCTCCTAGAGGAGAAATGAGGACGAATATAGTATGTCCAAAATGAGCCTTAGAATTAGGGGGGTAGACTTCTTTGCCAACCTCATTGTTTAGGAATCACAAGGATTGGACATAATAGTTGGTATGGGCTGGTTAAGGAAGCACAATGGGATAATTCAACGTGCCACAAAGATGGTGAAGTTGACAAATGAGGAAGGGGTCAACATAGAATTTGAAGTATCTCAACACACACCAAAGTAGTTGGAGCTGAATCAAATGGAAGGTGCAGCAATAGAGGAGATTCCAGTGGTGTGTGAATTTTCTTATGTCTTTCCGGATGAGTTGCCAGGTATGCCACCTGATTGTGACATAGAGTTCGTTATTGAATTAATACCTGGAACTGCTCCTATAGCTAAGAGGCCATATAGGATGACTCCTATGGAGTTAGCAGAGCTCAAGAAGCAATTTAAAGAGCAGGTAGAGAAGGGTTTTATTCGCCAAAGCACTCACTACAGGAATTTCGATCAGTTACGTCGGCCAGTTTAATTTACGTCGGCTGGCCGACGTATGTTAAATAACTTACGTCGGCGGCATGGAACCGACATAAGTAAGTTAACCTACGTCGGCTGCCGACGTAAGTAATGAGACCGACAACTTTTAATAATAACTTACGTCAGCAAGAGCAATAGGCCGACGTAAATAAAAGTGCCGACGTAACTTAGTGTTAACTTACGTCGGCGAGTAGGATGGCCGTCGTAAGTTATGGCCACCGACGTAAGTTGAGTATTTAGCCGATGTAAGTTATGTATTTTAACCTACCCCTCGTGCCCTTCTCTTTTCTTCCCTGCCGCCTGCGCACGACGCCCCCACCACGCCCCGGCCCCGCCGCCCCCGCTCCCGCCCCCACTCCCGCCGACCCGCGGCGCCCACGCCGCTGCCGGCCTCACCGCGCCCCAGCCCCGCCGCCCCAGCTCCCGCTCCCGCCGACCCGCGGCACCCACGCCGCCGCCGGCCTCGCCGCACCGTGGCCCCGCCGCCCCCGCTCCCGCTCCGGCTGACCCGCGGTGCCCACGCCGCCGCCGGCCTCGCCGCGCCCCCCTCTCCCCCGGCCCCGCCGCGCCGCCCCCAGCCCTCGCCGCCCTCGGCCTCCCCCGGCCCCGCCGCGCCGCCCTGCCTTCAGCCCACCGCCCCCGGACCTCGCCGCTGCCCCCAGACCTCGCCGCCGCCGGCCCCGCCCCTGCGCCCCCGCCGCCGGCTCGTCCACGACATCTGCTGCCCCTGCGCCCCCGACCCCTCCGCCGATCTTCGTTGCAAGTATTTCCTCGCCTCTCCCCTTGCTCTCATTGTTTTGAATTATTGCACATGCATTTGCTGGAAATTTTGCCTGAATTGTGAATTGCACATGCATTTGCAAGTGTTTACTCTTAACAGAAAATTGTGAATTGCTATGCTTATGTTAGAAATTGATGAATTGCTATGCTTATGTTAGAAATTGATTAGAAATTATATAGATACACAAATAATGTTTACTATGCTTATGTTAGAATTAAATCAATAAATTGATGAATTACGATTGATGAATTTTTATGCTTATTTGTTATGCTTAGAATTATGGTTAGAATTGAATTGCTTATGTTTATGTTTAATTTAATTGAATTCAATTGCTTATGTTAGAATTGAGTTGATAAATTGATGAATTACAATGGATAATTGTTATGTTTAGGTTTATTTGAATTGCTTAGTTTTTTGAATTATGGTTACAATTTTAATTTTGATTGCTTGAGTGTTTAAGAACTATATACACATAAATGGGCTTCGGACCGGCTTGACAAGGCCCGACAAGGCCCATTTAGTGGTAAGGTAAAGTATGCGTGTAGACGGGCACGAAGGCGAATGACGACGGTGAGGATGGCAAGCACCTGCGCGTGGATGGCGTACCCCGACGAAGTGGTTTCATCTCCAATCTATTTACAGCAGCTAACCCTAAAGCCGTCGTGGAATTGTCATATAAGACCAACTTTCCTCTTAGTCTTTCTATAGTTCTTTCCTCTCTCTTAAATGACCTCAAAATGAAAATGAGCAACGTAACCTATAGCAATGTATTACCCGATTCGGATTGGCACGTCTCACATGCCATTGGCATGTGAGATGTGCAGGTTCGGAATTGTCCCTTTTTGGACAGCCTCGGAGTGACCGAGGGGGCGTGGCTTGTGATGAGACACGGGTCTGGATTTGGACGATATTTCGGTGGCGTAACCCTGTTGTTCTCTGCTGCACCATTTTTGGGCATGCAGTGGAGAACAGTGGGGTTATGCTGCCGAAATTTCGTTCGAATCTGGATCACGTGTCTCGTCATGAGCACGCTCCGCTCGGTCACTCTTGGGTGGGTTTAGGATTTATCTTCCTAGGTTGTAGGGCCGTGACACATAACATAACAATACATTAACGACAATTTCTTTCACGTTAAACTACAGAGTCAAACATGGGCGAAGATCGTAGTTGGATGTACACTGGTTGGAAGAGCAGAACTGGTGGTCACTCAGATGAGTGGTACGCCAAGACATAAGCTTTTGTGGAACGAGCTTTTTCGTTGTCAAATAGCGATAAGGCGCGGTGCCCATGTACGAAATGCCAAAACGGAACGTTTTTGGACAAAGTGGAACTTACATTGCACTTGTGTCGAAACGGTTACGTGTCACATTATGAGTTGTGGAACTTCCACGGTGAGACATCTTCTCAAGCTGTACAAGAAGTGGAAGCGGACAATGATGATGCTCAAGAGGTTGATATGATGGATGAGATGCTGGAAGCTATACGACCAGAGCTTACAGAAGATACTCAAACAACAGAGGTTAAAGAGTTCTTCAAACGTCTCAAAGATTCAGAAGAGGCTCTGCATGAACACACTAAAATGTCAATCCTCAATTTTGTGACTAGACTCATGACAATTAAGTCTAAGTTCTTCTTTTCTAACAATTGTTACAACATGCTCATCGATTTGTTCAAAGATGCCCTTCCACAACCCAACAAAGTGCCTAAGGATATGTACAACTCGAAGAAAATTCTTTCTGGTCTCGGGATGAAGCACGAAAAGATTGATGTGTGTCCATACAACTGCATGCTTTTCTGGAGAGAGCATGCCAATGAGAACAAATGTTTGAAATGTGGTCAACCGAGGTTTGTCAAAGTTGTTAATAATGATGGTAATACAGTGACGACGGAAGTCGCACGTAAGCAGCTTCGTTACTTACCAGTGACACCGAGGTTGAAGCGGCTGTTCCTTTCAAAGAAATGGCCAGACACATGAGATGGCACAAAGATGTTGAGCGTGAGAACAATGGAGTCATGACGCACCCGTCCGATGGTGAGGCATAAAAGGCTCTGGACCGGTTCGACCCAGAATTCGCTCGTGAAGCGAGAAATGTTCGCATCGGGTTGGCGACAGATGGGTTCATGCCGTTCAGCACAAACGCTGCACCATACTCCTATTGGCCCGTCTTTGTCATTCCGTACAATCTTCTTCCGACTTTTTGCATGAATAATGAGTTTATATTTCTTAGCCTCATTGTACCTGGGCCAGATCATCCTGGGTCACGTCTCAATGTGATGTTGAAACCGTTGATCGAAGAGTTGAAAATGTTGTGGACAGGAGTCGAAGCGTACGACTGTTACAAGTAACAGAAATTCAACCTCCGAGCTGTTGTCCGTTCATGATTTTCCGGCATACGGCATGTTTTCTGGATGGAGCACTCATGGTCGGTTGATGTTTCCGATATGTGCCTCGGATACCGATTGCTTTCGACTTACCCATGGAGGCAAGATATCTTACTTCGATTGTCATAGATGTTGGCTACCTCCGAATCACTTGTTTAGACAACAGAGGAATGTCTTCAGAAAGAACACCGTTGTAACTAAAGGACCACCGAAACATCTTGACGGGTCAGAAATATCTGATATGTAGGACAAATTGGTGCCAGATGAAGGTCGTCCTGGATATTTTGAAGGTTACGGAGACAAACACAATTGGACTCACATATGTGGACATTGGGAGTTACCGTATGTGAAGTCGTTGATTCTAAGGCACAACATTGATGTTATGCATCAAGAGCGTAACATGGCCGAATGTATCATAAGCACATGCACGGACATGATGGGCAAAACAAAAGACAATTTAAAGGCTCGAGGATCTTGCCGAGCTTTGTAACCGTCAAACTCTTGAGCTCTCCGAAAATGGTGGTAAACCACGCGCTCCTTTCTGTCTTCGACCTAAAGAGAAAAAAGAAGTTCTCGAACGGTTGCAAAGGTTGAAATTCCCAGATGGTTACGCAGCTAGTCTAAGACGAGCTGTGAATGTGAAAACGGGAAAGCTCATTGGGTTGGAGAGTCATGATTATCACATAATCATGGAAAGACTTCTGCCTGTTATGTTTCGAGGCTATTTTGATGATGCAGTGTGGAAGGTGTTAGCCGAGCTTATCCACTTCTACAGGCAACTCTGTGCTAAAGAAATCACGCCAGAGATGATGACTAAATTGGAAAAGGAGGTTCTGGTACTTTTTGTGTAAGATTGAAAAAAATTTCCTCCAGGATTTTTCAATCCAATGCAACATCTCTGAATTCATCTTCCATTTAAAGCGAAAGTGGGCGGTCCCGTGCAATATAGGTGGATGTATCATATTGAAAGATCACTTTGATATCTGAAACCAATGGTTGGTAACAGGGCAAGGGTTGAAGGTTGCATCGTCGAAGCTTTTACTCTTAAGGAAGTAGGATACTTCTCAAGTGTTTACTTTGCAGAGGAAAACAATGTTAATACTTTGGTAATGCGATACAATATAGATGAGCAACCTCCTTGTAGCAATCTCTCCATTTTTGGAACAAGAGGCACTACTGTTGGTAGTTACACTTCGTATGATGTTAGCGAAAAAGAAAGGAGTGCTGCATTCTTCTACATGTACGCTAATATGGAAGAAATGAATGAATATTTCAAGTAAGTGTTTCTCCTACACTTATGCTTTTCACCATCTTTTCCGACACATGTATTCTAAAAGGTTCTGTTTGTCGTGTAGTATGTTCGACAAGCAAAATTGGAGACATAGACATCAACTCACGAGCAAGCAAATAGAACATATTCGACGGGAAGGAATAAACGGGGGATCTAATTTTCTCTCCTAGTTTCGAGATCATGTAACGTTTTCTCGATAACTAATCAATGATAACAATGTTTTCTTATAATTTAAGAATGGTTACATTTTCTAATAACTCCATATCTTGGACAGTGCCAAAAAGATGCCAACGTCCATGAAGATTTGCGACAGCTATCCCGTGGAGTGGTTAATGCTAGAAGCTATGGTCGATATGACGTCAACGGCTTTCGATTCCGTACAACTCAATTTGAATCTCTTCATCCTCTCGCGGCAACATGTAATACCGGGGTTGTGCTGAGGGCAATCGATTCGCAAGATCATGAAACGCAGTACTACGGGATTATTAAAAAATCCTTGAATTCACTTTTGTTGCAAACAAGCCAATTCGAGCGGTATTCTTTGACTGTGAATGGTTTGATTCCATTCGTGGAATTCAAGTAAACGAATTCGGCATGGTCGAAGTAAATCACTTAAATATTTGTTTGCTCAAAGCTGAGGTACCAAGTAGAGGAACTGGGCATGGAGGACCACGCGAGACGGATGTTCCATTACAACGCTCGGAAGCTCACGACGGCGGCGTTGTCGTACGCCTGGATTTAGGCCGTCAACGCGTACTACAAGCGGCACCCCCGGGAGCAGGAGCAGCAAAGGGGTGTATTTAGGAAGGACTCGAACTCCTACTTGATAGAGGAGCATTACGCGGAGGTAAGTTTTTAATATTGTTAAATATTTACAATATCTACGTATGTTAACTGCGTTGATGAAAAATTAAATATGTGCAGGTTAGTATTTCCTGGTTACAGGGTAACATCGAGGCGTCCTTAGCTCTCTGTTGGTACTGGGCTAGCGACGCTTTCATCAACAAGTCTACGAAGGCTAGACAGTGCCGCATGGGGTCCGAGGACAAGCACAACTATGGCGGCGACGGCTACTTGCGTTTGGCTAGACACATGGTAAGTACCTTTTTATTTTATTTATGTGTTCCTAATATATTATTTATCTCACTA
Source organism: Tuctoria greenei (assembly GCA_036927565.1). NCBI lineage: Eukaryota > Viridiplantae > Streptophyta > Magnoliopsida > Poales > Poaceae > Tuctoria > Tuctoria greenei. Next base: position 145,198,546 of record JAYESD010000002.1, read on the forward strand.
AAACGGCTGTACAGGAGCGAGAGATGTGTCATGAGCCGACCCCGACCCAGGTTTGGAAGAGAGGTCACAAGGGGAGTGAACCTTCTCAGCCAGGGCAGTGTAGTCAGGTCGCAGCCGACCGACTGGTAAGTTTTTGAAATTCATCAATTTCATTATAACTAATACTATTATTGACATGCTTAAAAGATTTATTTGTTTTGTAGACAAAGTACGCGCAGGAGGTCACGAAGATACACGATGCGGATTACGATTGGGAAAGCGCACCGATCGACCCCCAAGCCGCGTACGCAAGCGGAGGCGGGAAGGCCCACGGACGGTGAGTTCTTCGTGTGTTTCATTTCTTTTTCAATTAATCTTCTTCTACTTAGTGTTTTCGTTCTTTTGCAGGTTTGCCATTTTTGATGGAGTTGTTGACTCGAGGTCGACGCGACCTTTGAGAGGCGCTTCATCATCGTGGGCTTCGACCGTTGGGACCAGTGGTCGTCTCTCGCAAACCAGCTGGAGCTCCAGGCCATGAGGGAGACGCTGACGCAAACTCAGGCAGAACTGGAGAGGACGAGAGCGGAGGCAAGGGAGGAGCAGCAGAGGACGGCCTTAATGATGGCCCAGATGCAAGCAACGGTGGCAATAAGTAATTTAAAGTACCGTAGTTAAATTTCACAGCACTTCAATAACATATATCTTCTAATATCTTGCAATGGCAGGCTCTTGCTCGACATAGCAGTTAGGACATCGAGATTCCTACGCTTCCGCCGCAGCAGACACCGGAGCAGGTAATATTGTCTATCCCTCTTTTTGTTTTCTGTACACCCTGTTATTGTGAGTTTTAGCCTTAGTGTCGAATAGAAACTTGTTAGAGGAGGACATCCATGTCGTCCCCGAAATGCAACTTCCACTGCTCCCATAACATAGATTTTCATTATGTTGAATGCATGATTCCCTTTTGATCCACCACCAACTCAGGGTCGGCTCTAGGAGTTTGAGGGCCCTAGGAGTTTGATTCCCTTTTCATTATGTTAAAGAAGTTACTTGCATCACATTTAATTTAGCAAATGTGTTACTCACACTATTGACTAGTTGTTTTGTGGACTTCTAATTTATCCTAATTATGATTCTTTTGCAGGGTTCTGGAACGCATCGAGATCCCGGAGGTAGTGGAGGGGCTAGCGTGTAGACACCGGAGCAGGTGATAAACTCTCTCTTTAATATTGTTGTATCCATTTTAGTATTTTACATAGAGAGATAAGGAGGTATAACATAGAGGTAGATCTTGATGACCTGTCAGATATTGATTCCTATAGTGGTGAGGAAGTTAAGTGTAATCAAGCTTTTGGTGGGTAATACCATAATGTTAGAGTTGGATTGCTTCACATTAAGTCATGCACCTGGGCTATCACATAAGGTTTCAAGAGGTAATGTAGCATGACTGTCAAAAAATATCAAAGACCACTACATTACCTCTTGAAACCTTCTGTGATACCCAAGGTTATGACTTAATGTGAAGCAATCCAACTCTAACATTATCACTGATGTTTTTGGACTCTGATGTTATCATTGAGTTGACATTGATGCTTACTAGTGACTATGTTTCTTTTGTAGGGTTCAGGAACACGCCGAGAAGATCCCGGAGGCAGTGGAGGAGCTAGCGTGTAGCATGGTGGATGTTTTGTTGTTTTTGATGTTTTGGAACATAATTTGCAACTGTTTTGTGTTCTGTATAGTGTTTTGTATATCTGTGTATATCTTTGTACTATTCTGTGTTCTCGCCATCGACCGAGGTAGTCAGTTTCTATTTAAAAAAAATTCGAAAACATAACTTACGTCGGCTATGGAAATGCTGACGTAAGTTAGCCCAGTTTAACTTACGTCGGTCAAACCATACCGACGTAAGTTAAACCACTTAACTTACGTCGGTTTGGATCAACCGACGTAAGTTATAGCACTTAACTTACGTCGGCATGCTCTGGCCGACGTAAGTCCTCCGGCCCAGCCCAAGGCCCATCTCGCCACTTAACTTACGTCGGCTTCTGCAGACCGACGTAATTAAGTGTGGCTAAAGGACTTAAGGTTGCCAGGATACGCTATGCATTCCAAGTTAGTAGACAGGAGCATGTAAATCTACCAATTCAGTTCTCCACTAGGTTGGGTGTTGCGGTTGGTATTAATCAGCGGCACTTTGTCGATGATGTGGTTATGTTTACAAAAACACATGCATCCCTCAGTGGTGCAAGGAACTGGGCAGAGGTTGGCGATAGTAACAAGAGAGATATAGTACGAAACATTCTGGTTAGTGTTGTCACACCCCACATAAGTATTTTTTCTTGCAATCTCCATCTCGTACATTTACAACAACTTGTTAAACAATGTACAGGATTCCTGGGACATGGAGGACACATCGGAAAGCGCAAGAAAAATTTAAATTGCTAGTGAGTGCTACAAGGTGTGGCGCTCGACTTTGCATTCCACATATAAGAGTTATTCTACCGATGAAGAATGTATACGAAACAAGCCTGCTGACGTACCGGCGCCCAAGCGGTTGCACCTAATAGAATATTTTGGGTCTGAGCGATTCAAGGTCAGCTAACTTTTTAATAGCTTCCCATCATACAAAAAATATTTGATTTACATTCATTCATGGAATTACTTCTTGAAATTATTGCAGTCAATAAGCAGGACCAATTCTGAAATCGAAGAAGCCAAAAGGCGAATCACTTGCTTGACTCCAAATCCTATGCCCAACATAGTTACGAGAAGGTATGAAAAATAAATCACGCTTTTACTTTGCGTTGCAATCAATGTGTATACCTACACGTTAAATTTTACTTGTATTTTATGTAGCGAGACTTAGAGATCGGAGAAGAACCTGATGACATACAACTGTGGGAGGCAAGCCATTTGAAGAACGGTGACTGGGCAAATGAGCAGGCAGAAGCTGTACATAAGAGTAATACTTCAAACAATCCGCAATTAAATAAATATTTGCAATGTACCTCTGACTTTTCTTTTCGTATATAGAGGCAAGCACGTGCCCAAGTGGAACACATGGAAGCTGAGCAGGGAGGCCCAATTCCAAATGAGGAGAGAAACCACATCTTCCATTGTTGTTATAGATCCTCAATTGGTTGTGCAGGATCACAGGTTCGGGGGCGTGGTTATATGGCTAACCCTACTGGTCCTTAATGTGAACGTATGCGTATCCAGATAGCTTAACACCTCAACGACCAAGTTCGAAACTTAGAAGATAGAAATGCAGGCCTCAATCACCAAGTGCAGGAGTTAAACCATCCAGAAGGACTGCATAAGCCAGAAGAATGAAGAGATAAATCTTCAACTCTAGAACTTAGAAGGTCAGATGGCAGCTGACCGTGAATAGAGAGATAAGTAAATGGAGGACATGCGCGTCTCAATGGCAGAAATGCACAAAATGATGGAGACCACTCCACAATGGTCCAACAAAAGAACTGCCAAAAGCCACCTGCTCCAACAATTAGTCCCGGTCAGCTTAGGCAAAATTTTAACATCCAAACACATCGCGTTAGTAATATCAATTGATGGATGTTTACTGTTAAACTCATGATTTCATTGCCACTAATTTTCAAACCTGTTGTATTAGGATTCTACTGCCACTAATTATAAATTATGGCATTATGAATTTCTTGTCACGAATGATAAATTGTTGCAATATGAAGCTATAGTCACAAATTACAAAATGTTGCAGTAGAAACATTTGTCCATGACTTAAAAAACGTTGCACTAGACTGATATTGCCACCATGCAGAAAATGGTGCATTACAACACTATTGCCACAAATGAGAAAATGTTGAATTACACCTCTATCACCACAAATGTTTAAACGTTGCATTACATTTGTACTGCCACAGATTAGAAAACACTACATTACGAACCTATTGCCGCAAATCAGGAAACATTGCATGAGAAACCTATTGCCACAAATCAGGAAACGTTGCATTACGAACCTATTGCCACAAATAAGAAATCGTTACAATACCGAACTATTTGCCACGGATGTGAAATCGTTGTAGTACCATACTATTTCCCATATATCCTAAATCATGGCAATACAGTACTATTCACCACGTTTGTGAACTCGTTGCTATGACATACTATTTGCCGCAGACGTTAAATCATCGCAGTACCAGACTATGTCCCACGGCTGTGATATCTTTGCAGTACCACGAATGTGAAATCGTTGCAATACCGTGATATTCGTTGCAATACGTTAAATCATCGCAATACCTTAAATGTTTGCAATATCGTACTGTTGATACCCTCCGTACCGGGTACCCCATGATACAGCAAAAAATGCTAAGGAGTTCCACCAGTCCAAGATGAAGACCTCCAAAGGCTACACGTGTTGCACAGCAGTGGACCCGCCTCCCTCGTTTGGGTAGCTCCAGCACAGCCACATGTAACATGAGGCCGGACCTAACTCCTGTGGGGACTGGAATCCCGACCGCCAAGGATCTCATTGTTTGGTGTCGTGCGATGCGACACCCAACAGTATACAAGAATAGATCGAGAACAAATTTATAATATCAAGTCTTTATTGACAAGCAAAGCGGAAGCTTTAAAAGTACTAACGGAAGGAAAGAGACTATACATCATAGCTACGCTCTCAGCACTAGCTATGCAAAAGCAAAGTCATCCATGCCCTGGATACTTTGCACTAGCAACACACAATTCACGGCGGTGTGCAGGGTTGCCACTCGGCTGTAAACACTGGAGGGGGTGCAGCCTCGTCATTAAACCCATCATCGGTCGTATAATCTGCAAAAACTCGTTAACTGCAAACGTTAGCATAAGGCTCAGCAAGACTAACCCGTCTCACTAGACATATGCAAGGATGAGTACTAAACATAGGTAAGTAAAGCATAAGGACTCGCTTACAAGTGGATCCTTATAGTCATGTTTTATTTAGCACCTGACATTCCTCAGCCATGACACATCATAGACTCCACAATCAAACAAGAAACGCTTTGTCGATGATATGACGAGCACAAAGCACATAATTCTATTACAGGTAAAGTTTGGGGAAACTGTAAACTTTTAATTGTACTATCTCTAAGCCAAACAAGGTTGTTCAGGCATTTTGTAAACCAATAAATATCATATTCGTCTGACTTCTTTAGTATTTACTACGTCATGGCACAGTGAACAAGTGGTACTCTATTACCGCGAGGGACAGTGATTGCAATCAGGACATACCCGGAACAACACGACACATACGCACTTTTGGAAATGCCAGCGAGTACTTTCAGCAGTACCTACATAACAATTCAGTACTAGTCGTATATGGCAACCTTTCACTAAACACTCGAATGTCAAACCGGTCGATCTGTCACGAGCAGGAGGTCACTACGTGGGGCGTACTCTGACGTGTCCACCAGCTTATATACACCTTGCTACCCTCAAGCCACGCTGATAAAATGGAACGGAATGCCTCGACAAACAAGTATCAAGCTACGTCAGTTTACTGGAACCCATTCCTCCAGTATGTCGCCGGTACAATTCAAGCTTGTCTAGCAGGACCGCACACAAAACAGTTCTCAATCGACACAAGCAGGGCTACGCACGTGAGACCACGTCTCACTGCATCCTATCCACTACTCCATCTCAATTTCATATTCATAACCCATTTTCTTATTCTAGAATTTCCCGTGTGATAAATTCCTATCTCGCGAGTAGATTCCAACTACTCAACTTCTACCGAATTCCTATGAGCATAAGCATAGCAGTGTCTAATCAACGGGCCATAGACCTACCCATGACTCCATATGAATTGTGGGCCATGCAAGTGGATGTCAAACACCTTAAACATAATGCACAATCATCTGAAGACGTAATGTGAAATAAAACTGCAAAACACTGTAAGGAACTTAAATGCAAACCGGGGCTTGCCTAAATGCGAGTTTGAGTCTATGTTAGGTTCTGGCAGCTGGACCTCCAAGACTTCCGGCTGCTCCTCGACTTCAGCTACTACACGATATGCATATACAAGGTATAAATGATTTTGTGAATAGTTAATATGCTTAAGGTGGGGTGTGTATATTAAGATGAAATAAGACAATTATCTTAATTGACTTTGGGATTTTTGTGGTGGATACTAGAGATTATGGAGAAGACTCTTGCAAAGAACAGGAGATGATAAAGGATGTTTGTTATTCTTAATAATTATGGTAAGAAATAAGCTTCTCTAAATTTTGGTTGTCATTTTTGGAGATGTATTATGGCTACCAAGGGTTGTATCATGTAGAGGGGGTCTCACTAGTTCTAGGAAATTTGTTTCACTATTTTCTAAGCTTCCTCCAGGGAGAAATTGATTTTTTAAAGTTTGGGTAAATTTCTGGAAATGTATTTTCCAGTTTTTTTTTTCAATTTATAGGTACACAGAGATCTGGAACATAGATCAACCCAGTATTTTAAGTCCAATGAACTTGAAATTTTTACTGGCGATCTCATGTATCAACTATAGGGTTCTGACCAAAATTGGGAATTTTCCAATTAACAGAACTGTAGGAATGAATTCTTTAAGCATTTTGCTTATCTGAATTATGGAGAAATTTATATAGCTTTGCATACAAATACAAGTGCACCACTGGACACTATTCTTCATGTTGGCTCTAACAAAATTTATATGGGAATTGTTGGATAATTCTACTGGAAGTTATGGATTTTCTAAGTTTGGATTGAATCTGGATTTATTTTCCTATTGGAAATTTCAAATAAAGGGGTTGGTCCCACTTCATTTGAATTCGACCAATCGGAATGGAGCCACACCGGTAGCCACGGGGTTAACCCGCGCAGCCACACCGGATCCTATCCGCAACTGATCCCACGCGAGAGGGTGTCGCTGACCGGTGGGACCCGCGTCTTCGTCTACCTCCCGACGCGGCGGCACTCCTCGCTGGAACTGCGGCGGTACCTCGCTGGACTTAGGCGCGTCGACCTCCTTCCATCCTCGCCGTGACCGCTCCACCCTAAAATCGACTGAGCAATCCGATGGTGGTGTCCAATCATGCCGGCGATGCCCGGAGCCGGCGGCGCGACGACGACAGCGGAGCTAGGGTTTCGGCCTTCGTCGGAAATGCTCGGGAATGGCTCAATAGACTCGAGAAAAGCTCGAGAAGGTTCCTGGGAGCACCAGGAGTATGATTTGGGGGTCATATTGGGGAGAAATCATCGACAAAGTTGAACTCGACGGCGAGGTACGGGTTTTCAACCAGCGGCCTCGAAAACTCGAAATCTAAGATGCTCGGTTGATAACTTTCAGGGTTTTTGGGCATGGAGCTTCCTTAGGACACATAGAAACTATCTGCTAACCAGATTCAAGGATGATAGCACGAATTAGTTGAATTTAAGCACGTAGCTTTGCCGTTCTATTGAGAGACCGATCGGTTCTCGAACAAGAACTCAAGTTATACTTCATGTCATAAGCTTAGATTATGTGAGCATGAACTAGAGAGGATTGCGAACCTTTTTGCTTAAAGGATCGAGGCTGGAGATGGTCTAGAACTGTTGTTCAACGGCGAGACAGTGAAGCTTTCTTGGCGGCGACTCGGCGGCGACTGGGAAACATCAAAATATGCCAAGCAGAGGCTATGTCACGATCAATGATCAAATGGAAAACGTAGAGGATTTTGTGACGCGCCTTTTATCTACTTACAGCTCGGGAAGACACGGCGTCAATCGTCGGTGAGAGCTCGATTTTTAGAGAGGCGGTGAGAATGGCGGAAATCGGGATGGAGCTCAACGGCGACGTCCAAGGGGTATTTATAGGGGCCGAGGGGTGAGGGGAGCGCGCCATGGCGTCAAGCAGGCAAGTAGCTCGGTGGCTGCATGCGCGTCGGGGTGTCACGCGCTGCCGGCGTCGAACGGCGGGGCGAGCTGGAGACAGGGCACCCCCCCCCCCCCCCCCCCCCGTGGGTTTCACTAGAGTACCTTGGCTGACAGTGGGCCCCACCTCCTCTTATCTACTCCCCTTCTCTGTAACCTCAATTCTCCTACCAAATTTTTCCAAAAATTCTAGATTTTTGTGGGGAGGCTCAAATAAATATCTAGAATTTTATTCTGCAATTGGATTTTGATTTGGAGAAAGTTTCAATTGATTTTCAAATTCAAATTTGAATTTGAACAAAATTCAATGGTGCCACTGTTCTAAATAGCATTTGAGTTCCAAATATTGTGAAACTAAGGGAATAAGTCAAGCAAGTTATGCTGACCATGAGTGTGTGTTCAAATCTTGATGTTCAATCTAGTTGAACAGAATTCGTAATTTGAATTCAAAACATGATTTGAATCTGCTATGCGTCTCAAATAAAATAGCAAATGAAGTTCAAAATTTGTGAAACTTTGCAGGAAGTCTATTTGGATTATTTGAAAACCATAGAAAAATTTATGGCCTCTGAATTGAATAATTTTTGGCAGGACCAAATATACAGTAGTATATAATCAATTTCTATTAATTTGAATATATATTTGGTACTGCATATTAAATTGGCCTAGAAATCATTATTCAAATAATTCCCAACTTTGAAGAGAGGTCAAAAGAATTAATATAAGTTTATTGGTGAAGTTCATTCCTCATGTTAATAAATTTAAACATGAGTAGATGAAAAGATTTGATGAGATCAAGTTTATAAGCATGGCTATAATTGGTCTCCATTAGGGTTAACAACAAATTTACAGCTGAACCTCATCTGAAAGAAAATGTGGGATTTTATATTCCTCCCCCCTTAAAAAGAATCTCGTCCCAAGATTACAAAAGGAAGGATAAAAAGAAAAGATCTAATGAACATATGATGTTAACAAGTCCGGATAAGCGGCTTTAAGATATTCCTCGCTTTCCCACGTTGCTTCATCAGCGGTGTGGTTTCCCCACAAGACCTTGTAGAAACGCAAAGTGCGGTTTCTTGTGGTATGAGTCTTCTCATCAATTATCTAGGTTGGATGTTCAGAGTAAGTAAGATCTGGTAGGAGGGCCTCCAAATCCTCCATACGAACTTTCACTGGGGCCTTAGGACATTTTTTCAATTGTGAAATGTGAAACACATTGTGGACCCCTGATAGCGATGCTGGTAGCTCTAACCGGTAGGCTACAGGTCCGCATTGCTCACTTATTGTGAATGGTCTGATGAAACACGGAGCTAGTTTCCCTTTTACTCCGAAACGATGAATCCCTTTCATTGGGGATACGCAAAGATAAATGTGATCCCCGATATCAAAATGAAGTGGTCAATGTCGTTTGTCTGCATAGCTTTTATGGCGAGAATGAGCAGCCTTAAGGTTGGCTTGTAGAACTCGTACTCGATCTTCAGCTTCCTTTACCAAGTCTATACCATAGGTTACTCGTTCACCGGATTCACACCAGTTCAACGGTGTGCGGCACTTCCGGCCATAAAGAGCTTCATATGGTGCCATTTGAATGCTAGTATTACAACCATCGTTGTATGAAAACTCCGCCAATGGTAGATGATCATCCCAATTCTTACCATGGTGAATGGCACAGGCGCGGAGCATATCTTCTAGTACTTGGTTTACTCATTCCGTTTGACCATTAGTCTGTGGGTGGTAAGCTGAGCTTCGAATCAATTTGGTACCCAGAGATGTGTGGAGCTGCTCCCAAAATCGAGCAACGAACAAAGTCCCACGATCTGATATGATGGTGCGGGGTACACCATGTAAGCATAAGATCCTGGCAATATACAACTCTGCATATTGACGTGCCACATAATTGACATTGACTGGAATAAAGTGAGCCGACTTGGTGAGTCGGTCGACTATCACCCAAGTCGAGTCATGTTTGCGAAAAGTGAGAGGTAATCCAACAATGAAATCCATGCTGGTGTCCTCCAATTTCCAAGCAGGTATGCTTAACGATTGTAATTGTCCAGCTACTTTCAGATGGTCGGCTTTCACTCATCGACATGTATCACATTCGGATACATACTTCGCTATTTCCTTCTTCATCCGAGTCCACCAAAATTTATTCTTCAAGTCTTGGTACAATTTGTTACTCCCCGGATGAATGAATATTTCGACAATTGAGCCTCATCCAAAATTTTCTTCTGAAGCTCCACATTGCGGGGTACCATGATGCGGTCTTTGAACCAGATGGTACCGTCATCGGCACCTCAGAAACACTTCATTTCTCCCTTTTTCATTCGTTGACGAATATGGGATATGCCCTTGTCCTTCTTCTAAGCCTCCATAATTTCCTCCCTTATGGTGGCAATGAGGGCTAGGTTGTACAGCACCCCATATGGAACCAAGTAGAGACTCAGTTCCTCTTCCTCTATCAAGGTGATAGAAAGGTTATTGATATGGGACTTGCGACTAGTGCATCTGCGACTACATTTGCCTTTCCGGGATGGTAGTGGATCTCAATCTCGTAGTCTTTGATTAACTCCAACCATCTTCGTTGTCGCATATTCAATTCTTTCAGGGTGAAGATGTACTTCAAGCTTTTGTGATCGGTGTAGAGATGTACTAGGATACCCCATAGATATTTTCTCCACATCTTTAAAGCTAGTACCACGGCAGCGAGTTCAAGATCATGAGTCGGATAATGCTGCTCATGGTTTCAAAGCTGCCGGGATCCATAAGCGATCACCCTTTTGTCTTGCATTAATACGCAACCAAGACCAATTCCAGATGCATCACAATAAACATCAAAAGATCTTGTTGTGTCTGGTTGGGCTAATACTAGTGTTGTTGTGAGGTGTTTCACCAATGCTTGAAAACCCTCCTCACATTCCTTTGTCCAGGTATATCTCTTTTCTTTCTTCAGAAGTTCCGTCATTGGTTTAGCTATCTTGGAAAAGCTTGGGATGAACCTCCGGTAATATCGAGCTAATCCCAGGAAACTTCGAACTTCATGCACAGACTTGGGAGATTCCCATTTGAGTACTTGCTTAATCTTGCTTGGATCAATTGCAATCCCTTCGGCAGAGATGATGTGCCCCAGAAATGGCACTTGGTTGATCCAGAACTCACATTTGCTGAACTTAGCGTACAACTTGTGGTCCCGCAATTGCTGAAGCACGATGTGCAAATGTTGTGCATGTTCTTCTTCGGACTTTGAGTATACAAGGATGTCGTCGAAAACCACGACAAAATTGTCCAAATCCTGCATGAATACCGAATTCATGAGATACATGAAATGGGCCGGTGCGTTGGTTAATCCAAAGGACATGACAAGGTACTCATATAATCCATACCTCGTCGAGAATGCTTAGGTATATCCTCGGATCGAATCCTAATCTGATGATAACCAGAGCGAAGATCCATCTTTGAAAATACTCGAGCACCTACCAACAGAATATCGATACGGGGTAGTGGATACTTGTTCTTGATTGTGATAGCATTGAGTGGACAATAGTCCACACATAATCTCAACGTTTTATCCTTCTTTTCCGCGAATAGTGCAGAGCAACCCCAAGGTGATGAACTTGGACGAATGAACCCCTTGTCCAATAGTTCATTTAGCTGCTCTTTCAGTTCTGCCAGTTCTTTAGGTGCCATCTCATACGACCTCCTCGAGATTGGCACTGTTCCCGGTACAAGTTCAATCTGAAACTCGACATCTCTTTCTAGTGGCATACCAGGAAAATCTTCGGGAAAAATGTCTGGATACTCACATACTACCTGAATATCTTCGAGTTTACAGGCTTTGGTGTTATCAGCAGTTGGAGGCACGTGGATATTACTCTCATCAGTGAGAATTTGGGGAGAGTGGACCGGAGAATTTAGATATATTCTCTGAGGAATGATGTCAATAATAGAACCGTTGTATTGCAACCATGCCATTCCTAAAATGACATCTAATTTCTGATGCTCCAATATAATGAGAGAGATAGGGTAAATGTTCCCACCCAGATTAAGAGGTACCCTATGGACCATCTTATCTGCTACTACTTTGTGTCCCGGAGAACAAATCATATATGGGGTTTTTGTGGAAATGATAGGCAATTGGTATTGATTGACATAAGACTTGCTAATAAAATTATGGGAAGCACCGGAGTCAAAAAGGATGACTACGGGGTGACCAATGAGAGAGAACGTACCCGTGAGTACGAGTGCACCTTCTGGAATGTCCTCGATGGCAAGGTGGTGGACGTTGCCGGTTTTGGTTGCTGGCTTCTTGGGCTGGTTGCGAGGCTGGTTCGCCCCCTGGTATGATGACTATCCTCCGCTCTGCAGGCAGTCCTTGGAGAAGTGTCCCGTACCTCCACACGTATAACACGTGTACGGGGTCTGACCGGTACGGAGTGGAGGACGGAATCCCGGTGCATGCGGTGGAGGTAGAGGTGAACGAGGAATCATCCCCTGTTGCTGTTGTTGGTAGAAGCTGGCGTTATTGAATGGGTGACCACGAAACATCGGTGGTCGTTATGGCGGCTGCCACCTCTGGTCGGATGGTGATCGATACACCATGTGGTATTTCTGAGGAGTACCTCCTCCACTGCCATGCGGAGCACTCCTTTTCTTCTTGTCAGAGAACAGCTCTCTAGTAGCGTCCTCCTGTACGATGGCGGCATTGACCATGTTGTTGAAGCTGCCGCTCTTGAACAAGGCTAGCTGTCCTTCATCTTGGGGTTCAAACCCCGATAGAAGTATTCCCGCTTCCGATCTTCAGTATTCACTTTGTCCTGAGCATATTGGGCCAAGTGGTTGAATATCATGGAGTACTCGTAAGCACTCCTTCCTCCTTGTTTCAGCTCCAAGAACTCTTGAAGCTTTTTCCTCATAACACCGGGAGGTATGTGATTGGCGCGAAACGCCTCCCGGAATTCCTCCCAGCTCACGACGTAGCCGTCATGCGGCAAGGTAATTCGCCCACCACGCACCAGCGGACCCTTGTAGTTGTTGGGCCGCGAACAGGGTCTTTTGATGTTCGGTCACTCGTAGCAGAACGAACTTACCTTCAATGGTGCGGAGCCAGTTGTCCGCCTCCAATTGTTCATCGTCCTCCATGAAGACCGGTGGGTGTGTTGACATGAAATCCGAGTACGAACTCGGAGAAGCTTGTTGTGGACCCGCATCTGGTCGCCCTCCTTGACGGGTCGAATGTTGGACCAGAGTCTATAGTAACTCCGTTTGCTCGTCGCACGAGCCAAGCACCGCGGTGAGAACCTCCGCTAGACTCCTTGGAAGTTCCGGAGGTGGTGGTGGAGGAACTTGTTGCTGCGGCATTGCAGCTGTCTCCTGGGTTGGAGATTTGTCCTCACGACCACGACTGGATCCCCCCATTTCAGGTGTCGAGCGAGTACGCACCATTATGCATCCAGTGACATAAAATCAGCACATGTTTTCTTTCTCTTATCCAGTTTATCATTCAGTAGCACGACTTTTTGATAAGGAAATAAGTGCATCACAATCGCATATATTGATAAAGTACAAACTTTATACAAGATATATTATCTCGTGACCAAGTTTACAGTAGTATACTTCAAAATGAGGGACTCCCACTATGGAAATACATCTCTACCATACTTGGTTCCCATGAGATGTCATACACATCTTATCAGCTTAGACATACCCATTACTATTCTTAATATGACACAAACATGGTCACAAAAGAAATACATGAGCAACTATTAAACCATATGTTGCCTCGTGATGGTAGAAGTGCTGCCACATACCACTCCAATACATCCTACTCGACGTACTGGAGTTCCTCAGGATCTTCTTCTTCGTCGTTCAAAGTTGGTGCCACGGGTGCGGTTGCGGAAGCAAGAGTTGCTACCTCACCCACCATAGATGATGTCGCAACAACTAAAGATTTCACATCAGCCTGCAGAAGAAACATCCTCAAGTCTTCCAGTTCCTTCTGTACATTTTTGCAACTGGCCTTCCTCAGTTTCCCCTCTGGATTGATCCCTTTCTTGAGTCACCTCACTCAGTTGTTCATCCAACAGTTGCACCTTGAGTTGACTCGCTTCCAACGCGCTTTCTGCGTGTTGTGTTTTCATGCGAGCTTCCGATCGAGCTTGAACAGCCTGGTGCCACTGCTTTTCCCATATGTTTAAACGACGGTTTAGGGGAGCAACCGTGGCCCTAAGTGAGTTGTTGGCACCTTCAAAGTGATCCCCTTGAATCAAGGACTGCTTCAGGTCACTCATCATTTTTCCCAGGCTAATATGTTGATCAAGGCTCTCTTGACATGCTGATGCCGCATATGATGCTAAAATCATCTTGGGTACTTCTTCAGTATGCCCATTTGCTGCAACCATCCGTCTTTCCCACTCGTCACCGGCTCTACCGTCGACCAACAAAAGCTCGAATGGAGTGCCAGCCATAGCATGGTAATGAAGTTTGCAAAACATCATGATGGCCACACTTGCGGCATAACACCACGTGTCTTCCAATTGAATTCCTTGCACTTGGATGGGAAAAGGAGCCCATCCAATATTTAATGGAGCAGCAGGCACATCTACAAAAATGGTGCACCTCGTTACCCCTCCATCATCGATCTCCTTGCCCCAATAGTCCCGTATTTCACGATATCCGAAACGTTGAAGCATTGCAATCAACAAAACCGGAACACCCATCCGTTTGGTAAGTATACCATAGAATCAGCCATCTGTGAAAAAGATACTGGAACAATGAGAAGGTTTCCAACTCCCAATAGTTTAAGAAAATTTAAAACTGGAGTTGAAATCACAGTCTGTTCCAGCTGACCTCCCTGTATAAATTCAAAATTTTCATACAAGAAACGTCAGAACCAGGTGTGGGATTGAATACAAAAGTTGTAGTACACTTTATAGCCTTTCCAGATTGTACTCATACAGCTCCAGGTGATCTAGGAAATAGAATCTATATAGGTTTTAAATTGACCCATATTTTCTGGAAATTTTGACATAACCTCCCCTGTATATGTGGTGATTTCCACAATTTATACAGGTATATCATGACAATATCCTGAGGTAATGACAAAATAAACATTGTATAACATCAAGTTAACAATCTATTGGTAAAAGATTCCGGCCATGAAACACTTGTTACATAGGTATAGTGTGCTAATTCTAAACTAGGTGCCAACTGTTCAAGTTCTGATCTGCCAGAACCAAGTTTGCAACCATAAGAATTTAACACGGCTTATACCAAGATTTAGGCCACGAGTACGACACGAAGTTGATAGAGGACTTGCTAAGATTTCCATAAATGTATATATACGACCATGTCGCTATTCTGGATCAAAAGCTAATGCTACCTAAACTTGACAGGTGAACTGACTGTTGTTCAACAGCATCCCTACAGTTCAGTGTTTTGAGCTCAAAATTTGAATTGCTTCAAATTCGAATCAGGAGGAACTTTGAATAACAAAACTTTATATTATATTCTCCCCATTTTACGATATATATCACAATAAGGAATAAAAATTTTCTACAGTGAGTTATTACAAAAATACAGAGACTGGTACAACGATACTGTTATCTGGAGTAGTTTAAGCATACTCAAAATTTCAATAGATTATCAAACTTTTCTGCCTTGATGGCCAACAGAAAAGTTGTAGAGGACTTCAAGAAATTTTCATCCATATATCCTAACCCTATGTTTATTTTAAACTATCGAAGATTACAACCTGGCGAAGTTGAGCAAACTTTGGCCAGAAATCAAGAATCTTGGTGCTAACCCCATGTTGAATCGAATTTTCATCTTTGCGGAGTCCAAACCTACCAGCACCTGATAGTCGGACTTTCCAAAATATAATGCATCCAATTTTTGTCGTCGTTGGGGATGGTCAAGTATCAAAGAGTATACTGACGGTACTACGTGCCACACCAAAGAAAATTCTAACCGGTTATTTCCAGATACGTTTATAGGTGGTCCTAGTATCGTTCATTCGCAAACGTGTGCTACACGGGTTGCTACCGTAGTCAATGCTGAAAAAGACAAACAATCCCCTTTCACACCTTCACACCTCAAGGGTGGCACGGGGAAACACGACAGGCAGTCACAATAATACATATGAAAATAAATGCAAACGACTCTGGTGTGAGTCGCCCTCGAGCGATGTCATGTCTCGAGGTACATTGCTGTAATACGTCTGTACAGCAAAGACTCCTGTACGAACCGGCTTATACACGCTCGGGCATACGTGTTTCGCATGCTCCCTTAGAATATGAATGATTCTAGAGAGACATACTATCGGGTTATACACCACCCGACGGGGGCTCCCACTAACTTTGAAGCACGCTGGAGTACCGCGTGTCATAGGTTCTCAGAAACATAGAAACCTTCAGAGACTCCTATTAACATTTCCGTGCTAAGCCACAGAAAACTTCCATGCTACCTCTCGCATGGTGAGCTTACCGCAACTGATCCGCTTACGGTGGCGTACCTTACCTCTTACCCGACGTTGGAGCGTCGTTACAAAATTAATAACATATAAGTTAGTTTACCACCTTTATATCTTATACTAATAATACTTCTTATAAGGGCATATAGCTAATTCCTCACTCAAATCCTAATTTTTGAAAATATGTTCTTTCTAGTACACTGTTCCCAAAGATGCTCTGATACCATGTCTGTGGGGACCGGAATCCAAACCTACAAGGATCTCATTGGGTGGTGTCGTGCGATGCGACACCCAATAGTATACAAGAATAGAACGACAAAAAATTTACAATACCAAGTCTTTATTGACAAGCACAGCAGAAGTTTCAAAAGTACTAACGGAAGGAAAGATACTATACATCATAGCTACGCTCTCACTACTATCTATGCAAAAGCAAAGTCATCCATGCCCTGGATACTTTGCACTAGCAACACACTATTCACGGCGGCGTGCAGGGTTCCTACTCGGCTGTAAACCCTGGAGGGGGTGCAGCCTCGTTATTAAACCCGTCATCAGTCATATAATCTGCAAAAACTCGTTAACTGAAACGTGAGAATAAGGCTCAGCAAGACTAACCCGTCTCACTAGACATATGCAAGGATGAGTACTAAACATAGGTAAGTAAAGCATAAGGACTCGCCTACAAGTGGATCCTTATAGTCATGTTTTATTTAGCACCTGACATTCCTCAGGCACAACACATCATAGACTCCACAATAAACAAGAAATGCTTTGCCGGTGATATGACGTGCACAAAGCACGTAATGCTATTACATGTAAAGTATGGGGAAACTGTAAACTTTTAATTGTACTATCTCTAAGCCAAACAAGATTGTTCAAGCAATTTGTAAACCAATATATATCATATTTGTCTGACTTCTTTAGTATTTACTACGTCACGACACAGTGAACAAGTGATACTCTATTACCGCGAGGGACGGTGATTGCAATCAGGACATACCGAGAACAACACGACACATACGCACTTTCGAAAATGCCAGCGAGTACTTTCAGCAGTACCTACATAACAATTCAGTACTAGTCGTATATGGCCACCTTTCACTATACACTCAAATGTCGAACCGGTCGATCCGTCACGGGCAGGAGGTCACTGCGTGGGGCGTACTCTGACGTGCCCACCAGCTGATTTACAACTTGCTGCCCTCAACCCACGCCTATAAAACAGAACGGAATGCCTCGACAAACCAGTATCAAGCTACGTCAGTTTACTGGAGCCCATTCCTCCAGTATGTCGCTGGTACAATTCAAGCTTGTCCAACAGGACTGCACACGAAACGGTCCTCAATCGACACAAGCAGGGCTACGCACATGAGACCACGTCTCACTGCATCCTATCCACTGCTCGGTCTCAATTTCATATTCATAACCCATTTTCTTATTCTAGAATTTCCCGTGTGATAAAATTTCTATCTCGCGAGTAGATTCCAACTACTCGACTTCTACCGAATTCCTATGAGCATAAGCATAGAGTGTCTACCCAACGGGCCGTAGACCTACCCAAGACTCCATAGGATTTGTGGGCCATGCAAGTGGATGTCAAACACCTTAAACTTAATGCACAATCATCTGAAGACGTAATGTGAAATAAAATTGCAAAACACTGTAAGGAACTTAAATGCAAACCGGGGCTTGCCTGAATGCGAGTTTTAGTCTATGTTAGGTTCTGGCAGCTGGACCTCCAAGGCTTTCGGCTGCTCCTCGACTTCAGCTACTACACGATATGCATATACTAGGTATAAATGATTTTGTGAATAATTAATATGTTTAAGGTGGGGTGCGTATATTAAGATAAAATAAGACAATTATCTTAATTGACTTTGGGATTTTTATGGTGGATACTAGAGATTATGGAGAAGACTCTTGCAAAGAACAGGAGATGATAAAGGATGTTTGTTATTCTTGACAATTATGGTAAGAAATAAGCTTCCCTAAATTTTGGTTGACATTTTTTGAGATGTATTATGGCTACCAAGGGGAGTATCATGTAGAGGGGGTCTCACTGGTTCTAGGAAAATTTGTTTCACTATTTTCTAAGCTTCCTACAGGGAGAAATAGATTTTTTAAAGTTTGGGTAAATTTGTGGAAATTGATTTTCCATTTTTTTTTCAATTTATAGCTACATAGAGATTTGGAACATAGATCAACCTAGTATTTTACGTCCAAGGAATTTGATATTTTTACTAGAGAACTCATGTATGCCCTATAGGGTTCTGAACAAAATTGGGAATTTTCCAATTAACAAAACTGTAGGAATGAATTCTTTAAGCATTTTGCTTTTCTGAATTATGGAGAAATTTCTATATATTTGCATACAAATCCAAGTTCCCCACTGGACTGTATTCTTCATTCTAGTTCTAACAAAATTTATTTGGGAATTTTTGGATAATTCTACTAGAAGTTATGGATTTTCTAAGTTTGGATTGAATGAGGATTTATTTTCCTATCGAAAATTTCAAATAAAAGGGGTTAGTCCCACTTCATTTGAATTCGACCAATTGGATTGGAGCCACACCGGGAGCCACGGGGTTAACCCGCGCAGCCACACCGGATCCTATCCGCAACTGATCCCACGCGAGAGGGTGTCGCTGACCGGTGGGACTCGCGTCTTCGTCTACCTCCCGACGCGGCGGCGCTCCTCGCCGGAACTACGGCGATGCCTCACCGAACTTAGGTGCGTCGACCTCCTCCCGGCCTCGACATGACTGCTCCACCCTAAAATTGACTGAGCAATCTGATGGTGGTGTCCAATCATGCCGGCGATGACCGAAGACGGCGGCGCGACGGCGACGGCGGAGCTAGGGTTTCGGCCTTCATCCGAAATGCTCGGGAATGGCTCAATAGACTCGGAAAAAGCTCGGGAAGGTTCCTGGGAGGACCTGGAGTATGATTTGGGGGTTGGATTGGGGAGAAATCACCGGCAAGGTTGAACTCGACGGCGAGGTACGGGTTTTCAACCGTCGGCCTCGAAAACTCGAAATCTAAGATGCTCGGTTGATAACATTTAGGATTTTTGGGCATGGAGCTTCCTTAGGACACATAAAAACGATCCACTAACCAGATTCAAGGATGATTGCATGAATGAATTGAATTTAAGCGCGAAGCTTTGCCGTTCTATCGAGAGACCGATCGGTTCTCGAACAAGAACTCAAGTTATACTTCATGTCATAAGCTTAGATTCTGTGAGCATGAACTAGAGAGGATTGCAAACCTCTTTGCTTAAAGGATCGAGGCTGGAGATGGTCTGGAACTGGTGTTCAACGGTGAGACAATGAAGCTTTCTCGGTGGCGACTCGGCGGTGACTGGGAAACTTCAAAATATGCCAAGCAGAGGCTATGTCACGATCAATGATCAAATGGAAAACGTAGAGCAGTTTGTGACACGCCTTTTATCTACTTACAGCTCGGGAAGACAAGACATCAATCGTCGGCGAGAGATCGATTTAACAGAGGCGGCGAGAATGGCGGAAATCGGGATGGAGCTCAACGACGACAGCCAAGGGGTATTTATAGGGGCCGAGGGGTGAGGGGAGCGTGCCACGGCGTCAAGCAGGCAAGTAGCTCGGTGGCTGCATGTGCGTCGCAGTGTTGTTCTCTGCCGGCATCAAACAGCAGGGCAAGCTGGAGACAGGGCACACCCCCCCCCCCCCCCCCCGTGGGTTTCACTCGAGTACTTTGGCTGACAGTGGGCCCCACCTCCTCTTATCTACTCCCCTTCTCTGTAACTTCAATTCTCCTACCAAATTTTGTCCAAAAATTCTAGATTTTTGTGGGGAGGCTCAAATAAATATCAAGAATATGATTCTGCAATTTGATTTTTGATTTGGAGCAAGTTTCAATTGAATTTCAAATTCAAATTTGAATTTGAATAAAATTCAATGGTGCCACTGTTTTAAATAGCAATTGAGTTCCAAAAATTGTGAAACTAAGGGAATAAGTCAAGCAAGTTATCCTTACCATGAGTGTGTGTTCAAATCTTGATGTTCAATCTAGTTGAAAAAAATTCATAATTTGAATTCAAAACATGGTTTGAATCTGTTAAGCATCTCAAATAAAATAGCAAATGAAGTTCAAAATTTGTGAAACATTGTAGGAAGTCTATTTGAAATATTAGAAAACCATAGAAAAATTTATGGCCTCTGAATTGAATAATTTTTGGCAGGGCCAAATATACAGTAGTATATATTCAATTTATATTAATTTGAATATCTATTTGGTACTGCATATTAAATTGGCCTAGAAATATTTCTTCAAATAATTCCCAACTTTGAAGAGAGGTTGAAAGAATTAATCTAAGTCTATTGGTGGAGTTCATTCCTCATGTTAATAAATTTAAACATGAGTAGAAGAAAAGATTTGATGAGATCAAGTTTATAAGCATGACTATAATTGGTCTCCATTAGGGTTAACAACCAATTTACAATTGAACATCATATGAAAGAAAATGTGGGATTTTACAACTCCCTTCATAGGGAAGCTCCGGTCTTGCCACGTGTTCAATGACCCTGGACCTAACCCCCAATAGAGGGAAGCTCCGGTGCTGCCATGTGTATAGTGACTTCGGACATGCCTCCCTACGATGGGAAGCTCTAGATCCACCACGTGTTGAGCCTCTGGACCTCAGACTGCGACAAAGAGGCTCGCAGATCTCCAACGGCACTGACATTCAAAAGACCATTAAAGCTACAATTACAAGACCTGATTATATGTCATTAATGCCATATTAATGACACACGATCATATAATAACGGTAACGCTGCCATTAAGGCGCGTTATCATGCTGTTAATTGCCCTAAATATGCACAGATCGTGTATTAGGCAGTAAACTACCACCACGGCCACATGTCAGACCAGGCTGATGTAACGGCCAGTCCTTACACTATAAAAGGGATGCGCTCCACGATACATAACAACTAAGCTCACACGCTCACAAGTGCCATACACTCATACAGACAACAACACATCCCGTGGAGTAGGGTGTTACGCTCAGGCGGCCCGAACCACGTAAAATCACTGTGTCACTGTCTTGTTCATAATCTCAAGCGCACCCCAACCAATAAAGAACCTCCGCGGACTATGATCTAGTAGTACCGGGGGAAGTTTCGATCGCACACTTCAACATCTGGCACACCAGGAAGGGGCATGCCTTGAGATTTCAAGATGGTGAACTCGCTGCATGATCATTCAATGGCAATGTTGAGCAACTTGCTGGAGGGAATCCCTCCAACGTGCAACAACCGGCGGGTGTCGTTGTCCCGGCGGGCGTTGTACCACCACTACCACCCTTTGCTATGGCTAATAATGCCGGACAGCAGGATGGGGTCTCGACGTCGATCACTACATCGACGCACAACCCTAAGAACACGCTAATTGTTTTGCGTACTCTTCTCCAACGACCACCACCGCGAGGAGCACCTCAGGGTGCCATGGAGCAGTGGTGTACTAATGTGGAACATCTGGTTGTAGCTGCAGCCGATGGCCTCAGCAACCAAGGTCCTCCCCCTTCAGGGCAGGTACCTTCTCAGTGTCGGATCTTGTCTGGAAGACTTGGTCCACAAGCTTCACAACACCGGAGACGTGTTGTGTCTCAGCAGGCGACGTCGCTGCCCTATGGGACACATCGCACTCACATTACATCGAGAGTCTCAACGCATGATCTGCGATCAGAGCTTGATCGCCGCTACTGATAGTAGGACGACCGCGTCCACATCGAACGTGCTCACGAAAGGCGGGAGGCTCGAGAGAACCCTCCTCCCATGGGAGTAGGGGGGGCTGTTTCGCCCTGGCCATGCACTTGCGCATTGTTCGCTGGCCTCAGAAGTTTTGGCCTCATCTACTGGAAAAAATTTGACAGGACTGTCAACTCTGCCGAGCTTCTCCAAATATACTCCACCGCCATTCTCGTGGCGGGTGGCAATGAGGCTGTGATGGCCAATTACTTTCTGGTGGCTCTGACTGGGACAACTAGGTCCTGGTTCATGAGTCTACCGCCTGACTCCATCAACAGTTGGGTGAAGCTATGCCAACAGTTCCTCGCCAATTTTGGGAGCTCCTACACCCGACTTGGCACAAAACTGGACCTTTTTGTTGTACAGCAAAAGTCAAGAAAATCGCACTACAAGGATTTTGACCTGTTGCAACGATTGTACTACAACGAATACTAAATCGTTGCAGTAAACTTGGCTTTTTGCCACGATTCACTAGCTCGTGGCACTAGGATCTATCGCCACGGAACACAATCGTTGCATTAGGATCTGTTGCCACGAATCACTAGTTTGTGGCGTCAGGATGCTAATGCAATGGACCACAATCGTTGCATTAGGATCTATTGCCATGAATCACTAGTTCGTGGCGTCAGGATGCTAATGCCATGGAACACAGTCGTTGCATTAGGATTTGTTGCCACGAATTACTGGTTCGTGGCGTTACAGGATCTATCGCCACAGACCACAATCGTTGCATTAGGATTTGTTGTCACGAATTACTAGTTCGTGGCGTTACAGGATCTATCGCCATGGACCACAATCGTTGCATTAGGATCTGTTGCCACGAATTACTGGTTCGTGGCGTTACAGCTTTATTGCCATGGAACACAATCGTTGCATTATGATCTGTTGCCACGAATTACTGGTTCGTGGCGTTACAGCCTTATTGCTACGGAACACAGTCGTTGCATTAGGATCTGTTGCCATGAATCAGCAAACAGTTGAATTGGGACTGTAATGCAATGAAACAGAATCGTTGCATTAGGATGTGTTGCCACGATACTCATGTTCGTGGCGTTAGTATCAATGGCCACGGACCCCAATCATAGCAATTAGGATGTGTGGCCACGATTTACTTTTCCGTGGCGTCAGGATGCTAATGCAACGACACACAATCGTTGCATTAGGATCTTGCCACGAATCACTAGTTTGTGGCGTCAGGATGCTAATGCAACGGACCACAATCGTTGCAATAGGATCTGTTGCCACGAATTACTGGTTCGTGGAGTTACAGGATTTATCGCCACGGACCACAATCGTTGCATTTGGATCTGTTTCCACGAATTACTAGTTCGTGGCGTTACAGCTTTATTGCCACAGAACACAATCGTTGCATTAAGATCTGTTGCCATGAATTACTGGTTCGTGGCATTACAACTTTATTGCCACAGAACACAGTCGTTGCATTAGGATCTGTTGCCACGAATCAACAAACAGTTGCATTTGGACCATAATGCAACGAAACAGAATCGTTCCATTAGGATGTGTTGCCACGATACTCTGGTTCGTTGCGTTACAGCTTTATTGCCACGGAACACAATCGTTGCATTAGGATCTGTTGCCACGAATTACTGGTTCGTGGTGTTACGGCTTTATTGCCACGGAACACAATCGTTGCATTAGGATCTGTTGCCACGAATCAGCAAACAGTTGCATTTGGACCGTAATGCAACGAAACAGAATCGTTGCATTATGATGTGTTGCCACGATACCCTGGTTCATGGAGTTACAACTTTGTTGCCACGGAACACAATCGTTGCATTATGATCTATTGCCACGAATTACTGGTTCGTGGTGTTACAAGTTTATTGCCACGGAACACAGTCGTTGCATTAGGATCTGTTGCCACGAATCAGCAAACAGTTGCATTTGGACCGTAATGCAACGAAACAGAATCGTTGCATTAGGATGTGTTGCCACAATACTCTGGTTCGTGGTGTTAGTATCAATGGCCACGGACCCCAATCGTAGCAATTAGGATGTGTGGCCACAATTCACTTTTTCGTGGCGTCGGGATACTAATGCAATGAAACACAATCGTTGCATTAGGATGTCATGCCACGATTCACTGGTTCGTGGCATCGGGATGCTAATGCAATAGACCACAATCGTTGCATTAGGATCTGTTGCCACGAATTACTGGTTCGTGGCGTTACAGGATCTATCGCCACGGAACACAATCGTTGCATTAGGATGTGTTGCCACGGTACTCTGGTTCGTGGCATTAGTATCAATGGCCACGGACCCCAATCGTAGCAATTAGGATGTGTGGCCACGAATCACTTTTTCATGGCGTCAGGATACTAATGCAACGAAACACAATTATTGCATTAGGATGTCTTGCCACGATTCACTGGTTCATGGCGTTAGGATCTATCGCCACGGGACCAAAATTGTTGTATTAGGATCCGTTGCCACGAATTACTGGTTCGTGGCGTTACAGGATCTATCACCACGGAACACAATCGTTGCATTAGGATGTGTTGCCATGATACTCTGGTTCATGGCGTTAGTATCAATGGCCACAGACCCCAATCGCAGCAATTAGGATGTGTGGCCACGATTCACTTTTTCGTGGCGTCAGGACCCCTTTGATTTACCTAACATAATGTCTGATTTAACTTCAACCAAATAGATGATGACACATAAGCGCGGAGTATGCATGGAAGCACAAACGGGAGCACCGAAGTTGCATCCCCAAATGGTTGTCAAGTACGTTCACGCTCCAAATCTTACAGCCAATGGCGCACTGCACAGTTCCCGCGACTGTACCACCCTGCCCTGATGATTGCCATGTACGCGAGCACACCGAATCTTGCAGGGCGCACGAGCACACACGAACTCCACGTCCGAACTTTGCTCAGCGATCCGAATAACTCGGCGCTCGGCATGCACGATTGATCATCATGCGCACGAATAATATTATGAAATTATCAACTTTGATGATTCAATAATCTTAATCAAGTTTCATCCAACCTACCAACAAAAAATTGTATCGCCTAGTCCATCCAACCAAACGTTAATTTGGATGATCCAAGACATAAAGAAATGGATGATCTATCTCCAATCGAACTTCGACGTCAAACCAAACGCAATTGATGACTGAGCACTTTGTCACATGTCACTACAGTGTACGCACAAATGACAAATACACGGCCTCAACACCGGGTTTAGGGTGCATCGTGGACTAATCACATGACCCGACCAAACACTCACGTAATTACCATACACATGCAAGAGCAACCATCTGGCCGCTTCCACCAACGCATCCCGACCCTGCGAAAGGATGACGAGCAGCTGTAGGTGAACACGTTGCAGTGGCAGCGCAATGGAAAACGGTGGCAGCGGACGGTGATGTATCTGGATGTTGGCGTAGTCGACCTCGCACATCTTCCACGAGTCGTTCACCTTCCGTGGCGAGCTGAACCACACTGGCTGGAACTCCTCGGTTTCGTAGTCGAAGCATGACTTGGAGAAATGGGCCACCAAAGCATCCCGAGCCTGCGAAAGGATGACGAGCAGCGGCAGGTGAACACCATGCAGCGGCGGCGCAATGGAAAACGGTGGCAGCGGACGGCGACGTACCTGGGTATTGGTGTAGTCGACCTCGCACATCTTCTGCGAGTCATTCACCTTCTAACGGAAGCCATGCAGGTGCTTCGTCCATAGCCAGAACGCTGCATCTGGCGATGTGACGTTGACAAAGCAGTAGCCCTTGTTGGCCTCAGTCCTTGGCAAATGCAACAAACGAGGTTAAGTATCAATCAGTAAAAGACCGGAGCTTGATTAGTATAATCATATATTTCAAAGCATAGGCGTGGTACTTGAAGTCAAATGGAACGTGAATAAAATTGTAAAACCAACTTGACACGGCCAATAGCAATTTTCGCGTTCTCCTCGACGCAGTGATGATCAATGATGTTCATTACTTTTTGCCTCCTGACGACTCAGTGCTAGACTAACGACGCTGATGATCCGCAATATACTCAACGATGTAAAACATCATGTATTAACGCATCAACAATGGCTAGCAGCAAGTAGATTTAAAAGTATGTCGCGGATCATCAGTGTCCTCAGTCCAAAAGCAGGGTAGAAGCAGCATCGTGGACGCCACGAACTCGAGAACGGATGAGGAGAAGGCTCATCGCCAACGGATCGAGGGTACGGAAGCTACTCGACCGCTATGGGCGATGAGCCTTCCCCTAGATCCGTTCTCGAGTGGCGGTCCTGCGGTGGGGGCGCAGGGGCGGCGGAGCTGGGGGCGCGGCGGCGGGGGCACGGCAGGCGACGTTGTGCGGTAGGGCCGCAGAAAATTTATTTCCGCCCGCCTAGGCCCAGAGTCGGGCCTGCCTTTATGACCATCCGCAGTGGTTCACGGTAAAGCGGTGATGGGACGCGGAGCGGTTCCAATTGAATTCAAAGATGCGCATGCGGGATGCATAACCTCTGAAGTACTGCAGGTGCAGTAACAGTCACTGACATGTGGGTCCCATGGATAGCCAGACCCACATGTCAGTGATTGTTACTACACCTGCAGTACCGCAGGTGATTTCAACGCATGCGCTGCGCGCGTCTAAGGCGCCTCGGTGACTGGCGCGCGCGTAAGCTCGGTGCGCCCGGTCGCATCAGCCGCCTGTACAAATGGCTACGGCTTGAACGAAGGACGAAACCTTTTATGCGGCAAACAGCAACATATGATACTTCCTCCGCCCCAACTTAACTCTATTTCTGTTTTGGTCGAACTAATTACCTTTGACAAATGATTTATATGAAATTTATTAACTTCAATAACATGTAGTACTAGATTGTATATTATGGAAATATTTTCATGGTGAATCTAAAAGTACAATTCTTGTATTGTTAAAACAGATCAAAATTGCGTAAATCTGAAAGATAGATTTGACGAAACCTAAGACTTCCCTTTGAAAAAGTTTTATACTTTACATTAGTTTTACATATGTAATATGCACATAGGATATATTACTAAATAGTTTTGCAAAAAAAAACATGCAGGAGAAATATGTATATCCCATATATATGCTACTACTACGTAAATTAGGGGTGGGCAAATAAACCGAGACCGAAAAACCAAGACCAATAAAACCGAGATCGGAACTGAAAAGACCGAAATATCGGGTATCGGGTACTTTCCGGGTAGCAAATATAAATAACTAAAAAATAAATGTCGGGTTTGGACGGATGAATTCATCGTGGAGCTACATGTCACATACTTAATTATACTAAAAATCATCATCTTCGCTGTCGTCCCCCCACAATGGAGCTACATGACCATCATTGGTATATGTATCGTCGTCGTCATCGTGTTCATTTTCTGATGCAACTCCATCTACCTCAAACCGATCACCTGACGTTGTCATTATAAGAGTGGAAGCATCATTGTTGGCTCCCTCAATGTCATTCCTAGCCCATGCGGTCATATCCTCATTATCGATATCATCAGTAAGCAGATCATCATGAAATGTCTCAGCCTACATCGTCTCAGTCACATTATTTTCACTGTCTCCAGGGGCATGGCAAAAAGGTTCCGTGGCTTCGTTTTAACAACTGTAGCCCATTTAGGATGCTTCACACTTGGAACATAAAAAACTTGTTCTGCTTGGGTGGCTAGAATGTAAGGCTCATACTGGAATCGAAACAGAGTAGTGTCAACATCAATCATTCCGTATTGATCCTTTTTGTAGCCTCTACTTTTGTTCTGATTGCTTCCAAAAGGTCGATCAAACCATTCACACTAAAATAACATAACCTCTTGATTTTTTTTCAAAATCAACAGCAATGATTTTCTTGATTACTCCAAACCAATCATGATCAGTGTCCAGAACAACAATACCACTGTTTTGGGTCCGTAAATATTTTTCCACATCTGCAGTTCGAAAGAAGAAGCCATTGATGAATTACCGACTAAAAAAACATGCCTGACAATCAGGTCCTCGAGATAATGCATACAGATAACCGGTTGCTTTGCCTTCTTTGTGTAATGTCGTAATCTGTACACATTAGTAGAACAGGGGTTATCGATGACAAACCAATTTCAGAACACATATTTGTTCAATATTTCATCAAAGTGCAAAATTGCATGTACTTACTCGTTTCTGAAACCAATCAACAAACTCATCTCTATGGCGTTTATCAACATCACGAGAATGAATCTTTTTTTAGTTCTTCAATATGCTCACTGAAAAGTGTACAAAATTAAATTAGCCATCTACAATAACCCGTATATATAGTATACAACATTTGAGTTATACGTTATTACTTGATCCATGGAGCGGCCTCTTCAACGTTAGTAATAACATAATGCCTGATGTTATGTAGTTCCACCATAGTAAGTTGGTCCCATTTATACCCTTTTTTAGAATTATCAACTTCTGTAAATATGTTAGAATTATCAATAGAAGGTTCATTTATAGCTGCAGCTTCATGACGTTCTGGCCTATTACGCTTGGTGCTGATGTTATCCAAAAACTGACTACAAAAAGTCATACACTCTTCGGCAATATATCCCTCAGCTATAGAACCCTCTGGGTGAGCTTTGTTACGTACATACCTCTTCAATGTACCAAGATACCTCTCAATTGGATACATTCATCTGTAAGAAACAGGTCCACCCAACCGTGCTTCTTCGGCAAGATGGGTTGGAAGATTTACCATGATATCAAAGAAAGCGGGAGGAAACAACATCTCAAGCTTACAAATTGTTTTAGAAATTTGTTTGCTCATCTTGTCCAAATCTGGTTCCGCCAATTCTTTAGAACAAATTCCAAAAAACAATGTGCTAAACTCAATTAAAGGTGCAACAACCTTTTCAGGCAATATGTTACGTATTGCAATAGGAAGGAGCTTCTGAAATATAATATGGCAGTCATGAGTTTTTAGACCCGATACCTTACATGCTTTTATGTCCACACATCTCTTGATGTTTGAGGCATAACAATCGGGCACCTTCACATTCCCCAAAAACCTGCACAAGGTGGTCTTCTCATCTTTGCCCAAAGTATATAATGCTGGTGGGAATGTGTACTTGCTCTTTATGAACTTCGGATGTTGATCTGGCCGTATACCCATATCCTTCATATCAAGACGAGCTTGTAGACTATCTTTTGTTTTACCATCCATAGCAAGCAATGTCCCCAATATGCTATCACAAATGTTTTTGTCAATGTGCATGAATCCAAGTTATGCCTTATTGGCAATGTCTTCCAATAAGGGAGGTCGAAAACTATACTTTTCTTCTTCCAATTATGCCATCAATTTTCCTCAGTGTGCTTTCTCTTATTATTCGTCGGTCCAAAACTCACTTGATCAAAACACTCGTATTGTTGGAGTACTTCGTCACCAGAGAGTGATGTTGGAGCCTCTCTATTCTCTGCCTTGTTGTTGAAAGAACCTTTGTTTCGACGCCATCTGTGATCCTGAGGTAGGAAATGACGATGACCCATGTAACAATGCTTTCGTCCATATTTCAACCAGAAGGGGTCAGTGTTTATATGGCAGTATGGACATGCCAGCTTCCCTTTTGTGCTCCATCCACATAGCATTGCATATGCTGGAAAATCATTTATTGTCCACAATAAAGAAGCTCAGTAGCTCATCAATCAAAGGCTGCAGATACACATCAATGTTGTTTCCAAGTGACTTTGGCCCAGGAATTATCATTGTCATCACCCAATAAGACTGCTTTATACACAACCAAGGTGGTAGATTATAAGGGATTAGAATCACAGGTCATGTACTGTAAGAAACATTCATTACTCCAAAAGGATTGAAACCATCATATGCTAGCTCAAGTCTTATGTTGCAAGGATCAGATGAGAAATTTTGGTGAATGCTATCAAAATGCTTCCATGCTTTCGAATCGGCGGGATGGCGTAATATTCCATCATCAGCACGACCTTCTTTGTGCCAGCGCATGTTTGATGCCATTGATTCTCCCATATAAAACCTTTGTAGACGGGGAATAAGAGGGAAGTAACGTAGAATCTTGCATGCTACAAGCTTCTTGGATTTTCCACAAGGTAAAGCCTCTCTTGCATCCCCAACAGTACTATTTTTTCATCTTAATTCACCACATTTTGGGCAACTATTCAACAGAGAAGAGTCCTTCTGGAATAACACACAGTCATTGACACATGCATCGATCTTTTGGTAGTCCAGCCCAAGGTCACGAAAAACCTTCTGAAGTTTATCAAGTGTATTAGGAATGCAGTGGCCCTTTGGAAGCGCAAATGAGAATAGTTCAAGTAACATCTCACAAGCTACTTTGCTCATACCAGTTAAACACTTTATCTGGTAGAACCTTACAATGTAGGATAATTGGGTCAGCTGTGAACAACCTAGATACAACTCCTTTTTGGCATCAGTTAATAAGTCATAGAATTTTTTTGCATCCCCAGTTGGCTCATGTAGGTTTATAGCATTTTCTTGATCATCAACATCTGCTTCCTCAGCAATATTTTCCTGAACTCGTATTTCTCCATGGTGTATCCAACAAGTATAATCCAATAACATCCCATTTCTAAGCAGGTGTAAATAAACTCCCTTCCATGTCTCGTGGCAAATATTACGACATCTCGTGCAAGGACAAGGCATAGTTCCTCCTTCATGAGTGCCCTGAAATGCAAAATTGAAAAATGACTTCATTCCATCCTGCCACTCCCTCGTATGCCTGTCTTTTCCCATCCATGTCTTATCTTCTGACATCGCTTCCTACAATTCAATCAACCATCAGCCTATCCTTAAGAGGATAGATGTACAAGAACATATTATGTGCGCAATTGTACCTAGCTGTTGTTACTCCACGCACTGCGACCGGCGGATTCTCCTACAAGCGTGGCGGCCGACGGATGCTCCTCCAAGCGTGGCGGCCGGCGGTTGGTCCTCCAAGCTTGGCGGCCGGCGGATGCTCCTACAAGAGTGGCGGCCGGCGGATGCTCCTACAAGCATGGCGGCCGGCGGATGCTCCTCCAAGCTTCGCGGCCGGCGGATGCTCCTCCAAGCATAGCGGCCGGCGGATGCTCCTCCTAGCGTGGCGACCGGCGGATGCTCCTCCAAGCGTGGCGGCTGGAGAATGCTTCTCCAAGCGTGGCGGCCCGTAGATGCTCCTACAAGCGTGGCGGTCGGCGGATGCTCCTACAATCGTGGCGGCCGGCGGATGCTCCTACAAGCACGTTGCGGAGAGGGGGCCGGTGTAGCGGTTCGAAGGGTACCATAATAAAATATTATTTTTGTTTCTTATTTTCCTTCTACATTCGGCGTGACAAAAATTTCCCGTCGCGGGCGGGCAGGCAGGCAGGCAGAACGAAAAAGCTGGGCCGCTTGTTATTTGTGGGCTGAAACTGCGCTGATTCGCTTTATATTCAAGTTGTGCCTTCGCGCGTTCATGACGCTTGCACAGAGCCAAAGTCCTCGAAAGGTCCGGTCCTATCACCGGATTTTCATGAGATCGTCAAGGGACGCTGCTTCCAATGTTTGACCTCTTCATCCCGTCTTCTTAAACCACTTCCCCCCCCTATTGCTTCCAGGCTCAAGTTCCCGACTGATTCCCATCCATGCTCCCGTGTGTTGCCTGAGAAGTCCTTTGCCTCTGTTGTCGCAGCGCCATGCCTCACAACCATGTCAGACGCGAGCAGGTACCTGCAGGCTCACCGTCCCTGCGCCCTCGTGAGGGGAAATGCACGGTGGTCAACAACTGTCTCATGACGATGGAGTTTATCTGTTTGCGTTGCCGAGCAGCTGTTCTGGGACCCAGAGGAGGTCGCAGCGAGGCGACGCCCATGGAGATCACCCTGGCCATCCATCACCAACTTGAAATCCCGCATTGGGTTTTCATCATGTCCACGTTTGGGGATGGTGAGTTCCTAGTGCGGTTCACCCGGGATGACTATCGGGAGCTCGCCATCGAGACGACAATCATCTACATGCCGGATGATAACCACTACTTCCGGCCATGGATCTTTGGCGTCGGTGTGCCGATCGTCGGGTGGTTCTTCCACGTGCAAGTTGTCATCGGGAACCAACCTCTGCATGTCTGGTCTGCGGAGAGCATCAGACAGGTTCTGGGTGACGTCTTCCGATGCTTCCACTTACCACCGGGAGCGTGCTGACCTGTGCACGGTCATTGGGTGGATGAAAGACCCAAGCCTCCTGCCTCGGGCCAAAATGGCCACCTTCTTTGCAGGAAGTGATTGCCAGACTGGGAGTGACGGCGGGCCACCGGCGGAACCTTTCAACCATGCCGCAGTGGTCTGGCCTGACGGCCTCACGACAGAGCTCATCATCCACCTGGATCACTACCTCGACTATACGCCGCCGGTCCACCCCAACTCCCCGGCCTCCTCGTCATCAGGCGACTCTTCTGACGGACACTCCTCGGTGTCCTCGAACTCTTCGGGGGACACCTTCCCGCGGCTGAAGAGATTCTACTGGCGGCGTGGGGAAGTGGATGAGGTGGATAAGCAGCTCTTTTAGTATGGCTACCAAAGTGTCCTAGCTCATGTGTTATGTTTCCTATGGAAACTAAAAATCCTTTACAAATCCTATCCTTCAAAGGGAGCCTATGTTTGAGAGGATTACGACTGGATTAATTTCCGTGAAAAGATTTCCTGTTTAACATTTCGTTTGTCCTTCCTTTTTTCAAACATTTTCTTCCTCGTATTGTCTTCACTTTTTTCTTTCCAGTCCTAGCTACCATCCTATTGCATTTTCCTGTTACTACTATTTTACAGACCGCTTTGCGGGCCCCGCTGCGAGCGATCTCCTGGCAACACCACCGGTTTGGGGACAAGGAGGGTTTGGCGATCGGAAAATTGGAACTAATTTTGCACAGATAGTACATCCATGAATAAGAACACCAAGTACATTTAACTTAAAAACATTACTCCCTCCGTCCCAAAATACTTGTCCCTTTCGATGGACGGAGTATATCCGTCCCAAAATACTTGTCGCTTTGGATGGAGGGGGTATATTACAAACACAAGAAAAGATAAACTACAACTAAAACCATGAAAGGAAAAACTACAACTTAAAACATGAAACGAAAAACTACAACTAAAAACATGAAAAGAAAACACCTAAATACTACTCTACTCAGCCTCCACCTCCTCCTCCTCGGGTGGGTCCTCGGGCTCCTGACCCTCCTCTAGTGCCTCGGGCTCCGGCGGCGGATGGTGACCCAGTCTCAAGGCCGCCGCCATGATGAGGTTGCGACAACCCGCGACGACGAGCTCGACCGCCATCGTCTCCCAGAGGGAGTCGAGCCGAGAGGCCACGTGCGAGAGGCCGAAGACATAGTGGCCCATGGTGTCCATTCCAGTACTTTGTGGAAGGGTATCGAGCCCAAGGCATTCCATGGAGTGAGATGTATCCGTAAATACATCTCGGGCCATATTGAACAGGAGGGTATCCTTCACGCGCGGCGGCGAGGGGGGGTCCAGTCGTGGCCGCTTACCGGCGGCCGGGTCCCTCGGTGGGCTCGGTGGCAGAGGGTTGCTCAAGCTCAAAAGCATTTGCTGTATACTAGCCACGACTAGGTTTTGTGGAGAGAAGAGAGAATGTTGGAATGGTTGTGAGCAAAAGACGATGGCGCGGGTGACCATCTTATACTCCCTCCGTCCCAAGTGAACTCTATTTTTAGGATTCAAACCGCACATTAGTCAACACATAAAATTACCCTAACACCCTTCATCAATACATATCCTCCCACTTTCCATTCAATGCCAGCAAGTTGCTACGGCAACAAAGGACAGTAGCTGAAATTGTGCAGAGCACACAGCTAACATGACCATACAGTGAAAGTAAAGTTGAGCTGGGACAAAAAAAATTTGCTGGAAATAAAAGCCCACACACCACCATCCCTCTTCTCCGCGTGTACTAAAAATCATCGGGCGTCTCATCGTCTTCTCTGCACGTACTAATAAAGAGTAGTAAGACGACACACCGTCCTCTACTCCGCCACACACACCATCCTCTTCTCCGCGCGTACTCTTCCTCTCCGTCGTGCGCACCCTCATTGGTTCCCTTCGAAGCCCATGGAGTTCCCCTTGCCGCACGATATTGCGGTCCTGATCGCGGGGTGGGTCGCTACAACCTCCACCCAGCCCAAGGACGACCTCTCCAGTCTGCGCGCAACCTGCAGGGCCATACACGCGGCGTGCTGTGATCCCGCCGTGGGCAGGCGCGTGGCACTGGAGCAGCAGAGCAGCTGGGAGTGGTTCCAACAGCACGGGAACGGGAGCTACGAAGCCCTCGTGGAGCGCCTGGCCAACGTGGTTAACCCTCATGCCTGCTACGTCACCGGTTTTGACCTAGTCTTCAACTATGGCCGCGCATACGCGCAACGGGGCAGCCAGTTCCTTGCCCGGGCGGCCGCGAACGGCCACAAGGTGGCGGCCTACGTCCTCGCCATGCTCCGCTACAGCGCCGACCGCGGGGACCGCGACGCGCTTGAGTATATCCGGCAGGTCGAAGGCGAGGCCCACGTCGGCGACAACGTGGCCGAGTCCGTCGCGATGAAGAGGACCAACACGGAGTGCTGCCGGTGTCGGAATCAAGCCAAGCAGAGGCTCGACATTTTCGTGAGCTGGAGGTTACTGCGTAGGCCTCCTCTGGGACCGCCGCCAGTGGCGCTGCCCGACATTGACGATTATGTTTGCCGCTGCCCAACAGGGGGGAACCAGGGGCCTAACCGCTGCGGCGGGTGAGGGTGGTACGAGTGGACCGTCTTCTGTACTGAGAACTGTAGGATTGAGCGCGAGCATGACCTAATCTGCCATAACGTGTTGTACTCTATGGGTTATACTCCCTCCATTCCCTTTTGGATGAGCTACCCCTAGTTCTCCCAACGCCAATGAAAAGTGAACAAAGGGTGTATTGTATATAAAATAGACTTGTATAAGGCATGTTGATGTGTTTCTCCTATATATGCATGCTCGTCTCTGATGAATGTTGCACTTGTTGTGTTTCCACTATGCGCACTCGTCTTTTGTTTAGCCCCGTTTGCATCAAAGGAAACTTACGGGGCAGTTTAAAGGAATGGATTCCTCCGGAAGTGACACATGTGCTTTAAAAAATCTAGGTTCTATAAATTTTGGCTTCACTAATAATAAAGTTGTATAAATTGCTACTTCTATACAGGTTCGTAATTAAGTACTACTAGATATAAACACAGTGATATAAACAAGGATTAAAATAAAGCATATGCATAAAATATCTTCAACCAGCAACACAGTGATATAAACAAGGATTAAATACTAGATATAAACATCGACGGAACCAAATAAGTGTTCAACGTACAATTCCAGGGGTTGTTAAAGGAGATGTTTTTCAATAAAAGGAGAATTTTTCGATAATACATTAGACACATTGTTCATGAACATAAAAGACATATTACATTAACATACTACCAACACATATATTACAAACAAGAGTCAAGAAAACATGGACGAAAAACACGTAGAAACAAGAACAAAACTACTCCTAATCCTATTCTACTCGGAGGCCTCGTCCACCTCTGCCACTGCGCGCGCCGCGGCCGACGCATCCTTCGGCGGCTCCGCCTCCGCCTCCGATGGTGGCGGCGACTCCTCTTCCATGTCCACACCGAGCTTATAGGCGACGCTATGCAGAATCTTCCAGCGGCCCTGTACCCCAGCAACCTACGCGATCATCTCGTGGAGGGCGTCGAGACGAGCGGCCACAAAGCTTAACCCGAACAAGTAGTAGCCGGCGGAGTCCATGCTGGGGAGCTGGGGAAGCCTCCCAAGACCCATACGGCAACAGATGAGAGATGTATTGTTAAATACATCCCGCGACATTGTGTCCAGCGCTCTTGCATGTTTGACAGCGGAGGACACGTCATCTTCGACATCTTTAATTTGGTGCGTTAATTCGTCGATGCGGGCGGTAAAGAGGCGAACAGTCTCCTGTGACCAGTCGGGCTGAGGAGATGCGGGCGACGCCATCAGTTCCACCGACATTGTCGACGGCGATGGAAACGGAGAAGGAGGTTCAGAAGACGTCGATGGCCTAGAGCGCTTCGGCGCGGGCCTACCCATTTGTGTGGCGACGGAGGTGCAGAGAAAGACCAAGAGGTGGTCGACGGTGGCGGGGAGAGAAGTTTGGAGGCTAGGATCTAAGGAGCGGTGCGGCGGAGAAGCAAGAGAAAGGTGAGCCTTTACAGCGGGTCGTCGTCTAATAGCGGGCGTGTGGTGAGGGGTCCTCGTCTCCAGGTGTCGGTTTTCACAAGCGGTTTTTAACTTTATCTCAGGCGGGTTTTACTTACCAACTGCCTGATAAAATATTTAATCAAGAATATTAATCAAGAAGAAGTAAATATCTTCACAGGCGGTTGGTACTTAATAACCGACTGAGACAATGTCCGATACTGTTCTTCAGTTTCCTTATCCCTTGCTTCTTTTTTATTTAGATTCCAATATAAATACTCAAACATGTTTAGATTCTGCAAATTGTGTCCAAATTCGATGATTCTTTCTTCTACATTTGTATAAAATTAACATCTAGCACCTAAAAAAAATATTTTAAAACTTTATAGCTGACATTGTAATGTTTTGGTAAATATCAAATTAATTTCTACACACATATTATTCACATTTGTGTATCTCATAAAAAAAGATCCTTCACTCAAATTTGTTTGTATGAACATATTTGTATCATTTATACATGTATGAATTTTGTTAATTTTTTTAAAGCATTCCAACATGTCAAACTTCAAATTATCTATCATTCTAACTAAATGCTCATATACATATGAGGCATTCATCAAATTATGAACACACATTGATTCAAAAAAATTTAAAAAAATCTGAAAAAATTCATAGACGTTGGTATGATGAGTAAAAATGTTCACTGAAAAAATAAATAAAAAGGCATTATATTCATCAAGATAGAAAAATGAAAAATAGCATTTGTCGTATGTTTTTTATATTCTGACCAATTTCAAAAGATTTATGAAGTGAAATTTAATGGTAACCTTTACTTATCAATAATATTACAAGAAAGTGGAATTTTACCTTTTTAAAGGACCAACATTTAATCAAGAATATTAATCAAGAAGAAGTAAATATCTTCACAGGCGGTTGGTACTTAATAACCACCTGAGAAGATGTTTATCTCAGTCGGGTATTACTTACCAACCGCCTGAGATAATGCCCGATACTGTTCTTCAGTTTCCTTATCCCTTGCTTCTTTTTTATTTAGATTCCAATATAAATACTCAAACATGTTTAGATTCTGCAAATTGTGTCCAAATTCGATGATTCTTTCTTCTACATTTGTATAAAATTAACATTTACCACCTGAACAAAATATTTTGAAACTTGTATAGCTGACATTGTAATATTTTGTTAAATATCAAATTAATTTCTACTCACATATTATTCACATTTGTGTATCTCATAAAAAAAAGATTCTTCACTCAAATGTATTTGTATGAACATATTTGTATCATTTATACATGTATGAATTTTGTTAGTTTTTTAAAAGCATTCCAACATGTCAAACTTCAAATTATCCATCATTCTAACTAAATGCTCATATACATATGAGGCATTCATCAAATTATGAACACACATTGATTCAAAAAAATTTAAAAAAATTGAAAAAATTCATAGAGGTTGGTATGATGAGTAAAAATGTCCACTGAAAAAATAAATGAACAAGGCATTATATTCCTCAAGATAGAAAAATGAAAAATATAATTTGTTGTATGTTTTTTATGTTCTGACCAATTTCAAAAGATTTATGAAGTGAAATTTAATGGTAACCTTTACTTATTAATAAAATTACAAGAAAGTGGAATTTTGCCTTTTTAAACGAACCACATTTAATCAAGAATATCAATTAAGAACAAGTAAATATTTTCACAGGCGGTTGGTACTTAATAACCGCCTGAGAAGATGTTTATCTCAGTCTGGTATTACTTACCAACCGCCTGAGATAATGCCCGATACTGTTCTTCAGTTTCCTTATCCCTTGCTTCTTTTCTATTTAGATTCCAATATCAATGCTCAAACATGTTTAGATTCTACAAATTGTGTCCAAATTCGATGATTCTTTCTTATACATTTGTATAAAATTAACATCTACCACCTGAACAAAATATTTTAAAACTTGTATAGCTGACATTGTAATGTTTTGGTAAATATCAAATTAATTTCTACTCACATATTATTCACATTTGTGTATCTCATAAAAAAAGATCCTTCACTCAAATTTGTTTGTATGAACATATGTGTATCATTTATACATGTATGAATTTTGTTAATTTTTTTTAAAGCATTCCAACATGTCAAACTTCAAATTATCCATCATTCTAACTAAATGCTCATATACATATGAGGCATTCAACAAATTATGAACACACATTGGATCAAAAAAATTTAAAAAATCTGAAAAAATTCATAGAGGTTGGTATGATGAGTAAAAATGTCCACTGAAAAAATAAATGAAAAAGGCATTATATTCATCAAGACAGAAAAATGAAAAATAGCATTTGTTGTACGTTTTTTATGTTCTGACCAATTTCAAAAGATTTATGAAGTGAAATTTAATGGTAACCTTTACTTATCAATAATATTACAAGAAAGTGGAATTTTGCCTTTTTAAACAAACCACATTTAATCAAGAATATTAATCAAGAAGAAGTAAATATCATCATAGGCAGTTGGTACTTAATAACCGTCTGCGAAGATGTTTATCTCAGTCGGTTATTACTTATCTCACTACACATTCATTCATTCACACAGTTGAAGAACAAACAATATACTCATTCATTAACAATATTCAATCACACATCTCACAAAAGAACACACAAGATACACAATATTTACACAAGAACACACAAGATACACAAGTAATATTCAATCACATGGATGAACAAAGATAGATTTCATTCGTTAACAATATTTACAAAACAGAAGCAACTAAAAACAACAAAGAAAAACTAATTAAATCCTACTCCTACTCCTACTCCTCTTCCTCCTCCTCCTCCTCCTCGTCCTCCGGCGGCGACTCTGGCGCCGGTGCAATAGGAGACAGGGCCAGTTGCACCAGCTGCACCGGCTGCACCGGCGGTGCAACCCCGAGGTTGCTAGCCGTCGCCTCCACCAGCGTTCTGCAGCCCTCGGGGCCAAGAACCTAGGCCATCGTCGTGAACAGAATGTCGAGACGATTAGCCACCCCCGTGATGGCTTAGAGGTAGTGGTCGATGGTACCCATTCCAGGATACTCTGGAAGGGTACCCAGACCCAAGGCACGCATAGCGCGAGACGTATTGTTGTACGCCTCTCGCGCCATGAGGAGGCGCTGCTGGGTGTTGATCCTCTCGAGGGAGCTGCAACATGGTTTCTTGCAAGGTGGCTCCCTCGGAGTGCTTGGCGGCGGAAGGTCGGCCATAGTGGTGTTGGGTCGTCGGAGCGGAGGAAGACGAAGAAAAGAAGAGGATTCAAGGTGAGCGACGCGCTTGTGGAGAACTAACGGGTGATAGCACGTCATTAAGGCCGTGTAGAGTGGAAGATGGAGCAGTTGGTTTACCACGCATTGAAAGGTCGCGCCTCAGGGAAAAGAAAGGTCACGCACGATCGTCGACACGTCTTCATAGACGGTTGGTGAGGGGTCTTTATGTAGGCATTCATCAAATTATGAACACACATTGATTCAAAAAATATCAATGTAGTAAATATCTTCTCAGGCGGTTGGTAAGTAAAACCCGCCTAAGGTAATCGTCTTCTCAGGCGGTCGGTACTTAAAATCCGTCTAAGAAAAATAGAGTTTATATATACCCCTCGGCAGCGTAGGAAAAACCTAACCCGCGCGAAACACATAGACGCCGTTAGGCTGCCAAAATTTTGTTTGCCGCCAAGTGTTCGCCCTCGTCACTTCTAGGTACGCTGCCAAGCTTCGCCGTCACCGCCGAGCTTCACCCTCGTCACTTCCAGGTACGCCCTCATCGCTGAAAAAGAGTGTCTCTTCTCGCCTGCAGCTAACTCGCCCCACCTCACCTCACCATCCAAATCCAAGTGCCACACTTTGCGATTCTTGATACTCGGAAAAGGCTGGAGGATTTGCTTTTTGTCCCTTGCTTGATCCCTTGCTTGATCAGTTATACGTTGTTGCGACTCTGAACGAAGCTAGCCTATTTAGAATAAGAAGAAAAAATTGCCATTGCTGGTGAGCAACTTTAACATGCTTGTCACCCTCGCAATGTATAGGAACCTTTTGGTCAGTCCCTTAAACCCTAGAATGCCTTATCAAATCCTAGAATGCTTCCATCTTTTTCTTCATGCAACACATCATGTAGAGTTAATATGCCATTTATGAGATTTTTTGTCTTATTAGATCTAGCATGGAAATCCCTAAGAAGACTGGTCCTGGTAGTAACAATAAAGAAGACAATATGGAGTTTACTGACTCCAGCAGTTCAGGCTCCTATCACAGTCCATCGGATCCTTTTTTTAATATAAAAATTAAAAAGACTTCAGTGGATCTAGACTCGGAATATGATCCTGCCGACGAGGTATGGATCACGAATCTTAACTTCAGCAATTCAAGTTAATGTTGGTTGTCAAGTGTACGAAGTCTTATAATTTTTTTCTACCTGGATTATTCGCGAAGACAATGAGGTGACATCGGCTCCTAAAACCGCAGAAGGTTCTCCAATGGATGAATCCTCAACTTCACTCAAGCGGAAACAAAGGCAACAAGGTCCCAATAAGGGTCCATTGGACCGCATCATGTACATAACAAGGGTCGGTCCATGTGGGCTTCCTCAAGAACCACTGGATTCAGTTACCAATTACCGTAATGCATGCGGTTTTCTTGTTAAGGAGGTTGTACCGATCACAACCGAGAATTGGAGGAAATTACCCGAGCAGACCAAGAATGAGTTTTGGGAAAGGATAAAGAAACAATTCAAGTTCCTGAAAGGCACAGAAGAAGCTGTAAAGAAAGCAACATTGGTCTCTTGCGACAAGAAGTTTCGATGTTGGAAGAGTGAAATGAATGCTTATGTTAAGGCCGACAAGGTCCCTAGCCCGAGGAAGATGGGAAAAATCACACAAGCTCAGTGGCAAGAGTTTGTTCGTCAAAAGAGCACACCTGATGCTAAAGCTCTAAGTGCAACTAGGTCAGAGCTTGCAAAAAAGAACAAATACCATCATCACTTGGGGTCTGCCGGATATGCCCCCAAAGTCCAGAAATGGAATAAGATATTAGACGAAATTACCAGTAAGGGCAATCCTCACCCATTAGAAGGGTGTGATGAGCGAACTCAATGCTGGGTCTTTGCTCGGTCAGGTTTGACCAGCGAGGGCAAACTTGAAAAGCCCAACTCTATGAATGAAGTAGAGGATAAAATGAAAGAAGTAATTGAAAAGCAACAGAAGGGTCTCTTCAAGCCGAAGAGGGAGAATGACCAACTTACCGCTATCTTAGGAAACCCTGAACACAGTGGACGGGTTCGAGCAGTCTCTTCTCAAATGTCTTGGCTAGATGGTTTCCCTGAAGATAAAGACACATATAGAAGACCTAAGAAGTTTAATAAAACACTTGATGAAACGATTGCTCAAAAGTTCAAAGAAAATATGCAAGAAATAATGGAAAAACTTAGACAATCGGGACAATTAGTGGCACCGAGTACAGTGATGGTTCCGGTGCAAAAGGAGCAATTAGTATCTCCAACTGCCTACCCTAGCAGCGTTGGTTCCGTGCCAGGCTCAGGGTCAACCCATAAGTTCCCTATCGATGATATTGCTAACGACAAATCTTGTCGTCTTCTTGTCCCGATAGGCAGAGCGGGGAACAAAACCAAACAGGTTGCCACTGCTATGGCAAAGCCAGATCGTGACTTTAACGGGAATCCACTTTCATTGTATTATGCTGTGGTGCAAGTTCTTCAGATCATTGATAATGATTATGAAGATTATGAAATAGACCACGTCACACCTGAGGGGATCGCAACTCTGGGGCAGGCTGTCAACCAATTAATCCTTTGGCACCGACGCGATATCGTGTTGGACGATGAGCCAATTTCTAGCCCCGTCGCATCTCCAAATACTGCAACCCCATCTTCTAAGGTGAAAGTTCATGAAGATCCACTCCCAGTCCAGGAAGATCCACTCTCCCTATGTCTCAGCAAGGATGATATCCAAGAGCAACAAGTTGGACAACAGCTTCAAGCAGTACCAGAGCAAGCTGTGGCTAGTAAAGAGCAACCAGTTGAGCAACAGCTTGAAGTAGTACTAGAGCCAACTGCTGGGAGTAAAGAGCAATCAGTTGAACAACAGATTCAACAACAAGCTAGTGTCCAACTTCCGATGACTACTCCTCGATCATCAGTGCCTATCAAAGTTACCTCATATGAAAATAAGAAACCTTCATCAGAAGTGTCAAAATATTTGGAAACTATGAAGGAAAATATTATAACATTGAGTGCATCTCGTTCTTCACATGAGCCATCATTAGGAGTTAAACCAGGAGTTCCAATATACAAGCTTGAGGATGTTCATCCTGAATTTAAGAATGGGAAGCCATTCATGACATCCGTACAACTTAGCAGACAACCCGTCCAGCTCAGAAGAATGCATGAGTGGTACATCCTTGCCAGCACAAAATATGGTATTAATTGTGTCACATTTCGTATTCCAAAAGAAGCATTCTGGAGCAATGGAGTGGATAGACGAGTCATTTTATTTGAAGAGCTGCGTGCCCTTTTCCATCGGGGCATGCTCGAAATCAACCTGTTGCTCGTCTAGTGCTTGTAAGTGCTCTAATATTTTGTATTTGCTTTTCTTACTACACGCATACGCATTTCATGAGATTATAACAATTCTGGACTTCTTCAATAGGATGCAATACATGGATAATGAAAAGTTGGAGCGCAAGACAGGTATCCTTGACCCTACTAGGATTGCAAAGGTGCTATTCAACGTCCAAGTGGATCGAGACTCAACAAAGTTCAAACACATGAAGAAAAAAAAGATTTTGAAAACGCAATCGCAAAACTTAAGAAGGATAAAAGGACAGAAGTTGCAGCTTACATAGGACATGCGATTTTTAACTTTGTCAGAGGCGGTAAGGACCTTGTAAAGGCTCTGTACCACTTCGAGTAAGTTTGACACATGACATTGAAATAGCAATTATTGGTAATTGTTAACACGTGGGTTTGTATGTTTGCAGTACCCACTACATAATGATCTTCATCAAGCCAACGCAGGGAATGGCAACAGTCTTGGACTCGACCGATTTCTCACGAGATCGTTACAAATATTTCCTTTCCATTTTGAAATTGTACATTTATTCAATAATTTTAATTTTCGCACATTTAGAATGTGATGACAAGTTTTATATGACATTTCTTGTATTACAGCACTTGGCGGTTTTACGCGGAACGGCTTGGCGGTAAGAGACCTTCCAATACGAATGCATTGGACGTTAAAACGTATT
This sequence comes from Tuctoria greenei, assembly GCA_036927565.1. Lineage (NCBI taxonomy): Eukaryota > Viridiplantae > Streptophyta > Magnoliopsida > Poales > Poaceae > Tuctoria > Tuctoria greenei. Next base: position 145,242,166 of record JAYESD010000002.1, read on the forward strand.
ATGCTTGTCCGAAGCAGCCTGCTAGGAGTGTCTTATGCGGGTATTATGTATGCGAGCATCTTCAGACCGCCGACGTATATAGAGTGAATCGTGAGGATGTAAGTTATCCTTAATGTTGATACCTTATTTTCTTACTTTTGTGTTTCATTTTCATTGTAACTAGCATAGTTTAATACTTATATTCTCTGCTGTTCAATATTAGCAGAAACATTATTTTCATATTTTGATTCCAACTTCAAAATTAAATTGCTCATAGTACAACTGCTCCAAAAACACCAAATAAATTCCTGTATACTCTCACTTTGATCTATACTTTGAGATTGTTCAAACTAATACATTCTAAGCCTTGTTATGTGTTATATTGCAGCACATGAAGAATCTGAACGAAGAATGGCCGGTTTGTAGAAGTATTCCTAGTGGAGGAACCGACAGGATTGTTGCTGAACTCCGTCAATTCATTCATCACGAAATTTTGCACGAAAGAGGGGAGTTCTTTGATGAGGATGGTGCAGCAGCTGATGTGCCAGAACTTTGCGACTATGCCAATAGAAACAGTTTTTAGTGAAAACTGGTAAACTTTGAGATGAATTGTATCTGTAACTTGTACATATGTATATTGTTTTAGTGAAATTGACTTTTGTGATGGTAATATTGTTGACTTTTGCTCTGTGATGATATTATTGATTTTTGTTCTGTGATTATATTGAATTGACCTGGAAATTAGAAATAACAGCAGTAGTACTGCATAGGTTATACCTTATCATAGGCGATTATTAACCAACGGCTAGGCATTTCTGTGAAAAACAATTATCACAGACGGCTAGATACAAGTAAAGAACCATCTGTGATAACCTAATTATCTCAGGCGGTTACTGTTATGGTAGAAACCGGCTACGGTAAAAGGTCTTTACAGGCGGCTTGATGTAGGTAAACATCCGTCTCTGATAACACCATTATCACAGGCGGTTAGTTATGCTACAAGACCCGTCTCTAATAAGACAATTATCACAGGCAGATATATATGCTTGATGTAGGTCCCAACGGCACGACGCGTCCCATCGGTATAAGAGAAAATTAACACGTGTACGCCACACGTCCGACTATTCGAGCATTAATGCTTTGTCGTGATCATGTATGATGGCCAGACATGCATGCATGCTTTTGAAAGAGAGCCAGCGAGGTCTCCATCATGTTTCATGCATGATTGATCACTTGTTGATGAGGATTTGTGATGTTGATTTTCTTGTTTCATGATGACATTTCTCTTGTTTTGTAATGTTCTATGTTATTGAACTCAATGTTGTTCGGCTGTTCCCTATGTTGTTTTTTCTCTGTCCGTTGTCTAATGAACTACGTACTCCGTATTTGTGTTCTATGTGTAACATGCATGTGCAAGACCTCGATCCACGATCATGTTAAATTGATGGTGTTATACAAGTGTTTTCTCTTTTTGTTGAAGAAACGATCGTCATATTTATTATTTGTATATTATTAATATGCGTTAGAAAAATAAAGAATTAATATATAAATAAATATTATGATATGAAATATCAACATGGATGGTCCAATCCAACCTATGAAACAAAAACTTTTTGATCGTTGTACATCCAATGAAACATCAACTAGCATGGATCGAGATCCAGTATACAAAAACATGGATGATCCTATCAAATCCAACATTGACAACAAAAAAATGCACGTATGTGACGGTCGTTCATTAACAGAGAATACAAATATATAGAACCGATAGTTCATTAAATAACAGACAAAAAACAAAATAACAGATGGAACAGAGGAACAATGACATTGAGTTCATTAACATAAAACAATAGTACTACAAAACAAGAAAAACAACATCACGAAACAAGAAAACCAACATCACAGACCCTTTCTCCCTCCTCGCGCCGAGGGCACGCGCGCGGCACCGCCGTGGCGGGGCTCGCCGGAGATCTCGCCGCTGGCCTTTCCAGTGCGCCAATTAAGTGACGCGTCACACGAGGTCTGCGGAGAAGTTAAGAAGCCGTGGTGCAGGGACGCGTGCGTGACGTTCCACATGGATACAAGAGAGACGGAAGGATCTCTGAAGATCGTCTTCCACAGTGGTTTAATTGCGCCGCACGAGGTCTGCAAAGAGTTCAATGCAAGGGAAACGAACCGCTCCCTCGTCTACTCCGCACAAACCATATATAAGGCGCGTTGTCGGTTATGTACAAGAACAGAACTTTTGCACTCCTTTCTTCTTCTTCCATCGTTCCACCTCCTAGCCTGGCACCGACGAACCACCACAGCCATGGCCAACCTTCCGCCTTCTAGCCCGACGAGGCAGCCACCCTGCAAGCGGATATGCTGCAGCTCCGCGAGAGGGTGAACGACGACCAGCGCCACATTATGGCGCGAGAGGCGTACAACAGTACATCTCGGGCCTTGGACGCCTTGGGTCTTGGTACCCTTCCTGAGTTTCCAGGAATGGATACCACCGGTCGCTACCTCTACGCCCTCACGGGTGTGGCCGATCGCCTGGACATCTTGTCCGGGACGATGGCCCAGGAGCTCGGCGCCGAGGGCCATAGTGCCTGGTGGCTGCGACGGAGAGGAACTTCCATCACAGCGAGATTCCACCGACGGTGCAGCCGGAGCCACCGGAGCAATCGGCTCAGCCGGAGCAGCTGGCCCACTCTCCTGCTGCATCATCGCCGGAGGAGGAGGAGGAGGAGGAGGAGGAGGAGGAGGAGGAGGAGGAGGACGACGACGACGACGACGAAGACGACGACGATGACGATGACGATGACGACGGCAACGACGACAACAACCACCACCACCACCACGACGACGACGACGAGGAGGAGTAGGAGGATCGCTTGTCGTGGTTTGAGAAGTTGGGGGAGAGGGCGGAGGAGGCAAGGCCATCATAGTAGTTTTAGGAGTTCTTGTACATATTTCTTTTGTAGTTTTAGGAGTTCTCGTACATGTTTAGCTTCAACTTTGTTCTTGTACATATTTCTTGTGTTTTGTAATATATATGTGTTCATTCGTGTCAATGAATACTGGTATGTTAGAATTTATGGATTTCAATCAAGTGAATGTGCTCTAAGTTTAGTGATGTGTTAATCTGTCAAAAGTGAACCGAGCAAATTGGACAAAAACAAATGGTCTTAGAGTTTGAAGCTCATCTCGATTTGTAATTGTAAAGCTAAAGGAGACAAACAATGACTTTAAGCGCGTCTCGCATCACTTTGTGATCGATGGACATCCAATCTGTCGCCCATCATTGTCTCCTATTTGGGTTTCTTACATAGTGTAATTGGTTGATCATGTTTGCGGTCCGTGATGTTAGACATAGCTAGAATTAAAACACCTCGGTCATGTTTAACAACACTAACATGCATGCATATATATATACCTCAAACATTACATGACGATCTTTCAACAAAAAGAGAACACACGTATAACATCATGAAACATGATCGTGGATCGAGGTCGCACATGCATGTTGAACATAGAACAAAAATAGTATTAGACAACAGACAGAGAAGAAAAGAACATATGGAACAGGTGCAAAGGATTAGTCCCACCACGGAAAGTTGAGGTCGGTGCACTGATGTTATAAGGCATGGTGCACGGTTGCAGTTAAAAATCCGAATGAAAGTAATGCATGCAGGACTATGCCCATGTTCGCTGCAAGGCGTCCGCTGGCACGGACGCGCGGTCACGAAGTTGACTTAGGCGTGTACGGATGGATTTTTTTTATATAACGAAAAAATTATTTTCCCCGCTTGCAAATTTACTCCTAATGGGACACGTCGAGCCGTTGGGACCGAGAAGATGCAAACCGCGGTTTTGAGGAAACCGGGGCCACCGACCGGTTCATAATTAAGCGCGGTTTCCTCTAGCGTCCGATCATCTCGACACGCCCGCTTAGACGACGACCCGCTATAAAGGCTCACCGTCCTCTCGCTTCTCCGCCGCAACACTCCTTAGATCCTAGCCTCTAAACTTCTCTCCCCGCCACCATTGACCACCTCTCGCTCTTTCTCTGCACCTCCGTCGCCACACAAATGGGTAGCCCCGCGCCGAAGCGCTCTAGGCCATCGACGTCCTTCAAACCTCCTTCTCTGTTTCCATCGCCGCCGGCAATGCCGGTGGAACTGATGTCGGCGCCCGCATCTCCGCCCGCGGTGCCTGCACTTCCTCACCCCGATTGGGTTGAGCAGACTCTCAGACTCCTCACCGACTGCATCGACGAACTCGATCGGCGCCTTATGGTGGCCACCGACGCCAAGTCCACCGCTGCTCATAGCGTACTAGCGCTCAACGCAGTGGCGCGTGTTAAGCCACAATACGCTGACCAATTTAGCTCAAAAGCTTAAGTTGATAAGGGATGGTTGGCAATTCACTTATATTTCAACACTCCCCCTCACGTGCAGGCTCTTTTGGCTCTGCAAACGTGGAATAGAAGTCGGCTGCAATTTCATTTTATTTTTTTAATAAAATGCGCTTGCTAGGATTCGAACTCGAGACCCCTGACCTTGATACCATGTTAAATGGCGCAAGTCAATCCCCTCAAGGGATAGACTCATGTATATATAGTGGTTACAGCAGGTTACATGCATGGCAGGTAATATCACATGCCAAGAATAGAGGGGCAGGCAATATTACATACCAAGAATAGAGGGAGCATAGCCCTAGAATCAAGCATTCCTAATATACATGATTTTCTATTTAACACCCCCCTCAATCTGAATGGTATGGAACTAAGTTCAGATTGTTACAGATTTTTCCAAAAGTCAGACCAGCTAATGGTTTAGTCATAATATCGGCCACTTAATATTTGGAGGATATGATCCGTACATCTAATAATTTAGATGCAACCTTCTCACGAACAAAGAGGTAGTCGACTTCGACATGTTTGGTGCGACGATGAAACTGTGGATTCGCCGTCAGATAAGTAGCCCCAATGTTGTCACACCAGAGTGTCGGCGGTCTGGATTGTTGTACGCCAATTTCCTTGAGCAGTGCTTGTACCCAAATTAGTTCTACGGTAGTATTGGCAACCTCCTTATATTCATCCTCCGTACTGGAGCTTGAGACGGTTGGGTGTTTTCGAGAACTCCAGGAAATGAGATTGCCGCCAAAGAAAACGGTGTAGTCGCCAGTACTACGCCGATCGTCTGGATTACCAGCCCAATCCGCATCAGAAAAGGCACTCAGTACCGAAGAAGCAGACTTAGTAATGGAGAGTCCCAAATCAGAGGTGGAGTGGAGATACCGCAAGATGTGTTTCACTGATTTCAAATGAGATTCAGTTCGTGCGGACATATATTGACAAACTCTATTAACCGAGAATTATATATCAGGGCGTGTGAATGATAAATATTGTATTGCACCAACCACACTACGATAGCGTGTAACATCATCTGGTGAGAGAGGTGTACCATCGTGTAGAAATAGTTTGTCAGTAGGCAACATCGGGGTATTGACACCATTAGAGCTCTCCATCTTAGTGCGCAACAGAAGATCTTTGATGTATTTGTGTTGTGTAAGGATCAGTCCAGAAGATGTATACTAAACATCAATGCCTAGAAATAGTTGAGGCAACCAAGATCCTTTACCGCAAAATCAACTCGAAGTTGTTGGAGCAAACGGTCAGTAGCTGAAGATGAGGAGCTCACAATGATAATATCACCACATAGATAAGGATATACATTTGGATGCCGGCTTGAGTGAAGATAAATAGCGATACATCCGACTTGGATGCTTGAAAACCCAACCGAATCAGAGTGCTACTCATCCGAGAGAACCAGGCCCGCGGTGCTTGTTTAAGACCATATAAAGATTTCTCAAGTTTGCAAACATACTTTGGATAAGTGGAGTCTTCAAAACCCGGCGGTTGCTTCATGTAAACGTCTTCATCAATAAATCCATGAAGAAAGGCATTTTGAATGTCAATCTGTCGGAGTGACCATCATCGAGAAATCACCAAAGATAATAAAATGCGACTGGTGGTCGGCTTCACAACCGGACTAAAAGTGGCATCATAATCAATCCCATATTGTCGTTTGAAACCTTCTGTGACTAGGCAGGCCTTATAACGATCAATAGTTCCATCTGACTTGTATTTGAGTTTGAAAATCCACTTGGAATCAATGATATTGAGACCAGGACGAGGAGGGACAAGGTGCCAAGTCTTGTTTTTAATGAGTGCATCAAATTCTTCTTGCATTGCACGAAGCCGTAAAGGGTGCTTCATAGTAGTAATATGAGATGATGGCTCTTCAATAGTAGTCCGAGTAACAGAATATGTCACCGTACCATCGGTACGTTGTTTCGGCTGTCGAATATTATTTTTCAGGCGTGTACCGTACGAGTGTTCTGTGTGATGATTTGGAACAACAGTTAGATCAGCATGATTGACAGGATCGGGGAATACCTCCGGATCAGATGATGTTGTATCCATATCTGAGGGGCCTGCGTTGTCAGTTGATGACAATACAGCTGCAGGCGCCGTGATTGAAGGAGCAGCATTTAAGGGCCTGTTTGGAACCACTAAAACTAATAGTTAGCTGCTAAAAGTTAGCTCTAGGGATTCCAAACCTCCCAGCTAATAGCAGGACTAAAAATTAGCTAACCCCCCAGCTAATAGTTATTTCATTAGCTGCTCCACCCCGGCTAATACCAACTAATAGTTGCCTAAAGTCCAAATTACCCCTCCCTCTGTCCCTCATTTGTCCCTATCCTCTCTTTCCATCTGCTACCGAGGCATCGTGGAGGTGCCGCCCGTGGAACCCGATGTCGTCGCCCGTTGAACCCACCACCGTCGGCCCGGCACCGGCGTCCGCCGGCGCCGCGGCGCCGCCTCCCAAACAGCGCCCCTGCCCTCTGCCCCGTCGCCGTCCGCGTCCCCACCCTCTGCCCCGTCGTCCGGACGGTCCGCGTCCCCGCCCTTCTCCGCCGTTGTGAGGACAGTTCACGCCCCCGCCCTCTGCCCCGTCTCCCCCGTCGCCTGGACGGTACACGCCGGCGCCCCTCTTTCAAGTCTGCTCGGTATGCTGGTCCAGAAGGCTTCGCAGTCCCGTCCCATTCGTCACCCGATCAAGTAAGTTTTCTAGAGGCCCGCGGCACCGCCCCTCTGGATTCCAGGTCCCGTCGACTGTGTAGAAACGGAGCTCCTCCTCCTCCACGCCGCTGGCTGACTGCTGGCTAGGCGCGCCGGCCGGGCTTGTTCCGTGGATCGGATGGGTATCAAATGAGGGGTATGACAGTCAAATGTACTATTAACCGTAATTAGTTTTAGAGATTCCAAACATCATTAAACTAATAATTAGCTAGTTAATAATTAGTTGGGTCAATCCAGCTAATAGATTATTAACTAGCTAATTATTAGTTTTTGTGGTTCTAAACAAACCCTAAATCCTTGCTGGGGCCTGGCTGGTCGTGTTGGTTGACCAGGCCAGCGCATGCTGGCTGAGATCCCGGTGGCAGGGATTCAATTGCCACCGTATGTGTGCTGCCCATATGCAGCAAGGTTCCTAGAGCGGGCCCAGGTTGCTTGCATGCATGCATGTGGCCAGGAGATGCAGGCATTTGTACCACTACCAGGGTACAATATCCATGAGCTGCCGTTTGTTTGCCGCGTGCCTGGGTGTGGCATGCAGCGGTTCTCCCGAGGCCAGCGGACACGGCCCAGCTATTGCCGCGTCGCTCGGACACGGCTTCCCTCCTCCCGTTTATCCTCACATGCGTCCTCCCGCTGATGTGTGATCATCTTATTTGTTGTGAAGATATGATAGTTAAACTGGGTATTAATAAAGAACCAATAATATTTTGACACGTCAGCGGGAGGACGCATGGGAGGACGGAATGGGAGGAGGGAAGCCGCATTCGCGTCGCTCGGAGATGTCACGTGTGATTGATATGGATTGATACGAGGAAGATCCGCCAACAGAATTTTCTGTATTTATTGTGGGCATCAAATAGGAAAATAAATCAAACAATTGGTTAGTAATCCTATCAACACTATTACTTCCTGATGATTGTGGATCAACGTTGGATGAAGAATTTTTAAATGGAAAGACGTGCTCATCAAAGATAACATCTCTGGAAATATAGACACGCCCGATATCTATGTCAAGACATTTGTACCTTTATGAATAGCACTGTAGCCAATAAAAACACATGGCTTAGATCGAAAGATAATTTGTGTTTATTATATGAACGAAGATGAGGCCAATACGCAGAATCAAAAATACGAAGCATGGAATAATTAGGTGGTGTGCGAAATAGTCATTGTAAAGGGCACAAATTATCAATAACACGAGTAGGGGGCGATTTATGAGGTATGTGGCTGTGGTCAAGGCTTCATCCCAGAATTTAAGTGGCATGCCGGCATGAGCTAAGAGGGCGATACCGGTTTCAACAATATGGCGATGTTTGCGTTCTGGTGAACCATTTTGTTGATGGGTATGAGGACAGGACACCCTATGTGCGATGCCTATTTTAGTGAAAAATTGGTTATGGAGTTTCTAATATTCCTCACCCCAATCGGATTGTACGCATTTGATTTTGGTGTCAAGGAGTCGTTCGACATGAGCTTGAAAAATGAGGAAAATGCGCTGAGCTTCAGTTCTATCATTCATGAGATAAATCCATGTAAATTTGCTGAAGTCATCAATAAAGCTAATATAATATTTGAAGCCGCCAACAGACACGGGAGCAGGACCCCAAACATCAGAATAAATGAGTTGAAGTGGTGTCATGGATCTATGATAGGAAATAGTATAGGGTAATTGATGACTTTTAGCTAACTGACACGCATTACAAACTGGGGAAATAGTAGACTCTTTAAGACATGGAAGATTATGAATACGTAAAATGGACCGAACAACTTAAGGAGATGGATGGCCGAACCGAGCATGCCATTGATCCGGACGCGCAGAATAGCTCACGAACGCCTGCTTGATGTACTTAATACCGGACGGCTTGAGGGGGTACAAACTGGCTTCACATTTACCTTCCAAGAGTAGATTCCGAGTTGCCCGATCCTTTATGAGGTAGTAGGAAGGATGAAATTCAAAGAATATATTGTTATCACGGGATAATTTATGAACTGAAAGAAGGTGTTTAGAAATTTCGGAAACATGAAGGACATTGTTAAGAGCAAGAGGGCGTGTATTAGTATTGATAGAACAGGAACCGATGTGTTTAATTTGCAAACCTGCACCGTTGCCCACTTGTACTGTGTCACCACCATGGTACTGATCCCGCACAACTAGGCGATCAAGATCACTTGTGATGTGATCCGTGGCGCCCGTGTCATTGTACCAGTTAGGATCAATTTTGCAGGAGCTTGTAGATGCGAGAGTCGTCGAAGGAACCACCTCCTTGTACAATTCATCCATCTGGTGCCAACACTTGATGGTAGTGTGACCGATCTTGCCGCAGATCTGGCACTGAGGATGAGGGCCGCCGTGACGATCAGCCTGCATGGGAGTACCTCCATGGGAGTGTCCTCCGCGACCACGGTCACCACGGCCGTGGCCGCGGCCGCGGGAGGGGCCACCGCGATGCATGTAGTTGGCAGAGGCACCGTGGTGCTGCTGCAATTCAGCCACGTGTTGAAGTTGACGTTCCTCGAACGCAACTAGATGTGCGAACACGTCGTCAATGGAGAGCGGCTCGGTCTTGGTCGTCATGGAGGTGACGAATGGGTCATATTCAGCTAGTAGCCCTGCGAGTATATAAGCGAGGACCTCCTCATCACGTAGAGGAGCGTCAACGCTAGTGATCTCATTAGCAAGCCCCGTGATCTTGCGGAAGAAGTCAGCCGCAGATAAATCACGTTTTTTTTTTATGTAGCAAGTTCCACACAGATTTGCACCGTGCGCACCTTAGTTGAAGAGGCGAATTTCTTCTGGAGGGACTCCCAAACCTACTTGGAGGATGCCGCATTGACGACGTCCTTAAGGACTTCCCCAGTCATTAACAAGAGAAGGCCACTCAACAGTTGTTGATCTTGATCATACCAGCATTCATACGCCGGAATAGGGACTTCAACACTGCCTGCGACCGTCGAATCGACGATCTTCTTCGCAGGCGCGACATTGGATCAATCAAGGTATCCCATGAGCTTCGAGCTTCGTAGGTACGGAAGGAGCTGAGCACACCATAGGAGATAATTGGATTTGTTCAGTCGAACCATGATGACATGGTGTATGGGGATCGACGCCATGATAGTAGGAGCACTGGTGTTCGACATAGGTGGAGGAGGGGGAGGAGGAGGAATAGTGTGTGGTGGGTGGTGGGATCAAAATTTTTTTTCTTGGCTCTGTTACCATGTTAAGCTACTATACGCTGACCAGTTGTCCTCAAAAGCTTATGCTGATAAGGGATGGTAGGCAATTCACTTATATTTCAACAGCGCAGAAGGTCTTTTCCGACACAGATCACTCGTGTCACCGTCTGGGTCTTGGGACCCTTCCCCTCCACACGAGCATGAACACCGCGGGCCACTACTGCTAAGGGTTGATGACTGTGGCCGGTCGTCTCGATGCCCTCCACGAGATGATCGCGGAGGTTGCTGGGGTAGAGGGCCTCCTGAAGATTAAGCACCGCATCGCCGAGAAGCTTCTGACTGTGACGGAGGTTGAGGAGTATGAGGCGGCTTGGGCAGCGGAGGCGGAGGCGGCAGCAGCGGCAGCTGAGGAGGAGGAGGAGGCGGCACCAGCGGCGGAGGCGGAGGAGGCGGCAGCGGCGGAGGAGGAGGACGTGGTTTTCTCCCAGTAGAGTAGTATTAGGAGTAGGTTATCTATTTCGATCTGAGTAGAGTAGTATTAGGTGTAGTTTATCTTGTTCTTGCTGTCTACTATGTGTTTTCCTATTACTTGTTTGTTAATGAAATATGTATTTATGTTCATGAACAATGTGTTCTATATATGCAGTATCGAAAAACTTCTTTTATCGAAAACATCTCCTATATGTTTGTAACTTGGGACCGTCTATATTTCCTGTGGCTGAATGAATGAAATCCGGTAAACATTATCCTTACAAGTAATAGAACTAACAACAGATATGATGCATAATTAACTTGATTAGGAAATTACGTCATCTAAATTGCTAACTAGTCCATCGCCTGATGCAACAGGTGCATGAAAAGTACTTTATCCGTTGTAACTAATATCCGATGACATTGTTGATATATATATCGTATGTACCTGTGATACTCGTATCACAGGCGGCTGTGGATCGACGGCCTGAAGATTAGACATCACAGGGGAAAATGTTTTTTTTAGTATTAGTATATACTCTGTATATGTTATCATTTCATTGCGACCAATGTTATATATAAAATGCTGATTGTTACCTTTTACTAGACCATGGATTTACTGTCCTCCTTTCGTGGACTTGGGTGTTCTGTATTTGCATGTCGTTTGCATTAGCACAATGATACATTTGGCGATTCATATTTTTGTTCGTATTTTTTTTCAAATGTCCACTACCACATGACTGCTTTTACATCTCCATAAAAACAAAGTTGAACGGCAGGTAGCGGTCCCTCGAAAAATTTTTCTTTCTTCTTGGCGCGCACAATTGAGATTTTCACAATTGAAACTTCACTCCGTGCGCCCAAAATTCCAGTCCCCCCCATTTGTAGCTAGCCACGACGAATATAAATGTGTGTCTCCCTCTAATCCCGCAGTGGCTTCCGTTACCCGCACACATGTTCTCCTCTTAGTGCTGTGTTCCAAACTTGCATTCCAAAGAAATTCCCGTGTGAGTGGTGCTGGTGATTGTGGGTACAACGTCGAGCGACCAAGTTTGACGGGCTCTACCGAACCTCTTCGTCGCCGACCTTGCCCTGCGACATCCCGGATTCCAGTTTTGTGCTACGTAAGTTCTACACGATCCATGTCGTCTTTTTATAGAGCTACTCCCTCCTTATCGCTTTAGTTGTCGTCCCAATAGCTGCAGTCAGTTCATTCCTAGTTGTCGTCCCAACTCCTTATATGCTCTTATGTTTCATGAATGTCTAGTATAAAATCTGATTAATAGTGCAATCGTGCAATCAACTATCCTCAATAGTTAGATCTGCATCCTACAGTCGATTCATCTTTTTATTTTACCCTAGCATCCGATTGCATTCTACTTGTTTCCATATATAAAATACACTACACCTCTGCCCCAATATAAATGTCGCTCTGACAGTTTATGGTAGTGTATTTCTAGTACATTTCCATATCAGGAAAGATAACTATTAAAAACCGCATGTACTATGTAATTTCTTTATTTAGAAGTAAATGACGTCAGGGTTATCTTATCAACCACTCCCAATGTTGTACTCTCATTCTTGTGTTCCAAAATTGTATTCCTAAGATTTTCAGTTCCCATAGTTTATACACATTTTTCTTGTTTTTCTTTCTCGGATTGTACGGTTTTTTTTCCTACTCCTTCATTTCTAATTCCTCCGTTCAAAACAAACATTTTCAGTTCATAGCAACGACACCGCCCGATCTAAAATACACATCCTCATGTAATCTGACGTTATCACTGTTACTTACTATATATACTCTTTACTTTAGGAAAAACACACCAAACCGTCATGTCGTCTACAAGTAATCGTGATGGGCAACAAGCACCTGGTATAACTATAAATGTGTTTACTATCAAAATACACATATTTATAACATGTTAATTCCTTTGCATCGTATGCAGAGAATACTGCAGCACCTGATGCTCAGGAACCCCGAGATTCGTCATCCCATGCTGGTACTACGAGTATAAATATGTACCGGGCTCTACTAAATATTTTAGCATTGCGATTGTAGTTTCCTAGTCCAAGTTAACAGTTAATCAATATATGTGATGGCACAATTTATTGATGCTTACACACGCACGATGGGCTCTCTCGCCGCCGGCCACTCCGGCAACGGCGACCACACCCTGCTGCTGCTCACTTCAGTGTCCTCCCCGACGCGTCTCCCTCCACCATCGCCACGTCCCATCCTTCGCGTGTCATGATGACCCCATCGCCCGCAAACCCCTGTCGCCGCCGATCACTCCGGCACTGGCCGGCGCCCACGCCCTGCTGGTGAGTATATGTGATGGCGTGATTTATTGATGCCTACACACGCACGCTGGGCTCTCTCGCTGCCGCCACTCTGGCATCGGTGACCACGCCCTGCTGTTGCTCACTTCAGTGTCCTCAGAAACGTGTCTCCCTCGACCATCGCCACATCCCATCCTTCGCGTGTCATGATGACCCCGCCGCCCGCGAATCCATGTCGCCGCCGGTCACTCCAGCACCGGCCTGTGCCCATGCCCTGCTGGTGGTCACTTCACTGTCCTCCCCGACGCGTCTCCCTCCATCTCCACGTCCCATCGTTCGAGTGCCATGATGACCCCACCGCCCGCAAACCGCTGGCCATTACGGCGTACGTACTCCTACATGCTATGCCCCATATGACATGGCATACCCTAGAAAAAATAGTCCAATATTGTTAACCCCTATCCACTAAGAAATGTTAGTATCATATAGTTTAGAGATGCATGTACATGAGGGTTCATTGCTGCTTATATGATCTCAATTCCGTTTTTTACATTGCCAAATGCATTGCAGATGTCTCGTAATTAATGCAAGATTATATTCATGTATCCGTTATAGTAGCACTTTAGGGTGAGATGCTACCACACTGTCCTCCTAGCCTCGAGACTTGCTCCAAGGTGATATCAGTGGACGCAGATCACCTGATTTATACGTTTTTACTGCATGCGATGCAGTAAAGATCCAATGGAATCACACTATTGGATCTTTACTGCATCGCCTGCAGTAAAAACGTAAGTCACGTAAGATCACCGGTGTGATCTGGACGTCGATCCTCTAACTTAAATGTGGTCACTGCACTGCCAGACCGAACCCTAGCTTTGTTAAACATCGCAAGCTGCCCGCCTCATCTGTCTTGCATCCTCTACCTGCTAATACCGCTGATGTCCATGACTCGCCCTGCCACCAATTCACCTCGAGACGCGCTCCTGCTGATGAAGGTCAGACCAAACCGGCAGTACTGCAGAGGATGAGCACCCGGCGAACCCTCTCTTTCTCTAGCATCGCCAGCTACCGTCTTGCCTGCTTCGCAGCTGGACTGAAAATCCCCTGCAGTACTACGGGTGCTGTAGCACCACTGACTACTGCCTGATGCCTGATTGTAGGGTATGAACAGCAACAAAGAAGTCAACAAGTCGATGCATCGCCCAATATGGATCAAAATGCTGTTGCGACGCAGTGTTCCCACGCTCGTATTTGCCGCACTCGTCCTGAATATGGTAAAACATCATACTTCTTCATCTTTCATACTATTTGTACATGATACTAGGCCTGGTCAGTTGCTAATTTGCTTTAAATGTTTACCGTTAAATGACACTAACAGAAGGAAAGAAGTTTGGAAGAGGGGTGGCTAAAGTACTTAAGGTTTCTAAATTGCGCTATCTAGCATATGCAAATAGAACGAATGATCAGAATCGGAAGCTACAAATTCAGTGGTCCAATAGGTTGGGTGTTGCGGTTGGTCCTAATCAGTGGCACTTTGTCGATGATTTGGTTATTACAGCAAAAAAATGCACCCCTCGCTGGTGTAAGGAAGTGGGCAGAGGTTGGGGATACTTTGAAGAGCGATATAGTGAGAGACATTCTGGTTAGTGTTGTGACACCCCACATAAGTATTTTTTTCTAGCAACCTCTATCTTGTACGTTTATAACAGTGTGATATACAATGTACAGAATGCCTGGGACTTGGAGGACACAGATGATACCAGAAGAAAAATATTGAAGATTGCTGGTGAGCGCTACAAGGGGTGGCGATCAACATTGCATGCCACCTATAAGAAGTATTCGACCGATGAGGAACGTATACAAAACAAGCCTATTGACGTAGCAGATTCCGATTGGTTGGCGCTTATGGACTATTTTGGGTCCAAGCGATTCAAGGTCAGCTAGCTTTCTAATACCTTCATATGCTACAAAAACTATTTGACAACACCCATTCGTGAAATTAATTCTTAAAATTGCAGTCAATAAGCATAACCAATCACGAAATCAAGGTACTCAAAAGACAAAACACTTGCTTGGCTCGAAATCCTACGCCCAACTTAGTTACGAGAAGGTATGAAAACTAAATCATGCTTTTACTTTGCACTACAATCATTCAATCAAATTTTACTTGTATTTGATGTAGCGAGACCCAGAGACCAGAAAAGAACCCGATGACATAGAACTGTGGGAGGCAACCCATGTGAAGAACGGTCAATGGGCAAATGAGCAGGCAGAAGCTATACATGTGAGTAACACTTCAAACAGTCCTCATTTAAATAAATATTTGCAATGTACATGTAACTTTTCTTTTTGTATATAGACCCAGGCACGTGCCCAAATCAACGTCAAGGAAGCTGAGCTGGGAGTCCCGATCCCAGATGAGGACAGAAACAACATCTTCCAGCTTACTTATATATTCGTAACCAGTTCTGGAGGATCACAGTTTCGGGGGCGTGGTTATATGGCTAAACCTAATGTTTCTGAAAGAATGCGTATCCAGATGTTTGACTAGCTCGGCCAGCAAGTTCGATCCTTGCAAAATAGAAATGAAGACCTCAGCTCTCAGGTGCAAGAGTTGGAAGGAATAAATGATAATATGACCTCCCAGATGGATGACTTCATCCAGGCAAATGAACAGCTCAACCAGGAAGTCCGGGCTTTACATGATCAGATGGCAGCCAATTCTGCACGACAAGAAAAGGAGCTAGCAGACATGCGTAGAATGATGGAGAGCTTGCAAAAGCAACAACGGCTAGAAGCAACTCCACAAAAGCCTCCTACTCACACCAAGTCGAAGCTGGATGTTCAAGAAACTATTCCTAGTACTACAACTCGTCACGGTACTATTTTAATGGGTGCAATGTTGCAAACTAAAAAAACTGTAAATAACATCGTCTCGCAACGATGCAAGGGTCCTTGAGCATTGCATCAATTGCTGGATGTTTGTTGTTAAGTCAACAGACGTATCGTGTGCGAATAAATTGATTCTGTTGCCACTAATTTTCAAACCTGATGCATTAGGATTCTAGTGCCGCTAACTATAAAACGTGGCATTAACAGATTATTGCGACGAAAATAAACTATTGCAATAGGAAGCTAGCTATTGCCACAAATTATAAAAAATTACACTACAAACATTTGGCTACGACCAAAAAAGCGTTGCACTAGACTGCTATTGCAACCACCCAGAGAACATCGCATTACGACCCTGTTGCAATAGATTTGAATATCTTGCATTACGAACCTATTGCCACACATCAGAAATCGTTGCAATACAATACTGTTGCCACAGTTTTGAAATCGTTGCAATACCGTACTATTCGCCATGAACGTGAAATCGTTGCAATACTGTATTACTGGCCACGGCTGTGAAATCGTCGCAATACCATATTATTCGCCACGAGTGTGAAATCGTCGCAATACCGTACTATTCGCCACGGAAGTGAAATCGTTGCAACATCGTAGTATTCGCCACGAATGTGAAAACATTGCGATACGATATTATTCGCCATGAATGTGAAATCGTCGCGATATCGTACTATTCACCGCGGATGTGAAAACGTCGCGATACCATATTATTTCCCACGAGTGTGAAATTGTCGCGATACCGTACTATTCGCCATGGATGTGAAATCATTGCAACACCATACTATTTGCCATGAATGTAAAAATGTTGCCATACCGTACTATTCGCTACGGATGTGAAATCGTTGCAACACCGTACTATTCGCCGCGAATGTGAAAACGTCGCGATACCATACTATTCGCCACGAGTATGAAATCGTCACGAAACCATACTATTCGCCACGAGTATGAAATCGTCGCGATACCGTACTTATCTCCACAGATGTGAAATCATCACAAATAACGTACTATTCATTGCAATATGTAAAATCGTCGCAATACGTTAAACCGTTGCAATACCATAATATTTGCCACAAACGTGGATTCGTTGCAATACCATACCTTTTGCCACGAATGTGGCATCGTTGCAACATCGTTATTTTCGTTGCAATATGTTAAATCGTCGCAATACGTTAAACCGTTGCAATACCATACTATTTGCCACGAACGTGTAGTCGTTGCAATACCATACTTTTTGCCACGAACGTGGCATTGTTGCAACACCGTTATTTTCATTGCAATACGTTAAATTGTCGCAATACGAAACCGTTGCAATACCATACTATTTGCCACGAACGTGGAGTCGTTGCAATACCATAGTTTTTGCCACGAACGTGGCATCGTTTCAACACCGTTATTTTCACTGCAATACGTTAAACCGTCGCAATACGTTAAACCGTTGCAATACCATACTATTTTCCATGAACGTGGAGTTGTTGCAATACCATACTTTTTGCCACGAATGTGACATTGTTGCAACACCGATATTTTCGTCGCAATACGTTAAATCGTCGCAATAGGTTAAACCGTTGCAATACCATACTATTTGCAACGAACGTGGAGTCGTCGCAATACCATACTATTTGCCATGGATGTCAAGTCGACACAATAACCTATTGCCACGATTGTTATCGCCACGAGTCGAAAAAACTATCTCGACGTTCTATTTTGTTGCGACAACAACCTATTGCGACAAATTTTGACCTATTGCAACGATTTTTTTGTCGCAATAAACCGGAATCCTGGTAGTGTCGCTACGATCCTTCATCCAACGATTTTCTTAGGTACAAAACACAATCCCTTCCATCTCTAATGCTTCTTTTATTGTGGCATTCAGACGGGGTGTCAGAGATAAGAAGATGCTAGAGAAGCTGGCAATGAAAGAAGTCACCAGCCTCACGGAGCTCCTCAGCCTGGCTGACAAATGCGCCCGGGCTGCAGAGGGCCAGGAAATGCATTCCAAGCCAGCTCTATAGACTAACAAAAAGTTCTCTAAAGCTGAAGCCACTACCACCGGTAGTGGAAAAGAAAAAGAAAAAGTCCAATGGCAAAAAGAAGTTGTCAGCTAGCACACCTATTGCTGCAGCGGCTGCAGCTCCGGGTGGCCGGGGGACCCGCCCCAAAAAGCGACCTCGACCTTCGTCAGAAGACGTTGGCAGTCTAAAGATGTTGTGTCCGATCCACAAAACGGACAAACACAGTCTGGAAGACTGCCGAGAGGTCCAGAATCTTGTCGTGCTCTACAACAAGCGCTGAGAAGAAGCTCCTTTCCACTAGCGACAAGGAAAACAAAAAGTTGACAAGGCTCTAGCTGATACAAAGCTAGGCTTCAAGGACCCCAAGAAGGTCCTTAAGGCTGTGTACAACACAGTCGACGATGATTCGGACGTCTCCAACAACAAGCATCGGAAGACCCTCAACACCATATATGGAGGGTCCTGGGATATCACCTCCAGCCGCGTCCTCAAGACTCTATGGCGAGAGATGGTTGTCGCAGCTCATACTGCCAAGGCAGAACCGCATCGGAAGTGGATGGAGATCCCCATCACTTCTGATGCTACAGACTACATCAAGAACATGATCGGAGCTGGTCAACTGCCATTGATGGTGTTTCCAACCATCAACAATATCTAGCTCTACATGTCTTCGTAGATGGAGGGGCAGCGCTCAACCTCTTGAGCTATGAAGCATTCATGAAGATCTAGCTCCGACTCTCGGACCTTCGCCCCTCACGTCCATTCTCCGGGGTAGGTCCGGGAGCCATCAGCTCTCTCAGATCCATTACACTCCCAATGACCTTCGGGACTCGAGAGACGTACATGTGACACCCGGTTCCGAAAAGGAACCAAGTGAACGCATATGTGTGCCCGGGACGTTCAACACACATACACGAGTGCATCACAAAAGAGTATACGGAAAATTACCACAGCACAAGATTAATTATCAATTTTTATTGCACAAACCATATTATCCTCGAATACAAACTCTAATTAACATTAATGAAAAGTTCAACTAATGCAACGGAAATAAACTAAATAAGCAATCTAAACAGCTAGGCACCATAAGCGGTATGGTATAGCGCAACTCCAATCAACACCACATGCAAAGCTGACGGTAGACACGGTCTAGAACTCCACATTATCACCATTAAACTCCCAATCCTGACCTGCAACTGTTGGGGGATTGCAAGAGTGAGTACATGTCGTACTCAGCAAGTATGGAAAGTATGACATGTGATTGATTCAAATGACGACAATAATAATGGCTAAGTGCTGAAAGTACACTAAAACAATTGAAAAGCAATATATTATATGTATGTGAAGTAAACCCATCATAATCATAAGTAATATCATAATACCAGTCTGAATTCACTACCATCATCAATAATTCAATATTTCACCATTGCCAATAACCATATTCAATACCAGAAATAAATCCATAACCCACCACAACCATAATACCAACCATAACCATCCCAAATACCATCCCAATACTAAGTTCCCTCTAATCATGGAAGTTGTCCAGGTGCTCATAACCGGAAGCACAGCTATCATGATAGTTTTATTTGACTCTGCAGAGTTTGTACCGCTTTACCCACGTGTTTGTGATTTCATCACCCGTCGGCGACTAAAGAAACCTCCCTTATGCCAATTACACTTCCTTTGGTGTATGGCCAATAGATCACAAAATAGCCTTTACAAAGGAATTACTAGCCTATTTAGACCCCATTGAGGTTTCACCGGTGGTGATGTCTCCCACAGAGCACATCTTCAACCAAGGGCCCCCTCTTGAGTCATTCAGATCCCAGGGTAGTCCCACCAATCATCAACAAACCCAATCCGACAACCCCTTCCCTGAGCATCCACAAATGGTCCAAACTGCACTAGCAAAGCCCTAGTTAATCACCTATGCCGCACCCATACTTGGCCTCGTGGTGGCACTGTAGTCCTGGCTTATTTTCGCATAAACCGGTCCTTAGACCTAATGCAAGCAAACCACCATACATCGAACCCATCCACATAACGAGCTTGCTTAGATCACCCATTACCATGTCATATTAACCATTTCATGTTAACCAGAATATTATTAATGCATAATTGAATGTGTAGTATTGTTCTCCCATTCCAATTAATTAAGCGAAGCAAAAAGGTAAAAAGCCCTTCCCGACTCTCTACCATAAATTCCATGCGACAAGGGTGGTCAAACAACACTAGTAAACTTCCTACCATATGATTCCCATCAAATTGACACAAGGATGCAGTTTTGCAAAAAAAAAAACATTTATTTTACAAACAGGATCAATATGCTTCAAGGACACTTGCCTTGCTCTTGGGATTGGTTTGGGTCAAAGCCTTCAAACTCTTGGTGCCGTAGATCCTCTACGACACTGTCTAACGCAAATCCGTCTAATCCACACAATAAACATACAAGACAAGAAACACAATCAAAGAGTGTACAAATATTACTCAATATGTCATGACATGCATGATTAATGCAAATGCAAGGTAGAACCTATTAATAGATTGCCTTTAATGATCACTAATTAGTTCTAATAGATTTTAACAAGTTTATACAGGTTTGGAGTTGATTCAAATCATTTTTAGAATTAATTTGATGGAATTTAACTACGAAAATCAGACTAGTCTGCAGAAGGCCGGACTAGTCCGCACTTCGCAGAACTAGCGAACTAGGGTTTTCTAGATCGACGCAAATTTGGATATTAGGGGTTGAATTCACATAAGGACAAGAGAATAGAAGGCATACCAAGTGTTTAGGACTCCAATGAATCGAGAAACATGGAGGTAGCACTTGAATCTTGATGATCTAGGGTTGGTGATGAACTTGGAGATGAATTGGTGTTGATGAATGAAACTTGGTGGAGATCTTGATCCTCTTTCGTTTCCTCCTCTTCTTCTTCTTGCTTGAGATCTTCTCCTCCCTCCTTGATAGTGGCTCCTCACGAACTAGGGTTTGGGTGGGGTGGAAAAGTGGCAAATAGATGTCAAGCCAAGGGGTGGGGTTGTTTATACAGAGGTGGAGGCTAGGGTTAGATGGATTTCGAGTTTGAGAGGAGTAGAGGCCGGTTTAGAGTCCCACATGGGCTCTAAAAGAGTTAGGAACGACGTCCCTAGACCCACTTAACGTGAAACCCAAGAAACAAGTCGTAAAACAAAAGATCAACTCGGAGTCACGAAATATCGGACAAGTCCGAAAAAGACAGGACTAGTCCGAAGTTGTCCAGAGAGAAAATTGGACAAGTTTGGCCAAAAATCGTACAAGTCCGACTTTAGTTAGAGAGGAAAACGGACAAGTCTGCTGGAACACCAAACTAGTCCGGAAAAGTCCAGGGACTTAGCAAATTTTCAAGGATTCTTGGAATATCGGACTAGTCTGCACAAAATCGGACAAGTCCAAAAGTTTCCAGAGGCAAAATCGGACTAGTCCGCAGCAAAAATAGACAAGTACATTTTTTAGTGAGAGATAAATCAGACTAGTCCACACTTTCCTGCATTTTAAGTGCGGTTTTGTTTCAAATAAATTTTAAATGCCCCAATTCAATTTTAAACTCATTTCTCTTTATGTGAGTTAATGTTAAACATGTATGTAAATGTATGTAGGGCATGATGTATGAAAATGAGGGTGTTACAAACCTAGCCCCCTTAAAATGAATCTCGCCCTTGAGTTTCGACGCGAAAGGGAAGAGATAGGGAAATTCCTTCTTGATATCATCCTCCAATTCCCACGTCGCTTCTTTTTCTATGTGGTGCTTCCATTGAACTTTACAACATCTAAAAACTTTGTTCATTGTGACTCTCTCCTTGGTTACCAAAACTTTGACTGGTTGCTCGACATAAGTCAAATCTGCCTCTAATTCCAATCCTTCCATTGGCACTTGTTCTTCCGGTACTCTCAAGCATTTCTTGAGTTGGGAAACATGAAAGACATCATGTACGTCTGAAAGATGAGTTGGCATCATCAACTTATACGCTACTTCTCCTCTTATGTCCAAAATCTTGAATGGTCCAATGTAGCGTGGTTCTAACTTTCCTCTTATGTTAAACCTCTTATGACCTCTCATCGGTGACACCTTGAGGTAAACAAAATCTCCAACTTCAAAGGTTAATTACCTTCTACTATTGTCCGCATAGCCCTTTTGTCTTGATTGGGCAGCCCTCAAGTTTTCTCGAATTATATGGACTTGCTTTTCGGCTGCTTGCAACACATCCGGACCAAATACTTGAGTTTCTCCTGCCTCATTCCAGAATAAAGGTGTCCTACACTTCCTTCCATAAAGCGCTTCATATGGTGACATTTTCAAGCTTGCTTGGTAACTATTGGTGTATGAAAATTCTGCATATGGCAAGCTTTTGTCCCAACTTTTCCCATCCTTTAAAGCACAAGCTCTTAACATGTCCTACAAAATTTGATTGGTCCTCTCGGTTTATCCATCCGTTTGAGGGTGATATGCCAAACTGAAATTCAACCTCGTTCCCAAAGCTTCATGCAGTTTTTGCCAAAATCTGGAAGTGAATTGTGAACTTCTATCCGAGACTATCTTCTTCGGTACTCCGTGTCGACACATGATATGATCCATGTATATTTCGGCCAATTGTGCAGTTGATATTTGGTCTTCACAGGGACAAAATGAGATGACTTGGTTAAGCGATCCACACTTACCCAAATTGAGTCATACCCGGACTGAGTACGTGGTAACCCAACTATGAAGTCCATTCCAATTTCTTCCCACTTCTATTTCGGGATCTTCAATGTTTACAATAATCCAGCTGGCCTTTGATGTTCAGCCTTGACTCGTTGACACACACACACAATGCCACATATTCATCTCTGCCCTTTTTCATGCTATCCCACCAATAGCAAGCCTTCCAGTCTTTGTACATCTTCGTACAACCGGGGTGAAGTGAGTAAGGTGAGTCATGTGCTTCTTTTAATATCGTCTCCCATATATGCTTCACATTAGGCACAACGATTCTCTTTCCAAGCCATAAGGTACCATGTTCGTCTTCATCAAATCAGAATTCTCTCCCTTCTTCGGTCCTTTCCTTGATTTCCTTGATCTCTTTATCGGTGGTTTGTGCCTCTCGAATTTCTTGCCCCAAGGTTGGGTTTAACTCCATCATCTCCATCTCATTTACAAATCCGAGGTTCAACCTTTCAAACTTCTTACATAACTCAGATGGTAACTCCCTTTGATGAGCTCCAACCATCTCCGTTGCCTCAAATTCAGACCCGTTTGTGTGAAAATATACTTCAAACTCTTATGATCCGTATAAATTTCGCACCTATGTCCAAGGATGTAGTGTCTCCAAATCTTTAATGCATGTTACCACGGCTGCAAGTTCAAGATCATATGTAGGATAATTCTTCTCATGTTTCTTCAATTGTCTCAATGCATATGCAACCACTTGACCTTCTTGCATCAATACACATCCAAGTACTTGTCTCGATGCGTCACAATAAATATCAAAACTCTTGCTTACATCCGGCAATACCAAAACTGGGGTTGTGTCAACCTCTTCTTCAACTCCTTAAAACTTTTTTGACAAGCTTGAGTCCAATGGAAATCTTTTCCCTTCATAAGCAATTTCGTCATTGGCTTGGCTATCTTGGAGAAGTCCTTAATGAATCAACGGTAATATTCAGCCATCCCAAGAAAACTCCTTATTTCCTTACGTTTTGTGGTGGTTCCCACTTCAACACGTCTCTAACTTTTTCGGGGTCAACCGATACTCCTCCTCCTGAGATGATATGACCCAAAAACGACACCTCTCTCAACCAAAACTGACACTTGTTGAACTTGGCATACAATTGATGCTCCCTCAATTTCTGCAACGTAAGCCTCAAGCGTTCCTCATGTTCCTTCTCATCCTTCGAGTAGATCATAATATCATCAATAAACACCACAACGAACTTATCCGAGTACTCCGTGAAGACCTTATTCATGAGGTACATAAAGTACACAGGCGCATTTGTCAAACCAAAAGACATCATGGTGTATTCATAAGATCCATATCGCATTCTAAAAGCTGTTTTGGGTATGTCCAATGGTTTAATCTTCATTTGAAAATATCCTGACCTCAAATCAATCTTAGAGAAGACACAAGCACCCTTCATCTGATAAAATAAATCTTCTATGCGTGGCAAGGTGTACTTGTTCTTGATTGTCACCTCGTTGAGAGCTCGATAATCCACACACATCCTTTGGGTTCCATCCTTCTTGTCCACAAACAGCACGGGCGATCCCCAAGGTGAAGAACTAGGGCAAATAAAACCTTTCTCTAGTTGCTCTTGAATTTGTTTCTTGAGCTCCGCTAATTCCATAGGAGGCATCCTAATACGACCTCTTAGCTATAGGTGCAGTTCCAGATATTAAATCAATAACGAATTCAATGTCTCGATCAGGTGGCATACCTAGCAACTCATCCAGAAAACATCCAAAAATCCACACACCAACAGAATCTCCTCAATTGCGGCACTGTCCATGTGATTCAGCTCCAATTGCTTCGGTGCGGTTTGAGATGCTTCAAATTCTACGGTGACCCCTTCTTCATTAGTCAACTTCACTGTGTTCATGGCACACTCAATAACTCCATTGTGCTTCCTCAACCAATCTATACCAAGTATAATGTCCAATCCTTGAGAATCCAAAACAATGAGATTGGCAGAGAAGTCTAACCCCCTTATTCTAAGGCTTACTTTTGGACATACTATATTTGTCCTCATCTCTCCTCCAGGAGACTTAACCAATAGAGTAAACATCATATGAGAGATAGGCAAACTATACTTGGCAACATATTTTGATGCAATGAATGAATGCGATGCTCCAGAATCAAATAACATAGTCGCGGGGATGGAGTTGGAGAGAAACATACCAATGATCACGTCATCCGCTTGTCGAGCATCCTCCGTAGAGAAATGGTTCACGTTGCCACGAGATAAATTCTGCTATCCATGGTTCCCTTGTGGTTGTCCTCCATTGGGTCTTGGGTTTTGCCTCGGCGCATTGCTTCTTTGACCAAGGCCTGACTTAGGACATTGATGCGCAAAGTGTCCAGCTTCTCCACAAGTATAGCACTTCTTAACTCCACCAGAATTATTAGGACGAGCTTGGTTTTGAGCATTGGCACCAGGATAGTTGGCACGAGGTGCATATGGCATTGGAGGCTTAGGTGCTTGCATGATAGGGCGCTGCAGCAAAAACTGAGTTGGGTGCGGTGCATAACCAGGGCGTTGAGCAGGAATAGAAGAGCCATAATGAGGCGCATTGGGCGGCGCAAAGCGAGGGCACACATTACTTCCTTGTTGCTGTCCTTGATATGGCGGCTTCCTATTTTTGTCTTGTTCCATCTCACAAATCTTTTTCTCAACCACAATTGCTTTGTCCACAAGCTTCTGAAAATTGGCATAATCACAGTTGAGTAGCTGCACTTGGATCTCATTGTTCAAGCCTCTCATGAACAGATATTGCTTCCGGCTATCCCGGCTAACATCCTCAGGCGCATATCTTGAGAGTTGAGTGAACTTATTGAGATATTCACTCATGCTCGATCTTCCTTGCCTTAAGTTCTCAAATTCATGCCTCTTCAAAATCATAATTCCCTCCGGCACATAATGAGAACGAAAACTCTCTTTGAATTTGGCCCAAGTGATCCTCTCCTGATTCTCATGAGCATTGCAATATGAATCCCACCAATCCGCAGATACTCCAACTAGTTGATGAGATGCAAATAAGACCTTCTCCCGGTCACTACATTGGACAATAGCAAGCTTCTTCTCCACGGACTTGAGCCAATCATCCGCGTCCATAGGGTCAGCGGCTTGAGCAAAAGTTGGCAGCCTAGTCCTCATGAACTCTCCCAACTGGTTATGAGGGGGTGGGGGTGGCGGTGGAGGCATGTGGGGTTGATTGTTGTTATTGCAAGCGTGCAGTTGTCCCATAGTTTGTATCATGGTCTGCATGAGCTGGTTTTGCAAAGCCAATAGCTGCTCGATACTCATAGCTCCATGAGCATGTCCTTGTCCATTGTTGTTCTGAGGTGCTCCATGGTTCTCCTCTTCATCATTGCCATCCCTCTGGTTGCGAGTCCTCACCATCTGGAGAAAAGCAATAGGTACGAATTAGAAAACGTCCCCAACTATATGCATCAAGGAATATGAAACTAAACAACTAACTAGCCTACGTGGATATGGCAATGCTAAAGCATCCCAAAATCCTCTATTAAGCACACAAGCAAACAATATATAGCAAACAGCACACCAAACAAAACACATCGATTCCTGAGTGCTCCTATGTGCTCTAAAGTGTCCATTCTATCTAGGCTGCATCCTACGGTCAACCTGTGGCTCTGATACCAATCTCTGACACCCGGTTCTGAAAATGAACCAAGTGAACGCATATGTGTGCCCAGGATGTTCAACACACATACACGAGTGCATCACAAAAGAGTATACAGAAAATTACCACGGCCCAAGATTAATTATCAAATTTTATAGCACAAACCATATTATCCTCGAATACAAACTCTAATGAACATTCATGGCAAGTTCAACTAATGCAGCGGAAATAAACTAAATAAGCAATCTAAATAGCTAGGCAGCATAAGCGATATGGTATAGCGCAACTCCAATCAACACCACAGGCAAAGCTGATGGTAGACACAGCCTAGAACTCCGCATTATCACCATTAAACTCCCAATCCTGACCTGCAACTGTTGGGGGGATTGCAAGAGTGAGTACATGTCGTACTCAGCAAGTGTGGAAAGTATGACATGTGGTTGATTCAAATGACGACAATAATAATGGATAAGTGTTGGAAGTACATTAAAACATTTGAAAAGCAATATATTATATGTATGTGAAGTAAACCCATCATAATCATAAGTAATATCATAATACCAGTCTGAATTCACTACCATCATCAATAATTCAAGATTTCACCATTGCCAATAACCATATTCAATACTGGAAATAAATCTATAACCCACCATAACCATAATTCAAACCATAACCATCCCAAATACCATCCCAATACTAAGTTCCCTCTAATCATGGATGTTGTCCAGGTGCTCATAACTGGAAGCACGACTATCATGATAGTTTTATTTGACTCTGCAGAGTTTGTACCGCGTTACCCACGTGTTTGTGATTTCATCACCCGTCGGCAACTAAAGAAACCTCCCTTATGCCAATTACACTTCCTTTGGTGTACGACCAAGAGAGCACAAAATAGCCTTTATAAAGGGATTACTAGCCTATTTAGACCCCATTGAGGTTTCACCGGTGGCGATGTCTCCCATAGAGCACATCTTCAACCAAGGGCCCCTCTTGAGCCATTCAGATCCCAAGGTAGTCCCACCAATCATCAACAAACCCAATCCGACTACCCCTTCCCCGAGCATCCACAACGGTCCAAACAGCACTAGCAAAGCCCTAATTAATCAGCTATGCCGCACCCATACTTGGCCTTATGGTGGCATCGTAGTCCTGGCTTATTCTTGCATGAACCGGTCCTTAGATCTAAAGCAAGCAAACCACCATACATCCAACCCATCCACATACCAGGCTTGCTTAGATCAACCATTACCATGTCATATTAACCAGTTCATGTTAACCAGAATATCATTAATGCATAAATGAATGTGTAGTGTTGTTCTCCCATCCCAATTAATTAAGCGAAGCAAAAATGTAAAAAGCCCTTCCCGACTCTCTACCATAAATTCCAGGCGACAAGGGTGGTCAAACAACGCTAGTAAATATCCTACCATAGGATTCCCATCAAATTGACACAAGCATGCAGTTTTGCAAACAAAACATTTATTTTAAAAACAGGATCAATATGCTTCAAGGACACTTGCCTTGCTCTCGGGATTGGTTCGGGTCAAAGCCTTCAAACTCTTGGTGCTGTAGATCCTCTCCGGCACTCTCTAACGCAAATCCGTCTAATCCACACAATAAACATGCAATACAAGAAACACAATCAAAGAGTGTACAAATATTACTCAATATGTCATGACATGCATGATTAATGCAAATGCAAGGTAGAACCTGTTAATAGATTGCCTTTAATGATCACTAATTAGTTCTAATAGATTTTAACAAGTTTATACAAGTTTGGAGTTGATTCAAATCAATTTTAGAATTAATTTGATGCAATTTAACCTAGAAAATCGGACTAGTCTGCAGAAGGCCGGACTAGTTTGCACTTCGCAGAACTAGTGAACTAGGATTTTCTAGATCGACGCAAATTTGGAGATTAGGGGTTGAGTTCACGTGAGGGAAAGAGAGTAGAAGGTATACCAAGTGTTTAGGACTCCAATGAATCGAGAAACTTGGAGGTAGAACTTGGATCTCGATGATCTAGGGTTGGTGATGAACTTGGATATGAATTGGTGATGATGAATGAAACTTGGTGGAGATCTTGATCCTCTTTCGTTTCCTCCTCTTCTTCTTCTTGCCTGAGATCTTCTCCTCCCTCCTTGATGGTGGCTCCTCACGAACTAGGGTTTGGGTGGGGTGAAAAAGTGGCAAATAGATGTCAAGCTAAGGGGTGGGGTTGTTTATATAGAGGTGGAGGCTAGGGTTAGATGGATTTTGAGTTTGAGATGAGTAGAGGCCGGTTTAGAGTCCCACATGGGCTCTAAAAGAGTTAGGGATGACGTCCCTAGACCCACTTAACTTGAAACCCAAGAAGCAAGTCGTAAAACAAAAGATCAACTAGGAGTCGTGAAATATCGGACAAGTCTGAAAAGGACCGGACTAGTTCGAAGTTGTCCATAGAGAAAATCGGACAAGTCTGGCTTTAGTCAGAGATGAAAATGGACAAGTCCGCTGGAACACCGGACTAGTCCGGAAGACTTAGTAAATTTTCAAGGATTCTTGGAATATCGGACTAGTCCGCACAAAATCGGACAAGTCCGAAAGTTTCCAGAGGCAAAATCGGACTAGTCCGCAGCAAAAATGGACAAATACATTTTTTAGTCAGAGAGAAATCGGGCTAGTCCGCACTTTCCTGCATTTTAAGAGTGGTTTTGTTCCAAATCAATTTTAAATGCTCCAAATCAATTTTAAACTCATTCCTCTTTATGTGAGTTAATGTTAAACATGTATGTGAATGTATGTAGGGCATGATGCATGAAAATGAGGGTGTTACAGTACAGGACCGAGAAGCTGGTCATTGACATTGTGCACATCAGCTTGCCCTTCAACGCCATCCTAGGCAATCCTGCACTGTACAGGTTCATGGCCGCAACTCACTATGACTATGTGGTGTTGAAGATGCCGACACCTTTGAGCGTTCTCCAGATCCGCGGAGATCGCACTGCGAAAGTCACTGCGTTGGAAGAACTCCCCGCGCTTGCGACAGCGCAAGAGGGAACATCCGGTAAAGAACATGTTGCTTAACCTCCGAGCGCTCGTCACCAAGGCTCAACTTCCGCACCACGCGTGCAACCAAGCGGCGACGACGACGTTCCCATCAAAGTCGTACAAATTTATTCTGATGCTGCCTAGACTACATGTATATCGGGAGGTCTGGATAGGAAATAGGAATTCGCACTCATCACTTTCCTCCAGGCGAATGTTGACGTGTTTGCCTAGCAACCGTCACAAATGCCTGGGATCCATAGTGAGGTGATTGAGCATAGCCTGAAGATTTATCCCGACACATGGCCAATACACTAGAAGCCCTAGAAGCAATCAATCGAGCTGTAGAACTTCATCCGACAGAAAATCAAGCGGCTGCTCAAAGTTGGTTTCATCCAGGAGGTTCATCATCCAAGATGGCTGGCAAACCCAGTCGTCGTACCCAAGGCCGGCGGGAAGCTTCAGATGTGTATCGACTACACCATTTTGAATAAGGCATGTCCAAGAGATCCATTTCCACTACCTAGAATAGATCAGATAGTGGACTCCACCTCCGGGTGTTAGCTATTGTGTTTCCTAGATACATATTCTGGTTACCATCAGATCCAAATGTCTAGGGAAGATGAAGAGCATACTGCCTTCATAACCGTAGATGGATTGTATTGTTACACTGCCATGTCATTCGGTCTCGAAATGTTGCTTCAACTTTTGTGCAAGCGATGCCCAAAACATTTGGAGAGCTTATTAGGGACTTGGCGGTAGTATACGTCGATGACTTTGTGAAGGTGAAGAACAAGGAGTCACTCCTTGACAACCTGCAAGCCGTCTTCAACAAGCTGCGCATCACGCGCACCAAGCTGAACCCGGACAAATGTGTCTTCTGGGTTACCTCCAGGAAGCTCCTCGGATTCTTGGTGACTCATCGAGGAATTGAGGAAAACCCGGGGAAGATCAAGGCCATTGAAGACATGCGGCCCCCAGCCCACATCAAGGACGTCCACAAGCTAACCGGATGTCTAGCTGCGCTTAGCCGTTTCATCTCAAGACTGGCGGAGCGAGCACTTCCCTTCTTCAAGCTCTTTAGGAAGACCAGGCCATTCTATATGTCCGAAGAAGTAGAAAAGGTGTTCTAAGAGCTTAAGAATCTCCTCTCCACACTACCAATCCTGGTAGCTCCGAACGCTGGTGAGCCTCTACTGCTTTACATTTCTGCAACAGCAGTGGTTGTCAGCATGGTCCTGGTCGCCGAAAGCCCGTTGCCATCTCTAGTTCTGGAGCCCAGACCCCTACGGGAGGGTCCAAAGTTACCTGAAGGCGAGTCTGGGTCCCAGCCCCCAGGCATGGATCTTCAAGGAGAAATTCCAGAGGATCAACCTCTCTCATCTGAGGGAGTTCGCAAGGCTGAACAAGAAGATCTGGACCCCCCGGGAGGGTTTGGGTTGAACAAGAAGAAGTTTTGGACCGCCTCCGGGAGTGTCCTAGAAGATCAACAGGAAGGTCTGGACCCCTCCGGGAGGGTCCGGGTCGATGAAGAAGGAGCTTTAGGCCCCCCCAAGAGGGCTCGGACTGTCCAGTGCCCTACTTCATCAGTGAAGTACTTCACTGCCCTAAGACTCGATACATTGAGGTGCATAAGCTGCTCTATGCAGTTCTTATTGCCTCAAGAAAGCTTCGTCATTACTTCCCACAAGATATCAGTGGTAACCTCCTACCCACTGCGTGCCATACTGCACAATCCCAACTCTACTGGGTACATCGCCAAGTGGGCGGCGAAGGTGGTAGAATTCGATCTCGAATTGCCGCGACAAACTATCAAGAGTCAAGCATTGGCTGATTTTGTGGCGAAGTGGACACCTTCTTCATCAAATCCTGGGGTCCCTAGTGAGCAGAAGCCAGAACCCAAGGTCCCGGTCTTCACCGAGCCTCACTAGACCCTCTACTTCGACGGCTTTGTGCAAAAGCAGGGGACGGAGCTAGATTACTTCTCCTCACTCCGATCGGGGAGAAGATCAAATACATGGCGCACCTTGATTTCAAGGCGACCAACAACATGGCGGAGTATGAAGCTCTCATTCATGGGATCAAGGTGGTGCTTTCATACGGCGTCAAACAAATGCTAGTGAAGGGTGATTCGCAGCTCATTATCAAGCAAGTCAAAGGTGAATGCATCTGCAACAATCCTCAACTCGTTGCTTATCTCCTTGAAGTCCGGAAGCTCCAGAAAGACTTCCATGTCCGCGACCTCTGCCATGTCCAACGTCTCAACAATGCTGAAGCTGACGAACTCTCGACAAAGGCTTCAAGCAGAGCTCCGGCTCTTGACGGAGTTTTTGTTCAGAGATTGTCAAAACCAACCGCTCAGCCTGCCAAACTGAGCGAAGGGGGCGAGTTCAGCACCTTGAAGCTGCTAGTCCCGGTGGCCCTGTTACCATAGTGTCCACCAAGGGTCGTAGGTGCTGAAGGAAGCTCCAAACAACCCAACACGCAAGACTCAGAAACTCAAGTTAGCTCCAATGCATGGATCTCGAAGATCCGGAACAACATGAAAAACAATGTCCTTCCTGAAGACGGCGTATCTACTGATTAGATCCTCAGATTTGCTAAAAGATACACGCTGGTAGAAGGGGATCTCCACCGGTGCGATGCCAACGGCGTCCTAATGCGAAGAAGGCCGCGAACTCCTCGCGGAGATCCATGGAGGCGACTGTGGGAGCCACGCGTCTTCCCACGCGCTGGTCGGTAAAGCCTTCCGGCATGGTTTCTACTGGCCTACAACACTCCAAGATACAGTCGAGTTGATGAAAAAGTGTCAAGCGTGCCAATTCCACGAGAAAGAAACTCACACTCCGGCTCAGTTACTGCAAATGATACCTCCTACATGGCCATTCGCTGTGTGGGGGATGGACTTTTTGGGACCTTTTCCAAAAGGCGTCGGAGGTTACAGGTTCCTTTATGTCGCCAACGACATGTTCACCAAGTGGCTGGAAGCTACTCCACTTGTGACAATCAACAAGCAGTCTGCTATCAAGTTCTTGAAGTCCATAGTCTGCGGATTTGGAGTTTCGAACAGAGTCATCACTGACAACAGAACCCAATTCACAAGTGCAGCTTTCTAAGAGTATTGCGAAGGCCTCAGCATACAAGTCAGTTACGCATCAGTAGCTCACCCGACAAGTAATGGCCAAGCTGAGAGAGCAATCGCATAAATATTGAATGGAATCAAGATGCACACATATGAGTGCCTGATGAAACACGAAGCCAACTGGATTATGAAGCTTCCGTCTGCATAACTAGAGAGACCCCTTTCTTCTTGGTGTACGGAGATGAAGTGGTCCTTCCTCCGGAGATCACCATGGGGTCACTCTGGGTCTGGACCTTCAACGAATCCATTAAGGAATAGCTCTGGCGTGAAGACATTGAACTCATCGACGAGGGAAGGGGCCAAGCAGTTGTTCAGAATGCACGTTATCGATAGGCTCTCCGCTGCTATCATTAAAGGCATGTGCGCAACCGACAGCGCGAGGAAGGCGATCTGGTGCTGCGGAGAATACTAACTCGTGAAGGGATGCACAAACTGTCCCCCAGCTGGGAAGGTCCCTTCTGAGTGATCAAAGTATCCCATCCCGGATGCGTTTGCTTGGCAACTAAGGATGGGACCAAGCTTCCCAATCCTTGGAACATCGAGCACCTCCGTAAGTTTTATGCTTAGTTTCAAGAGGTGAGTTTGTAATTACACACAATGTAAGTTATTGGGTCTATACGCAGAGTCGGGTAGGTCCTCTGGGAGAACATCCGGACCCCTCCATGAGGGCTTGGGCAGTTCAGGCAACATTTAACCCAGTCCCTGTACTGAAAATGTGGCTTACCTACCGTGGGAGAGAACAAGATGTATAGCACATTTAGCCTGGTTCCGTGCCCTAAGTGTGTCCTTGTCTCCCATGTAATCCGTACCTATAATGAAATACATCATTGTGCAAAAGATGACCCCACGTGCATTAATTTTGTACGGGCTCATTTTCTATTATCATATTTTCCTTCTGGTCTATAACGAAGTTGTGCAATTCTATTTGAGCTTTAGCCCAAATTTTTTCATATGTTCTTTAAGTTACATTGTCAATTTTTTCGGATCTTAGCATTGCTAGATGGTCTACTCAACTGAATGCCAAAGCTATTAGGTCCGGAGTGCGCTATCGGCTTTGCCTGGTCAAGCACCCTAAGTACGCCACTCTACCTACATTCCGGCGGGCCTTAGTAGAGCAGGTCAAGAAGGCATTCAGATCTGGGGAGATTGCAGCAATATACTTGTAATCATATTGAGTTCCTTCGGATATAAAATTCAAATAAGAATAGTAAGCCACAAAAGAGTTATAGACGAGAGGATGAATTTTATGGTATTTCTTGTCTTTGATGCACAGGAAAAATGAAAACTCATGATGATTGTGGCCGATGCAGGAGCTACTCAGCTCCGACATTCCTAAGGCGGCCCGCCGTCGATGTTTCTAACGTTGAAAGTGGGCATCCTCGGAGCTAACAAGCTGTGACAACTCCCATGAGGGCCCGCCATCGACATGAAGCATAATGATGATTCAAGCGAAGATGGTGAAGTAATCACCCTGAGGGGATTTGCTCTCAACGTATTCTACGTTGATGGTGGATATCGTCAAAGCCAGGAAGCACCGACGATCCCATGGGGCCCCGTTGTTGACGTTTGATGCATTGACTGTGGGCGCCGTCAAACCATCCAAGCTCCGACAACCCCAGGGGGCCCGCGTTCGACGTTTCTTGCGTTGACAGTAGGTGCCGTCGGACCTACCAAATTCTGACATCCCCAGGGGGCCCGCCGTTGATGTTTCATGCGTTGACAGTGGGTGCCGTCGGACTTATCAAGCTCCAATACCTCCCAGGAGGCCTATCATCGATGTCACAAAGGGTCCCTAGAGATGTCGGAAGTAAACTTCGGACCTAAAAGCTTTCGAGTCCTCAACACATTGTCAAAATATTTTGGTACATGTTCGCAATCAAATTGTGTACATCTACCCGGGGGCCAATGAGATAAAGGACAATTCATTTAATACAAACATAAAATGGAATTCATTCATTCAAAGAGTGGATTTCATTCATCGGAAGTACTGGATTACAAAATGAGGATTGCAGTGAAAGGCAAAAGAGAAAGATCCTAGCTACTGGAGGCTCTAAGTCCTGTGGATGAACGAGGCAACCTTCTCGACAGCTTCTTGGATGCTGTCCCTAGCAGCATCTTCCTCTTCGACAATGGGCCCTTTGAAGACTGGATCTATAGAGAGTTGGGGGTCTCGTCTCTTGTAACACAACAAAACATATTCGGTGATGTTCTTGGCCAGTTATTTCCCCCTGTCTAGAGCTGTTCGGTGCTGACGTCACCCATCGCGTCGAGTTTGCTGCTAGTAGAGCTAAGTGCCACTAGTGTTTGGTCCAGCTCCGGTGCTGGCTTCCTCAGACGTACCGGACTGAAGCCAAGCGGCACCAAAGCTCTGTCAGCATGCCCCAAGAAGTCCCAGACCTGCCAGGACTCAGTCGCCCTCACATTTTTCAGCTCCTCCAGTGAACTTCTGGCCGCCGCAAGCTCCGAACTCTCCCTGGTGATTCGCTCTACCTCTTTGGCACGTTGTTGAATGCTTTCAGCCACTTGCCTTTCGCGGTCAGCGAGCTCCACCTCCTAGAGGTGAAAGCGGTTTCGCCATTCGGCCAGGTCCTTCTCCCTGCCTCTCACTTTTCCCTCTCAAGTGGCAACATCAACCTCTCTTTTGGAGAGCTCTTGCCCCAGCTTTCAGTGCTTCTCCTCCCCCTGCTTGCACCGCTGATCAAATTTCCTTGTGCGGTCTGCCAAGTTTTGCTCTCCTAGAGTCAATTTCTGGGCGAGCCCCCCCTCTCTCTTCAAAATATCCTCCTGCATCTCCAGAAGTTTCTCTTCCCCCTCTTCGAGGTCCCCTCGAAGCTTTAGGAGAATTTCATACAGCGTGTCGCGGTTGTCATGACGGTTGTCAGGAGCCTCACTGATTTTCCTAGCGTGCTCGAGAATCTCTCGACTTTTGCATCGAGAGCCCTGATGGAGGCCTCCCTTTCCTCCAGCAACTGGCCCCAGTATTCCTTTTGGGCCTTCTCCTTCTCGACCCACTCTGGTTGGTCGGCAAGCCTTGTCTGTGCCAACTTGGTCTCGAATTGAAGTCTGTTGCACCAACACCTCAAGTTCTGGCACTTTTTTTGAAGGACATTGCTGTCATGGTCGAAGGCGAGCTGGATATGACGGAGACTAGTGTAGGCGTTGTCGATAGAAAACACTAAAGGAATAGGTTCCGGGCCCGCCGGAGTCATCTCCGTCGGCTCCAAGGAGACTTCAACCACAAAAATTGGGTCCCACGCCACAAGTGTGATCCCCTGCGGTCCTGCGGCACTAGGGCCGCCCCTCGTAAGCTCTTCTTCTTCTATCGATGACGACGAGGGTCCCACCATAGGAACTTCAACCTCCGGGGCTGACACCAAAGGTCCCCTCGCCAGATCTTCAACCGACGGCCTAGAAGGTGGAGGGCCCGCCGCTGACTCCTCTGGGTGCTTCGGCTCAGACATGTGCGCCTCCGGAGTAATCGCCTCCGGGGCGAACGTTAGAGCTTCATCTAGAGCCCCCACCTCCGCTGGCTCAGGCACCAGCACTTCCACTACATCTGGCTCAGGTGCTGGAGCTTCAACAATCTCTGGCACGTAGGCTAGAACTTTGGGCACCTCTGGCTCGATAGCAGGATCATCAACAACCTCTGGCATAGGAACCAGAGCTTCAGTTCTCTCCAACTCAAACGTCGGAGTTTCCTCCATCTTCGTCTCCTGCACCGGAGCTTCATCCGCCGGCGCTCGGTCGCTGGCGCATCTTCATCAACTTCTCCCCCGTGGTCAGGCACTACCACGGGAGTTTCTGTCTCTCTTCTGGATCTAGGTCCACTACAGCTGGCGCCGAAGTTGCCTTGTCCTTTGCCACCATTTGGGGAAGCACAGGGGTTGACGCCGGAGCATCCGCACGCTCAGCCCCAGTCACTGTAGCAAGTGTCGAAGCCTCGGACTTCTTTCTTGACACCCTGGAAACAAAAGATCAGGAAAATTAAAAACATGATAAAGATAAGATTGGTACCTCAGAGTTAGATGAGAATGCTTACCTGGGAATGCTACCGCCCCAGTCGCCGTGGAATTTCTTCTTCTGAGGCCCGGAATTAGAGCCCACAAGATCTAGTGAGACAAAGACCTTAGACCTTGGCTAGGAGCTAGCCGCTGCAGCTGGAGTCTTCTCAGCCGGGACCTCCCTTAGCTGGGAAGGATCGGCGGATCAGAGCATGCAGCTGGCACCGGAGCCAGGGTTGATTTGTCGGAGCTTGCACTCCTCAAGGATGTAGGCACCGAAGGAGGCGTGGCCACTGAAGATCTGCTTCACTGGGGAGAAGGGGCTGTTGAAGTCGGAGCCGACCTGATGGAGCTCCCATCAGCATACCTCAACTTCCTCTTCCGGCTGGAAGATTTGGTCAGCTCCTTGCCCTTGCCGTTGCCATCATCATCAACTTTCTGGATTGGACCAGCTGGGGGCCACCCTCTCCAAATCTCCGAGAATTGCAACCCTAGAGGTACTGCGTCTCTCGACCACACCGAGGTCGTCCAGCACTAGCATTCTCGTCCGGAGCTCCCTAATGATCTCTGGAACCATGTTCAGAGGTAGGAAGGCAGTCGGCGGAGCTAAGGCATCTCGGGAGATAGCTCCGTGCTAAACTTCTTAAAATGGAGCCCATGCGATCAATTTCCTGGTCTTCAGCAACGCCCACCTATTCACCAAGAAATTGCCGAAGACCATCTGAGGGGTCTCTCCTCCCTCTATGCATTCTTCGTTCCTTTCCAGGACGGGCTTGTACGCTTCTGATAGCTCCAACACTACGTTCCAGGCGTCGGTGTTGACATTGGGAAGGCCTTTGGGTAGCTCCAATCTCCCGCACTCCTCGACAGCGATGGTCACCTAGTCTTTCTTCCAGTCATCCCATTTCTTGGAGGGGAAGGATTTTAAGTACTTGAAGGGGCAATTTTTGCGCATCACGAAGTAGTAGAAGCAAATCAGCTCTGTCCCCTTCCCGGTGGTGTGGATCGTGAAGAAGGTCCGTAACAACTCTATGCAGAGAGGCACGCCAACCCACATCTCACAGAAGTGGACAAAGGTCACTACTAGCAAGAGTGAGTGAGGGCCGAGGTGATGAAGCTAGAGGCCGTAGAAATCCAGCAGCATCAATAGGAAGGTTGAAAAAGGTGGCATCAAACCACCATGGCGTACGCTGAGAAGTACACCATCTCTCTGGCATGCTGCTTCTTGAAGGGGAGCATGCCAAAGCGCA
Organism: Tuctoria greenei; assembly: GCA_036927565.1. NCBI lineage: Eukaryota > Viridiplantae > Streptophyta > Magnoliopsida > Poales > Poaceae > Tuctoria > Tuctoria greenei. Next base: position 145,279,922 of record JAYESD010000002.1, read on the forward strand.
TGTTGCGGTTGCAAGAATCACTGGACCAAACCATGTAGGTCCTGACCCTCGACAGATCTTCATTGGTCTTGATCCTGCTGCGGGGAAGACCCAACTCCATTGCTGCAAAGTGGAGCGAATGTTTTAAAGGCTACGCGAAGGTTGGGATGCTCTAAGCGCAAGTTCCATTGAAAGCGTAAAGAGTCCTCAAACCATGCGGGCTTTCCTTCTTAAGTAAGCCTCCGCAACGCTTGGATGGAAACCATAATAAGATCAAGATCACGTTTTCAAAAATCTACCCTGCCAATGACAAATGGTCCTAGGTCCACTTTGGCAGAAATGCCGAAGTTATTACCCTAAGTGAACTGTTGTGATGATGGGAAGATGGAAGCCCGAGGGCGGCGACCTGACAAGGCGCACGGTACCGATACAGTTTTCACATTGGGAACCGGCGACCTTCAATTGCTTGAGATCCGCACGCGAGGATCTCACCTGTCGCATTCAAAAGAAACCACACGGCGATGGTTTAACAGCGAACCATCACCCCAACGGCACATCAGAAGACCCTTTAAGCTGCAGTGCGGGAATCGAAGATGGCCCCACCTTTGGTAGAATAGCTTAACCCAAAGGGTTTCTCTCATAGGTAGGCCTGGGGGCCACTATCGGTTCCTTGCATGTCGGGTACCCCATGATACCACAAAAAATGCTAAGGAGTTCCACCAGTCCGAGTTAAAGACCTCCGAAGGATACACGTGTTACACAACACTTGACACACCTCCCTCATTTGGGTAGCTCCGGCACTGCCATGTGTAACACAATGCCGGACCTAACTCCCTTCAGAGGGAAACTCTGATCTTGCCACATGTTATGTGACCCCAGACCTAACCCCCAGTACAGGGAAGCTCCAGTGCTACCACGTGTATAGTAACTCCAGACCTGCCTCCCTACGATGGGAAGCTCCGAAGCCGTCACGTGTCGAGCCTCCAGACCTAAGACTGCAATGAAGAGGCTCACGGATCTCCAACGGCGCGGACATTCAAGAGACAGTTAAATCTACAGTTACAAGACCTGATTATGTGTCATTAATGGCATATTATTGACACACAATCAGAGGACCCTTAACAATAGTAACGCCGCCATTAAGGCGCGTTATCATGCTGTTAATTGCCCTTAATATCCACAGATCGTGTATTAGGCAGTAAACTACTGCCAAAGCCACATGTTTGGCCAGACTGATGTAATGGTCAATCCATAGACTATAAAAGGGTTGCGTTGCACGATACATAGACAACGATGCTCACACGCTCACAAGCGCTATACACTCATACATACAACAACTAATCCCATGGAGTAGGGTGTTATGCTCAGGCGGCCCAAACCACATAAAATCATCGTGTCACTATCTTGTTCGTAATCTCAAGCACGCCCAAATACTCAAGAACCTCTGCGGGCTACAATCTAGTAGTACCGGGGAAAGTGTGGATCGCACACTTTTACACCTACTATTTGCCACAGTTGTGAAATCATTGCAGCAACATACTATAGCCACGAATGTGGAATCGTTGCAATACCCTTCTATTCGTTGCAATACGTTAAATTGTCGCGATAAGCTAAATCAAAGCAATAATGTAGTATTTGCCATGAATGAGAAATCGTTGCAATCACATACTATTACCATGAATGTGAAAATATTGATATACCATGCTATTCGTTGCAATATGTTAAATCATCGCAATACGCTAAATCGTTGTAATAACATACTATTTGCCACGAATGTGAAATCATTGCAATACCATTCTATTAGCCATGAATGTGAAATCGTTGCAATACCATACTATTTGCCATGGATGTGAAATCATTGCAATCCCATGCTATTCTTTGCAATACATTAAATCATTGCATTATGCTAAATCATTGCAATAACGTACTATTTGCCACGAATATGAAATCGTTACAGTACAATACTATTTGCCATGATTGTGAAATTGTTGCAATACCGTACTATTCGTTGCAATATGTTAGATTGTCGCAATACGTGAAATTGTTGCAATAGAATACTATTTGACACCGATGTGAAATCGTTCCAATACCATACTATTTTCTATGGATGTCAAGGTGTTGCAATAACCTATCACCACGGGAATTATTACGACGTTTCGTAAAACTATTGCCACACACATTTTCGTTGCAACAGTGACATATTGCGATGAAATACAACCTATTGCGACAAAATTTTTTGTTGCGATAAACTGGAATCCTTGTAGTGGATGCAGTCTTTCCGACAAACCGTAGAACAGAACCTCTGGCAACAAGAGGAGGAAAGGAGGCAGGTGGAATGGCAAAGGACCGCGATGGAGGCCATGATCCATTCCGAGGCAGCCTGGATGGCACAGATGCAGGACACAATGGAGGTAACAAAATGAAAACTAAAGTTGTCATTAATTTAGCATAAATGACTTACTAATGCGTAACATCTAATGTTTGCAATGATAGGTCATGGCTCAGGCGCAAGGTCTGGGGATCCAGCTATCGCCACTACCGGTCGTTCTAGGCGGCCCTTCTTCTAATGGTTAGGTAATTTTTTATGTCAACTTCACAATTATAGTTTTATCTCAACTTAGCTATAAATAGAGCGAGGAAAGAGAGTTAAAGTGAGAGATAATTAGATAGAGTGAGAGATAGAGTTAGAAGAGGGAGGAAGATGGAGGGAAAGGGATAGCGATCGGGAGATAGAGTAGGAGAGAGAGAGAGATTGAGATGGAGAGGGAGCAATGGAGAGGGAGAGAGAAAGAGATTGTGATAGAGGGAGAGGAATGAAGAGTGAGAGGGGGATTTAGATGGAGATAGAGGGAGAGGAAGGGAGGGAGAGGGGAGGGAGAGAGAGAGATTGAGATAGAGAGAGGGGATTGAAGAGGGAGAGAGGGAGGTGTAGATGGAGATAGAGGGAGAGAGGGACATGTAGAAGGAAATAATGGGAGAGAGGTAGATGTAGATGGAGATAGAGGGAGAGGAAGGGATGGAGAGGAGAGTGAGAGAGAAATAGATTAAGATATAGGAATGAAGAGGGAGAGAGGGAGATGTAGATGGAGATAGAGAGAGGAAGGGAGGGTGAGGAGAGGGAGAGAGATAGATTGAGATAGAGAGAGAGAGGGGAATGAAGAGGGAAAGAGGGAGATGTATATCGAGATAGAGGGAGAGAGGGAGATGTAGATGGAGATAGAGGGAGAGGAAGGGAGGGAGAGGAGAAGGAGAGAGAGATTGATTGAGATAGAGTAATGAAGGGGGAGAGAGGGAGATGTAGATGGAGATAGAGGGACAGGAAGGGAGGGAGAGAGATGTTGTTGCATTTCTATTCCAACTTTAAGTTTCATGAATTGCAGGGTTCGAGATGGCTTCTCATACTCTGTCGCCTTCATTACTGCCACCTGGAGTGAGGCGCGACGATGACTTTGGTGGCTTCGGAGGTCGCTTCGGAGGTCCGACGAGTGAGTGAGTCCTTGTTCGATTTGTTGACGATGATGTGATGTATTAATGTTGTAATGATGATGTGTATAGTGTCTGTTGTGATGTATTGTTGATAATATGTCTGTTCTATGCTTCGGGCCATCGAGCCCGGTAGCATTTTCTATTTTTATAAAAATAACAACCTTATTTGCGACAACTTTTTATATAGTACCGTCTCAAATAAGGCTTCTAGCCGTCGCAAATTAACCTGTGTTATTTGCGACTGTTGGGCCATCGCAAATAGGTCTGAAATTGTGACATCGGGCCGTCGCAAATAGTTTTATGGGGCCCATTTGCCTGGACCCGGGCTACAGTTTGCAACGGCCCGAACGTCGCAATTAAGTGCCTATTTGCAATGGCCGGGCCATCGCAAATAGACCAGTGGGGCCCAACCCTGGGCCCGGGCCATAGTTTGCCACGACCGTTGCAAGCCGTCGCAAATAAGCTTATTTGCGACGGTGGCCATCGCAAATAAGCTTAATTGTGACAAGACACTTGCGACGACCAAAAACCGTCGCATATAAGGAAAACCATCGCAAATTGCTTATTTGCGACGATTTTCTGCTTATTGCGACGGTTGCGGCCGTCGCAAATCGTCGGGATTCCTATAGTGCATATTGTGTATTTTTTTAAAAAAATCTCTCTTCACCAAGTATGATTGGAGTACTATAGTATATTTCCAATCTTATTTTCGTAGTCGACACAGGGACATAATATATCATCTATCTTTTGCATTTCGCATGTCTCTTGGATGTTTAGATAGAGCTTGCAATATTTTAAATGTACGTAGGATCAGACCTTGCCATATTGTACATACGCTCGATCCATCTTCTACGTGACACTGTAAAATAGAAGAGTCAGAAATTTTGGTACCCCAACGGTGTAGTTTCAGCGAGTTGCTATCCATTTTTGTAAAATCTAACATTAGAATCTTATTCTCATGTAACTACTATATTTAACAGTTACTTTTCAACATGTCACATGATACACTAAAACAAAAAATAGCAGTTTAACCTAACACATTTAAATGTTCATCACATATTATAGTATGGTTATAACAATATTTAAAACCTGACAAAATACATGGATATTCCACACGTATGACGACAAACATAATACTATTGCAAGCAAAATGTTGGTGCTAGGCGTGGTGGGAGGGGGGTTGTGGGTAGGGCAGAGGGTCAGGGGTGGTCGGTAGGGGGATTGTCGGGGAGGTCAGGAGGTGGCAGAGGTGGTCGGGGGGGGGGGGGGGGGTTGCAAAGTTCATCGAGAGGAGGCGGAGTGGCACCCAGATATTTTGGCAGCCTAACGGCGTAGTTTTATACACCAGTGAGTTAGGGTTTGCGGGGTGCACCGAAAATCATTATATGATGCCATCCTCACAGGCAGTCGGCGTAAAAACCACATCTGATATTGACCATTATCATAGACGATTTTTTAGATTGACCACATGTGAAAATATATGGATTTTCAGGGAGTCGGTGTTCGAAACCGCATGTGATAATGGTCAATATCACACACAGTTTTTAAAGCCGGCCGCATGTGAAAATCAATATCTTTTCACATGAGGTTTTTTGTTATGAACCGCCTGTGATATTCTATTATCATAGGCGGCTGTTATCACACGCCACATAGATTGGACATCACAAGCGTTTTTTAATGAGGACCGCCTGTAAAAGAAATAGGAGACATTTGAGGAAAATGCTTTTGTAGTAGTGAGCTTTCCCATACGAAGCACAAATTCTACAAAACATGCAATTGGAGTTCAAAATGAGGTCAGTTTCGCAAATGCCCCTAGACATAATCTCTCCTCTCAAAATGATTATCATTTTGTGCCTAGGCACCCAGAAGAGATGAAAAGGTTTGGTGCACAGTAAATAAGGATGAACAAGAGATAGATAAAGATGTATTGTAAATATTGAGGAATAATTTTTAGATTTTAGAATGGCAAGTAAATTGAAGCGAATGGAGTATTTTACTAAAGAACGTTGACCAGGAGATGAGGAGTGGTCGTGGGAAGGCACAAGGGATGATTCTCGACATTGCCGTCTAATTCTTTAGCTGGGAACTGCAAAGGTAGCCCATTCTACATTTGAGAAGAGCTGCTATTACCTCACGGGCCTGATTGGGCCTAACTGAATTGTGTTATTGAACCAACACCTATTCTTCTAGTATTCTACAGGAAAACATAGTTATCTTCGCAAAAAAAAAACATATTTGAAAAGAGAACATGTAGAACGAACAAGTTCACTACAAATAGCATAACATATGCCACATAAGCATGTACGCGACAGTAATATAACACTATAAGGAAAATACCGTTGCAAATAAGCAATTTGCAATGGCTTTTCGTATTTACGATGGCTTCTAGCCGTCGCAAATAAGCTTATTTGCGACGGCTCAAAGTGTCCGTCGCAAGTTATCGCCAGGGGGTTGGTGGGCCCCGCAGCGGTATTTGCGACGGCCAGGCCGTCGCAATTAAAGCTCTATTTGCGATGGCCAAACCGTCGCAGATAAGTTCAGCCGGCAGGGTCCCCGTGTCATCCCCCGGGACCCACGCCCCTATTTGCGACGGCCTAGCTATCGCAATTAATGCTTATTTGCAACGGCCGAGATCCTTATTTGCGACGTACTGTATAAAAAGCCGTCGCAAATAAGGTTTTTTATTTTTTAAAAAAACATAAAATACTAACCGGCTCGATGGCCAGAATCACAGAACAGGCAGTATAAGCATCACAACACATCAGAACAGTCTTAAAACACATCACAACACATCGTCGAAACATGGCACCAACATCAACAAACTAAACATGGGCTCACTCGCCCGTCTGACCTCCGTAGCCACCTCCGTAGCCACCTCTGGAGCCACCTCTGAAGTCGAAGTCATCGTCGCGCCTCATTCCAGGTGGCGGTAGAGACGGCGATGGTGTTTGTGCAGCCTTCGCGGATCCCTGCAATTAATGAAACTTAGAGTTAGAATATAAATGCATCAACATCTGTCTCCCTCCCTTCCTCTCCCTCTATCTTCATCTAGATCCCCCTCTCTTCCACTCTCTTTTCATTTCTCTCTTTCTCTCTCCCTCTATCTTTCTCTCTCACTCTATCTTTCTATTGCTATCCTTTTCCCTCTATCTTCCTCCCTCTATCTCCACCTACATCTCACTCCTTCTATCTTCCCCTCACTCTATCTCCATCTATATCTTCCTCTCTCTCTTCATTCCTCTCCTACTCTATCTAACTATCTTTCACTCTTTCTTCTGTCTCTCTCTTTCTTCTATCTCTCTCTTTCTTCTATCTCAATCATTTTATTCTATCTCACTATCTCCCTCTTTCTTCTATCTCAATCTTTTTATGCTGGAGAAGAAGGATTACATAGAAAATTACCTGACCCGCAGAAGAAGGATCGCCTAGAAGGACCGGTAGTAGTACCGGTAGCTGGATCCCCAGACCTTGCGCCCGAGCCATGGCCTGTCATTGCAAACATTAAATTCTATCTATTAGTAAGTCATTTACGCTGAATTAATGAGAACTTTAGTTTTTATTTTGTTACCTCCATTGCTTCCCTCATCTGCGCCAACGCTGCTGCCTGGGTTTGGATTGTGGCCTCCATCGCGATCCTTTGGCGTTATGCTTCCTCCTGTCACAAGAAGAGGGACTGCATCTCAATGTCCCTCTGCGAGGCGCGACGACCAGTCATGCCCACTGAAGAAGCCTGCGTGGAGCTGCCTCTCGCAAGTCTCCCCGCCCTCGAGTTGACATCTCCATCGAGTATGGCGAGCCTATAAAAAAGAGAGTCAGTAATATGAAATTGAAATATCTTGAATACTTTGAATTGAAAATGATAAAATGACTTGTAAACTCACCTTCCTTGTGCTTTTCCACCACCGCTTGCATACGCGACTTGAGGATCGATTGGTTGACGTTCCCAATTGAAATCTTCGCCGTGTATCTTCCTAGCCTCCTCCCCGTACATAGCCTGCAAACAAGAAAACCGTGTAAGTTCAACAATCTATATAGTTATATTTAATATGAATGATTTATAAACTTACCAATCGCTCGGTTGCAGCCTGACTGCACCCCGTCAGCTGAGAAGGGTCCCTGTGACCTCTCTTCCAGATCTCAGCAGGGGTCAGCGGCACCCCCGTCTCGCGCTCCTGTCAATACGTGTTAGTACGAACAATATATTATGAATATATAAACATAAGTTACATACACTTACCATGCGTTTAGCTAAACGCAAGTGGTTATCTTGCCCGTGCCTGCTCTTCCCCTCGACCCCTCTACAGTCTCGAGCCTTCTCGAACTTAGTTTTAAACTCATCGCTAGCTCAATAGCGACAAAGGGCCCGAAATGCATCGGTCCGACCCTGCAACCAGCTCACGTTGCCCTGCACATAGTTGGAAGTCGTTAAAATACCATCGAGGAAATTATCAGAAAAAATACTTACTACACCCAACGTACCTACGCGCACTCCTCCTCTGTCAGGTGCCTCTCGCTCTCTTGCCGGAAGTGTAGCACGTGCTGCTGGTTCGCCTTCAAGTGCTCATTAATAATTTGAACACGGGCGTTCGACAAAGCTTGTCGAATCACCTTGGCAGCGTTGTAGCGAAACACTCGCCCCACATCCTCAAACAGGCGAGGATCGTTCGGATCCTCTAAAGTATATCTTGCCTGCGATAAAGAATATATTGAAGAGATGTTCATTAAAAGAATTTAAGAGTTAAAACTTGTAAACTATTTTTAACATAATTACCATAAAGTCGCCCCATACGGCCTCCTGAAGGTTGCCATGCTCCTGGTGATGGACACGTGCGTAGTCCTCCCACGAAAGAGCAGGCACACCGTCGATGACCCCGGGATAGTGCAAACGCACTAAGGACCCGAGGACACCGTTCACCGGTCTTTGGTGTCTCTCACTGGTGAAAGACGTTTCGTCCCAAACCCTGCAAGATATTCATTGATTGATTACTTAAGTAACTAAAAGAAACTAAAATTGAACACTATAATTTTTATTACCTGTCTCCGACTGGACGAATGATGATCCTCAGTGAAGGGACCGCAGGAGGACTGACAAAGTGAGTCCACCTCGTCCTCCGCGTCTGCTGGGGCGCCGCGTCAGGTGACCCATACAGCTCCTCACCAGCCGAGCCAAAGGCCTCAGGAATAGAAGGATCGCTAGCCGAGGGCTGGCTGGCCGAGGGCTGGCTCGCCGAGGGCTGGATCACTGAAGGGTAGCCAAGGTCAACTGGCGCTGCAGCCTCTAAGTCAGCTGGTGAGGACTACAACATTCAAATGATTCATAAGTAAGATTAATGTGAAATTGAATTTAAATAATTTGTTAAAAGCGAGTGAAATTTACCTGTGACGAAGCTCTAGAGCTGCTCAGAACGTGCCCCAGCAGTTGAGAGCGTCTGCTCCCAGTCGACGAGGCACCAGCGAAAGCGCCCTCAGGTCTAGAGGGATAGACCCCCTCATCGGCGGCATCTTCTTACCCTTCTCTGACGCCATCCTGTTTTAATTAGATAATGCGTAAATATGCAAATAAAATATATAAATTCATGTTACTATCTTCAAGAAAACATTACTTGTAATCACTTTCGATATTCATCAACATCATTATCATGTGCCTGTGCCCTACTCCTTAAACCAGCCCAATGATCTTCCATCGTGGCCAGTTCTAATTTCTGTTTTCGCATATCATCTGCCTCTACATCTTCAACGTCTTCAACATCTCCAAATAATTGATCGAGTCTTGCACCAAGCTCGACGATAAAATTGTTTGGCAACTCTTCTTCTTGGTACACTTCTTCAACGTCTTCGCTATCATGGTAACCATCATCCCCAGGAGTATATATCCGCTCACGAGGATTCACGTTATATACCACCCACCAAGCACTAAGCTTCGTGCATGGATAAGGTAGATAATACACTTGTTCCACATGATGTGAAAGAACAAATGTATCGTTACCTCATAGTCGGTCCTTATGTTTCACTTCCACCATTCCAAATTGGTTTTCTCGAGTTCCATGAGTGCGATCAAACCAGTCACAATCAAAGAAGACAACTCGAAGAGTCTTATTTCTGGTAAATGTAAATTCAAGAATTTTGTTAATGATCCCATAATAATCGGTTGAATTCCCTTGAGTGTCCATTGCTCTCTTCACAACACCGGAATTTGATGTTGTCGCGAGAGGACAAAGAGCTTCAATATGAGTTGTACGGAATCGAAAGCCATTTACGTCATACCGACCATAGCTTCTAACATTCACCAATCCATAAGATAGCTGCCGCAAATCTTCATGGACATTGTTAGTCCGACACTGTCATTAATGATCGTAAGTTAAAATAATACTTCTTTAATAATAGTAACTTATAATACACAGAAGACTAGAGAATCTTACATAATCTCAAAACCAGGATAGGAGTCTCTGCCCCCCATTTATTCCTTCCCTTCGCATTGCTTCTACTTGTTTGGCCATAGGTTGATTCCTATGTGGCCAACATTGTCTGTGGAACTCGCTGAACATTAAAAAACATCTTTTAGAGTACATGTGTAGGAAAATATGTCAATTAGCATAAATGTAGGACAAACACTTACTCAAAGTATTCATGCATGCCTTCTATATTTGCGTACATGTAGAGTAAAGCAACAGTCCTTTCGTGTTTGGATAGCACGTAGGTCGTGTAGCTACCAACGGTGGTGCCTCTCATTTGAAAAATGGAAAGGTCACTTAGAAGGGGTGTTTCATCCACATGGTACCGCATCACTGAAGTATTGATATTGTTTTCTTCCGCAAAGTAGACACTTGAAAAGTATACTACTTCCTTAAGAGCATATGCTTCAGTGATGCACCCTTCCACCCTTGCCCTTTTGCCAACCATTGGTTTCAGATATCATAGCACTCTATCAATGTGATACATCCACCTATATTGCACAGGACCACCAACTTTAGCTTTGAATGGAAGATGGATAAGCAGATGTTGCATTGGATTGAAGAAACCCGATGGAATTTTTTTTCCATCTTACATAAAAGGATGGGTATCTCCTTCTCTAACTTAGCCATCATCCCGATCTTGATTTCTTTAGCACAAAGCTGTCTATAGAAATAGCTGAGCTCAGCTAAAACCTTCCACACCGCATCATCTAGATAGCCTCAAAACATAACAGGTAAGAGTCTTTCAATTATAATGTGATAATCATGACTCTTCAACCTAGTGAGGTTTCCTGTGTTAACATTTATGACTCGTTTCAGGCTAGCTGCGTAACCATCTGGGAATTTCATAGTTTTCATCCATTTCATAACTTCTTTCTTTTCTTTCGATCGAAGACAAAAAGAAGCACGTGGCTTTCCACCACTTTCAGAGATATCAAGAGTTGGACGGTGACAAATGTCTGCCAAATCTAGTCTAGCTTTATAATTGTCTTTCGTTTTGCTAGGCATATCCATGCAAGTGCTTATGATACTTTCGCTCATGTTACGCTCCTGATGCATGACATACTGTAGCTCCCAAAGTCCACATATGTGAGTCCAATTGTGTTCCTCTCCATAACCTACGATATATCCAGGACGACCTTCATCAGGCACCAGTTTGTCCAACATATCAGAAAATTTTGACCCATTGAGAAGCTTTGGTGGTCCTTTAGTGACAACAGTGTTCTTTCGAAAGACATGCCTCTGCTGCCTAAATATATGATTCGAGGGCCGCTAACGTCTGTGACAATCGAGGTAAGATATTTTGCCTCCATGAGTTAGTCAAAAGCAATCTGTGTCTGAAGCACATATCGAACACGTCAGATGACCGTGAGTGCTCCATACAGAAAAAATGTCGTATGCCGGCAAATCATGGATGGACTACAAATAAGCAGCTCGAAGGTTGAATTTCTGCTTCTTAAAACTGTTGTATGCTTCGACTCCTATTCACAAGACTTTCAATTCTTCGATCAGCGGTTTTAACATCACGTTGAGACGTGACCTGGGATGATCAGGTCCAGGTACAATGAGGCTGAGAAACATGAACTCGTTCTTCGTACAAAAAGCAGGTGGCAGGTTGTACGGAATGACAAAGATGGGCCAACATGAGTATGGCGTGGCATTTGTACTAAATGGTGAGAATCCGTCTGTCGCTAATCTGATGCGAACATTCGCTATCATGGTAACCATCATCCCCAGGAGTATATAACCGCTCACGAGGATTCACCTTATATACCACCCACCAAGCACTGAGCTTCGTGCATGGATAAGGTAGATAATACACTTGTTCCACTTGATGTGCAAGAACAAATGTATCGTAACCTCGTAGTCGGTCCTTATGTTTCACTTCCACCATTCCAAATTGGTTTTCTCGAGTTCCATGAGTGCGATCAAACCAGTCACAATCAAAGAAGACAACTCGAAGAGTCTTATTTCTAGTAAAATTAAATTCAAGAATTTTGTTAATGATCCCATAATAATCGGTTGAATTCCCTTGAGTGTCCATTGCTCTCTTCACAACACCGGAATTTGATGTTGCCGCGAGAGGACGAAGAGCTTCAATATGAGTTGTACGAAATCAAAAGCCATTTACGTCATAGCGACCATAGCTTCTAACATTCACCAATCCATAAGATATCTGCCGCAAATCTTCATGGACATTGTGAGTCCGACACTATCATAAATGATTGTAAGTTAAAATAATACTTCTTTAATAATAGTAACTCATAATACACAGAAGATGAGAGAATATTACATAATCTAAAAACCAGGATAGGAAACTCTGCCCCCCATTTATTCCTTCCTTTCGCATTGCTTCTACTTGTTTGGCCATAGGTTGATTCCTATGTGGCCAACATTGTCTGTGGAACTCGCTGAACATGAAGAAACATCTTTTAGGGTACATGTGTAGCAAAATATGTCGATTAGCATAAATGTAGGACAAACACTTACTCGAAGTATTCCTGCATGCCTTCTATATTTGCGTACATGTAGAGTAAAGCAACAATCCTTTCATGTTTGGATAGCACGTAGGTCGTGTAGCTACCAACGGTGGTGCCTCTCATTTGAAAAATGGTAAGGTCGCTTAGAAGGGGTGTTTCGTCCACATTGTACCGCATCGCCGAAGTATAGATATTGTTTTCTTCCACAAAGTAGACACTTGAAAAGTATACTACTTCCTTAAGAGCATATGCTTCAGCGATGCACCCTTCCACCCTTGCCCTGTTGCCAACCATTGGTTTCAGATATCGTAGCGCTCTTTCAATGTGATACATCCACCTATATTGCACAGGACCGCCAACTTTAGCTTCGAATGGAAGATGGATAAGCAGATGTTGCATTGGATTGAAGAAACCCGGTGAAATTTTTTTTCCATCTTACATAAAAGTATGGGTATCTCCTTCTCTAACTTATCCATAATCCCGATCTTGATTTCTTTAGCACAAAGCTGCCTATAGAAATAGTTGAGCTCAGCTAAAACCTACCACACCGCATCATCTAGATAGCCTCCAAACATAACAGGTAAGAGTCTTTCCATTATAATGTGATAATCATGACTCTTCAACCTAGCGAGGTTTCCTATGTTAACATTTACGACTCGTTTCAGGCTAGCTGCGTAAACATCTGGGAATTTCAAAGTTTTCATCCATTTCATAACTTCTTTCTTTTCTTTCGATCGAAGACAAAAAGAAGCACGTGGCTTTCCACCACTTTAAGAGATATCAAGAGTTGGACGATGACAAATGTCTGTCAAATCTAGTCTAGCTTTATAATTGTCTTTCGTTTTGCCAGGCATATCCATGCAAGTGCTTATGATACTTTCGCTCATGTTACGCTCCTGATGCATGACATACGGTAGCTCCCAAAGTCCACATATGTGAGTCCAATTGTGTTCCTCTCCATAACCTACGATATATCCAGGACGACCTTAATCAGGCACCAGTTTGTCCAACATATTAGAAAATTTTGACCCGTTGAGATGCTTTGGTGGTCCTTTAGTGACAACAGTGTTCTTTCGAAAGACATGCCTCTGCTGCCTAAATATATGATTCGAGGGCACCTAATGTCTGTGACAATCGGAGTAAGATATTTTGCCTCCATGAGTTAGTCGAAAGCAATCCGTGTCTGAAGCACATATCGGACACGTCAGGTGACCGTGAGTTCTCCATCCAAAAAACATGTCGTATGCCGGTAAATCATGGACGGACCACAAATAAGCAGCTCGAAGGTTGAATTTCTGCTTCTTGTAACTGTCGTACGCTTCGACACCTGTCCACCAGACTTTCAATTCTTCGATCAGCTGTTTTAACATCACGTTGAGACATGACCCGTGATGATCAGGTCCAGGTACATGGAGGCTGAGAAACATGAACTTGTTCTTTGTACAAAAAGCGGGTGGCAGGTTATACGGAATGACAAAGATGGGCCAACATGAGTATGGTGTGGCGTTCGTACTGAACGGTGAGAATCCGCCTATCGCTAATATGATGCGAACATTCCTCGCATATCGAGAAAAGTCTGGATCGAAACGATCTAGCGCCTTCCATGCATCACCGTCGGACGGATACACCAAGAATTCTTTGTTCTCACGTTTACCATCTCCGTGCCATCTCATGTGTCTTGCGGTTCTTTTTGAAAGAGACATATGCTTCAACCGAGGTGTCACAAGCAAGTAACGAAGCTGCTTATGTGCGACATATGTCATCATGTTATCGCCATCGTCATTAACAACTTCGACATACCTCAATTTACCACATTTCAAGCACATCTTCTCATTGGCGTGCTCTTTCCAGAATAGCATGTAGTTTTCTGGGCACATATCGATTTTCTCATTCTTCATATCGATACCAGATATCTTGATTTTTGAATGATACATATCGAACGGCACATTGTGAGGTTGTGGAAGGATATCGCAGATCTATTTCATGAGATCATTGTAGAAGTTGATGGAAAAAAAGTACTTGGACTTAATTGCCATAAATCTAGTCAAGAAAGCAAGTACGGTCACAACTGTGTGTTCATGCAACAGCTCTTGTGATTTCTTCAGCTCCTCGAAGAACTTCTCTGCCTCATTTGTAAGAGGATCCTCCGCTTCTAGAGCTTCTAGCATCTCATCCATCCTATCCACCTCTGTTATATCGTCATCCTCATTCACTTCGGCTATGACTCGAGAATTAGTCTTGCCGTGAAAGGTCCACACTTCATAATGTGGAGTGAAACCGTTTCGACATAAGTGAAACGAGAGATCCAATCTTCTCAAAAACTTGGTGTACGTGCATTTTGTACATAGGCACCGCACCATATCTTCCGTCGACAATGAAAATGCTCGATCCAAAAATTGATCAAACTTGATAAACCACTCATCCAACTGACCACCAGTTCTGCTCTTCCAGCCAGTATACATCCAACTGCGGTCTTAACCCATGTTTGGCTCTGTAGTTTAACGCGAAATAAATTGTCGTTAATGTATTGTTATCTTATGTCATGACCCTACAACCTAGGCAGATAGATCCTAAACCCACCCAAGAGTGACCGAGCGGAGCGTGCTCATGACGAGACGCATGATCCGGATTCAAACGAAATTTCGGCAGCATAACCCGGCTGTTCTCCACTGCATGCCCAAAAATGGTGCAGCAAAGAACAACAGGGTTACGCCACCGAAATATCGTCAAAATCTGGACCCGCGTCTCGTCACAAGCCACGCCCCCTCGGTCACTCCGAGGTTGTCCAAAAAGGGACAATTCCGAACCTGCACGTCTCACATGGCAATGGCATGTGAGACGTGCCGATCCGAAACGGGTAATACATTGCTATAGGTTACGTTGCTCATTTTAATTTTGAGGTCATTTAAGAGAGAGGAAAGAACTAGAGAAAGAGTTAGAGGAAAGTTGGTCTTAGATGACAATTCCACATCCATTTCCACCGTCAACGCAATTGCGGGTCATTGACGTCCTTACCAACCCGTTCGCTTCCGTGTCGACTTGACGCATACGGTACCACTACAATGGTCTACACGGCACAATCACACTTATTACGTGTCGTGCCCTTCTGGGTTGGTCTGAGCCGACCCAAAGCCCCTTTATTTATATATAATAAGTAGTCACTCAAAAACATTATATGAATGCACTAAAGTCCAAACATATACTAAACAGAATAGAAAAAATTATTAATTCTAAACACTAACGCAATCAAAAGAACATGGGAAAAAATTATTAATTCTAGTAACCTGCATAATAAACATATTTATTAAAGCATGACAAAAAATTATCTAAACCTAAAAAACATAATCATCTAGCAACATCTAGATCACACACTTGACATAGGCTGAACTAGTAATATGGTGATGCAAATATAAAGAAAATGTGTTACATCATTAAAAGTTTGATAAAAAACGGTTGGAACATTATACATATCAGGGCAGCTACTATAAGAGCAACAAGTCGTCATATACAGCTAAAAGCACTGTACTCTGTATATACAATATTAGAAGAATGATGGTGCCATACCTGAGCAGTGAAGTGGATCTGAGTGTGCACGGTGGGGAGGGGACCAGAGCAATGTAAAAAAAATGCATTATGTCAAGACCAATTTGATAAAAATAGCTAGAACACTCAATGAACTAAATATAATTGGGCCAGCTAGATCACCATATTATGATGCTTTTGGTTGATCTAGAAGCAAGTCCCTCACTTGCTAAAACAAAATGGTTAATAACCTAATTTTTAGCTTTAAGAGGTTACTCTAGTGCTAAACAGAAAAAAATTGTAGTAATTGTGTTTCCCTTTTATCTAATAATCAGTGTTCAGGAAGGCGCCATTAGGCGCTCGCCTGGGCGCGCCTGGGCACAAGGCGCAGGCCTTCCGCCTCGCCTCGGGGTATAGGTGGCCATTCTGCGTCGGGTGGAGGGGGCAGATTCTGGGGCCAAAGATCCGGAGGAGGAGGCGCCAGATTCGCCATCGGCGGGGTGCTAGAATCTGGCACAGTGGAGAGGAGGAGATGCCAGATCCGCCGCTGGCGACGGAGGTGCCAAATCTGCCGTCGGTTAGAGTGGAGCAGAGCTATGAAGGGATGAAGGAGGATAGGGAGATCTGCCGCCGGTTAGGGGAAGGTACACGGGCGTTCGTGATTTTGGAGGTGTTCGTGGTTCACGGCCTGCCTCGGTTTCACTCGCCGCTGGTCCCTTGCTTCTTTCCTCACACGTCAGTGGGGACGTGAACGCCTCTGCCTCTCGGTCCCTTCGCAAGATGTCATTGCACCCTCGGGGCGGGCGGTCTGTATGCTACAGGCAACGTACGTCACGGAAGTGAGGCACAGTCGGACCGAGCAGCAGTAGCAGGCCGCACCGGGGAAGGAAGTCAGAAAGAGTGAAACCAGCGGTCCCAGTCCGCACGCGCTAACGCACGGCGCGGGAGCGGGCACGGATCTGATCGGCAAAATCAATCGCCTCCTCCTCCCCCTCCCCTTCCGGTCTGTTCCGTTCAATACAGATCTCGGCGCCCCCACCACACAGCCCGCTTCTCTCCTCGCTCGCCCCGCTCGCACCATAATCGATGGCAAATTACCCGTCGCTCCCAGACCCGCGATGGCGAGTGCCAAAGCCTCATCGAGTTCCTCTGCGCCTTGGAGCAGCACCGCAGGGCAACGGACAGCTCCGCCCTGGCGGCCTGCTCCTGATCCAGGGGCCAGGGCCGCCGGATCCTGCTGCAATAGCTCCTCGATGGCCGCCATCGACGCGGTTGTCCTCCTTGCTGCCCTCCCCGCCCTCGGCTTCCTCATCGTCCCGTACTTCAAGATGCTGCTCCTCGAGGTGGGCGCGCTGCTGCAGCCGGCCGTCGCCACCGCGGTCCTCGCGTGGGAGCTGCTGGGCCACCACGCGCGCAAGTACGGCAAGCCCAGGCGCAGGGGCCTCAAGAAGGCCATCGAGTTCGTAGGAATTTGTACGAATAATAACCCTAACTACCATGCATGATTCCCTATTGTGTATCTATAGAATTTGTAGGACTAATTCCCTATTGTTCATATAGATTTTAAAATGAAAGCAAAAAAAAAAACCGAGCTCACCTCTGTGCCGGAGGCGTCGGGGGCCGGGGGCGGCGGGGGCACAGCGGGGGCACGGCGGTCCGGGGGCGGCAAGGCCGGGGGTGCGGCGGGCCGGGGCGGCGGGGGCGTGACGAGCCAAGGCCGGGGGCACGGCGGACCGGGGGCGGTGAGGCCGAGGGCGGCGGGACGGCGGCGGGAGCGGGGAGCGGGGGTGGCGGGGCCGGGGGCAGAGAGGACCGGGGGGGGGGGGGGACGTTAGGATAGGACGGAGAGAATGAGCTCGGCCCGACGGTATAGGACTTTAATTTGCGACGACCATTTTCATTGTGACGGCCATTTTAATTGCGACGGCCCTATGGTTAGCCGTCAGAATTAACACTATTTGCGATGACTAACGAAAGAGGTCGTCGCAAATAAGCTTAATTTGCGATGACCTACTCATTTGCGACGGCCATTTTAGACAGCCGTCGCAAATAAGTGTATATTTGCAATGGTTTATCTAATTTGCGACGGCCATATGCGGGCCGTCACAAATTGGTTTATTTGCGACGACCAGGCGTTGCAAATACGACTGGCCGTCGCAAATGACCGCATTTCCAGTAGTGTAATTCAATTAGCTACCCCAAACTCATCGAAGTTGTTATATTTACATCTACTATTTTTTACTGATAGCCAATGTCTCATCGACAGTGAGACGTTTACGGTGACTTTATGAATCTTAATATCAACCAGTCTAATCTCTCAAAGATACTTATAAAGTTAGGTTGTATGCGCATTTAATGATAGTGATAAGGCCCTGTATCTTGATTCGATTTTTTAAAAAAATATTTGTAACACCCTAATTTTCATGCATCATGCCCTACATACACTCATATACATGTTTAACATTAACCCACATAAAGAGGAACGAGTTTAAAATTGATTTGGAACAAAACCGCAATTAAAATGCAGGAAAGTGCGGACTAGTCCGATTTTGCTGAGGACTAGTCCGATTTCTCTCTGGCTAAAAACGGAGTTGTACGTTTTTGCAGCGGACTAGTCCGATTTTTGGCACTGGAAACTTTCGGACTTGTCCGATTTTGTGCGGACTAGTCTGATATTCCAAGAATCCTTGATTGCTAGGTCCTTGGACTTTTTTGGACTAGTTCGATGTTCCAGCGGACTTGTCTGATTTCCTCTCTGTTTAAAGTCAGACTTGTCCGATGTTTGGCAAGACTTGTCCGATTTTCTCTCTGGACGACTTCGGACTAGTCCGGTCTTTTTCGGACTTGTCCGATATTTCGCGACTCTGAGTTGATCTTCTGTTTTATGACTTGTTTCTTGGGTTTCATGTTAAGTGGGCCTAGGGACGTCGTGCCTAACTTTTTTAGAGCCCATGTGGGACTCTAAACCGGCCTCTACTCATCCCAAAACTCGAAATCCATCTAACCCTAGCCTCCACCTCTATATAAACAACCCCACCCCTTGGTTTGACATATATTTGCCACTTTTACACCCCACCCAGACCCTAGTTCTTGGGAAGCCACCACCAAGGAGGGAGAAGAAGATCCCAAGCAAGAAGAAGAAGAGGAGGAAACGAAAGAGGATCAAGATCTCCACCAAGTTTTGTTCTTCATCACCAATTCATCTCCAAGTTCATCACCAACCCTAGATCATCAAGATCCGAGTGTTACCTCCAAGTTTCTTGATTCATTAGAGTCCTAAACACCTGGTTTACCTTCTATTCTCTTTTCCTTACGAGAATTCAACCCCTAATCTCCAAATTCACGTCGATCTAGAAAACCCTAATCTGCTAATCTCGCAGAGTGTGAACTTGCCCGGTCCCTAGCGGACTAGTCCGATCTTTCTGGTTAAATTGTGTTGAATTAGTTCTAAAATTTGATCTAATCGAATCCGAACCTGTATAAACTTGTTAAAAGCTATTAGATGTAGTTAGTTATCATTAAAAGCAATCTAGTAACAAGTTCTACCTTGCATTTGCATCATTCATACATGTCATGTCATATTGAGTAATATTTGTGCACATTTTGATTGTGTTTCTTGTCTTGTATGTTTATTGTGTGGATTAGATGGATTTGCGCTAGAAAGTGCCGCGGAGGATCTACAACACCAAGAGTTTGAAGGCTTTGATCCTAATCAACAGCAAGAGCAAGGCAAGTGTCCTTGAAGCATATTGACCCTGTTTTAAAATAAATGTTTTGTTTGCAAAGCTGCATGCTTGTGTCAATTTGATGGGAACCCTATGATAGGAAGTTTACTAGATTTGTGAAACCACCCTTGTCACCTGGAATATATGGTAGAGAGTCGGGGAGGGCTTTTTACCTTTTGCTTCACTTAATCAACTGGGATGGAAAACAACTACACCACTCAATTTAATTATGCATGGATGAGATTATGGTTAACATGAATTGGTTAAATATGATATGGTAATGGGTGATCTAAACAAGCCTGGTATGTGGATGGGTTGGATGTCATGGTGGTTTGCTTGCTTTAGATCTAAGGACCTGTTCATGTGAGAATAAGCCAGGACTACAGTGCCACCACGAGACCAAGTATGGGTGCGGCGTGGCTGATTAATTATGGCTTTGCCAGTGCTATTTGGACCATTAAGGATGCTCGGGGAAGGGGTAGTCAAATTGGGTTTGTTGATGATTGGTTGGACTATCCTGGGATCCGAATGGCTCAAGAGGGGGCCCTTGGTTGAAGATGTGCTCAGTTGGAGGCATCGCCACCGGTGAAACCTCAGTGGGGTCTAAATAGGCTAGTAATCCCTTTGTAAAAGCTATTTTATGATCTCTTGGCCACACACGGACGGAAGTGTGAGACGGCATAATAGAGGTTCTAGTCATCGAAAGGTGATGAAATCACGAACACGTGGGTAAAGTGGTACAAACTCTGTAGAGTGTGTCTAAAACTATCATGATAGCCGTGCTCCCGGTTATGAGCACCTGGACAACTTCCATGATTAGAGGGAAATTGGAATTTGGGATGGTTACGGGTTGGTAATGGTTATGGATGGTTATGGATTTATTTCTGGTTTTGAATATGGTTATTGGAAAATGGTGAAATCTGAAATTATTGATGAGGATGGTGAATTGTGGAGTGGTATTATGGTATTACTTATGATTATGATGGGTTTACTTCACATACATATAATATATTGCTTTTCGAATGTTTTATTATACTTTTCAGCACTTTGCCATTATTATTGTCGTCATTTGAATGAGCCACATGTCATACTTTCCACACTTGCTGAGTACGACATGTACTCACTCTTGCAATCCCCCCCCCCCCCCCAAATAGTTGCAGGTCAGGATTGGGAGTTTAATGGCGATAATGCGGAGTTCTAGGCCGTGTCTACCGTCAGCTTTGCCTGTGGTGTTATTGGAGCTGTGCTATCCCTTATGCTTAGTTTGCTTAGTTGCTTAATTAGTTTATTTCCACTGCATTAGTTGAACTTGTCATAAATATTCATTAGAGCTTGTATTCGAGAATAATATGGTTTGTGTAATAAAACATGGATAATTAATCTTGTCTTGTGGTAATTTTCTGTATACTCTTTTGTGATTGCACTCGTGTATGTGTGATGAACATCCTGGGCACACATATGCGTTAGCTTGGTTCATTTTTTGGAACCGGGCATCACAATATTAAATTCTTCAGTGTATCCATCACGGGTCATTTTGCCTTGTCCGTGTCGTCTATTGAATTAAAATACCGTGTTTCGTACCCCCTCTATCCTAGATGGATTCTATTTCTATAAGTTTAATCAAATTTACCTTTCAGCAATAATTTATGTAACTTTAATCAATTTCAAAAAATGAAATTACAGTTTTAAATTTATAAAAATATTTTAATAATGTACAGTTTACATGTTATTAAGATAATAAAATCTATACAAATCAGTGGTCCAAAATGTACTTCCTCTATCACCACTCAAACTTCATTCCCAACGCTCTCCTCTGCCACCTCTGTTAACTCTTCACTACAGAAAACGCGATCATTTGTGACGGTCGTTCTAATTTGGGACGGCCGGCGGTCGCAAATAAACGTGTTTGCGATGGCCCGCATCTGATCGTCGCAAATAAAGGAAGCTGTCGCAAATAGACACTTATTTGCGACGGCTGCCAGAGGAACCGTCACGACGGTCGTCACAAATAAATCTTATTTGCAACGGCCTTTTCCATAAGCAGTCACAAATAACATTAATTGTGACGGCCAAACCTAATGTCGTTGCAATTAACTTGGCCGTTGCAAGCTAAAGGCTTATACCAAGCCTTCTATACCCGACATCTCACAATTTTCAATAGCCTGACTCCTTGCGCCCCGCCGACGCCGACGACGCTACCGCCACCATCGACGCCGCTGCCGCCGCGCCACAGCCATCTCTGCTCCGCCGCCTTGAGGGTACGACCCCTCCCCCCCTCTCCTTCCTCCTAGCCAACTCCCCACATTCCATGGCCGCCCCCTCCATCTCCCACTCTCCATGGCCGCCCCTCCACCCTCACCTTCATCCTAGCCGACCGCCGTCTCCTCCCCACCTTCCATGGCCGCCCCCTCCCTCCCCCACTCTCCATGGCCGCCCCTCCGGCCTCACCTTCATCCTAGCCGACCCCCGCCCCCCGCCCCACCTTCCATTGCCGCCCCTCCCTCTCCAGTCTCCATGGCCGCTCCTCCATCCTCACCTTCATCCTAGTCGACCCCCCTCCTCCCCACCTTCCGTGGCCGCCCCCTCGCTCCCCCACTGTCCATGGTCGCCCCTCCCCCCTCACCTTCATCCTAGCCGACCCCCCTCCTCCCCATCTTCCATGGCCGCCCCCTCCCTCCCCCCCCCCCTCTCCATGACCGCCCCCATCCCTCCCTCCTCTCCTCTATGGTTTAATTTGTTTAATTAGTGTTTAATTTTTTCTTAACGTGTTGAATTAGTTATGTTAATTGGTATTAGTTGAATAGATGATTGGATTGTGTAATTTGTTGGTTAAATTGGTGATTAGTTGATTGAATTGTGTAAATTGTGAGCCGTCATCTACAATTTTTATGCTTAGAGTGTTAAAATTATGAGTTTATGTTTGACGATGCTTATGTTTAGGTGATGCTTATGATTAGGTGATGCTTATGTTGAAATTGTGATACTTACAATCGAATTCAGTGTAGAATTGATTTGAATTGAATTTATGTTGAGAATTGATTTGATACTTATGAATAGAATAGAATTTAATTGAATTAATGCTTATGTTTAAGTTTATGGTTATGTTTATATTGAGAATTAAATTTCTTATGTTTAGGTCAATGCTTATATTTATGTTTATAATACAATTGTTTATATTTAGGTTTATGTTTATTAATTGATAAATTACAATTTAATAATTCTTATGTTTACGTTTAATTGAATTGCTTTGTTTTTTAGATTACGATTATAATTTTTAATTTGATTGCTCGAGTGTTACTATATGTACAAGAATGGGATTCCGGTTGGCTTGACCGGACACAACCCATTTAGGACCTCACAAGGCCCTTTTAGTTTGAAGTTAAAGTATGCGTCTAAACCAGGGTTGTAAATGACCCTTTTACTTGAAGATTGGGGGTGTAGTGTTAAATAGGCGGTGTTATACTGTCGAAATTTTAGGACCTATTATACATACATTAACGACAATTTCTTTTGCTTTAAACAGTAGAGCCAAACATGGGTGAAGACTGCAATTGGATGTATACTGGCTGGAAGAGCAGAACTGGTGGTCACTCAGATGAGTGGTACATCAAGTTAGATACATTTTTGGATCGAGCATTTTCGTTGTCAAAAGAAGATATGGTGCGGTACCCATGTACGAAATGCCAAAACACCAAATTTTTTAGAAGATGGGAGCTTTCATTTCACTTATGTAGAAACAGTTTCACTCCACATTATGAAGTGTTGACCTTCCACGGCGATACTAAATCTCGAGTCATAGCAGAAGTGGATGAGGATGATGATATAACAAAGGATGATAGGATGGATGAGATGCTAGAAGCTCTAGAAGCGGGGGGTCCTCTTACAAATGAGGCGGAGTTCTTCGAGGAGCTAAAGAAATCACAAGAGTCATTGTATGAACACACGGTTGTGACCGTACTTGCTTTCTTGACCAGATTTATGGCAATTAAGTCCAAGTACTTTTTACCAACAACTGCTACAATGATCTCATGAAATTGATCTGCGATATCCTTCCACAACCTCACAAAGTGCCAAAAGATATGTATCAGTCAAAAATCAAGATATCTGGTCTTGCTATGAACTATGAGAAAATTGATGTGAGACCAGAAAACTGCATGCTATTCTGGAAAGAGCACGCCAATGAGAAGATGTGCTTGAAAAGTGGTAAACCGAGGTATGTAGAAGTTGTTAATGACGATGACGATAATGTGATGATAGATGTCGCATAAGCAGCTTTGTTACTTGCCTGTGACACCTCGGTTGAAGCGGTTGTTTCTTTCAAAAAGAACCGCAAGACACACGAGATGGCACAAGGAATGTTAACGTGAGAACAAAGAATTCTTGATGTATCTGTCCAATAGTGATGCATGGAAGGCGCTAGACCATTTTGATCCAGATTTTTCTCGTGATGCGAGGAATGTTCGAACCGGATTAGCGACAGATGGATTCTCACCGTTCAGTACAAACGCCATGCCATACTCTTGTTGGCCCGTCTTTGTCATTCCGTACAACCTGCCACCGACTTTTTGTATGAAGAACGAGTTCATGTTTCTAAGCCCCATTGTACCTAGACCTGATCATCTCGGGTCACATCACAAGTGATGTTGAAATCGCTAATCAAAGAATTGAATATCTTGTGGACAGGAGTCAAAGCGTACGACAGTTACAAGAAGCAGAAATTCAACCTTCGAGCTGCTTATTTGTGGTTTGTCCATGATTTGCCAACATACGACATGTACTCCGGATGGAGCACTCACGGTCGTCTAATGTGTCCGATATGTGCTTCAGACACGGATTGCTTTCGACTAACTCATAGAGGCAAAATATCTTACTTCGATTGTCAAAGACGTTGGCTGCCTTTGAATCACATGTTTAGGCAATAGAGTCATGTCTTTAGAAAGAAAACCATTGTCATTAAAGGACCACTGAGACGTCTTACCAGATCCGAAATTTCTGATATGTTGGACAAACTGGAGCCATATGAAGGTCGTCCTGGATATTTCATAGGTTATGGAGAGGAACACAATTGGAAATATGTGGACTTTGGAAGCTACGTATGTGAAGTCATTGATTTTAATGCACAATATTGATGTCATGCATTAGGAGCGTAATGTGACCAAAAGTATCATAAGCACTTGCATGGATATGTCTAGCAAAACGCGTAACATCCCGATTTTTTCAAACTTGCGTAAATTAAAATTTGAATATGAAGTTAGAAATAATATGAAGAAACTATTTTTATAAAAGAAAAATAAAAAATATATGCGTCTTATATTGTATTTGCATTCATCCTTTGGTATTAAAATCTATTTACCAAAACTTTGCATAAAAAATAATTAAATTGGAACAACAAATATGAAAGAAAAGAACTAAAATAAAAGAAAAAGTTAATATGGAAAAAGATATAATAATACTAAAATAAACTAAAGAATCTATGCATATGTGTTCACATTTAGGCATATACTAAGTGACTAGATCTATTAAAATCAAATTTTAAATTTTATACAATAGAAAAGTAAATAGAAAAGAAGATTATAGAAGAAGATGAATAATAACAATAAAAGTTGGAGAAGTGTGTATATATATATATTATAGAAATAATAAATAATTAAATAAAATATAACAAATAATAAATAAAAAAGGAAAATAGTAAATAAATAAGAAACCAATAACCTGAAAAAAAAGAAAAAATAATAAGAATAAAAGAAAAATATAAATAGAAAATAGAAATAAATAAAGAAGAATAAAATAAAAAAGGCCAACCACAGACAGGCACATCCCTGCCGAATGCAAAAAGAGGAAAAGAAAAAATATAGAAAGGAACTTTCTAGAAGTTGATGGAACCTTCCAGAAGATTCTAGAATTTTCCAAAAGTTTTTGTGCCCTTCTGGATGTTTCTGGAATCTTCTGGATGTCTCTAGAATTTTCTGAAAGTTTCAGAACCTTCCGGATGTTTTTGGGACATTCTAGGACCTTCTGGGGGAATCTTCTAGAACCTTCTTGGGGAACTTTTTGAGGAAGGCGTCCGCCTTGGCATGGTTGCCGAAAGCCAACGGAACCGAAACCACGGAGGAAACCAAAAAAACATAAATAGAAAAAAACTACCGCGCAGGGAATCGGATCCGATCGGGACTAGTGTCCCGTAGCCCACGCGCGCCTGTACCGCGAACCCCGCCGCCTATAAAAAGCCAGGAACCTCTATGGTAAAAAAACCCTACCCCATGCACCGTGAAAGCCAGTGCCGCCGGTACGAAAAAAAAAAGGGAGAGAGAACCCACACTCGTGGTCCGGCGTCCAAAGAAGAAAAGAAGACAAGGAAAGAGAGAAGAGGAGGAAGAAAAAAGAGGGTCGTCGTTCATCGGAGATCGTCGCGCCACCATCTTGGTGCCGTTGGAGGATCGCATCGCCGTCTCCTTCATCTACGTCACGCCTTCATCCTCTTCGTCTACGTCAGTCCGCCGTCATCTTCATCAACGAAACTCTAGATCCCGGAGACACACATCGCACTGCCATTCCACGATCGTCCGGACTAGATGCGCACACAGTAGGTATTACGGTCTATATCTAGACAACTATTTTGATTTTAATACTTGAATTAAATCACATGTATGACATATTTTATTCGAGCGGTCATTAATCATCGTCAGATTGTGTTAAATCACTTGGAACTCACAAGTTAGATTAAATCATGCAACACCTATTAGGTTACTTTAGATTTACTAAATTCTATATTGTCAGTATTATTTAATCTGTTTTTCAGATTTAATAAATAAGGTTAAAGCCTAGTTAATTCATAAAGTATCAAATTAAATCTAGAAAAATTCCTAAAAATTTAGAATAAATTCTAGTAACTTATCAATAATATTTTCAGCATATTTAATGTTCTGAAATAATTATTTTGCCTCTGAATAAATTCTAATTAATTCCAAACTTGCTCAAATAAATAGTAAATCATTATAGAAAATCATTACAAAGCCATAGAAATTTATGTAACATTAATACGAACATTTTTCTGCATGCATCCATATTTTTGCATATTGATTAGTATTTGCAATGCATTTATTTATGTTTGTATGTGTATGTGCTTGATTGCGAGTAGAGGGATACGATCAAGAAGTGACGATCGAGAAGCAAATATGCGAGGATCTTCGTGTGCAAGACGTTGGGTTGCTTGACCATCGAATTGCGGGATATTAAGGCAAGTGTCCTTGATCATATTGATCTTGTTTTATTAAATGCTTTGATTGCAAACTTGCATGCTCGTGTCAATATGATGGGAAACCCATACGTAGGAGTTTACTAGTGTTGTATGCCACCCCTTGTCGCCGGGATATACATGATGAGTCGGGTATGGGTATTTTTTTCTTTTTGCACCACATCTCTACACGGGTTATGGGTAACCTAATTAACATGCTTGATGACTTTAATTATGAGAATTTGGTATGGTAATAAGATGATGATTAAATAAGCAACATGGAACTTAGGTGATCTAAGCAAGCAGGTTTTCTAGAATGGGTTGGATGATATGGTGGTTTTGCTTGCCTTAGATCTAAGGACCGGTTCATGCGAGAATATGCCAGGACAACAGTGCCACCACAAGGCCAAATATGGGTGCGGTGTAGCTGAATAATTAGGAGCGCTGCTAGTATTGTATGGACCATTGGATGGCGTGGGGAATGGGAGTCGAGGAGGGCTACCCTGGGATCCGCGTGGCACACGAGGGGGCCCGTGGGTGGGAGAATGGAGATTCAAGCCTGCCGGTGAAACCTTAGTGGGCCCATACATACTAGTAGTCCCTTTTGAAACGCTATATTGTGATCTCTTGGCCACACACCTACAGAAGTGTGATAAGGCATAATAGGGGTTCTTAGTCATCGAAAGGTGATGAAATCACAAACATGTGGGTAATGTGGTACAACCTCTGCAGAGTGTTAAAAACTATCATGATAGCCATGCTTCCGGTCACGAGCACCTGACAACTTCCATGATTAGAATTGGATTGGGATTTTGGGATGGTTGGTATGGTTTGGGTTGTCACTTGAGTACAGTCAGTTTATAGAAGAATATGGAATTGGCATATGGTATTAAATTAACTGTTGGCTGGTATTAAATGGACAGTAATTGGGAATGTTGGATTAATGATATGATAATTACTTGGGTTACTAAGCGAAATAAACTTACATAGACATGATAGGCTGCTTTTACATGTTTATGAAAGGTACTTTTCTGCAATTAGCCATTTTATTCCAGTTATTTTTTTAGCTACATGTCATCTATTCCCACACATGCTGAGCAGGACACGTACTCACCCTTGCAATTCCCCCCCCCCAACAATTTTAGGAGATGTTTGGGAGTATCCTGAGGATATTATGGAGTACTAGGCATGCGTACTACCGTCTGTTGCCCGTGGAGTTGGAGTCGCCTACACTAGATTATTTTCCGCTGCACTAGAATCAAGGTATATTTACTTTTTTGTGACATGGTTATTTCTGATTTCCGTTTGTGATGCATTTGTGTATGTGTGATGAACATCCTGGGCACACAGACACTAAACTTGGTTCGGTTTTTAGAACCGGGTGTCACAAATTGATATCAGAGCCGTGTCAACCGTAGGATGCAAGCCTAGGTAGAATGGACCCTACAAAATACATAGAAACTATTTTCTAAAAACAATTTTTCTAATTGCATCTCTGTTGCATTTATTTTCGCAAATTCAGCAACATAAGAACATTACTTGCTGCTGCGTTTTGCCTTCTAATTCAGCCGCATTTTAAACATGTTGCTGCTGCGTTTTGCGCACCTCCTCTACTAAAGTTTATTGAGAAAATATACTTGTTGCTGCTGCAATATTTTGATTATTTGCCTTGCTTGCTGCTGCAATATTCCTTTTTCGCTCCCTATTGTTGATGAGCAATCTCTTTCTTTTCTCTTATTGCTGCTGTGATCTTCGGACTATTTAACCTTTCATCTATAATGATTTTTCATTAGGAACATAGGATTTGTTTTTTGAGAATTGTCTTCCGAAATTTTCCACTCTCTTACTTATTTCGACTTGTTTCTTTCCCCTTTCATATTCAACACTTCCTTTGTGAAAATTTTTAGATGACCACCCTAGCACTTCTAAGAATGCAGAAGTAGGAGCATTCGAAGAAGGACCAAAATGAACACACCTCAGGGAGAAGACTTTTGAGATGCGCTTCATGTGGAAGAGCTTCGTATGGACCCGTCTCAAGCCGTTCTCCAGAATATGATACTTTACCATCCCGTAGTTACAATAATGTTGGGTCTTGTAATTAGGAATTAGGTATACCTTTGAATAAGTGAGTAATAAATGCTTAGATCGTTAGTGCACGTGTTTAGATTTGATGTGATGACTGTATGCTTGCTTGTATGTTTGTGTGTTTAGATGTGCATTGTGGAATACTTTTATATATATCCACATCATCATCCATTATATAATAATGCATTATTTAGGATTATATACCTTGATGCATGCATATCGGTTGGGATTCCTTCTATCTCTCTTTTCTCGTTCAACCTCTACATCAATGGAAGACGGACACAACTAGAAGGATCACTACTCCGGAAGCAGCTACATAGGAGTATGAAGACGATATCAAGATAAAGTTTTTTCTTATCTATTCTCTAATCTCTCTGAATCTCGAGGGCGAGATTCCTGTTAAGGGTGGTAGAATGGTAACATCTCGATTTTTTCAAACTTGCGTTAATTAAAATATGAATATGAAGTTAGAAATAATATGAAGAAACTATTTTTATAATAGAAAAATAAAAATATATGCATCTTATCTTGCATTTGCATTCATCCTTAGATATTAAAATCTATTTACAAAAACAATTGCATAAAAATAATTAAATTGGAACAAAAAATATGGAAGAAAAGAAATAAAAGAAAAGAAAAAGTTAATATGGAAAAAGATATAATAATACTAAAATAAACTAAAGAATCTATGCATATGTGTTCACATTTAGGCATATACTAAGTGACTAGACCTATTAAAATCAAATTATAAATTTTATACAACAGAAAAGTAATTAGAAAAGAAGATTATAGAAGAAGATGAATAATAACAATAAAAGATGCAGAAGTGTGTATATATACATACTATAGAAATAATAAATAATTAAATAAAAAAATAATAAATAAAAAAAGGAAAAATAGTAAATAAATTAGAAACCAATAGTTTGAAAAACAAAAGAAAAAAAGGGGCCAGATCGGCCAGGCCTCACGGCCGGCCTGCCCCGTTCAACGGTTGCGCACCGCGCCAGCGCCCGCCCGAGGTCAACGCACGTGGCCCTAGCAGGCATGCCGCACCGCGCTGGCCCGCACCCCCTGTGACCGAGTCGGCCAAGTGCCGCGGCAAGACTCCAGTGCATCCCCACCTATAAAAGAAAAAGTGAGGCCGTGGTTTTCCGTCAACAGAGAAGCAATGCGCAGTTCCAGAAAAACCCTAGCGCTGTAGAAGAAAAAAGGAACAGAGGTTGTGCCGCCAGGGAAAAATAGTAGGAGAGAAGAGGGAGGAAAAGAGGAAGAGGGGGAAGGAACCACCGTCCGTCGGAGATCGTCGCGTCACCGTCGTCGTGCTACCAGAGGAGCGCATCGCCCTCTCCTTCATCTACGTCACGCATTCGTCCTCTTCGTCTACGTCAGCCTGCCGTCATCTTCATCCACAAAACTCTAGATCCGGAGACACACATCACGTCGCCCCTTCACGACTGTCCAGACTAGATGTACGCACGGTAGGTATTACAATATAGATCTAGACTATTATTTGAGTTCTAATACTTGAATTAAATCACGTGTAGGACGTGTTTATTTGAGCAACCATTGATCATCATTAGATCATCTTAAATCACTTGGAACTCACAAGTTAGATTAAATCATGCAACATCAGTAGGTTATTCTAGATTTACTAAAATTTATATTTTCATTATTTTTATTCCGTTTTCAGATTTAATAAATACGAATAAAGCCTAGTTAATTCATAAAGTGTCAAATTAACTCCAAAAAATACCTAAAAATTTACAATAAATTCTAGTAAGTTAATCATATGATTTTCAGCATATTTAATATTCTAAAATAATTATTTTGCCTCTGAAATTAATTTGATTAATTCCAAATTTGCTCAACTAAATTGAAAATCATTATTGAAAATTACTAAATGTCATAGAAAGTTATGTAACATTAATACAAACATATTTTCTGCATGCATCCATATTTTGCATATTGATTAGGATTTGCAATGCATTTATTGTGTATGTTGCTTGTGTATGCGCTTGATTGCGAATAGACGGGTACGCTCAGGAAGTTACGATCGAGAAGCGATTATACATGGATCTTCATGTGCAAGACTTTGAGTTGATTGACCATCAAATTGCGGAATATTAAGGCAAGTGTCCTTTACCATATTGATTATATGTTTTAAATGTTTTGTTTGCAAAATTGCATGCTTGTGTCAACTTGATGGGAAACCTATTGGTAGGAGTTTGCTAGTGTTGCTTGCCACTCCTTGTCGCTCGGGTTATGGTGTAGAGAGTCGGGAAGGGTATTTACACTTTTGCTCCGCTTACTAAATTGGGATTGGGGAATAACCAAATGGCTTAATTATGAACTATTGAACACTTGAATTATGATGATTGAATAATGGTGAATCATTTTGGGTAATATGGAACTTGGGTGATCTAAGCAAGCATGGTTTTTTTGAAATGGGTTGATGGTACGGTAGTTTTGCTTGCCTTAGATCTAAGGACTGGTTCATGCGAGAATATGCCAGGACAACAGTGCCATCACAAGGCCAAGTATGGGTGCGGCATAGGTGAATAATTAGGAGTGCTGCTAGTATTGTATGGACCATCGGATGACGCGGGGAATGGGAGTCGAGGAGGGCTACCCTGGGAACCGATTGGCACACGAGGGGGCCTGTGGGTGGTAGAATGAAGATAAGCCTGCTGGTGAAACCTTAGTAGGTCCGTACATAGTAGTAGTCCTTTTTGAAAGGCTATTTTATGATCTCTTGGCCACACACCTATGGAAGTGTGAGACGGCATAATGGAGGTTCCTTAGTCACCGAAAGGTGATGAAATCATGAACATGTGGGTAAAGTGGTACAACCTCTACAGAGTGTTAAAAACTATCATGATAGCCGTGCTCCCAGTCACGAGCACCAGGACATCTTCCATGATTAGAATTGGATTGGCATTTTGGGATGGTTGGTATGGTTCGGGTTGTCACCTGAGTACAGTCGGTTTATGGGAGAATATGGAATTGGCAGATGGTATTAAATTAACTGTTGGCGGTATTAAATGGACGATAATACGGAATGTTAGATTAATGATATGATAATTATTTGGGTTTTAAAGGGAAATAAACTCAAATAGACATTATAAGCTGCTTTTACATGTTTATGAAAGGTACTTTTCTGCAATTAGCCATTTTATTTTAGTCATTTGTTTAGCTACATGTCATCTATTTCCACACTTGCTGAGTACTACACGTACTCACCCATGCAATTCCCCCACCAACAGCTTCAGGAGATGTTTGGGAGTATCCTGAGGATATTATGGAGTACTATGCATGCATACTACCGTCGATTGTCTGTGGAGTTGGAGTTACCTACACTAGATTATTTTTTGCTGCACTAGAATCAAGGTATATTTACTTTTTTGTGACATGGTTTTTTTGTTTCCGTTGGTGATGCATTTTTGTATGTGTGATGAACATCCTGGGCACACATACAATGTGGTTGGTTCATTTTTCAGAACTGGGTGTCACAAAATGAAAGACAATTACAAAGTTTGACTAGATTTGGCAGACATTTGTCACCATCCAACTCTTGAAATATTTGAAAGTGGTGGGAAGCGATGTGCTTCTTTCTTTCTTCGATCTAATGAAATGAAAAAAGTCATGAAATGGGTGAAAACATTGAAATTCCCAGATGGTTACGCAGCTTGCTTGAAACGAGCTGTGAATGTGAACACAGGAAACCTCACTGGGTTGAAGAGTCATTGTCAGAGAGTGATTTCGGCAATTCTCCCGGTACTACCGTTGGTAGCCCGCAGAGTTTTGTAATTCAGTTGTGGGCGTGCGGAGATTCAGAAGAAGGTGGCGATTTGACACAAGAATTTACATGGTTCGGGCCGCCTGAGCATAATACCCTACTCCACGAGTGTGTTGCTGTTGTATTGAGCGTCTGAGTGCTTGAGTGTCAGAGACTAGAGTGTCTTGAGCGTGTCTAGAAGAGTCCCCCCGTGTATCGCTCGGCCAGTCCTTTTATAGTACAAGGACTTGCCGTTACATTGTCAGCCTGGCCCAACATGTGGCCCTGGGGGTTACTGATGCTTAATACACAGTTAATGTACTTAATTACCCTTAACAGTGTGATAACGCGCCTTGATGGCGGCGTTACTGGTATTAAGGGTCCTCCAATCGTGTGTCATTAAGATGGCATTAATGACACATAATCGGGTCTTGAAGCTTTAATTGTTCCTTGAAGGTCCGAGCCGTTGGAGGTCCACCAAATGTCTGTTGAAGTTGAAGATCCAGTGGTTGGATGCATGGCAGCTCCGGAGCTTACCGTATTGGACGAGTAGGTCCGGTGCTGTTGTACACGTGTCGGTATTGGAGCTTCCCTCTGTCGGTGGTTAGGTCCGGGAGTGCCACACAGGTATCTAGTCTGAAGCTTTCCCATTATGGAATGTAGCACCGGTTTTATGATACACGTGGTGGCACTGGGACTAACCATAGAAGGGAGGAAGGTCCGGTTCCGTATGACACGTGGGGCCTTTGCATGTCTTCAACTCAAGTAAATGGAGTTACTTTGCGCTCTTTGCAGTCCCAAAGGATATTCGGTATGCAGGGTACCGACAGTGGCCCCCTGGGCCCACCTCTGGGATAGAACTTTTGGATTAAGTCATTCTGCTGGAGGTGGGTCGACCTTTTGATTTTTGCACCGTGTCTTCAAGGGTCTTTGGATGTGCCTTTGAGGGGGTGGTTCGCCGTTAAACCATCGCCGCGTGGCATCTTCAGGATGCGGCAGGTGAGATCTGCGCGTGCGGATCTCACGCAATTGAAGGTCGCCTGTTCGCAATACGAAAACAATATCGGTTCCGCGCGCCCTTTTAGGCCACCGCCCTCGGGTTTCCCGCATCTCATGATCACAATGGTTCGCCTGGGTAAGGACCTCGACTTGATCGGCAGGGTGGCCCCGAGCCCCCTTATCATTGGCAGGGTGAAATTTTTGAATTGTATCCTTGGCCCCTCTGTAGTTTCAATCCAAGCATTGCGGGGGCTTACTTAAGAAGGAAAGCGCGCACCGTTTGGGGATTCCTTACGCCTTCATTTGAACTTGCGCTCGAATCCTCCAAACTTTCACTTGCTTTTCCTCTCTCGCCCCACCGTACTGCGATGGAGTCGGGTCTCCGCAGGAGCCATCTCATAATCGACGGCGATTTAAGAAGGTTCGGACCTACGTGGGGTGGTCCATCGACTCCTTCAAACACCTGATCCACGCTGGCAAGCTCCCGTTCAATATGGAGCGCGCCGGCGACATGGTGTATTTTTCTGCGTACACCATGGTGGGACTGATCCACTTTTCTCTTGATGCTGTTAGACTTTTATGGTCTGCGGCTGTACCACCTTGGATTCCATTCCATTCTTCTGGTGTCAACCTTCCTCAACTTCTGCGAGATGTGGGTGGGTATTCCCCCCCTGCGTTGAGCACTTCCGCACCTTCTTCACCATCCCCACCACCGGCAAGAGTGACGAGTATCTTGGCTTCTACTATTCCGTGAAGCGCAAGAAATGCATGTATAAGTAATTGAGGACGTTCCCTTCCTGCAAGTGGGACGAATGGAAGAAGGACTGGATTGTCATCACGGTAGAGGAGCATGAGAAGCTGGAGCTGCCCGAAGGCCTTCCCAACATTGACACTGAAGCCTGGAGTGAAGTTTCGGTGCTGTTAGAGGCCTTCAACCATGCTTTGACCAGGATCCACCAATGTGTGGAAGGAGGAGTGACCCCTAGGCGGTCTACTGCAACTTCCTAGTCAACAGGTGGGCTCCGTTGAAGAAGAGGGAGAAGCTCGCATGGGCCCTCAACAGCATGATGGATGATGACCGGATTGAGACTGGTTCGAAGTCCAATCTAGAAGGCGCAGCTTTGGAGCTTCATCTCAAGAAGTTCCAACACGGAATTGACGTCGAGGGCGATGACTTGACTCCATCGGCGGCTTTCCTCCCTCTAAAGATGGAGGCGGAGTTCGGCAGGGAGCTCCAGTGGAAGATGCCAGTGCTTGACGACCTCAGTGAAGTTGAGAGGCGTCCGACCACCAAACTGGCGATCCGAGGAGCATGTGAGGGTGGCCCTGCTCCTACCCCGAGACAGAGAGTTGAAGTCGTAGGCAAGGGCAAAGAGTTGGCCGAGCCCTCGAGCTAAAAGTGGAAGTTGAAGCACTCTGACGGGAGGCCCGTCAGACCTGCTCCTTCCCCGACAGCTCCTTCTCCCCAGCGGGGGAGGTCTTCAATGGCGACAACCACTCTAGCATCAACATCTCCCCGGAACGCAAGCTCTGCCCAGGTGACTCCAGCACTGGAGCCAGCTAAGGGCTCTAGGTCCGAGGGTCCTTCTCAATCGAGGGGGGGCCTCAACCAAGACGTCGCTGGCGGCAGCAACAAACTCCGGAGGGCCTTCAAGAGCTACTACCCCAGTTGCGACTGGGTCGAGCTCTGAGAGTCCGGTGAAGAGGTTCCGCGCTAGCTGGAGCAGAAGTCTTCAAAGGTAAATTTTCTTTTTTACCTCAGTTGATTGTTTTTGTTGTAATCATATTTTGAGTTTCTTCATCCTTCATCCACATGGTATCTAAGAAATGGGCTAAAGCTCCAATTCCTGCAACAACAACTGATGTTGTACAGGCGGAGGCTCCGACTCCAGTCCCAATGCCGTCCCAGGTGGTGGCTGAGGTCGCGGCAGCTCATGCACCAGTTGTCGTGGTCCTTGACCTTGACTCATCTCCCAAAGCTCCCATGGTAGCGCGAAACCATGGGAATGAAGACGTACCAGTGGCGCCAGCTCTAGTGGTTGAAGCTTCGGTTTTGGATGTTGTGATGATGGATGCTCCGGCTTCAGAGCCTGAGGTAGCTGCAGTTATGACCTTAGAGCCGAATGTTATTGAAGCCCCGACGGCGGAGCCGGTGGTTGATGAAGTTCCGGTGCCTGAGCCGTTTGTCGCGTAGGTGCTGGCACCAGAACCGGTGGAGGTCGAAGCACCGGTGCCTAAATCGGCAGTGGAGGAGGCACCAGGACTAGAGCCGGAAGTGGCCTCAGCTTCGGCCAAATCTTCAACTCCTTCCCCACAGGTGGTTGTTCCGGAGGTACCCGTGCTCGAGCCAGGGTGCCCAGACAAAGCGGCCAATCCTTTGCCAGAGAGACCAGTTGCTGATGACCTAGCGGCGGGACCTTCGGAGCCAACTCCGGAGGTAGGAACTTCCATTGCAGGACCATCCTCGACGGCGATCGAGGCTATCCTGGAGGGTGGCCCTAGTGCCGCAGAAGCTCAGGGAACCGCTCTTGTAGAGTGGGACCAGATTTTTGTTATGGAGAACCCGCTGGAGCCAGCGGAGAGCACCCCGACAGGTCCAGAGCCAATCCCCTTGTCGTTATCCATCGACAACGCCTGCTCCAGCCTTCGTCAGGTTCAGCTGGCCTTTTACCACGACAGCAAGGTCCTCGAGGAGGAGCGCCAAACCCTTAGAGGTGGCGCAACCGGCTCCAATTCTAGACCAAACTGGAGCAAACAATGCTGGCTGATGACAAGGAGTGGGTCAAAAGGGAGAAAGCCCGGATGTAGTACTGGGGCCAGCTGCTGGACGAGAGGGAAAGCATGGTGCGATCCCTTGATGCCCAGTCCCGGGCCATCCACGAACAGGACGTAGCTGCTAATGAAGAAGCGAATGATCGCCAGGAGAAGCTCAGTGCGATCCACGACAACCTCGTCAAGCACCGAGAGGCTCTTGAAGAGCGGGAGAAAAAGATCGTAGATGAAGAGAAAAAACTCCTAGAGCTACGGGATGACCTCGTGAAGAGGGAGGAGGAGCTTGCTCAGAGGCTGGCCCTGGGTGACAAGAGCCTCACGGAGCGCTCCAAGAAGCTGAAGGAGCTCTGTGAGAGCGAGCAGAAGAAGGCCTGCCAGTGGGGACAGGACCTCACCAAGAGGGAGAATGAAGTTGCTGCCAAGGAGAAGAAAGTACGGGGTTGGGAGAGATACCTCGTGGTCCGCCAGCACAAGATCCACGTCCGGGAAGAGGTGCTTGCTAAACTCAAAAGGCAAGTTGCTGAAAAGATTCAGCAGCACGCCAAAGTGGTCAAGCGCTTTGCCCGGGAGGGTTCGAAGCTTGCGGTGACCAAGAGGTCCTTGGAAGAGGTGCGAGGCTCAAGTGCCGCGGAGTCCCAACATGTATGGGACTTCTTGGGCAAAGCCAATGACGTGCTGACGCCGCTTGGCTTTAGTCCCGTGCGTCCGGATGATCCGGAGCCAGAGCTGGACCAGGTGTTGAGCTCAGCGGGCAGCAAACTCAACAAGATGGGCAATGTCATTGCAGATTAGTTGGAGACTAAAGGATATCCCTTGCGCAGAACATCGCAGAATACATGCCAAAGTGCTACACAAGTCGGGATCCTCACTTCCCACTAGATCCAGTGCTTGAAGGTGCCATCGACGGAGAGGGAGATGGCACTAAGGCCAGTGTGTTGGAGGTTGCCCAGAAGGTCGCCTCGTTCTTCTGTAGGATCTAAAACTTTCTCCATGTAGCTCTTACTTGTATCTTCTCTTCTTTTCTCCAATTTTGTAATGTCTTGTCCTCAGATGAATGAAATCCAAGAAATTTATGAATTTCGTTTTTTGTCTCAAACCTTTGTCTCACTTGGCCCCGTGGTAGATGTACACAATTTGATTGCGAACATGTACCAAAATGATGTAGCATTTTGTTGAAGACTTGAGCACTTCAAACTTGTAGAGTATAGGTCCTAAGTCGTCGACACCAGGGCCCCCCTGAGGTTGTCAGAGCTTAGTAGCTTCGGCAGCGACCATTGTCAACATGTAGAGCATCAAAAGTCGGCCCTCTCGGATTGTTGGAGCTTAGTAGCTCCGGTATCATCCACCATCATCATGAGAATTTTATTTTTCCTACACACTGAAGTCAATAAAAACAGTAAAATCCATTTCTTATCTATAAATCGTTTGCGGCTTACTATTCCGAAAGAAATTTTTAGGTCGACCGCAATTCTATATACAATCAAGTGCATTTGCTTATTTCCTCCAGGTCAGATCGTTTTCTGGACTCACCATACTCAGGCCTGCCGGGGTGTAGGTAGAGTGGTGTACTTAGGGTGTAGGACCAGGCTAAGTCGATAGCACACTACGGACCTAGATTGGCTTGGCGTTCAAGCGAGTAGGCCATTCAACAATGTTAAGACCCGAAAGAATTACGAATGCAACTTGAATTATACCTGAATTGTTCGAGCAAAAGTTTCTTGAGAATTGCACAACTTTGTTATAGAAAAGAAATAGAAAAAATAAAAATATTGAGCCTGTACAAAATAAATGCATGTGGAGTCTGTTTTCACATAATGATGTCTTCCATTATAGGTATGGGGTACAGGGGAAACAAGTACATTCTTACGGTATGGAACCAGGCTAAGTGTGATGCATTTCTTGTTTGACCCAAGGTAACTAGCTACACTTTTAGTTCTGAGACTGTGTCAATTGTTGCCTGAACTTGCGGACCTTCTGGGAAAGGTCCGGCTGTTCTCCCGGAGGAGCTACCCAACTCTATACAATGATGCTATAACATACATCATATGTAATTACAGACTCACCTTCGTGATATTAAGCATAGAACTTACGGAGGTGCTCAATGTTCCAAGGATTAGGGAGCGGTGTCCCCTCCTCGGTTGCCAGATGGGGGAAAGTTTGTTTAACCCTTCTCATGTTTGTATTCTCTGTAGCACAAGATCGCCTTCCTCGAGCTGTCGGTTATGCACATACCTTCGATCATAGCGCTGGAGCGCTCGGCGGTATCGTGCATTTCGAACAGCCGCTCGGCACCTTCCCTCTTTAACGAGGTCAAGGTATTCACGCCGGAGCTGGTCTTGCGTGGCTTCGTCGAAGGCCCGGACCTGGAGTGACACCAAGGTCATTTCCGGAGGAAGGACTGCTTCAACTCCGTACACCAGGAAGACATATGTCTCTCCAGTTGACCGATTTGGAGTTGTCCTGTTTGCCCAAAAGGTGGGCAGAAGATCTTCAATCCAGTTGGCTCCATGTTTTTTCAGGCGCTCATATGTGCACGTCTTGAGTCCTTTTATGATTTATGCATTTTCTCTCTAAGCTTGGCCATTGCTTGCCGAGTGAGCTACAGAAGCATAGCTGAATTGAATGTCGAGGTCTTCGCAATATCCTTGTAATGCAGAACTTGTGAATTGGGTCCCATTGTTAGTTATGATCTTGTTTGGGACTCCAAATCTGCATACTATGGACTGCAGGAAGTTGATAGTTGATTGCTTGTTTATTTTCACAACTGGAGTTGCTTCCGACCATTTGGTGAACTTGTCGATGGCGACATACAGGAACTTGTAACCTCCAACGGCTCTTGGGAAAGGTCCCAAGATATCCATCCTTCACACAGCCAATGGCCATGTAGAAGGTATCATTTGTACAGGTTGAGCTAGTGTGTGATTTTGCTTCGCATGAAACTGGCATGCTTCACATTTCTTCAATAGCTCAGATGCATCTTGGAGTGCTGTAGGCCAATAAAAACCATGCCAGAAGGCTTTACCGACCAACGTGCAGGAAGATGCGTGGTTCCCACACTCGCCTCCATGGATTTCCGCGAGGAGCTCGCCGCCTTCTTCCCTTGTAATGCACCACATTAGGACGCCGTTGGCACCACACCGGTTGAGATCCCCTTCTACTAGTGTGTATCTTTTAGCCAATCTGACTATCCGATCAGCAGATATATTGTCTTCAGGAAGGATGTTGTCTTTCAAGTAGCTCTGGATCTCTGAGATCCATGCATCGGAGCTAACTTGAGCTTCTAAGTCTCGCGTGCTGGGTTGCTCAGAGCATCTTACAGCACCTACGACCCTTGATGGACGCCATGGTAACAGGGCCATCGGGACCGCCAGCTTCGAGGTGCTGGTCTCGCCCCCTTTGCTCAGTTCGGCAGGCTGAGCTGTTGGTCTTGACAATCTCCGGACAAAGGTTTTGTCGGGAGCCGAAGCTCCAGTTGAAGCTTTCATCGAGAGTTCGTCAGCTTCAGCGTTGTTGAGACGTTGGACATGGCAAAGATCCAGGACTTCGAAGTTCTTCTGAAGCTTCTAGACTTCAAGTAGATCTACAGCTAGTTGAGGATTGTTGCAGCAGCATTCACATTTGACTAGTTGTATAATGAGCTACGAATCACCCTTTACCAACAGTTGCTTGACACCATATGATAGTGCCACCTTGAGCCCATAGATTAATGCTTCATACTCCGCCATGTTGTTGGTTGCCTTGAAGTAGGCAAACCATGTATTTGACCTTCTCCTCGGTCGGAGTGAGGAGAAGGACTCTAGCTCCGGCCCCCTACTTCTGCACGGAGCCGTCGAAGTAGAGAGTCCAGTGAGGCTCAGTGAAGACGGAAACCTTGGGTTCCGACTTCTGCTCACTGGGGCCCCCAGGATTTGATGGAGAGGGGGTCCATTCCGCCACGAAGTCCGCCAATGCTTGACTCTTGATCGCTTGCCTTGGGACGAATTCAAGATCAAACTCGTCCAACTCCGCTGCCCACTTTGCAATGTTCCTAGTAGAGTTGGGGTTATGCAATATTGCACACAGTGGATAAGAGGTTACCACTGAAATCTTGTGAGCTTGGAAGTAGTGACGAAGCTTCCTAGAGGCAATAAGAACTGCATAGAGCAGCTTATGCACCTCTAAGTACCGAGTCTTAGCATCATGAAGTACTTCGCTAATGAAGTACACTGGGCGCTAGACTTTCCGGACCCTCCCAGAGGGGCCCAGAGCTTCCTCCTCATCAACCCAGTCCCTCTTGGAGGGGTCCGGACCTTCTTCGGGGACCTCGAGGTCCTTGGTAGAGGAACCTGGAGCTTCTTCTAAAGTTACCCGGACCATCCCGGAGGGGTCCGAATCTTCTTGTTCAGCAATAGTAACTCCTTCATTTGAAGGAGGTTGATCCTCTGGCGTTTCACCTCGAGGATCCGGGTCTGGGGGGCTGGGACCCAGACTCGCCTTCAGGTAGCTCCGGACCCTCCCGGAGGGGTCTGGATTCCTGAACTGGGGATGGTTCTGGTCTTTTCGCAACTTGGACCATGCTGACAACTTTTTCATTTGTCCAAATGTAAAGGAGAAGTGGCTCACCAGGGTTCGGAGCTACCAAAGTTGGTAGAGTGGTGATGAGCTGCTTCAGCTCTTGGAAAGCCTTTTCTGCTTCTTTAGACCATCAGAATGGTCCAGACTTCCTCAATAATTTGAAGAAGGATAGCACCCGTTCTGCCAGTCTTGAGATGAACCGGCTGAGGGCGGCTAGACATCCAGTCAGCTTCTGGACATCCTTGATGTGGGTTGGTGGCCGCATGTCTTCAATAGCTTTAATCTTTGCTAGATTCGTCTCTATTCCACAGTGGTTCACCAAGAATCCAAGAAGCTTTCCGGAGCTAACCCCAAAGACACACATGTTTGGGTTCAGCTTGGTGCGTGTAATTTGCAACTTGTCGAAGACAGCTTGTAAGGTGTCAAGAAATGACTCCTTGTTCTTGATCTTGATGATGATGTCATCGACGTACACTTCCACTACATCTCTGTTGCTCTCCAAAAGTTTTGTACATAGCTCGCACAAACGTTTAAGCAGCGTTTTTGAGACCGAATGGCTTGGCGGTGTAACAATACAATCCATCTATTGTGATGAAGGACGTATGCTCTTCATCTTCCCTAGACATTCTGATTTGATGATATCCAAAATATGCATCTAGGAAACACAGTAATTCACACCCGGAGGTGGAATCCACTATCTGATATATTCTAGGTAGTGGGAATGGATCCTTTGAACATGCCTTATTCAATGTAATGTAGTCGATACACATCAGAAGCTTCCCACCGGCCTATGGTACAACGACTGGGTTTGCCAGCCATTTTGGGTGGAAGATTTCCCGGATGAATCCAGCTTCAAGCAACTTCTTCACTTTTTGACGTATGAAGTTTTGTCGCTCTACTGATTGCTTCCGAGGCTTATGATGTACAGGCCGAGCATCGGGATAAATCTTCAGATTGTGCTCAATCACTTCCCTAGGGATCCCAGGCATTTGTGACGATTGCTAGGCAAACACATCGACATTAGCACGGAGGAATGTGATGAGCGCAAGTTCCTATTTGTCGTTCAGACCTCCCGATATACGAGTGGTGTAAGCGGCATTAGAACCAATTTGGACTACTTTGACGGGAATGTTGGTGTCGCCGCTTGGTTGCACACGAGGTGCGGAAGTTGAGCCTCGATGACGAATGCTCCAGGGCTTCGGAGCTTGTTTCTTTCCGGATTCTTCCTCCTACGTTGTAGCAAGCGCATGGAGTTCTTCCAGAGCAATAACTCCGGCGGTGCGGTCTCCGCAGATCCGGAGAGCGCTTGAGGGTGTTGGCATCTTCAACACCAAGTAGCCATAATGAGCAGCAGCCATGAATTTGTACAATACTGGCCTGCCCAAGATGGCATTGAGTGCCAAGTTGATATGTGCCACGTCAAAGATCAACTTCTCGTCCTGTAATTCTCCCGAGTCCTGAAGGTCACCGGGAGAGTAATGGCGCCGAGTGGAGTTATGGCCCCTGGACCTACTCCGAAGAAACGTCGTGAGGGGTGAAGAATCAAAGGTCGGAGCTGAAGCTTGATGAAGGCTTCAAATCTTATGAGGTTCTGCCCCGAACCTCTGTCCAACATTACATGGTGGAGCTGGATGTTGTTGATGGTCGGAGATACCATTAGTGGAAGTTGGCCAGCTCCGATCACGTTCTGAGGGCAGTCTGAAGCATCAAAGGTGATGGCATTATCCATCCACTTCTAATGAGGCTCCACCCTAGCGGTGGGAGCTACAGAGGCCATGTCCCGCCGCATTGTCTTGAGGACTCGGCCTGAAGTGATGTCCTACGAACCACCAAAGATGGTGTTCATGGTCTTCCAAACTCTCGTTGTCGGAGACGTCGGAGTCGTCGTCGATGGAGGTATAAATAGCCTTCAAGACCTTTTGGGGTCCTGAAAGCCTACCTCATCTTCAGCCGGAGCTTCGTCGACTTTTTGTTTTCCTTCCCTTTGACCGAAAGGAGATTCTTCCCGACGCTTGTTGTAGCGCTCGGCGAGGATCTAGACCTCTCGGCAGCCTTCCTGGTTGTGGTTGTTCGTCTTGTGTATGGGACACCACATCTTGGAGCTGCCATCGTCTTCAGACGACGGCCGAGGTCGTTTCTCGGGGCGTGGCCCCCCGGCCACCCGGAGCTGCAGCAGCTGCAGCAGTAGGTGTGCCAGCCGATAGCTTCTTCTTGTTGTTGGGCTTTTTCTTCTTCTTGCCACACCCGGAGGTAGTGGCTTCACCATTGGAGGACTTTCTGTTGGCCTCCGGAGGTGGTTGGGAGTGCATTTCACGGCCCTCCGCAGCCTTGACACACTTGTCTGCCAAGCTGAAGAGTTCCGTGACGCTGCTGACTTCCTTAGTCGCCAGCTTCTCCAGCATCTT
The DNA here is from genome assembly GCA_036927565.1 of Tuctoria greenei. Classification (NCBI taxonomy): domain Eukaryota; kingdom Viridiplantae; phylum Streptophyta; class Magnoliopsida; order Poales; family Poaceae; genus Tuctoria; species Tuctoria greenei. Next base: position 145,323,390 of record JAYESD010000002.1, read on the forward strand.
CTTATCTCGAATGTCCTGCCTGAATGCTACAATAACAGAAGCACTTGAGATAGAAGGAATGGAATTCCGTACCTGGGAGAACCTCTGGATGAAAGATCATAAGGACTCTCCCCCTTTTTGCTTGACAGCAAAAAGGTCCAGTTTTGTGCCTGGTCGGGTGTATGAGCTCCCGAAATTGACGGTGAACTGTTGGCACAACTCCACCCAACTATTGATGGAGTCAGGCGGAAGGCTCATGAACCAGGACCTGGTGGTCCCAGTTAAAGCCTCCTGTGCTGTGAAGCGTGCGCACATGTAGCACGCCTCTCGACAAGGTCTGATGCTGCAATTGGGCCTGCCCCGAGGGGCGAGGACCTTGATTGCTGATGCGATCGGCTGCTGCCGCAACCTAATGATCCACATCAGCTCTCCACTGCTCCATCGCTCACTGGGACGCTCCTACAGGCGGTGGACGTTGGAGAAGAGCACGCACGGCATGAAGTGCATGTTCAGGGTTGTTGTTCGCCGATGCTGTGATCGACGCGGACGACCCATCTCGCTGTCCAGCTTGATTCACCGGTGCGGATGGTGGCAGTGGTGGCATGACTCCTGCTGGAGCCACAACACCTGCTGGCTGCTGCATGTTGGAGGGGTTGCCTCCAGCAGGTTGCACAGCATGGTTACCGTTGGATGATATAGGAGCAGAATGCACCATCTTTGAATCTCAGGCGCCCCTACCTGGCACGCCTACTGTCAGAGAGTGATTCCGACAATTCTCTCGGTACTAACGTTGGTAGCCCGCAGAGTTTTGCAGTTCGGTTGTGGGCACGCGGAGTTTCAGAAGAAGGTGGCGATTTGACACAAGAATTTACATGGTTCGGGCCGCCTGAGCATAATACCCTACTCCACGGGTGTGTTGCTGTTGTATTGAGCGTCTGAGCGCTTGAGTGTCAGAGACTAGAGTGTCTTGAGCATGTCTAGAAGAGTCCCCCCGTGTATCACTCAGCCAGTCCTTTTATAGTACAAGGACTGGCCGTTACATCGTCAGCCTGACCCGACATGGGGCCCTGGCGGTTACTGATGCTTAATACACAGTTAATGTACTTAATTACCCTTAACAGCATGATAACGTGCCTTGATGGTGGCGTTACTGGTATTAAGGGTCCTCCGATCATGTGTCATTAAGATGGTATTAATGACACATAATCGGGTCTTAAAGCTTTAATTGTTCCTTGAAGGTCCGAGCCGTTGGAGGTCCACCAATCTGTCTATTGAAGTTGATGGTCCGGTGGTTGGATTTGTGGCAGCTCCGGAGCTTACCATCTTGGACGAGTAGGTCCGGTGCTGTTGTACACGTGTCGGTACCGGAGCTTCCCTCTGTCGGGGGTTAGGTCCGGGAGTGCCACACAGGTATCTAGTCTAGAGCTTTTCCATGTATGGAATGTAGCTCCGATTTTTTGATACACGTGGCGGCACTGGGACTAACCATAGAAGGGAGGCAGGTCCGGTTCCATATGACACGTGGGGCCTTCACAGGTCTTCAACTCAAATAGATGGAGTTCCTTTGCGCTCTTTGCAGCCCCAAAGGATATCCGGTACGCAGGGTACCGACAGTCATGATTATCACATTATAATGGAAAGACTCTTACCTGTTATCTTTCGAGGCTATCTAGATGATGTGGTGTGGAAGGTTTTAGCCAAGCTCAACTATTTCTATAGACAGCTTTGTGCTAAAGAAATCAAGATAGGAATGATGGATAAGTTAGAGAAGGAGATACGCATAATTTTTTTGTAAGATGGAATTTTTTTTCCACCGGGTTTCTTCAATCCAATGCAACATCTGCTTATCAATCTTCTTTTCGAAGCTAAAGTTGGCAGTCCTGTGCAATACAGGTGGATGTATCACATTGAAAGAGCGCTACGATATCTGAAACCAATGGTTGGCAAAAGGGCAAAGGGTGGAAAGGTGCATTGCTGTAGCATATGCTCTTACGAAAGTAGGATACTTTTCAAGTGTCTACTTTGCAGAAGAAAACAATATCAATACTTTGACGATTAGGTACAATGTGGACGAAGCACTCCCTTTAAGCGACCTCTGCATTTTTCAAACAAGAGATACTACCGTTGGTAGCTACACCACGTACGTGCTATCCGAACGTGATAGTACTGTAGCTTTACTCTACATGTGCGCAAATATAGAAGGCATGCAGGAATACTTTGAGTAAGTGTTTGTCCTACATTTATGCTAATCAACATATTTTGCTACACATGTATTCTAAAAGATGTTTTTTCACGTTCAGTGAGTTCCACAGACAATGTTGGTGTAGGATCGAAGAGCACATGAAAAGCTACCAGAGGGGGGGGGGGGTGGGTGAATGGTAGATTTAAAAATCTTACGCAGCGGAAACAATTAAACCCCAACCCCTTCGGCAGAAAAACGATCTGTTAAAGAAATCGTGTGTGAGACTAATCTAAACGTGTTTCACCATGACAAAAGTGATAGATATCATAGAGAATCAAGTCACGAAGACAACAACAAGAATCACTCAAATCCGTCGAGAAAAACTCAAGTTATGATCGAAAGATCAAACAAAGGTCAATCTGTCCTACCCGAGAAAAACAGTTCTGAAACGCTGCAAAGAAACTCGTGTAGATCAGAAACCACAAATCCAATGACCGTGAAAATTTGACAGATGATAGATAATCAAGTTGTGAAGATAACCCAAAAATAATCACGTCAATTGGATCTTTAAAACTCGAGTTATGTTAAAACCACCGACGAAAGGTAGTGCTATCCAGAAACTCGACGAGTAAAACTTGTCTGGAACAAGTCAGACGAACAAGGCACAAAAGTTCCTTCAAACTACGAATTTTATTCAATAGAACACAAGAGGAACAGACCCAAAGTCGTGCACCACGAGCTCTAGGATCCCTTGCTTATATAACTAGCTCGAAAGCCAACTCAACTCAAATCAGGAACATAATCCTACTCTGTTCATGAATCGTAACTTTCCATAACTGCTTAGGATTCTTCTATGCGCAGATAGAAGCAATCTTAAGACTTCCAAACACCCTAGGAACGTATCCCACAGTCCTAAACAACTAAAATTCTTGACCCACACAAAATCCTATCATAACCAACTCAAATCTTTCCATAATTGAGTCAAACCCGACTCAGCCGTAGCCTAAGTCCATAACCTAGTCGGTTGGACCTTTCCGACCAAATCTTTAAGTTCACATCTCTTCATCACGTCTCAGAACCATGTAGCCACGTCCATGCACTCCTTGCACACGTGCAAACATCTTATAATTACGTCCACGATACCTTCACATGCATTGTTCTTGATTCAATCATGTTGCGCAACCTCCTGATCAGCTCAACCACAATTCCTTCTGAATTTGGTTCTTGGAACCTCATCTCCTTCCTGAGACTAGTGCGATGCATCCCATCACCAGCAATGTCTTGAACTCAAGCAACACCTGGACATGAATAAACAACCAATCCATACGAGCCCAAGTCCTCGACTTGACTCAAGTTAGTTCCGAACACAACACCTTACGTGAGAACCTCACATAAGCATGTTGAAAAACCACAGTAGCACGATATCATTCATATCAACCAAAAACACACCAAAGACTTAGCAAATGAATCCTAAGCAATCTTTCCAACAATGTAAAGCAAGTATGAAACATTGCAAATGAAAAACAGAACCACTGCGGTCAAGTTCCAGACCTTGCCAGAGCAACCCGGACCTTGAGCCGGAGCTAACAAAACCTAGTAGAACCTAGCGCCGGAACTTACCAAAACTAGTATAACCAAGCTCCCGCCGGAGCTTACAAAACTAGCAGGACCTTAATAAAAAGGTGTTTTGGTGATATTCAAAACTTTTATCGTCAAAGCAAGTGTATTCACTACAAGCCAATGTATTCAGCACACATAGGTCTTACAGTTGGCCACATAGGCATCAACCTACGACCAAACAAGTAGAAGGGATGCAAAAAGACGGAATAAATGGAGGGCCGAGTTTCCTATCCTGGTTTGGAGATTATGTAATACTCTTTGATCTTCTATATATTATAAGTTACTATTATTAAAGAAGAGTTATTTTAACTTATGATCATTTATGACAGTGTCAGACTCACAATGTCCATGAAGATTTGCGACAGCTATCTTATGGATTGGTGAATGTTAGAAGCTATGGTCGATGTGACATAAATGGATTTCGATTTCGTATAACTCATTTTGAAGCTCTTCGTCCTCTCGCGGCAACATCAAATTCTGGTGTTGTGACGAGAGCAGTTGACAATCAAGGGAATTTAACCGATTATTATGGGATCATTAACAAAACCCTTGAATTTACTTTTACCGGAAATAAGACCATTAGAGTTGTCTTCTTTGAGTGTGTCTGGTTTGATCGCACTCATGGAACTAGAGAAAACCGATTTGGAATGGTGGAAGTGAAACATAAGGACCGACTACGAGGTTACGATACATTTGTTCTTGCACATCAAGTAGAACAAGTGTATTATCTACCTTATCCATGCACAAAGCTCAGTGCTTGGTGGGTGGTATAGAAGGTGAATCCAAGTGAGCAGTTATATACTCCTGGGGATGAAGGTTACCATGATAGTGAAGACGTTGAAGAAGTGTACCAAGAAGAAGAGTTGCCAGACACTTTTATTGTCGAGCTTGGTGCAGGACTCGATCAATTAGTTGGAGATATTGAAGATGTTGAAGATGTAGAGCCAGATGACATGCAAAAACGGAAATTAGAACAAGACACGATGGAAGATCGTTAGGTTGTTTAAGGAGTAGGGCACATGATAATGATGTTGATGAATTTTGAAAGTGATTACAAGTAATGTTTTCTTGAAGATAGTAACATGAATTTCATATATCTTATTTGCATATTTACTGATTATCTATTAAAACAGGATGGTGTCAAAGAAGGGTAAGAAGGTGTCGCCGACGAGGGGGTTCTTCCCCTCTAGACCCGAGGACGCTTTTGTTGGTGCCTCGTCGACTGGGAGCAGACGCTCTCAGTTGCTGAAGCACGTTCTGAGCAGCTCTAGAGCTTCGTCACAGGTAAATTTCACTCGTTTTTGACTAATTCTGTAAATTCAATTTCCAATTAAACTTACTTATGAATCATTTAAATGTTGTTGTCCTCATCGGGTGACTCAGAGGCTATAGCGCCAGTTGACTTTGGCTACCCTTCGGTGAGCTAGCCCTCGGCCAGCCAGGCCTCGGCTGGCGAGCCTTCTGTTCTTGAGCCCTTTGACTCGGCTGGTGACGAGCCGTCTAGGTCACATGACGTGGTGCCCCAGCAGACGCAGAGGACGAGGAGGACTCACATTGTCAGTCCTCCTGTGGTCCCTTCATAGAGGATTGTGATTCGTCCGGTCGGAGATAGGTAATAAAATTATAGTGTTCAATTCTAGTTTCATTTGGTTACTTAAGTAATGAATCAATAAATATCTTGTAGGGTTTTGGATGACACGTCTTTCACCGGTGAGAGACACCAAAGACCGGTGAACGGTGTCCTCGGGTCCTTAGTGCGTTTGCACTATCCCGGGGTCATCGACGGGGTGCCTGCTCTTTCGTGAGAGGACTATGCACATGCCCATCACCAGGAGCACTACAAACTTTAGGAGGCCGTATGGGTCAATTTTATGGCGAGTATGTTAAAAATAGTTTCGAAGTTTTAACTCTTAAAATCTATGAATGAACATCTCTTCAATATATTCTTTATCACAGGCAAGGTATATTTTAGAGGACCCGAATGACCCTCGCATGGTTGAGGATGTGAGGAGAGTGTTTCACTACAACACTGCCAAGGCGCTTCGACAAGCTTTGTGGAACGCTAATGTTCAAATTATCAATGAGCACTTGAAGGCGAACCAGCACCACGTGCTACACTTCCGGCAAGAGAGTGAGAGGCACCTGACGGAGGAGGAGTACGCGCAGGTACGTGGGGTGTAGTAAGTATTTTTTTCTGATAATTTCCTCTATGGTATTTTTAACGACTTACAACTATCTGCAGGGCCACATGAGCTAGTTGTAGGTTCGGTCGAATGCATTTCGGGCCCTTTGTCACCACTGGGCTAGCGATTAGTTTAAGGCTAAGGCCGGGAAGGGTCGAGAGTGCAGAGGGGTCGAGAGGAAGAGGAGGCACGACCAAGATAACCACTTGCGTTTAGCTAAACGCATGGTAAGTGTATGTAACTTATGTTTATATATTCATAATATAATATTCGTACAAACATGTATTGATAGGAGCGCAAGATGGGGGTGCTGCCGACCCCTGCTGAGATCTGGAAGAGAGGTCACAGAGACCCTTCTCAGCCTCAGGGGTGCAATCAGGCTGCAGCCGAGCGATTGGTAAGTTTAGAAATCATTTATATTAAATATAACTATATGGATTGTTAAACATACACGGTTTTCTTGTTTTGCAGGCTAAGTATGGGGAGGAGGCTAGGAAGATATACGGCGAAGATTTCGACTGGGAACGTGAACCAATTGATCCTCAAGCCGCGTATGCAAGCGGATGTGGAATATCACACGGAAGGTGAGTTTATAAGTCATTTTATCATTTTCAATTCAAAGTATTCAAGATATTTCAATTTCATATTACTGACTCTCTTTATTATAGGCTCGCCATATTCGATGGAGTTGTCAACTCGAGAGCAGCGAGACCTGGGAGAGGCAGCTCCACACATGTTTCATCGGTGGGCACGTCAAGTAGAAGAGAACCTTAGGTGATAGGAGGAGACAAAACAGCAAAGGATCATAATGGAGGCCACGATCTCTTCCCAGGCAGCCTGGGTGGTGCAGATGTGTAGGATTGAAGAGCACATGAAAAGCTACCAGAGGGAGGGTGAATGGTAGATCAAAAAATCTTATACATCGGAAACAATTAAATCCCAACTCCTTCGACAGAAAAATGATTTGTTAAAGAAATCATGTTTGAGACTAATCTAAACATGTTTTACCGTGACAAAAGTGATAGATATCAGAGAGAATCAAGTCATGAATACGACACAAAAAGAATCACTCAAATCTGGTGAGAGAAACTCAAGTTACAATTGAAAGATCGAACAAAGGTCAATCTGTCCTATCTGAGAAAAACAGTTCTGGAATGCTGCAAAAAAACTCGTGTAGATTAGAAACCACAAATCCAATGACCGTAAAATTTTGATAGATGATAGATAATCAAGTTGTAAAGACAACCCAAAAAGAATCACGTCAATTGGATCTGTAAAACTCGAGTTATGATAAACCCAACGCACCAAGGTAGTGCTGTGCAGAAACTCGACGAGAAAGACTTGACAGAAACAAGTCGGACGAACAAGGCACAAAAGTTCCTTTCAACTATGAATTTTATTCAATATAACACAAGAGGAACATCCCCAAAGTCGTCTCCCACGAGCTCTGTCCTCTCTTGCTTATATAACCACCCCGAAGGCCAACTCAACTCAAATCAGGACTCTAATCCTACTCCGTTCATGATTCAAAACTTTCCATAACTGCTCAAGACTCTTCTATACGCAGATAGAAGCAATATTAAGACTTCCGAACACCTTAGGAACGTATCCTACATTCCTAAAACAACTAAAATTCGTGACCCACACAAAATTCTGTCATAACCAACTCAAATCTTTCCATATTTGAGTCAAACCCGACTCCACCGCAGCCGTAGTCATCAACCGATACAATCCGATCCTTCCAACCAGATCTTTCCTTCCTTAGCCCATCTTCGGAACCATGTTTCCACATCATGCACCACATGCATACATGCGAACACCTTCCTTCGATGTCCAGTAACCTTCATATGCAATGCCCTTGGTTCAATCATCCTGCACGACCTCATGACCCGTTCAACCACAATTCCTCCCGAACATGGTTGTTGGAACCTCATCTCCTCCCTTAGACTAGTCCAAAGGATCCTATCATCGGCCATGACTTAAACTCAAGCAACACCTGCACATGAATAAACAACCAATCTATATGAGCCCAAGTCTACGTCTTGACTCAAATTAGTTCCAAACACAACACCTTACGTGAGCACCTCACATAAGCATGTTGCAAAACCACAGTAAAACGATATCAGCCATATCAACCAAAATGCACCAAAAACTTAGCAAATGAATACTAAGCAATATTTCCAACAATGTAAAGCATGTTCGAAATATTTCATTGTAAAAGCAGGAACATTGCAATGAAGCTTCGAACCTCGTCAAAGCTAACCGGAGCTTGAGCCGGAGCTTACGAAAGCTAGTACAATCTAGCGCCCGAGCTTACCAAAGCTAGTACAACCCAGCGCCGGAGCTTACCAAAGCTAGTACAACCTAGCGCTAGAGCTTGGCAAAGCTAGTCGGAACTAGTCAACCCAAAAGCCGGAGCTAGAAAAACATGTCGGAGCTAACCACTACAGGAATATCCATCACTTACGTCGGCCAGGGCAACTTACGTCAGCCGGCCGACGTAAGTAAGTAACTTACGTCGGTCCCTGGTAGCCGACGTAAGTTAAATAAATTACGTCGGCAGACCGACGTAAGTACATACACCGACAGTAATAAATATTACCCACGTCGGCCTCGGCCCAAAGCCGACGTAAGTTAACTGGCCGACGTAAGTTAAGCCTAACTTACGTCGGCTCTGACGCCGGCCGACGTAAGTTAGTCGGGCCGACGTAAGTCGTTGTTTAACCTAACCGCGCGCCGCTCGCGCGCGCTCTCATTTCACGCGCGCTCGTTCTCCCAACCGACGCCGCCGCCCCGCCGCCGCCGCCCCGTCGCCGCCCGGCCGCCCGACGCCGCCCGGCCGCCCCGCCGTCGCCGTCGCCGCCCGGCCGCCAGGTATTCCCTCCCTCCTCTCCCCTCCCTCCTCTCCTCCCCGACCCCCCCACCCCACGCCGGGCCGCCGCCGCCCTGCCGCCGCCGTCCACCTCCCCATCCCGACGCCGCCCTCCCCGTCGACCTCCCCTCCACGGCCGAGCGCCCCCCTTCCCCTCCCCTCCCATGCCGAGCCCCTTCTCTCCCCCTCCTCCTCCCCAATTTAATTGATTAATTGTTTAAATTCTTAATTGTTTGATTGATTAATTGTTTGATTGCTTAATTGTTTAATTGCTTAATTGTTTGCTGAAATTGTTTAATTGCTTAATTTAAATTTGCTGAAATTCCTTAATTGTTTATTAAATTATGCTGAAATTATTTAATTGCTTAATTGTTTCATTGATTATTTGCTTAAATATGCACGGCCGTCTTGCCGGCCGACGCGACCGCCGGCTCCCCTCCACGGCGAGCGCCGCCCCGCCCCGGCCCCTTCCCCTCCTCCCCTCCCCTCCTCCCCTCCTCCCCTCCCTAACCGCCGGCTGCCCGGCCCCGAGCGCCACCGCCGCCGATTCCCGGCCGACGCCACCGCCGCCTTCCCGGCCGACGCCACTGCCGGCTCCCCTCCACGGCGAGCGCCGCCCCGCCCCGGCCCCTTCCCCTCCTCCCCTCCCCTCCTCCCCTCCTCCCCTCCCTAACCGCCGGCGGCCCGGCCCCGAGCGCCACCGCCGCCGCTTCCCGGCCGACGCCACCGCCGCCTTCCCGGCCGACGCCACCGCCGGCTCCCCTCCACGGCGAGCGCCGCCCCGCCCCGGCCCCTTCCCCTCCCCTACTCCCCGACCGGCCCCTCCTCCCCTAGCTCCCCGACCCGGCCTCCCCTCCTCCCCGACCCCCTCCCCCTAGCTCCCCCGGCCCTCACCGCCGGCGGCCCGTCCCCGAGGAGCGCCGCCACGGCTTCCCGGCCGACGGCACCGCCGCCTCCCCCTCCCCCTCCCCCTCCCCTCCACGGCGAGCGCCGCCCCGGCCCCTTCCCCTCCCCTCCCCGACCCCCTCCCCTGGCCCTCACCCTTCCTGACCGCCGGCCCGGCGCCGATCGTCTCCCTCAGCAACGTAGACGAATAGATGACATGACATAGATATCTTGCAGCCCTTCCCGGCCGACGCCACCACCGCACCGCTGCCTCCCCCTCCCCCTCCCCTCCACGGCGAGCGCCGCCCCCTTCCCCTCCCCTCCCCAACCCTCCCTGACCGCCGGCCCGGACCCGGAGCGCCGCCCCGCCATTCCCGGTCGGCCCCAGAGCTTAATTTGCTTATTTTTGCTTAATTTACTTAAATATGCATGAGTGGTTTATTTTATTATGATTAATTTGCTTCATTATGCTTAATTTCCTTATTTTTCCTTAATTTGCTTAAATATGCATTAGTGGTTTATTTTATTATGATTAATTTGCTTAGTTATGCATAATTATGCTTAATTTCCTTATTTTTGCTTAATTTGCTTAAATATGCTTAAGTGGTTTATTTTATTATGATTAATTTGCTTAATTATGCATAATTATGCTTAATTTCCTTATTTTTGCTTAATTTGCTTAATTACGCTTAGGTGGTGTCTTTAATTATGTTTAATTATGCTTAAATTGCTTAAATTATGGTTACAATTTTAATTTTGATTGCTTGAGTGTTCTAGTACTATATATACATAAATGGGCTTCGGACAGGCTTGACAAGGCCCGACAAGGCCCATTTAGTGGTAAGGTAAAGTATGCGAACGACGACGGTGAGGATGGCAAGCACCTGGAGGACCGTCGCTGGAGTAGGGGTATCGAGGAGAGAAGGGGATCGTCGCGGCTGCCGTATCTGGACTCTGGAGCGATGGAATCGTGGAGAAGAGAAAGGAAAATGAGTAGGGTTAGGTCGGGGAGGACTTTTATGTGGCCGATCTGAAGTGTGGACTGTCGGATATTATCTGACGGCTCACTCGCCTCAGTCCTCCGCCTCCCCCGATGGCTTAGTCCTCTGCCTCCTTCTCTAAGACCAACTTTCCTCTCAGTCTTTCTCTAGTTCTTTCCTCTCTCTTAAATGACCTCAAAATGAAAATGAGCAACGTAACCTATAGCAATGTGTTACCCGTTTCGGATCGGCACGTCTCACATGCCATTGGCATGTGAGACGTGCAGGTTCGGAATTGTCCCTTTTTGGACAGCCTCGGAGTGACCGAGGGGGCGTGGCTTGTGACGAGACGCGGGTCCGGATTTGGACGAGATTTCGGTGGCGTAACCCTGTTGTTCTCTGCTGCACCATTTTTGGGCGTGCAGTGGAGAACAGCGGGGTTATGCTGCCGAAATTTCGTTCGAATCTGGATCACGCGTCTCGTCATGAGCACGCTCCGCTCGGTCACTCTTGGGTGGGTTTAGGATCTATCTGCCTAGGTTGTAGGGCCGTGACACATAACATAACAATACATTAACGACAATTTCTTTCGCGTTAAACTGCAGAGTCAAACATGGGCGAAGACCGTAGTTGGATGTACACTGGTTGGAAGAGCAGAACTGGTGGTCACTCAGATGAGTGGTATGCCAAGACAGAAGCTTTTGTGGAACGAGCTTTTTCGTTGTCAAATAGCGATAAGGCGCGGTGCCCATGTACGAAATGCCGAAACGGAACGTTTTTGGACAAAGTGGAACTTACGTTGCACTTGTGTCGAAACGGTTACGTGTCACATTATGAGTTGTGGAACTTCCACGGCGAGACAGCTTCTCAAGCTGTACAAGAAGTGGAAGCTGACAATGATGATGCTCAAGAGGTTGATATGATGGATGAGATGCTGGAAGCTATACGACCAGAGCTTACAGAAGATACTCAAACAGCAGAGGTTAAAGAGTTCTTCAAACGTCTCAAAGATTCAGAAGAGGCTCTGCATGAACACACTAAAATGTCAATCCTCAATTTTGTGACTAGACTTATGGCAATTAAGTCTAAGTTCTTCTTTTCTAACAATTGTTACAACATGCTCATCGATTTGTTCAAAGATGCTCTTCCACAACCCAACAAAGTGCCTAAGGATATGTACAACTCGAAGAAAATTCTTTCTGGTCTCGGGATGAAGCACGAAAAGATTGATGTGTGTCCGGACAACTGCATGCTTTTCTGGAGAGAGCATGCCAATGAGAACAAATGTTTGAAATGTGGTCAACCGAGGTTTGTCGAAGTTGTTAATAACGATGGTAATATAGTGACGACGGAAGTCGCACGTAAGCAGCTTCGTTACTTACCTGTGACACCGAGGTTGAAGCGGCTGTTCCTTTCAAAAAAAACGGCCAGACACATGAGATGGCACAAAGAAGGTGAGCGTGAGAACAATGGAGTCATGACGCACCCGTCCGATGGTGAGGCATGGAAGGCTCTGGACCGGTTCGACCCAGAATTTGCTCGTGAAGCGAGAAATGTTCGCATCGGGTTGGCGACAGATGGGTTCACGCCGTTCAGCACAAACGCCGCACCATACTCCTGTTGGCCCGTCTTTGTCATTCCGTACAATCTTCCGCCGACCTTTTGCATGAAGAATGAGTTTATGTTTCTTAGCCTCATTGTACCTGGGCCAGATCATCCTGGGTCACGTCTCAACGTGATGTTGAAACCGTTGATCGAAGAGTTGAAAATGTTGTGGACAGGAGTCGAAGCGTACGACTGTTACAAGAAACAGAAATTCAACCTCCGAGTTGCTTATTTGTGGTCCGTTCATGATTTTCCGGCATACGGCATGTTTTCTGGATGGAGCACTCATGGTCGGTTGACGTGTCCGATATGTGCCTCGGACACCGATTGCTTTCGACTTACCCATGGAGGCAAGATATCTTACTTCGATTGTCATAGACGTTGGCTACCTCCGAATCACTTGTTTAGACAACAGAGGAATGTCTTTAGAAAGAACACCGTTGTCACTAAAGGACCACCGAAACGTCTTGACGGGTCAGAAATATCTGATATGTTGGACAAATTGGTGCCAGATGAAGGTCGTCCTGGATATTTCGAAGGTTACGGAGACAAACACAATTGGACTCACATATGTGGACTTTGGGAGTTACCGTATGTGAAGTCGTTGATTCTAAGGCACAACATTGATGTTATGCATCAAGAGCGTAACATGGCCGAATGTATCATAAGCACATGCATGGACATGACGGGCAAAACAAAAGACAATTTAAAGGCTCGAAAGGATCTTGCCGAGCTTTGTAACCGTCAAACTCTTGAGCTCTCCGAAAATGGTGGTAAACCACGCGCTCCTTTCTGTCTTCGACCTAAAGAGAAAAAAGAAGTTCTCGAATGGTTGCAAAGGTTGAAATTCCCAGATGGTTACGCAGCTAGTCTGAGACGAGCCGTGAATGTGAAAACGGGAAAGCTCATTGGGTTGAAGAGTCATGATTATCACATAATCATGGAAAGACTTCTGCCTGTTATGTTTCGAGGCTATTTTGACGATGCAGTGTGGAAGGTGTTAGCCGAGCTTAGCCACTTCTATAGGCAACTCTGTGCTAAAGAAATCACGCCAGAGATGATGACTAAATTGGAAAAGGAGGTTCCGGTACTTTTGTGTAAGATGGAAAAAATTTTTCCTCCGGGATTTTTCAATCCAATGCAACATCTCTTAATTCATCTTCCATTTGAAGCGAAAGTGGGCGGTCCCGTGCAATATAGGTGGATGTATCATATTGAAAGATCACTTAGATATCTGAAACCAATGGTTGGTAACAGGGCAAGGGTCGAAGGTTGCATCGCCGAAGCTTTTACTCTTAAGGAAGTAGGATACTTCTCAAGTGTTTACTTTGCAGAGGAAAACAATGTTAATACTTCGGTAATGCGATACAATATAGATGAGCAACCTCCTTGTAGCGATCTCTCCATTTTTGCAACAAGAGGCACTACTGTTGGTAGTTACACTTCGTATGATGTTAGCGAAAAAGAAAGGCGTGCTGCATTCTTCTACATGTACGCTAATATGGAAGAAATGAATGAATATTTCAAGTAAGTGTTTCTCCTGCACTTATGCTTTTCACCATCTTTTCCGACACATGTATTCTAATAGGTTCTCTTTGTCGTGTAGTATGTTCGACAAGCAAAATTGGAGACATAGACATCAACCCACGAGCAAGCAAATAGAACATATTCGACGGGAAGGAATAAACGGGGGATCTAATTTTCTCTCCTGGTTTCGAGATCATGTAACGTTTTCTCGATAACTAATCAATGTTAACAATGTTTTCTTATAACTTAAGAATGCTTACGTTTTCTAATAATTTCATATCTTGGACAGTGCCAAAAAGATGCCAACGTCCATGAAGATTTGCGACAACTATCCCGTGGAGTGGTTAATGTTAGAAGCTATGGTCGATATGACGTCAACGGCTATCGATTCCGTACAACTCAATTTGAATCTCTTCGTCCTCTCGCGGCAACATGTAATACCGGAGTTGTGATGAGGGCAATCGATTCGCAAGATCATGAAACGCAGTACTACGGGATTATTAAAAAAATCCTTGAATTCACTTTTGTCGCAAACAAGCCAATTCGAGCGGTATTCTTTGACTGCGAATGGTTTGATTCCATTCGTGGAATTCGAGTAAACGAATTTGGCATGGTCGAAGTAAAACACAAGGAACGGTTGAAAGGATTCGATTCATTAGTTCTTGCACACCAAGTAGAGCAAGTGTACTATCTACCTTATCCATGCAATAAATTCAAAGCTTGGTGGGTGGTACATAAGGTGAATCCTCGTGAGCGGTTATACGCTCCAGGAGATGATGATTATCACGACGAAGCTGAGGTTGATTGTGTCTACCAAGAGGAAGAGTTGCCAGACTCCTTCTCAGTCGAGCCCGGTGTAGGACTCGATAACTTAGTTGGAGACGCTCAAGATATCGAGGCTGGCACGGAAGCGGAAACAGAATCAGAATCAGAATCTGAAGATATCGATGACATAGTCGAACCTGCTGATTTGCGCAAACGAAAACGATATGCGCAACAAGAAGATCGATGGGCTGGTTTAAGGAGTAGGGTGCATGATCGTGATGTTGATGAATTTTGAAGTAACGTTTTATTCACTTATCTAACATTAATTTTGTATATTATCTTTGTATATTAATCATTTATTCCTTGCAATAGGATGTCGTCAAAGGGGAAGGGGAAGGGAAAGCCAGTGAGAGGGTTTGAGCCGCCAGCAGACCCTTGCTCAGGGAGCTCGTTCCGTTCTAGTCGACGTGAGCTCTTTCTGGCACACGCTCCACCCTCAGCTGTCGTGTGCTTTCAGCGGAGAGAGGTAAACTTTAGTTACTATAAAGTTATTTTTGAAATTGCAATTGTTATTAATTATTAATAAAGTCATTCCTTTTGTGCAGTCTGGCTCAGAGACTTCTGAGTCTGAGTCAGAGTCTGAGGCTAGGGGGCCGCTACAGGAGCCCGACTCAGAGGCTAGGGGGCCCTCTAGCGCTAGCCTCCCTTCGGAGCCGGCTAGCGCTAGCCTCCCTGGGCAGCCCTCTACCACTAGCCTTCCTGGAGGCTCCGGGGGGTCTGCAGAGCCTTCAGGGTCACAGGACGCGGCAGCGTCGCAGCAGAGGCGACGGACGAGGAGGACCCACTTTGCGGCTCCTCCTCCGGTTACTACTCAGCGGACCACGATCCGTCCCATTGGAGACAGGTATAAAAACTGTAAATAGTATACTAAATATTAGATGTTGTTTTTCTTTACTTAATGATTTAATATATTTTGTAGATGTTGGTACGACTTCTCGTTCACGGGGGCCGAGAAGCACCACAGGCAGGTTAACAGTGTCCTCGGTGCTATCGTCAAGTTGCACTACCCCGGTGTAATTGACGGTTTTCCTGCCCTGTCGTGGGATGACTACGCTCGGGTCTCTCACCCGGTGCACGGCACGGTTCAGGGAGCCGTGTGGCATGATTTTATGGTAAGTTTAACTGTTTCGTTTTTTCAACTCCTTTGGATTCTTAATTGCATATCACTTAAATATTTGTTTGCTTAAAGTTGAGGTACCAAGTAGAGGAGCCGGGCATGGAGGACCACGCGAGACGCGTGTTCCATTACAACGCTCGGAAGCTCACGACGGCGGCGTTGTCATACGCCCGGATTCAGGCCGTCAACGCTTACTACAAGCGGCACCCCCGGGAGCAGGAGCAGGAGCAGCAAAGGGGTGTCTTTAGGAAGGACTCGGACTCCTACTTGACACAGGAGCAGTACGCGGAGGTAAGTTTTTAATATTGTTAAATATTTACAATATCTACGTATGTTAACCGCGTTGATGAAAATGAAATATGTGCAGGTTAGTATTTCCTGGTTACAGGGTAACATCGAGGCGTACTTAGCTCTCTGTCGGTACTGGGCTAGCGACGCTTTTATCAACAAGTCCACGAAGGCTAGACAGTGCCGCATGGGGTCCGAGGGCAAGCACAACTATGGCGGTGACGGCTACTTGCGTTTGGCTAAACGCATGGTAAGTACCTTTTTATTTTATTTATGTGTTCTTAATATATTATTTATCTCACTAACACGGATGTACAGGAGCGAGAGCTGGGTCATGAGCCGACCCCGACCCAGGTTTGGAAGAGAGGTCACAAGGGAAGTGACCCTTCTCAGCCAGGGCAGTGTAGTCAGGTCGCAGCCGACCGACTGGTAAGTTTTCGAAATTCATCAATTTCATTATAACTAATACTATTATTGACATACTTACAAGATTTATTTGTTTTGTAGACAAAGTACGCGCAGGAGGTCGCGAAGATACACGGTGCGGATTACGATTGGGAAAGCGCGCCGATCGACCCCCAAGCCGCGTACGCAAGCGGAGGCGGGAAGGCCCACGGACGGTGAGTTCTTCGTGTGTTTCATTTCTTTTTCAATTAATCTTCTTCTACTTAGTGTTTTCATTCTTTTGCAGGTTTGCCATTTTCGATGGAGTTGTCGACTCGAGGTCGACGCGACCTTTGAGAGGCGCTTCATCGTCGCAGGCTTCGACCGCTGGGACCAGTGGTCGTCTCTCGCAGACGCAGCTGGAGCTCCAGGCCATGAGGGAGTCGCTGACGCAAACTCAGGCAGAGCTGGAGAGGACGAGGGAGGAGCAGCAGAGGACGGCCTTAATGATGGCCCAGATGCAAGCAACGATGGCGGTAAGTAATTTAAAGTACCGTAGTTAAATTTCACAGCACTTAATAACATATATCTGCTAATATCTTGCAATGGCAGGCTCTTGCTCGACAAAGCGGTCAGGACATCCAGATTCCTACGCTTCCGCCACAGCAGACACCGGAGCAGGTAATATTGTCTATACCTAGGAGTTTGATTCCCTTTTCATTATGTTAAAAAGTTATTTGCATCACATTTAATCCTAATTATGATTCTTTTGCAGGGTTCCGGAACGCGTCGAGATCCCGGAGGCAGTGGAGGGGGTAGCGTGTAGACACTGGGGCAGGTGAGAAACTCTCTTTAAGTGTATCTAATCAAGCTTTAGTAGTTTTTGGCCATGGTAGAAATGATTAGTATATAGTGAATAAGTTGTCAGTGCTTCCATTTAACAAAAGGGCTAGTGATTATCGCTGATGTTTCCTTCTTATGTCGAAACTGATGTTCACTGAGTTAACAAAGGGCTAGTGCTTCCATTTAACTAGTGATATAGTACATTACTTCATTTGAAACTACATCATGCTTCCTTCTTTTGTCACTGATGTTCTTGGCCTCTTATGTTATCACTGAGTTGACATTGATGCTTACTAGTGATTATGTTTCTTTTGCAGGGATCCGGAACGTGCCGAGAAGATCCTGGAGGTAATGGAGGGGCTAGCGTGTAGCCCGGTGGTTGTTGATGTTGATTGTTGCAAATTGTGTTGTTGTTGATGTTTTGAACTATATATTGAAACTGTTATGTTGTGTATGAAATTATTTGTTTGTTCTGTGTTCTCGCCATCGAGCGAGGTAGTCAGTTTCTGTTTTTAAAAAAAAATCGAAAACATAACTTACGTCGGCTACGGTCAGGCCGACGTAAGTTAGCCCAGGTTAACTTACGTCGGTCAGGCCATACCGACGTAAGTTAAACCACTAAACTTACGTCGGTTTGCCCTGGCCGACGTAAGTTACAGCACTTAACTTACGTCGGCCTGCCCAAGCCGACGTAAGTCCTCAGGCCCAGCCCAAGGCCCATCTCGACACTTAACTTACGTCGGCTTCTGCAGACCGACGTAATTAAGTTAACTTACGTCGGTGGCCGACGTAAGTCACCTTAATTACGTCCAAATGCCTACGTCGGCTGAAAGCCGACGTAATTAAGTGAAAACCGACGTAATTAAGTTACTTACGTCGGTTTAAGCCTTACTTACGTCGGCTTTGGCCGACGTAAGTGACCGTTCTTCCTGTAGTGAACCAACATAAGTCCGACCTACCAAAACATATCAGAGCTTACCAAAGACATGACGGAGCTATCAAAGACATGCCGGAGCTAAAGTCAAAGCTCACCGGAGCGATCCAAAAACATGTCGGACCTAGACAAGGAAAGTCGGACCTATTGACGGACCTTGTAGAAGCTCGAAGCTAGAGTCAGACATGAAAAAGATGTTACGACAACATTCAAAACTTTTATTGTCAAAGCCAATGTATCCAGCACACATAGGTCTCACAATCTCCCCCTTGATGAATGCATTGGCAACACCACTTAAGTTCCGAACATTGGCTTATTCACATTAAAAGTTTTGAAAATAATTTCCCCCCCTTTGTAAAACAAAAATAATATGAGAAAAAGAAATTCTCTTCCTGAGAAGAATTGTGGCAAAAACAATTGTGAATATGTGTAATGTGTAATTAATTTCTCCACCTTGCATACTTATCTTTAAAAATTCACATATCATCTATCTCCCCCCATTTGACAATGTATTCAGCATGGTACAAAAGATAAATTTTAATTGTCATGAGCATATCATAACATATACATAAAACAAAGCTCATCCAAGTCATACAATCATGTAACTTACACTATCACAACAATAAGATACATAAAGTAGTGTAAGCCATGCTAGAGATCAAATGTAATTTTCAATTTAAGCAAGTCATGATCTCACAAACTTAATTATTTCAAAACCCGAAAGCATGACACTTGTTGCTGCATTTTATTATTTTTCAAAGCACAATTTTTGATCATATGACATTTACAAGATATTATATGCGCATCTGCCTTATTCTAACCAACCAAGCCAAGCCTATATCATTTGACAATCAGAAGCTTAAGGACATGGTTTTAGTCATACACAACTTCTTCCAAGTTCATATCTAGGTGCAATGATAAGCCATCTCAAAAGAAGAAGTGCGATGCATGCATATTCTCTTGATCTTTTCTCAATTTATATTTGTTCATGAAAACTCAACGTGTGAGTTGATTACTTTATTAATTCTTTATGATTAAAAGCACTTGTGAGCATGCAACAAGTTCAAAACAGCAAGAAAGTTCGATCATGACAAGTTTTAGTGTAAGAAATTATTCCAATTACTAGTCATGGCAAAAAACTACAAAATGTATAACATGAGTAATGTGGTAAGAACTTTCAGCATGTAAAAGGAATCACAAAGTCATATATGTATGAAATATTATGCTCATATTATTTTAAGTTCAGATTCACATATAGACTTTCCAAGTTTTAAAACTCCCCCTCGATTTAAGCCATGAGGATGCATAACCCCTATTTCACTACGAATGAAACAAAAATGAGTGAAATCCAAAGGTTTTGTAAAAATGTCAGCCAATTTTTGTTCGGTATCTACATGGTGAAGTACAATGTTTCCTTTTTCAAAATTATCACAGAGAAAGTGATACCTAATGTCAATGTGCTTAGTTCTAGAATGTTGCACGAGGTTTTTAGCAATGCGGATGGCACTAGTGTTATCACAAAACGGTGGAACACAATGTAGATCAACCCCATAGTCCTTAAGTGTCTGAACAATCCAAAGAATTTGTGAGCAAGCACTAGCAGTAGCTACATATTCAGATTCAGCGCTGGATTGTGCAACTGAATTTCGTTTTCTAGAGGACCAAGCAACAAGTGAATTACAAAGAAAATGAGAAGCACCGGAAGTACTTTTCCTATCAATCCTACAACCTCCAAAATCAGCATCGGAAAAAGCTTTCAAAGTAACGGTTGAGGAAGAAGGGAGAAAAATGCCAAATTCTTGAGTTCCATGTAAGTACATGGGAATCCTTTTGACGGCTTGACGATGTGAAGCACGTGGGGAGGCTTGAAACCGTGCACAAAGACATACGCTGAATTGTATGTCCGGTCTTGATGCCGTGAGGTACAAAAGTGATCCGCTCATGCTTCTATATTCTTTTTGATCCACGGGTTCAACATCTTAACCAAGTTCAAGTGTTGTTGCTGTTCTCATTGGTGTCCGAAGAGGCTTGCTTTTGTCCATGTTGAAGCGCCTTAGGAGGTCTTTTGTATACTTCGTTTGATGCACAAAGGTACCCTCCTTGGTTTGCTTGATTTGCAGCCCCAAAAAGTACGTGAGTTCTCCCATCATACTCATCTAAAATTTTGAACACATCATAGCTGAAAACTTGGACACAAGATCATGAGAAGCACAACCAAAGATAATATCATCCACATGCACTTGAACGAATAATGAGTCATTGCCATTCCTAAACACAAAAGACCCATTTTCAAGTAAGAATGTTTTAACCTATCATACCATGCTCTAGGGTCTTGTTTGAGATTGTACAAGGCTTTGGACAGATTATAAACATGATAGGAAAATCTGAATTTTCAAAACCCGGTGGTTGTTTGACATAAACCTCCTCATCTATGTAGCCATTAAGAAAATCACTTTTAACATCCATTTGATAAAGCTTAAAACCTTTAGATGCAGCAAAAGATAACAAAATTCTTATGGCTTCTAATCTAGCAACAGGAGCAAAAGTTTCATCAAAATCCAGACCTTCAACTTGAGTGAAAACTTTAGCAACAAACCTAGCCTGATTCCTAACCACAACCCCATTCTCACTTTGTTTATTTTTAAACACCCATTTTGTTCCAATTAAAGTGTGACCTTGAGGTGGAGGTACAAGTATCCAAACATTATTTCTTTGACAATTTTCTAACTCTTCTTGCATGGCAATAATTCACAATTCATTAGTGAGTGCGTGTGATATATCTTTGGGTTCAAAAGAAGCAACAAAAGCAGAATGAGCATGAGAGTTTCGATCGCAAAACCTGGACCGTGTGACTCGTTTGTGCAAGCTTCCAATAATTTGTTGTGGAGGATTACTTTTGAGAACCCAGAGGGGAGTGGACACTCCACAAGCTTCTTCTTCTTCATGTTCATCACAAATCGATGAGCTTGTGACTTGAGGAGGATCTGGAGCAGCAATGGTGGTCATCGGTGCGGGCTGTGAATCAAAATCAGGAGCTGGAACAATGTCATTAACTGTTGAATCTTCAACGACAATGCTCTCCCCCTGAGGATATGGATCTGGACCTGCAATTTTTGAGCTAGTACCTGGGCTAGCTTCATTAAAAGAGACCTCACAAGTCTCCACAATTTTGTTAGTGTTAAGTAAAAGCACACAGTAGCCTCTGGTATGAGATGGATAACCAAGAAACATGCCATCAACAGATCTAGGTTCAAATTTATCAAGATTACCATGTTTCTTAACAAAGCATTTGCAACCAAAAACCCAAAAGTGTGTAACACTAGGCCTATGTCGAAACCAGAGCTCATATGGTGTTTTACCTAGCTTAGCACGCAAGAAAACACGATTTGAGACATAACAAGCGGTTGCTAACCCATCAGCCCAAAATTTCCTAGGAGTTTGATATTCATGAAGCATAGTCCTAGCCATCTCAACTAAGGTTCTGTTCTTTCTTTCTACAACACCGTTTTGTTGAGGTACATATGGTGAAGTAAGTTGATGATCTATTCCATTTTTAGCACAAAAGTGATCAAAAGATTGATTTTTAAATTCAATTCCGTTATCACTTCTAATTGCCTTTAAAGATCCTGGGTGATCATTTGATAATCTAAGAAATAAAGTCCTAAAGTGACTAAAAGCTTCATTCTTAGACGCCATAAAGTAAACCCAAGAGTATCTAGAATAATCATCAACAATAACAAGAACATACCATTTACCTCCGAAGGATTGAACACGTGAAGGTCCTACGGTGTCAAGATGCAAAAGTTGACATGGTTCAGTTGTCAATATCATTGTGAGAGGAGTATGTGAACCTGCAACCATCTTAGCATGTCTACAAGAAGATCACACACTTTCTTTGTCCCCTTTAAGCTTAGGCAGCCCATGTATGCGATCAAGAGCACTAACACGCGTTAGGTGATCAAAGCCTACGTGACCAAGTCTACGATGCCAAAAATATAAGTCCTTTGAATCATTAGCAACTAGACACCTATGCTTAGAGGAAGACATATCAAAATCAGCTTTAAAAACTCTTCCAAACTGAGACATGTTAAAAATAAGCTCACTTTTTGAATTTACAACTTTGCAACAATTTTTAGTGAACATAATTTCCAGATTTTCATCTAGCAATTGTGAAATAGAAAGCAAGTTGTATTTCAAATTTTTAACAAGTGCCAAATCCTTCAAAGTGTAGTGATCATTTACTCTAACCGAACCTTTAGCAATTATAGGAGTTGAAGAACTATCGGCAAAAGTAACATTCTCTACACGTGACACAAAAGAGAGGGTGGAGAACCATTCTTTATTACCGGTCACATGGTGTGAGCAACCTCAATGCACAATCCAAATGTTCTCCTTCCTCAAGCGTGTAACCTACATAGAAGAACAATACGTCGATGACTCAATACTGGGGTTAGTCAAAAGGCATTTAGGAATCCAGTACTGAGTCACACGACGTGCAGCAGGAAAACACACGAAAGTTGAGATAAAACAGCAGGTTTATGAGTCAAAGTTTGAGATTTTTTGTTCTTAACTACTGACGTATAAGGTGTTACTTGTGTAGCACAAAAATCAATAGCTCCGGAGGCAAAAACAGAAGGTCCGGAGGTAAACATTAAATGTTTTTGACTCATAACCGCAGGTTGCATGTTCCTGACATTCGATTTAGTATGTGTAGCAAATTTTGCATCAAAGTTATGAGATCTAGCAATCATTCTTTCCGTTTTCTGTTGTTTGGCTAGTCTATAACAAAAATATATGACATGACCATCTCTACCATAGTAGGTACAATGAAATTAAACTTTGTGTTCATGTCTAGATGAGCAAACAACATTTTTATTTGAAACTGCATGAGACAACACTCCTACAGATTTGAAAACCACTTCATTTTGTTTAGAAACTGTTTGAATCAAACCACTTCCTAATGATTTTACAATATTAGGTGGATGTGCCTTAGCATGAGCATGAGAATCAAAACATAAACCAGTTTTATCATTGCAAGACTTGGAAGAACTCAGCAGCAAGTTTAGGTTGTTATTCCCATTACAAAACTGATCTAATATCCTATGCATGTTATCAAGTTTATTGGACAGATCAAGGCAATTTTCACATGAATTTTTTCCTTTTAATTTGAAATTGGAACAAAATTTGACTTCATGAGAATGTAAAGCATTGTTCAATATAGAAATTTCATTCATAGCATCTTGTAGTTTCTTATCAAGATCACCACAAGTAGAACAATGCAAATCAATTGTTTTTTCAAGTTGTTATCATTAAGTGCAGCAAGCTCTCTATTCTTTTCAATTTCTAACTCAAGTTTATCAAGTGTGGAGATGTGCGCACTTCTTAATGAGGACAATTGTTCATATATTAAATCATATGAGGGACATGCATCATCACTAGGAATCAAAGTTTTTAAACGGTTAATTTCAGATTCTAGTAATTTAATTTTAGCAGCACTATCACTAAGCTTTTTGTCCTTTTTCTTAACGATAATAGTGGCACAAGAAATAGCATCACACATTTCATCACAAGTAGGACATGCCTCTTCATTGTCGCTATTGTGTTCTGCCTCCTCCATACTTGATCTTGACTTGCCCGCCATGAAGCACAAGTTTGCCAAATCATCTTCATCTTCATCACTTTCAATGTCCACATCGCTTGAGCCAAGTTCCTGGAGTGCAGAGATAAAACTGTTCTGCAGTTGGCGACCTGTAAAGCCCTTCTTCTTCTTCTTATCATTTGTTGAGCAGTGCTTTGTCCTTGTTTGCTTTTCATCCTGGGAAGTAGGACCTGAAAGGTTAGGGCAATCATAACGAAAATGTCCTGTCTTACCACATTCGAAACATCGTTGAGGTCCGAAGCTTCCTCTCCTTCTAGTTCTCACATTTTGCAATGCTTTCGAGAACCTAGTAGAGAGAAGTACTAGGTCCTCCTATGGAAACTCCTCAATCTTTTCAAGGGTTAGAGAGGACAACAAAGCAAGTGTACCACAAGATGAAGATTGGCCGGAGCTAGGCATATCACGGTGAGAAACAAATGCAAGAGACTTGTTGGGGTTCTTACATGAGATTATGTCAATTTCCTGAGTTTTCAATTTAGAATAAAGAACATCTAATGTAAGTGCACTCATGACAGTAGATTCATGAATAGATGTGACTTTCATCTCCCAAATTGACATGTCTAATGCACTTAGTAGTTGCCTAGTATTTTCAGCATCTGAAAAATTAACATTGACACTATGCATGTTGCTGAGAATTTTGTTAAAACAAGCAAATAGATCGTCAATTGACTCACCGGGTTGCACCTCAAAGCGCATGTATTCTTTTCTAAATATATCTTGTTTTACCTCCTTGATAGTGTTAGATCCTTCGTGGTAGTCGCAAAGTGCTCTCCACACATTGTATGCATATTGGAGGTGTGTAACACGATCGAAGTCGCTTTGAGTTAATCCTTGTATGATCAAGTTCCGAGCCTTGTTGTTGTTGTCGACATCTCTCAGATTTGTAGCTGTAACTTGATCGTTTTACGGCACTTCGTAAGTCTTGTATACCTTCTACCATATTGCGAAGCCTTGAACCTGGATGAAGGTTTCCATACATGCCTTGCAAACTTAAAAATAGATACCACTAAAGACACAAGGTTTTATGGAGTATTTCTCCATGATGATTAGTCAAAACACATGCAAATCACAAAGATTAGAGGACCGTGGCTCTAATACCAATTGTAGGATAGAAGAGCACGTGAAAATCTACCATAGGGGGGGGGTGAATGGTAGATGAAAAAATCTTACGCAGCGGAAACAATTAAATCTCAACCCCTTTGGTAGAAAACAATCTGTTAAAGAAATCGTGTGTGAGACTAATCTAAACGTGTTTCACTGTGATAAAAGTGATAGATATCAGAGATACTCAAGTCACGAATACAACACAACAAGAATCACTCAAATCCGTTGAGAGAAACTCAAGTTACAATTGAAAGATCGAACAAAGGTCAATCTGTCCTATCGGAGAAAAACAGTCCTGGAACGCTGCAAAGAAACTCGTGTAGATCAGAAACCACAAATCCAATGACCGTGAAATCCTGACAGATGATAGATAATCTAGTTGTGAAGACAACTCAAAAAGAATCACGTCAATTGGGTCTGTAAAACTCGAGTTATGATAAAACCAACGAAACAAGGTAGTGCTGTGCAAAAACTCGACGAGAAAGACTTGACAGAAACAGGTCGGGCAAACAGGGCACAAAAGTTCCTTTCAACTACAATTTTTATTCAATGGAACACAAGAGGAACAGCCCAAAGTCGTCTCCCATGAGCTCTGTCCCTTGCTTATATAACCAGCCCGAAGGCCAACTCAACTCAAATCAGGACTCTAATCCTACTCCGTTCACGATTTGAAACTTTCCATAACTGCTCAAGACTCTTCTATACGCAGATAGAAGCAATCTTAAGACTTCCAAACACCTTAGGAACGTATCCCACATTCCTAAAACAACTCAAATTCGTGACCCACACGAAATCCTATCATAAGCAACTCAAATCTTTCAATATTTGAGTCAAACCCGACTCCGCTGCAGCCAAAGTCATCAACCGATACGATCCGATCCTTCCAACCAGATCTTTACTTCCTTAGCCCATCTTCGGAACCATGTTGGCATGTCATGCACCACATGCATACGTGCGAACACCTTCCTTCGACGTCCAGTAATCTTCATATGCAATACCCTTGATTCAATCATCATGCGCAACCTCCTAACCCGTTCAACCACAATTCCTCCCGAACATAGTTGTTGGAACCTCATATCCTCCCTGAGACCAGTACAAAGGATCCTATCACCAGCCATGACTTGAACTCAAGCAACACCTGCACATGAACAAACAACCAATCTGTACGAGCCTAAGTCCACGACTTGACTCAAATTAGTTCCAATCACAACACCTTATGTGAGCACCTCACATAAGCATGTTGCGAAACCACAGTAAAACGATATCAGCCATATCAACCAAAACACACCAAAAACCTAGCAAATGAATACTAAGCAATCTTTCCAACAATGTAAAGCAAGTTCGAAACATTTCATAGAAAAAGCAGGAACATTGGGATCAAGCTCCGATCCTTGCCAAAGCTAATCGGAGCTTGGGACGGAGCTTACCAAAGCTAGTACAACCTAGCGTCGGAGCTTGCCAAAGCTAGTCGGAACAAGTCAACCCAAAAGCCGGAGCTAGAAAAACATGTCGGAGCTAACCAACATAAGTCGGACCTATCAAAACATATCGGAGCTTACCAAAGACATGCCGGAGCTATCAAAGACATGCCAGAGCTAAAGTCAAAGCTCACCGGAGCTACCCAAAAACATGTCGGACCTAGACAAAGAAAGTCAGACCTATTGTCGGACCTTGCAGAAGCTCGGAGCTAGAGTCAGACCTTAAAAAGATGTTTTGGCAGCATTCAAAACATTTATTGTCAAAGCCAATATATTCAGCACACATAGGTCTGACAAGATGCGGGACACAATGGAGGTAACAAAATGAAAACTAAAGTTCTCATTAATTCAGCGTAAATGACTTAGAAATAGGTATCATTTAATGTTTGCAATGACAGGCCATGGCTCGGGCGCAAGGTCTGGGGATCCAGCTACCGCCACTACCGGTCCTTCCAGGCGATCCTTCTTCTGCGGGGCAGGTAATTTTCTATGTCAACTTAACAATTCTAGTTTTACCTCAACTTAACGAAAATAAAGTGAGAAAATAGAGTGACAGTGAGAGATACTTACATAGAGTGAGAGATGGAGTTAGAAGAGGGAGGAAGATAGAGAAAAAATGATTGAGGTAGAAGAAAGAGGGAGATAGTTAGATAGAAGAAAAGGATTGAGATAGAAGAAAGAGAGATAGTTAGATAGAAGAAAAGGATTGAGATAGAAGAAAAAGTGAGAGATAGTTAGATAGAGTGGGAGTGGAATGAAGAGAGAGAGGGAGATGTAGATGGAGATAGAGGGAGGAGTATAGAGGGAAAATGATAGCAATAGAGAGATAGAGTGAGAGAGAGATAGATTGAGATAGAGGGAGAGGAATGAAAAGAGGGAGGAAGAGGGGATCTATATGGAGATAGCGGGAGAGGAAGGGAGGGAGAGAGATGTTGATGCATTTACATTCTAACTCTAAGTTTCATTAATTGCAGGAATCTGCGACGGCTGCTCAAACTCCATCGCTGTCATTACCGTCACCTAGAATGAGGCGCGACGATGACTTCGACTTCGGAGGTGGCTTCGGATGTTAGACGGGTGAGTGAGCCCTTGTTTGGTTTGTTGATGGTGATGCGATATATCGATGATGTGTTGTGATGCTAATATGTGACTGTTGTCACCTGTTTTGTTATTTGTTTGTGATATATTGTCTTTGTGTTTCTTGCCATCGAGCCGGGTAGCATTTCTTATTTTTTAGAAAAATTGAAAAACCTTATTTGCGACGGATTTTTATACAGTACCGTCGCAAATAAGGTGCCAGGCCGTAGCAACTAGCCTCTGTTATCTGCGACGGTCAGGCCGTCGCAAATAGGGCCTCAATTGCAATGGTCAGGCTGCCGCAAAAGGTCGCATGGGTCCCATCATATGGCCGCTGGGTCCCATCGGCTGAAATTATTTGCGACAGTAAAGCCTTCGCAAATAGGACCTAAATTCCGACGACCAGGCCGTCGCAAATTGATGAGTGGGGCCCACCCACCCCTTGGCAGTAACTTGTGAAAGCCAATGCCAGCCGTCGCAAATAGTGTTATTTGCGACGGTGGCCGTCGCAAATAATCTTAATTGCAACGTGTTATTTGTGACGGCCGGAAACGGTCGCAAATAAGAAAAGCCGTCGCTAATAGCTTATTCGCGACAGCCTGGCCGTCGCAAATCATGGGGATTCCCATAGTGCTTGTCCCCCTCTTCAATGGCAGACTTTTTTCTCGTCCCAATATTTGCTCTTGTTGTTTCATTGGCCGGTGAATGCTTTAACCTGACAGGAGATGATAATGGCACCACTTTTTTTCTGAGACTACTCTACCTTCCTATGCATTGAATCAGTATACTAGGATCATTTCCTCTCTCTCTTCATGTGCTATTTGAATCATACAAATGAACTTTGGGTGGGACAAAGGGACTATTTCACTAAAACTAGAAAAAAAGTTGAGTTAGGATAGCGATAGTATTTTAGAAAATGATAGTAGAATGCACTACTAAAAAAAGCTTCATCGCAGATGGCTCTAAACATATTATTACAAGAGGATTTAGAAACTGCCTGAAACGAAGAGCCTATGAAAATAGGCCATTTTCACAAGCGGCTCTAGAAACCGTCTGTGCTAATGAATTTCCACAGTCGGTTGTTTGCGTACATCGTGCCACTTGTGATGATCATTATCTTAGGAGGGTTCTAACATGCAACTCTGCCTGTGATAAATTAGTAGGACAATACTAATTAAATGCTGATGTCGAAGTGTTCTTGCGACACTTCCCCTAGGCCTGCTATGCGAGCAGCCCGCGGAGGTTCTTTATCGGCAGGGCTTAGACCTCGAGTGAGGTTGCACATATGAGAGATGGTGAGACGATGATTTTACGTGGTTCGGGCCATCGGAGCACAATACCCTACTCCATGGTGTGATATGTATTGCGGGGGTGTGAATGTGTGTGTTGAGTGTGTATGAGTTGAGATCCTTTGTAACGATGGCGGTCTAGTCCTTTTATAGACAAGGCCAGACGCCTTACAAGTGGGATCTGGGGCCCTAATAGGTGGCTCCGGGGCGATCTTATCCTAAAGATCTAAGACTTCTCGCATAAGCTTCCTCTGACCGTGGCTTGAAGACCCGTCGTCTTGCCGCCTCAGACGCTAGTGGCCCATCCGTAGTCATTGATGATGGCAGTAGATGTCACGTCCAACTGTCCTATTGCCGTAATCTACCCACTTGGCGGACTAGGGTAGGCCTGCAGCTTCTTCACTGTGATGTGATTGATCGCAGCATTACCAAACAGTTGGCGTGCGCCACGTCATGCGCCTGGGGAAGGCGCGTATCTTCAATGCCTGATTTAGACAATGGGCACCGTCCCTTTACTCCCGCAACCCACCATCCAGGACATGTTGCAGGACACATGGCAGCATGGGAGCTAGCCTCTACGGGAGAGGCCGGGTCCCATACTGCGGGCCACATAGCAGCCCCGGAACCTGCCCCTGAGGAGAGCCTGGGATTTGGGACGTCAGGAAATGTGGTAGAGCCAGAGCCCACTCTGCGGGAGGTGGCCAACCTAGGCCACAGACCACGTGGGAGCACCAGAGCCCACTCCTATGGAGGAGCGGAGTCCCTTCCTGCTAAACACGTGGCCTTGGGAGCCTGCCTCTTCAAGGGAGCTAAACCCCGTCTTGAGGTCCATGTAGTAGCGCCGTATCCCGCACCTAAGGTAGGGCGGGGTCTGGGCCTTCTCAACACGTGGTGCCATGGGACCCTGCCTCAGCAGGGAGGCGGGGTATCTAGGTGTCTTTAGTCTGTGCATGAGGGTACCCGGTATGCCGAGTAACAACAGTGGCCCTTGGGTCCACCCTGGGGGGAGGTGATCAGCCCAAGGGTGGAGCCCTATCCTTTCTTTCCCGCACTGCCTTTTGATTTGACTTGGTTAGCCGAAGCGGTGCACGCCTCTACCATCGTGGCCACATGTCCCTTGTGGTTGAGGGGTCGTGGTGACGGGATCTTTACTTGCCGCAACTTCTTTATTGCGATGATTCCCAATATGGCTATTGTGCTTCCGCTACTCTTACTCCACCTTTATGGGAACTATCGGGTTGCCTTCTCAGGTGGCTGCCCGCTCAGGGTAGTCCTTTTGAAGGGAGACTTGGGCCACGCTGTCATGGATGTTGTGGGTTGAGCAGCAGGTTTCGAGCCCATGCGACCTGCACGATGTGCTCAGACGTCACCCGGGTGTTTAGAAGGAAACCTTTGAGGTCAAAGGTGGTTCCTCCCTTAACCCAAAGTTTGAGCCTTCGTCTTCCTCCTTGAGCACTCAAGCTTTCCCCACTTTTGAGGTTCTTGACTCCTGCTCAAATGGCCCCGGACTTGCCTCCTTCTCATGTCGTGGACATAGCACCCGTGAGGCGGCTGCTTGGCTGGGAGGACGAGGAGCGGCGGAATCTGATCTGCCCTGGCTCCCTACCTCTGAAGATGGAGGAGAAAGGGATCGTCTACTTCACCTTGTACACATACTCTGGATTCATTTGACCCATTTCATCCTTCCTTGTGACGCTTCTGGAGGTCCTCGGACGAAAACTTTGGTGGTGGCGGTGGTGTTCTCGCACTTCTGGGAGAACACCATGGAGTGTACCTGCTCATGTCGGTGTTTAGTCAGTTTTTCCTGTAGAGGTGCACTGGGAAGAGCAAGATGAACTTCCTCAGCGCCTACTGCTTCCAGCAGTAGGCCAATAGTCCCTTCAAGAACATCACCCCGCTTTCAGCCGCGAGTTGGGATAGCTGGATGAGTGACTCGGTGATCCTACACGCCGACGCCCACGATCGCATTGTCCTGCCCACCAATTGGCTGACACGTAGGAAGAAGACCTGGCAGGAGCACTCGAAGTTGGAGCTTGAGTATACCCCGGTGATGGAGAGGATCTGATACCTGGCGGACCATGGTCTGTCATTATTGATGGTGCTGGCGGACTTTGTTCATTGACGTCCGACCCCCCTCTAGCATCGTTGCCGCGTGACATGGCTATACATTGGGCCGCAAGATGGCACCAGGCTGGTGAGTGGTCACGACATGGAGATGACCCCACGAGAGGTGTTTGATGTAATGTCCAAGGCATATACTGACCCGTTGTCTTCAAACATCTTCACCCTCCCACAGCCATGTCTGCCACTTTGAGAGGATCGAGACATCAGGGTAGAGATCTTAAGGGAGATGCCAAACCTGGACGTGCTTGGTCTTGCACCTTAATAGATTGAGATGCGGATCATGGACTAATCATTGCCAACTGTTTGCAGGAGTCAGCACCCGCTCCAGGCTTTGAAGTGCCGAGGGTGGATGCCCTGTCCTCTGTTAGGGGGGAAGGGCAAAGCACCAGTCCATGATATGGGGAAGGGAAAGTCGCTGATGGTTGAGGTCGTGAAGGAAAAGCGTCCTCGGTCACTGGCGAAGGCACCGCCAAGGGTGGCCTTTGCCTCGAGCAACCGTCAGATGGAGCGCCCATCCTCCACCTCAAGTGTTGACGATTCTTCGAGTGAAGGCCCAGTCCGCCAAGCGATGGATCTGCTATCAACTGAGGATGGCGCACCAGCCAGCATCTCCACCGTCGATGCAGTCTAAGGTACCGGTGAGGGCTTCATGGGTGCTACATCGGCAGAGCCCCAGGCACCAAGGCCTCAGTTAGCTAGCAACCTTGTCACGGTCTTGGCAATAGATGTTGGCGGCGGCTCTAGAGGAGGCTCCAGAAGTGGCACCGTTGAAGTTGGTGGAGACACGCTAATGTGGGCCGGCAGCAGTGTCGGTAGTTCTGGTCGAGGCCCAGTAGGATCGACCCATCCCGCTGCATCATCAGCAGAGCCCGTGGACCTATAGGGACCGAAAGTTGTGGCCCGCTGGAGCTTTTGGGGACGTCGATAAGGCATTCTTACCAAAGCTTGTAATGTTGTCCCATCTATTCCCTTGTTTGAACAGACTTTGATTCCAATCTACATGTCTTCGTTAGCTATGGTGACACCCTTACCATTGGGGGTAGTGGTCTGGAGTGCTCCGAAGTCGGCCCAAGGGGCCACGGCTGCATCGGTGGAGCAGACCGCTAAGCCAGTACAAAGAAGCGTCGCTCTGGTGCCCGCGCCTGGCGCGAGCAGTGAAGCACCTTCGAATTTCGTGCCAGACGTAATGTTGGAACTGCTCAGCAAGCTGAGGGTCCGGCCCTTGAGGCTTCTATTCCAGCAGGTGGTTCCTCGAGCGATGGTAGTGTTGTCGCTTCGGGTGGTGCCACAACTTCCGCTCAGTTCCAGGCGACGAGGCCCCCGGCACTGGTGGCTTTTCCCTCACCATCACAGGGGAAAAAGGTTCCTGAGATGATCACCGGGCTGCCCTCCATAGCTTCAATAGAACCAAAGCCCTCTCCGACATCATAGATTTAGCGCAATTCAATATCAACTTGATGCAGTCCAACCTCTGCAAAGCGAAGTGCACCCTAGCGACACGGTGGGAAAGGCTGGGAGCGGAGGGTGGGTGCCTCTCGGCCCGGGATCACTTTCTGATATCCAGGGTCGGGCGAATGAGAAGCACAGGATGGAGGGTGAGGAGTTGGAGTTGATGCGCCGCCTGGCATATGCAATTGATGCAGTGTCCCAGAGATTCTGGACAACTCTAAGGTGACAAATCGGGTGGTTGGTGCCTACCTCAGCACCCTTGAAGAGCTTCGAGTGACTTTGGGACGCTGCGAGGCCGCTGTTGTTGAGTAGGAGATCGCTATTGCTAAGCTAGAGGCGGTGGCCCGAGCGATGAAGACTCAGGCTGAGGTAGAACGGGACAGGTTGTAGTCCCGCATGAGAGACCTTAAGCTTCGCTAGAGAAATCTGGCGTGGGATCGGGAGCATCACGTAGATGAGCACCAGGAACTCCTCTTGCCAGAGCTTGACGTCTGGGCCAGGAGCAGACTTCGGAGCATCGCGCCTAGGAGCTCGCTCTGCAGGAGCGACAGCTGGCCCGCTGTGTGGAAGACGAGGGTAGAGTGCTGGCGTAGACGGTCGCATTCAACGTTCCGGTGTGCTACCGGAGTCGATACACAAAAATACCACTAGACCCATTATTCGACGTCCCGTCGCGGCGCGTGAAGAGGCGGTAATGGCAGAAGCTGAGGATGTTTGCAAACATGTCGCTGCACAATTCGCGAGAGATTGAGGCTGGTGGCCCCTAGGCGGGGGCACCTTCGTATCCCGGGCTCGCCCCTTTGTAAATATTCTTCAATGAATTTGAATTCGTGTTTGGCTTCTTGGTTGTGTCTTGTGCTTCCTTTCTTGTTCAACAGGGCTCTTAGGAGGATAAGGGTCTGAAGAACTTTGCCGACTTCGTTGGTTTTTTAGGAACCAGTGATCGCACAATAGACATAGTTGATATGTCGTCAGCTGACTTCCTTCCTATGGAACCAATTAGAAGCCTCCTGGTAGGTGTGGCCAACTGGTTGGGCATGCCTACCACTTGACCGCAGGATGTCTTTGATTGGCCCCCAGCAGAGTGTGGGAAGGTTTAGTAGTTCATGTCGGCGGGCCCCTTTAGGGGTGCCAAGCTCTGTTTTTGAAACTCGTGGTTGGGACCGGATGCCCATGCGTTGCCCGCCATCATCGTAGATATGTCGATGGCAGGCCCCCTGGGATGTGCCGGAGCAGGTTGCTCCATCGTTGCTGTTGATGGTCCTTAAGTGCCATATTTAGACTATCAATTCAACTCATGATGTGCACAGAAGAGAAACACAATGTAGTGGTACGATTAAAAACTAACCAATTCCACAAGTGTTGGTGTTTATTTGTATGAAGGTGAATTTAGACCCAAGATACCAAGACATGTAGGGTGTAATCCATAAAATCTGATTTCGATGACTCAGGCGACGCAACGTGTCATCGCATGGATCAAATGAACCACAAACAGAAGTATCCGAGGCCATCCAATGGTGTAGCACCCATATAAGGGGATGGGACCCACTTCGCAGGGACCTGGAGAAAGCACAACCCCAACAGGGCCAAGACCAGGTCGGCTGACCCCCTAGTCGGCCAACTAGGTCATGGCGCCAATTGCGGTCAAACGCCACATATTGGCTCCTCCCGGCTTGAAAAGGTCATGGGTGACTGATTCGCGTGTATTTTGTGGCGAGAACCGACTCTTCTCCCCCCTATAAATAGAACCCCACACCTCACTTCACACACACACACACCAAAAGTTGAGAATAGAATATCGCTCCCAAGGTTTAGAGTAGTCCTATAGGCTACCAAGTAGAAGGAGATTGTGGTGAATAGTGTAGGAGAAGGTGGCTTGGGCTTGTCAAGTCCCTCTTCTACACATGTACCCCTACAAAGGTGTTATTCAAATCAAGTATGCCCTTTGTGAATTCAACTCAAGTTTGATTCTTAATTCATATAGTTTGCACAATTAGTTACTTGTGGGTTTATTGCTTTAATTTATTAGAGACTCTAGTTGTATCTTTGTGTTCAAAACAACTAGAGTTGTGATTTAGAATGTAAGCGTGGTTCATAGGTTATAAATCACAAGTGAGTATCTCATAGACCCACAGATTGAAGAGGTAGGCAGTAGGTGGTGACAACCCTATCTGTCCTTTGTAATCCTCCATGTTTGGTTATGCCATAGGCTCTTGACGGGAGTCGCCTAGTGTTGCTAGGAGTAAACCTGTGGCCGACGCAAGCAGCTACTGCAAATTCCTTTGAATTAGAATCAATACATTGAATTCCTCTCTCTTCCTTTCCTACCAAACAACTTTGTGTCCTTGGGTTGATTAGTTCGTAAGATTACATACACATTCCTTGGATTCGATACCCTTGGAATACTCTCTTAATGTGAAATGCTACATGACAGTTTCCTTGCGCTTGCAAATTTTTATCTGTGACGTAAGAAACGTCAACAAAAGCATTACTCGCGCCGTTGCCAGGGACAGTTGCTGTTAATCTTCAAACCTTGTTCACCCTTGTATCTATCTTCTTATCTTATATTTCCTTTTCTTACCACCACCACCTTTATAAAGCAGCCCACCATTCTTTCATATTATGCCCCAGAGGGCAAGTTCTGTGAGCCACCGCCTTTGGCGGAAACCATCTGTTCTACTAGCTAGGAACTTTGCCTTGGCTTCATAGCCATGGTTCGGGAACAATCCTTCTTTGGACGGATTGTGAAAACCCTTACCACCATCTACGAGAGTTTGAACAATTGTGTTCATGCCTTCTAATCAAAGGTATGACACAAGAGACTCTCAAATGGAAGTTGTTTCCTTTTTCCCTTCAGGAAAAAGCCAAACAATAGTACGACCATAACGTTGGGAAGACAAACAGATTACGAGACAGATTTTGTCTTGCTTTCTTTCCAATTGCCCGAATTTTGTCCTTATGGAAGGAAGTACTATGCTTCTAGAAGATAGAAAAGAATCCATAGGTGCAGCTTGGGATAGATTTTCTCTTTTGAGAAATTCCAACCAAGATTTGTCTGTCCCGGATCCGTTGCTCTTGCAACACTTCTACATGGGATTGAAAAAAGAGTTTTCCCTACATCTTGACATTATGTCTGGAGGATCTTCCTCCATAAGACATCGGAAGAAGGCAAGGATATTCTAGACCGAATTCTAGAAAATTATTCCTTCATTATGGGTCTTAATGAGCACCCTCAAGAGGAAGTAGTGTCAATATCCAAGGATGAATTCATGGACAAGGAAGAACACATCTCTTTCTTATCCCATACCTTAACGGAGGAATCCACTCCCAAACCCGAAACTACGAAGGAAGAAGAAATTCAACCTTTGGAGTTTCCCTTCTACCTTGAGGAAGAGATATTTGA
Source organism: Tuctoria greenei (assembly GCA_036927565.1). Lineage (NCBI taxonomy): Eukaryota > Viridiplantae > Streptophyta > Magnoliopsida > Poales > Poaceae > Tuctoria > Tuctoria greenei. The sequence goes on from JAYESD010000002.1 coordinate 145,359,197, forward strand.
AGATTTTGGAAATACCTCGAAGTACTATTGCCATAGGAAGCCATCATTGCCATTAACTCCACCTGACCCACCTGATGGAGTGTTCTTCCAATAGACAATCAAGGAGTTAACCTCTATTTTGAGCAGGGAATGGACTGCAAAAGTTGAGCGATTACCCAAAATCCTTCAGATGACCTCACCTTTGGCAACTATTCTATGTTACATTAGAGGGACACCAATGAAGGTTCTATACAACCCCACTATTGAAGCAAATCTCATTTTCGATTATTGTGCTATTGACATTCTTGGTGATGTGCCATTGGCACCAACATGTAAATCCTTCCGAGACTCTTTCGGAAACATCCTTGAAGGATGCGGGGTTTTGCAATAGGTGTCTATAAGACATGATGATATTGTTCAAGATTTCGACATTATGATTGGGATTCCCATTAAGAAATTTCTCATGGAAATTCCTTTGGAAGGAATCTTCAATGTCAACCTTGGAGGGAGAAAATTTTCTATTCCTATCCAGTGTTCCAATAACACATCTTCAGAATCTCCCATCCAAGATGAACCACTAGAGGAGGTTAGAACTCTTCAATTCTTAGCTCCTTCCAAAATAGGAGGAGAAGAAGATTTCATCCAAGAGGAGGATGAATTTTAGGAGGGAAGTGAATTGCCATAAGAAGAGTTCTTCCCAAGACCTCCTGTTGAGCTAAAAATTCTACCTCCTAGCCTCCGTTATGCCTTTCTAAATAGCGATTTAGAAGCCCCTGTCATCATAAGTGACAAGCTTTCAGATGATGAGACACTCAAACTCATTGCCATGTTAGAAAATCATAGAGTTGTTTTAACAATTCCTTAGAGGATCTTAAGGGGATTTGCCCTGCGCTATGCACCCATCGCATTCCCATTGACCTCAAGAGGGTCCCCTAAAGGGAACCACAAATGCGATTGAATAATGCAATGCGGGAAGTTGTCAATAAGGAAGTCTTGAAACTTCTGTATGCTAGGATTATTTACCCTTTTCCTCATAGTGAATCGGTAAGCCCTGTTCAAGTAGTGCCCAAGAAGGGAGGTATGACAGTCGTTCAAAATGAGAAAAATGAATTAATTCCACAACGAACCGTCACAGGATGGAGGATGTGCATTGATTACCGAAAACTTAACAAGGCTACAGGGAAGGATCATTTTCCACTGCCCTTCATCGATGAGATGTTAGCGCGGTTGGCAAAACACTCCTACTTTTGTTTCCTTGATGGGTATTTGGGTTATCATCAAATCTCAATCCATCCCGTCGATCAAAGTAAGAGCACATTCATGTGTCCCTATGGAACTTATTCCTACCGTCTTATGTCTTTTGGACTGTGCAATGCTTCGGCCTCTTTTCAAAGATGCATGATGTATATCTATTCCGACATGATTGAGGAGATAATGGAAGTTTTCATGGATGATTTCTTCGTCTATGGGAAAACTTTTGATCATTGTCTGAAAAACATAGTCAAGGTCTTACAAAGATGCCAAGAGAAGGACCTAGTACTTAATTGGGAAAAGTGCCATTTCATGGTTCGTGAAGGCGTCGTTCTTGCACACTTAGTGTCCAAGAGAGGCATAGCGGTGGACAAAGCAAAGATTGAAGTCATTGAAAAACTTCCACCCCCTATCAATGTTAAGGGATTCTGCAGCTTTTTAGGTCATACGGGGTTCTATTAGCGATTCATCAAAGACTTCTCAAAAGTCGCTAGACCCCTCACTAACCTACTTGCTGAAGAAGCTCCCTTTGATTTCGATTATGAATGCCTTAAATCATTTGAAACACTAAAAAAGGAACTCATCTCAACTCCAATCATTCAACCTCCCGATTGGACGCTGCCATTCGAAATCATGTATGATGCTAGCGATTTTGCTGTTGGTGCGGTCCTAGGCCAAACCAAAGATAAAAAGCATCATGCAATAGCCTACACTAGCAAAACTCTAATTGGAGCTAAACTCAATTTGGCCACAACTGAAAAAGAGCTCTTGGCTATAGTTTTTTCTATCGACAAGTTTAGGTCCTATTTGGTTGGAGCCAAGGTCATAGTCTACACAGACCATGCTGCCTTGAAGTACTTGCTCACCAAAAAGGAAGCTAAACAAAGGTTAATTTGTTGGATTCTTCTACTCAAAGAGTTTGACATAGAAATCAAGGATAAGAAGGGAGTCGAGAATTCCGTGCCAGATAATCTCTCACGTATGTAAGTCACCCGAACCATGGACATTCCTATCAATGACTTCCTACGAGATGATATGCTTCTCAAGGTGACTGACTCTCACCCCTGGTATGCGGATATCGTGAACTTTATGGTCACGGGATACGTACCTCCAGGGGAAAACAAAAAGAAACTCATATATGAGAGTCATAGAAACCTTTGGGATGACCCATATCTCTATTGAGTCTGTGCTGATGGCCTTCTTCGAAGGTGTGTCCCATAAATTGAAGGCACCAAGATTATTGAGAAATGCCATGCTAGCCCCTATGGTGGCCATTACGGTGTTTACCGTACCCAGGCAAAGATTTGGCAAAGTGGATTCTATTGGACTTCTATGTGTGAAGATACAAAAGAATTCATTCGCAAATGTTGGAAATGCCAAAAGCATGGAGGAATCCATGCTCGCAATGCGATGCCCCTAACATATAATCTCCAAGTGGAGTTATTTGATGTGTGGGGTATTGATTTCATGGGACCTTTCCCTAGGTATTATGATTGTGAGTATATCCTGGTGGCTGTAGATTATGTCTCAAAATGGGTAGAAGCTTTGCCATGCAAAAATGCTGATTCCAAGCAAGCTAGGAAAATGTTCCATAAGATCATTTTTCTGCGCTTTGGCACTCCCCGTATGGTTATAAGTGATGGAGGGTCTCATTTCATATATTAGACCTTCCGAAGCTTTTTGAGGGAGCTTGGTGTCCAACATAATATTGCTACCCCATTCCACCCACAAACAAGTGGTCAAGAAGAAACATCTAATAAGAAAATTAAGAATATTCTATAAAAGATCGTCTTGAAAATGCGAACGGGATGGAAGCATAAGCTACCCAATGCATTGTGGGCATACTGTACTGCCTACAAAACTCCCATCGGCATGTCCCTTTCCATCTTGTCTATGGGAAGACATGTCATCTTTCTGTAGAGTTGGAACATAGAGCATATTGGGCCATCAAGCAGTGGAACATGGATTTTCACAAAGTAGGAAAGCACCGATTGAAGCAACTCTCCAAGTTGGAAGAGTGGAGGGATAAGGCGTACCACAGTGCCAAAATCTACAAGGAAAGAACTAAAAGATGGTGAAAGTGCATCTAGGAATCCCTTGTGGGTTTTGGATGATCTATGACAAGCAAATGAGATCCTCATCACTTTGTTGAGTTGAGCACAAGTTCTAATGAGAAAATGAGCAAAGTGCCAAAAAGAAAGGAGAATGAGTAGCAATGCGGAAAAGAGCTCAAGAAACCAGTGTAGTAGATCATTGTGTATGGAATGTGTTAAGAAAACACATCCCAAGAGCTCAATCACAAATAATCTCACACATTGCACAAAACTACAGGACCGGACTAGTCCGATATCTTTCTCCACAAGATCGGACAAGTCCAATATCACCACAGACTAGTCCGATATCTGTCTGACTAGAATCGGACTAGTCCTCCTCAGTGCGGACTAGTCCTCAAAACACTTCACAAATTGCACAAAATCAGACAAGTCCGATATTAGTACGGACTAGTCCGAAAAACCCTCTGACCTAAATCTGACAAGTCCTCCAAGTGCGGACTTGTCCCCAATTCACTTAGGGTTTCACTTTTCCGGCCATGTCCGATATCCATCGGACTAGTCCGAAGATTTCCAGAACCAAAATCGGACAAGTCCGCTCTCTGCTAGACTAGTCCGATATTTCGGGACACCTAGGGTTTGCTACACACAGCACACCGGACTAGTCCGGTGTTCACCACGGACTAGTCCGATATTCCTAAACCCTAACGTTTACTTTTGGGAACCTCATATAAATAGGTGTACACGGCCCATCTTTCATAACTCTCGACCCCCTACGCTGTCACACCTCCCAAGAGCCACAAAAACACATCTCTCCGCGAAATCAGATGCAACAACGATCAATCCCTTGAGAATACACTTTGGATCATTGGAGAGACACGGTTCATCACTCATTGAGCTCTTGGTTTGTTTCCCTAACACACTCCTGTGGTTTTCATTGTGATGTTTCGAGTGTGTTCTTGGTGGTGTTCTTGTTGTAATCTTGGGGAGCCCTCAACTTGTGAGAGGGCCCCTTGAATTCGGTTATTTGCTCTGTGTGATAAGCGAAGAGGATTGGCCTCCATGGCGATCCGATGAGGGTAGGGTTGGAGAAGACCCGTTCCTTTTGGGGACTCCTCAACTTAGACGTAGGCTGCCTCTGTGGGAACATAACCACAGGATAAAATCATTGTGTTCTTTCTTTAAGCCCATTTTTCTTACATTTCATATATATATCTAGGGTTTTGATCAATCGTGCTCACTTTACGTTGAAACATTGAGTTTATGATTATATTGTGATACACCCTAGGTCATAGTTGAGCAACACTTAAATTACAAGTATAATTCTGCTGCTTACATCCTAGGATCAAGTTAATCGACCAAATTTGATTAACCTAGTCAGTACACACCAGACTAGTCCGCACTTGACCGAACTAGTCTGATATCTCGAGATTTGATCTGGTTGTTAAGTGTTGCAGGTTCCGATAGAAAATCAAAAAGGCCTATTCACCCCCCCCCCTCTGGGCCACATTAAGATGGCACAATAAGAGGATTACACCTAAAGAGTTCAAACCTGGACATAAAGTTCTACTCTTCAATTCTAGGGTTAAACTCTTTGGACATGGGAAGCTCAAAAGTAAATGGGAAGGACCCTTCCCTGTAGTAGAAACCTCATCTCATGGAGAAATCACACTCCAAGGTGATGATGATGATCTGTTTAAAGTGAATGGGCACCAACTCAAATTATTTCCTAAATCCTAAGAGGATGAGACAGAAAAAAATAGACTTGATAAATCCTATTGATTTTCACGCCATTTCTTTGAATTCTGTGAAAATTCTCCGGGTCAAATTAATGGGCCCATCAAATTATTCATCTATGGGGCCCGTCAAGCCAACCCACGGAAACTTGGCCCAAACAGAGCCAAGAAGGGGTCGGCCGAACCCTAGGGTCGGCCGACGCCCCCATTGCACCGTCAGCCTTCCGTTTTCGCGTGCGGACTCTCCTAATGTATCTCAACAAGACTCTTGGTGCTATCGTACTTCCCCCGCCTATTTAATGACAGGAACAAAGAGGGGAACCTTGCACCATATAGAAAAATCCATCTCCTGTTCCAAGTCGGGGCTGACAAGAAGATTGTGCATCATACCCACTCTTGCTCAACCTTCAACCTGAGCAGAGACATCACGCCAGCCAATGACAAGTCCCCCCTCGCTTTGGAATCTGTCATGGCATTGGATGTCATGCCTCTCGCCATGATCCCGCCACCGACGAAGACTTCGCATGGGTGTAGCACCACACCTCGTGGTGCTGAACGGTCGCTCTCCCCTTGGAGGATGCCCATGAAGTCCACGACACCTGCATGTTGTCCGACTACGGCTGGCCTCAGGTCAGTCAAGACCCGTCTTTTTCCTAAAAAAGACGAGTCTCTCCCAACGCTACAACCTAGCAAGGAGTTCATGTACACTCTAAAAAACAAGGACGGTGACATAGTGAGCCACCACTACAGGTCACCTACACTCGCCTAAGCATGCGGGAGACCGCCTTATTATCCACGGGGTGCGCCAGCCTGATGGACGCTATGTAAAAGGCTTTTTCAAGCAAGTGGATAATTTGGTGATGGAGGAATCGACGGGCTTGTCACCCTCCAAGATTAGGCATCACCTCTCGCCGCCTGCTATCAGAGGGCCACCTGGCCAATTTGAGGACAGCGGCGGGAAATCTCCTTGTGCCCCTAAAGTGGCATAGCTTTCTAAGGAGTTTGCTTCTCTCCATTTGGAGAACTAGAAGTTATCAGACTTAGTGGCTGAAGGGTGCATTGAGAGGGCGGAACTGAAGGATGAACTCATATCCCTCAAGGAGGAGATTGATGGTGTTCGTCGTGGCATGAGCACCAAGCTGCGATGCATATGAAATGACGTCAGAAAGCCCGACATCTACAACACTCCTTAGTGTAGATGTCCCGACCGCATAGGATGCTTACTAGTTTCGTTTAGTTTTACTCAAAAAAATTTTTATGTTCATTAAGTTTAGGTTACATAATGTAAACATCCCCATATTTGTGTTCAATAAAAGGAACTTACTGGTTCATCTAACCCAATAAAGTTCCATCTTTAGTATATTTTGTGTAAATAAAGAATTGAAGGAACAAGTGCGGGGGAGATGCCCCCAATTCGCGAAATCCCGACATACAAAACATCGTTGCATCTCAAAACACGTCGCAACCGATTATACGACTCAACATGTCAAAACGGAGCAACAGAGAGGCCAGAAGGGGGCCGGCCGAACCCACTGGCTAGCTGCCCTGTTGTGGGCCCCACACGGCTTCGTTTTGCTTCACAAAAAACTGTTTGGATATCCTACCCCAAAATATGCATGCTACGTAACTATTTGAGTTGATTTGATATTTAATAATGAATATTAGAAGGCAATTCAACTCATCAATTAACATTTAAAACTTGGTAGTCAAAATTTGTTGGAGCTGAAAATTTGAATACTTTATATTTCGATTTATTGCCCTGTTCATAATTGTGACACCCGATTCTGAGGATGAACCAAGTGAATGCATATGTGTGCCCGGGACGTTCAACACACATATACAAGTGCATTCACAAAAGGATATACAGAAAATTATCACAGAACAGGATTAATTAAGCACTTTTATTACATAATTCAGAATATCCTCGAATACAAGCTCTAATGGATATTAACGACAAGTTTTAACTAATGCACCGAAAACCATCTAAATAAAGCAACTATGCAGCTAAGCAAAGGGTATAGCGCAACTTCAATCAATCCACAGGCAAGCTGACGGCAGACAGGCCTAAAACACTGCATTATCACCGTTATACTCCCAATCTTGACCCGCAACTGTTGTTGGGGGAATTGCAATAGTGAGTACAGGTCGTACATAGAGAGTGTGGAAAGTATGCCATGTAGCTGATTCAAATGACGAATATAATAAAGGCTAAGTGCTAAAAAATACATTAAAACATTTGAAAAGCATAATATTATATGTATGTGAAGCAAACCCATCATAAACCATGTAGTTATCATGATACCAGTCCATAATTCATTACCATCATCCATATACCAGATTTCTGATTACCATTAGCCATATCTATTACCATAATTCAATCCATAACCAGCCATAACCATATTACTAACTATAACCATTACCAAACCATCCCAAATCCCAAGTTTTTCTCTAATCATTTCGCTCGTCCAGGTGATCATGACCAGGAGCACGGCTATCGTGATAGTTTTATTACTCTGCAGGGTTTGTACCACTTTACCCACGTGCTTGTGATTTCATTACCCGTCGGCGACTAAAGAACCTCTCTTATGCCAATTACGCTTCCTTTGGTGTATGGACAAGAGATCACAAAATAGCCTTTACAAAGGGACTACTAGCATATACGGAATACTGAGGTTTCACCGGTGGCGATGTCTCTAACTGAGCACATCTTCAACCAAGAGCCCCCTCTTGTGCCATTCGGATCCCAGAGACTCCCGCCACAAATCCAAACCCAATCCGAGTACCCTTCCCTAATGCGCCAAATGATCCGCGCAATATCAGCAATACCCTAATTAATCAGCTACGCTATGCCCATACTTGGCCTCGTGGTGGCACTGTAGTCCTGGCTTATTCTAGCATGAACTGGTCCTTAGATCTAAGGCAAGCAACCACCATAACATCCAACCAGTCCACATACCAGGCTTGCTTAGATCACCCATTACCATATCATATTGACTAGTTCATATTGACCATGATCTCACTAATGCATAATTAAATGGTATAGTTGTTTTCCCATCCCAATTAGTTAAGCTGAGCAAAGGTAAAAATCCCTCCCCGACTCTCTACCATGTATTCCATGTGACAAGGGTGGTTAAACAAAGATAGTAAACTTCCTATCATAGAAATCCATCAAATTGACATAAGCACACAGTTTTGTAAACAAAACATTTATCTTAAATCTGGATTAATATGTTCAAGGACACTTGCCTTGCTCTTGAGCTTGGTTTGGGTCAAAGTCTTCAAATTCCTGGTGTTGGAGATCCTCTGTAGCACCCTTTAGCGCAAATCCGTCTAAATCGCGCAACGAACATACAAGACATGAATTACAATCAATAAGTGCACATATAATACTCAATATGACATTGTATGCATGATTAATGCAATTTTGAAGTAAAATTTGTTATTGAGTTGCTTTTAATGTTTACTAATCAATTACAATGGTTATTAACAAGTCTACATAGGTTTGGATTTGATTCGAATCGATTTAGAATTAATTCAGCAGGAAACAGATTGCAAAATTGGACTAGTCCCCTGTAGGGCTGGACTAGTCGCCCTTCGCTGAACCATCAAACTAGGGTTGTCTAGATCGACGTCAATTAGGAGAAACAGAGTTGAATTCACGTGAGAAAGAGGAAGTAGAAGGTGTACCAGGTGTTTATAACTCCAATGAATCAAGGGTTTTGGAGGCAACACTTGGATCTTGATGATCTAGGGTTGATGAAGAACATGATGATGAACTGTTGATGAAGACACAATTTTGATGTAGATCTTGATCCTCTATTGTTTCCTCCTCTTCTTCTTCTTGCTCGGGATGTCCTTCTCCCTCCCTGATGGCGGCTCTCCACAAACTAGGGTTTGTGGTCTTTCAGTTGAGGCAAAAGGATGTAAAGTCAAGGGGTGGGGTTGCTTATATAGAGATGGAGGGCTAGGGTTTGATGGATTTCAAGTTTGGGGAGGGTGGAGGTCGGTGTGGGGTCCCACATGGGCTCCAAAAAGAGTTAGACAAAACGTCCTTAGGCCCACTTAAGGTAAAACCTAAAAACATATCATAAAACAGAAGATCAACTCAGAATTGCGATCATCGAACAATTATGCAAAAGGCCGGACTAGTCTGATTATTGATAGAGGCAAAAACGGACAAGTCCAGTCTATATCGAACAAGTCCGAACTTGGTCAAACGAAAATTAGAAAAGTTGGGCCAAAACCGGACAAGTCTGATTTTTGTCAGAGGGAAAAGGACAAGTCCTCTAGATGTCGAAGAAGTCCGGACAAGTATAGGGACTTGGCGAAATTTCAAAGAATTGGAATACCGGACTAGCCCGCAATGGACCGGACAAGTCCAATACTGTACAAAGGCAAAAACTGGAATAGTCCGCACTAAAACGGACATGTCCGATCGAGTTCAAAGGGAAATCGGACTAGTCTGCACCAAAAACGGACTAGTCCGCACTCCTCAGAACTTTTGAGTGCGGTTTTGCTTTAAATTCATTTTAAACTCATTCCTTTTTATGTGGATTAATGTTAAACATGTATATGAACTTATGCAATACATGATGCATGAAAATGAGGGTATTACAAACCTACCCCCCTTAAAATGAGTCTCGCTCTCAAGATTCGACACAGAAGAGAAGAGAGAGGGAAATTCCTTCTCGAGATCATCCTCCAGCTCCCAAGTTGCCTCTGATTCCGTGTGATGTTTCCATTTCACTTTGGACCATTGAATAACCTTGTTTTATGTAACTTTCTCTTTGGTTTCCAAGATTTTGACCGGTTGCTCGGCATAAGTCAAATCTGCCTCTAGATCCAATTCATCCATTAGCACTTGTTCTTCCGGCACTCTTAAACACTTCTTGAGCTAGGAAACATGAAACACATCATGAACATCTGATAAGTGAGCTGGTGTCTCCAACTTATGTGCTACTTCTCCTCGTTTGTCCCAAATCTTGAATGGTCCAATATAGTGAGGTGCTAGCTTGCCTCTGATATTAAACCTCTTATGACCTCTCATGGGTGATACTTTGAGATATACGAAGTCTCCCACTTCAAAGGTTAGTTTCCTTCTCCTATTGTTCACATAGCCTTTTTGACTTGATTGAGCAGCCCTCAAGTTTTCACGAATAATCTGAACTTTCTTCTTAGCTTCTTGCAATATATCAGGTCCAAACACTTTATTTTCTCTTGTCTCATTCCAGAACAAAGGTGTCCTACATTTCCTTCAATACAGTGCCTCATAGGGTGACAATTTCATACTTGCTTGATAATTCTCGTTGTATGAACATTTTGCATATGGTAAGCTCTTGTCCCATCCGTTCCCATGCTCTGAAGTACAAGCTCTTAACATGTCCTCTAAAATCTGATTGCTCCTCTCAGTTTGCCCATCCTTTTGAGGGTGATATGCTGAACTGAAATTCAACTTGGTTCACAATGTTTCATGCAATTTCTGCCAAAACCTGGAGGTAAACTGAGAACCTCTATCTGGGACTATTTTCTTTGGGACTCCATGTCGACACACAATGTGCTCCATATATAACTCTACCGGCTTCGCGGTGGTATAGGTGGTCTTGATAGGAATAAAATGAGCTGACTTGGTCAACGATCCACAATAACCCAAACTGAGTCATAACTGGACAGGGTACTCGGTAAACGGACTATAAAATCCATTCCAGTTTCTTCCCACTTCCATTTTAGAAGCTTCAATGGCTGCAATAATCCAGTTGGCCTTTGGTTTTCAGCTTTGACATGTTGGCACACATCACACAATGCTACATATTCAGCTATGTCCTTCTTCTTTCTAGCCCACCAATAGCATGTCTTCAAGTCCTTGTACATCTTCGTACAACCGGGATGAATTGAGTTTGGAGAGTCATGTGCCTCCTTTAGTATTGTCTCTCAGATATGCTTATCATTGGGCACAACAATCCTTTTTCCAAGCCATAAGGTACCATGATCATCCTTGTCAAATATGAGTTCTCTGCCCTCTTGGGTCCTTTCCTTGATTTCTTGGATTTCTTCATCCTTTGTTTGAGCCTCTCGAATCTCCTGTTCCAAGGTCGGATTTAACTCCATTATCCACATCTCATTGACAAATCCAAGGTTCCACCGCTCAAACTCCTTACAATACCCGGATGGGAATTCCAAAACCGTGAGCTGATGATTTACTCCTTTCCGAATCAGAGCATTGACCACTACATTAGCCTTCTTCGAGTGGTAGTTGACTCCCACATCATAGTCCTTGATAAGCTCCAACCATCTTCGTTGCCTCAAATTCAGGTCCGTTTGTGTGAAAATATACTTGAGACTCTTATGATCCGTATAAATTTCACACATATGTCCAAGGATATAATGTCTCCAAATCTTCAATGCATGTACCACGGCTATAAGTTCCAGATCATGCGTAGGATAATTCTACTCATGTTTCTCCAATTGTCTCGATGCATATGGAACCACTTGTCCTTCTTGCATGAGCACACATCCAAGTCCTTGTCTTGATGCATCGCAATATATATCAAAACTCTTCCTCACGTCCGGCAATATCAGAACTGGGGCTGTTGTTAACCTTTTCTTCAACTCCTCAAAACATTCTTGACAAGCTTAAGTCCATTGGAAAGCTTTCCCCTTCATTAGCAAATCGGTCATGGACTTGGCTATATTGGAAACATCTTTGATGAATCGACAGTAAAATCCAGCCATCCCAAGAAAACTCCAAATTTCCTTTACGTTTTGCGGTGGTTCCCATTTTAGCACATACATCACCTTTCCTTGGTCAACTGATCCTCCTCGTCCTGAGATGATATGACCCAAATAGGACATTTCCCTCAACCAAAATTGGCACTTGTTGAACTTGGCAAACAATTGATGCTCCCTCAATTTCTGCAATGTGAGCCTCAAGTGTTCCTCATGCTCCTTTTCATTCTTCAAGTAGATCATGATGTCATCTATGAACACCACAATGAACATATCCAAGTACTCCATGAAGACCTTATTCCTGAGGTACATAAAATAGGCAGGTGCATTGGTCAATCCAAAGGACATAACTATATACTCATAGGATCCATATCGTGTCCGAAAAGTTGTCTAGGGTATGTCCAATGGTCTAATCTTCATTTGAAAGTATCCCGACCTCAAATCAATCTTGAAGAAGACACATGCACCCTTCATCTGATCGAACAAGTCTTCTATGCGTGGCAAGGTGTACTTATTCTTGATGGTCACTTCATTGAAAGAGCTCGGTAATCCACACACATCCTTTGGGATCCATCCTTCTTATCCACGAAAATTGTTGGCGCTTCCCAGGGTGAAGAGCTTGGGCGAATAAAAACCTTCTCTAGTTGCTCTTGAATCTTCTTCTTGAGCTCCGCTAACTCCTTAGGAGGCATGCTATATGGCCTCTTAGCTATAGGTGTAGTTCCAGGTATTAAATCAATAACAAACTCAATTTCCCGATCATGTGGCATACCTGAAAACTCATTCGGAAACACATCCAAAAATTCACACACCACTGGAATCTCCTCAATTGCGGCACCGTCCATGTGATTCAGCTCCACTTGATTAGGTGCGTGTTGAGATGCTTCAAACTCGATTCTGACCCATTCCTCGTTCATCAACTTCCATCTTTGTGGCACATTCAATGACTTCATTGTGCTTCCTCAACCAGTCAATACCAGGTATAATGTCCAATCCTTGACAACCCTAACAATCAGGTTGGCAAAGAAGTCTACCCCCCTTTTATTCTAAGGCTTACTTTTGGACATACTATATTTGTCCTCATCTCTCTTCTTGGAGACTTAACAAATAGAGTAAACTTCATATGAGAGATAGAAAAACTATACTTGGCAACATATTTCGATGCAATGAATGAATGCGATGCTCTAGAATCAAATAACATAGTCGTTGGGTTGGAGTTTGTGATAAACATACCAATAACCACGTCATCCGCTTGTTGAGCATCCTCCGTAGAGACATGGTTCACATTGCCACGAGCAACATCATGCAGTCCATGGTTCCCTTGCGGCTATCCTCCATTGGGTCTTGGGTTCTGCCTTGGGGCATTGCTTCCTCGATCAAGGCCTGACTTAGGACATTGAACTGCAATGTGTCCTGCTTCACCACAAGTATAGCACTTCCTTGCTACATGATCATCACGAAAAATAATGCAATTATGCTCGGATGTGTCGTACACGTCTTAATTTTTCTTATATATTATTGTTTGAGGCTCAATGATCATGTTTTGGGGGGTATAGCATGTGCTTGGACAACTAGCATAGTATGAAAGACCTCTATCAATGTATGTTTCATGTCGATGTGAATTATATACTACATGTAATTTCACTTTTTGATGTTAGATATCGTCTAGAGTTGTAGGCTCGTTGATCATGCATCATTGGGGCGTAGCATGCATGGACAAGGCCTCAAACTCTGATGATATCCATCATCAAAAAGACAAAACACATACATATTGGTATTATGTTTGGGGTGCATGCATGTTAGACATAGAAAAGCCCTCGGTCATGTTTGACAAAACTAACATGCAAACCTCATCTATGATATGTACGTACATATGATTAACTAACATGCATACCTCATCTATGATATACCGGGATAGATGATATAGCTCATGTGGCACGCCAATGTGGATGCCCAACTCAAACTAAGGATGAAAGTGAAACGGTTGTTTGAAGTTGATCGACTAAATAATTGACCCATTTGAAAGTTCAATGACCAAACTGAGTTTTGATTGAAAGTTTGAGGGTGAAGTTGAGTATTATGCCAATTCTAAACGAGCTAAGCTTGAGCTTTCCAGCTTGATGAGCTCAAGCTCGAAAAGTTCGAAGCTTATTTACTGTTGTCATCTATGATATGCATACCTATTTTTTTCTAACATTTTTCTCTTCCTTTCTTTTCTTTTCTGGAGTTCATTTTCTCCACTTTTCTTTTATTTTCTAGAGTTCATTGTCTCCACTCTAGAGGTCTGAAGGGTCACACAATTCGATTCACGCACGAAGTGGCTTAAAGGGGAAATTTGGCGTCGTTAAAGGAGATGTTTTTCGATAAAAGGAAAAAAAATTAGTTTCACACGCAAAGGGCCCAATGTATGCGGGGAAAAACAATTTATTCTTATAAAAAACTATGGTTTGCATCCCTCTGGGTTATTGCAACGGCTCGACGCGTCCCATCGACTTCCCTAGCAGTTTTTTAATTTGACACAGAAAGGGACTGGGGCTTATATAAAAAACATCCACCCCGTACACACCACCTCCACAGTTCGTTTGATATCATCTGCTCAAGGCCCAGGGCTTATATAAAAAACATCCGCCCCAAACACACCTCCTCCATGTTCCGTTTGATAGAGTCCGCTCGCTACAGAGCGGGGCTGAGTCTTGTATGACATCTTTTTCCAATCGGATGTGTAACTACAATAGCGCGTGTTTCCTAATATTCTCATTGCAACGAGCTCAACTTTTCAAGGTGGGACAAATCGTTCACACATTGTCAAAATCGCTCGCATGAACTCGTTACGGACACCGCGCGCAGGGGCAGACAGAGGGAATATGCTAGGTGACCAGTGCACAACCTGGGCCCAGGTACCAGCATGAAAGTGACGAGGATACAATTCTTGGAATCAATTCTGGCGTTATCCCAGTCATGTCCGGCCATCATACGACCTCGTTTGGATATGAGTGGATCCACTTCATTCTAAGTGGATTGGATAGTATTGAAATAAAAATTAGTTCATTTTTCACTTCAATCCACTCCAATACAAGTGGATTGAAGTTACCCAAACAAAGCCTACAAGATCATTACGACAAATAATGCCATTATGCTTGGATGTGTTGTACACGTCTTAGTTTTATCTTATATTTTATTGTTTGAGGCTTGATGATCATGTTTTGGGGCGTATAGCATGTGCATGGACAACTAGCGCATAGTATGAAAGACCTCATCATGTATGTTTCATGTCAATGTGAATTATATACTATGTGTAATTTTTCTTTTTGATGTTGGATATCGTCTAGAGTTGTAGGCTCGTTGATCGTGCATCGTTGGGGCGTAGCATGCATGGACAAGGTGTAACACCCTCATTTTCATGCATCATGCATTGCATACATCGTAATATATGTTTAAAAGAAATGCACATAAAAAAGGAACAAGTTTAAAATGAATTAGGAACAAAATTGCACTTAAGAATTTTGGGAAGTGCGGACTAGTCCGATTTTGGTGCGGACTAGTCCGATTTCTTTCTCACCTCGCTCGGACTTGTCCGTTTTCCCGCGGACTAGTCTATTTTTCCCTCTGGGCACCTTCGGACTTGTCTGGAGCGGACTAGTCCGGTGTTCCAATTCATTGAAAATTTTTCTAAGTCCCTAGACTTGTCCGGACTAGTCCAGTGCTTCAGCGGACTTGTTTGTTTTCCTCTCACACTAAAGTCGGACTTGTCCGATTTTGGCCAGACTTGTATGTTTTTCTCCTCTGGATAAGTTTGGACTTGTCCGATGTCCAGTCCAGACTTGTCTGATTTCCCTCTGTCCAACTTCGGACTAGTCCGGCCCTTTTCGGACCTGTCCGATAAATCGTGACTCCGAGTTGATCTTTTGTTTCATGACTTGTTTCTTGGGTTTTACGTTAAGTGGGCCTAGGGACGTCGTGCCTAACTCTTTTAGAGCCCATGTGGGACTCCAAATCTACCTCTACTCATCTCAAACTTGAAATCCATCTAACCCTAGCCTACACCTCGATATAAACAACCCCACCCCTTGGCTTGACATCTATTTGCCACTTTTCCTCCACACCCAAACCCTAGCTCGTGATTAGCCGCCACCAAGGAGGAAGAAAGTGATCTAATGCAAGAAGAAGACGAGGAGGAAACGAAAGAGGGTCAAGATCGCCATCAACTTCGCGTTCTTCGTCAACAATCCACCAACAAGTTCATCAGCAACCCTAGGTCTTCAAGATCCAAGTGTTGCCTCCAAGATCCTTGATTCTTTGGAGTACTAGACACCTGGTATACCTTCTATTCACTTTTTCTTATGTGAATTCAACCCCAAATCCCCAATTCACGTCGATCTGGAAAACCATAATTTGTTGTTCTCGTGGTGTGCGGACTTGTGCGGCCTCCTGCGGACTTGTCCGATTTTCCTGGTTAATTTCTATTGAATTAATTCTAAATTTGATTCGAATCAAATCCAAACCTGTATATACTTGTTAAAAGCTCTTAGAACTAGTTAGTGACCATTAAAAGCAACTCATTAACAAGTTCCACCTTGCATTTGCATTAATCATGCATATCATTTAATATTGAGTAATAATTGTGCACTCTTTCATTGTGTTTCTTGTCTTGTATGTTTGTTGTGCGGATTAGACAGATTTGCGCTAGAGAGTGCCATAGAGGATATCTAGCACCAAGAGTTTGAAGGCTTTGACCCGAACCAATCCCAAGAGCAAAGCAAGTGTCCTTGAAGCATACTGATACCGTTTTAAAGTAAATATTTTGTTTGCAAAATTGCATGCTTGTGTCAATTTGTTGGGAATCATATGGTAGGGAGTTTACTAGCTTTGTTTAACCATCCTTGTCACCTGGAATACATGGTAGAGAGTCGGGAAGGGCTTTTTACCTTTTTGATTCGCTTAATTAATTTGGATGGGGAAACAACTAGACTATTTAATTATGCATTAATGAGATTATGGTTAATAAGAAATAGTTAATATGATGTGGTAATGGGTGATCTAAGAAAGCCTGGTATGTGGATGGGTTGGATGTTATGGTGGTTTGCTTGCTTTAGATCTAAGGACCGGTTCATACGAGAATAAGCCAGAACGATAGTGCCACCACAAGGCCAAGTATGGGTGTGGTGTAGCTGATTAATTATGGCTTTGCCAGTGCTATTTGGACCATTAAGGAAGCTCGGGGAAGGGGTAGTTGGATTGGGTTTGTTGATGATTGGTGGGACTACCCTTGGATCCAAATGGCTCAACAGGGGGCCCTTGGTTGAAGATGTGCTTAGTTGGAGGCATCGCCAACGGTGAAACCTCAGTGGGGTCTAAATAGGCTAGTAATCCCATTTGTAAAGGCTATTTTGTTGTTTCTTGGCTATACACCTATGGTAGTGTTTTGACATAATGGAGGTTTTCTTCAGTCGCCGACGGGTGATGAAATCACAAACACGTGGGTAAAGTGGTACAAACTTTGCAGAGTGTCCAATAAAACTGTCATGATAGCCGTGCTCCTGGTTATGAGCGCCTGGATGACCTACATGATTAGAGGGAACCTGGGATTTGGGATGGTTTGGTACAGGTTATGGTTTGGTAATGATTATGGCTGGTCATGGATTAAATTCTGGTATTGGATATGATTGATGGTAATAATCTGGAATATGGATGATGGTATTGAAATATGGACTGGTATTATGATGATTACATGGTTTATGATGGGTTTACTTCAAACAACTATAAAATATTGTTTTTCAAATGTTTTAGTGTACTTTTCATCATTTAGCCATTATCATATTCGTCATTTGAATCAGCTACATGTCATGCTTTCTACACTTGCTAAGTACATGTACTCACCCTTGCAATTCCCCTACCAACAGTTGCAGGTCAGGATTGGGAGTATAACGTCGATAATGCAGAGTTCTAGGTCATGTCTACCGTCAGCTTTGCCTGTGGAGTGTTGGAGTTGTGTTGTCCCTTATGCTTAGGTTGCTTATTCAGTTTATTTCCGCTGCATTAGTTGAACTTGTCATTAATATTCACTAGAGCTTGTATTCGAGGATAATAGGGTTTGTGTAATAAAAGTACTCAATTAATCTTGTTCTGTGGTAATTTTTCTGTATACTCTTTTGTGATTGCCCTTGTGTATGTGTGTTGAACATCTTGGGCACACATATGTGTTCGCTTGGTTCATTTTCGGAACCGGGTGTCACAAAAGGCCTCAAACTCTGACGATATTCATCATCAAAAAGACAAAACACGTACGTATTGGTTGATCATGTTTGGGGTGCATGCATGTATGACATAGAAAAGCCCTCGGTCATGTTTGACAAAACTAACATGCATACCTCATCTATGATATGTACGTACGCATGATTAACTAACATGCATACCTCATCTATGATATATCGAGGTAGATGATATAGCTTATGTGGCATGCCAATGTGGATGTCCAACTCAGACTAAGGATGAAAGTGAAACGGTTGTTTGAAGTTGATGGACTAAATAATTGACCCATTTGAAAGTTCAAGGACCAAACTGAGTTTTGAATGAAAGTTTGAGGATGAAGTTGAGTATTGTGCCAATTCTAAATGAGCCAAGCTTGATCTTGCCAGCTTGATGTTCTCAAGCTCAAAAAGTTCGAGTAAGCTCATTTACTATTGTCATCTATGATATGCGTACCTATTTTTTCTAACATTTTTCTCTTTATTTCTTTTCTTTTCTGGAGTTCATTGTCTCCACTTTTCTTTTTTTTCTGGAGTTCATTGTCTCCACTCTAGAGGCCCCCGGTGTGGAGGGTCACACAATTCGATTCACGCACGATGTGGGTTAAAGGGGAAAATTTGGCGTCGTTAAAGGAGATGTTTTTCAATAAAAGGAGAAGTTTTTAATTTCACACGCAAAGGGCCCAGTGTATGCGGGGAAAAACAATTTATTCTTATAAAAAACCGTAGTTTGCACCCCTCTCGGCTATCGCAACGGCTTGACGCGTCACATCAGCTTCCCTGACAGTTTTTTCATTTGACAAGGAAAGGGTCCAACTCTTATATAAAAAACATATACACCGTATACGCCTCCTCCACGTTTCGTTTGACAGCGTTCGCTCGCTGTTGACCGGAGCGGGGCCGAGTCTTGTACGGCATCTTTTTTCAATCGGACGTGTAACTACAATAGCGTGTGTTGCCTTATATTATCGTTGCAATGAGCTCAACTTTTCGAGGAGGGACAAATCGTTCACACCTTGTCAAAATCGCTCGCACGAATTCGTTATGGACACCACGTGCGGGGGCAGACATATGGAATATGCCAGGTGACCAGTGCACAACCTGGGCCCAGGTACCAGCATGAATGTGACGAGATACGATTCCTGGATTTAATCTTGGCGTTATCCCAATCATGTCCGGCCATCATACGACCTCGTTTGGATAGAAGTGGATCCACTTCAATCTAAGTGGATTGGAGAGTATTGAGATAAAAATTAGTTCATTTTCCACTTCAGTCCAATCCAATACAAGTGTATTGAAGTTACCCAAACAAAGCCTACATGATCATCACGGCAAATAATGCAATGATGCTCGGATGTGTCGTACACGTCTTAATTTTCTCTTATATATTATTGTTTGAGGCTCGATGATCATAATTTGGGGTGTATAGCATGTGCATGGACAACTAGCGCAGAGTATGAAAGGCCTCGATCATATATTTTTCATGTCGATGTGAATTACATACTACGTGTAATTTCTCTTTTTGATGTTAGATATCATCTATAGTTGTAGGCTCGTTGATCATGCATCGTTGGGGCGTAGCATGCATGGACAAGGTCTCAAACTCTGAGGATATCCATCAAAAAAATACAAAACACATACGTATTGGTTGATCATGTTTGGGGTGCATGCATGTTAGACATAGAAAAGCCCTCGGTCATGTTTGACAAAACTAACATGCATACCTCATCTATGATATGTACGTACGTATGATTAACTTACATACATACCTCATCTATGATATATCGGGGTAGATGATATAGCTTATGTGGCATGCCAATGTGGATGTCCAACTAAGACTACAGACGAAAGTGAAATAGTTGTTTGAAGTTGATGAACTAAATAATTGAGCCATTTGAAAGTTCAATGACCAAACTGAGTCATCGACGAAATTCTCTACTCCCTTTTTATCTCTTATCTCCAGGTCAAACTCTTGCAGTAGGAGAATCCATGAGATTAGCCTAGGTTTAGCATCTTTCTTGGTGAGCAAATAACTCCAAGCAACATGGTCTCTGTAGACTATGATTTTTGCTCCAACCATGTATGATCTAAACTTATCGATAGCAAAGACAACTGCTAGGTGCTCCTTTTCAGTTGTGGCATAGTTAAGCTGAGCTCTTGATAGAGTCCTGCTAGCGTAGGCTATTGAATGATGATTCTTATCCTTGGTTTGGCCAAGGACCGCTCTAACATCATAATCACTAGCATCACACATGATTTCAAATGGCAGCGTCCAATCAAGGGGTTGAATGATTGGAGCTGTGATGAATGCCTTCTTGTGTACGTCAAATGATGGAAAGAACTGTCGAGGTACAAAGGTGGAGAGGGTTCGACAAGCCCGAATCCTATCCTTATGTGGAAAAAGCCCGACAAGCCGGAGCCTCCTCCTCCTCCACTTTCTCACTGTCTCCCTATTTCCTAGGCACCTCGGTAGCGCTATGCCTTTAGAGTGGAGTACTAGACTCAAGATTTTGGTGTGTGGGGTGAGGGAGGCCGCTACCCCCTATTTATACCCTCCAAAGGTCGGTTTGGCTCTAGAATATGCGCAGGAATCAGTCGCCATCGTGATCACCATGTCGTGAGGATCAGACACATGGCGGTTGATCGTGTTTGGCGCAAATATGAGGTCGGAAGAGCTGGGAGCTCGATAGAGTTTCCAACAGCTCCTCACGTGCCGAAACATCGTTGTGACACTGTTTTGTGGGCCCTCATCATGGGTATGGGTATTCCGGTGATTTTTAGTTGGTTTTCTCCTACGCGTGGGCCCATGAATCCTTGTGCTTGCGCTTGATTGGTCAGAATGTGTGTTTCTTGGATTGGCCCTATAAATACCTTTAATTATGGGCATAATTCACGTGCATACAAAATTCATCAACACTTGTGGAAATAATTAGTAAATAACTCCTACCACTATGTTGGTTGTCCAATTTATATCATCTATGCAGGGAATTATTGGTCGGATTTGGCATTTAAGGTCCGTCAACAAACTGCCCCACACTTAGTCCCTTACTAGTCCTCGAGTGAAGGCAAGAAGAACTAAGTGATATCATAATTCAGCTACAAGTATGAAATATGTTTACAAAACATTTCAGCACATACGTATGTTCAAGAACTTTTGATGTGTATGTGGCTACCACATCATCTTTGGTGTTTGAAAGATGGAATGGCTTGAATGTAGTTCACCTGTACTCCTCCTACTGAAATAAACATGGAAATTGCTATATTTTCACAAGTCCAAAATATATTGCCATACTCCTCAAAAGAATGCTCTCGTCTCTCAATGTGTTTAGTCCTTGTAACACCCTCATTTTCATTGATCATGCAATGCATTCATTCCCATACTTGTTTAACATAATGCAACACAAAAAAGGACAAGATTAAAATGAATTAGAGGCAAAAGAACAATTAAAATCAGCCTTGGGTACGGACTTGTCCGTTCCTTGCCCCGGACTAGTCCGGCATACCCATCTGCTTTAGCAAATTAAGTTTCTTCAAAGCAACAGACTTGCCCGATAATTAATATGGACTAGTACGATTTTGCTTCCGTTCTGGTCCAAACATGTCCGTTAATTTTACAGACTAGTCCGATTTTCAAACTGGAAAGCCCCGAACTTCTCTAGGTAATTGCATTTTAGTCCGAATCCTTTTTTGCTATGGTACATCGGACTTGTCCATTTAACAATGGACTAGTCAGTGGTGATAACAGAGCCGAAGATGGAATTGTCTGGCCTTCATACGGACTTGTCCAGTTTCTAGGGTTTCAACTCGGATTCCTATTTTCCTCCACGGCAAGTTATTAGGTGATTTACATATTTGGGCCTTAGAACGTCGTTCCCCACACCCAAGGAGCCCAATTCAGACCCCACCAATGCCCTACCCGGCCCCACCAACTCCTACTAGGATTTCACCCTAACCCCACCCCGCCTCCCCCTATATTGTGAGGACCAGAGTCCCGATATTCCAGGAATTGTAATTGGGTGGTGTCGTGCGATGTGGCACCCAACAACACACAGGAAAAGGTACATCATATTACATAAAACAACATAATATTATACAAGTTTTGTCTTTTACAAATAATAAACATTAAAATACACTACAGGGGAAGATATGTTCATAGCTCTTAACACTCAAGCCTAAGCTATGCAAAAGTCATTCCCTTCAGCCCCAGAACGGAATCACACTAGCAGCACACAAAACACATCACGACGACGTGCAGGGTTCCCACTGGACCGTGTACCCCGATGGGGGCCACGCCTCACCAGTGAACCCTTCATCATATACGTCATCATCTGTAGAAAAAAAAAATAGCAACCATGAGCACGAAGGCTCAGCAAGACTTAACCGTCTCCACTAAGCATGGAACTCCATATGAAGGATATACGTAATTTAGGACAGCAGTTTGCAATAAAAGACTCGCCTAAAAGTCCATACTTTCAGCTTTCAGCAGCAAATAAAGGATTAATGAATCTGAAATTTAGTGAGCAACCTATTCTAAACATACAAGTACCAATACATAATTATTCCATAAAGCATGATTCAATAATATTCAGCTCCAAATAGTTAACTACGTCACGACTCAGTGAACAAGCAGTACTCAATAACTGCGAGGGATGGTGACTCGAATCGATATACACCTGCAGGGATACCAGAATAGCACGACACATACACCCACACTCGGAGCTGTGAAGGAACACTCCACTGATGTTGTATGTGGCAACCTTTCACCCGCAACCTACATGCTGAACCGGTCCCACCACTATGAACAGGAGGCCCCCACACGGAGTACGACGTACCCGCAAGCAGGTTTACACCTTGCTGCTCTCAACCGCACCTATAAGGCGGTGGTGCATGCCTCGATGCTAAGGTGGACAAGTTACATCGGTTTACTGGGTCTCATATATCCAGTATGCCTTCGGTACATTCAAACTTGCTAAATAGGGCACCACACGGATCGGTCCTTGACCAACACAGGCACAACTTCAGCTCACAGACCCCTATGTCCTGCTGCTCCTACTCCATGCCCGGTCTCATATTTAACCAAAAAGTGAATCTCTCACTCTACCAATCCCATGTGAACCCAAATCCTAAGCACATGAGTAGATTCCAACTACTCGACTTCTACCAAACTAACTATAACATTAAGCATAGCAGGGACACATCAAGGACATAAACATCTACCCTGCTATCATGGGTTCTTTGGTCATGCATGTGGAAAACTCCATGAAAACCTAGACCAAATGCACAATACATGCTAACCGATATAGTGTGATACAATAAAATTTCGAAATGCTATTAAATGCAACCCGGGGCTTGCCTGGATGCGAGACAGGATTAAAGTTAGTCTCCGCTTTGATGACTTCTAGTGGCTCCAAGGTCTCCTCGAGCTCGACAACTATTCAATATGCAAAGAATAATGCAAGTGAATCAATATTGGTATTATTACATAGCTGAATGGAAACACAATTAAGTATACTAAATAATGGCCACTGGTTATCGAAATTTTAGAGTGGACACTAGGTGTTATGAGTGAGGTTCTGGTCAGAATTGGGCTAAGTTCATGGAAGTCTCTGTTGTATAAAATTCAATGTAGATAAATACTTCCCAGAATTTACATGGGCAATTTAAGACTTTAACATGGCCAAACATTAGTTTTCTGTTTATAGGAGGTTAATAGTGACACAAAAAAGTTGGTTTCGTAATTTTATAAGCATTATATTGTGAGATATTGAATTTACAAGTTTGGACAATTTGCTGAAATGTTTCAGGACATTCTAGAATTTTTTAGGTACATACAGATTGGAAACACAATTTGGCTGTTCAAATCAACTCACATGGACCTGAAACTTTTACTGGTACTTAATGGAATTTTGTGGAATTATCTGGTCAAGTTTGGGAATTATTGAATGAATTGAGAGTCAGGAATTAATTCCAATAACATTTTGTTCATCTAATTATTGAGGACAAATTAAGTATTTTCATACCGATCCAAGTGCACCACATGAAATTATAGATGATCCGGGTTCCAACAAAATTTATTTGGCAATTTTTGGACAAGTATTCTGGGAGATATGGATTTCCAAAGTTGGAGCAAAATCTGGAATTAAATTCAAATGGGAAAATTTGAATAAAGAAGGGGGCCCCACGGGTTTATAATGGACCAGACAGATTTAAGCCACACAGGGCCACACGGTATAGGGCTGTAGCCACACTGGATCACCGGGCCACACCAGATCCGGGCCCTCGGCTGGGAGGCTGACAGCCCGGCCCCACCCGGTCTTCGTCTACCTCCCGCCATAGTCGCTCCTGGGGCAGCGCACGGCGGCGCCCGACGGCAGCCGCTCACCGGCACCCGTTAGAGGGCACGGCAGCACTCCAGACTCGCTGTCTCCCACCTAAAATACGATGGGGATCTTGATGGTGAGGCTCCCGACAGAGATAGATGGCCGGAAATGGCAGTGCGATGGCGGCGGCGGAACCTAGGGTTCAGACCATGTTGGCCAGCCCTTCCCGTGCCACAAATTTGTTGGGAATTTGTCCTAGATCTTTACTTTTACACGGGGATCACGGTATTGTATAAGAAACTCGAAGAAATGGACTGCAACACCGAGTTTCATGACTGACCGAGCCGTTTTCGCCACCGGCTAGGAAAATGTGGATTCCGGCGTCGTTCCTCGATGAAATTCTTCCATTTTTCATCAAGGTGGTGCACCAGGACATGGGAAAGATAAAATCTAACTAGAACGAGCTATGCCTCAACGTGGAAAAAAATTTGGATTGAAACCTAACTAAGTTAATACACTAAGCTCATCGGAAAACTTCAAAATACGGTCACTAGGAGGCATGGCACGGCCTGAAAATTTGTGGGCACCTACTACATGGTGTATCACACCTTTTGTCTTCAAGGACCAAGGTAATATGATGCTTGTAGCGTCAGTTCCGCGATGGAGCAGAGGACGACCTTCACGGAGGCCGGAAAACGTTGCCGCAAGACTTCAAAATATGGAGCACAAGGTCAGCAAACAGCGAACTGATTGGAGGATAAGATGGAGCAAGATGTTGTGCTACTTTTCTCTGCTTACAGGGAGGTGAAACTCGGCCTGTGGTGGCAGCTGCAAAGGGCCGAAGCTGAGATGGTCGCCGGAGATAGAAAAGAACAGGGGAGAGGGATGCTGTGTTGCTATGCTGCACTGGTGGAATGGATGAAAGGATGAGAAAGTCCAGATATTTGATGGAGCATCTGGATACAACTTGGGGAGCAAGCAAGCAAGCAGGTAGCTGCCGGGAATTGCATGGCGTGAGATGTTGATCTGTGGAGAAATAGGGGAATAGAGGAGAAGTCCATGACATGTGTGTCTCACTTGCTGCTCATCCTCATCCTCCTCACTGGACAGTCAATTCTACCACCTAATTCAGTCCAAATGATGCTAGATATTTGTGGGGAGGCTAAATTGAAGATGGAGAATTTGATTCTGAATTCAAATTATTGATTTGCTCAAGTTTCATTTGAATTCAAAGTTGATTTCAAATTTGAGTGGAATTCAATGTAGCCATTGAATTAAATAGCAAACTTGCTTCAGAAATTAAGATGGTTTGCAGGGATACTATTTGAAATATTTGGAATCCAAAGGTCAACTTAAATTTTCATGTTAAACTATTTTGAACAGTAGCTTAGTTTATTTTTTAGAATTCCCTCTTTTGGAGTTTGAATTACTTTGTTTTTCTTATTTCCTTTTTATTTCATTTTATCATTCATAAATTTTAGTCCTAACTGAAGTTTGAATTATGGAAATAAGGTATTTTACATTCCTCCCCCCTCAAAAGAATCTCGTCCTGAGAATACAATGAAGAGGCGAAAGTAGGAGAGAAATTACCGAATATGAGAAGACAAGAAATCCGGATAGTTGGAGCGGAGATATTCTTCAGTTTCCCATGTCGCTTCTTCAGCGGTATGGTTGCTTCATAACACTTTATAAAACCAGAGTTTGCGGTTCTACGTTGTTCGAGCCTTCTCATCAAGAATTTGAACAGGATGTTTGGAGTATGTGAGATCCGGTTGCAACTCGCCGATTTCATCGGTGTGGACTGCAGCTGTGAGCTTGAGACATTTCCAGAGCTGCGATACATGGAAAATGTTGTGGATACCAGCGAGAGATGCCAGAAATTCCAATCTATAAGCCATGGGTCCGCACTTGTCCGTAATAGCAAATGGACCAATAAACCGGGGAGCTTGCTTTCCTTTTACTCCGAACCAGTGAATTCGTTTCATCAGAGATACGCGTAGGTATACATGGTCCCCGACATTGAACTGCAGCGGGTGACGCCGCTTGTCTGCATAATTCTTCTGTCGATATTGAGCCGCTCTCAAGTTCGCTTGAATGATCCAAACTTATTCCTCGGCTTCATTGACTAGATCAATCCCGAATATCACTCTTTCGCCAAACTCGCACCAATTGAGTGGGGTGCGACATTTTTGTCCATAGAGAGCTTCATATATTGCCATCTTTATACTTGCTTGATAACCATTGTTGTACGAGAATTCCGCCAACAGAAAATGATTATCCCAATTTTTACCATGGTGGATGGCACACGCGCGTAACATGTCTTCAAGTACTTGATTCACCCGCTCGGTTTGTCCATCGGTCTGCGGGTGATAGATGGAGCTTATAATGAGCTTAGTACCCAGCATGGCGTGCAGCTGCTCCGTGAAACGAGCAACGAACAGCGATCCTCGATCTGAAATAATCGTGTGAGGAATGCTGTGTTGGCACACAATTCTTGATATGTACAACTCTGCATACTTCCTGGCATTGGATCCGACATCTACCAGAATGAAATGTGCTGATTTGGTTAGTCATTCAACTATCACCCAAATCAAATCATGCTTCCGGAATGTGAGTGACAATCCGATGATGAAATCCATACTCACATCCTCCTATTTCCATGCCAAAATATTCAGCGGTTGCAGCTGTCCCGCTTTCATCATATGGTCGGCCTCACTCGCCGACACATATCACACTAGGATATGTACTTATCAATCTCACGCTTCATCCGTGTCCACCAAAACTCAGTCTTCAAGTGTTGATATATTTTGTTGTTGCCCGGATGAATAGAATATTTAGAAGAGTGAGTCTCGTCCAAAATTTTCTTTCGAAGTTCCATGTCACGTGGCACTACGATTCTATTTTTGAACCATAGAGCACCATGCTCATCTCTTCGAAAACACTTCAACTCACCGCTGTCCATTCTCTTGAGTATGTGAGACATACCCTTGTCCTTCTTTTGAGCTTCAATATTGTCATCTCGGATTGTGGAAATGAGAGCAAGATGGTATAAAGCTCCATATGGAACCAAGTATAGACTCGGTTCTGCCACTTTCATAGGTGTGATGGTCAAATTATTGACATGAGACTTGCGGCTAAGCGCATCGGCAACCACATTAGCTTTTCCACAATGATAATGAATCTCAATCTCATAATCCTTAATCAATTCTAACCACCTTTGTTGCCTCTTGTTCAGCTCCTTCTGAGTGAAGATATATTTCAAACTTTTGTGGTCGGTAGAGATGAACTAGATTTCCAAGCAAATAATGCCTCCACATTTTTAGAGCAAGCACCACGGTAGCGAGCTCCAAGTCGTGAGTAGGATAGTGCTGTTCATGATTGCAGGGCTGCCATGATCCATAAGTGACCACACGTCTGTCTTACATAAGCACGCAGCCAAGTGCGATGCCGGATGCATCGCAATAAACATCAAATGGTTTCGTCGTATCCGGTTGGGCTAAAACCAGGGATGTTGTGAGATGCTTCACCAATGTTTGAAATGCCTTCTCACAAGCTTGACTCCAAATATATTTGGTGCCTTCCTTCAACAGCTCCGTGATAGGTTTAGCAATTTTTGAGAAGTTTGGGATGAACCTCCGATAATATCTGGCTAAGCCAAGGAAGCTTCGGGCTTCATGTACGGACTTAGGAGGTTGCCATTTCAGCACTTGAAAAATTTTACTTGGGTCCACAGCGATGCCCTCAGCTAAAATAATGTAACCCAAGAATTGCACTTGGCTCATCCAAATTCCACACTTGTTAAATTTTGCATAGAGCTTATGGTCTCGCAATCGTTGGAGCACGATATGCAAGTATTCGGCGTGTTCTTCCTCCAATTCGCAATAAACCAAGATGTCATCGATGAAGACCACGACGAACTTATCCAACTCCGGCATGAACAATGAGTTCATAAGACACATAAAGTGGGCTGGAGCATTGATGAGACCAAAAGACGTGACAAGATAATCATATAGTCCATATCGCGTCGAGAATGAAGTCTTCAATATATCTTGTGTCTGAATTTTGATTTGATGATATCCAGACCGAAGATCCATCTTGTAAAATATCTTAGCACCCACTAATTGATTGAAGAGAATGTCGATGCGAGGTAGTGTATACTTGTTCTCAATAGTCACGGCATTTAGCGGACAATAGTCCACACACAACCGCAACGTTTCATCTTTTTTCTTAACAAAAAGCGCGGAGCAGCCCCATGGTGAGGAGCTTAGGCGAATAAAAACTTTGTCCAGCAGGTCCTTGAGATGATCCTTCAATTCAGCTAGCTCATCAGGCGCCATTCTATAAGGTCTTTGAGAGATCAGTGTGGTTCCCGGCGCAAGTTCAATTTTGAACTCCACGTCATGTTCGGGCGGCATGCCCGGTAGATCATCGGGAAATACATCGGGATATTCACACACCACCAGAATGTCTTCCAACTTAATGTATTCAGAGTGGTATGATGCTGCAATTTCTTGAACGGGTCGATCAAGAATTAGAGAATGTGGACTATGTAGTGGAGAATCTAAATGAACGGTTCAAGGACTTATGTCCAAAACAGCACCGTGGTGATGTAACCACGACATACCTAATATGACATCGATCTTTTGGCCATCTAACATAATGAGAGTGGTTGGATGTACTTTTCCACCCATGCACAGTGGTGCTTTAGGAATCATAATATGAGCTGATATTTTGTAGGAAATATCTGTAGTTCGTGCTTGACAACATATGAACTACTAATGAAATCGCGGGTGGATCAAGAATCAAAAAGTATGATAATGGGTTGATCGATGAGAGTGAACGTACCAGCGAGTATGAATTTGCGTGCTGTGGCAGGGGTGGTCGGAAGCTTGGTGCATTGAACAGGCAGCCGCGGAACATTGGCGGTCGTGCCGGTGGCTGCCACCATTGACCGGACGGTGATCGGTACACCATTCGGTACTTTGTGGAGCTCCACCACTGCTGCCCTGTGGAGCACTCCTTTTCTTCTCAGTCACAAGCTCACGTGTTACATGCTCTTGTACAATCGATGTATTGACAAATTCATTGAATGTGCCGCGATTGAGCAAAGTGAGTTTGTCCATCATTTTAGCATTTAAGCCTCTATAAAAGCAGTCCCGTTTCTTCTCCTCCGTGTTCACATGATCCGGCGCATATTGCGCTAAGTGATTGAAAGCCTTGGAGTACTCGTGAGCACTCCTCCCGCCTTGCTTCAGTTCAAGAAATTCTTGAAGCTTTCTTTTCATAATCCCGGGAGGTATGTGATAGGCGCGGAATGCCTCCTGAAATTCAGTCCAAGTAACAGTGTGACCAGCCGGCAGAGAGGCGATGCAATTCGCCCACCATGCACCGGCGGAGCCGTGAAGCTGCTGCGCCACAAAGAGCGCCTTCTGCTGTTCGGTGCATTGGAGCAACCCGAACTTTGGTTTAGTTTTGCGGAGCCAGTTGTCCGCCTCAAGTGGTTGGTCGGCCTCCGTGAAGACCAGTTGATGAGTCGCCAAGAAATCCGAGTAAGTGCTTTGCTGAGGCTGATGATTGCCTCCTCTGGACGTCCCCACTGACGGGACGTATTCTGCACGAGAGTTCGCAGAAGCTCGGTCTGCTTGTCGCGCGAACCCACTATTGCTGCAATTACATCCACCAATGTAAGCCGAGGAGGAGGTGGCGGTGTCGGCTGTCTCTGATCTTGAGTTCTCTGTTGCTGGGAGTCATCACCTCCCTGGCTCGAGCCACCAATCTCTACTGTGTTATTGGTGCACACCATTCTGCAGTTACAACCATGAATCCAACATGAGACGTGATATTGTAAGATCACTCAAGGATAAAAACAATAGTGTTCGTATTAATAAGTAAACTTGCATAACGGTAACATATATTCATAAAGTATAGACTTTATACACAATATATCATCCCTGGACCAATGTTACAATAGCAAGCTGCAAAATAATGAACTCCATGGATTGAAGTTCATTTTGACTATTGTCGGTCACGACGGGCCATTATGCGCCTTATCGTGCGAATACGCTCTCTTATCTTCAATATGATACAAACATGGCCATAAAAGAAAAGACGTTTGAGTGGGTCAAACGCTCAATTACACTAGAAAATGGTTGAGTATTTACAACTGGTCCATTAATACACTCCTCGAAGTGAAATTGAGGAACAGATTCGTAACAATACCAAATTATGCCAAACCGATGAAGTTTCTGTCGAAACCTGACTAGCTTGTACTCAAACACAAATTTAACCAAGAAAATGGCAGAATCAGATCTTTAGGTGAACTACAAATTTGAAGTACACTTCGAGGACTTTCCAAAAAATATTTGTTTGCCTCCAGATATTTTATAGTTGAGAAGATATGGCATTGTAAACCTGACAGTTTTTCTGGAAATTTTGACAGCATCTCCTTTGTTTATGTTGATTTCGGGCCACAACTTGCAGATATAAAACTTCACAATTTACAACATCCACATATTAAAAAATTGTAATACAAATTACAAGGATTCCATAAATCTCTTGCACGGTCCTGTTCGATTTTTCTAGAGTGAGATATGGTCAAAACAGTAAGGAGTCCAGAGAGGGTTCCAGTTTCTGTCCAGTTTGGCAGATTTTGGAACTTTGAAATTTTGAACAGGTTAGAAGGGAACTCAGTTCTGGAGTTGAACATGACAGTTTTAAAGGACTTACTGAAATTTTAATAAATGTAATATACACCTTCATTGGAGTTTTCTACTGGGATATATGGTTTCTCAAAGTCGGGTCTTTTTCTTGCAGAAAACAGAACACTCTGTTTTTGAATTGGTGACTTCAAAACCTACTCCAATTTTGAAAACTTAGTTCAAAATCAGAGCTCGATAGATAATATAAGTATTTTTACATATTATCAGTTCCTTTTTACAGCAAAGTGGTTAATGCATCAATGGAATACATGTTGGTACTACGTGCCTCACAAAGTGAAAATTCTAAGCCGGTATTCCAGCATACGTCTCAACGGTGGCATTAATGATGTTCACTCACAAACGATTTCTAGGCGCAATACGACCACACGGTCAGTGTACCTGCATAAGAAACACATTGTACAAAACACTCATTATATGATGTTCACTCACAAATGATTTCTAGGCGCAATACGACCACACGGTCAGTGTACCTGCATAAGAAACACAATTTACAAAACACTCATTATGGTGCCGTACGGCACAACCCGCACGGGCGATCATTTCAGGCAATCACAATATTATAAGTAAGACATCCGTCCTGTATCATTCCATACGGGCCGCCCCGAGCTGAGCCATGTCTCGAGATACATGACCGGGTTTTCTACCACCCGAGAGGGGTCCCTCATTTTTGCATAATGCTGCACCAGTAGGAGGCACATCGGGTTATGTAACACCCGATGGGGTCCCACATCTTTGCCTAATTTTGCACCAGTAGGAAGCGCTTTCTTGTGTTTATTAAAAAAATGCACTACATGCTTTTCAACCGCACGAAAGATGCCCACATCATTTATCTCTTGCGCTAGGGATCAACGTTGTGTATGGATGTTACACCCTCATTTTCATGCATCATGCATTGCATAACTTCATATACATGTTTAACATTAACCCACATAAAAAGGAATGAGTTTAATTTGAATTTAAAGTAAAACCGCACTTGAAAGTTCCAAGGAGTGCGGACTAGTCCGATTTCTCTCTGACCTCACTCGGATATGTCCATTTTTGTGCGGTTTATTCTGGTTTTGCCTCTGTACAGTTTCGGACTTGTCCGTTCCAATGTGAGCTAGTCCGGCATCCCAATTCCTTGGAAATTTTGCTATGTCCCTGGACTTGTCCGTTTTTCCTCTGACTAATATTGGACTTGTCCGGTTTTGGCCAGACTTGTCTAATTTTCTTCTGACCTATTCTGGACTTGTCCAATATAGTCCGAACTTGTCTGTTTTTGCCTCTGTCAATCTTCGGACTAGTCTGGCATTCTGCGGACTTGTCCGGTAAATCGCGATTTCGAGTTGATCTTCGGTTTCACGACATGTTTTTGGATTTTACCTTAAGTGGGCCTAAGGATGCCTTGTCTATCTCTTTTTGGAGCCCATGTGGGACCCCATACCGGCCTCCACCCTCCCCAAACTCAAATTCATTGAAACCCTACCTCTCCACATCTATATAAACAACCCAAACCGTTGACTTAACATCATTTTTCCTCAATTGAAAGTCCACAAACCCTAGTTCGTGTGTAGATGTCAACAAGGAGGGAGAAGGAGATCCCGAGTAAGAAGAAGAGGAGGAGGAAACGAAAGAGGATCAAGGTCTCCATCAAGTTTTCGTTCTTCATCAACAATTCTCCTTCAAGTTCTTCATCAACACTAGATCGTCATAATCCAAGTGTTCCTCCAAAACTCTTGATCCATTGGAGTTCTAAACACCTGGTATACCTTCTACTCTCTATTTCTCACGTGAATTCAACCCCATTTCTCCATATTCATGTCGATCTAGAAAACCCTAGTTCGCTGTTCTTGCGACAGGCGAACTAGTTCGGTCCCAAGCGGACTAGTCCGATTTTGCGATCTATTTCTGTTGAAATAATTCTAAATCGATTTGAACCAAATCCAAATCTGTGTAGACTTGTTAGTAACCATTGTAATTGATTAGTAAACATTAAAAGTAACTTATTAACAAGTTTTACTTCACAGTTGCATTAATCATGCATGTCATGCTATATTGAGTAATATATCTGCACTTATTGATTGTGATTCTTGTCTTGTATGTTTGTTGCGCGAATTAGATGGATTTGCGCTAGAGAGTGCCGCGGAGGACCTCCAGTACCAGAATTTTGAAGACTTTGACCCGAACCAAGCCCAAGAGCAAGGCAAGTGTCCTTGAGCATATTGATCCTGTTTCTAAAATAAATGTTTTGTTTGCAAAACTGCATGATTGTGTCAATTTAATGGGAACCCTATGGCAGGAAGTTTACTAGTTTTTTTAACCACCCTCGTCACTTGGAATATATGGTACAGAGTCGGGAAGAGATTTTTACCTTTTTGCTTTGCTTAATTAATTGGGATGGGAAAACAACTATACTATTTAATTATGCATTGATGAGATTATGGTTAATATGGACTGGTCAATATGATATGGTAATGGGTGATCTAAGCAAGCATGGTATGTGGATGGGTTGGATGTCATAGTGGTTTGCTTGCTTTAGATCTATGGACCGGTTCATGCGAGAATAGGCCAGGACAACAGTGCTACCACGAGGCCAAGTATGGGTGCGGCGTAGCTAATTAATTAGGTTATAGCTAGTATTGAGTGGATCATTTGGCGCACCGGGGAAGGGTAGTCTGATTGGGTTTGGATTTGAGGCGGGACTCCCTGGGATCCGAATGGCACAAGAGGGGGCCCTTGGTTGAAGATGTGCTCCGTTGGAGACATCGCCACCGGTGAAACTTCAGTGGTTCTGTACATGCTAGTAGTCCCTTTTTAAAGGCTATTTTATGATCTCTTGGCCATACACCTATGGTAGTGTTTTGGAATAATGGAGGTTTTCTTTTAGTTGCCGACGGGTGATGAAATACCAAACACGTGGGTAAAGTGGTACAAACTCTGCAGAGTATTGAAACTATCATGATAGTCGTGCTCCTAGTTAAGAGCACCTGGACAACTTCCATGATTAAACGGAAACCTGGGATGGGGATGGTTACGGTTATGGATACAATTTGGTACTGGTTATGGATTTAATTATGGTATTGGATATGGTTAATGGCAATAAGAAATCTGGAATATGGATGATGGTGATGAAATATGTACTGGTATTATGGTAACTTCATGGTTTATGATATGTTTACTTCACATACATATAATATATTGCTTTTTCAAATGTTTTAATTGTACTTTTCATCACTTAGCCTTTATTATATTTGTCATGCAATCAGCTACATGTCATACTTTCCACACTTGCTGAGTACGACATATACTCACCCTTGCAATTCCCGCACCAACAGTTGCAGGTCAGGATTGGGAGTATAACGATGAAAATGTAGAGTTCGAGGACGTGTCTACCGTCAGCCTTGCCTATGGTGTTGATTGGAGCTGCGCTATCCCTATATGCTTAGTTTGCTTTATTTAGTTTATTTTCGCTACATTAGTTAAATCTTGTTATCGTTATTCATTAGAGCATGTATTTGACGATATTCTGAATTCTGTAATAAAAGAGCTTAATAAATCTTGTTCTATGGTAATTTTTTGTATATCCTTTTGTGAATGCACTCATGTATGTGTGTTGAATGTCCTGGCCACACATATGCGTTCACTTGGTTCATTTTCAGAACTGAGTGTCACAAATTGGTATCAGAGCCACATGTTGACCGTAGGACGCAACCAAGATAAAATGGACACTTTAGAGCACATAGGAGCACTAAGGAATCAATGTGTATTTTCTTGGAGTGCTGTTTGCTATGTTTGTTGCTTGTGTGCTTAGTAGAGGATTTTGGGATGCTTTAGCATTGCCGTGCCTACATAGGCTAGTATAGGTAGTTGCTTAGTTTCATATCCCTTGATGCATATAGTTGGGGACATTTTGTAAATTCTTCTCTCTTGCTTTTCTTCAGATGGTGAGGACTCACAACCAGAGTGATGGCAATTATAAGGAGGAGAACAATGGAGCACCTCAGAACAATAATGGACAAGGACCTGCCCAGGGTTCTATCAACCTTGAGCAGCTATTGGCTATGCAGAACCAGCTCATGCAGACCATGATACAGACTATGGGACAATTGTATGTTGGCAAGAACAACAATCAGCCCCACATGGCTCCACCGCCACCCCCACCGCCTCATAACTGGTTGGGAGAGTTTATGAGGACTTGGCCACCAATCTTTGCTCAAGCCGCTGACCCTATGAATGCTGATGATTGGCTCAAGTCCGTGAAGAAGAAGCTAGCTATTGTCCAATGCAGTGACCGGGAGAAGGTGCTATTGCGTCTCATGAACTCGTTGGAGCAGCTTCCGATTGGTGGGATTCGCTATGCAATGCTCATGAGAACCATGAGAGAATTACTTGGGCCGAATTTAAGGAGAACTTCAGTTCTCATTATGTGTCGGATCATGAGGGGCCTTAACAATGAGATCCAAGTGCATTTGATCAATTGTGATTATGCCAACTTTCAGAAGCTTGTGGACAAAGCAATTGTTGTGGAGAACAATGTCTGTGAGATGGAGAAAGAAAACAAGAGGAAGGCGCCATCTCAAGGACCGCAACAAGGAAGTAATGTGCGCTCTCACTTTGTACCAACCAATGTGTCTTATTACAACTCTTCTGCGCCTGCTCAAAGCCCTGGTTATGCACTGCGGCCTGCTTTGTTTCTGCAGAAACGCCCTGTCATGCAAGAATCTAGGCCTCCAATGCCTTTTGCGCCTCTTCCCAACTTTCCTGGTGCAAATGTTCAAAATCAAGTTTATCCCAATAATTCCGGTGCAGTTAGGACGTGCTATACTTGTGGAGAAGCAGGACACTTTGCACATCAATGTCCTAAGTCAGGCCTTGGTCAAGGAAGCAATGCTCCAAGAAAGAACCCAAGACCCAATGGAGGACAGCTGCAAGAGAATCGTGGACAGCAGAATTTTGCTCGTGGCAACGAGAACCATGTCTCTATGAAGGATGCTAAACAAGCGCATGACGTGGTGATTGGTATGTTTCTCGCAAACTCAAACTAGGTGACTATGTTATTTGATTATTTAGAACCGCATTCATTCATTGTATTGAAATATGTTACCAAGTATAGTTTGCCTATCTCTCATATGAAGTTTACTCTATTGGTTAAATCTCCTGGAGGAGAGATGAGGACAAATATAGTATGTCCAATAGTAAGCCTTGGAATAAGGGGGTAGACTTCTTTGCCAACCTAATTGTCTTGGATTCTTAAGGATTGGACATTATACTTGGTATGGACTGGTTGAGGAAGCACAATGGAGTCATTGAATGTGCCACAAAGACGGTGAAGTTGACCAATGAGTGAAGTGATCACCATGGAATTTGAAGCATCTCAACAAGCACCGAAGCAATTGGAGCTGAACCACATGGACGGTGCCGCAATTGAGGAGATTCCAGTGGTGTGTGAATTCCTGGATGTGTTTCCAGATGAGTTGCCAGGTATACCACCTGATCGAGAAATCGAGTTTGTTATTGATTTATTACCTGGAACTACACCTATAGCTAAGAGGCCATATAGGACGCCTCCTAAGGAGTTAGCGGAGCTCAAGAAGCAAATTCAAGAGAAACTAGAGAAAGGTTTTATTCACCCAAGTTCTTCACCTCGGGGAGCACCCATTCTTTTTGTCGACAAGAAGAATAGATCACAAAGGATGTGTGTGGATTACCGAGCTCTCAACGAGGTGACCATCAAGAACATGTACACCTTGCCACGCATAGAAGACCTGTTTCATCAGATAAAGGGTGTTTGTGTTTTCTCCAAGATTGATTTGAGGTCTAGATACTTTCAAATGAAGATT
This sequence comes from Tuctoria greenei, assembly GCA_036927565.1. Lineage (NCBI taxonomy): Eukaryota > Viridiplantae > Streptophyta > Magnoliopsida > Poales > Poaceae > Tuctoria > Tuctoria greenei. The sequence continues at coordinate 145,396,040 of JAYESD010000002.1, forward strand.
AGACCATCGGACATACCCAAGACAGCTTTTCGAACACGGTATGGATCCTATGAGTACACCGTGATGTCCTTTGGATTGACCAATGCACCTTCCTATTTTATGTACCTCATGTATAAGGTCTTCATGGAGTACTTGGACAAGTTTATTGTGGTGTTCATAGATGATATTATGATCTACTCGAGAAGCAAGGAGGAGCACGAGGAACACTTGAGGCTTACATTGCAGAAATTGAGGGATCATCAATTGTATGCCAAGTTCAGCAAGTGCCAGTTTTGGTTGAAAGAGGTGTCATTTTTGGGGCATATCATCTCGGGAGGAGGAGTATCTGTCGACCTCGGAAAAATGAGGACCGTGTTGAAATGGGAACCCCCGCAGAACGTCAAGGAAATAAGGTGTTTTCTCTAAATGGTTGGATATTACCGTTGATTCATCAAGGACTTTTCCAAAATAGCGAAGCCCATGATGGAGTTTCTAATGAAGGGGAAGGCTTTCAAATGGACTCAAGCTTGTCGAGAAAGATTTGAGGAGTTGAAAAAGAGGTTAACCACCGCGCTCGTGTTAGTTTTGCCGGATGTGAGCAAGAGTTTTGATATTTATTGTGACACGTCAAGACAAGGACATGCATGTGTGCTCATGCAAGAAGGTCAAGTGGTTGCATATGCATCGAGACAATTGAAGAACCATGAGAAGAATTATCCAACACATGATTTGGAACTTACAGCCGTGGTACACGCATTGAAGATTTGGAGACACTATATCCTTGGATAGGTGTAAAATTTATACAGATCATAAGAGTTTAAAGTATATTTTCACACAAAAGGATCTGAATTTGAGGCAAAGAAGATGGTTGGAGCTCATCAAGGTTTATGATTTGCGGATCAACTATCACCTAGGGAAGGCTAATGTGGTGGCTGATGCCTTGAGCCGGAAAGCAGTAAGTTACCAGCTCACGGTTCGAGAATTGCCATCCAAGTTATGCAAGGAGTTTGAATGGTTGAACCTTGGATTTGTGAATGAGATGGTAATAATGGAGTTAAATCCGACCTTGGAGCACGATATTCGAGAGGGTCAAACAAAGGATGAGGAAATCCAAGAAATCAAGGAAAGGACCCAAGAGGGGAGAGAATTCAGATTTGATGAGGATGAACATGGTACCTTATGGCTTGGGAAGAGGATTGTCGTGAATAATGTGAAGCATATTCGGGAGACAATACTAAAAGAGGCACATGACTCACCATACTCAATTCATCCCGATTGTATGAATATGTACAAGGACTTGAAGACATGTTATTGGTGGGACAACATGAGAAAGGACATAGCCTAATATGTAGCTTTGTGTGATATGTGCCAACGACTTAAGCCAGAACATCAAAGGCTAGTTGGATTATTGCAACCATTAATGATTCCGGAATGGAAGTGGGAAGAAGTTGGTATGGACTTTAGAGTTGGTTTACCGCGTACCCAGTCCGGTTATAACTAAATTTGGGTTATTATGGATTGTTTGACCAAGTTAGCTCATTTCATCTCTGTCAAGACCAAGTATACCACTGCACAATTAACTGAATTATACACGGACCATATTGTGTGCCGACATGGGATTCCAAAGATGATAGTGTCGGACAGAGGTTCTCAATTTACCTCTAGGTTTTGGTAGAAATTGCATGAATCATTAGGAACAAAGTTGAATTTGAGCTCGGCATATCACCCTCAAACGGATGGACAAACTGAGAGGACCAATAAGATTTTAGAGGATATGTTAAGAGCTTGTGCATTGAAGCATGAGAAAAGTTGGGACAAAAGCTTGCCATATGCGGAATTCTCATATAATAATAGTTACCAAGCAAGCTTGAAGATGTCACCATATGAAGCACTATAAGTGTAGGACGCCTTTGTTCTAGAATGAGACAGAAGAACTCAAGTATTTGGTCCAGATGTGTTGCTAGAAGCTGAAAAACAAGTCCAGATTATTTGTGAAAACTTGAGGGCTGCTCAATCAAGGCAAAAAGGCTATGCGGACAATAGGAGAAGGAAACTAACCTTCGAAATAGGAGATTTTGTTTACCTCAAGGTGTCACCAATGAGAGGTCACAAGAGGTTTAACATAAGAGGCAAGCTAGCACCTCGATACATTGGACCATTCAAGATTTTGGACAGAAGAGGGGAAGTAGCATATAAATTTGAGATACCAGCTTATCTTACTGATGTACATGATGTGTTTCATGTTTTCTAGCTCAAAGAGTGTTTAAGGGTACCGGAAGAGCAAGTGCCAATGGAAGAATTGGAACTAGAGGAAGATTTGACTTTTGCCGAGCAACTAGTCAAAATCATGGAAACCAAGGAGAGAGTCACAAGGAACAAGGTGATTCGGTGGTGTAAGGTGCACTGGAAGCATCACACAGAATCAGAGGCAACTTGCGAGCTGGAAGATGATCTCAAGAAGGAATTTCCCTATCTCTCCTCTTCCGCGTTGAATCTCGAGGGTGAGATTCATTTTAAGGGGGGGGGGGTAGGTTTGTAACACCCTTATTTTCATACATCATCCATTGCATAAGTTCATATACATGTTTAACATTAATCCACATAAAAAGGAATGAGTTTAAAATGAATTTAAAGTAAAACCGCACTTGAAAGTTCTGAGGAGTGCGGACTAGTCTGTTTTTTGTGCGGACTAGTCCAATTTCTCTCAGACCTTGCTCGGATATGTCCGTTTTAGTGTGGTCTATTCCGGTTTTGCCTCTACACAGTTTCATACTTGTCCGGTCCAATGCGTACTAGTCTGGTATCTCAATTCCTTAGAAATTTTGCTAAGTCCCTGGACTTGTCTGGACTTCTCCGAGATTCCAGTGGTCTTTTCTGTTTTTCCTCTGAATAAAATCGGACTTGTCCGGTTTTGGCCAGACTTGTCTGATTTTCCTATGACCAAGTCCGGACTTGTCCGTTTTTTCCTCTATCAATCTATGTACTGGTCCAGCCTTCTGCGGACTTGTCCGGTAAATTGCGATTCTGAGTTGTTCTTCGGCTTTACGACGTGTTTGTTGAGTTTTACCTTAAGTGGGACAAAGGACATCGTGTCTAACTCTTTTTGGAGCCCATTTTTGACACCACACCGGCCTCCACCCACCCCAAACTCGAATTCATTGAAACCCTACCTCTCCACCTCTATATAAATAACCCTACCCCTTGACATAACATCCTTTTGCCTCAATTGATAGTCCACAAACCCTAGTTCGTGGGTAGCCGCCACCAAGTAGGGAGAAGGAGATCCCAAGCAAGAAGAAAAAGAGGAGGATACGAAAGAGGATCAAGATCACCATCAAGTTTATGTTTTTCATCAACAATTCTCCTTCAAGTTCTTCATCAACCCTAGATCGTCAGAATCCAAGTGTTGCCTCCAAAACACTTGATCCATTGGAGTTCTAAACACCTGGTATACCTTCTACTCTCTATTTCTCACGTGAATTCAACCCCATTTCTCCAAATTCTTGTCGATCTAGAAAACCCTAGTTTGTTGTTCTTGCGGCGGGCAGCCTAGTCCGGTCGCAAGCGGACTAGTCCAATTTTGTGATCTATTTCTGCTGAATTAATTCTAAATCGATTCGAACCAATTTTAGATCTGTGTAGACTTGTTAGTAACCATTGTAATTGATTAGTAAACATTAAAAGTAACTTATTATCATGTTTGACTTCGCAATTGCATTAATCATGCATGTCATACCATATTGAGTAATATATGTGCACTTATTGATTGTGATTCTCGTCTTGTATGTTCGTTGCGCGGATTAGACAGATTTGCGCTAGAGAGTGCCGCGGAGGACCTCCAGTACCAAAATTTTGAAGACTTTGACCCAAACCAAGCCCAAGAGCAAGGCAAGTGTCCTTGACCATATTGATCTCGTTTCTAAAATAAATGTTTTATTTGCAAAACTGCATGCTTGTGTCAATTTGTTGGGAATCCTATGGTAGGAAGTTCACTATTTTTGTTTATCCACCCTTGTCACCTGGAATATATGATAGAGATTCGGGAAGATCTTTTTTCCTTTTTTCTTCGCTTAATTAATTGGGACAGGAAAACAACTATACTATTCAATTATGAATTGATGAGATTATGGTTAATATGAACTGATTAATATGGTATGGTAATGGGTGATCTAAGCAAGCATGGTATGTGGATGGTTGGATGTCATGGTGGTTTGCTTGCTTTAGATCTAAGGACCAGTTCATGTGAGAATAGGCCAGAAGAACAGTGCCACCACAAGGCCAAGTATGGGTGTGGCGTAGCTGATTAATTAGGGTATTGCTAGTATTGAGCGGATCATTTGGCGCACTGGGGAAGAGGAGTCGAAATGGGTTTGGATTTGAGGCAGGACTCCCTGTGATCCAAATGGCACAAGAGGGGGCCCTTTGTTAAAGATGTGCTCACATGGAGACATCACCACCAGTGAAACCTCAGTGGGTCTGTACATGCAAGTAGTCCATTTGTAAAGGTTATTTTGTGATCCCTTGGCCCTACACCTATGAAATCACAAACACGTTGGTAAAGTTGTACAAACTCTGCAGAGTATTGAAACTAACATGATATCCTTGCTCCCGGTTAAAAGCACCTACACAACTTCCATGATTAGAGGAAAACATGGGATGGTGATGGTTATGGTTACGATTTGGTACTGGTTATGGATTGAATTATGGTATTGGATATGGTTAATGGTAATGAGAAATATGGAATATGAATGATGGTAATGAAATATGGATTGGTATCATGGTATCTTCATGGTTTATCATGGGTTTACTTCACATACATATAATATATTGCTTTTTCAGATGTTTTAATGTACTTTTAAGCACTTAGCCTTTATTATATTCATCATTTGAATGTGCTACATGTCATACTTACCCTTGAAATTCCCCCACCAACAGTTGCAGGTCAGGATTGGGAGTATAACGATTATAATGCAGAGTTCTAAGCCGTATCTGCTGTCAGCCTTGCTTGTGGTGTTTATTGGAGTTGCGCTATCCCTATATGCTTAGTTTGCTTTATTTAGTTTATTTCTACAACATTAGTTCAAACTTATCATCATTATTCATTAGAGCTTGTATTTGAGGATATTCTGAATTCTGTAATAAAAGAGCATAATAAATCTTGATCCGTGGTAATTTTCTGTATATCCTTTTGTGAATGCACTCATGTATGTGTGTCGAACATCCTAGGCACACATATGTGTTCACTTGGTTCATTTTCGGAACCGGGTGTCACAGTGGCCCTTTGAACATTGAACGTTCAAGAGTTGCATACTTAGTATTTTTGACCACACGATGGGGTATCCTCGCTTTTGCTTGACGCATGCTGGGGAACAACGCTTTTATATGTTCCCAGAACCATGAGCAGGTTCAGAGACTCATATTAACTCTAGTGCCAAGCTACGGGGGACAATCATCGTACTACATATCGTATGGAGATCTTACCACAATTGATCCGCTTGCTGTAGCATACCTTACCTCTTACCTGACGTCGGAGCATCTTTACAGAATATAATAACACATATGTTAGCTTTTCCATTGTAAGTAACTATGCTAATAATAGTCCTTATGTGGGCTACTATCGATTCCTCACCATAAAGCTAAATTTTTCTCGTACTACAATCCTCTTTAAGTGTGCTATTCGCAATGTGTCTCTGATACCAGGCTATGAAGAACGAAGTCCCGACATTTCAGGAATCGCAATTGGGTGGTGCCGTGCGATGCGGCACCCAACAGAACACAGAAAAAGGTACATCATATTACATAAAATAACAAAATATTATACAAGCTTTGTCTTCAACAAATAATATACATTAAAATACACTGCAGCAGAAGATAAGTTCATAGCTCTCGACACACAAGCCTAATCTATGCAAAAGTCATTCCGTTCAGCCCTAGAATGGAATAACACTACCAGCACACAGAACACATCACGGCGGCGTGCAGGGTTCCCACTCGGTCGTGTACTCCGACGGGGGCAACTCCTCACCGGTGAACCCTTCATCATATCCGTCCTGCAGCAAAAACTTAAAATAGCAACCGTGAGCACAAAAGCTCAACAAGACTTAACCGTCTCCACTAAGCATGGAACTCTATATGCAGGATATACGTAATTTAGGACAGCAGTTTGCAATAAAAGACTTGCCTAGGTATTATTCCTTACTTTCAGCTTTTAGCAGCAAATTAAGGCTTCATGAATCTGAAATTTAGTGAGCAACCTGTTCTAAACATACAAGTATCAATACATAATTATCAATAAAGCATGATTCAATAATATTCAGCTCGAAATAATTAACTACGTCACGATACAGTGAACAGGTGGTACTCAATAACCGCGAGGGGTGGCGACTTGAATTGATATACACCTGCAGGGATACCCAAATAGCACGACACATACACCCACACTCAGAGCTGCGAAGGAACACTCCACTGATGTTGTATGCGGCAACATTTCACCCGCTACCTACATGCCGAACCGGTCCCACCGCTACGAGCAGGAGGCCCCACACGGAGTACAATGTACCCGCTGGCAGGTTTACACCATGCTGCTCTCACCTCGCACCTATAAGGCGGTGGGGTATGCCTTGACGCTAAGGTGGACAAGTTACATCGATTTACTAGGTCCCATATATCCAGTATGCCTTCGGTACATTCAAACTTTCTCAATAGGGCCGCGCACGGATTGGTGCTTGACTGACACAAGCACAGCTACAGCTCACAAGCCCCTATATCGTGCAGCTCCTACTCAATGCCCGGTCTCATATTTAACCAAAAGGTGAATCTCTCACTCGACCAATCCCGTGTGAACCCAAATACGGAACTCGCGAGTAGATTCCAACTACTCGACTTCTCCCGAAGTAACTATAACATTAAGCATAGCAGGGACACATCAAGAACTTAAACATATACCCTGCTCTCATGGGTTCTTTGGTCATGCATGTGGAAAACTTGAAGGAAACCTAGACCAAATGCACAATACAAGTTAACCCATATAGTGTGATACAAAAAAAATTTCAAAACGCGGTTAAATGCAAATCGGGGATTAAAGTTAGTCTCCGAGTTGATGACTTCCAGTGGCTTCGGGGTCTCCTCGAGCTCGGCAACTATTCGATATGCAAAGAATAATGCAAGTAAATCAATATTGGTATTATTACATAGTTGAATGGAAACGCAATTAAATATATTAAATAAAGGCCACTGGTTATGGAAATGTTACCGTGGACACTAGGTGTTATGAGTGAGGTTCTAGCCAAAATTGGGCTAAGTTCATGGAAGTCTCTGTTGTATACAATTCAATGTAGATAAATCCTTCCCAGAATTTACATAGGCACTCTGGGACTTTAACTTGGCCAAAAGTTTGTTTTCTGTTTAGAGGAAGTAAAGAGTGAGATATTGGTTTCATAAATTTCTAATCATTATACTGTGAGATATATACTTTACATGTTTGGACATTTTGGTGAAAAGTTTCTAGACATTTTGGAATTTTTTAGGTACATACAAATGGGAAACACAATTTGGCTATTCAAATCAACTCACATGGACCTAAAACTTTTACTGGAACTTATTGGAATTATTTGGAATGATCTGGTCAAGTTTGGGAATTTTTGAATGAATTGAGAGTCAGGAATTAATTCCAATAACATTTTTTCATGGAATTATTGAGGACAAATTAGGGATTTTGATACAGATCCAAGTGCACCACTTGAAATTATAGATCATCCTGGTACCAACAAAATTTATTTGGGAATTTGTGGACAAGTATTCTAGGAGATATGGATTTTCAAAGTTGGAGCAAAATATGGAACTAAATTTAAATGTGAAAAATTTTAATAAAGAAGGGGGCCCCACGTGTTTAAAATGGACCAGTCAGATTTAAGCCACACGGGGCCACATGGTTCACGGTGTAGCCACACTGGATCACCGGGTCGCACCATATCCGGGGCCTCAGCTCAGAGGCTGACAGCCCGGCCCCATCCGGTCTTCGTCTACCTCCCGCCAGGTCGCGCCTGGGGCGGCGCACGGGGTTGCCCAATGGCAGCCGCTCACCGGCACCCGTTAGAGGGCACGGCAGCACGCCAAATCCGTCGCCCCTACCTAAAATCCGATGGGGATCCGATGGTGAAGCTCCCGACGGCGATAGATGGCCGAAAATGGTGGTGTGACGGCGGCGGGGAACCTAGGGTTCGGACCATGTCGGCTGGCCCCTCCTGCACAACAAATTTGTTGGGAATTCATTCTAGTGCTTTACTTTTACACGGCGAGCATGGTATTGGATCAGAAACTCGAAGAAATGGACTGCCACACCGAGTTTCATTCCTGACCAAGCCCTTTTCACCGCCGGCTAGGAAAATGCAGATTCCGGCATCGTTCCTCGATGAAATTCCTCCTTTTTTCGTCGAGGTGGTGCACCAGGACAAGCGCAAGATAAAATCTAACTAGAAAGGCTATGCCTCAACATGGAAAACATATTTGGGTCGAAACCTAACACAGTTCATACACTAAGCTCATCGGAAAACTTCAAAATGCGGTCGCTAGGAGGCTTGGCACGGCCTGAAAATTTGTGGGCACCTGCTACACAGTATAGCACACCTTTTGTCTTCAAGGACCGAGGTAAGATGAAGCTTGTAGTGTCAGTTCCGCTGTGGAGCAGAGGATGAACTTCACAGTGGCCGGAAACTGTCGCCGCAAGACTTTAAAATACGGAGCACACAGGTCAGCAAACATTGAAATGATTGGAGGAGAAGATGGAGCAAGATGTTGTGCTACTTTTCTCTGCTTACAGGGGGGTGAAACTCGGCCTGTGGTGGCAGCTGCAAAGGGCCGAAGGTGAGATGTTCACTGGAGATAGAAAAGAACAGGGGAGAGGGACGCTGTGTTGCTGTGCTGCACTGGTGGAATCGATGAAAGGATGAGGACATCCAGATATTTGATGGAGCAGCTGGATACAACTTGGGGAGCAAGCAGGCAAGCAGGTAGCTGCCTAGAATTGCATGGCGTGAGGTGTTGATCTGTGGAGAAACAGGAGAACAGAGGAGAAGTCCATGACATTGGGTCCCACTTGCTGCTCATCCTCATCCTCCGCACTGGACAGTCAATTCTACCAACGAATTCAGTCCAAAAAATGCTAGATATTTGTGCGAAGGCTAAATTGAAGATGGAGAATTTGATTCTGAACTTCAAAATATTGATTTGCCAAAGTTTCATTTGAATTCAAAGTTGATTTCGAATTTGAGTGGAATTCAATGTAGCCATTGAATTAAATAGCAAACTTGCATCGAAAATTAAGAAGGTTTGCAGGGAGATTATTTGAAATATTTGGAATCCAATGGTCAACTCAAATTTTCATGTTAAACTAATTTGATCAGTAGCTAAGTTTATTTTTTTGAATTTCCTCTTTTGGAGTTTGAATTACTTTATTTTTCCCATTTCCTTTTTATTTCTTTTTATCATTCAAAAATTTTAGTCCTAACTGAATTTTGCATTATGGAAATTAGGGCTTTTACATATATAAACAACCCAAAGCCCTCCTCTCACCCCTGCCCAAGCGAGAAGACCCCACCGCCCTGCGGTCTTACCGTGAGCCCCCGTTCTTGAGAGAGGAAGCCCTCGCCACAAGGCACGAGGAGGAAGAAGCAAGAGGAAGAGGAAAAAAGGAGAGGAAGGAAGAGGAAGGATTAAGCAAGATCGTCGCCATTGCTGCGTTCTTCTTCATCAACTCTTCGACGTCAACGTTCTTCTTCTATGACTTGCTACAAATTCATCGTCAAAGGATTGGGACGTCAAGCTTCGTGCGTTATGCCCAATCTTCACCGTTGGACCATTGCATTCATGGTCACTACTTTAGATTCAACTTTCCACCTTGATTTGACCCCACACTTTATTCAAATCATGCCCTAGCTGGGTAGTTCGCAGAACCCTGGACTATAGCAGACTTATCCGGTCAAGAGCGGACTAGTCCGGTCCAGAGCGTAATGTCCAGCATCAGTGCGGACTAGTCCAGTTTCTGAATTCCTGAAGCTTTCCCAATTTTCCTAGAAACGACTCAAAACTTGCTCAAACACGTAAAACTTAGTTGTAACCTGTTAGTAAGCAATAGTAGTAACCTAATAACATGTACTACATCATAATTGCAACATTCATGCACATTATGGCATATTGTGTAATATATGAGAATTTATTGATTGTAATGCTTTTTCGCATGTTTGTCACGCGGAATAGAAGAAAACACTCTAGAAGGTGCTTACGAAGACCTTCAGCACCAGAATTTTGAAGCTCTCGTTCAAAACCAGCCACCGGAGCAAGGCAAGTGCCCTTGAACATTTTGATCCTGTTTTTGAAATGTTTCATTTCGAACTTGCATGCTCGAGTCAAATTTATGGGAAAACCGATAATAGGTGTTTACTAGACTTATATGCCCATCCTTGCGCTTGGGATGTAATGTAGAGAGTCGATATTTTACACTGTTGCTATGCTTTACTTAATTAAAATTGGGAATAACCAAATGACTTAATTATGAACTAATGAACATATGAACTATGTGAATTGATTATAATGACCCTTAGCAACATGGAACCTAGGGATCTAAGCAAGGCGATTATGTGGAATGTGTTGGATAATCTGGTGGTTTTGCTTGCTTTAGGTCTAAGGAACGGTTCATGGAGCGACCACCCAGGATTACAGTACCACCAAAGGGCCATGTATCGGTGCGGCTTAGCTAATTAATTACTGTATTGCCAACATTGTTCGAATCATGTGGAAGGCCCGGGGAATGGGAGTCGGTTGGGTTTGCAATAGTGGTGGGATTAACCTGGGATCCAAACGACACAAGATGGGGCCCGTTGATGGAAGTTCTCAGTTGGAGACATCACCTCTGGTGAAACCTTAGTGGGTTTGCAACATGCCGGTAGTCACATTATAAAGGTTATTTTTGTGATCTTTTGGCCACACACCTATCGAAAGTGTGAGATGGCATAATGGAGGTTTCGAGTCATTGAAAGGTGATGAAATCATAAGTCGCATTTTCTACTTGAGTATGGATGGATATGGTTATTTATGTTGAATGGTCATTTATGATTGTTGAATGGTAATTGATGGAACTGGGTATGGTATTGTTGGTTACTTAGGTTATGTTGGGAATTGACCTCACATAGTAATCATAAGTCGCATTTTCTACTTTTATGAATAAAACATACTTTTCTACAATAAACTATTTATTTCATCCTTGTTTAAGCTACATGTCATACTTTGCCACACTTGTTGAGTACGACATGTACTCACCCTTGCTATTCCCCCATTAATTTAGTAACAGGCGATAATTTGGAGTATCCGATGGACTATGAGGAGTACTAGGCGTGTGTGTTACTGTCAAATTGCCAGTGGAGATGGAGTCTACTAGTGCTTAGTTTTTGCGCTGCAATATTACTAGAACTTGTATTCGAGACTGTTTGGATATTGTAATAAGGTACTATTTATTATTCGAAACAAGGTTATTATGTGAATATCGTTTGTGATGCACTCGTGTATGTGTGTTGAAGATACTGGGCACGCATATGCATCACACATGGTTCATTCTCGGAACCGGGTGTCACATATTGCTATCAGAGCCGTATTTGACTGTAGGACGCAAGCCTAGGTAGAATGGACACCTCAAGCCACTTAGGACTCCTTCCATTTTAAAATTTATTGCTTTTGCATATTTTACTCTCTGCTAGTTATATTTTTATAAAAAAGTGTATGGTTTTGCTGCTGCTGTAAATTTTTACCTCTCTTCTATCTTTTTGAGCTATTGCACATCCTCTTACCTTATTTTATGACTTATGCAATTTCAGAATGGCATTTACAATTTCCTCTAATATTCTCATGTTCTCTCCATGGATGCCTCACCCTAAATTGATGGCGCGCAAGAAAGCCCGTATGCCACCTCTTGGAAAACGACTTATGCCTTACAAGGAACCAAGGGAACCAGTCAAAGAAGAGGAGGAAGTGAGCTCCTCCGCAAAGGAAGTTGAGTATGAACACTCCAACACAATGGAGGTAGATTTTGAAGAGGTGGAGTTTTATGGTGATGCTGAAGATGAAGATGAGTCACATGAGGAAGATGAGGGTGAAACACATAAGGATGATCCACAAGGAGACAACCGAGAGGATGAACCCGCAGCTCAAGAGAATGTACCCGCGGTCCAGAAAAGTGCACCCGTGCATATTGGAACTAGAAAGGAGGATAAAGGTCAAATTTACCTTTTTGTTCAAGAATTCTATTTCGATGGGACCGATGGAGGATTCACAGCTAAGGAAGTGAAGGAGTTCCTTAATCAATGCAATATGCAACTGGAATATTATGTTAAGAGGATTCCTCGCTATGGGCGTGATGAATGAAAGGCTCAAGTTACAATTCTTGCTAAGGATGTTGTGATCACCTGATACTTCGCGCCCACATGGAGATCTACCAGGAAGAAAGCTATTGATGATGTTGCTTGCGAAGCACTCACCAGGTTGCGCTACTCCTATCGTGAGCAGCTTGGAGGTACTATCTTTGCGCTACACCCACGTAGCAAGAGTGGAACAAGGGAAATCATGGGACCACATGAAGGAGCTCAGTCCGATCCTCATGCTTTTGCCAGATCTTAGAGGATGCTTGTGGATCTGGGAAATCCCTATGCCAATGCCATGGAAGAGATACGCTACCTACGCAAGAGATTGTGCGTCGTGGAAAGGCAAGAGGAGGTCCATGCCACTGTGCAGACCAATGGTGTTGCAAGCTCACCAGCACCTACATGGACGGCCAATCACCTTGGCGTGCGCTCGTGTATGACTCACTGCCACCGTCGTCTTCGCCGCCTCACGACCAGTATAGCCACGGCTCTCACAATTAAGTCTAGGTCTCCTGTTGTGAAATTTTGAAGATGTTTAGATCGTAATAGCTGTAGTTAGTGTGGCGTGCTGAAGTTTTTCTATTGTGTGTGCTTGTGGTTGTGTGTTGGTGTGAGTTGTGGAACGTTATGGCAATTTGTCCACATTCGCATAGAGTAGGGAGATGTGGGATGCTTCGGCACTTGTCCATATCCCCATACAAGATTATATCAATAAAGAGAGTTACTTAGTTTCATATACCTTGATGCATATAGTTTGGGGATGTTTTTTCTCAAATTTTGAATTCTTCATCTCCTACTCTTTTCCCACCAACAGATGCCGAGGGTAACCCGCAACAAAAGGAACGCCAATGGTGATGATGACAACGTTGAGGTTTATGAGAATGTCAACCTTGGACCTGATGCCAGCAACATGGAGTACCTCATACTATGCAAAACCAGCTCATGCAAACCATAATGCAAACCTTGGGACAGCAGCAAGCCAACAACAACATCAACAACCAAAACCACATGCCTGCACCACCACCGCCACCGCCACCACCCCGCAACCACCTGGGAGATTTGATGAGGACTAGACCACCTACTTTTGCTCAAGCCAACGATCCTATGGAAACTGATTACTGGCTGAAATCTGTTGAGAAGAAGCTTGCTATTGTTCAATGCAGTGACTGGGAGAAGGTTCTCTTTACATTACACTAGCTAGTTGGAGCCGTTGTGGATTGGTGGGAAGCTCTTTGCAATGCCCATGTTAATCAAGAGAGAATCACTTGGGTTGAATTCAAGGAGAGTTTCCACTCACACTATGTACCAGAGGGAGTAATGATACTGAAGATGTAGGAATTTGAAAGCCTCAGGCGAGGAAGGATGAGTGGAGTGACTATCTTAATATGTTCACACGACTGTCAAGGTATGCTCTAGAGGACATCAATACAGACTGTTGGAAGCAATACTTGTTCATGAGGGGTCTGAATAATGAAATTCAAGTTCAATTGCTCAACAGTGACTATGCAAACTTCTAGAAGCTGGTTGAGAAGGCTATTGTGGTTAAAAGCATGGTCCTTATAATAGAATAGGACAGAAAGAGGAAGATGCCATATTAGGGATAGCCACAAGGAAGCAATGTTCGCCATCGCTACATGCCACCCAATGTGCCATACTACAACATGTTTGCTCCTGTTTTTTGCCTAACTAATGACCCCCCCCCCCCCCCCCCGAATCAGCCATTGTTGCAACAACTTCGATGCAAGCACCTCACTAACCCATGTTGTCTGCACCTCGTCCTAATATGGGTTCCTATGCTCAAAGTCAGTCTCGCTCTAACTTCTCTGGCACCACTAGTAAGAAGACATGCTATACTTGTGGTCACATGGGTCACTTTGCTATTCAGTGCCCAAAGTCAGGCCAGGGATAGATGAACAATGCTCCGACGCATAATCCTAGACCGAATGGAGGAGTAACTCAAGGAACCGTGGACCACATGATTTCGCTCATGGCAAGGTGAACCATGTATCTGTAGAGGAGGCCTAGCAAGCTGGTGATGTTGTGATTGGTATGTTTCTTGTAAACTGCAACCCTGCTACTATATTATTTAATTCTAGATCAATTATTTCATTCATCTCATCAAAATATGTCACAAAATACAGTATATCTATATCCCACATGAATTATACTATGTTGGTTAGTTCTCCATGAGGAGAGATGAGGACAAATATAGTATATCCAAAAGTAAGTCTCAAAATAAGCGGGGTAGATTTCCTTGTGAATCCAGAACAATGATATATTCAAAAGGATTGGACATAATGCTTGGAATGGATTCGCTACCAAAGTATAGTGGAGTGATCCAGTGTGCCACGCGGACAGTGCAGTTGGCAAATGATGAGGGAGTCAATATAGAATTCAAGGCAGTTCAGCTAACAACTGGAAAGACAATGCTAAATCATGTGGAAGGTGTGACATTGGAGGAAAATCCGGATTTTTGCATTGAAATTGAGGCATTAAAATACACATCGAAGGACATGTTTGAGGGTAACCCGCCGCAAAATCTGAAGGATATTAGAGTTTCTTAGGAATGTCTGGATATTATCACCAATTCATCACGGACTTTTCCATGATAGTGAAGCCCATGACTAAACTACTAATGAAGGAGAAACCATTAAAATGGACTCAAGCTTGTCAAGACAGCTTCGAGGAGTTAAAGAAGAGATTAACCACCGCACTGGTATTAATATTGCCGGATGTGAGCAAGAGCTTCAATATTTATTGTGATGCATCAAGGCAAGGACTTGGCTGTGTTTTGATGCAAGAAGGCCGGTTAGAGCTTATTCATCTTGGCAACTGAATAAGCATGAATTGAATTACCCTACGCATGATCTCGAATTTGTAGCCGTAGTGCATGCATTAAATATTTGGAGGCATTACATCTTTGGACACCGATGTGAGATTTATACGGATCACTAGAGTATCAAGTACATATTCACGTAGGCGGATCTGAATTTGTGTCAATAA
This sequence comes from Tuctoria greenei, assembly GCA_036927565.1. NCBI lineage: Eukaryota > Viridiplantae > Streptophyta > Magnoliopsida > Poales > Poaceae > Tuctoria > Tuctoria greenei. Next base: position 145,411,429 of record JAYESD010000002.1, read on the forward strand.
AGATGGTTAAAGCTCATCAAAGACTATGATGTGGGAATTAACTATCACATAGGAAAGGCTAATGTAGTGGTTGATGCCCTAAGCCAAAAAGGAGCACGTCACCAACTCACGGTATGGGGATTAGCATCCGAGTTATGTAAGGAGTTTGAAAAATTGCGTCTCAGATTTGTAAATGAAATAGAGCAATGGAAGTAAACCCAACACTGGAACAGGAAATTCGAGAAGGTCACATAGCAGATGAGGAAATCCAAGAGATCATGGAAAGAATCCAAGGGGGGAGAGAATGGAGATTTGACGAAGATGACAATGGCACGCTATGGCTTGGAAAACGAGTTGTCGTGCCTAATGTGAAGCACATTCGCGAGACGGAATTGAAGGAGGCACATGACTCGCCTTATTCCATTCATCCCGTTTGTACGAAAATGAACAAGGATTTGAATATGTGCTACTGGTGGTATGGAATGAAGGACATAGCTGAATATGTTGCATTATTTGATGTATCCCAGCGATGAAGGCTGAACATCAAATGCCAGCTGGACTATTGCAACCATTGAACATACCAGAATCAAAGTGGAAAGATGTTGGTATGGACTTCATAGTTGGTTTACCTTGCACCCCGTCAGGATATGACTGAATATGGGTTATTGTGGATCGATTGACCAAGTCTGCGCATTTTATTGCTGTCAGTACTACCTATAGCAGTGTGAAGCCGGCAGAACTGTATATGGGGAGAATAGTGTGTTTACACGGAGTACATAAGAAAATGGTATCTGACATAGGTTCTCAATTTACCTCTAGGTTTTGGCAAAATTGCACGAGTCTATGGGAACTCAGCTGAATTTTAGTTCTGCATATCATCTCCAAATGGATGGGCAGACCGAATGAACAAATAAGATATTGGAAGACATGCTAAGAGTGTATGCGCTAAGGTATGGAAGAAGTTGGGACAAAAGTCTGCCATATGCTGAATTCTCTTACAACAACAGCTACCAAGCAAGTTTAAAGATGTCGACGTATGAGGCACTGTATGGAAGAAGATGTAGAACAGCCCTATTTTGGAATGAGACAGGAAAAACCCAAGTATTTGGACCTAATGTGATACAGGACACCGAAAAGCATGTCCAGATAATCCGTGAAAAATTGAACGCTCCCAGGTCATATCAAAATGGCTATACGGATAATAGGCGAAGAGACTTAGCTCTTGAAGTGGGAGATTTCGTGTATCTCAAAGTGTACGCTATCTGAGGTCATAAGTGATTCAACATTAAAGGCAAGTTGGCACCTCGCTACATTGGACCATTCAATAATTTGGACAGACGAGGAGAAGTGCCATATCAACTGAAGATGCCGGCACATCTTTCCGATGTTCATGTTGTATTTCATGTTTCTCAACTTAATAAGTGCTTAAGAGTACCAAAAGAACAAGTACCAATAGATGAATTGGAGCTTGAGGAAGATTTGACTTACGCTGAGCGACCCATCAGAGTCTTGGAGACAAAGGAGAGAGTCACAAGAAGCAAGGTGATTCGTTGGTGCAAAGTACAATGGAAACATCATACTAAATCCGAAGCAACTTGGGAGCGAGAAGATCTCAGCGGAGATTTTTCTTATCTTTTTCCTTCTACGTTGAATTTTGAGGGGGGATTCATTTTATGCGGTGTAGGTTTGTAACACCCTCATTTTCATTCATCATGCAATGCATTCATTTCCATAAATGTTTAACCTAATGCCACACAAAAAAGGACAAGATTAAAATGAACTATAGGCAAAATAACAATTAAAATCAGCCTTGGGTACGGACCGGTTCGGTCCTCACTCCGAACTAGTCCGGTATACCTGTCTGCTCTAGCAAATTCAGTTTCTTTAGAGCAATAGACTTGCTCAATAATTAGTGCAGGCTAGTCTGGTTTGCTTCTGTTCTCGTTTGGACTTGTCCGTTAATTTTACGAACTAGTCAAATTTTGAAACTAGAATGGCACAGACTTGTCCGGATAATTGCATTTTGGTCCTAAATCCTTTTTTGCTGTGGTACTGCGGACTTTCCTGCTTAACAACGGACTAGTCCTTAGCCAAAAATCAGACTAGTCCGACCTTCATATAGACTAGTCTGGTTTCTAGGGTTTCGACTTGGATTCCTATTTTCCTCCACGATGAGTTATTAGGTGATTGACATATTTGGGCCCTAGAACGTCGTGCCCCACCCCCAAGGAACCCAAGTGGGACCCCACCAAGGCCCTATCCGCCCCCACCAACTCCTACTAGGATTTGACACTAACCCCACCCCTCCTCCATGTATATAAACAACCCAAATCCCTCCTCTCACCCCTACCCGCATGAGAAGATCCCACCGCCCTACCGTCTCACCATGAGCTGCCGTTCTTGAGAGAGGAAGCTCTCGCCACAAGGAAGGAGGAGGAAGAAGGATGATAAAGAAGGAGATGAAGGAAGAGGAAGGAGAGGAAGCAAGAGGAAGGATTAAGCAAGATTGTCGCTACTGGTGCGTTCTTCTTTATCAACTCTTCGACGTCAACGTTCTTCTTCTACGACTTGTCGCCGATTCATTGTCAATGGATCTAGACATCAAGTTTCGCGTGTTATGCCCAATCTTTGACCGTTGGACCATTGCATTCACAGTAACAACCTTAGATCCATCTTTCCACATCGATTTTGACCCCACACTTGATTCAAACCATACCCTACCTGGTAAGTTCACAAAACCCTGGACCATAGCGGACTTATTCAGTCGAGAGTGGATTGGTCTGGTACGAGCGGACACATTCGGCACTAGTGCGGACTAGTCCTGTTTCTGAATTCCTGAATATCCTGAAACTTTCCCAATTTTCCTGGAAAAGACTCGAAACTTGCTCAAACACCTAAAACTCATTTGTAACCAGTTAGTAAGCAATAGTAGTAACCTAATAACATGTACTACATCATAATAGCATCATTCATGCCCATCGTGGCATATTGTGTAATATATGAGTGTTTATTCATTGTAATGCTTGTTTCGCATGTTTGTTGCGTGAAATAGAAGAAAACACTCTAGAAGGTGCTTACGAGGACCTTCAACACTAGAACATTGAAGCTCTCGATCCAAACCAGCCACCGGAACAAGGCAAGTGCCCTTGAACATTTTGATCCATTTTGTGAAAGGTTTTATTTCGAACTTGCATGCTTGTGTCAAATTGATGGCAAACCCCATAATAGGTGTTTACTAGACTTGTATGCCCATCCTTGTCGCTCAGGTTGTAATGTGAAGAGTCGAGAAGGGTATTTTTACACTTTTGCTCCGGTTTACTTAATTGGGATTGGAAATAACCAAATGACTTAATTATGAACTAATGAACATATGGACTATGTAAATTAATGCTAATGACCCTTAGCAACATAGATACCAGGGATCTAAGGAAGCCTGTTATGTGGAATGGGTCAGATGATCTAGTGGTTTTGCTTGCTTTGGATCTAAGGACCAGTACGCGGAGCGACCACCAGAGATTATAGTGCTACCATAGGGTCCAGTACGTGTGTGGCTTCGCCAATTAATTAGTCTATTGCAAGCATTGTTCGATTCATATGGAAGGCTCTTGGAATGGGAGTCAGTTGGGTTTGCAATAGTGGTGGGACTACCCTGGGATCCGAAGGACACAGAGGGGGCCCTTGGATAAATGTGCTTAGTTGGAGACATCACCTCCGGTGAAACATTATTGGGTCCGCAACATGCTGGTCGTCACTTTGTAAAGGCTATTTTGTGGTCTCTTGGCCACACACCTATGGAAGTATGACATGGCATAATGGAGGTTCCTAGTCAAAGAAAGGTGATGAAATCACAAACTTGTGGGTAAAGTCCATGCTCCCGGTTATGAGCGACTTGGACCCTCACATGATTAGAGTTATGGACATGAGTGTTGAATATGAGCTGGAATTGGATATTGGGTTATGGAATTGATTATGTTTACCTGAGTATGGACGAATATGATCATTTATGTTGAATGGTCATTTGTGGTTGGTAAATGGTAATTGATGGAATTGGGTATGGCATTGTTGGTACTTGGGTTATGTTGGGAATTGACCTCACATAGTAATCATAAGTCACATTTTCTACTTTTATGAATGAAATATACTTTTTTGCAATAAACCTTTTATTCCAACCTTGTTTAAGCTACTTGTCATACTTTCCCACACTTGTTGAGTCCCACTTGTACTCACCCTTGCTATTCCCCCATCAATTCAGTAACATGCGATAATTTGGAGTATCTAGAGGACTATGAGGAGTACTAGTCATGCGTATTACTGTCAAATTGTCTATGGAGATGGTGTCTACTAGTTCTTAGTTTATGTGTTGCGGTATTACTAGAACTTGTATTCGAGACTGTTTGGGGTAATAATGTACTATTTATTATTTGAAACATGGTTATTATTTGAATATTGTTTGTGATGCACTCGTGTATGCATGTTGAACATCCTGGACACACATATGGGTCACACTTGGTTCATTCTTGGGACCGAGTGTCACAGTCCTCATCGTGGCATGAGTGGCCACTTCCTTTCCTGTAACTAAATATGGCCTTTTGTGGAGCTTGGTGTTGACGGATGTTATATACCAACTTCACCCGTCTATATAACTCAATTATGTGATGGAAATATCATTTCTTGCACACATCACCTTTCTATTTAACCTATTTCCACTTGTACTTGGAGAAATTTGTGCATGCAGGTATTTTGTATAAAATTTGAGTGAAACAAGGGGATAGATCATATAAAATATCACCCCAGCCAATGAAGCGCCCACATGTGCACCACATGGATCAAATTGCACACAAACAAAAGTATCCGAGGCCATCCAACGGTGTAGCACCCATATCAAGGGATTGGACCCACCTGGCTGTGACCTTGAGAAAATCACACGCGAAACGGTGCAAAGACGAAGTCGACCGACCCCCCTAGTCAGCCAACCTTGTCCTGGCGCCAAACTCTGTCAACTTCCACGTGTTGGCTCCTCCTGGCTTGAAGAAGTAAGTGGTGACTGATTTGCGCGCTTTTGGTGGCGGGAACCAACCCTTCTCCATCTATAAATAGGACCACTCACCCCTCGCTTCAACACACACCACTTGAGCGTCATTATATTGTATACACTAGTTCTCTTAGTCCTAAGTGGAGTTAGGCTATAGAGAGGAGAGCCTCTAGTCCCAAGTCCAAATTGGGAAAGGTATGGCTCATTATCTTTTCTTATATTTGTGACTTTATTCATTATAAAGATATTATCTTTAGTCTTCTCTTATTCATATACTCGGATGAAGCGTTTCTTGTTTGATTGTGTATTCCATGTATATGGTAGGAATAGTCTTTATGATCATGCCCTAATGTCATTATACTATCATCATAAACACTATAAACCCCCAATATAGTCTAATTGGCTATGATATGATCATGATAATATGAATAACTTATGCTATGTCTCAACATTGGCTCCACAACGATTTAGTTCATTGCCTTAGGATGGCTTGTGCTGCAGCTCCTAAGGTATTTACTTAATATGCTAGCATGATGCTAGGATTGTTAAGTTGCGTTGGATGTCTCGTAAACCCACGGATTGAAGAGGTAGGCAGTGGTGACAGCCCTATCTTCCCTTTGCAATCATTCACATTCGGCTATGCCATAGGCTCTTGGCAAGAGTCGTCGTAGTATTGCTAGGGGTAAACCCGTGCCCGATGTGTTGAACAAATTAGCATAAGGATTGACCATTGGCATGCTCATTAGTATCTAACCTAGGCTATGTATATGTATATTAGAAGCATTGTAGGAGTGTGAGACCTATGTGTGCTTACTACATTGGCTTTGATGATAAAAGTTTTGAATACCCCCAAAACATTTTTTTATTAAGCTGTGACTCAAGGTCTAGTTAGCTTTGACAAGATTCGGAGCTTGATTGCAATTGTTCTGCTTTGATCTTGCAATATTTCAAACTTGCTTTACACTTATGGAAAGTTTGCTTAGTATTCTTTTACTAAGTTGTCGGTGTGTTTTGGTGGTTAAGGCTAATATCATTTTACTATGGTTTACAACATGCTTATATGAGGTATTCACGTAAGATGTGTACCAACGAGAGTCAAGTCGAGGACTTGTGCTTGGAAGTATTGTTTGTTTATTCATGTGTAGGTGTTGTTTAAGTTCAAGACGTGGCTGGTGACAGGATCCATTGAACTAGTCTTAGGGAGAAGATGAGGTTCAACAGCCAAGTTCGGGAGGAATTGTAGTTGAGTTGATCGGGAGGTTGTGCAGCATGTTTGAATCAAGAACAATGCATATGAAGGTATTGTGGACATTGTTGGAAGATGTTTGCATGTATGCAAGGAGTGCATAGACGTGGCTACATGGTTCTGAGGCGTGATGAAGAAAAATTAGTGGGAAAGGTCCAACCGACTAGGTTATGGACTCGGGCTGCGGCTGAGTCGGGTTTGACTCAAATATGGAAAGATTTGAGCTGGTTATGATAGTATTTCGTGTGGGTCACGAATTTGAGGTTTTTTAGGAATGTGGGATACGTTCCTAATGTGTTTGGAAGTCTTAAGATTGCTTCTGTCTGCATATAGAAGTGTCTTGAGCAGTTATGGAAAGTTTTTATTCGTGAATTGAGTAGGATTAGAGTCCTAGTTGAGTTTGGGTTGGCCTAAGGGCTGGTTATATAAACAAGGGAGGCCAGAGCTCGTGGTGCATGACTTTTGGGCTTATGAGAGAATGATGAGGCCTGATCTTACGAAAGGTAATGGATAAGTCAATTGATGGAGATCTCGACGTTGATGATTCGAGGCTCTCGAGTAGAACACGAAAAACCCCTGCAATCACTACACCAACGCTCCGTTGGTTATCAACCGCGCTGCACACAATTGACCTTGCCGAGAAGGGTAATACATGCAAGTGCAACCGAGAACGCAAGCAAAAATAAGGTAGTAGCAATCTGATTGCTAAGTCGGGGTCTCACAAACCGAAGAACGGCGATATTATTGATCTAAGCAAACCCCAATTGTTCATGGCGGCTACTATAGACTATATATAGGTGGGAGAACTTCCAAGGTTGTGTTGGGGTCGTTACCTAACTCTAAGATACAAAAATAACGGACTTAGACTTGATACAAGGTCCAATGGCCCAATACGGTGGCACAGCACCCTGACAGATTCTGAACTCGATTTTGTTTCGATGATTCCTGTCGACTCCGAAGTAATTATGACATAAAACCAGCGCCATTGGAAAGGTTATCCTCTCCCCTTTCCGTGCATATGTAAGACGTCCAAAACGGAGTTCGTATGCGTCCTGGGCGTTCATTTTAGTGTGTACTGCTCCTGGACTCCGAGTTGGACACGATTTTGAGTTGGGGTCGGTTTTCATCCTCTTTGAACGTATCCTCTGGTCCTCCACGCCCCTAAATCTTCCTCCAATTACTCCTTTAACTTCTCCATGGATCCTAATCACAATTAATTTGTTAGGTAGCAATTTACTCTCAAAAATATATAAGGAAACATATAAGAACGAGCTCACCTCTAAAATTAATTGGTATGCGAATTCTATTGATAGCATCTTGTATGTTGAATGGAGTGTTGTGTATAAGCATAGGAGTGATGTCCTCATCATCCTCCCCCTCATGAATTTGAGTCATCCTCGACTCAAGTTCATCTTCTCTCATGTGTGGGTCCAAATGTGCAACGCCATCAAATCTTCTTGTATGCATGAATGGAGGAGGCCAAGGTGGTGGACGATATAGTGAACCATCTTCATGTTCTCCATCAAATAAGGAAGCACATTCACTTGAGCTAGGATCTCAACTAAATAAACATTGTATCATATTTGTATGTACATTTATAATATGCATGATCTCATCATTCTCCCCTTCTTGATGACAAGCCGCCCTTGGTTTGCTCATATGTCCAGCAAAAAGTCTTGCTTTGGGGGTAGAATGAGTGTTGTCCATAATGCACAACCGCAGTGAATAATGCTTTTGTTGTCCCTGCTGCAAGGAAAAAATACTAGAAAAACTTGACAAGATATTGTTAGCGTTAGTACATTCATTTACTTGACCATGTTGTTGCAGCACAAAAGGAGCTTTCACATTTGAACATATGTAAATTTTATGCACCATAAACATACCACTATGTTGATATTTGCCTATAGCATGAAAAATATTTATACTTAACAAAGGCAATTCAGATTGGGAAAATATTCTCTTCTCTACGATATCTAGATCACAAAGAGTGTCAAATTCAATATAACCCAGAGTATTTAGAGAAGACAACAATTTCAGCTCATCCCTTTCACATGTAATTGGAATCAAATGCTTAATTTCAGCACAAGTGGGTGATAAAGTATCAAATTCATTTGATTGTTCTAGCATATGTACAATATAACTATCAGCACACAACTCTTTCTTTGCGCAACGATCAGCAGGAAAATCAACATGTGACAATGGTGTATAAATAAACGATTCTAATAGTTGCTCCTCGAAAATAGCATGATTGGTGGAAAAATTCAGAACATCCAAAAACTTGTCACCTTCTGTATTTGTAGAATGTTTTTCCTTACCATTTGTAGCAGTGATTTCGAGTGCATTATGAGTTGATCCATTTAAAATTTCATAAGTGTTGTTGAAAGCCTCGTTCTCTATTGCATCATCTATATTATTTTCTTTATTGTTCTGCAAAATGCTAGACACAAAAGGAGTGGTACAACAAGAAATTTTTCCTCAAATTGATGCACTTCATCTTTGCAACTAGATACATTCATAAATGTTTCTCGCATACAAATTTTCATATCCTTCCATGTTCGAGGTTTTTCTAAATAATTTACATTGTTCCACCAATTTAATGCACAACCTACTAATGCACTTGCAACATTTCTAATCTTTCTCCTCTCACACATATGACATTGTCCAAAAATGTTATCCAACTCTATTTCCCAAGCAATATATTCATCGTAACCAAAACCATCATAAGAAGGAAGAGATCGTAGAATATAATTACTTTCTATGGAAGGAGTTGTAAAGATGGTTTGAATGTCATGTGAAACCTTGGTTGATTTTTTATTCTTAGTGAGCAACTCCATCACCGTCTTCATCATGTCAATCATCTCAGCATATAATGCATGATTCTTGCTTTTACCGGACATTTTTAGTAGCAAACAGAGGACAATAAAAAAATATGTTATGTCTATCAATTACAAAGGATAAATGCAATGTAGAAGTGGAATCACACACTCTCAAGCGTCTTACCACGCTCTTACAAGTGTCCTTACCGACACTGCAGGTGGCAAACGGTGGCCGGTATAAAGAAACTAATGAAGTGTGGGATGATTGCCAAGGTGTATCTATTCTGCATAAGAGTAAAGTGTAGCTTGGATGACACTTTATATGTAGCAAGGATTAGCGACAATGAAATCAGATAGTAAAGTTGAATAAGTGTCCAAAGTACTTGTCAAATTTGCTGGCCTAAATGTGTTCCTAGTAGTTCAAGTTAGCAAGACATGAGACAAAACTAGATGACACAAATGAATGCAAGCACTTCTTTTTTTTATTTTTTTTCTCCTTTTTTTGTGCGGCTTTTGTATCTTGTTTTGCACTTGCCTTTTTATTTTTTTCTTACTTATTTTTTTTAGAATGTGCTGCAAAAGAAGAACACAATGAAAAGCAATAAAAGATATCTTGTGGGTCTGTTACGGATTTTCTGCTCAATCGTCCAAGGACAAATAGGGATACTTAGAGACTCCAAATAGAAAAACTTACAACAGCAATATGGTAGTTATATATCTCCTATTAAATTTCAATATCTGTAAGAACTTTTTTGGACAAGAACAATAGGAGATATTGCCCCCGAAACACAGAGTGTTCAGATATTCTAGGTCAATAATAGATTCAGATCTAATGAAATTTCGACCTTGATAACTCTATTTTCTGGGAAACAGGTGAATACGAAAATTATGGAGAACTTCTTAAGCTTTCCAGGAAGTACAAGAACACAAAAAACCGAGTTCATATGAGAAGATATGATGAAAATACTGAACTGGACAGAGATGAATCTAATCTGGAAGTGATGACGTGATTCCAAAGGATGAATCAACACAATGCAAAACTCAAACTAAGACTAAAGACACTTCTAAACCAGCAATATGACTCAACCACGAACACAAACTCTACAAAACCAAACTTAAAAACAAGGTTGCAATGGCTCAATGGTGGTTTGGACAAAGTGATGAATAGATCTACTAAACTACAAGTTTTTTTGTGGCTTTTTTGTGGACTCTGGTTATGAAAACAAAAGAAATCGAAAGGATAGAAGAATTACCTAACGGGCAACCTGGATCTGATACCACTTGATGAGAGAATGATGAGGCCCAATCTTCCAAAAGGTAATGGATAAGTCGATTGATGGAGATCTTGACATTGATGATCCGAGGCTCTCGAGTAGAACACGAAAAAACCCCTGCAATCTCTACACCACCGCTCCGTTGGTTATTAACCGTGCTGCACATGATTGACCTTACCAAACAGGCTAATCCCAGCAAGTGCAACCGAGAACAAAAGCAAGAACAAGGTAGAAGCAATCTGAATTGCTAAGTTGGGGTCTCACAAACCGAAGAACGGCGATATTATTGATCTAAGAAAAACCCAATTGTTCATGGCGGCTAGTATGGAGTATATATAGGTGGGACAACTTCCAAAGGGGTGTGACCTAACCCTAAGATACGAAAATAATGGACTTAGACTTGATACAAGGCCCAATGGCCCAATACGGTGGCGTAGCACCTTAATAGATTCTGAACACAATTTTTTTTCGACGATTCATGTCGACTATAAAGGAATTTTGACATGAGACCAGCGCCATTGGAAAGGTTATCCTCTCCTCTTTTCGTGCATATGTCGAACGTCCAAAACTAAGTTTGTATGCATCCTGGTCGTCCATTTTAGTGCATACTGCTCCTAGACTCCGAGTTGGAGATGATTTTGAGTTGGGGTCAGTTTCCCACCTCTTTGAACATATCCTCTAGTCCTCCACGTCCCTAAATCTTCCTCCAATTACTCCTTTAACTTCTCCATGGATCCTAATCACAATTAAGTCATTAGGTAGCAATCTATTGTCAAAAATATATAAGGAAACATATAAGAATGAGCTCACCTCTGAAATTAATTGGTGTGTGTGGATTCTATTGATTGCATCTTGTATGTTGAATGGAGTGTTGTGTATATGCATAGTAGTGATGTCCTCATCATCCCCCATTTCTTGAATTGGAGTCGTCCTCGACTCAAGTTCATCTTCTCTCACGTGTGGGTCCAAATGTGCAACGCCATAAAATCTTCTTGTGTGCATGAAAGGAGGAGGCCAAGGTGGTGGACGATATAGTGAACCATCTTCATGTTCTCCATCAAATAAGCGAGCACATTCACTTGACCAAGATCCTAAACAAATAAACATTATATCATATTAGTATGTGCATTTATAATGTGCATGATCTCATCAACACAATGCAAAACTCAAACTAAGACCAAAAACACTTCTAAACAAGCAATATGACTGAACCACGAATACAAACCCAACAAAACCAAATTGAAAAACAATGTTGCAAAGGCTTAATGGTGGTTTGGACAAAGTGATGAATAGATCTACTAAACTTCAAGTTTTTTGTGGCTTTTTTGTGGACTCTAGGTATGAAAACAAAACAAATCGAAAGGATAGAAGATTTACCTAACGGGCAACCTGGCTCTGATACCACTTGATGAGAGAATGATGAGGCCCGATCTTCCGAAAGGTAATGGATAAGTTGATTGATGGAGATCTCGAACTTGATGATCCGAGGCTCTCGAGTAGAACACGAAAAACCCCTGCAATCTCTACACCACCGCTCTGTTGGTTGTCAACAGTGCTACACTCGATTGACCTTGCCAAGAAGGCTAATCCCTGCAACTGCAACCGAGAACAAAAGCAAGAACAAGGTAGAAGCAATCTGAATTGCTATATTGGGGTCTCACAAACCGAGGAACGGAGATATTATTAATCTAAGCAAAACCCAATTGTTCATGGCGGCTACTATGGAGTATATATAGGTGGGAGAACGTCCAAGGGGGTGTTGGGGTCGTGACCTAACCCTAAGATACGAAAATAATGGACTTAGACTTAATACAAGGCCCAATGGCCCAATAAGGTGGCGTAGCACCCTGAAAGATTCCGAACTCGATTTTGTTTTAACGATTCCTGTTGACTCCTAAGGAATTTTGACATGAGACCAGCGTCATAGGAAATTTTATCATCTCCCCTTTCCGTGCATATGTAGAACGTCCAAAACGAAGTTCGTATGCATCCTGGGCGTACGTTTTAGTGCCTACTGCTCCTAGACTTCGAGTTGGACACAATTTTGAGTTGGGTTTGGTTTCCATCCCCTTTGAACGTATCCTCTGGTCCTCCACGCCCCTAAATATTCCTCCAATTACCCCTTTAACTTCTCCATGGATCCTAGTCACAATTAAGTCATTAGGTAGCAATCTATTCTCAAAAATATATAAGGAAACATATAAGAACAAGCTCACCTCTGAAATTAATTGGTGTTTGTGAATTCTATTGATTGCATCTTGTATGTTGAATGGAGTGTTGTGTATATAAATAGGAGTGATGTCCTCATTATCCTTCCCTTTATGAATTGGAGTCGTCCTCGACTCAAGTTCATCTTCTCTCGTGTGTGGGTCCAAATGTGCAACGTCATCAAATTTTCTTGTGTGCATGCAAGGAGGAGGCCAAGGTGGTGGACGATCTAGTGAACCATATTCATGTTCTCAATCAAATAAGCGAGCACATTCACTTGAGCCAGGATCCCAAACAAATAAACATTGTATCATGTTAGTATGTGCATTTATAATGTGCATGATCTCATCAACACAATGCAAAACTCAAACTAAGACCAAATACACTTCTAAACCAGCAATATGACTCAACCACAAACAAAAACCCAACAAAACCAAATTGAAAAACAAAGTTGCAAAGGCTCAATGGTGGTTTGGACAAAGTGATGAATAGATCTACTAAACTTCAAGTTTTTTGTGGCTTTTTTATGGACTCTAGGTATGAAAACAAAACAAATCGAAAGGATAGAAGAATTACCTAATGGGCAACTTGGCCCTGATACCACTTGATGAGAGAATGATGAGGCGCGATCTTCCGAAAGGTAATGGATAAGTTGATTGATGGAGATCTCGATCTTGGTGATCCGAGGCCCTCGAGTAGAAAACGAAAAACTCCTGCAATCACTACACCACCGCTATGTTGGTTATCAACCGCGTTGCACACGATTGACCTTGCCAAGAAGGCTAATCCCTACGAGTGCAACCGAGAACACAAGCAAGAACAAGGTAGAAGCAATCTAAATTGCTAAGTTGGGGTCTCACAAACCGAAGAACGGCGATATTATTAATCTAAGCGAAACCCAATTGTTCATGGTGGCTACTATAGAGTATATATAGGTGGGAGAACGTCCAATGGGTTGTCGGGGTCGTGACCTAACCCTAAGATACGAAAATAATGGACTTAGACTTAATACAAGGCCCAATGGCCTAATACGGTGGCTTAGCACCCTGACAGATTCTGAACTCGATTTTGTTTTGATGATTCCTGTCGACTCCGAAGGAATTTTGACATGAGACCAGCAGCATTGGAAAAGTTATCATCTCCCCTTTCCGTGAATATGCAGAACGTCCAAAACGAAGTTCATATGCATCCTGGGCGTCCGTTTTAGTGCGTACTGGTCCTGGACTCCGAGTTGGACACGATTTTGAGTTGGGGTCGGTTTCCATCGCCTTTGAACGTATCCTCTGGTCCTCCACGCCCCTAAATCTTCCTCCAAATACTCCTTTAACTTCTACATGGATCCTAATCACAATTAAGTCATTAGGTAGCAATCTATTATCAAAAATATATAAGGAAACATATAAGAACGAGCTTACCTCTAAAATTAATTGGTGTTTGTGAATTCTATTGATTGCATCTTGTATGTTGAATGGAGTGTTGTGTATATGCATAGGAGTGATGTCCTCATCATCCTCCCCATCTTGAATTGGAGTCGTCCTCGACTCAAGTTCATCTTCTCTCATATGTGGGTCCAAATGTGCAACGTCATCAAATCTTCTTGTGTGCATGAAAGGAGGAGGCCAAGGTGGTGGACGATATAGTGAACCATCTTTATGTTCTCCATCAAATAAGCAAGATCCCAAACAAATAAACATTGTATCATATTCGTATGTGCCTTTATAATGTGCATGATCTCATGAACACAATGCAAAACTCAAACTAAGACCAAAAACACTTCTAAACCAGCAATATGTCTCAACAACGAACACAAACTCAACAAAACCAAATTGAAAAATAAATTTGCAAAGGCTCAATGGTGGTCTGGATAAAGTGATGAATAGATCTACTAAACTTCAAGTTTTTTGTGTCTTTTTTGTGGACTCTACATATGAAAACAGAACAAATCGAAAGGATAGAAGAATTAGCTAATGGGCAACCTGGCTCTGATACCACTTGATGAGAGAATGATGAGGCCCGATCCTCCGAAAGGTAATGGATAAGTCGATTGATGGAGATCTGGACATTGATGACCTGAGGCTCTCTAGTAGAACACGAAAAAACCCCTGCAATCACTACACCACCGCTCTGTTGGTTATCAACCGTGCTGCACACGATTGACCTTGCCAAGAAGTCTAATCCCTGCAAGCGCAACTGAGAACACAACCAAGAACAAGGTAGAAGCAATCTGAATTGCTAAGTTGGGGTCTCACAAACCGAAGAACGGCGATATTATTAATCTAAGAAAAACCCAATTGTTCATGGCGACTACTATGGAGTATATATAGGTGGGAGAACGTCCAAGGGGGTGTTGGCGTCGTGACCTAAACCTAAGAAACTAAAATAATTGACTTAGACTTGATACAAGGTCCAATGGCCCAATACAGTGGCGTAGTATCCTAACGGATTCTGAACTCGATTTTGTTTCGATGATTCCTGTCGACTCCGAAGGAATTTTGATGTGAGACCAGCTCAATTGGAAAGTATATCATCTCCCCTTTCTGTGCATATGTAGAACGTCCAAAACTAAGTTCGTAAGCATACTGTGCGTTCGTTTTAGTGCGTACTGCTCCTGGACTCCGAGTTGGACACGATTTTGAGTTGGGGTCGGTTTCCATCCCCTTTGAACGTATCCTCTGGTCCTCCACGCCCCTAAATCATCCTCCAATTACTCCTTTAACTTATCCATGGATCCTAATCACAATTAAGTCATTAGGTAGCAATCTATTCTCAAAAATATATAGGGAAACGTATAAGAACGAGCTCACCTCTGAAATTAATTGGTGTTTGCGAATTCTATTGATTGCATCTTGTATGTTGAATGGAGTGTTGTGTATGCATAGGAGTGATGTCATCATCATCCTCCCCTTATTGAATTGGAGTCGTCCTCGACTCAAGTTCATCTTCTCTCATGTGTAGGTCCAAATGTGCAACGTCATCAAATCTTCTTGTGTGCATGAAAGGAGGAGGCCAAGGTGGTGGACGATATAGTGAACCATCTTCATGTTCTCCATCAAATAAGAGAGCACATTCACTTGAGCCAGGATCCCAAACAAATAAACATTGTATCAGATTAGTATGTGCATTTATAATGTGCATGATCTCATCAACACAATGCAAACTCAAACTAAGACCAACAACACTTCTAAACTAGCAGTATGACTCAACAACGAACACAAACTCATTAAAACCAAATTGAAAAACAAATTTGCGAAGGCTCAATGGTTGTTTGGACAAAGTGATGAATAGATCTACTAAACTTCATGTTTTTTTGGCTTTTTTGTGTACTCTACGTATGAAAACAAAACAAATCGAAAGGATAGAAGAATTACCTAATGTGCAACCTGGCTCTGATACCACTTGATGAGAGAATGATGAGGCCTGATCTTCCGAAAGGTAATGGATACGTCGATTGATGGAGATCTCGACATTGATGATCTGACGCTCTCGAGTAGAACACAAAAAACCCCTGCAATCACTACACCACTGCTCTGTTGGTTATCAACCGCGCTGCACACGATTGACCTTGCCAAGAAGGCTAATCCCTGCAAGTGCAACCGAGAACTCAAGCAAGAACAAGGTAGAAGCAATCTGAATTGCTAAGTTGGGGTCTCACAAAGCGAAGAACGGCAATATTATTAATCTAAGCAAAACCCAATTGTTCATGGCGGCTACTATGGAGTATATATAGGTGAGAGAACGTCCAACGAGGTGTTGGGGTCGTGACCTAACCCTAAGATACTAAAATAATGGACTTAGACTTGATACAAGGCCCAATGGCCCAATACGGTGGCGTAGCACCCTGACAGATTATGAACTCCATTTTGTTTCGACGATTCCTGTGGACTCCGAAAGAATTTTGACATGAGACCAGCGCCATTGGAAAGGATAACATCTCCCCTTTCCGTGCATATGTAGAACGTCCAAAACTAAGTTTGTATGCATCCTGGGCATCCGTTTTAGTGCGTACTGCTCCTGGACTCCGAGTTGGACACGATTTTGAGTTGGGGTCGGTTTCCATCGCCTTTGAACGTATCCTCGGGTCCTTCACGCCCCTAAATCTTCCTCCAATTACTCCTTTAACTTCTCCATGGATTCTAATCACAATTAAGTCATTTGGTAGCAATCTATTCTCAAAAAAATATGGAAACATATAAGAATGAGCTCACCTCTGAAATTAATTTGTGTTTGTGAATTCTATTGATTGCATCTTGTATGTTGAATGGAGTATTGTGTATATGCATAGGAGTGATGTCCTCATCATCCTCCCCTTCTTGAATTGGAGTTGTCCTCGACTCAAGTTCATCTTCTCTCATGTGTGGGTCCAAACGTGCAACGTCATCAAATCTTCTTGTGTTCATGAAAGGAGGAGGCCAAGGAGGTGGACAATATAGTGAACCATATTAATGTTCTCCATCAAATAAGCGAGCACATTTACTTGAGCCAGGATCCCAAACAAATAAACATTGTATCATATTAGTATGTGCATTTATAATATGCATGATCTCATCAAAACAATGCAAAACTCAAACTAAGACCAAAAACACTTCTAAACCAGCAATATGACTCAACAACGAACACAAACTCAACGAAACCAAATTGAAAAACAAATTTGCAAAGGCTCAATGGTGGTTTTGACAAAGTGATGAATAGATCTACTAAACTTCATGTTTTTTGTGGTTTTTTTATGGACTCTACGTATGAAAACAAAACAAATCGAAATGATAGAAGAATTACCTAATGGGCAACCTGGCTCTGATACCACTTGATGAGAGAATGATGAGGCCCAATCTTCCAAAAGGTAATGGATAAGTCGATTGATGGGGATCTCAACGTTCATGATCTGAGGCTCTCGAGTAGAACACGAGAAACCCCTGCAATCACTACACCACCGCTCAGTTGGTTATCAACCGTGCTGCACATGATTGACTTTGCCAAGAAGGCTAATCCCTGCAAGCGCAACCAAGAACACGAGCAAGAACAAGGTAGAAGCAATCTGAATTACTAAGTTGGGGTCTCACAAACCGAAAAATGGCGATATTATTAATCTAAGCAAAACCCAATTGTTCATGGCGGCTACTATGGAGTATATATTGGTGGGAGAACGTCCAAGGGGGTGTTGGGGTCGTGACCTAACCCTAAGATACGAAAATAATGGACTTAGACTTGATACAAGGACCAATGGCCCAATACGGTGGCGTAGCACACTGACAGATTCTGAACTCGATTTTGTTTCGACAATTCCTGTCGACTTCAAAGGAATTTTGACATGAGACCAGCGCCATTGGAAAGGATATCATCTCCCTTTTCGTGCATATGTAGAACGTCCAAAACTAAGTTCGTATGCATCCCGGGCGTCCGTTTTAGTGCGTACTGCTCCTGGACTCCGAGTTGGACATGATTTTGAGTTGGGGTCGGTTTCCACCCCCTTTGAACGTATCCTCTGGTCCTCCATGCCCCTAAATCTTCCTCCAATTACTCCTTTAACTTCTCCATGGATCCTAATCACAATTTAGTCATTAGGTAGGAATCTATTCTCAAAAATATATAAGGAAACATATAAGAACAAGCTCACATATGAAATTAATTGGTGTTTGTTAATTCTATTGATTGCATCTTGTATGTTGAATGGAGTGTTGTGATATGCATAGGAGTGATGTCCTCATCATGTTGCCCTTCTTGAATTGGAGTCATCCTCAACTCAAGTTCATCTTCTCTCATGTGTGGGTCCAAATGTGCAACGTCATCAAATCTTCTTGTGTGCATGAAAGGACGAGGCCAAGGTGGTGGACGATATAGTGAACCATCTTCATGTTCTCCATCAAATAAGAGAGCACATTCACTTGAGCCATGATCACAAAAAAATAAACATTGTATCATATTAGTATGTGCATTTATAATGTGTACGATCTCATCAACACAATGCAAAACTCAAACTAAGACCAAAAACACTTCTAAACCAGCAATATGACTCAACAACGAACACAAACTCAACAAAACCAAATTGAAAAACAAATTCGCAAAGGCTCAATTGTGGTTTTGACAAAGTGATGAATAGATCTACTAAACTTCAAGTTTTTTGTGGCTTTTTTTGGACCCTACGTATAAAAACAAAACAAATCGAAAGGATAGAAGAATTATCTAATGGGCAACCTGGCTCTGACACCACTTGATGAGAGAATGATGAGGCCCGATCTTCCGAAAGGTAATGGATAAGTCGATTGATGGAGATCTCGACGTTGATGATCTGAGGCTCTCGAGTAGAACACGTAATACCCCTGCAATCACTACACCACTGCTCTGTTGGTTATCAACCGTGCTGCACACGATTGACCATGCCAAGAAGGCTAATCCCTGCAAGTGCAACCGAGAACACAAGCAAGAACAAGGTAGAAGCAATCTGATTTTGCTAAGCTGGGGTCTCACAAACCGAAGAACGGCGATATTATTAATCTAAGCAAAACCCAATTGTTCATGGCGGATACGAAGGAGTATATATAGGTGGGAGAACGTCCAAGGGGGTATTGGGGTCGTGACCTAACCCTAAGATACGAAAATAATGGACTTAGACTTGATACGAGGCCCAATGGCCCAATGCGGTGGCGTAGCACCCTGACAGATTCTGAACTCAATTTTGTTTCGACGATTCCTATCGACTCCGAAAGAATTTTGACAAGATACCAGCGCCATTGGAAAGGATATCATCTCCCCTTTCTGTGCATGTGTAGAACGTCAAAAGCTAAGTTCGTATGCATCATGGGCGTCCGTTTTAGTGTGTGCTGCTACTGGACTCCAAGTTGGACACGATTTTGAGTTGGGGTTGGTTTCCATCCCCTTTGAACGTATCCTCTGGTCCTACACGCCCCTAAATCTTCCTCCAATTACTCCTCTAACTTCTCCATGGATCCTAATCACATTTAAGTCATTAGGTAGCAATCTATTATCAAAAATATATAAGGAAACATATAAGTACGAGCTCACCTCTGAAATTAATTGGTGTTTGTGAATTCTATTGATTGCATCTTGTATGTTGAATGGAGTGTTGTGTATATGCATAGGAGTGATTTCCTCATCATCCCCCCCTTCTTGAATTGGAGTCGTCCTTGACTCAAGTTCATCTTCTCTCATGTGTGGGTCCAAATGTGCAACGTCATCAAATCTTCTTGTGTGCATGAAAGGAGGAGGCCAAGGTGGTGGACTTTATAGTGAACCATCTTCCTGTTCTCCATCAAATAAGTGAGCACATTCACTTGAGCCAGGATCCCAAACAAATAAACATTGTATCATATTAGTATGTGCATTTATAATGTGCATGATCTCATCAACACAATGCAAAACTCAAACTAAGACCAAAAACACTTCTAAACCAGCAATATGACTCAACGACGAACACAAACTAAACAAAACCAAATTGAAAAGCAAATTTGCAAAGGCTCAATGGTGGTTTGGACAAAGTGATGAATATATCTACTAAACTTCAAGTTTTTTGTGGTTTTTTTGTGGACTCTACGTATGAAAAAAAAACAAATCGAAAGGTTAGAAGAATTACCTAATGGGCAACCTGGCTCTGATACCACTTGATGAGAGAATGATGAGGCCCGATCTTCCGAATCGTAATGGATAAGTCGATTGATGGAGATCTCAATGTTGATGATCTGAGGCTCTCGAGTAGAACACGAAAACCCCTGCAATCAATATACCAGCGCTATGTTGGTTATCAACCGTGCTGCACACGATTGACCTTGCCAAGAAGGCTAATACCTGCAAGTGCAACCGAGAACCAAAGCAAGAACAAGGTAGAAGCAATCTTAATTGCTATGTTGGGGTCTCACAAACCGAAGAAATGCGATATTATTAATCTAAGCAAAACCCAATTGTTCATGGCGGCTACTATGGAGTATATATAGGTGGGAGAACATCCAAGGGGGTGTTGGGGTCGTGACCTAACCCTAAGATATAAAAATAATTGACTTAGACTTGATCCAAGGCCCAATGGCCCAATATGGTGGCGTAGCACCCTGACAGATTCTGAACTCGATTTTGTTTTGATGATTCCTGTCGACTCTGAAGGAATTTTGACATGAGACCAGCGCCATTGGAAATTATATCGTCTCCCCTTTCCGTGCATATGTAGAACGTCCAAAACTATGTTCGTATGCATCCTGGGCGTCCATTTTAGTGCGTACTGCTCCTGGACTCCGAGTTGGACACGATTTTGAGTTGGGGTCGATTTCCATCCCCTTTGAACCTATCCTTTGGTCCTCCATGCCACTAAATCTTTGTCCAATTACTCCTTTAAATTCTCCATGGATCCTAATCACATTTAATTCATTAGGTAGCAATCTATTCTCATAAATATATAGGGAAACATATAAGAACGATCTCAACTCTGAAATTAATTGGTGTGTGTGAATTCTATTCATTGCATCTTTTATGTTGAATGGAGTGTTGTGTATATGCGTAGGCGTGATGTCCTCATCATCCTCCCCTTCTTGAATTGGAGTCGTCCTTGACTCAAGTTCATCTTCTCTCATGCGTGGGTCCAAATGTGCAACATTATCAAATCTTCTTTTGTGCATGAAAGGAGGAGGCCAAGGTGGTGACGATATAGTGAACCATCTTCATGTTCTCCATCAAATAAGTGAGAACATTCACTTGAGCCAGGATCCCAAACAAATAAACATTGTATCATATTAGTATGTGCATTTATAATGTGCATGATCTCATCAACACAATGCAAAACTCAAACTAAGACCAAAAACACTTCTAAACCAGCAATATGACTCGACGACAAACACAAATTAAACAAAACCAAATTGAAAAACAAATTTGCAAAGGCTCAATGGTGGTTTGGACAAAGTGATGAATATATCTACTAAACTTCAAGTTTTTTGTGGTTTTTTTGTGGACTCTACATATGAAAACAAAACAAATCGAAAGGTTAGAAGAATTACCTAATGGGCAACCTGGCTCTGATACCACTTGATGAGAGAATGATGAGGCCCGATCTTCCGAATGGTAATGGAGAAGTCGATTGATGGAGATCTCGATGTTGATGATCTGAGGCTCTCGAGTAGAACACGAAAACCCCTGCAATCACTAGACCACCGCTCTGTTGGTTATCAACCGTGCTGCACACGATTGACCTTGCCAAGAAGGCTAATCCCTGCAAGTGCAACCGAGAACCAAAGCAAGAACAAGGTAGAAGCAATCTTAATTGCTATTGTTGGGTCTCACAAACCGAAGAACGGCGATATTATTAATCTAAGCAAAACCCAATTGTTCATGGCGGCTACTATGGAGTATATATAGGTTCGAGAACGTCCAAGGGGGTCTTGAGCTCGTGACCTAACCCTAAGATACAAAAATAATTGACTTAGACTTGATATAAGGCCCAATGGCCCAATATGGTGGCGTAGCACCCTGACAGATTCTGAACTCGATTTTGTTTCGACGATTCCTGTCGACCCCGAAGGAATTTTGACATGAGACCAGCGCCATTGGAATTTATATCATCTCCCCTTTCCGTGCATATGTAGAACGTCAAAAACTATGTTTGTATGCATCCTGGGCGTCCATTTTAGTGCGTACTGCTCCTGGACTCCGAGTTGGACACAATTTTGAGTTGGGGTCGGTTTCCATCCCATTTGAACGTATCCTCTGGTCGTCCACGCCACTAAATCTGCCTCCAAATACTCCTTTAAATTATCCATGGATCCTAATCACATTTAAGTCAATAGGTAGCAATCTATTCTCAAAAATATATAATGAAACATATAAGAACGAGCTCACCTCTGAAATTAATTGGTGTGTGTGAATTCTATTGATTGCATCTTGTATGTTGAATGGAGTGTTGTGTATATGCGTAGGAGTGATGTCCTCATCATTCTACCCTTCTTGAATTGGAGTCATCCTTGACTCAAGTTCATCTTCTCTCATGCGTGGGTCCAAATGTGTAACGTTATCAAATCTTCTTGTGTGCATGAAAGGAGGAGGCCAATGTGGTGGACGATATAGTGAACCATCTTCATGTTCTCCATCAAATAAGCGAGCACATTCACTTGAGCCAGGATCTCAAACTAACAAACATTGTATCATATTTGTATGTGCATTTATAATGTGCATGATCTCATCAACACAATGCAAAACTCAAAGTTAAGACCAAAAACACTTCTAAACCAGCAATATGACTCAACGACAAACACAAACTCAAAAAAAACAAACTGAAAAACAAAGTTGCAAGGGATCAATGGTGGTTTGGACAAAGTGATGAATAGATCTACTAAACTTCATGTTTTTTTTCGCTTGGTATGAAAACAAAACAAATCGAAAGGATAGAAGAATTACCTGACGGGCAACCTGGCTCTGATACCACTTGATGAGAGAATAATGAGGCCCGATCTTTTGAAAGGTAATGGATAAGTTGATTGATGGAGATCTCAATGTTGATGATCCGAGGCTCTCGAGTAGAACACGAAAAACCCCTGCAATCACTACACCACCGCTCTGTTGCTTATCAACCGTGCTGCAAACGATTGACCTTGCCCAGAAGGCTAATCCGTGCAAGTGCAACTGAAAGTGCATCTAGGACTCCCTTGTGGGTTTTGGATGATTTATGACAAGCAATTGGGATCCTAACCTCTTTGTTGAGATGAGTGCAGGATTTTAATAGGAAAATGAGAAAATTCCAAAAAGAAGGAAGAATGAGGAGCAAAGTGGAAATGAGCTCAAGGAAGAAGAATAGTAGATCATTATGTATGGAGTGTGTTAAGAAAACACATCCCAAGTCCTCAATCACAATTAAACACACACATTGCACAAAGTACACAGCATCGGACTAGTCCGACTGACACCGGACTAGTCCGATATCCTTTCTGCATGAAATCGAACAAGCCCGATATCCATCGGACTAGTCCGATATCCTTTCTGTCTAGAATCAGACTAGTCCTCCCCAGTGCGGAATAGTCCTCAAAACACTTCACATGTCACACAAAATCGGACAAGTCCGATCACAACCGGACTAGTCTGATATTCTTTCTGATCCAAATCGGACAAGTCCGATGTTTGCACGGACTAGTCCGAAATACCCTCTGATCTGAATCGGACAATCCTCCAAGTGCGACTCGTGATCCTATACACTTAGGGTTTCACATGTCTGGACAAGTCCGATGACTATCGGGCTAGTCCGAAGATTTCTAGTAGCAAAATCGGACATGTCCGCTCCTAGCCGGACTAGTCCGATATTTCGGGACACTTAGGGTTTGCTACACACAGCACACCGGACTAGTCCGGTGACTACCACGGACTAGTCCGATCTTTCTGAACCCTAACGGTCACTTTTAGAAACCCATATAAATAGAGTTGTACGACCATATTTTACTCTCTCGAACCCTAGCGCCATAACACCTCCCAAGACACTCAAAAACCACATCTCTCCACGAAATTAAGTGCAACAAAGATCAATCCTTTGAGGATTCACTAAAGTTCATTGGAGAGACACATTCAACACCACATTGAGCTCTTGGTTTGATTCTCTAACACACTCCTGCATTTTAATTGTAATCTTTTGAGTGTGTTCTTGGTGGTATTTTGTGTTGTAATCCAAGGGAGATCTAAACGTGTGAGAAAGCCCATTGAATTCGGTTATTCACCCCTTTGAGATAAGTGGAAGAGGATTGGCCTTCGTGGCGATCCGACGAGGGTAGGGTTGGAGAAGACCCAGTCCTTTTGTGGGCTCCTCAACGTGGATGTAGGTTGCCTCTGTGGGAACCGAACCACGGGATAAATCTCCTGTGTTCTTTTTGTGTTCATTGTCCTTACTTCATATCAATCTAGGGTTACAGATTGATCTTGATTACTTTACGTTGAAATATCAAGTATAAGTTTGATTCATGATATAACCTGATTCATAAACTTGTGAAACTTTGTTTAATCGTATACTTCCGCTGCATATATTGAAGAACAAAGTTAATCGATCAAACCTAATCAATCTAGTCCGTATACACCGGACTAGTCCGCACTTTATCGGACTAGTCCGATTTCTCTGTTTTTGAACTGGTTGTTAAGTGTTGCAGGATCCGACAATTTTCAAAAAGGCCTATTCACCCCCCTCTAGGCCACATTCAATTGGTATCAGAGCGGGTTCTTCAAGAAAGAGACTAATCGCTCGAAGGAGATCATGTCGGACATGAAGGACACCCACAAGATCAACAACCAAGAGAAGATTGATGATGAAAAGAACCTCAAGATGGAGAAACTCCTCGAAGCCATTCAAGACTTCGAGGACGACGATGAGGAGACGCTGGAGCTAAAGGCGCTCCTAAGAAAGAAGACACTTTCCAAAGGGAAAGTAAAAGTTGAAGTGGAGAAGAAGGGGAGTAGTCACACCGACTACTCCCGATATCCTTTTAACTATGATCGTCTCAATTCCAATAGCAATCATATATTTATCTATCCCACTTGGAAAAGCCCCACACTTCGATGGAAGTGATTACTCAATGTGGAGGCAAAATATGAAAATGCATCTAATTTCCCTCTATCCAAGTTTGTGGCATATTGTGTGCATAGGGATAGATATTCCGAACGACGACGAAGAGCTCACCCCCATCCAAGAGTAGGCAATTCACTGAAATTCTCAAGTCGTGGCCGTAATTACCTCTTCACTCAGTCAGGACGAGTTCACCAAGGTGGATGGACTCGAAATTGCAAAGGAGATACGAGACACACTACAAACTACGCATGAAGGTGACCGACATGTGCGTGAAGCAAAAATCGAGATGATTGAAGGCGAATTAGGTAGATTCGCAATTGAAGAGGACGAGTCATTCCAAGAAATGTACAATCGATTAAAGACACTCGTCAACAAGGTCAGATCATACGGAAGCAAGAAATAGAATGACCACGAAATGGTAAAGCTCATCCTTAGAGCTTTTATGCCTCGCAATGTCACACTATGCTCCATGATTAGAGAAAGCCCCGAATACAAAAGGTTAACTCCGAATGAACTACTTGGAAAGATCATCAACTTCGAGATGATGGAAAAGCAAGCAAAACATGTCATAGAAATTGCCGATCTCACCTCGGCAAAGAAGAAAGGGGTTGCTTTGAAGTCCACTCTCAAGCCAATATACAAAGAAGCTAGAGGAGCACAACTAGAGGAAGATAGTGACGACGAGAGCAGTGAATTGGATGAAGAAGACATGATATTGTTCATGAAGAAATTCAAAAGAATAATGAAAAAGATACAAGGTACAAAGTAAAGCGAAGGAAAGTATAAGGAAAAAACGAAGCCAAAGTTGAGGCGGGCATGCTATAATTGTGGTGAATACAACCACTTTATAGTTGACTGCCCATATGAGGAGAACAAGAAGAAGACCAAAGAAGCCAAGCCTCAACCCAATAAATTCTTCAAGAAGAAGAAATAAGCCGAACAGGCGCACACCAAAAAGGAATGGGACTCAAATGACGAGTTCTCATCATCCGAATAAGAAGAGATGGCTAGCATAGCCATCGAGAAGACATTCAAGAAGTCTACCCTTTTCCCCACACTTGGCGCATGGAAGGGAGATGGCACTTGCCTTATGGCAAAGGAAGGTAAACACAAGGTAACCATTAAACCCTCTTCCGTGCATTCCTATTCTAGCAATGATGAACTCAATAGTGATAATGAGGACATGCTTATTGTACTAGATAGGAAAACTGCTACTAAAATGAAATTTTTGCTTGATCAACTTGTTCAGAAGGAGAGATTAATACATCGTCAAGAAGACATGATCATCTCCCAAAAGGAGGAATATGTCGAACTTGACAAACTTCTAGAACTTTAAAAGGAACGAAGAAAATCACTAGAGCTTGACTTAGCTTGAAGCAAGGAAACTTGCTTGCAGCTAACTGACTCAAATGCCACCATTAAGGCCAACTTGCTGACCTGATCAAGGTCAACAAGATCTTTGAAGTGCAGGTTGATTCACTCAAACTAAGTGAACCTTCCTCCTCTTCGAGTTCACCTTCTCAACTAACTAAAACTGATTTTGCTCATGCTTGCACATGTAAGAAAAGTGACACCAGTTTGAAGGATAAGCCAACTTCTACAAAAGAAAAACATCCTGCCCAAAGTGGCATATTTGACAAGGAGAAGATCAAATATGCACGTAGTGCATACTTGGTCAAAAGACCTCCAAATGTCAAATATGGCGTTGGAATTCTTATGGTGAAAAGCAACATGTTGGAATCCATAAGAATAACAAGGAGAGGATTACCTTTGTGAAAGGAAGGCCCTCTCAAACTGGAAAGTCACAGATTAAGACTGTAACTGCACAGGAACGCCGGACTAGTCCGATCGGTGTCCGGACGAGTCCGATCCTCCGGACAAGTCCGGGCCCCCAGACTAATCCTATACATAAACAACAACTGCTATTATTTAAAACTTTTGATGCCTCTTATGTGTTAATGAGAAATAACTTTGGCAAGGTTTATGCTCATTATGTTGGGCCACGCCATGGGAACACCAAGTCTCATGTGTGGGTGCCCAAATGTATTGTAACTAACCTCCAAGGACCCAAGCAAGCCTGGGTACCTAAAACCAAGGCATGATTTGTTTTTGTAGGCATATTCCTCCGGTGGATCTAAATAGGTGCTAGACAGTGGCTGCACCAATCATATGACCGGGGAAAGAAGAATGTTCGTGGAATATGAAGAGAATGAGGACCCAAACGAGGGCATATACTTTGGAGATAATAGTCAAGGAAGGGTGCTCGGTACCGGTAAAATTGCAATATCCTCTAAACACACACTTTCTCATGTTTTACATGTTGAATCTCTAGATTATAACCTACAGTCCATATCTCAATTATGCGACAAAGGTTATAATTGCTTGTTAACTAATGAGAGTGTGACCATTTCTAGGAGGAGTGATGGTTCTGTTGCATTCAAGGGTATGTTAAAGGGAAAGCTCCATCTTGTTGACTTCAACAAGGATAAAGCTGAACTTGACACATGCTTTATTGCAAAGACCAACATGGGTTGGCTGTGGCATAGATGGCTAGCGCATGTTGGTATGAGGAACCTTCAAAAACTCCTCAAAGGCGATCACATCCGAGGTTTAAAGGATGTTGTATTTGAGAAAGACAAGCCATGTAGCGCGTGCCAAGCCGGGAAGCAAGTTGGAGCATCTCACCCCGCCAAAAACGTCATCACTACCACAAGACCACTCGAGCTTCTACACATGGACTTGTTTGGTCATATAGCCTACATAAGCATCAGCGATAACAAATATGGTTTAGTTGTCTTTGATGATTTTTCTTGCTTCACTTTGGTTTTCTTTTTGCATGATAAGTCAGAGACACAAGGAACACTCAAGAAGTTCTTCAAGCGAGCTCAAAACGAATTCTCATTGACAATCAAGAATATTCGAAGCGACAACGGCACGGAGTTCAAGAACATGCAAGTGGAGGAGTACCTTGATGACGAAGGCATAAAGCACGAATTTTCAGCGCCATACTCCCCACAGCAAAACGGAGTTGCCGAAAGAAAGAATCAAACACTCATAGAGATGGCAATAACAATGCTCGATGAGTACAAGACATCGGATCGATTTTGGGCGGAAGCGATTAACACCGCTTGCCACGCCGTAAATCGACTCTATCTTCATCGACTACTCAAGAAGACATCATATGAGCTACTCACCGGTAACAAACCAAATATTTCATATTTTCGTGTTTTCGGTTCTCCGTGTCATATCTTGAACAAGAAGCCTAAGACTTCAAAGTTTGCTTCGAAGTCCGATGAAGGTTTCTTGCTTGGTTATATTTCGAACACTTACGCCTATCGTATTTTCAACAAGACCTCCTGACTTGTTGAAGTAGCACGTGACATAGTGTTTGATGAGACTAATGGCTCCCAAAAGGAGCAAGTTGATCCATGTGAACTAGGTAAACAAGAAGCTCCTTGTCAAGCATTGAAGAGAATGGCTCTAGGTGAAATTTGACCACAAGAACCACCTCCACACGTACATGAGGAAGATGAACCACAAGAGGAGATCAACGATCAAGGGGGAGCTTCAACACAAGTTCAACCACAAGGATACGAAGACAATCAACAAGTCAAGGCAATGACTTAGGGGGAGAAACAGATGATCATGAAGATACAACTCCTCAAGTGCCACACCCAAGAGTACACCAATGCGTCCAAAGGGATCACCCAATCGACAACATCATCAGTGACATCCAAAAGGGAGTAACCACTAAATCTCGCATAGCTAACTTTTGTGAACACTACTCATTTGTATCCTTTTTGGAACCATGCAGGGTTGAAGATGCATTGAAAGATCCGGACTGGGTGGTGGCAATGCAAGAAGAATTGAACAACTTCAAGCAGAATGAAGTGTGGGAACTTGTGGCAAGACCCAATGCAAAAATTGTCGGCACCAAGTGGGTCTTCCGCAACAAACAAGATGAACACAAGGTGGTGACAAGGAACAAGGCACGACTTGTGGCCAAAGGGTATTCACAAGTCGAAGGTTTGGATTTCAATGAGATTTTTGCTACAGTAGCTAGGCTTGAATCTATCAGAATATTACTTGCATATGCTACTCACCATGGTTTCAAGCTGTATCAAATGGATGTGAAAAGTGCCTTCCTCAACGGACCAATCAAGGAAGAGGTGTACGTGCACTACAGGAAACGCGATCATTTGTGACGGCCTTATTTATTTGCGACGGCCAACCGTCGCAAACAGCTTAAATTGCGACGGCCCGCCTCTGGCCGTCACAAATAATAGGGCCGTCACGAATAAGGCCTTATTTGCGACGGCTGTAGGTCTGGCCGTCGCAAATAAGAACTTATTTGCGACGGCCAACCCTAGAGCTGTCGTAATTAAAGGAACCGTCGTAAATAATGCCTTATTTGCGACAGCCAGTACAAGGCCGTCGCAAATAGGCTTTAATTGCGACGGCCCTAAGGTAAGGCCGTCGCAATTAAGGAATCCGTCGCAAACTAGGTCTAATATCGGGACCCTTCGGCCCGACTCTTCATTCACAATTCCATCCACCGCCGCCCCCGACCCCGTCGCGCCCCGACCGCGCCGCCCCCGCCGCGCCCGACCCCGCCGCCGGCCCGCCTCCGCGCGGCTCCGCCCCTGCGCCGCCGCCCCCGACCCCACCGCGCCCCGACCCCGCCGCCCCCGCCGCGCCCCCCGCCGCCCCCGACCCTGCCGCCGGCCCGCCTCCGCGCGGCTCCGCCCCTGCGCCGCCGCCCCCAACCCCGTAGCCCCTGTGCCGCCCCTGACCCCGCCGCCCCTGCGCCGCCGCTGCCGGCCCGCCCCCGGCCCCTGCACCGCCCCCGACCCCGCCGCCTCTGCGCCGCCGCTGCCGGCCCGCCCCCGCCGCCGGCTCGCCCCCGGCCCTGCCGCCCCTGCGCCACCGCCACCAGCAGGTAAGTCCCGGCCCCGCCCCTGTATTTTTGTAGAAATTCAGTCAAGTGATGTGTCATTTTTGAACATGGTGACCTCATGGAAGAAATCATAGTGGTTATGTTTAGGTTTATTGAAGTAAATTGCTCTCATTTGAATTATGGTTATGTTTAGGTTTATTGAATTGCTCTCACTCGAATTATGGTTATGTTTAGGTTTATTGAAGT
This sequence comes from Tuctoria greenei, assembly GCA_036927565.1. Lineage (NCBI taxonomy): Eukaryota > Viridiplantae > Streptophyta > Magnoliopsida > Poales > Poaceae > Tuctoria > Tuctoria greenei. Next base: position 145,441,653 of record JAYESD010000002.1, read on the forward strand.
AAATTGCTCTCATTTGAATTATGGTTATGTTTAGGTTTATTGAATTGCTCTCATTTGAATTATGGTTATGTTTAAGTTTATTGAATTGCTCTCATTTGAATTGAATTGCTCTCATTTGAATTGAATTGCTCTCATTTGAATTGCTCTCATTTGAATTGAATTGCTCTCATTTGAATTGAATTGCTTATGTTAGAATTGAGTTGATAAATTAATGAATTACAATGGATAATTGTTATGTTTAGGTTTATTTGAATTGCTTAGTTTTTTGAATTATGCTTAGGTTTATTTGAAGGGTCGTTGAATTGCTTAATTTTGATTGCTTGAGTGTTCAAGTACTATATATACATAAATGGGCTTTGGACCATCTTGACAAGGCCCGACAAGGCCCATTTAGTGGTAAGGTAAAGTATGCGTGTAGACGGGCACGAAGGCGAACGACGACGGTGAGGATGGCAAGCACCTGCGCGTGGATGGCATACTCCGACGAAGTGGTTTCATCTGTGATCTACGGTAGCTAACCCTAAAGCCGTCGTGGAATTGTCATCTGAGACCAACTTTCCTCTCACTCTTTCTCTAGTTCTTTCCTCTCTCTTAAATGACCTGAAAATGAAAATGAGCAACATAACCTATAGCAATGTATTACCCGTTTCGGATCGGCACGTCTCACATGCCATTGGCATGTGAGACGTGCAGGTTCGGAATTGTCCCTTTTTTGGACAGCCTCGGAGTGACCGAGGGGGCGTGGCTTGTGACGAGAGCGGGTCCGGATTTGGACGAGATTTCGGTGGTGTAACCCTGTTGTTCTCTGCTGCACAATTTTCGGGCGTGCAGTGGAGAAAAGCGGGGTTATGCTGCTGAAATTTCGTTCGAATCCGGATCACGCGTCTCGTCATGAGCACGCTCCGCTCGGTCACTCTTGGGTGGGTTTAGGATCTATCTGCCTAGGTTGTAGGGCCGTGACATAACACAACAATACATTAACGACAATTTCTTTCGCGTTAAACTGCAGAGTCAAACATGGGTGAAGACCGCAATTGGATGTATACTGGCTGGAAGAGCAGAACTGGTGGTCACTCCGATGAGTGGTTTATCAAGTTAGATCAATTTTTGGATCGAGCATTTTCGTTGTCAACGGAAGATATGGTGCGGTGCCCATGTACAAAATTCCGGAACACTAAGTTTTTGAGAAGATTGGAGCTTTCGTTTCACTTATGTCGAAACGGTTTCACTCCACATTATGAAGTGTGGACCTTTCACGGCGAGACTAATTCTCGAGTCATAGCCGAAGTGGATGAGGATGATGATATAACAGAGGTTGATAGGATGGATGAGATGCTAGAAGCTCTTGAAGCGGAGGATCCTCTTACAAATGAGGCAGACAAGTTCTTCGAGGAGCTGAAGAAATCACAGGAGCCGTTGCATGAACACACGGCTGTGACCGTACTTGCTTTCTTGACCAGATTTATGGCAATTAAGTCCAAGTACTTTTTTTCCATCAACTGCTACAATGATCTCATGAAATTGATCTGCGATATCCTTCCACAACCTCACAAAGCGCCACCAGATATGTATCAGTCAAAGATCAAGATATCTGGTCTCGGTATGAAGTATGAGAAAATTGATGTGTGCCCAGACAACTGCATGCTATTCTGGAAAGAGCACGCCAATGAGAAGATGTGCTTGAAATGTGGTAAATCGAGGTATGTCGAAGTTGTTAATGATGATGGCGATAATGTGATGACAGATGTCGCACATAAGCAGCTTCGTTACTTGCCTATGACACCTCGGTCGAAGCGGATGTTTCTTTCAAAAAGAACTGCAAGACACATGAGATGGCACAAAGAAGGTAAACGTGAGAACAAAGAATTCTTGACGCATCCGTCCGACGGTGATGCATGGAAGGCGCTAGACCGTTTCGATCCAGACTTTTCTCGTGATGCGAGGAATCTTCGCATCGGATTAGTGACAGACGGATTCTCACCGTTCAGTACGAAAGCTACGCCATACTCATGTTGGCCTGTCTTTGTCATTCTGTACAACCTGCCACCTGCTTTTTGAACGAAGAACGAGTTCATCTTTCTCAGCCTCATTGTACCTGGACCTGATCATCCCGGGTCACGTCTCAACGTGATGTTAAAACCACTGATCGAAGAATTGAAAGTCTTGTGGACAGGAGTCGAAGCGTACGACAGTTACAAGAAGCAGAAATTCAACCTTCGAGCTGCTTATTTGTGGTCCGTCCATGATTTGTCGGCATATGACATGTTTTATGGATGGAGCACTCACGGTCGTCTGATGTGTCCGATATGTGCTTCAGACACGGATTGTTTTCGACTAACTCATGGAGGCAAAATATCTTACTTCAATTGTCACAGACGTTGGCTGCCCTCGAATCATATATTTAGGCAGTAGAGGCATGTCTTTCGAAAGAACACTGTTGTCACAAAAGGACCACCAAAGCGTCTCAACGGGTCCGAAATTTCTGATATGTTGGACAAACTGGTGCCTGATGAAGGTCGTCCTGGATATTTCGTAGGTTATGGAGAGGAACACAATTGGACTCACATATGTGGACTTTGGGAGTTACCATATGTGAAGTCGTTGATTCTAATGCACAACATTGATGTCATGCATCAGGAGCGTAATATGAGCGAAAGTATCATAAGCACTTGCATGGATATGCCTGGCAAAACGAAAGACAATTATAAAGCTAGACTAGATTTGGCAGACATTTGTCACCGTCCAACTCTTGAAATCACTGAAAGTGGTGGAAAGCCACGTGCTTCTTTCTGTCTTCGATCGAAAGAAAAGAAAGAAGTTATGAAATGGATGAAAACTTTGAAATTCCCAGATGGTTACGCAGCTAGCCTGAAACGAGCCGTAAATGTTAACACAGGAAACCTCACTGGGTTGAAGAGTCGTGATTATCACATTATAATGGAAAGACTCCTACCTGTTATGTTTTGAGGCTATCTAGATGATGCGGTGTGGAAGGTTTTAGCCGAGCCCAGCTATTTCTATAGACAACTTTGTGCTAAAGAAAACAAGATCGGGATGATGGATAAGTTAGAGAAGGAGATACCCATACTTTTATGTAAGATGGAAAAAAATTTTCCACCAGGTTTCTTCAATCCAATGCAACATCTGCTTATCCATCTTCCATTCGAAGCTAAAGTTGGCGGCCCTGTGCAATATAGGTGGATGTATCACATTGAAAGAGCGCTACGATATTTGAAACCAATGGTTGGCAACAGGGCAAGGGTGGAAGGGTGCATCGCTGAAGCATATGCTCTTAAGGAAGTATGATACTTTTCAAGTGTCTACTTTGCAGAAGAAAACAATATCAATACTTCGGCGACGTAGTATAATGTGGACGAAACACCCCCTCTAAGCGACCTTTCCATTTTTCAAACGAGAGGCGCCACCGTTGGTAGCTTCACGACCTACGTGCTATCCGAACAGGAAAGCACTGTTGCTTTACTCTACATGTACGCAAATATAGAAGGCATGCAAGAATACTTCGAGTAAGTGTTTCTCCTACGTTTATTCTAATCGACATATTTTTCTACACATGTACTCTAAAAGATGTTTTTTCATGTTCAGCGAGTTCCACAGACAATATTGGCCACATAGGCATCAACCTACGGCCAAACAAGTAGAAGCGATGCGAAAGGAAGGAATAAATGGGGGGCAGAGTTTTCTATCTTGGTTTCGAGAATATGTAATATTCTCTCGTCTTCTATGTATTATAAATTACTATTATTAAAGTAGTATTATGTAATATTCTCTAGTCTTTTATAACAGTGTCGGACTCACAATGTCCATGAAGATTCGCGGCAGCTATCTTATGGATTGGTGAATGTTAGAAGCTATGGTCGATATGACGTAATTGGCTTCCGATTCTGTACAACTCATTTTGAAGCTCATCGTCCTCTCGCGGCAACATCAAATTCCGGTGTTGTGACGAGAGCAATGGACACTCAAGGGAATTTAACCGATTATTATGGTATCATTAACAAAATCCTTGAATTTACTTTTACCAGAAATAAGACCCTTCGAGTTGTCTTCTTTGACTGTGACTGGTTTGATCGTACTCATGGAACTCGAGAAAACCAATTTGGAATGGTGGAAGTGAAACATAAGGACCGACTATGAGGTTACGATACATTTGTTCTTGCGCATCAAGTTGAACAAGTGTATTATCTACCTTATCCATGCACGAAGCTCAGTGCTTGGTGGGTGGTATATAAGGTGAATCCTCGTGAGCGGCTATATACTCCTGGGGATGATGGTTACCATGATAGCGAAGACGTTGAAGAAGTGTACCAAGAAGAAGAGTTGCCAGACACTTTTATTGTCGAGCTTGGTGCAGGACTCGATCAATTAGTTGGAGATGTTGAAGACGTTGAAGATGTAGAGGCAGATGATACGCGAAAATGAAAATTAGAACAGGCCACGATGGAAGATCGTTGAGCTGGTTTGAGGAGTAGGGCCCAAACACATGACAATGATGTTGATGAATTTTGAAAGTGACTACAAGTAATGTTTTCTTGAAGATAGTAACATGAATTTTGTATATTTTATTTGCATATTTACTAATTATCTAATTACAACAGGATGGCGTCAAAGAAGGGTATGAAGGTGCCGCCGACGAGGGGGTTCTACTCCTCTAGACCTGAGGACGCTTTCGTTGGTGCCTCGTCGACTGGCAGCATACACTCTCAGCTGCTGGGGCACGTTTAGACCAGCTCTAGAGCTTCGTCACAGGTAAATGTCACTCGTTTTAGAAAAATTCTTTAAATTCAAATTCACATTAAATTTACTTATGAATCATTTGAATGTTGTAGTCCTCACCGACTGACTCAGAGGCTGCGGCGCCTTCGGTGAGCCAGCCCTCGGCGAGGCAGCCCTCGGCCTGCCAGCCCTCGGCGAGGCAGCCCTCGGCCAGCCAGCCCTCGGCCAGCCAGCCCCCGGCTGGCGATGAGTTTGTTCCTGAGGCCTTTGACTCGGCTGGTGAGGAGCCGTCTGGGTCACCTGACGTGGCGCCCCAGCAGACTCGGAGGACGAGGAGGACTCACTTTGTTAGTCCTCCCGCGGTCCCTTCGCAGAGTTCACAGAGGATCGTGATTCGTCCAGTCGGAGACAGGTAATAAAAATTATCGTGTTCAATTTTAGTTTCTTTTGTTTACTTAAGTAATGAATGAATAAATATCTTACAGGGCTTGGGATGACACGTCTTTCAACGGTGAGAAACACCACACACCGGTGAATGGTGTCCTCGGGTCCATAGTGCGTTTGCACTATCCCGGGGTCATCGATGGGGTGCCCGCTCTTTTGTGGGAGGACTACGCACGCGTCCATCACCAGGAGCACGGCAACCTTCAGGAGGCCGTATGGGCCGATTTTATGGTAAGTATGTTAAAAAAGTTTCTAAGTTACAACTCTTAAACTCTTTTAGTGAACATCTCTTCAATATATTCTTTATCGCAGGCAAGATATACTTTAGAGGACCCGAACGACCGTCGCCTGTTTGAGGATGCGAGGCGAGTGTTTCACTTCAATGCTGCCAAGGCGCTTCGACAAGCTTTGTCGAACGCCCGTGTTCAAATTATTAATGAGCACTTGAAGGCGAACCAACGGCACGTGTTACACTTCCGGCAAGAGAGCGAGAGGCACCTGACGGAGGAGGAGTACGCGCAGGTACGTGGAGTGTAGTAAGTATTTTTTTCTTATAATTGCCTCGATGGTATTTTTAACGACTTCCAACTATGTGCAGGGCCACGTGAGCTGGTTGCAGGGTCGGACCGATGCATTTTAGGCCCTTTGTCGCTACTGGGCTAGCAACGAGTTTAAAGCTAAGTCTGAGAAGGCTCGAGACTGCAGAGGGGTGGAGGGGAAGAGCAGGCACGGGTAAGATAACCACTTGCGTTTAGCTAAACGCCTGGTAAGTGTGTGTAACTTATGTTTATATATTAATAATATATTATTCGTACTAACACGTATTGACAGGAGCGCGAGACGGGGGTGCCGCCCACCCCTGCCGAGGTCTGGAAGAGAGGTCACAGGGACCCTTCTCAGCCGACGGGGTGCAGTCAGGCTGCAGCCGAGCGGTTGGTTAGTTTAGAAATCATTCATATTAAATATAACTATATAAATTGTTGAACTTACACGATCTTCTTGTTTTGCAGGCTAAGTACGCGGAGGAGGCTAGGAAGATACACGGCGAGGATTTCGATTGGGAACATCAACCGGTCGATCCTCAAGCCGCGTATGCAACCGGTGGTGGAAAAGCACACGGAAGGTGAGTTTACAAGTCATTTTATCGTTTTCAATTCAAAGTATTCAAGATATTTCAATTTCATATTACTGACTCTCTTTTTTATAGGCTAGCCATATTCGACGGAGTTGACGGCTCGAGGGCGGGGAGACCTGCGAGAGGCAGCTCCACGCAGGCTTCAGGCACGGGAGGTCGCCGCGTATCGCAGAGGGACATTGAGATGTAGTCCCTTCGAGAAACTGTAGAAGAAAACAAAAGGCGACATGAGGAGGAAAGGAGGGAGGCGGAACGCCAAAGGATCGCGATGGAGGCCACGATCCAAACCCAGGCAACAGCGTTGGCGCAGATGCGGGAAGCAATGGAGGTAACAAAATAAAAACTAAAATTCTCATTAATTCAGCGTAAATGACTTACTAATAGGTAGCATTTAATGTTCGCAATGACAGGCCATCGCTCGGGCGCAAGGTCTGGGAATCCAGCTACCGGAACTACCACCGGTCCTTCCAGGCGATCCTTCTTTAGCGGGTCAGGTAAGTTTCTATGTAATCCTTCTTCTCCAGCGTAATAAGATTGAGATAGATGAAAGAGAGAGATAGTTAGATAGAAGAAAATGATTGAGATAGAAGAATGATAGAGATAGAAGAAAGAGAGACAGAAGAAAGAGTGAAAGACAGATAGAGTAGGATAGGAATGAAGAGAGAGAGTAAGATCTAGATGGAGATAGAGAGAGGGGAAGATAGAGGGAGGGAGATGTAGATGGAGATAGAGGGAGGAAGATAGAGGGAAAAGGATAGCAATAGAGAGATAGAGTGAGAGAGAAAGATTGAGTGAGAGACAAAGAGAGAAATGAAAAGAGAGAGGAAGAGAGGGGATCTAGATGAAGATAGAGGGAGAGGAAGGGAGAGAGATAGATGTTGATGTATATATATTCTAACTCTAAGTTTCATTAATTGCAGGGATCCGTGACGGCTGCACAAACGCCGTCGCCGTCGCTACCGCCGCCTGGAATGAGGCGCGATGACGACTTCGACTTCGGAGGTGGCTCCGGAGGTGGCTACGGAGGTCAGATGGGCGAGTGAGCCCTTTTGTTTGCTTTGTTGATGACGATGTGAGATATATTGGAATTTATTAGTTTGTGATTGTGATGATGTTTCCTCTGTGATGATGATCTTTGCTATGTGTATATAATGTGTGTATTGAATCTGTTCTGTGATTCTGGCCATCGAGCCGGGTAGTTTTTTCTGTTTTTTAAAAAAATAAAAAACCTTATTTGCGACGGCTTTTTATACAGTACCGTCGCAAATAAGGGACCAGGCCGTCGCAATTAGGCCACTGCTATTTGCGATGGCCTGGCCATCACAAATAAGGTTTAATTGAGATGGCATGCCGTCGCAAATAGCTCTGTGGGCCCCGGAGGAGGACCCGTGGGCCCAGCCCACTGGACTTACTTGCGAACGGCTAGGCCGTCGCAAATAGAGGCACTTAATTGCGACAGCCTGGCCGTCGCAAATAAGCTTTAATTGCGACGGCGGCACCGTCGCAAATAAGGTTGCGGGGCCCACCGGCCCGCGGCAATAACTTGCGACGGCCCTCCTAGCCTTCGCAATTAAAGCTTATTTGCGACGGTGGCCGTCGCAAATAAGCTTAATTGTGACGATTTATTTGCGATGGCTAAAAACCGTCGCAAATAAAGAATGCCGTCGCAAATCGCTTATTTGCGACGGCATTTGGCTTATTTGCGACGGCCACGGCCGTCGCAAATCATCAGGATTCCTGTAGTGGTGGAGCAACCACCCGGGTTTGAAGACGAAGAGTTCCCCGACCACGTGTTTAAATTGCGTAAGGCTCTCTACGGCCTCAAACAAGCTCCTAGAGCTTGGTATGAGTGTCCTAGAGATTTATTAATTGAAAATGGCTTTGAGATTTGCAAAGTATATTATACACCGTTTACCAAGAATTTTGATGATGATCTTTTTATTTGTCAAATTTATGTTGACGATATAATCTTTGGGTCAACTAACCAATCTTTTTGTGAAGAATTTAGTAAAATCATGACAGACCGGTTTGAAATGTCAATGATGGGAGAGTTAAAGTACTTCTTGGGATTCCAAGTACGGCAACAGAAGGAAGGGACGTTCCTAAGCCAAAACAAGTACACGCAGGACATACTCAAGAAGTTTGGCATGGACAAGGCGAAGCCCATAAAAACCCCCATGGAAACGAATGGCTACCTAGACCTCAATGAAGATGGACCTAGCGTCGACCAAAAGGTATATCGCTCCATGATTGGATCTCTACTCTATTTATGTGCATCTAGGCCAGATATTATGTTGAGTGTATGTTTGTGTGCAATATTTCAAGCCAATCCTAAGGAATGTCACTTGACAGCCGTAAAAAGGATCTTAAGATATTTAGTTCATACACCCAACCTTGGCCTTTGGTACCCAAAAGGCTCAAAATTCAATCTCATTAGTTACTCCGATGCAGATTATGCCGGGTGCAAAGTAGATAGAAAAAGCACTTCTAGTACATGCCAATTCCTAGGGAGATCCTTAGTTTCTTGGTCCTCCAAGAAACAAAATTCCATTGCCTTATCCACAGCCGATGCGGAGTATGTTACAGCTGGGAGTTGTTGTGCTCAACTCCTTTGGATGCGACAAACTCTAAGGGACTATGGTTACAATATGAACCATATTCCACTCCTTTGTGACAATGAGAGTGCCATTAAAATTGCCCACAACCCAGTTGAGCACTCCAGAACTAAACACATAGATAAGACACATTTTGAGAGATAATGCCATGAAAGGAGACATAGCCATTTCACATGTCAACACTCAAAAGCAATTGGCTGACATATTCACCAAGTCACTTGATGAAAAACTTTTTTGTGAACTCCGAAACGAACTAAATATCATTGATGCTCGGCGTGTGGCTTGAAATGTTGCATACCTGTATGAATTCTTCAAATATGTTGATTGGATTGTGAAAATCATCTCTCTCATTTATCTCCGAAAAACTATGTCAATTACTAGATCTTGGTGAATTATGATCATTGCCTGATTGTTGTATGCTTACTTATCATATTCATCAAGATTATTTGATGTGTTTTGCCTCTCTTTTCTCTAAATACGTACCTTCAAATATATATCAATGGGCTAAAAATACTTGCCTGGTGACCACGGACTAGTCCGTGGTTGCCCAGACTAGTCCACCCATGCAGACTAGTCTGTAGAGTGCCGGTTAGGCCGGACTAGTCCGGTAGACAACGGACTAGTCCGATATAGCCCCTAGAAAAGTTCGGACTGGTCCAGTCATCTCCGGACTTGTCCGATTTTTTTGTCCATAACTCTAGCCGCCGCTAAACCCTAATTTTCCTCACCTCCACTCTTGCCTCACGCGCTCTCTCTCTTCGTGCTCGAGCTCCCAAGGCGATTCCTTGCTCCCTCCATCAAAAAGCTTCGCATTTGGGCGGAAATCAAGCTTGTCCACTTGAGGATTGAAGCTAGCGGACTTGTCTGGCCTTCAACACCCCCATCTCCAAGCTTCAAGCAATTTTTCCGGTAATTTTTGCTCAAACCCTAGAAATTCCAAATTTCTTCATTGTTGATCAAATAGCCTAGCATTCATTGCTATATACATGCTCTCTTGATGCATTACGTGTATGCTAAGGTAGTTGTGCATTAGGATTCACCATTTGTCCAGTCTCTTAGGTTTTTGAGGATGAACACCGGACTAGTCCGGTCCATGCACGGTCAGGTCCGGTCCCCCGGACTAGTCCGTGCCTGTGCACCGGACAAGTTAGATGTTTCTGAACTCAAAACCTAATTCTTCAAATCCTTAATGCAATTCCTTGCTACCCTTTCACACCTATGCCTTGTTTCATTCATTGTCATTCATACCACTCATTCTCAGGTCATGTCGAGCTCCGGCAATGATGTCTCTGATTTTGAGGCCGAGATGGACCATCAGGTGGCACCTCAGACCTCGACGGGTCTTGGCAAGAAGCGCCAAGAAAGATCGTCCGAGCCAGCTAAGTCTCCTCCACAGGCTCGGAGGAAGGTGTTGGCTAAGAAGCCAGTCTCCAAGTTAGCTGCATCATCGAGTGGCCCTCGCCAAGCAAAGGGCAAGGGCAAAGGGATTGCTACGGGTCCGGTTGGCCCGTTGAAACTTCATGCTCCAAGGGAAGGGGTCCGGGACCCAAATGAAGAGAAGTTCAACAGGAAGGGCAGTGACTCGGCGGCCAAGTTCAGAAGCATAGATTGGTATGGCCGACCGAAGCAAGCAGCTGATGGAAGATTCTAGTGCAGCTTCCATGCTGATTTCTACGGATCGGTGTATCTCCCAATGAAGACACCAGTTGTGCGCAGTCACTGGATTGATTGGGCCCATTTTGAGAAGAAGGACTGCTCACCATTCACTGATGTAGTGAGAGCTATTGAGAAGCATAGACTGAGAGATCTGTTTGCTTTAAGAAATAATTGGAATGATGAAGTGATTGCGCAGTTCTTTGCGACCTGTCATTTCTCTAGTGAGGATGAGGAGAGTGTCACTTGGATGACCCATAGATCCAAGTACAGCATTACTCAAGAAGATTTTGCTAACCTGCTTCACCTTGGCACCACAAGATCTGATTGCTTGGTCATACACAACATTGGTGTCATTGACAAGGATAGAATGAAGTTCCTATATGATCCAAACTCAAAGTTCAACCCTCCTTCAACCAAAAACATGAGACCATTATTTGTGGTGTTGAACAGAGTGTTAAGGATGATGATTGCTCCTAAGGATGGAGATCCTGGGAGTGTGCAAGGTTACCTCCGGACTCTGATGAGGGTCATAAGCAAGGATCGCCCATTTGATGTGGCGGAATACATTTGGAATGATATGGTGAACATATCCTGCACTCCCAACAGATCTTGCGGATATGCTCCTTACCTAATGTTTGTGATTGAGAAAGTCACTGGCATTGAGTTTGTTAAAGATGTGGAGCATCTCCCGTTGAGGCCTCAAATGCCTCAAAAGCCGAGTGTGCAGGCTGCTCCCTCTCTGGCCTCCTGTCCTGAGGCACCGACAGGATCAAGAGAAGATGCTAGGGCTGCCCCTGCTTCTTGTGCATCCCCTCAAAAAGGTTCAGCCAATGGAATTCTCAAGTACTTGGCAGCAATCTTTGCCTCTTGCAAGAAGGCCAAAGTGAAGGCCCATAAGCTCAACAAGAAAAGAAAGGAGGACATGAAGTATATCAAGGCAAATGTGAAGCAAATTTGCCAGAAGCTGGAGATTGAGCCAATTGGGTCTCCAACAATCTCGGAAGACTCTGACTCTGATTTCACCGAGCTCGGGCCCTTGACCCCCCCCTGAGGTTGCCTACTTTGGCGGTTGGGACTCGAGTACCTCCGCACCTCCTCCTCCTCCTCCTCATCAAGCTGAAGATGAAGATGACGAAGACGATGATGAGAGGACCGACAGCGAAGTGTGAAGACCTTAGGACCCTCCTCTCCTTCTTTTTGGTGTCTTGATGCCAAAGGGGGAGATATTGAGGGGGAGTCTTAGTCTTAGCTGCAGTTTGCGAGGAGAGAGCTCTATGCTTTGTATTTTTTAACTCTTTTGTGGCTTGTAATGTTTTAACAATGATCTTATGTTAATTATGGTTCTATGATGCAATGATTTGATCCTTTGAGTAGTATTTATGAAAACTGTGATTTTGCTCTAGAATGACATATATGCTTGCTATTGGGTAATAAATGTCAATTATGTCATTCTCAATGTTTCAATGCACTTAGTTATGCATCCCACCATAAAGAATGCACATATGGACTATGCTTTCTCTACTTGATGTATTTTGGACTCATATTATGAAAATCTCATTTTTTATCATATTTTGTGAAATCTCAATTGGTTGTCATCAATCACCAAAAAGGGGGAGATCGAAAGTGCATCTAGGACTCCCTTGTGGGTTTTGGATGATTTATGACAAGCAATTGGGATCCTAACCTCTTTGTTGAGATGAGTGCAGGATTTTAATAGGAAAATGAGCAAAGTGCCAAAAAGAAAGAAGAATGAGGAGCAAAGGGGAAATGAGCTCAAGGATGAAGAATAGTAGATCATTATGTATGGAGTGTGATAAGAAAAAACATCCCAAGAGCTCAGTAATAATTAAACACACACATTGCACAAAGTTACACAGGACCGAACTAGTCCGATTGACAACGAACTAGTACGATATCCTTTCTGCACAAAATCGGACAAGTCCGATATCCATCGGACTAGTCCGATATCCTTTCTAACTAGAATCAGACTAGTCCTCTCCAGTGCGGACTAGTCCTCAAAACACTTCACAAGTCACACAAAATCGGAAAAGTCCGATCACAACCAGACTAGTCCGATATTCTTTTTGATCCAAATCGGACAACTCCGATGTTTGCACGGACTAGTCCGAAATACCCTCTGATCTGAATCAGACAAGTTCTCCTAGTGCGGACTTGTCATCCTATACACTTAGGGTTTCACATGTCCGGACAAGTCCGATGACTATCGGGCTAGTCCGAAGATTTCCAGTAGCGAAATCGGACAAGTTCGCTCCTAGCCGGACTAGTCTGATATTTCGGGACACTTAGGGTTTGCTACACACAGCACACCGGACTAGTCCGGTGACCACCACGGACTAGTCCGATCTTTCTGAACCCTAACGGTCACTTTTAGAAACCCATATAAATAGAGTTGTACGACCATATTTTACTCTCTCTGGAACCCTAGCGCCGTCACACCTCCCAAGAGACTCAAAAACCACATCTCTCCACGAAATTAAGTGCAACAAAGATCAATCCTTTGAGGATTCACTCTAGTTCATTGGAGAGACACATTCAACACCACATTGAGCTCTTGGTTTGATTCTCTAACACACTCCTGCGTTTTAATTGTCATCTTTTGAGTGTGTTCTTGGTGGTATTTTGTGTTGTAATCCAAGGGAGCTCTCAACGTGTGAGAAAGCCCCTTGAATTCGGTTATTCACCCCTTTGAGATAAGTGGAAGAGGATTGGCCTTCATGGCGATCCGACGAGGATAGGGTTGGAGAAGACCCGGTCCTTTTGTCCGCTCCTCAACGTGGATTTAGTTGCCTCTGTCGGAACCGAACCACGGGATAAATCTTTTGTGTTCTTTTTGTGTTCATTGTCCTTACTTCATATCAATCTAGGGTTACAAATTGATCTTGATTACTTTACGTTGAAATATCAAGTATAAGTTTGATTCGTGATATAACATGATTCATAAACTTGTGACACTTTATTTAATCGTATACTTCCGCTGCATATATTGATGAACAAAGTTAATCGATCAAACCTAATCAATCTAGTCCGTATACACCGGACTAGTCCGCACTTTACCGGACTAGTCCAATTTCTCTGATTTTGAATTGGTTGTTAAGTGTTGCAGGATCCGACAATATTCAAAAAGACCTATTCATCCCCCTCTAGGCCGCATTCGGCAACAGAGAACACAAGCAAGAACAAGGTAGAAGCAATCTAAATTGCTAAGTTGGGGTCTCACAAACCAAAGAACGACGATATTATTGATCTAAGCAAAACCCATGACGGCTACTATGGAGTATATATAGGTGGGAGAACGTCCAAAGGGGTCTTGGGGTCGTGACCTAACCCTAAGATACAAAAATAATGGACTTAGACTTGATACAAGGCCCAAAGGCCCAATACGGTGGTGCAGCACCCTGATAGATTCTGAACTCGATTTTGTTTCAACGATTCCCGTCGACTCTGAAGGAATTTTGAGATGAGACCAGCGCCATTGGAAATTTATCCTCTCCCCTTTACGTGCATATGTAGAACGTCTAAAACGGAGTTAGTATGCGTCCTGGGCGTCTGTTTTAGTGCGTACTGCTCCTGGACTCTGAGTTGGACACAATTTTGAGTTGGGGTCGGTTTCCATCCTCTTTGAACATATCCTCCGGTCCTCCATGCCCCTAAATCTTCCTCCAATTACTCCTTTAACTTCTACATGGATCCTAATCAAAATTAAATCATTAGGTAGCAATCTATTCTCACAAATATATAAGGAAACATATAAGAACGAGGTCACCTCTTAAATTAATTAGTGTGTGTGAATTCTATTGATTGCATCTTGTATGTTGAATGGAGTGTCGTGTATATGAATAGGAGTGATGTCCTCATCATGGTCTGTTCCTCTTGTTTTCTATTGAATAAAGATTGTAGTTTAAAGGAACTTTTGTGCCTTGTTCGTCCAACTTGTTCCAGACAATTTTTTCTCATCGAGTTTTCTGCATAGCACTACCTTTCTTCGGTGGTTTTATCATAACCCGAGTTTTATAGATCCAATTGACGTGATTCTTTTTTGTTTGTCTTCAAAACTTGATTATATATCATATGTCAAATTTTCACAGTCATTGGATTTACTGTTTTCGATCTACAGGAGTTTCTTTCCAATATTGCAGATCTGTTTTTTACTCGGTAGAACAGATTGACCTTTGTTCGATCTTTTGATCGTAACTTGAGTTTCTCTCAACGGATTTGAGTGATTCTTGTTGTGTCTTCTTCGTGACTTGATTCTCTCTGATATCTATCACCTTTGTCATAGTGAAACAGGTTTATATTAGTCTCACACATGATTTCTTTAACAGATCGTTTTTTTGTTGAGGGGTTTTCATTGCTTCCGCTGAAAAAGTTTAAAATCTACCATCCACCCCCTCTGGTAGCTTTTCATGTGCTCTTCGATCCTACAATTGGTATCAGAGTGACGGTGCTCTAATATTTGTGATTTTCACGTGTTTTGGCTAATCATCATGGAGAAATACTCCGCAAAACCTTGTGTCTTTAGTGGTATAGATTTTCAGGTTTGGAAGGCACGTATGGAAGCCTTCATCCAGGCTCAAGGCTTTGCAATATGGGATAAGGTGTACAAGCCTTACGAAGTGCCGTCAAACGATCAAGTTACAGCCACAAATCTGAGACATGTCGACAAACAAAAACAAGGCTTGAAACTTGATCATGCAGGGATTAACTCAAAGCGACTTCGACCGTGTTGCACACCTACGTTCCACATACGATGTGTGGAAAGCACTTTGTGACTACCACGAAGGATCTAACACGATCAAGGAGGTAAAACAAGATATGTTCAAAAAGTAATACATGTGTTTTGAGATGCAACCCAGTGAGTCCATTGATGACATCTTGCTTTAATAAAATTCTCAGCAACTTGCGTAGCGTCAATGTTAATTTTTCAGATGCTGAAAATGATAGGATATTACTAAGTGCATTAGACATGTCAATTTGGGAGATGAATGTCACATCCATTCGTGAATTAACTGTCATGAGTACACTTACATTAGATGTTCTTTATTCTAAATTGAAAACTCATGAAATTGACATAATTTCACGTAAGAACCCCAACAAGTCTCTTGCATTTGTTTCTCAACATGATATGACTAGCTCCGGCCAATATTCATCTTGTGGTACACCTGCTTTGTTGTCCTCTCTAACCCTTGAACAAATTGAGGAGTTTTCAGAAGAGGCGCTAGTACTTCTCTCTACTAGTTCTCGAAAGAATCGCAAAATATGAGAACTAGAGGAAGAGGAAGCTCCGGACCTCAACGATGTTCCGAATGTTGTAAGACAGGACATTTTCGTTCAGTTTGCCCTAACCTTTCAGGTCCTACTTCCCGAGATGAAAAGGAAATAAGGACGAAGCACTCCTCTGTAAAATATACGAGGAAAAAGAAGGGTTTTATAGGATATCAATTGGTGAGTAGTTTTTTCTCCGCACTTCAAGAACTTGGCTCAAGAGATGTGGACATTGGAAGTGATGAAGATGAAAATGATTTGGCAAACTTGTGCTTCATGGCTGGCAAGTCAAGATCAAGTATGGAGGAGGCTGAACACAACAGCGACAATGAAGAGGTATGTCCTACTTGCGAAGAACTGTGTGATGCTATTTCTCGTGCCACTGTTATAGTTAAGAAAAAGGACAAAAAGCTTAGGGACAATGCTGTTAAAATTGAGTCACTGGAATCTAAAATTAATCGTTTGGAATCCTTGATTCCTAGTGATGATTCTTATTTCTCATGTGATTTAATATATGAACATTTGTCCTCATTAAGAAGTGTGCACACCTCCACACTTATAAACTTGAGTTAGAAATTGAAAAGAACAAAGAGCTTGCTGCACTTAATGAAAAAAACATGAAAGATGCTGGCTATTCTACAATTGATTTGCATTGTTCTACTTGTGATGATCTTGATAAGAAACTACAAAAAGCTATGAATGAAATTTCTATATTCAACAATGCTTTACATGCTCATGAAGTTAAAAATTGTTCTAATTGCATATTAAAAGGAAAAATTTCATGTGAAAATTGCCTTAATCTGTCCAATAAACTTGATGACATGCATAAGTCATTAGATCGATTTGTAATGGGAATAAGAACTTAAACATGCTGTTGAATTCTTCGAAGACTTACAATGATAAAATTGGTTTAGGTTTTGATTCTCATGCTCATGCTAAGGCACATCCAACTAAAATTGTGAAGTCATTAGGAAGTAGTTTGATTCAAACAGTTTCTAAACAAAAAGAAGTGGTTTTCAAATCTGCAGGAGTGTTGTCTCATTCGATTTCAAATAAAAATGTTGCATGCTCATCTAGACATGAACACAATGTTAAATTTAATTGTACCTACTGTGGTAGAGATGGTCATGTCATAGATTTTTGTTATAGACTAGCTAAACAATAGAAAAAAGGAAAGAATGATTGCAGGATCTCATACTTTTCATGTAAAATTTGCTGCACTTGCTAAACCGAATGATAGGAACATGCAATCTGTTGTATTGTGTCGATAACATGCAAAGTTTGCTTCCAAACCTACTGTTTTTCGTGCTACACATGTAACATCTCGTAGGATAGTAGTTGGGTACAAAAATCCTCTAGCCTTGGCTCATAAACCTGCAGTTTTATCTCAGCTTTTGCACTGGATTCCTAAATGCCTTTTTACTAACCCCAATATTGAGTCTTCGACGTATTGTGCTTCTATGTAGGTTACACACTTGATGAAGGAGAACATTTGGATTGTGGATTCAGGTTGCTCACGCCACATGACCAGTAACAAAGAATGGTTCTCCTCCCTCTCGGTGGTGTCATGTGTTGAGAATGTTACTTTTGCCAATAATTCTTCAACTCCTATAACTGCTAATGGTTCAGTTAGAGTAAATGATCACTACACTTTGAAGGATGTGACACTTGTTAAAAATTTGAAATACAACTTGCTTTGTGTTTCACATCTGCTAGACGAAAATCTGGAAATTATTTTCACTAAAAATTGCTGCAAAGTTGTAAATTCAAGTAGTGAGCTTATTTTTAACATGTCAGGGTTTGGAAGAGTTTTTAAAGATGATTTTGATATTTCTTCCTCTATGGATAGGTGTCTAGTTGCTAATGATTCAAAAGACTTATATTTTTGGCATCGTAGACTTTGTCACGTAGGCTTTGATCATCTAACGCGTGTTAGTGCTCTTGATCGCATATGTGGGCTGCCTAAGCTTAAAGGGGATAGAGAAATTGTGTGCTCTTCTTATAGACATGCTAGGATGATCGCAGGTTCACATACTCCTCTCACAATGATCATGACAACTAAACCGGGTCAACTTTTGCACCTTGACACCGTAGGACCTTCACGTGTTCAATCCTTTGGAGGTAAATTATATGTTCTTGTGATTGTTGATGATTATTCTAGATACTCTTGGGTTTACTTTATGACATCTAAGAATGAAGCTTTTAGTCACTTTAGAACTTTATTTCTTAGATTATAAATTGATCACTCAGGATCTTTAAAAGCAATTAGAAGTGATAATGGAACCGAATTTAAAAATCAATCTTTTGATCACTTTGTGCTGAAAATAGATTAGATCATCAATTTTCTTCACCATGTGTACCTCAACGAAACGGTGTTGTAGAAAGAAAGAACAGAACCTTAGTTGAGATGGCTAGAACTATGCTTGATGAATATCAAACTCCTAGGAAATCTTGGGCTGATGCGATTGCAACCGCTTGTTATGTCTCAAATCATGTTTTCTTGCGCACTATGCTAGGTAAAACACCATATGAGCTCAGGTTTGGACATAGGCCTAGTGTTCGCATTTTCGGGTCTTTGGTTGCAAATTCTTTGTTAAGAAACATGGTAATCTTTATAAATTTGAACCTAGATCCATTGATGGCATGTTTCTTGGTTATCCATCTCATACTAGAGGCTATCGTGTGCTTTTAATTGACACTAACAAAATTGTGGAGACTTGTGAAGTGTATTTTGATGGAGTACTAGCTCAAACATTGGAGGTCCGGATCCATATCCGCAAGGGGAGAGCATTTTCATTGAAGATGAGGAAGAAGTGTTGCTGCTACCCAAAAATTCAGCAGCTAATGACATTGTTCCAGCTCCTGATTTTGATTCACAGCCTGCACCGACGACTACCATTGTTGGTCCAGATCCTCCTCAAGTCAGAAGCTCATTGATTTGTGATGAACATAAAGAAGAAGAAGCTTGTGAAGTGTCCACTCCCCTTTGAGTTCTAAAAAGTCATCCTCCACAACAAATTATTGGAAGCTTGCACGAACGAGTCACACGGTCCAGGTTTTGCGATCCAAACTCTCATGCTCATTCTACTTTTGTTGATTCTTTTGAACCCAAATATATATCACACGCACTCACTAATGAATCTTGGATTATTGCCATGCAAGAAGATTTAGAAAATTTTGAAATAAATAATGTTTGGAAACTTGTGCCTCCACCTCAAGGTCACACTTTAATTGGAACTAAATGGGTGTTTAAAAATAGAGAAAGTGAGGATAGGGTTGTGGTTAGGAATAAGGCCAGGTTGGTTGCTCAAGGTTTCAGTCAAGTTGAAGGTCTAGATTTTGATGAAACATTTGCTTCTGTTGCTAGATTAGAAGCATCAGAATTTTGTTAGCTTTTGCTGCATCTAAAGGTTTTAAGCTATATCAAATGGATGTTAAAAGTGCTATTTTTAATGGCTACATAGATGAGGAGGTTTATGTCAAACAACCACCGGGTTTTGAAAATCCAGATTTTCCTAATCATGTTACAAACCATCCAATGCCTTGTACGATCTCAAACAAGCCCCTAGAGCATGGTGTGATAGGTTAAAAACATTCTAACTTGAAAAGGGGTTTACCATGGGCAAGTTTGATAAAACTCTTTTTGTGCTTAAGCATGGCAATGACTCGTTATTCGTTCAAGTGTATGTGGATGATATTATCTTTGGTCATGCTTCTCAAGATCTTGTGTCCAAGTTTTCAGCTATGATGAGTTCATAATTTGAGATGAGTATGATGGGAGAACTCACATACTATTTGGGACTGCAAATCAAGCAAACCAAAGAGGGTGCCTTTGTGCATCAACCAAAGTATACAAAAGACCGCCTAATGCGCTTCAACATGGACAAAAGAAAGCCTCTTCGGACACCAACGGGAACAATATCAACACTTGAACTTGATGAAGATGGTGAACCTATGGATCAAAAAGAATATAGAAGCATGATCGGATCACTTTTGTATCTCACGGCATCAAGACCGGAAATAAAATTCAACGTATGTCTTTGTGCATGGTTTCAAGCCTCCCCACGTGCTTCACATCGTCAAGCCCTCAAAAGGATTCTCAGGTACTTACATGGAACTCAAGAATTTGACATTTTTCTTCCTTCTTCCTCAACCGTTACTTTGAAAGCTTTTTCCGATGCTTATTTCGGAGGTTGTAGGATTGATAGGAAAAGTACTTCGTGTGCTTGTCATTTTCTTGATAATTTACTTGTTGCTTGGTCCTATGGAAAACAAAGTTCAGTTGCACAATCCACAGACGAATCTGAATATGTAGCTGCTGCTAGCGCTTGTTCACATATTCTTTGGATTGTTCAAAAACATAAGGACTATGGGGTTGATCTAGATAGTGTTCCACTGTTTTGTGATAACACTAGTGCCATTTGCATTCCTAAAAACTCCGCGCAACATTCTAGAACTAAGCACATTAACATTAGGTATCATTTTCTCCGTGAAAACATTGTGCTTCACCATGTAGATACCGAACAACAATTGGCTGACATTTTTACAAAACCTTCGGATTTCACTCGTTTTTGTTTCATTCGTAGTGAAATAGGGGTTATGCATCCTCATGGCTTACATTGATTGGGAGTTTTGAAACTTGAGAAGTCTATGTGTGAATCTGAAATTAAAGTAATATGAGCATAGTATTTCATACATATATAACTTTGTGATTCCTTTTACATTCTGAAAGTTCTTACTACATTACTCGTGTTATACATTTTGTAGCTTTTGCCATGTCTAGTAATTGGAATAAGTACATACACTAAATCTGGTCATGGTCGAACTTTCTTGCTGTTTTGAACTTGTTGCATGCTCACAAGTGCTTTTAATCATAAAGAATTAATCAAGTAATCAACTCACATGTTGAGTTTTTATGAACAAATAAAAATTGAGAAAAGATCAAGAGAATATGCATGCATCAAACTTCTTCTTTTGAGATGGTTTATCATTGCACCTAGATATGAACTTGGAAGAAGTTGTGTATGACTAAAATCATGTCCATAAGCTTCTGATTGTCAAATGACATAGGCTTGGTTTGGTGGGTTAGAATAAGGCAGATGCACATATAATCTCTTGCAAATATCATATGTTAAAAATTTGTGCTTTAAAAGAAAAAAATTGCAGCAACAAGTGTCATGCTTTTAGGTCTTGAAAAAATTAAGTTTGTGACATCATGACATGCTTAAATTGAAATTACATTTGATCTCAAGCATGGCTTACACTACTTTATGTATCTCATTGTTGTGTTAGTGTAAGTTACTTGATAGTTTGCCTTAGATGAGCTTTGTTTTATATGTATTTCTTATAATATGCTCATAACAATTAAAATTTCTCTTTTGTACCTTGCTGAATACATTGTTAAAGGGGGAGAAATTGATCACACGTTGCACATATTCACAAGTTTTTTGGTATGATTGCACAATTATTCTCAGGGGGAGAAGTATGCAAGGGGGAGAAATATGTATAAAGGAGAGAAATTGTTTCTATTTCATTTTGTTTTCAAAAGGAGAGAAATTGTTTTCAAAACTTTTTATGTGGATAAGCCAAATGTTTGGATTTTAAATGGTGTTGCCAATGCATCCATCAACTGGGAGAATGTGAGACCTATGTGTGCTGAATACATTGACTTTGACGATAAAAGTTTTGAATACTCCCAAAACATCTTTTTTATTAAGCTCCGACTCAAGGTCTGGTTAGCTTTGGCAAGGTTCGGAGCTTGATTGCAATTGTTCTGCTTTTATATTGCAATATTTCAAACTTGCTTTACACTTATGGAAAGTTTTCTTAGTATTCTTTTACTAAGTTATTGGTGTGTTTTTGTGGTTAAGACTGATATCATTTTTCTATGGTTTACAACATGCTTATGTGAGGTGCTCATGTAAAATGTTGTAGTTTCGGAACTAACGAGAGTCAAATCGAGGACTTGTGCTCGAAAGTATTGGTGGTTTATTCATGTGCAGGTGTTGTTTGAGTTCAAGACATGGCTGGTGACGGGATCCATTGAACTAGTCTTAGGGAGGAGATGAGGTTCAATAGCCAAGTTCAGGGGGAATTGTGGTTGAGTTGATCGGGAGGTTGCGCAACATGTTTGAATCAAGAACAATGCATATGAAGGTATTGTGGACATCGTTGGAAGATGTTTTCTCGTATGCAAGGAGTGCATAGATGTGGATACATGGTTCCGAGGTGTGATGAAGAGATTTGGACATAAAAAATTTGTCGGAAAGGTCCAACCAACTAGGTTATGGACTCAGGCTGCGGCTGAGTCGGGTTTGACTCAAATATGGAAAGATTTTAGCTGGTTATGATAGAATTTTGTGTGGGTCATGAATTTGAGATGTTTTAGGAATGTGGGACACGTTCCTAAGGTGTTTGGAAGCCTTAAGATTGCTTCTATCTGCGTATAAAAGAGTCTTGAGCAGTTATGGAAAGTTTCAATTCATGAATTGAGTAGGACTAGAGTATTAGTTAAGTTTGGGTTGGCCTAAGGGCTGGTTATATAATCAAGACAGGCTAGTGCTCGTTGTGCACGACTTTTGGGAAGTTCCACTTGTGTTATATTGAATAAATATCATAGTTTAAAGGTACTTTTGTGACTTGTTTGTCCAACTTGTTCCAGAGAAGTTTTTCTCGTCGAGTTTTCTGCACAGCATAATCTTTCTTTGGTGGTTTTATTATAACTCGAGCTGTACATATCCAATTGACGTGATTCTTTTTATTTTGTCTTAACAACTTGATTATCTATCATATGTGAAAATTTTACGGTCATTGGATTTGCAGTTTTTGATCTACACGAGTTTCTTTGCAATATTGCAGATCTGTCTTTTACTCGGTAGAACAGATTGTCCTTTGTTCGATCTTTTGATCGTAACTTGAATTTCTCTCGACGGATTTGAGTGATTCTTATTTTTTCATCTTCGTGACTTGATTATCTCTGATATCTATTAATTTTGTCACGGTGAAACACATATAGATTAGTGTCACACACGATTTCTTTAATAGATCGTTTTTCTGACGAGGGATTTTCATTGCCTCCGCTGAAAAAATTTTAAATCTACCATTCAACCCGTTCTGGTAGCTTTTCACGTGCTCTATGATCCTACATGGAGCATCTCCCCAGTTCTTAGTCTAACCTCCATTAGGACTCATCTACCCTTTAGAATTGATTGTTTAGGTGTGTGTCACACTACCCATATATTATCAACTTACCCCTGTATTGATAATTGATTAGTATCCAGTAGATTGAACATAAGAGTAGTGTCTACTTTACTCCATTGTCTTCCTTTGAGATAAATATGATACCCTTTGGAATTATCTTGGGTGAAATGATGCATGACAGTTTTCACGTGCTTGGGAATTTGTATCTATGACGTAAGAAACATCAACAAGCATTTCTGGCGCCATTGTCGGGGAAGGCAAGGGAAGTTAAAGATAGCTAACACTTGTGATTAAGCTATAGGCACTAATAGTTATTAGATAGGATTACCCTTGTTTGTTTTCTCCTTTTGTGTGAAAATAGAGTAGTGTTGGCTAACCCATTTTATGGGATGGCCAATGAGGACGCAAGTGCTTCACTACAAGATGATTCATGGCGTACCTCAACAAATGTCTGCTAGGCAACACCATTGCCTTTTGCGGAAAGATTTCAGCTTCCAGTAGGAGCCAAAGTCCTCCAACCCCAAGCTTGGTTGAGGCTCCAAGAGTTCTTCTTGGTTTGCCCCCACCATAGGGTGGATAGTTGGCTCCTTACCCAACATTAATGTCATGGGTTGGTCCACCAATCCATGATCACCTTTGTGTTGGAGTTGAAGGAGTCATATTCTCATTCATCATGGATGAGAATATGGTCTCTACTCAAGGGGTGGATTGAAGAGTGCTCTAGTTCCTTTAGCTTGGCATGCACACCACTTAACAAGGTGGACATGCTATCGAAGGAACTACACCTCCCATTGAAGTATCATGAATATCAAGCCAATGGAGAAGTGTTTGGAATTATTCAAGTCATGGATATTCACATGATTTGTGAAAATACATGTCAACATGGGCCACTTGGGGAATCATTTTCTTAAAGACCCATGATTATTTCCCTTTCAAACACAACCCCAATGGCTATCACCTACATGGAGGTCAAGGATGGAATCAATATCACCCTTGTAATCATGGAGGCTATGAGGATCTCATGGGATTTTAGTTCAACTAGCCTACCTTGAAGTATATTGTCCATGGCCAATCAAGACAACATGAAGCTCTTGGCCAAGGACAAGAAACTTAAAGAGCATTCAAGATAGAAGATATCCCACAATCACTTGTTGGAATTCCTACCCTTCGACCAAGCGCATGCAACCCAAGGCAAGTGATATTGTGGATGATGTGTTTCTTGTTTCATTGTGGAGTCCAAATGTCATCATGCCCAAGAAAGCTTTTGATCCATAATCAAAGTATGGTTTCACCTTCAGGGATATCAAGATGGTCGAAGTGGCACCACAAAATGAAGGACAAGCCCCACCATGCTCATAAGATATTATTTTCAGGAGGGAGAAGTCGTCGCTACATCAACAAGTCCCCATCAAGACGAGGAGAGGCTAGGGCCACCATGTGGCCCACTTGTCCAACTAACATGCCATAGGAGACTTGGCATGTCAATTAAGAGAAATTGTCCACATCTTCCACTCCAGGATTGGACAATATGAAAGTGCATCTAAGCATCACGTGTGGGTTTTGGTTGATTTATGACAAACAAATGAGATAATAACCAAATTGTTGAGATGAGCGCATGTTTTAATGAAAACATGAAGAGAGAGCAAAAAGAAAGGAGAGTGAGAAATCAAGTTGGAAAGAGTTCAAGAGACAAATAGATTAATCTTTGTGTATGGAGTGTGTTGGAGAAACACACCCCAAGAGCTCAAGCTAATTTTAATCACTCTCACTGCACAAATTCATATAGGTCCGGACTAGTCCGATATACCCCGGACTAGTCTGATATCTCTCTGTTCAAAATCGAACAAGTCCTCCCAGTGTAGACCTGTCTGCACAGTCCAGGTTTACTCAGACCGGACTAGTCCGATACACCACGGACTAGTCCGATATCTTTCTGACTAAGAGCGGACTAGCCCTCCCCAATACGGACTAGTCCTCAACACTTCACAGCTTTGCACAAAATCATACAAGTCTGATATAAACACGGACTAGTCCGATATCCTTCTTACCCAAATCGGACAAGTCCGATATATGCCCGGATTAGTTCGAAAAACCTTCTGACTAAAATTGGACAAGTCCTCCAAGTTTGGACTTATCTCCAATTTACCGAGGGTTTCACCACTACTAGAATAGTCCGATATGTGCCGGACTAGTCCAAACATTTCTAGAGACAAAAACGGACTAGTCCGCCCCTGGCCAGACAAGTCCGATAATTCAGGGCACTTAGGGTTTTCCACACACCGCACACTGGACTAGTCCAAAGTCCACCACAGACTAGTCCAAACTTTGAAAACCCTAACGGTAACCCTTGGAAACCCTAGTATAAATAGAGGTGCACGACCCAACTATGATATCTCTCGACTCCCTGAGCCGTCACACCCTACAAGAGCCTAGAAAACACGTCTCTCCACACAATCCAATGTAAGAAAGATCAAATCCTTGAGAATTAACTTTAGATCAAAAGGGAGACACAACTCTTCACATTTTGAGCTCTTGGGTTTGATTCTCTCACACACTCTTGTTGTTTCATTGCAGATCTTACGAGTGTGTATTGGTGGTGTTTTGATTTGTAATCTTGGGGAGCCTTCAACTTGTGAGAAGGCCCCTTGAACACGTTTATTCTTATCCCTTTGTGATTAGTGGAAGAGAATCAGCCTCCGTGGTGATTCGATGAGGGTAGGTTTGGTGAAGACCCGGTCCTTTCGTGGGCTCCTCAACGTGGACATAGGTTGCCTTCGTGGGAATCGAACCACGAGATAAAATATCTTGTGTCTTCGCTTTGTGCTTATTGTTCATTGCATCTAGGGTTTAATTGATCTTAGTCAAATACGTCAAAACTTGAAACTAAGGTTACATTGTGCTATCCTCAATTTAATTGAAGCAACATACTCTAGTTACATCTTAATTACCGCTAAGTAGAGTACTTGGATTGAGATCATCAATCAAACTTGATTGATCTAGTCCACAAGCACCGGACTAGTCCGCACACTACGGTACTAGTCCGATTTATAGGTATTTGATCAAGTTATTGAGTGTTGCAGGTTTCGACTAAAATTCAAAAAGGCCTATTCATTCCCCCCTCTAGGACACATTCAATTGGTATCAAAGTAGGACTCTTCAAAACGAGACTAATCACTCGAAGAGAAATGTCGAACATGAAGGATGTGCACGAGAGCCTCAACTAAGAGAAGGTTGAAGATGAGAAGGCTCAGAAATTGGAGAAGCTCCTTGACGCCAACAGAACTTCGAGGATGATGATGAGGAGATGCTTGAAATCAAGGCGCTCCTAAGGAAGAAAGCTCTCTCCAAAGGCAAGTGAAGATCTAGGACGAGAAGAAGAAGAAGGGCAGTAGTCACACCGACTATTCCTGATATCCTTTTAATTATGATCGTTTAACTTCTAATAACAATCATTACCTGTCAATACCTCTAGGAAAAGCCCCACACTTTGACGGCAATGATTATTCTATGTGGAGGTAAAACAAGAAAATGCATATAATCTCGGTTAACCCAAGCTTGTGGCATATAGTTTGTACAGGTATAGATGCCTCGAACGACGATGAAGAGTTAACACCAAGCCAAGAGCAAGCATTCATCGAAATGCTCAAGCTGCAGCGGTGGTGACATCATCTTTGAGTCGAGACGAGTTCACCAAGGTGGATGGAATCGAACTTGCTAAGGAAATATGGGATACACTACAAACAGCACATGAAGGCGATCATCATGTGCGAGAAGCTAAGATTGAGATGATCGAAGGAGAATTGGGAAGATTCGCCATAATAGAAGATGAGTCACCACAAGACATGTATAACCGGTTGAAGACTCTCATTAACATGGTTCGAGCATATGGAAGCAAGAAGTGGAACGATCACGAGGTGGTGAAGCTCGTTCTTAGAGCCTTCATGCCTCGCAATGTCACCTAGTGCTCAATGATTAGAGAAAGCCCCGGGTACAATCAAATGACCCAGATGAATTGCTCGGGAAGATCATCAATTTCGAGATGATGGAGAATCAAGCAAAACATGTCAAGGAAATTATTGACCTCACCTCGGCAAAGAAGAAGGGGGTCGCCTTGAAATCCACTTGCAAACCCATGACTAAAGAAGCTCGAGAAGCCCAAGAAGAAGATGGCAGCAATGATGAGAGCAGCGACATAGATGAAGACATGATCCTCTTCATGAAGAAATTCAAAAGGATGATGAAAAGAAGACAACGGGGTAAACAAATGAAGGAAAATACAAAGATAAATCAAGAACCAAGTTGAGGCAGGCATGCTATAACTGTGGTGAATATGACCACTTTATAGTTGATTTCCCTTATAAAGAAAACAAGAAGAAGACCAAGGAAGCAAAGCCTCAACCTAAGAAGTTCTTCAAGGAGAAAAAGCAAGTTGGATAGGCGCACCTAGGAAAGAAGTGGGACTCAAATGATGAGTCCTTGTCCGAAGAGGAAGAGGAGATGGCTAGCATAGCCATCAAGAAGACAATGAAGAAATCCACTCTCTTCCCAACTATCGACGCAAGGAAGAACAACGACACCTCTCTCGTGGAAATGTAAGGCAAAATAAAGGTAACATCTAAATCTTCCTCCTCGCATTCTTACTCTAGCGATAGTGATGCAGATAGTGATAATGAAGATATGCTTATTGGCCTAGATAAGAAAACTGACGCAAAAATGAAATTCTTAATGGATAATCTTATTAATAAGGAGGAGCTTGTTGATTGCAAAGAAGATGTGATCATCCTTCAAAAGGAGGAGTATCTTAACATCAAAAAACACCTTGAACTCAAAAAGGAGCGAAGCAAGTCACTAGAGCTTGAATTAGCTTCAAGCAAGGAAGCTTGCTTGAAGTTAAGCGACTCAAATGTAATTATCAAGGATGAACTTGATAACTTGACCAAAGTTAACAAGATCCTTGAAGTATAAGTGGAGTCACTCAAGCGAAGTCACCCTTCATCCTCTTCAAGCTCACCTTCTCAACACCTAAAATCTGAAACTACTACTACTTGTACATGTACTAATGTTGAAACTAACTTGAAGGATAAGTCAAACTTGGCAAAGGACAAGCATCCTTCCCGTAGTGGCATATTTGACAAGGAGAAGATCAAGTATGCATGCGATGCATACTTGACCACAAGACCTCCTAATGTCAAATATGGCATTGGATATTCTTATGGTGAAAAGCAAAGTGCTAGAAGCCATAAGAATAACAATGAGCGCATTGCCTTTATCAAGGAAAACTCCCCTCAAGCTAGAAAAGCTAATAATGTTGACAAGTTCAAACATGCTAATTCATATGAGCAACAACATTTGTTTAGAACCTTTGATGCATCTTATGTTCTATGAAAAGCAACTTTGGTAAAGTGTATGCCAAATATGTTGGGCCACGCCATGGGAATACCTTGTGCCATGTGTGGGTGCCCAAATAACTTGTAACTAACCTCAAAGGACCCAAGCAATCTTGGGTACCTAAAACCAAGGCATAAGTTGTTTTTGCAGGCCTATTCCTTCAGTGGATCGAAATGGGTGCTAGATAGTGGATGCACAAACCACATGACAGGAGAAAGAAGGATGTTCGTTGAGTATGAAGTAAATGAAGACCCAAGTGAGGGCATCTATTTCGGAGACAATAGTCAAGGAAGGGTGCTCGGTACTGGTAAAATTGCAATATCATCTGAACACACGCTTTCTCATGTTTTGCATGTTGATCCCTTATATTATAACCTTCTGTCCATATCTCAATTATGTGACAAGGGTTATAATTGCTTTTCACTAATGAGAGTGTGACCGTCTCTAGAAGGAGTTATGTCTGGGTTGCATTCAAGGGTGTGTTAAAGGGAAAGCTTTACCTTGTTGATTTCAACAAAGATAAAGCCGAACTTGATACATGATTGATTGCAAAAACCAACATGGGTTGGATGTGGCATAGACGGCTAGCACATGTTGGTATGAGGAATCTTCAAAAACTCCTCAAGGGCGATCACATCTGAGGTTTGAAGGATGTTGTTTTGAGAAATACAGGCCTTGTAGCGCGTGCCAAGCCGGGAAGCAAGTAGGAGCACCTCATCCCGCGAAGAATGTCATGACAACGACAAGACCGCTCGAGCTACATCACATGGACCTATTTGGTCCAATTGCTTACATAAGCATCGACGGTAACAAATACGGCTTAGTAATTGTTGATGAATTTTGCGCCTCACGTGGGTTTCCTTTTTGCATGATAAGACAGAAACTCAAGGAACCCAAAAGAATTTTCTCAAGCATGCCCAAAATGAGTTCTCATTGAAGATCAAGAACATACAAAGTGACAATGGCATGGAGTTCAAGGATACCCATGTTGAGGAGTACCTAGATGAAGAAGGGATAAAACATGAATTCTTAGCAACGCATTCCCCTCAACAAAACAGAGAAGCGGGAGGAAGATTTGAACCATCATAGAGATGGCGAGGACAATGCTTGGTGAGTACAAGACTTCAGATAGATTTTGGGCGGAAGCGGTTAACACCGATTGTCACGCCATAAACCGACTCTATCTTCATCGACTTCTCAAGAAAACGTCATATGAGCTACTCACCGGTCACAAGCCGAATATTTCCTATTTTCGAGTTTTTGGTTCTAAATGTTATATTTTGAACAAGAAGCATAGGACTTAAAAGTTCGCTTCAATGTCTGATGAAGGTTTCTTGCTTAGCTATGATTCAAACTCTTACGCCTATTGTGTCTTCAACTAGGTCTCCGGACTTGTTGAAGTAGAACTGACGTAGAGTTCGATGAAACTAACGGCTCAGCAAGTTGATCAATGTGTGCTAGATAGAGAAGAATCTCCATGTCAAGCACTGAGAAGAATGGCGTTGGGCGATGTTCGACCACAAGCACCATCTCCAAATGAAAATGAAGAAGATGAACCACAAGCGGAGGTAATGGATCAAGGGGGAGCTTCTACACAAGATCAACCTCAAGAAGACAAAGATGATCAACACACCAATGAAGGCAACCATCCAAGGAGAGAAGAAGATGATCAAGAAGATATAAGACCAAAAGTGCCACACCCAAGAGTACATCAATGCGTCCAAAGAGATCACCCTGTCGACAACATAATCGGTGACATCCAAAAGGGAGTAACCACTAGATCTCGCATAGCTAAATTTTATGAGCATTACTCTTTTGTATCCTTTTTGGAACCGCGAAGGATTGAGGATGCATTGAAAGATCCGGATTGGGTGGTGGCAATGCAAGAAGAACTTAACAACTTCAAATGGAACGAGGTGTGGGAACTCGTCGAAAAACCCAAGTTCAACGTGTCAGCACCAAATGGGTCTTCCGCAACAAACAAGACGAACATGGGGTGGTGACAAGGAACAAGGTGCGAGTTGTGGCCAAAGGGTATTCACAAGTCGAAGGTTTGGATTTTGACAAAACCTTTGCTCTCATAGCTAGGCTTGAATCAATTATAATATTACTTCCATATGCTACTCACCATGATTTTAAGCTCTATCAAATGGATGTGAAAAGCGCCTTCCTCAATGGACCAATCAAGGAGGAGGTGTATGTGGAGTAACGCTTAAATTTGAAGATCAAGAGTTCCCCGACCACGTGTTCAAACTGCATAAGGCACTCTACGGCCTCAAACAAGCTCCTAGAGCTTGGTATGAGTGTCTTAGAGATTTCTTAATTGAAAATAGTTTTAAAATTGTTAAAGCAGATTATACGTTGTTTACAAAGCACTTTGATAATGATCTTTTTATTTGTGAAATTTACGTTGATGACATTATCTTTGGTTCAACTAACAAATCCTTTTGTGAAGAATTTATTAAGATTATGATAGATAGGTTTGAAATGTCCATGATGGGAGAGCTGAAATACTTCTTGGGATTCCAAGTGAGGCAACAAACAGAAGGGACGTTTATAAGCCAAACCAAATATACTCAAGACATAATCAAGAAGTTTGGGATGGACAAGGTGAAGCCAATGAAAACTCCCATGGCAACAAATGGACACTTGGATCTCAATAAAGACGGACCAAGCATGGATCAAAAGGTATATCGCTCCATGATTGGATCCCTACTCTACTTATGTGCATCTAGGCATGATATTATGTTGAGTGTGTGCTTTTATGCAAGATTTCAAGCCAATCCTAAGGAGTGTCATTTGATAGCCGTCAAGAGAATCTTGTGATATTTAGTTCATACACCCAACCTAGGCCTTTGGTATCCTAAAGGTTCAAAATTCAATCTCATTGGACACTCCGATGCAGATTATGTCAGATGCAAACTAGATAGAAAAAGTTCCTCCGGTACATGCCAATTCTCGGGTAGATCCCATGTTTCTTGGTCCTCAAAGAAAAAAAATTTCAATGCCTTTTCCACAATCGAAGCGGAGTATGTTGCAGCCGGGAGTTGTTGTGCACAACTCCTTTGGATGCGACAAACTCTAAGGGATTACGGTTACAATATGAGTCATATTCCACTTCTTTGTGATAATGAGAGTGCCATTAAAATTGCCCATATTCCCATTGAGCACTCTAGGACCAAACACATAGACATATGGCATCATTTTTTGAGATACCACTCAATGAGAGGAAATATAGCCATTTCCCATGTCAACACCGGCAAACAACTAGCTGACATATTTACCAAGCCACTTGTTGAAAAACGTTTTTGCGAGCTCCGAAATGAGCTAAATATCCTTGATGCTAGGAATGTCGCTTGAAAACTTGCATACATGTATGCCTTATTCAAAATTCATTGGTTGTGTTATGAAAATCATCTCCCTCAATTTTCTCCGAAAAACTATTTCAATTACTTGATCTTGGTGAATTATGGTCATAGCTTGAATGTTGTATGTGTACTGATCATATTCATCAAGGTTATTGTGTGTTTAGTCCCCTATTTTTCTTACTAATAACCTTTGAATATATACGAATGGGCTAATTATATTTGTTCTGGTGACCACGAACTAGTCCGCACACTGCAAACTAGTCCGCAGAGTGTCCGGTAGTCCGGAAGAGTCCGGCCGACCACGAACTAGTACGATATTTTGACTCCATAACCCTAGGTGCCGCCAAAACCTAATCTACTTCACCCTCACAACTCACCTCACATTCTCTCTCTTCACTCGAGAGCCTCCATGGCAATTTGGCGATTTCTCCATCAAATCCCTTCAAGTTTAGGTGGAAATCAATCTCCATTGCTAGGGGATTGAAGATCGCAGACTTGACTGCACCCCCAACTGCTCCATCTTCAAGAATCAAATAGATTTGGATCAAATAGCTTAGTTTCTTCCAGCTAATACATGCCTCCTTGCTGTATTACATCTATCTTAAGCTATTTTTGCATTGAGAATCACAATTGATCGTCTAGTTAGGGTTTGAGGTGATGAACACCGGACTAGTCCGGTCCCTTTACGGACAAGACCGGTCCCCTGGACTAGTCCGTACCAGAACACCGGACAAGACCGGTTTTCAACTGAACTCAACCCTAATTTCCAACTACTCAATGCACTTCCTTGCCATCAATTCTCATCCATACATTGTATAATTCCTTCTCAGGACAATGTCGAGCTCCAATGATAAGATTTCCGATTATGAGGCCAAGATGGACCATGACTCTTTGCTTCGGTCCTCGACGGGCCAAGGGAAGAAGTGCCAAGAGCATCCCTCCGAGCCGGCACCTTCTCCACCTCAGGTGCGGCACAAGGTTCTAACCAAGAAGCTTGTGTCCAAAGTAAAGGATGCAGCTAGCTCTAGCTCAGCAGTTCCACGCCTAGCTAAAGGCAAAGTAAAGGGAATTGCCTCGGGCCCGATCGACCCTCTCAAGATGAATGCGCCGAGACAAGGGAGCAGGGACCACTCCGAAGAAAAGTTTAATGCAAGGGAAGCAATACGACTTCCAAGCTCAGAATGATCGATTGTTACAACAGATCCAAGAAGGCAGTCGATGCCAGATTTTGGAGTAATTTTCACGCAGATTACTATAGCTTTGTATACCTCACAATGAAGACTCCAGTTGTCCGTAGCCAGTGGATTGACTGGAATCATTTTGAAAGGAAGAGTTGTGGTGGTTTTGATGAAGTGGTGGAGGCTGCAGCAAGGCATGGACTGAAGAACCTATTTGCTTGCAGGTACAACTGGAACGTTGAAATCATTGCTCAATTCTATGCCACATGCTATTTTGCCGGTGATGAAGAGGAGAGGGTGACTTGGATGACGCATGGATCCAAGTACACTATTACTTCTAATGACTTTGTAAGACTACTTCACCTAGAAGACACTGGCAACAATGAGCTAACTATCCACAACATTGGTGTCTTGAGGAAGGATAAGATGGAGTTCCTTTATGATACTAGCCTGAAGTACAATCCTCCATCAACCAAGAACATGAAGCCATTCTTCATGGTTCTCAACAGAGTCCTCGGGAAGACCATAGCTCCAAAATATGGGGATGCAGGAAGTGTGCAAGGGTACTCGAGGACCCTAATGAAGGTGATTAGCAAGAACTGGAAGTTTGATATCTTCGACTATATATGGAATGACATGGTTAATATCTCCTGCACACCGAACCGTTCCTGTGGCTATGCGCCCTACCTCATTTTCATGATTGAGAAAGTCACAGGTATCGAGTTCGTGAAGGATGTGGAGCACACTCCCCTGAGGCCTCAGGAGCCTACCCAAGCTACTCTCCCAGTTGCTCCATCCCCAGTGTCACGCGAAGAGGCTCCGAGGAGAGCTCAAAGAGATGCCAGGACTGCTTCTTCCACTAGGGCCCCTCCTCAAAAAGGGTCTGCTAGTGGAATCTTGAAGTACTTGGCCGCCATTTTTGGCTCCTGCAAGAAAGCTGAAGTGAAGCTCCACAAGCAGAACAAGGCAATGAAGGCAGACTTGAAGTATGTCAATGAAAATATCAAGAACATTTGTCAAAAGCTGGAGATTGATCCTATTAGATCTCCAGTTATCTCCGATGACTCTGCCTCTGACTTCATGGAGCTTCCACCACTCTCACCTTTCGAACTTGACTACTTTGGCATTGGGGGCACTTCAAGTGGATCCACTCCTCCTCCTCCTCCACAGCCTGAAGATGAAGATGAGGAGAGGACCGACAGCGTGGAATGAAGGCACTAGATACCCTCTCCTTCTTTTTGGCGTCTTGATGCCAAAGGGGGGACATTGAGAGGGAGTCACTAAGTGTAGCTATAGGTTGCGAGGAGAGATGTATTCATGTTTATTTTGGGTTGTAAAACTTTATCTGTGTTCTTTCATACTTTTGGTCTTGTGATGTGGTGCTATGATTATGCTTATGCCTCTAAGTTATATTTATGAAATTTGTGATCATGATTTGCTACAATATGTGCTTAGGCTCTGAAATTGACATATATGGTTGATGTTGAGATAATTATGGCAATTGTTCATTCTCATCACAATTATTGCTCACACACACGTAGACTTGCACCCCACCATAAAGAGTGCACATATGCCTTATGTTTTCATTGCTTAATTTGTTCCAAACTCATATGTGCACACTTTATGAAAGTTATGCATTCTTAATCATATTTGTGAAATATCAATTGGTTGTCATAAATCACTAAAAAGGGGGAGATTGAAAGTGCATCTAGGCATCTCTTGTGGGTTTCGGTTGATTTATGACAAACAAATGAGATCCTAACCAAATTGTTGACATGAGTGCAAGTTTCAATGAAAACATGAAGAAAGCGCAAAAAGAAAGGATAGTGAGAAATCAAGTTGTAAAGAGCTCAAGAGATGAATAGATTAATACTTGTGTATGGAGTGTGTTTGAGAAACACACCCCAAGAGCTCAAGGTAATTTTAATCACTCTCACTGCACAAATTCATACAGGTCTGGACTAGTCTGATATACCCCTGACTAGTCCGACATCTCTCTGTTCAAAATCGGACAAGTCCTCCTAGTGTGGACTTGTCTGCACAGTCCAGGTTTACTCAGATCGGACTAGTCCAATACACCGCGGACTAGTCCGATATCTTTCTAACTAAGATCCGACTAGTCCTCCCCAGTCCGGACTAGTCCTCAACACTTCACAGTTTTGCACGAAATCGGACAAGTCCGATTTCACCATGGTCTAGTCCGATATCCTTCTTACCCAAATTGGACAAGTCCGATATATACCAAGATTAGTTTGAAAAACCTTCTGACTAAAATCGGACAAGTCCTCCAAGTGCGGACTTGTCCCCAATTCACTAAGGGTTTCACCACCATCTGACTAGTCCGATATGTGCCGGACTAGTCCGAACATTTTCAAAGACAAAAACGGACTAGTCCGCCTCTGGCCGGAGAAGTTCAATAATTCGGGGCACTTAGGGTTTTCCACACGCCGCACATCGTACTAGTCCAGAGTCCACCATGGACTAGTTCGGAGTTTGAAAACCCTAGCGGTAACCCTTCGAAACCCTAGTATAAATAGAGGTGCACGGCCCAACTATGATATTTCTCGACTCCATGCGCTGTCACACCTTCCAAGAGCCTAGAAAACACGTCTCTCCACATAATTCAACGCAAGAAAGATCAAATCCCTGAGGATTGACTTTAGATCAAAGGAGAGACACGACTCTTCATGTTTTGAGCTCTTGGGTTTGATTCTCTCACACACTCTTGTTGTTTCATTGCAGATCTTATGAGTGTGTCTTGGTGGTATTTTGATTTGTAATCTTGGGGAGCCCTCAACTTGTGAGAAGGCCATTTGAACACGGTTATTCTTATCCATTTGTGATTAGTGGAAGAGAATCGGCCTCCATGGTGATTCGACGAGGGTAGGTTGGTGAAGACCCGGTCCTTTCGTGGGCTCCTCAACATGGACGTAGGTTGCCTTCGTGGGAACCGAACCACGGGATAAAAAATCTCGTGTCTTCACGTTGTGCTTATTATTCATTGCATCTAGGGTTTAATTGATCTTAGCCAAATTACGTCAAAACTTGAAACTAAGGTTACCTTGTGCTATCCTTAGTTTAATTGAAGCAACATACTCTAGTAACATCTTAATTTCCGCTGCGTAGAGTACTTGGATCGAGATCATCAATCAAAATTGATCGATCTAGTCCGCAAGCACCGGACTAGTCCGCACACTACCGGACTAGTTCGGTTTATCCGTACTCGATCAAGTTGTTGAGTGTTGCAGGTTCTGACTAAATTTCAAAAAGGCCTATTCACCCCCCCCCCCTATAGGACACATTCACAACAAATCATCACACTAAAATGGATGGAGGTAAGTCTCACTCATCGGACTTCAAAAATTCGGTGAGTCCTTGCCAATAGGTTAATTGGTAGTTATCTCATATTTGTTTTCCTAAGTGCATATTTGAATTTACCATCAATCCTTGCATTTGCATTTAGCATGTTTGAATTCTCACACTTGTATGTTGGAAAATAAAATCTCCAACCATCATAAAACTAAAATTTTGAATTAGGAAATAAATTTATTTGGATATGAACCTTGGGCGTAACCACTAGAATTCATCTTCCTAATTCAAACCAAAAATATTTTCCTTAACATTCAATGCATTTGCAAGTTCTTTCAAGTTGGGAAAACAATTTGGCAAAGGATAAAACATGCTTTTGAGCTAACGTAACCCATTTTTTAGTTGTTTTGTTTGTTCTTGATTTTGATGCAGCCAGGATAAATTTTGTAAAGAGGTTGGAAGACCCCATCAAGTGCATATCTCTCCATCGATCTCATTTTGAGTCATGGTGGAGGAATGCTCGAGATGGTAGCCCAATGGAGAAGCAAGATGAGGCCCATTCAACTCCGACCTCAAATTGGCAGGAGACATTGAATATGAAGGCTACACCAAAATCCATGATCGTGAGTTTCTCACACAGTGACCTTCAACACGGACTGCTCTTCAATTGAGGTACAAGTTCAAATTTTCTGTCATTTGAATTGCATTAGAATTGAATTAGTTTTTCTTACATTGGTAAGGAAGGTTTACACCTTCTCATCACTCAATTCTTATGCATCCAAACAAGAGTAAGTGTTGGCATTACTCTTTTTGATTCTTCAAAAAGGAATGACACCTTACTTGGGAATAAATTTAAACAAGTACCTAGAATTTCATAAGCATTGCTAAAATTGACTTAGACATATTCTGCCTAGGTAATACTTATGGAATGACTTAATGGTTGAATTGTTATGTAGCAACCTAGGAATAGTGATGTCCATAATATTGATTTGAAACTCATTCATACATGGATCAGTAAATTTCAAATTCCTAGGCAAGAAATTAAAAAATGGTCAGGATGATAAAACTGAGAATCTTGTTTGCCACGACCCATATGATAAATATTTGCTCTTGTAAAAAAACTATGATTGTTAGAAATTTTACACGATGGAGGAATCTATATAGTGTATTTATATCACCTGCATTGCTATGAGTAGGAGCTTAAGAAAATTCTTAACTTGATTTATCTATAATGCCCCACTCCTAGCAATGATTCAT
Source organism: Tuctoria greenei (assembly GCA_036927565.1). Taxonomy (NCBI): domain Eukaryota; kingdom Viridiplantae; phylum Streptophyta; class Magnoliopsida; order Poales; family Poaceae; genus Tuctoria; species Tuctoria greenei. Next base: position 145,479,220 of record JAYESD010000002.1, read on the forward strand.
ACATTGTTCATGGATACACTAGAAATTGGACCCAATGCATATTTGATTTTATTTCTCCCCGTACGTAGAAATGATGATTCGGATACCTAACCTAAAAATTCATTTGTACAAATATCGGGAGCTAACCATGCCTCTCTATCATAGAGGGGAAGTTTGTAGGAGTAATATTACTATGTAGGCATTCAAAGATCCGATTGTTGGAACCCTAAGAGGTTTCTTTTTCAACGTCTCTTGGCCAAGGAGTAAATTAGGATAGTTGCCACCTATCAGAAATTGAGCCCGAAGGTCAACCATAACTATACAAGGCCCGAGATTTGGCATGGAAACCTTCTATGAGCAACCAATGGGCTGCTATGGATATGTGAGAACATTATGCTCTCAACTATTCTATGCACTCATCCAAGCTCAAGGGAATTGCCATCATCATTGGGTGTAAGTTATTCCTTTGTGGCTAAAAGACATGGTGTACCCTAACCAAGGAATGACAAGATCACTCTCAATGTATATCGGGTGCAAGTTGTCCCTATGGGGCTAAATGGTATGTTACACATTAGTCAAGGAACAACAGATCACACCCAACCCACATTGAGTGCATGTCATACCTTTGTGGTAATAGGTATGCTGTACTTTAGCTAAGAAATAACAGATCATACTCAACACAAGTTGGGTGCATGGCACTCCCTTGTGGCTAAATGTTACCATTAACTTAGCCAAGGAGTGACGGATCACACTCAATGCATGAGAGGTCCAAGTTATTCCTATATGGCAAGAAGGTATGAGCCTAAGCCAAAGAATAATGGAACACACTCAACACATTTGAGTGCACGTCATGCCTTTTTGTGAAGGGCCATCACTACCTTAGCCAAGGAATAACAATGTACATCTAACCTATGGAAACCTTGAGGTGTTGATGAGCGACATCGACAACACTCTCCTCGACCACACTCATGGAGCCCATGGAAGGCAACCCAACATCAACACTCAACCCATCCAATGTCAAAGTCATGCTGCAACAAGGTTAGGCCAACCTCATGGCCTACATCCGTTGTTAGGGTTTCAGCCCTTAGCACGGACCTTGAACAAGAACAAGCTTGGGGGAGGACCCCCACTTGAGGTAACTTGTATCACACCCCTTGCATATTTATCTCCATTCACCCATCATCCACCATGCATATAAAAACAAACTTAAAAAAACTAGAGTAGATTTGCTTTCAAAATAGAATAAAAGATGTGCAGTAAGAATGTTTTGGAATTCACATAGATGAAATGTTGAATAGTTTCTATGTTTTAATTTTCCTAAGTCCCTAGTTTACTACTTACTACACTCCAAAATATTGCTTTTATTGGCTAGAATTACTTTTGCCTTTCTTTAGAAACTGTGGGTTGCAGAAGCTTAATCCAATTCTAAGTTGTTGTGAGATATGATATAGTGATAGGGCTGCTATTCCTAGTTTGAAAGTGAAACTTAGAATTTCGGAGAAATTTTAAAAAGATTTAAGTTACTCTCATTTGATTGGAAATACATACCAAAGCCATATGATACATTACATTGATAGACCTTATGCATATGCTATTTGTCTTCACATTGAGCTTTGTCAAACTAGTATAGACCTATGTGAGATTTCATCCATTACTTTTTGAATTCCAGACCTCACTTGCACATGCTATACTTCTACACTAGAAGTAAGCAAATTCTCATCATGCCACCATTCCACCATAAAAATAGAAACTCCATACCATTCATGTTTAGTATTCTCTCCAAATTTATTGCATAAAAAGGGAGTAGCAGATATGGCTACAAGAAAAAAAAAAGAAAAAACAGAGAAAAAAATGCATGCTTACATCAAAAGCATGAAAAAAAAAAGAGAAAAGTAGCCATGTTTCATCCCTGCAAAATAATAGAGTCCACACAAGAAGGAGTCATCTCAGATATCCACATCCACTTCCACTCCATCACACATGCACAAGTCTTGAATCAAATCGTTTTGAGTTGATTTCTTCTAAGGCTTGCTCTTTGCCTTAGCAATATTATGTGTTGCAAATATGCCTACTATTTTCCCTACCAAGCTTCACATACAAGCCTTATTTAGTTGTAGGATGAATTTAGGCAAAATGCCTTGGTGAGGACATATTTCCACTACACATAAAGGAGAGACTGAGAGAATCAAATTGAGGTACTTATAATCTAAATTGAACTATCCAAAATTTGAGTGGAACTTGATTTATAGGCTATGTGTGCTCTATTTTCTATTTTATCTTTCAACCACCCATGAATAGAAGATGGCATAAGCCACATAATGACTTAAGATGGGTGAAGTACCATGCCAATTTTTGCAATACTAGGTAGAGTATTTTGTTGTGCACATGGTACTTTTCAAAAGTAGAACATTGTAGCAACTCCTGATCATCGACCTACATTCTCGACTTTGCTTAGGACGAGCAAAGGATAATCTTGGGGGAGTTTGTTGACGGGTGTTATATACCAATTTCACCCCATCAATATAACTCAACTAAGTGAAGGAAATATCATTTCTTTCACACATCACCTTTCTATTTATCCTATTTCCACTTGTACTTGGAGAAATTGGTGCATGTAGGTATTTTATAAAGAATTGGAGTGAAACAAGGGGATGGATCTTATAAAATATTATCCCAGTGAATCAAGGGCCGACATGTGGCACCACATGGATCAAATGGCCCATAAACAGAAGTATCCGAGGCCATCCAACGGTGTAGCACCCATATCATGGGATGGAACCCACCTGCCAGTGACCTGGAGAAAGCACACGGGAAATGGTGCAAAGACCAGGTCGGCCGACCCCCCTAGTCGGCCGACCGGGTCCTGGCGCCAAACTCGGTCAGCTTCCACGTGTTGGCTCCTCCCAGCTTGAAGAAGTCAGGGGTGATTGATTCGAGTGCTTTTGGTTGTGGGAAACGACCCTTCTCCACCTATAAATAGGACCCCTCAGCCATCACATCAACACACACCACTTGAGCATCATTCTATTGTATACACTAGTTCTCTTAGTCCTTAGTGGAGTTAGGCTAAAATAGGAGAGCCTCTAGTCCCAAGTCCAATTTGGAAAAGGTATGGCCCATGTATCTTTTCTTATATTTGTGACTTTATTCATAATAAAGATATTATCTTAAGTCTTCTTTTATTCATATACTTGGATGGAGCGTTTCTTGTTTGATTGTGGATTCCATGTGTGTGGTAGGAGTAGTCTATATGATCATGCCCTAATGTCATTATATTATTATCATAAACACTATAAACCACCACTATAGTCTCATTAGCTATGATATGATCATGTTAATATGAATAACTCATGCTATGTCTCAACATTGGTTCAACGATGATTTAGTTCATTGCCTTAGGATGGCTTGCACTGCAGCTCCTAAGGTATTTACTTAATATGCTAACATGGTACTAGGATAGTTATGTAGCGTTGGATGTCTCGTTGACCCACGGATTGAAGAGGTAGGCTGTATGTGGTGACACCTATATCTGTCCTTTGTAATCCTCCACGTTCGGCTATACCACAGGCTCTTGGCGAGAGTCATCCTAGTATTGCCAGGGGTAAACCCGTGCCTGATGTGTTGAACAACTTAGCATAAGGATTCACCATTGACATGCTCATTAGTATCTAACCTAGGATATGTATATGGATATTAGAAGCATTGTAGGAGCATCTCCCCAATTCTTAGTCTAACCTCCATTAGGACTCATCTACCCTTTAGAATAGATTGCTTAGGTGTGTGTCACACTACCCATATACTATCAACTTACCCCTTTGATGATAATTGATTAGTATCCCATAGCTTGATGATAAGAGTAGTGTCTACTTTACCCCATTGCCTTCCTTTGGGATAAATATGATACCCTTGGGAATACTCTTGGGTGAAGTGCTACACGATACTTTCTGTGTGCTTGCGGATTTTTATCTGTGACGTAAGAAACATCAACACTTGGTAGGGGTTAAAAGTGGCTTACTTGCAATTTATATATCACTTAGTCAAAAAACAAGATCCACATAAGATGACCATGCAACAAAAACCAATGACTAAAGAAATTCTTATGCACTTATTATGAATGGTGGATGACAAATGGTGGTGTGGTGATGACTCCCAAATGATGACCCTCAATTTTGTTCAAGGATGAAGCATGACTACTTATTGGCTCTCTTTTCTCATATATATATATATATATATGGTTTTTATAGCCATGCTTTCTACTCATTTTTGTGCATCTTTTTATTGAAAGAGGATTTTGCTGAATTTGCATGGAGTACCCTTTAATGGTGGATGTGCGAAAATCATGGAATATGGTGGACTGCACAAAAAATTCCTAATCAAAGATTTCATGCAAGTCACTAAAAAGGGTCAAGAGTTTGACAAAGTTCAATGAAAATGCAAAGTGGAATATGGTTTTCAATATTCATATCATATGGCCTTGGTGGGTATTTAAATTCCAATGTGAGAGGATGGCAACAATCTGATGACTCCAGAAATTGCAATACCGGAATTCAATACCAGCATGGAAAGTTTCCAAGTTTCACTCATTTATGATATCACACCAATCAAATACTTAGATGACACGTTTTTTCCTAAATTAATATATCGTTCAAGAACATGGTAATGAAATCAAAATGAGGTGTAGACATATTTCATTCTCTAGTAAAGTATGATATAGGGAATTCCAAAATTTTAATTTCCAATGAATTGACTTTTAATGATATTATCATGAATAATCAAATTCAACTCAAAAAACAGGTATAGAAGGATAACAGGTGACAAAGCGCAAGCTGTCGCCTTATTGAAGAAGGGTGGGCCAAGTGTTGACGTTTCTTATGTCACAGATAAAAATCCGCAAGCGCACGGAAACTATCGATGTAGCATTTCCCCTTAAAAGAGTATTCCAAGGGTGTCATTTATATTCTCCGAAAGGAAGGCTAGGTGGAAGCATAGCAATTATCAAATGGAGGGGATAGGTTGGTCTAGGTAGGGTTCTAGTAAGGATAGGTGATAGATAAGTGAGGTAGTGTGACACATACAAGAGCATTCTATCCCAAGGGGGGTAAATGGGTCAAGAGGGATTAGGCTAAGAGTTAGGTAGATACTGCTACTATGCTTCTAGTATACATATACATAGCCTAAGTTAGATACTAATGATCATATCAATGGTGATTTCTCATGCTAAGTTGTTCAACACATCGGGCACGAGTTTACCTCTAGCAATATTAGGGCGACTCTCGCAAAGATACTGTGGCATAGCCGAACATGGAGGGCTACAAGGACAGATAGGGCCATCACCACCTACTTCCTAACTCTTCAACCCGTGGGTCTATGAGACATCCAATGCTACTTAAATATCCGAGCACCATGCTAGCATATTAAGTAAATACTTTAAAAGTTGTAGCACAAGCAATCCTACGGCAATGACTATCCTAAACATCGATGAACCAATGTTGAAACATAGCATAAGTCATTCATATTGACATGATCATTTCATAACTAATTAGACTATAGTGGGGGTTTGTAGTGTTTATGATGATATAATGAGAGTGGTATAGCATAATCATAAATACTACTCCTACAACATACATGGATTCCACAATCAATCAAGAAACGCTTCATCCAAGTATATGAATAAAAGAAGACTAAAGATAATATTTTTATTAAGAACAAAGTCACAAATACAAATAGGAATATGAGAGTCATACCATTCCCAATTGGGAAGAGACTCCTTCTACTCCTTTACTACTTGGACTATGGACTAGAGGTCTCCTCTATACAGCCTAAACTCTTCTAAACCTATGGAGAGTAGTGGATACAATAGAATGAATAATAAAGTGGTGTGTATGTGAAGTGAGGGTAGAGCATCCTATTTATAGCTGGAGAAGGGTCGGTTCCCGCCACTAAAAGAACGCGAATCAGTCTACATCGTGATCAGGACACCACTTGGAGTCGACACGTGGATGCTGATCAAGATTGGTGCCATGAAGGCTTCCGCAAAACCCCCTAGTTTGCCGAACAGAAAGTTGGACCAATTGCAGTATGCTTCCTTGGGGTGACTTCTAGGTGGGTCCTATTGACTAATATGGGTGATACACCGTTGGATGGCCTCGAATATTTCTGTTTGTGGGCCATTTGATCCATGTGATGACACATGTTGGTGACACTTGATTGGTTGGGATGATATTTTATAGGATTGCTCCCCCTCTTTTACCTCATTTCCTGCAATAAATGTATGCATGAACTATTTCTCAAAGGACAAGTGGAAATAGGTTAAATAGAAAGGTGATGTTTGCAAGAAATGGTATTTCCGTCACATAATTGAGTTATATTGACGGGTGAAATTGGTACATAACATCCGTCAACAAAATCCCCCAAGCTTATCATTTGCTCATCCCGAGCAAAGTCAATACTTTAGGTTGTTGATCAGGAGTTGCTACAATGTTCTATTTTTTTAAAAGTACCATGTGCACAAAAAAATACTCTACCTAGTATTGGAAAATTTGGCATGGTACTTCACCCATCTTAAGTCATTATGGGGCTTACGCCTTCTCATATTCATGGGTGGTTGAAAGATACAACAGCAAATGGAGCAAGCATACCCTAGAGATCAAGTTCCACTCAAATTCCGGAGAGTTCAATTTATATTATGAAGTACCTCAAATTGATTCTTTCGATCACTCCTTTGTGTGTATTGGAAATAGTTCCTCACCAAGGAGTTTTTCCTACACTCATCCGACCACTAAATAAGGCTTGTATGTGGAGCTTGGTGGGGAATGTAGTAGGCATATTTGCAACACATAATATTGCTATGTCAAAAAAGCAAGCCTTAGGAGCAATGAATTCAAAACTATTTGATTCAAGACTTGTGCATGTGTGATGGAGTGGAAGTGGATGTGAATGTTTGAGATGATTCCTATTTATGCAGACTCTCTTGCAGGGATGAAACATGGCTACTTTTTTTCATGCATATGGTGTAAGCATGCATTTTCTTTTTCTTGTAGCCATGTCTTCTACTCCCTTTTTATGCAATAAAATTGGAGAGAGTACTAAGCATGAAGGATATGTAGTTTCTCTTTTTATAGTGGAAGATGGTATGATGGAATGTTGCTAACTTCTAGTGTAGAAGTATAGCATGTGCAAGTGAAGTCTTGAATTCAAAAAGAAATGGATGAATTTTCCCATAGGTCTATACTTCTTTGACTAGGCTCAATGTGAAGACAAATAGCATATGCATAAGGTCTATCAATGTAAAACTATCATATGGCTTTGATAGGTATTTCCAATCAAATGAGAGTAACTTAAATCTTTTTTAGAATTTCTCCCGAAATCTAAGTTTTACTTTAAAACTAGGAACAGCAGCCCTATCACTATATCATATCTCACAACAACTTAGAATTGGATTAAGCGTTTGCTACCCACAATTTCAAAATCAAGGCAAAAGTAATTTTAGCCAATGGAGGCAATATTTTGGAGAGTAGTAAGTTGTAAACTAGGGACTTAGGAAAATTAAAATAGAGAAACTATTCATCATTTAATCTATGCGAATTCTAAACCATTCTTACTGCACATCTTTTATTTTATTTGAAAGCAAATCTACTCTACTTATTTTTAAGTTTTTTTTATATTCAAGGTGAATGGTGGATGAATGGAAAATAAATATGCAATGTGAAACAATTTACCTCAAGTAGGTGTCCTCCCCCAAGCTTGTTCTTTAATCGCCTCCTTGATGAGGGTTGGACCCTTCATGACGGAAGTATGCCGCAAGATTGGCTTGTTATTGTAGCGTAGAGTTGATGTTAGTGAATTGAGCATCCATGTGTTGTTGCCAATCTTGGCTACCATGGACATGCTCATGGAGAGTGATGTAGATGTCTCCTGTCCTCACTTCAAGGTCTTCCATATGTCTAGTGAGATCCGTCATTCCTTGGATATATTCATGATCACATCTAGCCAAATTAGAACGACATCTTCTCATGGACGTTGGAGGCAAGCTGCTAGAGCTTGAAGTGGATACTGGTGGCTCCCACATGGCACCTAGACATCATTGCCAAGATGGACCTTCTGTCTCATACGATGGAGGTTGAGTCCATTCGGGTGCATCACCTGTTGGGTTCTCTCCCTCTTGGTACTCATGGACTATGGAGGTTGTTGGAGACATGGCCACTATCCTTCCACGACTTCTAGTTACCCTGCAAGAGACATTACTTCTTCGGACTTCCTCGATGGGAAGAAGATAAATGGTTAGCCTCTGGCATTTGTACAAATGAAAATCCGTGTTAGGTGATCGAATTTCATTGACAAAGCCTGGATAATAAAACATTAAAGAGCTATCATGATCATGCTTAAAGGTATGTCCTTGCACTAGATAATCTTCATTAATTAATTCTTGTTCATTTTCAATATATTCAAATGATGTATACTCTAAGAGCTCCTACCCTAGTAGCAATGCGGGTAATCAATGAAGTACATTAAATTGGCTTTGTCCTTGAAATGTAATCTAACCATTGTGTCACCATTACAATCACTGGAGCAAGTTTTATCTTTTTAACCATGGGAAATAAAATTTTCAGGTCATCATCACGCACGACTCTAACATCTCCTCTAGGGAACTTAGTCATAGCCACCCATCTATGCATGAAGCGTAGAGTAGGATTGTGCAAGTGGCTATTCCAAGGACCACTACATCTGACCTCACTAGTTAATTCATGCCAAAAACATTGTTAAACATAGGCAAAGTGTCTAAATCTAGCAAACAACGTTTATGGAATACTATGATTTCACTTCATTCTTTCCATAGTATGTTTCATTCTTTTTGAAATAATATAAAATAAATACCATCAAATCCTATTTTGAGGGTGCAAACGAAATGCATGGAGAGAAAGTGTGAACCTCTCTCCTCTATGTGAGCAAAATTCTCCCATCCTAGTGCACACCAAATGGAAAAGAATTCGGAATCCATACCTATTTCTGACATCAAATCCGGATCATGAACTTTCGTATGAGAAAACTCACGATCTTGGAGGAGCTTCCGTGCTTGATCTTCAACTCCACTTCGTATGACGAGGTCGTCGTCGTGGAGAAGTTGATGACGGTTGCTCCTCTCACCCATGTTAGTGTCCTCACATACACTCCTCTGTGGACTTTGTGTAGCAACGGAGGAGGGACGTGCACTTGAGTCTCCACCATGGCTTGAGCTTGCAGCCTCCTTCCTCTTCCCAAACAACCTCTTCATTCCTTTCATGGCCACAACAAGCGAGAACATAACAAAGCAAAAACTCGAAAGAGGTGATGTTAGTTAAAGAAAAACCACCAACAAATTTTCCCTTGAAGAACATGAGAGCAAATTTCAAATGCAAACAAAAGCAGATCTTTTTGGGTGTTATTTCAGCAAGTGTGATTCAATGTAGAGCAAGAAAAACAATGTGAGCAAAGAGTGACTTTGTGGAGGTGTGAAATGAGGTGAAGTGTGAAGAGGAGAGCTCCTCACGGCCACCCTTTATAGTGTACACTCCCCAACGGTCATAAGAGGATCAAATGTACGTTGGAAGAGAGATAGATAGAGAGAGAGAGCCAAAATGGCCCCTTCCCTATGTCGGCCAAACAGTGGGGTCGACCGCACTGAAATTTGGGCTCCCTATTACCCCTTTTGGCAGGTGGCTCCCAAACGGCTATAAAATTAGCACATTGATGAAATGCCACATTTGTAGCTCAGAAATAATGTTTTTCAAATAAATTTCTTTTTCAAAAACCAAAAAAATTTGTGAAAAAAAAATAATAGTTGAGAATATAAGATTCTCAACTTGCTAAGAAAACTCAAATATGCAGTGGGGAAAATCAAACTAAGTGGAGAAAAACAAATGAAGAGAAAAGAAAATTCAAAGAAAAGATAACTACCAATGTAACCTATTGACTAGGTCTCACCACTGTCTGATGAGATGGACATTCCTCCTTCCTTATCTATTGACATCCCGGTCCGGAGGGATGGGCTCTGACGGCTTGTCTTGCTTCTTCCGCCATTCCTTCTTTGGCGGCTTGGTAGACTTGGGCCTTTGGGGAGGCCCGGACTTCTCCGTCTTCTTGGGGTGTCGACGTGGTTGATAAGACGGGTTTTCCGCATAAATCAAATGCCTCATGAATGCAATGAGCGGGTCCACCTTTGGAGGTGTGACTTCGACCTCTTGAATGTGTTTAAGATTCGGCTCATACTTGATGCGAATCATGGAGCATTGCTCAAACTTTGGGCGAAAGTTAAAGTTCTCCTCCTTTCCATTGATATGGAAGTTGATTTCTCCAGCTCCCACATCTATGCGAGCCTTCATTGTACTATGGAACGGGCGCCCAAGAATGAGCCGAATATCCCTCTCGACATCCATGTCGAGCACAAAAAAATCTACATGTATGAAGCAATTCCGGATTTTCACTGGAACATCTTCAACGATATCTGCCGGATAAAGGACTAAAGAGTCAGCTAGTTGGAGTTGCATTGGAGTTGGAGTAAGCTCTGTGAAGTTTAGTTGGTCAAATACCACCTTGGGCATCACACTTACACTTGCTCCAAGGTCCCCAATCGAGCAAGGTATCAAGGGATATCTAGGATCGTTCAGCTAGTTGCCTTCCGGTAGAGAAATCATGTTGACATTTTCCACGGGAGGTTCAGGCTGCCTGGCATCTTGCCATTCTCTACTGGCGGAACATCAACATCCAGTTGAGCCAACTGAGTTTCCAGCATCTTGTTGAAGCTCTGTTGATTCTTGAAGGCCGAGGATAGTCCTTCAATCTTGGCATTGATATTCTCTATGGTATTGCCATTAGCCGACAACTTCTTTGATAATGCATCATTGATCTTCAGTGTGCTAATGGCAAGCTCTCTCAAGTTGGGTTGATTTCCATTGTTGCCGTTGTTGTTGTACGGTCCTTGAAAGAAAGGGCACGGTTGGCCCCACCCTTGACCTCCTGGACAATAGCCATTGTTGTTCCCATTGTTGGCTATGTATAAGGCATCCTCATGGGTTTCTGAGCAGTCATTGCCCAAATGGCTCATGTTGCCAAAGACTTCACATGTGATTTGAGAGTCTAGGGCATAGGCATTGCCACATACGTCCCCATTGGCTTGTCCATCTATCTTCTTCATGAGGAGGTCAAATTTGGCAGCGATCATGTACACCTCCTTCAAGGTGTGCATGTCTCGTTGACGGGTATGGAGACGCTCGTCATTCCAACACATGTTTGAAACCATCTTCTCAATCAAGTCTTTGGCTTTAGGCACCATCAATGAGAAGAAGACACATCCAACAGCAGCATCCACATGGTCACAAGCGGAAGGGATCAGCTCGTTGTAAAGTTTTGAATAATCAGCCATTCATCCATCCCATGGTGGGTACAGGCCAGGATGTGCTCCTGGAGCCTTTCTCCAAGCCTCGGGAATAGACTCATTGGCATCTTGCTAGAAGCTATAAATTATTCCACGTAGGGCATTAGTCTTGCCCAATTGAAATAACTTGGCAAGGAATGTCATAGAACACTTCTCCTAAGTGCCTACAGCACTTCAGTTCATGTAGATCCTGATGAGTTTAAGAGTAGGGTAGTAGGTACTGATCTTCTAATAGGTAATGGATAAGTCGATTGGGTGGAGATCTCGATGTTGATGATTCGAGGCTCTCGTGGAGAACATGGAGAGCCCCTACAATCATTATACCACCGCTCTATTGGTTATCAACTGTATTCACATGCTTGACCTCACCTAGAAGGCTCATCCCTGCAAGTGCAACCTAGAACACAAGAAAGAACGTAGAAGAAGTAATCTGAAATTGCTGAATTGGGGTTTCATAAATTGATAAATAGCAAAATTGTTAATCTATGCAAAACCCAATTGTTTATGGCAGCTATTATAGAATATATATAGGTGTGAGGACGTCTAAGGGGGTATTAAGGTTGTGACCTAACCCTAAGATATGAAAATAAAAGATGTAAACTTGACACAAGGCCCAATGGCCCAATACGGATGCGCAGTGCCCTGATAGATTCTGAATTTGATATTGTTTTGACTATTCCGAACTACACCATAGGAATTTGGACCTGGGACCAGTGGCATTCGAAAGGTTATCCTCTTCCCTTTCTGTACATATGTAGAACGTCCAAATCAGAGTTTGTATGCATCCTGGACATCCCTTTTAGTGTGAAGTGCTTCGGGGCTCCGAGTTGGACTCGATTTTGAGGATGTCTCAGTTTCCATCTTCTTTAGACATATTCTCCGGTCCTCCATGTCCCTAAGACTTTCTCTAAGTACTCCTTCAACCTCTCCATGGATCCTAGTCACAATTAAGCCATTAGGTAGCAATCTAGTCTCCAAAATATATAAGAAAACATATAAGAACGAGCTCACCTGTGATATTAATTTTTTTGTGTGAACTCCAATGATTGCTTCTTGTACGATCAATGGAGTGTTGTGTGTGTCTATAGGAGTGATGTCCTCATCATCTTCCCCTTCTTAAATTGGAGTCATCCTCGACTCAAGCGCATCTTTTCTCATGTGCGGATTCAAATATACAATGCTCTCAAATCCTCTTGTGTGCATGAAAGGAGGAGGCCAAGGTGGTGGATAACATAGTGCACCATCTTGATGTTCTGCATCAAATAAGTGTGCACATTCACTTGAGCCAGGATCCCAAACAAATAAGCATTGTACTATGTTTGTATGTTCATTTGTAATGTGCATGATCTCATCGTTATCCCCTTCTTTATGACAAGCCATCCTCGGTTTGCTTGTATGTCCAGCAAAGAGGCTTTCTTTAGGGGTAGGATGAGTGCTGTCCATATTGCACAACTGCAGCAAACAATGCTCTTCTTCTTTATGTTGTCCCTGCTGCAAGAAAAAAATACTAGAAAAACTTGCCAATACATTATTAGCATTAGTGCATTCATTTACCTTACCATGTTGTTGCAGCACAAAATGAGCTTTCTCATTTGAACATATGTAAACTTTATGCACCATAAACACACCACCATGTTCATATTTGCCTAGAGCATGAAAACTATTTCTTGTCAACAAAGGTAATTCAGTTTTAGAAAATATTCTTCTATCTACAATATCTAGATCACAAAGAGTATCAAATTCAATATAACCCAAAGTATTTAGAGAAGACAATAATTTCAGCTCATTTCTTTCTCATGTAATTGAAATCAAATGCTTAATTTCAGCACAAGTGGGTGATAAAGTATCAAATTCATTCAGTTGTACTGGCATAGGTACAATATAAATATCAGCACACAACTCATTTCTGCCGTAAGAATCAGTAGGAAAATCAATTAGTGGTAAAGGTGTAATCAATTAGTGGTAAAGGTGTATTATGAAAAGGTTCATCTTGTTGCTGCTCATCAATAGCATGCATGGTGGAAAAATTCAGCACATCTGAAAATGTCATGCCTTGCTTAAATCTAGAGCATTGTTCATTAACATTAGTCTCATTTTCAGCAAGAAGTTCAAATGTATTATGGGTTGATTCGACAAAAAATTCAGAAGAGTTGTTCAACACCTCATTCTAATTTGCATCTACATTTATTTGTTCATGTTCCTGCAGAAGGTTAGGCAAAGGAGGAGGTACAACAAGGAAATTCTCCTTAAGTTCATGTATTTCATCTTTGCAATTAGTTATATTAACAAAAGTTTCTCGCATAAGAATTTTCATATCTTTCCGTATTCGAGGTTTTTCTAAATCACTTAAATAGTCCCACCAATTTAATGCACAATCAACTAATGCACTAGCAATATTTCTAATCTATCTTCTTTCACACATACGACAATGTCCAAAAAAATTATCCATCTTTGTTTTCCAAGTAATATATTCATCATAACCAAAACCGTCATAAGAAGGAAGAGATGGGAGAATGTAGTTACTTTTGGTGGAAGGAGTTATAAAGGTGGTGTGTATGTCATGTGCAGCCTCGAATGGTGTTTGTATCTTGATGAGCAGCCCCGTCATCGTCTACATCATGTCAAGTAACTCAACATGTAGAGCACATTTATCATTCCATCTTTTACATGGCATTGTTAGTAGCAAATAAAATGCAACAAAAATATATTATCCCTCTCAACTACAAGATAGTGGTAAAGTGGAAGTAGAATCACACATTCTCAAGCGCTCTTACAAGTGTTCTTACTGACACTGCGGGTGGCAAACGGTGGCCGGTGTGAAGAACTAATTGAGGGTGGGGTGATTGCAAAGGTGTACAAATTCAACTCAAAATAATAGTGTAGCTTGGAAGGTACTTTATATCGTAGCAAAGATTAGAAATAATAAAATCAGATAGTTAAGTTGAATAAATGTCCAAAGTACTTGTCAAAGTTGCTGGTCTAAACGTGTTCCTAGTAGTTCAAGCTAGCAAGACATGTAACAAAATTAGAGGACACAAATGATGCAAGCACTTTTGTTTTTTATCTTTTTGTTCTTTTGCAGCTTTTGTATCTTTTTTGCACTTGCCTTTTTCTTTTCTCTTTTTTTTTTACTGAATGTGCTGCAAAAGAACACAATGCAAAGCAATCAAAGATATCTAATTGGTCTATCACAGATTTTTTTGCTCAATCTTCTAAAGACATTTAGACACACTTAGAGGCTCCAAATCACAAAAGTTACAACAGAAACATTATAGATTTATCTCTCCTCATTAATTTAAGTATATGGAAGATCTATTTTGGACCAAAACAATAGAAGATATTGCCCCCGAAGTACAAACTATTCAGAAATTCTATAAGAAGAACACATTCAAATCTAATGCAATTTCGGTCCTGATAACTATATATGTCCTGGAAATCTTATGCATATGAAAGTTGTAGATAACTTGTCAAGCTTTCCACAAAGTACAAGAACAAGAATATTCGAGTTGTATGAGCGATATATGATCGAAATACCAAACTGGACACATATGAATCTAATCTACACATGATGACATGCAAAACTCGAACTAAAACCAAAAACACTTTCTAAACCAGCAATATGACTCAAACACGGACACGAACTCAACAAAACTAAACTGAAAACAAAATTTGCAAAGGCTCAATGGTGGTTTGGACAAATAGTGAACAGATCTACTAAACTGCAAGTTTTGTGTAGCTTTTTTGTGGACTTTAGGTATGAAAAACAGAATTAATCTAATGGAAAGACGATTTACCTAACGGGTAACCTGGTTATCTGATACAATTGATGAGTTAAAGAGTAGGGTAGTAGGTCCCATTCTTCCAAGAGGTAATGGATAAGTCGATTGGGGTGGAGAACACAGAAAACCCCTGCAATCACTACACCACCGCACTGTTGGTTATCAACCGTGATTCACACGCTTGACCTCTCCAAGAAAGCTATTTCCTGCAAGTGCAAACGAGAACACAAGAAAGAATGTAGAAGAAGCAATCTGAAAATGCTGAATTAAGGTTTCACAAACCGATAAACGACGAAACTGTTAATCTAAGCAAAACCCAATTGTTTATGGCGGCTACTATAGAATATTTTCGGTACCCTGCGTACTGGGTACCCTACTATAGCGCAAGAAGTACAAGAAAGTTCCACCCGTCAGAGTCAAAGATCTTTTCAAGTCCCACATGTCACGCCGTACTAGACCCTCTCCCCTCATATGGTTATCTCCTGAGCTAACACGTGTAAAAGAAGACCGGAATAGAACTCCCAACAAAGGGAAGCTCCAGTGTCAACACGTGTACAACGTCTCCGGACCTAACCCCCAGCAGAGAGGAGCTCCGGTGCCGACACGTGTACAGTAGCCCCGGATCTAACCTCCCATAAGGGAAAGCTCCAGAGCTTCCATGTGTGGAGCCTTCGGACCTTCATCGACGCATATATTGGTAGATCTCCTTCAGCATGAGCCATCAAGCGTAATTAAAGCAGCAGTTACAAGATGTAATTACGTGTAGTTAATACTGTATTAATGACACACAATCAAGAGCGCTGTTAATAGGAGTAACGAAACCATTAAGGCATGTTATCACACTATTAATCATGCTTAATACTCTTTAGACACTGTATTAGGACATTAAATATGTCAGGGCCACATGTCGGGCCGGGCAAGCTTTGTAACAGTCAGTCAAACTATAAAAGGATTGTACTGCACGAACTCAGGGGAGATTTGATCTGAGCCCCGCTGAGCTGACCCAAATACTAGCAAACATACTCGCACAATGCAACAACACAAATCTTGTGGAGTAGGGTGTTACGCTCAGGCGGCCCGAACCACGTAAATCTCTGGTGTCATCATCTTGATCTTCATCTCTGCATACCCCAACCATAAAAGAACCTTCACAGGCTGCTTCTTAGCGGGTCTGGGGGAAGTGTCATATCAAACACTTCGACATTTGGCGCGCCAGGTAGGGGCAAGAGAGTCCCGAGATCACAAGATGGTGAATTTAGCTGCTGGATCCTCCAATGGCAACCACGCTGGACAGGCAACCACGCTGGACAACCTACTGGAGGCAATCCCTTCAACGCCCAACAACCAGCAGGTGCCATTGTTCCAGCAGGCGATATGGCACCACAACCACCATCTGTTTCGGCAATCAATGTTGGTCAACAAGATGGGACATCCACGTCGATCAATGAATCGACAAACAACAATCCTGAGCATGCGCTTGTTACTGCGCGAGCTCTCCTGCAAGACCCACCACCTCCATGTGCACCCCAGGGTGCTATGGAGCAGTGGAGAGCTGATGTTGACCATCTGGTCGCAGCTGCGGCTACAGGCATCAGCAATCAAGGTCCTCCCCCTTCGGGGCAAGCACCGTCACAACAACGGACTTCTTCTGGCCGACTTGGTCCACAAGTCTCACAACAAAGGACACGTGTTGCATCCCAGCAGGTGAACTCATTGCCCCGTGGGGCACGACGCACCCATACCATCACCAGGATTCCGACTCATGACCTGCGGTCGGAACTGGATCGCCGTTACCGACAGCATGACAGTTGTGTCCATATCGAGCGTGCTCGTGAGAGGCGAGAGGCTCGGTACAACCCTGCTCCTCAAGGAGTAGGAGGAGGTTGTTCTGCCCTGGCCATGCATTTACGCATGGTAAGATGGCCACAGAAGTTTCGGCCTCACCTGCTGGAAAAATTCGACGGGACTGTCAACCTCGCCAAATTCCTTCAAATTTACTCCACTACCATACTGGAAGCTGGAGGTGATGAGGCTGTGATAGCAAATTACTTCTCGGTGGCCTTAACTGGGACTGCAAGGTCTTGGTTCATGAGTCTTCCGCCCGACTCCATTAATAGTTGGTCGGGGCTATGCCAGCAATTCACTGCCAACTTCGGGAGCTCCTACACCCGGCCCGACACTGAATTGGACATGTTTTCCGTAAAGCAAACATAAGGGGAATCGCTACGGTCCTTCATCCAGCGGTTCTCTAAGTTCCGAAATACCATCCCTTCAATCTCGAGCTCTTCTGTTATCATTGCATTCAGACAGGGCGTTCGAGATAAGAAGAATGATGAAAAGAAAACAAAGTTCAAGTCCTGTTCTGGCAAGAACAACAATAAAAAGAGGAATTTCATAAAACGGCAAGTGATAGAACACATTCTCTCCGTACTCCTAGATAACAACTCAAAAATGTGGACTCCACGAGTGATGAAGATGAAGACAGCTTGGCAACTATGTGTTTCATGGCGGACAACTCAAGATCAAGTAGAGCAGCGGTGATGAAGAGGTATGTACCACTTGCAAAGAAATGTGTGATGCTATTTATCGTGCCACTGTCGTACTTAAGAAAAAGGACAAAAAACTTAGAGACAATGCTGTTAAAGTTGATTCACTAGAATTTTAAATTAATCCGCTAAAATATTTGATTCCTAATGATGATTCTTGTTCCTCATGTGAACTAATTTACGAACAATTGTCCTCCTTAAGAAGTGCTCACACCTCCACACTTGATAAAATTTAGCTTGAAATTGAAAAGAACAAAAATCTTCTGGCACTTAATGACCAAAACTTGAATGATGCAAGCTGTTCTACTAGTGATTTGCATTGTTCTAGCTGTGACAATCTTAATTAGAAACTACATGATGCTATGAATGAGATTTCTATTTTGAACAATGCTTTACATTCTCATGAAGTTAAATATTGTTCTAATTGCAAAATAAAAGGAAAACGTTCATGTGACAACTGCCTAGACTTGTCTAATAAACTTGATGACATGCATAAGACACTATAGTGGTTTTGTAGTGAGAAGAAGAATCTAAAGTTGCTGTTGAATTCTTCTAAGACTTGCAATGATAAAACTGGTTTAGGTTTTGATTCTCATGCTCATTCTATGGCCCATCCAGCTAAGGTTGTAAAGTCACTGGGAACTGGTTTGTTTCAAACAGTTCCTAAACAAAAAGATGTGGTTTTTATGTCAGCATGGGTGTTGTCTCATTCGGTTTCTAACAAACATGTTGCTTGCTCTTCTAGACATGAACATAAAGTTAAAATTCAATGTACTTACTGTGGTAGAGATGGTCATGTCATATATTTTTGTTATAGACTAGCTAAAAAGGAAAAGAAGCAAAGAATGCTAGCTCGGTCACATAACAATCAAGTAAAATTTGTTGCACGTGCTGAACCAATTATTAGACACTTGAATCCTGCTCTAATGTGTCGAAAACATGCAAAGTTTGCTCCCAAACCTACTATTTTTCATGGTACACATGTAACACCTTGTAGATCAGTAGTTGGGTGCAAGAATTCCCAAACTTTGGCTCATGAACCTACTGTTTTATCTCATCTTTTGCGGTTATTCCTGCTGGATGTCGTGTGACTCATTACTAGATTCCTGAATGGCTTTTGACTAACTTAAGTATTGAGTCATCGACGTATTGTTCTTCTATGTAGGTTACACGCTTGAGGAAGGAGAAATTTTGGCTTGTGGATTCAAGGAGCTCATGCCACATGACTGGTAACAAATAATGGTTCTTCTCCCTCTCCTTTGTGTCACGTGTAGAGAATTTTACTTTTGCCGATAATTCTTCAACTCCTACAATTGCTAAGGGTTCGATTAGAGTTAATAATCACTACACTTTGATAGATATGTCACTTGTTAAAAAATTTAAATACAACTTGCTTTCTGTTTTGCAATTGCTAGATTAAAATCTTGATGTTTGTTTCACTAAACATTGTTGCAAGGTTGTAAATTCAAATGGTGAGCTTATGTTTAACATGTCACCGTTTTGGAAGATTTTTTAAATCTAATTTTTACATGTCAACTTCTAAGCATAGGTGTCTCGTTGCTAATGAATCAAAGGACTTACATTTTTGGCATCGTAGACTTGCTCACGTAAGCTTTTATCACATCACACGTGTTAGTGGTCTTGATCGCATACGTGGTTTACCTAAGCTTAAAGGCAACAAAGATATTGTGTTCTCTTCTTGTAGACATGCTAAGATGGCTGTAGGCTCACATGCTCTACACTCAATGACCATGACAACAACACCAGCAAAACTTTTACCCCATGGCAACGTAGGTCCCTCACGTGTTCAATATTTTGGAGGTAAGTGGTATGTGCTTGTAATTGTTCATGACTTTTCTTTATACTTTTGGGTTTACTTTATGGCATCAAAGAATGAAGCTTTTAGTCACATTAGAAGTTTAGTTCTTAGACTTTCACTAGACCACCCAGGATCTTTAAAAGCAATTAGAAGTGATAATGGAACCAAATTTAAAAATCAATCATTTAATCAATTTTTTGCTTAAAAAGGAATAGATCATCAATTTTCTTCTCCATATGTACCTCAATGAAATGGTCTTGTAGAAAGAAAGAACAGAACCTTAGTTGAGATGGCTAGGACTATGCTTCATGAATATCAAACACCTAGGAAGTTTTGGGCTGATGCAATTGCAACTGCTTGTTATGTCTCAAATCGTGTTTATTCTTGCGTATTAAGCTAGGAAAAACCCCATATGAGCTTCAATTTGGACATAGGCCTAGTGTCACACACTTTAGGGTCTTTGGATGCAAATGCTTTGTTAAGAAACATGGTAATATTGATAAATTTGAAGCTAGATCTATTGATGGCATGTTTCTTGGTTATCCATCTCATACTAGAGGCTACCGTGTGCTTTTACTTGACACTAACAAAATTTGGAGACTTGTGAGGTTTCTTTATATGAACCTAGCCCAGGTGCTATCTCTAACATCGCAGGTCAAAATGCATATCCGCAGGAGGAGAGTATTTTCATTGAAGATGAGGAAGAAGTGGTGCTGCTGCCCAAAAATTCAACAACTAATGAAATCATTCCAGCTTCAGATTCTGATTCACAACCGGCACCAACGACTTCTATTGCTGGTTCGGATCATCCTCAAGCCACAAGCTCTTTGATTTGTGATGAACGTGAATTTGATTTGTGATGAACATGAAGAATAAGAAGCTTGTGAAGTGTGTACTCCCCTCCGGATCCTTAAAAGTCATCCTCCACGACAAATTATTGGAAGCTTGCACGAACGAGTCACACGGTCCAGGTTTTTCGATCCAAACTCTCACACTCATTCTACTTTTGTTGCTTCTTTGAACCCAAAGATATATCACATGCACTCACTATTGAATCTTGGATTATTACCATGCAAGAAGAGTTAGAAAATTTTGAAAGAAATATTGTTTGGAAACTTGTACCTCCACCTCATGATCACGCATTAATTGGAACTAAATGGTTGTTTAAAAATAAGCAAAGTGAGGATGGGGTTGTGGTTATGAATAAAGCTAGATTGGTTGCTCAAGGTTTCACAGAAGTTGAAGGTCTAGATTTTAATGAAACTTTTGCTCTTGTTGCTATATTAGAAGCCATTAGAATTTTATTAGAAATTTCTGCATCTAAAGGTTTCAAATTATATCAAATGGATGTTAAAAGTGGTTTTCTTAAAGGCTATATCGATGAGGAGGTTTATGTAAAGAAACGACTCGGTTTTGGAAATCTAGATTTTCCTAATCATGTTTACAAACTGTCCAAAGCTCTGTATGGTCTCGAACAAGCCCCTAGAGAATGGTATGATAGGTTAAAAACATTCTTGCTTGAAAAGAGGTTTACCACGGGCAAAGTAGATACAACTCTTTTTGTGCTTAACCATGGAAATGACTCATTATTCATTCAAGTGTATGTGGATGATACTATCTTTTGTTGTGCTTCTCATGATCTTTTGTTCGTGTTTTTCGGCTATGATGACTTCAGAATTTAAGATGAGTATGATGGGAGAACTCATGTACTTTCTGGGGCTACAAACCAAGCAAACTAAGGAGGAAACCTTTATGCATGAAATGAAGTACACGAAAGATCTCCTTAGGCATTACAACATGGAAAACAGTGAGCCTCTTCTGACACCAATGGGAACAACAAGAACACTTGAACTTGATGAAGAAGGTGAACCCGTCGATCAAAAAGAATATAGAAGCATGATCGGGTCTCTTTTGTACCTCACGACATCAAGACCGGACATACAACTCAGCGTATGTCTTAGTGCAAGATTTCAAGCTTCCCCACGCGCTTCACATCGTCAAGCCGTCAAAAGAATTCTCAGGTATTTAAATGGTACTCAAGATTTTGGCATTTTTCTTCCTTCTTCCTCAACCGTTACTTTGAAAGCTTTTTTTGGATGCTGATTTTGAGGGTTGTAAGATTGATAGGAAAAGTACTTTGGGTGCTTGTCACTTTCTTGGTTATTCACTTGTTGCTTGGTCCTCTACAAAACAAAGTTCTGTTGCACAATCCACGGCCGAATCTAAATATGTAGCTACTGCTAGTGCTTGCTCACAAATTTTATGGATTCTACAAACACTTGTGGAATATGGTGTTGATTTAGATAGTGTTTCGCTATTTTGTGAAAACACTAGTGCCATTTGCATTGCCAAAAACCTCGTGTAACACTCTAGAACCTATCACTTTCTCTGTGATAATGTTGAAAATGGAAACATTGTGCTTCACCATGTAGACACCGAACAACAATTGGCTGACATTTTTACAAAACCTTTGGATTCCACTCTATTTTTTATTCGTAGTGAAATAGGGGTTATGCATCCTCGTTGCTTAAATTGGGGGGGGGGGGGTTAACTTGGGAAGTCTATGTGTGAATCTGAAATTAAAAAATAATAGGATCATAAGTGGTTCATACATATATGAGCTTGTAATTCCGTTTACATGCTGAAAGTTCTTACTACATTACTCATGTTATACATTTTGCAGTATTTGCCATGACTAGTAATTGGAATAATTACACTAAATCTGATCACTACTAAACTTTCTTGCTGTTTTGAGCTTGTTGCATGATCACAGGTGCTCTTCATCATTAAAAATTAATCAATCAACAACCCACATATTGAGCTTTTATGATCAAATGAAAAATCCAAAAAGATCAAGAGAATATGCATGAATCACACTTCTTCTTTTGAGATTGCTTATCTTTGCACTTTGATATGAACATGGAACGAGTTGGGTATGACTAAAACCTTGCCATTAAGCTTCTGATTGTCAAATGACGTAGGCTTGGCTTGGTTGGTTAAAATAAAGAGGATGCAACATACAATCTCTTGCAAAGTTCATAAGACTTAAATTTGTTCTTTAAAAGATAATAGAAAAGAGCGACACATGTCATGCTTTCAAGTTTTGATACAGTTGAGTTTGTGATATGCACCGAATTTGGTTCGGCGAAGGGTGGCCCGATCTTCACGACAGGAGGTTCAAGAAAAAGATAACTTGCTGTAGAAACAGCGCGGATAACTAGCTTTATACCTGACCAAGGTTGGATGCGACCAAGCGACGGGGAGAGAGACACCGAAACCGCGAAAACTTCGACTCGATCTCCGAACGACCGCAGAACCACAACCGGAGCTAATCCACACAAGACGGGGCAGCCGTACTGGAACCCGCAGAGCACGAATTAGTGGATCTCAGAGAGATCTCCCCACAAGTTCAAGAAGAACAAGGAAGAACAAGGGTTGAGTAAGACACTCAAGCAGCTCGGCTGCAAATTTCACTGGAATAATCTTAATTCATCCAAGAGTTCCCCTTGGCTTACAAAAGAGGGATATTTATACCAACAACTAGTCTAAGAATAGATGTGAACTGAAAAATCCACGTGGGAAGGTGGAAGGCCAACTGGCTTGATCATTCATGCAGTGGTCATCAATTTCCCGCATGTCCTCTGGCCTTCTGGGTGGTCTTCAGTGTTTTAATCATAACTCCACCTAGAGACATCCAAAAGACATGGGACCAGATGCGTTGGAAAGATAATTTGATAACCTTTCACACAATGTGTAGCATGCTTCACGAAATATTGTAGAGTGACACAGTTTCTCACGGAAACTTGGATATCAGGCTGACTGTTGATCTTCTGAACAGTCTGCACCAAAAGCACTCGGCTGCCAATCTGGAACCTCTAAAGCACTCGGCACTTAGTGGCATTTGAAAGTTGACTTCAACACCTTTCCAACAAGTACTCATGGACCTTCACAGCTTCTATGAATCAAGAGATATGACTGTTTCTTCATGACAGTTCTGCCAGGCCGAACTGGTTCGACGTAGTTCTCCTCTCTGGTTCAGTCTTGGCGTGTCCTTGTCATCCTCCTTGGTGAACCTGAGTAATAGAAACATGTACGATTTAGGAAGTATATAATTCTCATTAATAAATGGAATTTCACAAAGTAGCGCGTGCACCTCTTGTTGTAGCTGTTTAGCTCGGCTACGAGTAATTGGTCCATCGACAACATGAGCTGGTGCAGCTTGACTTGATGATTGTTCCATCTTGCTTGATGTAATTGGTATACCTGATGGTATGGTCGGTGTGGGCATATCATCCTCCCCCCCTTGAAAAAGAGTCGTCCTCGACTCTTCCAATCCAAAGAATGGAGAGAGGTCGGACACATTGAAACTGGTACTTACACCATAAGTACTTGGCAGATCAATTTCATAAGCGTTGTCATTGATCTTGCGCAGAACTTTGAATGGTCCGTCAGCCCGGGGTTGCAACTTGTTCTTGCGCAGCTCTGGAAAACGATCCTTTCGAAGGTGCACCCAAACCAAGTCCCCTGGTTCGAACAACACCTTCCTGCGACCCTTGTTAGCGTGCTTCTCATACTTCTTGGTCATCTTTTCAATATTGGCCCGAGCCCTATCATGAATGTTCTTGACAAATTCAGCTCGCTTGCTTGCATCAAAGTTCACACGTTCCTGCATGGGTAGAGACAAAAGATCTATGGGAGCAGTGGGTGTGAATCCATATACAATTTCAAATGGACAAAATTTAGTGGTTGAGTGTACTGCCCTATTGTATGCAAACTCAACGTGTGGCAAGCTTTCTTCCCATAGTTTCAGATTCTTCTTAAGGACAGCTCGGAGCAACATTGATAGTGTTCGATTCACAACTTCAGTTTGGCCGTCCGTTTGCGGATGACATGTTGTGGAGAACAACAGTTTTGTCCCAAGTTTGCCCCACAATGTCTTCCAAAAGTAGCTCAAGAACTTGGTGTCACGATCCGACACAATGGTACGTGGCATTCCATGTAGTCGCACGATTTCCTTGAAAAATAATTCAGCAATACGGGAAGCATCGTCGCTCTTGTGGCAAGGAATAAAATGTGCCATTTTGCTGAAACGATCAACCACAACAAAAATTGAATCCCTTCCCCCTTTGGTTCGTGGTAACCCAAGAACAAAATCCATTGAAATATCCTCCCAAGGTGCATTAGGAATAGGAAGGGGAGTATATAAACCATGAGGGTTCAGACGAGACTTAGCTTTGTGACAGTTTTC
This sequence comes from Tuctoria greenei, assembly GCA_036927565.1. Lineage (NCBI taxonomy): Eukaryota > Viridiplantae > Streptophyta > Magnoliopsida > Poales > Poaceae > Tuctoria > Tuctoria greenei. The sequence continues at coordinate 145,504,001 of JAYESD010000002.1, forward strand.
GCAGCGAAGAACATGTCTCTCTACATCTCGTCGCATTTTTGGCCAAAAGAAATGGTCGGCCAGCACTTGCTCCGTCTTCTTGGCTCCAAAATGGCCCATAAGTCCACCTGCATGAGCTTCCTGCACGAGTAAAAGTCGAACAGAGCAATCTGGAATACAAAGTTTGTTAGTGCGAAATAAAAATCCATCATGCACATGATACTTTTCCCATCCTTTTACAATACGGCACTTGGCATATGGTTCAGCAAAGTACGAATCAGTGGCATATAATTCCTTTATACTTTCCAATCCTAGAATTTTAGCATCAAGTTGTGTGAGCAAAGCATGACGTCGAGATAAAGCATCAGCTACAATATTGTCTTGACCTTTCTTATATTTGACAATATAAGGGAAGGACTCAATAAATTCACTCCACTTAGCATGTCGTTTATTCAGTTTTAGTTGTCCCTTAATATGTTTCAATGATTCATGGTCTGAATGTATTATAAATTCTTTAGAATAAAGGTAGTGTTGCCAAGTTTCCAAACTCCGAACGAGAGCATATAATTCTTTATCATAAACTGAATAATTCAAAGTCGGGCCACTTAGCTTTTCACTGAAGAATGCAATTGGTCTCTTTTCTTGCATCAGCACGCCTCCAATTCCAACTCCACTTGCATCACATTCAATTTCAAATGTCTTGTTGAAATCAGGAAGTGCAAGGACTGGGGATGTTGTGAGCTTCCTCTTTAATTCTTCAAAAGCATTTTGTTGTGCTTCTCCCCATTTGAATGGTATGTCTTTCTTGGACAGCTCATTGATTGGAGCAGCGATCGTGCTGAAATCTTTCACGAAGCGCCGGTAGAAACCAACAAGTCCAAGGAAGCTTCTCACTTGGCTCACGTTCTGTGGGGGCCTCCATTCGTGTATAGCCTTGACTTTCTCAACATCCACCTCCATGCCTTGTCCTGAAACAACAAAACCAAGGAAAACTACCTTGTCGGTGCAGAAGGTGCACTTCTCAAGGTTAGCGTACAATTTTTGTTTACGCAGGACAACAAGTACGCTCTGGATATGTGCAACATGTTCTTCAAGTGTCTTGCTGTAGATTAGGATGTCATCAAAATAAACCACAACAAATTTACCAATGAAAGTTCTAAGCACATGATTCATTAATCGCATAAATGTACTAGGTGCATTGGTTAAACCGAAGGGCATCACTAACCATTCATACAATCCAAATTTTGTTTTGAAGGCTGTTTTCCACTCATCTCCTTCTTTCATACGAATCTGATGATAGCCACTTCTTAAGTCAATTTTAGTGAAAAATTTAGCACCACTAAGTTCATCAAGCATGTCATCTAAGCGAGGAATGGGATGCCTATATCTTACTGTGATGTTGTTAATTGCACGACAATCCACACATAGTCTCCAAGACCCATCTTTCTTAGGCACTAAAAGAACAGGGACAGCACAAGGGGAAAGACTTTCCTGTACATACCCTTTTTTCGTCAATTCCTCCACTTGTCGCTGAATTTCTTTTGTCTCCTCTGGGTTGGTGCGGTATGCAGCCCTGTTCGGAAGTGACGCACCAGGAACCAAGTCAATTTGATGCTCGATCCCTCTCTTAGGTGGCAGTCCTGGTGGTACTTCGTCCGGAAAGACATCTTCATATTCCTGCAAAACATTCAAAAGAGTACTCGGTAGGGTAGAGGGTAAGGCATTAGTAGAAAGAAAAGTGTCCTTGTACATAAGTACAAAGAACATGGCATTGGGTTCACTCAATGCTTTGATATCCCCCTTCCTAGCCATCATTACTAAACCCTCTTTTCCCAGTTTCTGGGTTCCTTGCAGCTGTGGGGTTTGATTTGGCTGTGGACACTCTTCCTTACTATTTTTGTGGCTCACTCGCAAGTGGTGCTCGCTCTCGCGCTGTTTCTTCCTGATATCATCCTTCAAAATTTCTTCCGGTGTCAAAGGAAGCAAGGAAATTCGCTCTCCTTTGTACACAAAAGACAGCTTGTTGGTCCTTCCAAAAATCTGGACATCACGATCATATAGCCATGGTCGACCGAGCAGAAGCTGGCAGGCTTGCATAGGCACCACGTCGCACTCCACATGATCATTATATTTACCAACAGAGAATGGTACAGTCACAGTATGACTGACACGTAGCGCACCACAATCATTAAGCCACTGCATCTTGTATGGACTAGGATGACGCCGTGGTTTCAGTCCCAATCTGTCCACCAATTCTTGGCTAGCAATATTGTTGCAGCTACCATTATCAATGATGATGCGACACACCTTATCTTTGATTATTCCACGGGTATGGAACAAATTATGTCGCTGCCCGTTGTCTTCCTTTTCTGCTGTTACACTAAGAACTCGTAGAGAAATAAAGCAATTATGTTCTCCTTCCTCAGGCTGGATCTCATTCCCTTCCTCCTCAATTTCTTCATCACATATCTGTCCAGCATCCTCCGGATCACTCTCGGATTCCCATTCACCTTTCTCATTCAACAACATGGTCCTCTTGCTTGGGCATTGGGCAGCAATGTGCCCACGGCCGTGGCATTTATGGCATACAATTTCTCTGCTTCGAGAAGAAGATGTAGCTCCCGAGGCATTGCTGTGGGCTGCTGAACTTACAGCGGGTCGCTGCTGAGTTGTTGGTGATGACGCGGTGGAGGCTGCCATCTTCGATGGAACAAATGATTGAGAAGACCTGGCTGCAGCCCCTTGAGATCGTCCACCACCATAGGAAGTACTTGACTGCTGTTTGTGCCATGGGGCAGAAATAGAATAACTTCCATAAGATTTTCCACGTGACTCTTGCTGAATCTTTTTCTCTGTTCGCATAGCTTGATCAACAAGATCCTGCAATGTACGATATGGAAACATCTCCACAAAACCAGAAATTTCTTCATTAAGACCTCCTAGAAATCTTGCCATTGTTGACTCTGCATCTTCTCTTATTCCCGCCCGCACCAACAGCAGCTCCATCTCCTTGAAATACTCATCAACTGATCTCTTCCCTTGCTTTAACATTTGCAACCGGTTCCTGAGATCACGCTGATAGCTAGATGGCACGAATCGCCTTCTCATCACTTGCTTCATCTCCTCCCATGTATTGATATATCCATGTCCCAAATCACGTTGATTCTTCTGCACTTGGTTCCACCAAGTGAGAGCGTATCCAGAGAGTTCCACCGAAGCAAGATTCACACGGCGCTGAGCCGAAAGATTATGTACTCGGAATATTTGATCACACTGCTCAACCCATTCAAGAAATTCATCAGGATTCTCCTTTCCAGTAAACTTTGGAATACTCAATTTGACACGAGCGATGTTATCTGGGTTGTCATGAGGACGTCGACCACGATGGTATTCCCTTTCTTCAAAATCAGCAGGCCGGCGATGATGACGCCGAACAAACCTGCCACGTCGACCGAAAGGATTTTCATCATCATGAGATCCTTCTTCATGATCTTGATCTTCAAACTCATCGTCTTCAAAATGCACGCGGCGACCATCAGCATTGCGCCTATGTGCGCGACGCCCACCATGGTAATTATTAAAATCAGCATGGCGACCACCACCAGATCCGTCAGGGCCATGTCCGAAGCGATTGAATTCATGGCTGAAACCAGAATTCTCATCGCCGGACTCCTCTCGATGACGGTCCTCTTGATCACGACATGCTCGACGTCCTCCAGCCGCGGGAAGACGCTCATCGAGGAGCCTGCCCATGGCCTCCATTAGTGAATCAGCCATGCGACGCATCTCATCCCGTGAGACAGGGGGTTCCCTATCGCCATGGTGTCCACCATGAACACTTGAATCTGAGCCTGCCATGTTAGGAGCAGCAAGAAAAAAAAATATATATGTGGACACACTCGATCTCACCTCATACTTACCCAAGTTCTTGCCTGATCTCAAGAACTGTGATGGTGCTGGTGTGACAACTTCAACGGAGGTGGTAAAGAGGCCGTAAGGAGTACAAATCGAAAGTCCCGGTTTATGTTTTTAGTGGAGCTATAGGTGGCTGAACAAGGCAGGCTACGGTACTGCCAATCAAGTGAAAAAATGATGTGCTCAAAAGATAATTTTTTTTTGCTGCTATCAAGATTACCACCAACTTGGATTTGAAAACTGAAAATTTCAACACCCAACCGTAACACAAAATTCTTCACAATCTTTTCACTTGTGCTCTCTTTTTTTTTACTGTATTCTTTTTTTTATAACACTAACAGGGGTGCTGATTACAAAAGATATAGGTAACCGGTGGTGACGAGCAACTGGAAGAAAACAAACACAAGATAACAGTACCGTCAAAGGGCTATAGGTATATTTTTTTTAGGCTTTGGACTATAGGACAAAAAAATATATGTAAAAGATAAACACTGGAATGAATATGTGGATGGTGAAAACTGTAACGGATTGAAAAAGGGTGGGAGGGTGGGTGATAAAAAAATGAACCTACCGTGACAACGATAGCTCTGATTACCACATGATATGCACCGAATTTGGTTCGGCGAAGGGTGGCCCGATCTTCACGACAGGAGGTTCAAGAAAAAGATAACTTGCTGTAGAAACAGCGCGGATAACTAGCTTTATACCTGACCAAGGTTGGATGCGACCAAGCGACGGGGAGAGAGACACCGAAACCGCGAAGACTTCGACTCGATCTCCGAACGACCGCAGAACCACAACTGGAGCTAATCCACACAAGACGGGGCAGCCGAACTGGAACCCGTAGAGCACGATTTAGTGGATCTCAGAGAGATCTCCCCACAAGTTCAAGAAGAACAAGGAAGAACAAGGGTTGAGTAAGACACTCAAGCAGCTCGGCTGCAAATTTCACTGGAATAATCTTAATTCATCCAAGAGTTCCCCTTGGCTTACAAAAGAGGGATATTTATACCAACAACTAGTCTAAGAATAGATGTGAACTGAAAAATCCACGTGGGAAGGTGGAAGGCCAACTGGCTTGATCATTCATGCAGTGGTCATCAATTTCCCGCATGTCTTCTGGCCTTCTGGGTGGTCTTCAGTGTTTTAATCATAACTCCACCTAGAGACATCCAAAAGACATGGGACCAGATGCGTTGGAAAGATAATTTGATAACCTTTCACACAATGTGTAGCATGCTTCACGAAATATTGTAGAGTGACACAGTTTCTCACGGAAACTTGGATATCAGGCTGACTGTTGATCTTCTGAACAGTCTGCACCAAAAGCACTCGGCTGCCAAGCTGGAACCTCTAAAGCACTCGGCACTTAGTGGCATTTGAAAGTTGACTTCAACACCTTTCCAACAAGTACTCATGGACCTTCACAGCTTCTATGAATCAAGAGATATGACTGTTTCTTCATGACAGTTCTGCCAGGCCGAACTGGTTCGACGTAGTTCTCCTCTCTGGTTCAGTCTTGGCGTGTCCTTGTCATCCTCCTTGGTGAACCTGAGTAATAGAAACATGTACGATTTAGGAAGTATATAATTCTCATTAATAAATGGAATTTCACAAAGTAGCGCATGCACCTCTTGTTGTAGCTGTTTAGCTCGGCTACGAGTAATTGGTCCATCGACAACATGAGCTGGTGCAGCTTGACTTGATGATTGTTCCATCTTGCTTGATGTAATCGGTATACTTGATGGTATGGTCGGTGTGGGCATATCAGTTTGTCAGATCATGACTTGCTTAAATTGAAAATACATTTTATCTCTAGCATGGCTTACACTACTTTATGTATTTCATTGATGTGATAGTGTAAGTTACTTGATAGTATGGCTTGGATGAACTTTGTTTTATATGTATATGTCATATTATGCTCATAACAAATTAAAATTTCTCTTTTATAAATTGTTGAATACACTATCAAAGGGGGAGAAATTGGTCACACATTGCACATTCACAAGTGTTTTGATTTGCACGTTCTTCTCAGGGGGGTGTACATCATTAGGGGAAGTATTTTTGGTTTTATTCTAATTTGAATTTTGATTTTCAAAAAGGGGAAGAAAGTTTCTTTTGTCAAAACTTTTCATGAAACGTGAATATGCCAATGTTTGGTTTCGTAGTGGTGTCACCAATGCATTCATCAAGGAGGAGATTGGAGACCTATGTGCTGAATACATTGCCAATTGTGTTAAAAGTTAGTTTACAAGCAAACTTTTGATTATATCTGAGAAGTCCACTTTGTATTGTCCGAACCTTCAGGAACTTGCTTCGGAGTGTTTGAACTTTTCTTATATAATGCATAGCTGCTGTTTTGGACTGTCCGAACTTTCTATATGCTGAAATATCCGTACGCTGTTATGTATTTCTTTTGCAATGTTTCAAACTTGCTTTACACTTATGGGAAGATTCTGTTTGTACTTTTGGAGTAATTTTTTGATGCATTTTAGCTGATCATTATAGATATTATCTTGCTATGTTTGCTATATGCTTATGTGAGGTGCTCACATAAGGTGTTGTGGTTATCGGACTAATGTGAGTCATGTCGAGGACTTGTGCTCAGGAAAAGTTGCTTGTTTGTTCATTTGCAGGAGTTTCTTGAGGTCAAGACATGGTTGGTGACGGTGAACCATCAAACTAATCATAGGGATAAGATGAGGTCCAGAAACCAAGTTCGCGAGGAATCGTGGTCGAGTTGATTGGAGGTCACGCATAATGTTTGAGTCGAGAACAATGCGTATGAAGGTATCGTGGATGTTTTTGAAAGGTGTTTGCACGTGTGCAAGGGGTGCATGGAAGTGGCAAAAGTATTCCAAGGAATGGTGAGGAAAAATGGACATGAAGATATGGCCGGAAAGCTCCAACCGGCTAGATTATGCCTCAGGCTACGGCTGAGGTGGTTATGGTTCGTTTGTGGAAGGTTTCGAGTTGGTTATGGATAGGTTTTATAATTGTAATGAAGTTGAGTTGTTTTAGGAATGTTTAAGAATTCCTAAGGTGCTTGGAAGTCTTAAGATTGTTTCTATATGCGTATGGAGGAGTCTTGAGCAGTTATGGAAAGTTTCGGTTAAAACTGAGTAGGAGTAGGAGTCCTAGTGTTGATTGGGCCGGCCTAAGAACTGGTTATATAAGCAAGGGAGGACGGATCTCATGAAAGACGACTTTGGGGATGATCCTATTATGCTTTGATCAATAAAATCCATATTTTATAGGAGCTTTTGTGCCTTTTTTGTCCATCTTGTTTTCGTCAAGTCTTTCTCGTCGAGTTTATGCGCTGCCCGACATTTCCTCGTTGTTTTGATCATAACTCGTGTTTTAAAGATCCAATTGATGTGATTCTTTTTGTTTTGTCTTCAAAACTCAATTCTATATCATCTGTGAAAACTTCACAGTCATTGGTTTTGTGGTTATTGAGTTACACGAGTTTCTTTGCAGCGTAAGAGATCTATTTGCTCTCGGTTAGATCAGATTGACCTTTGCTCAAGGTTTCGGTCATAACTTGAGTTTTACTTGAAGTTTTCTAGTGATTCTTGTTGTCATGTCTTCGTGACTTGGTTCCCTACAACATCTTCCATTTTATTAATGGCTGAACATGTTTACAATAGTTGCACACACGGTTTCTTTTTTGGTTGATTTTCTGCCGAGAGATTTTTGTAGCTTCCGCTGAATATGTTTTAATCTACCATTCACCCCCCTCTGGTAGCTTTTCACGTGCTCTTCGATCCTACATAACTTTCTTGAATTAAAAAAATGAACTCAAATCAAAATCATGTACCTTACTTGAGATGGAAAGAACTGTCGAGGTACAAGGTGGAGGGGGTTCGACAAGCCCGAACCCTATCCTTAAGTGGAAGAAGTCCGACAAGCCGGAGCCTCGTCCTCCTCCTCTTTCGCTCTCTCTCCCTATTTTCTAAGCCCTTGGGCAGCGCTACACCTCTGTAGTGGAGTACTGGACTCAAGTTTTTAGTGTGTTGAGTGAGGGATCCCCATACTCCCTATTTATACCCTCTAAAGGTTGGTTTGGCACTAGAATATGCACAGGAATCAGTCGTCATCGTGATCACAAAACCGTGAGGAGCCAACATGTGGCAGTTGTCCGCATTTGGCTTGAATATTTAAGTTGGGGGAGCTGGGTGCTCGGCCGAGCTCCCAACGGCTCCTCGCGCACTGAAACTTCGTTGTGACACTATTATGTGGGCCCCATTATTAGTATGGGTGATTTCGGTGATTTTTGGTTGGTTTTCTCCTCCGAGTGGACCCATGAATCCTCGTGCTTGCGCCTGATTGGTCGAAAGGTGTGTTTCTTGGATTGGCCGCAGCAAATACCTTTAATTGAGGGCATAATTCAGCTTTATATAAAATTGGCCAACACTTGTGGAAATAGTTAGTAAATAACTCCTACCACTATGTTGGTTGTCCAGTTTATATCTTTGATGCGGGGAATTGACGGTCTAATTTAGCCTTTAAGGACTATCAACAACGTGCCAGAAAAGTTACCTCGCTGATGAAGGACGCGATACTTAACTGCTCTAGGACATCAAAGACTATCACACACCGCCTCAAGCCTCGCCCTTGCACTGGCAAGTTGCGAGCGAAGGATGAGGGCATCTTCGCGGACGCCCTCCCACCGGGAAAACTCTGCGGCCCCGCCCGACTCAGAAGCATCCTCAATCGCAGAAGGCAGATATCGGGGACTATCAACGCCTGTGGTGCCCAGAGCCTTGCCCCCGGCGACACGAGAGCGGAAGCCCTGGGACACAGCGGTGAGGAGACAACCACAACTCCTGCCTCGAAGGGCCTAACTTCGCGGAGGTCATCTCCCGAATACCAACTCGTCAGCAAGATGCTACTCCGACAAACCCGATGGGCCCCCTTCGCCAGCCGCTGGGATGACACATCCCGCAAAACCATCCACCAAGGATGGCGAGAGCAAACACAGCTACGCCGCCCCAAAAGTCGCCTCCAAGGACGACAACACCCGCTCTAACCGAGACGGTATGTCATTGAGCTCGGGGGAACCCGTCCCGATGGACAGGATGTATGACCAGAGCCTCTTGCCACGACCGTCAAACCAGGACTGTCGGTACCCTGGAAACCAGGTACCTCTTGATACCGCACTTAAAACCAAGGAGTTTCTATGTCCAAGTTGAAGACTTCTCAAGGCAACACACGTCCAACAACATTGGGCCCGTATCCCTAGTTCGGGTAGCTCCGGTGCTACCATGTGTCCTGTGGGGCCGAACCTACCTTCCTTCACATGGAAGCTCTGGTACCACCACATGTCTAGCAGCCCCGGACCAAACTCCCAGTAGAGGGAAGCTCCAGTGCTGCCACGCATCAAGTGACTCTAGACCTGCCTCCCAACAGAGGGAAGCTCTGGAGCTGCCACGTGTTGGACCACCGGACCGAAGCCTGCAATGGGAAGACTGCAGGATCTACAACAGCACAAACAATGATAGGCTATTAAACAGCCGTTACAAGACCTAATTAACATGTCATTAATTCAATATTAATGACACACGATCAGAGGACTATCAAGATAGGTAACGCCGCCATTAAGGCACATTATCACACTGTTAATCACATATTATACATGTAGATCGTGTATAGGTGGTTAATTAAAGTCGGGGCCACCTGTCGGGCCAAGCATATACCGTAATGACCAGTCCTTAGCATATAAAAGGGTTGCATCGCACGGTAGAAGACAACTAAGGTCACACACATACAAGCAACCAAAGACACTCGCCAGACACTCATACAATCGACAACCACCCCGTGAAGTAGGGTATTACGCTCAGGCGGCTGGAACCACGTAAAATCCCTTGTGTCATCATCTTGTTCGTGATCTTACGCGCCCCATTCGAATATGAACCTTCGCGGACTACACTTTAGTAGTATCGGGCGAAGTGTCGTTGCTACACTTCGACATTTGGCGGGCCACGTAACGTGGCTAAGATCTCAAGATGGTGAACTCTGCCATAGCTTTGTCCAATTGTTTGGCTGAGCGGCCTGCTGGAGAAAATCCCTCCTACGTGCAGCAGCCAGCCAGTGTTGTTGTGCCGGCGGGTGTTGTTCCACCACTACCTCAACCATCTCAGCAAGATGGTGTATTCGCGTCGGTCTTTGCATCGACGAACAATCCTGAGAATGCGTTGAACGCAACACGAACTCAGCTTTAGCATCCTACAGCGCCTGGAGCACCTCAGGGCGTGATGGAACAGTGGCATGCTGATGTGGAGCATTTGGTTGCAGCTGCAGTCAATGCCATTGGAAACCAAGATCCGCCCCCTGCTGGACAGGCACCTTCAAAGAACAGGACCTTGTCTTGTAGACTTGGTCCTCAGGCATCAAAGCACAGGAGACGTGCGACCTCCCAGCAAGTGATGTCACTACCCTCGAGGACGAGATGCACTCATATGGCATCGAGGCTCTCGATGCATGATCTCCGGTCTTAGCTCGACAGTTGATACATGAGGCAAGACGACCAAGTATATATCAAGCGTGCTCGCGAGAGGCGAGGTGCTCAGGAAAACCCTTCTCCATTAGGAGTGGGGGCGGATGTTCGTCCCTTGCGATACATCTTCGCATGGCCAACTGGCCACCTAAGTTCCAACCTCATCTGCCAGAGAAGTACGATGAGATGGTCAACTCCGTCAAATTTCTTCAAATCTACTCCACCGCCATCCTCGCGGCTGGAAGCAATGAGGTTGTGATGGCCAACTACGTCACTGTGGCTCTAACCGGGACAGCGTGGTCCTGGTTTAAGAGTCTACCTCCTGACTCCATCTACAATTGGGGGGAACTTTGTCGACAGTTCACTGCCAACTTCGGGAACTCCTACACCCGACCTGGCACAGAGTTGGGTCTGTTTGTCGTGCAACGGAAATCGGGAGAATCGTTGCGATCATTCATCCAGTGGTTTTCTCGGGTACGGAAAACCATTCCTTCAATCTCCAACACCTATGTCGTTGTTGCATTCTGATAGGGAGTTAGGGATAAGAAGATGTTGGAGAAGCTGGCAACCAAAGATGTCAGCAGCATCACAGAGCTCTTTAGCCTAGCCGACAAATGTGCTAGGGTTGTGGAGGGCCGAGAGATGCACTCCAAACCAGCTGTGGAGGTTAGTAAATCTTCCTCCAAGGCTGAAGCTACTTCCTATGATAGTGGAAATAAGAAGAAGAAGTCCAAAGGCAAGAAGAAGTCGTTGGATGGCACACCTACTACTGTTGCTGCAGTTGCAACTCCTGGTGGCCGGAGGCCACGCCCTGAAAAACGACCCGACCATCAACTGAAGACGGTGATAATGAGAAAATGTGGTGTTCGATTTATCCGATTCATAAATCGAACACCCATAATCTTGAAGATTGTCACAAGTTTTAGCGGCTTGTTGATCGCAACAACAAGCTCCAAGAAGAAGCCCCTTACCGCCAACGTGAGGGAAAACAGAAAGTGGGAGAAGATCCGTCAGAACAGGAGCTTGGCTTCCAGAACGCCAAGATGTCCCTGAAGGCCGTCTACAACACTGTGGACGACGACTTCGACATCTCCTAAAATGAGCGTCAGAAGACTCTCCATATGATATATGGAGGGTCTTGGGACATTACCTCCCAGCGTATTCTCAAGAAAACGTGTCGAGAGATGGCTGCCGCAGCTCCCACCGCCAAGGCAGAACCTCATTTGAAGTGGATGGATACTGCCACCACCTTTGATGCTTCGTATTGTCCGACGAACATGACCGGAGCTGGTCAGTTGCCTTTGATGGTATCTCCTACCATCAACAACATCTATCTCTATTATGTCCTAGTGGACGGAGGCGCAACACTCAACCTCCACAGCTTCGCGACTTTTGCGAAGCTCCTGCTCAGGCTATCGGACCTTAGGCCCTCAAGTCCTTTCTCAGAAGTAGGTCCGGGTGCCATCACTCCTCTCGGATCAATTACACTCCCGGTGACTTTCGAGATTAGGGACAACTATAGGTCTGAGAAGCTAGTCTTTGATGTGGCACACATCAGCCTTCCCTTCAACACCATCCTATGCAGGCTAGCGCTGTATAGGTTCATGGCCGTAGCTCATTACAGCTACCTGGTGTTGAAGATGCTGACTCCTTCAGGCGTCCTACAGATCCGTGGGGATCGCACTGCTGGAGTCACTATGTTGGAAGAACTTCATGCGCTTGCAGCGGCGCAAGAAGAAGAATATGGCAAGGAGCAACCATCTCAACAACCTTCGATCTCACGATAGCGTGGCTCCACTTATGCACCTCGTGTGCAACCAAGCGGGGACACCGACATCCCTGTCAAAGTCGTCCAAGTTGGTTCCGATGCTGCCCAGACCACTCGTATATCGAGAGGTCTGGACGACAAATATGATGAGAAAAGGTTTAGGCCCGATCTTCTGAAAGGTAATGGATAAGTACGATTGATGGAGATCTCGACATAAATAATCCGAGGCTCCCGAGTAGAACACGAAAAACCCCTGCAATCACTGCACCACCGCTCCGTTGGTTATCAACCGTGCTTCACACGATTGACCTCACCAAGAAGGCTAATCCCTACAAGTGCAACTGAGAACACAAGCAAGAACATAGAAGACACGATCTGAAATCACGAAGTTGGGGTTTCACAAACCGTGAACAGCGATATTATTGATCTAAGCAAAACCTAAATGTTTATGGTGGCTACTATGGAGCATATATAGGTGGGAGGACGTCCAAGGGGGTGTTGGGGTTGTGACCTAACCCTAAGACACGAAAATAAGAGATGTAGACTTGATACAAGGCCCAATGGCCCAATATGGTGTCGCAGCACCCTGACAGATTCTGAACTCGATTTTATTTCGATGATTCCCTGTCAAGGTGTTACGTCACCGTATTGGGCCATTGGGCCTTGTATCAAGTACATCTCTTATTTCGTGTCTTAGGGCTAGGTCATGACCCCAACACCCCCTTGGACGTCCTCCCACGTATATATACTCTATAGTAGCTGCCATAAACAATTGGGTTTTACTTAGATCAATAATATCACCGTTCATGGTTTGTGAAACTCCAACTTCACGATTTCAGATCGTGTCTTCTATGTTCTTGCTTGTGTTCTCGGTTGCACTTGCAGGGATTAGCCTTCTTGGTAAGGTCAATCGTGTGAAGCACGGTTGATAACCAACGGAGCGGTGGTGTAGTGATTGCAGGCATTTTTCGTGTTCTACTCGAGAGCCTTGGATCATCAATGTCGAGATCTACATCAATCGACTTATCCATTACCTTTTGGAAGATCAGGCCTAAACCTTTTCTCATCAACTGGTATCAGAGCTCACCTCTGAAAAATATATAAGGAAACATATAAGAACGAGCTCACCTCTAAAATTAATTGGTGTTTCCTTATATATAATATAGTTGGGGTCGGTTTCCATCTTCTTTGAATGTAATATATGGTCCTCCACGCCCCTAAATCTTCCTCCAATTACTCCTTCAACTTCTCCATGGATCCTAATTACAATTAAGTCATTAGGTTGCAATCTATTCTCAAAAGTATATAAGGAAGCATATAAGAATGAGCCCACATCTGAAATTAATTGGTGTGTGTGAATTCTATTGATTGCATCTTGTATGTTGAATGGAGTGTTGTGTATATCTATAGGAGTGATGTCCTCATCATCCTCCCCTTGTTGAATTTGAGTTTTCCTCGACTCAAGTTCATCCTCTCTCATGTGTGAGTCCATATGTGCAACGCCATCAAATCCTCTTGTGTGCATCAAAGAAGGAGACCAAGGTGGTGGACAATATAGTGCACCATCTCCATATTCTCCATCAAATAAGCATGACCATTCACTTGAGCCAGGATCCCAAGCAAATAAACATTGTTCCACGTTTATTTGTGCAACGATAATGTGTATGATCTCATCATTCTCCCCTTCTTTATGACAAGCCGTCCTCGGCTTGCTCGTAGGTCCAGCAAAGAGGCTTGCTTTGAGGGTAGAATGTGCGTTGTCCATATTGCACAATCGCAACAAACAATGCTCCTCTTTTATATATTGTCCCTGCTGCAAGAAAAAATGCTAGAAAAACTTGACAATACATTATAAGTGTTAGTGCATCCATTCATTTCACCATGTTGCAGCAGTAAATGGGATTTCTCATTTGAGCATATGTAAACTTTATGCACCATAAATTCACCACTATCTTCATAGTTGCTTATAGCATGAAAAATATTTTTACTTAACAAAGTAAATTCAGATTGGGAAAATATTATCCTCTCTACAATATTTAGATCACTAAGAGTGTCAAATTCAATATAACCCAAAGTATTTATAGAAGACAAAAATTTCAGCTCATCATTTTTAGAAGTAGCGGTGATCAAATTATGAATTTCAGCACAAGTAGGTGAATCCAAAACACCATCATCTAGTACATTAAATTGTTTTCACATAGGTATAATAAAGTTATCAGTACACAACTCTTTCTTAGCGCAACGATCAGCAGGAAAATCAACATGTGACAATGGTGTATAAATAAACGATTCTAATAGTTGCTCCTCGAAAATAGCATGATTGGTGAAAAAAATCAGAACATCCAAAAACTTCTCACCTTCTGTATTTGTAGAATGTTTTTCCTTACCATTTTCAGCAGTGATTTCGAATGCATTATGCAATGATCCATCTAAAATTTCACAAGTGTTGTCGAAAGTCTCCTTCTCTTCTGCATCATCTACATTATTCTCTATATTGTCCTGCAAAACGTTAGACACAAAAGGAGGTACAACAATAAATTTCTCCTCAAATTGAAGCACTTCATCTTTGCAATTAGATACATTCATAAAAGTTTCTCGCATACAAATTTTCATATCCTTCCATGTTCGAGGTTTTTCTAAATTATTTAAATTGTTCCACCAAGTTAATGCACAATCTACTAATGCACATGCAACATTTCTAATCTTTCTCCTCTCACGCATTTGACATTGTCCAAAAATTTTATCCAACTCTATTTCCCAAGCAATATATTTATCGTAACCAAAACCATCATAAGAAGGAAGAGATAAGATAATGTAATTACTTTCTGTGGAAGGAGTTATAAAGATGGTATGAATGTCATGTGAAGCCTTGGTTGATGTTTGATTCTTAGCGATCAACTCCATAGGCGTCTTCATCATGTCAATCATCTCAACATATATTGCATGATTCTTGCTTTTACCTAGCATTATTAGTAGCAAAAAGAAGACAACAAAAAAATATGTTATCCCTATCAACTACAAAGGATAATGG
Source organism: Tuctoria greenei (assembly GCA_036927565.1). Lineage (NCBI taxonomy): Eukaryota > Viridiplantae > Streptophyta > Magnoliopsida > Poales > Poaceae > Tuctoria > Tuctoria greenei. The sequence continues at coordinate 145,519,193 of JAYESD010000002.1, forward strand.
CAAAGTGGAAGTGGAATCACACACTCTCAAGTGTCTTACCAAGCTATTACAAGTGTTCTTACCGACACTGCAGGTGGCAAACGGTGGCCGGTATGAAGAAACCAATGAAGCGTGGAATGATTGCAAAGGTGTATCAATTCTTCTCAAGAGTAAGGTGTAGCTTGGATGACACTTTATATGTAGAAAGTATTAGAAACAATAAAAATCAGATAGTAAAGTTGAATAAGTGTCCAAAGTACTTGTCAAAGTTGTTGGCCTAAATGTGTTCCTAGTAGTTCAAGCTAGCAAGACATGAGACAAAACTAGATGACACAAAGGATGCAAGCACTTCTATTTTTTTTTCTTTTTTCTCCTCCTTTTTTCAGTGCGGCTTTTGTATCTTTTTATTTTTGCACTTGCCTTTCTCTTTTGTCTTTTTTTCAGAATGTGCTGCAATAGAAGAACACAATGCAAGGCAATCATATATATCTGGTAGGTCTGTCATGGATTTTCTGCTCAATTTTCCAAGGAGAATAAAGCACACTTAGAGGCTCAAAATAGAAACACTTACAACATCAAGATTTTATATATATTTCTCCTCTTTAATTTCGTTATATAGAAGACCTATTTTGGACAAGAACAATAGGAGATATTGCCCCTGAAATACAAACTGTCCAGAAATTTTAGGTCGAGAACAGATTCAGAACTAATGCACTTTTGACCATGATAACTATGTTTTCTAGGAATACTATGAATACTAACGTTGTAGAGAACTTCTTAATATTTCCATAAAGTATAAGAACTCCAAAATACGAGTTCGTATGAGCGAGATATGATGAAAATACTGAACTTGATAGAGATGAATCTAATCTGGACGTGATGACGTGATTCAAAAGGATGAATCAACACAATGCAAAACTCAAACTAAAACCAATAACACTTTCTAAACCAGCAATATTACTCAACCACGGGTACAAACTCACCAAAACCAAACTGAATAACAAAGTTGCAAAGGGCTCCATGTGGTTTGGACAAAGTAATGAACAGATCTACTCAACTGCAAGTTTTTTTGTGGCTTTTTGTGGACTCTAGGTATGAAAAACAAAACTAACGTAATGGATAGATGAATTACCTAATGGGCAACTTGGAAATCTGAAACCAATTGATGCGAAAAGGTTTAGGCCCGATCTTCTAAAAGGTAATGGATAAACGATTGATAGAGATCTCGACGTTGACGATCCGAGGCTCTCGAATAGAACACGAAAAACCCCTACAATCTCTACTCCACCGCTCTGTTGGTTATCAGTCGTGCTTCACATGATTGACCTCAGCAAGAAGGCTAATCCCTGCAAGTGCAACTGAGAACACAAGCAAGAACGTAGAAGACACAATCTGAAATCGCGAAGTTTGGGTTTCACAAACCGTAGAACAGCGATATTATTGATCTAAGCAAAACCCAGTTGTTTATGGCGGCTACTATGGAGTATATATAGGTGGGAGATAGTCCAAGGGGGTGTTGGGGTCGTTACCTAACCCTAATACACGAAAATAAAAGATGTAGACTTAATACAAGGCCCAATGGCCCAATACGGTGGCGCAGCACCCTGGCAGATTCTGAACTCGATTTTGTTTTGACGATTCCTATCGACTCCGAAAGAATTTTGACATGGGACCAGTTCCATTGGAAACTTGATACTCTGCCCTTTCCGTTCATATATAGAACGTCCAAAACGGAGTTTGTATGCTTCTTGGGCGTCTGTTTTAGTGTGAACTGTTCCTGGACTCCGAGATGGACACGAATTTGAGTTGGGGTCAGTTTCCATCTTCTTTGAATGTATTATCTGGTTCAACAGGCCCCTAAATCTTCCGCCAATTACTCCTTGAACTTCTCCATGGATCCTAATCACAATTAAGTCATTAGGTAGCAATCTATTCTCAAGAATATATAAGGAAACATATAAGAACGAACTCACCTCTGAAATTAATTGGTGTGTGGATTTCTATTGATTGCATCTTGTATGTTGAATGGAGTGTTGTGTATATCCATTGGAGTGATGTCCTCATCGAAATAGGAACTCGCACTTGTCACTTTCCTTTGGGCGAATGTTGACGTGTTTGCATGGCAACCATCACAGATGCCTGGGATCCCTAGGAAGGTGATCGAGCACAACCTGAATATATACCCCAATGCACGGTCAGTACATCAGAAGACCCGGAAGCAATCTATAGAGCAATAGAACATCATCAGGCAAGAAATTAAGAAGCTGCTCGACTCTGGTTTCATCTAGGTGGTTCACCATCCTCGGTGGCTGGCAAACCCAGTCATTGTACCAAAGGTCGGGAACCTTCGGATGTGCATCGACGACACCACCATAAATAAGGCATGCCCAAAAGACCCATTACCACTTCCTAGAATAGATCAGAAAGTGGATTCTACCTCCAGGTGTGAGTTACTGTGTTTCCTAGATGCATATTCTTGATATCATCAGATTCAAATGTCTAGGGAAGATGAAGAGCACACTGCCTTCATTATAGTAGATGGGTTATATTGTTACACTACTATGCCTTTTTGTCTCATAAACGCCACTTCAACTTTTGTGCGAGCCATGCAAAAAACATTTGGAGACCTCATTAGGGATTTGGTGGAGGTCTACATCGATGACATCATTGTCAAGGTGAAGAACAAGGAGTCACTCCTTGATAATCTGCAAGCTGTCTTAGACAAGCTGCTCTTGATGCATACGAAGCTTAACCGAGACAAGTGCGTATTCGTAGTAAGCTCTGGAAAGCTCCTTGGTTTCTTGGTGACTCACCGAGGAATTGAGGAAAATCCGGCAAAAATCAAGGCCATTGAAGAGATGCGGCCCCCAGCCCGCGTTAAGGACGTACACAAGCTAACTGAGTTTCTAGCTGCGCTCAGTCGGTTCATTTTAAGACTGGTAGAGCATGCGCTTCCCTTCTGAAAGCTATTGAGGAAGTTCGAGCCATTTCATTGGTTCGAATAAGTAGAGAAGGTGTTCCAAGATCTAAAGCAGCTCCTTACCACACTACCAGTTCTGGTAGCCCTAGACCCCAGTGAGCCTCTTCTACTTTACATTTCGGTAACTATGGAGGTTGTCAGCATGGTCCTAGTTGCGGAGAGACCGGAGCCATCTTCAGCTCAGGAGCCTAGACCCCTCCGGGAGGTTCCGGAGCTACCTGAAGGCGAGTCTGGTTCTCAACCACCAGGCACGGATCCTAAAGGCAAGAGGCCTGAGGATCAACCTCTCTCAATAAAGGGAGTTCCCGCGGTAGAAGAAGAAGGTCTGAACCCCTACAAGGAGGTATGGGATGATGAAGAAAAAAATTTAGACCCCTCTTTGAGGGTCTAGGTTGCCCAATAAGAAGATCTAGACCCCTTCGGGAGAGTCTGGGTTGATGGAGAAGAAGCTCCAGGCCCCTTTGGGGGGGTTTGGACCATCTAGCAGCCAGTGTACTTAATCAGTGAAGTGCTACATGATGCCAAGAATTGCTACATTGAGGTGCATAAGCTGCTATATGCAGTCTTTTTTGCCTCAAAAAAGCTACGTCACTACTTCTTGGTCCACAAGATATTAGTGGTAACTTCCTTTCCATTGCGTGCTATATTACATAATCCAAATTCTACTGGAAATATCACCAAGTGGGCTGCGGAGCTAGCAGAATTTGTTCTCGAATTCCTGCCTCGACATGCTATCAAAAGTCAGGCACTTTCTGACTTCGTGGCGGAATAGACTCCTTCTTCATCAACTCCAGGGGGCCTCAGTGAGCAGAAGCTGGAACCTAAGGTCTTGGTCTTCTTTTAGCCTCACTGGACACTCTACTTTGATGGCTCTGTGCAGAAATAGGGGGCCAAAGTTGGAATCCTTCTCCTCGCTCCGACCAGGAAGAAGGTCAAGTACATGGTACACCTTGACTTCAAGGCAACCGACAACATGGCGGGGTACAAAGCTCTCATCTACGGACTCAAGGAGGCGCTATCATATGTTTTCAGGCGGCTACTAGTGAAGGGTGACTCACAAATCATCATCAAGCAAGTCAAAGATGAATGCAGTTGCAACAATCCCCAACTCGCTGCTTATTTACTTGAAGTCCAGAAGTTGGGGAAGGACTTCCACGTCCTGGATCTCTGTCATGTCCATCATCTCAACAATGCTGAAGTTGATGATCTCTCGATGATGGCTTCAACAGGAGCTCAAGCTCCAGACAGAGTTTTTGTTAGAAGATTGTCAGGACCTGACGCTCAGCCCGCTAAACAGAGTGATAGGGGCAAGGCCAGCACCTCGAAGCTGGCGATCCTAGTGGCCCTATTACCATGGCGCTCATCAAGGATGATAAGTCCTGTTGGAAGCTCCGAGCAACCCAGCGCGCAAGATCCAGAAGCTCAAGTTAGCTCTGATGCATGTATCTCAAAGATCTGGAGCTACTTGAAGGACAATATCCTTCCTGAAGACGGTGCTTCCGCTGATCGAGTTGCCAAATTGGCTAAAAGATACACGTTGGTATAAGGGGATCTCTACTAACATGGTGCCAACAGCGTTTTAATGTGATCGAGTGCGGGAACCATGCATCTTCTCGCACGTTGGTAGGTAAAGCCTTCCGGCTTGGCTTTTACTGGCCTACAACACTCCAGGATGGAGTTGAGTTGGTAAAGAAGTGTGAAGCGTCCTAGTTCCACATGAAGCAGATTTTCACACCGGCTCAGTCACTGCAAATGATACTGATGGACATTTTGGGACCTTTCCCAAAAGCTATCAGAGGTTACTAGTTCCTGGATGTCGCCATCGACAAGTTCACCAAGTGGTCGGAAGCTACCCCAGTTGTGACAATCAATAAGCAATCAGCTATTATGTTCTTGAAGTCCATAGTCTGCAGATTTGGAGTTCCAAACAGAGTTATTACTCACAACGGAACCCAATTCACAAGTGCAGCATTCCAAGAGTACTGCGAAGATCTCATCATACAAGTCAATCTATGAATCAGTAGCTCACCCGGCATGCAATGGCCAAGCTGAGAGAGCTAATGCAAAAATACTCAAGGGACTCAAGACGCGCACATATAAGTGCCTGAAAAAACATGGTGCCAACTGGATAGAGGAGCTTTTGTCTGTATTGTGACCAAGCAGGACAACACCTAGCCACGCAACTGGAGAGACACATTTCTTCTCGGTATTCAGAGCTGATACAGTCCTTCCTCCGGAGATCACCATGGGTTCTCATCCAGTCCGGACCCTCGATGAAGTAACGCAAGACAAGCTCTAGCGTGAAGACCTTGACCTCGTAGACGAGGCTAGGTGCCAAGCGGCTGTTTGGCACGCACAATACTGCCAGGCGCTCCAGCGCTATCATCAAAGGTTTGTGCGCAACCGGCAGTTAGAAGAAGGCGATCTGGTGCTGCGGAGAATACTGACTCGAGAAGGGATGAACAAATTCTCCACAAGCTGGGAAGGTGCCTTCCGAGTTATCAAAGTTTCCTGCCCCGTATGCGTTCGTTTGGCGACGGAGGATGGAACTCCACTTTTCAATCTATAGAACATCGAGCACCCCCACAAGTTTTATGCTTAGCTACACGGAGGTGAGCCTGTTCGTATAAATTGTATCTCTAATAATCCAGAGCCAGAGTCGGGAAGGGTCCCAGCACACTTAACTTGGTCCTGTACTTTAGGTGTGTCTTTACCCTCCTTGGGTTGGATCAAGATGAATAACACACTTAACTTGGTCATTGTACTTTAAGTGTGTCCTTGTCTTCCCCTGTAATTTGGATCTTAATGAGAAAACATTTTATACGGACAGACCCTTCATGCATTTCATTTGTACAAGCTCATTCCATTTTTACCTTCTTGTCTATAACAATGTTGTGCAATCCCTTTGAAATTTAGTTCGGCGTATTTATGTGATATATAAGTTGTATTGTTAATCTTCTTTTGGGTTGTAGCATTGTTGTATGGTCTACTCGCCTGAAAACCGAAGTCAATGATAGGTCTGGAGTGTTCTATCAACTTAGACTAGTCAGGCATTCTAAGTACGCCACTCTACTTATATCCTTGCAGGTCCCAGTAGGGCAGGTCCGGAAGGCATTCGGACCTAAAGAGATTTCAATACACTTGTGTCGTCATGTTAAATTCCTAAGGATCTAAAATTCAAAGAAGGATAATAAGCGACAAATAAGGTATAGACAAGAGCACAAATTTTACTGCTTTTCTTGTTTTTTATGTGCACGAAAAATGAATATTCGATGGCAATTTACTCATGATGGTGGATGCTGCCGGAGCACAGCTCTGACAACCCCTAGGGGGCCCGCTGTCAATGTTCAGGGGGCCCACAATTGATGTTGTCAGTGTTGACAGAGCCCACCATCGAAGCTACCAAGCTCCGACAACCCCCAGGGAGCCCGCCGTCGATGTCCTATGCATGGACAATGGGCGCCGAAGCTACCGAGATCCTACGACCACCTAGGGGCCCACCGTCACCGCTCTATGCATGGACAATCGGTGCCACCGAAGCTACCAAGCTCCAATGACCCCTAGGGGTCGCGCCGTCGTTGTTCTATGCATGGACAGTGGGTGCTGCCAAAGCTACCAAGCTCTGACAACCCCCAAGGGGCCCACCGTCGACATTCTTTGCATGGACAGTGGGTGCCGCCGAAGATACCAAGCTCCAACATCCCCCAAAGGGCCCGCCGTCGAAGTTTTATACGTTGATAGTGGGCATCGTCGAAGCTACCAAGCTTCGACAACACCTAGGGGGTCCACCGTCGATGTTCTATGCGTGGACAGTGGGCGCCATCGAAGCTACCAAGCTCCAACAACTCCCAGGGGGCCCGCCGTCGACATAATGAAGGGTCCCTGGGATGATACCGGAGGCAAGACTCAAAACTAGGAGCTACCATACTAGCTAAGAATTCAAAGCTATAAAGTTTTCAAGACATTGTCTAAATCCTCATGGTAGATGCCTTCAATTAATTAAACACATCTACCAAGGGGCCAACAATATAAAAGGCAATGCATTGAAGACACAAAAAATGGAATTCGGAAGGATTTCAGATTTCATTAATTCAAATTCAAAAGATTAAAAGATGAAGGCAAAAAAGGAAAAGTCCTAACTACTGGAGTTCCTATTGAAGAATGAGGCAACTGTTTGGACAGCTTCTTGAACGCTTGCCCTGGCGGCTTCTTCCTCCTCGGCAATGGGTCCTTCGAACACTGGAGCTAAAACATTTGCGGTCCCGGCTCTTGAAACAAGCCAACACATATTCAACAACGTTCTTGGCTAGGGTCCTTCCTTCCGTCTAATGTTCATCGATGACCACATCTCCCACGGCTTCCAGCTTCTTTCCGCCGGAGGTCAATGCCACCAGTGCCTTGTCCATCTCTGTCTTTGGGTCAGCCGGACGTACCGGGTTGAAACCAAACGGCACCAGAGCTTCATTGGAATGCCCTAAGAAATCCCAGACTTGCTGGAACTTAGTTTCACTTAAATTACTAAGCTCCTCCAGTGACTTTCTGGCAATCGAAAGATACACGGAACCTTCCTTGGAGAAATGCTCGACTTCCTTAGCGTGCTGCTGGATACTTTCAACCATCCACTTTTCTTGGTCGCTGATCTCTTTCTCTTGGAGGTGGATACGGTTCCTCTGCTCTGCGAAGTCCTTGTCCTTGGCCTTCACCTTATCCTCCCTGGTGGAGATATCAGTCTCTCTTTTGGAGACATTTACCCCCACCTGCCATATCCGATCCTTCTCTTGATTGCACAAATTGAACTGTTTAGCACGATCATCCAAGATCCACTCTCCCAGCAATAGCCTCTGGGCGATCTCCTCCTCCCTCTTTATGAGGTCTTCCTCTTTGTCAAGGAGCAAATCCTCCTTTTGATCGAGGGCTTCCAGGTGCTTGAGAAGTTGCTCATTCAGCTCATTAAGGCTATCTCATCGACTGTCAGCCGCTTCACTGGCCTCCTTAGCATGCTCATACACCTCCCGGGTCTTATAATCAAGAGCCTTAATCATGGCCTCTCTCTCATTGAGTGCGTGGTCTAATCGCGCCCGCCGGGCCTTGTCCTTGGCCACCCACTCCTTTTGGTCAGCCAGCCGAGACTGCGTCAGCTTCGTCTCCAAATGAAGACTATTGCGCCAACGCTTTAACGTGTTGCACTCTTCTTCGAGAGTCTTGCTTTTGTAGTTTAAGGCAAGTTGGACCTGTCAGAGAATTGAGCAGGCATTGTCGATGGACAACGCCAAAGGAATCGGTTCCGGGCCTACCTGTGGAGCACCTGCAGGCTCCAAGGGGTCTTCCATAATTACTATCAGATCCCACGGCGCGAGCGTGTCCTCCAACAGCTCCACATCACCGGGGTAGATCTTCAGGAGCTCATCACTATTTATCGCAGCAGAAGAAGGTCCTGCCGCAGTAGCTTCATCCTCTGGAGCTGATGAAGAGGGTCCCCTATCCAGATCTTCAATCATCGGCCCAGAAGATGTAGGACCCACAGCTGGATTCTCGGGTTGCGCTGGGTCAGACATAACCACTTCCAGAGTTGTCGCTTCCGGAGCTGGAACTGAAGCATTGGCCGGAGCTTCACACACTTCTAGCACCAATGCCGGAGCTTCCACAGCAAGCTTCGGAACTGTCGGAGCTCCTACAAATTGTTCTTTCGCGTGGTCCGGTGCTACCATGGGATCTTCGGCTGCTGGTTCTGGACTTGTCTCCATGAGAGCCGGCGCCAGAGCTGTCGTGTCATCTACCTCTACCACTGCGGGGAGAGGCAGGAGCCGGGGTGGAAGCTTCAGCTCATGAATCCTCCGGAGCCATTGTGCTTGTTCTCGACATTCTAAAAACAAAAAGTAGGGAATTCAAGACAAAGCAAGAACGAAATCAAGACAAAAGTTAAAGATTTGATCCTTACCTAGGAGTATTACCGCTCCAGTCAGCGCAAATCTTCTTCCTTGGGTGCCTGGAGCTAGAACCCGCCATCGTCGGTGTGGCAGACACTTCAGGACACGAACTTGGAGTTGAGGCGGATGCCGGTGATGACACCTCTAGTACCTCTTTTGTTGGAGGATGTATTCCATACCCAGAGCCACTAGTTGGCATCAGGGTGGGAGTTGACTCGCTGGAGCCAGCGCCCTCTGTGGGCATTGGAGCCGATGAACCAGCCGAAGCTTGAGGCACAATCACCACAGACCTAAGCCGAGGTTGATGGGTCACTTTTGTCGGAGCTTCCCTCACACTGCTCCCATTGCTCCTCGTCATCTTTTGCTTTCAACTTGAAACTTCGACGGGAGCTTCCTCTTTGCCTCAACCGGAGGTAGATTTCTGGGGAGGTGAAGCAGTAGGACCTTTGCCTTTACCACTGACTGGTGCAGGTCTAAAGTCTTCATGGGAGCAAGGAGCCCCGGAGATAACAATTCCCACCAGAGGAGTGCTCCAACGCTTATCCACAAGACCCAGATCATCAAGTGTCGGCATCTTCTTCCGCAGCTCCCTCTTGACCTCTAGCACAATGTTTAGGGGCAGGAACATTGCAGGAGGAGTCAGATCATCAGGGCGAATGGTCCCGTGCTGCAGCTTTTGGAGATGAAGCTTCATAGCTTCTTCATTCAAATTGGACCTCATGCCAGTCTCAATCCAGTTGTGATCGATTTCTCCACCGAACGCCCATGCGGGCCACTCCCTCGTCTTCAGCGAAGCCCACCGGTTAGTGAGGGAGTTGGCGATGGCCATCAGGAGAGTTACTCCTCCTTCGACGCACTCCTGGATCCTTTTCAAGATTGGGTTGTACTCTTCTGATAGCGTCGCAACCACCTCCCAAGCTTCGGTGTCAATGGCGAGAAGGCTGTCAGGCAGCTCCAACATATCAAGGTGATCCACCGTGATGGCCACCCAGTCCTTCTTCCAACTGTCCCACTTCCCAAAAGGGAACATCTTCAGATACTTCAGGGACGAGTTCTTGCACTTCACGAAGTAGTATAAGCCAAGAAACTCGTTGCTCTTCCCGGTTGCATGGACCGTCAAGAATGTCCAGAAAAGCTCAATGCAGGGTGGCACACCCACCCACATCTTGCAAAAGTGCACAACTGTTGCCACTAGCAAGAAGGAGTGGGGGCCAAGGTGATGAAGCTGCAGACCGTAGAAGTCTAGCAGGATCAGCAGGAAGTTTGAGAAGGGTGGGATGAGCCCCACCATGGCATACGACAAGAAGTAGACAATCTCGCCGAGATTCTCCTTCATGAAGGGGAACTTGCTGACGTGGATTAGGTTGTTGAAGGAGTCACTTGATCACCCCATGTAGGTGCGGACCTTCGACAAATCTTCATTTTTCTTGATCCAGCTTCGAGGAAGTCCCAACTCCATTGCTGCAAAGTGGAGCAGAGGAGGAAGAAAGATTGCAAGGGCGGAGAGCTCTAAGTGCAAGATCACATGAAGGCGTAAAGAGTTCTCTCCCTCTGCGGACCTTCTCCCTTTTGTAAGCCTCCACAACGCTTGGATGGAAACTACCTCCAGACCCGAATCGCAGATGACCTCATCAATGACAAGGGGTCTTGGGTCCACTTTGCTTAAAAAGTTACGCCACGCACACCATTGTCATGACGAGAAGTTAGAAGCCCGAGGGCGGCAGCCTAATAGGGGTACAAAGATTACGCTGGGAACCGATACGAATATCGTATTGGGAACCGGCGACCTTCAATTGCGTGAGATCTGCATGCCAGGATCCCACGCACGTGCCAAAAAGTGCCACGTGGCGATGGCATAACTCTTTGTCGTCACTTCAACCGCCCGGAAAAAGACTTTGAAGCCGCAGCGTAGGAATCAAAGATGGCCCCACCTCTAGTAGTATAACATCACCCAGAGGGTTTCTCCCATAGGTGGCCTCGGGGGCCACTGTCGGTACCATGGTACCAGGTACCCCCTGATACCGCACTTAAAACCAAGGAGTTCCTATGTCCGAGTTGAAGACATCTGAAGGCAACACAAGTCCAATATCACTGGGCCCGCATCCCTCATTTGGGTTTCTCCGGTGCTACCACGTGTCCTGTGGGGTCGGACCTACCTTCGATCACATGGAAGCTCCGGTACTGCCACGTGTCCATCAGCCCTATACCTAACTCCCAGTAGAGGGAAGCTCCAGTGCCGCCACGTGTCAAGTGGATCTGGACATGCCTCCCCACAGAGGGAAGCTCCAGAGCTGCCACGCGTTGGACCTCCGGACCTAAGGCTGCAACGGGAAGAATTCAGGATCTCCAATGGCACAGACACTCAAGAGGCTATTAAATAGCCGTTAAAAGACCTGATTAATGTGTCATTAATTTCGTATTTGTTGACGGCTCCTAAGATATACTAACAAATCATCCCCAACAACAACGCCAGAAATGCTTGTTGGTATTTCTTATGCACCATTAACTAAACATCTCCAACTGATGTGTCAGAAATGATTGTTAATGGTTGTATTGGATCACAGAGTGAATTCCGCAAGCGCACGGAGGTATCATTGTAGCATTTCTCCTTGAGAGTATTCCCAAGGGTGTCATTTATTTGATCCCAAAGGAAGGCAGGGAAGAGATATAAAAATCATTGAGTGGAAAGGGTAGAAAGGTCTAGGAAAGAATCTAGTAAGGATGGATAAAATAATAATGGAGGTAGTGCGACACACACAAAAGCTTTCAAGTCTAAGGGGGGTAAGAGGATCCTAGAGGTTAGTTAAGGTTGAGAGTTATGGAGGTACTCCTACTATGCTCTATTGTACATATACATAGTCTAACTAATTATTCATAAGCTAGATCAATAGTGAATACTTATGCTATGTGGTTCAACACATCGGGCACGGGCTTACCCCTAGCAATACTGGGGTGACTCCCGCCAAGAGCCTGTGGCATAGCCGAACGTGGAGGATTACAAAGGACAGATATGGCCGTCACCACCTACTACCTACGTCTTCAATGTGTGGGTCTACGAGACATCCAATGCTACTTAGCTATCCTAGCACCATGCTAGCATATTAAGTAATTACCTTAAGAGCCTAGGCACAATCCATCCTAAGGCAATGAATTGAATCATCATTGAACCAATGTTAATACACAACATAATTATCCATACTAACCTAGTTATGTTATAATTAACTAGGCTATAGTGGGGGTCTATAGGTTCTATGATAATGAGATATGTTCATGATGAAACAGTCATAGAAGCTATACCTTCCACATACATGGACTCCACAATCAAACAAGAAACGCTTTGCCCGAGTATATGTATAAGTAGAGACTAAAGATATTATCTTTATTATGCATAAAGTAACAAATACAAGAAAGAATACATGAGTCATACCTCTCCCAATGTAGGATTGGGAAGAGAGAGACTTCTTGCTCCTTTCCCAATTTGATTTGGGACTAGAGACTCTCCTCTCTACAACCTAACTCCTCTAAGACTATGGATGATAGTGTATACAATAGAGATGAAGCTCAAGTGGTGTGTGTTGAATTGAGGGGTAGGGTGTCCTATTTATACTATTGTTGAGGTCGGTTCCCGCCACCAAAAGCGCGCGAATCAGTCACCATTGACTCCTTCAAGCCAGGAGGAGCCAACACGCATCGTTTGACCACGTTTGGCGCTAGGAAGAGGTCAGCACTCCAAACGTGGAGTGCTTCCTCCAGGTGGCTGCCAGGTGGGCCCCCTTGATGTATATGGGTGATACACCAATGGATCTCCTCGGATACTTCTGTTTGTGGGCCATTTGATCCATGGGATGCCAAGTGTCATCGCCTGATCCATAGGATTGGTCCCTCTACATTTCCTCATTTCTTGCATAAAATGTTGCATACACATATTTCTCCAAGTCCAAGTGGAATTGGGTTAGATATAAATGTGATGTGTTCAAGAAATGACAAATCCTTCACATAATTTTGTTAAATTGATGGATGAAATTGGTATATATTAGCCGTCAACAAGCTCCCCCAAGCTTATCCTTTGCTCGTCCCGAGCAAAGTCAAGACTTTAGGTTGATGTTCAGGAGTTGCTACAATGTCTTATTTTCAAAAGTATCTAATGCACAACAAGATACTCTACCTAGTATTGCAGAAATTGGCTATGATACTCTACCTTTCTTAAGTTATCATGGGGCTTATGCTTTTTCATATTCATGAGTAGTTGAAAGGTAGAATAGCAAATGGAGCAAACATAGCCTAGAAGTCAAGTTCCACTTAAATCCCGGAGAATTCAATTTAGATATTAAGTACCTCAATTTGATTCTCTCAATCACTCCTTTGTGGATAGTGGAAATGTTTCCTCACCAAAGCAGTGTGCCTCTACTATTCCTACTCATTGAAATATGGCTTGCATGTGGAGCTTGGTAAGGAAAGTAAGTAGGCATATTTGCATCACATATATTGCTAAGTCAAAAGAGTAAGCCTTAGGAGAATTCAAATCAAAACTTTTTGATTCAAGACTAGTACATGTGTGATGGAGTGGAAGTGGATGTGGATACTTGAGATAACTCCTTTTGGTATAATCTCTCTTTCTTTTGCAGGGATATAACATGGCTACTTTTCTTTTATCTCTCTTTTTTTTCTCATGCTTATGATGTAAGTATGCCTTTTTTTCATTTTCTTTTTGTATCCATGTCTTCTACTCCCTTTCTTTGCAATGAATTTTGAAGAGAGTGCTAAACATGAATAACATGGAGTTTCTCTTTTTGTTGTAGTATGGTGGATATGATGGACGTTTTGCTTACTTCTAGTATAGAAGTATAGCATGTGATAGTGAAGTATTGAATTCAAAAAGAGTTGAATGATTTCTCACATAGGTCTATACTAGTTTGACTAGGCCTAATGTGAAAGCAAATAGCATATGCATAAGGTTTATCTATGTATGAACATCATATGGCTTTGGTAGGTATTTCCAATCAATTGAGGGAAACTTCAATCTTTTTAGAATTTCTCCGGAAATCTAAGTTTTACTTTCAACTAGGACTAGCAACCCTATTACTAATTCTAACCTTGCAACAACCTAGAATTAGATTAAGATTTTGCTACCCACAATTTCCAAATTAAGGTAAAAGTAATTCAAACCATGAAAGCAATATTCGTAGAGTAGCAAGTTGTAAACTAGAGACTTAGGAGAATAAAATAGAGCAACTATTCATCATTTCATCTATGTGAATTCTAAATCATTCTTACCGCACATCTTTATTTGATGAAAGCAAATCTAAGCTATATATATATATATATATATATATATATAATGCAAGGTGGATGATGAATGGATGGAAATATGCAAGAAATGTGATACATGTTACCTCAAGTGGGGGTCCTCCCCCAAGCTTGTTCTTCAACACTCTCTGCGATAAGGGTTGAACCCTTGATGACGGAAGTACGCTGCAAGATCGGCTTGTTGTTGTTGTAGCGCCCTGTTGAAGTTGGTGAATTGAGCATCCCTGTGTTGTTGCCATCCTAGGTACCTTGAACATGCTCCTAGAGTGTGTTGTAGATGTCACCCATTCTCACTTCAAGTTCTCCCATACATCTAGTGAGGTCCGTCATTCCTTGGTTATAGTCATGATGACTTCTAGCCGAAAAGGGACGACGTCCTCTCATGGACGTTGGGGGCAAGCTGCTAGAGCTTGAAGTGGATAAGGGTGGATCCCTTTGCCATTCTTGCCAAGATGATCCGCTAGGCTCATACGTCGGAGGTTGAGTCCATCCGGGCGCATAACCCGTTGGGTTCTCTTCCTCTTCGTATCTATGGATCGGGGAGATTATCGGTGGTATGCCTGTGGCTGCAGCCCTCGCACGATTCCTTGTTACCCTGTCAGAGACATTACTTCTTCTTGCTTCCTCAAGGGGAAGAAGATTAATGGTTAGCCTCTGGCATTTGTACAAATGAGAATTCGGGTTAGGTAACAAAATTTCATTGACAAAGCCGGGATACAAAAATCTTAAGGAGCCATCATGATCATACTTAAGGGTATGTCCTTGCACTAAATAGTCTTCATCAATTAATTCTCTTTCAGTTGCAATATATTCAAATGAAGAGTATTTAAATGCTCCTACCCTATCAGCAATATGAGTAATCAATGAAGTGCATTCAATTGGTCTTGATTTTGAAATGTAATGAAACCATTGTGTCATCATGGCTTTGACTGGAGCAACTTTTATCTTTTAGTCATGGCAAACAAAATTTTCAATTCGTCATCTCGCACAACCCTAACATCTCCCCTAGGGAACATAGTCATAGCCACCCATCTATGCATGAAATGTAAGGTAGGGTTTTGGATGTGGCTATTCCCAGGAGCCCTACATGTGACCTCACTAGTTAGCTCATGCCAAAAACTTTGTTTGTTAAACTTAGGCAAATTTTCTAAATCTATCAAACACCGTTTATGGAAGCCTAGGATGCTACCTAATTCTTTCCATAGGATGTTGTATTCTTTTTGAAATAATCTAAAAGTAATAACATCAAATCCTATTCTTAGTGTGCAAAGGAATTGGATAGTGAGAAGGCGTGAACCTTTCTCCTCTATGTGAGCAAAGTCATCAAATGCAATTGCATGCGAAATGGAAAGAAATTCAGAGTCCATACCTATTTTGGAGATCAAATGTGGATCGTAAGCATTGGTGTGGCGGAACTCACGATCTTGGAGAAGTCTACGTGCTTGATCTTCAACTTCACTTCGTATGTCGAGGTCGTTGTCATGAAGAAGTTGGTGTGGTTTGCTTCTCTCTTCCATGGGAGTGTACTCAAACACACTTCTCCTCCTTGGGCTTGTACGCATGGAAGAGAGGCGTGCACTAGAACCTTCACCATGGCTTGAGCTTGCAGCCTCCTTCCTCTTTCCAAACAACCTCTTCATGTCTTTTTGAGTTCAACAAGCAAGAACAAAACAAGGCAAGAAAAATCCGAAAAGAAGCGATGTTTGTAAAACAAAACTCTCAATGAATTTTCTCCTCTTGAAAGCTTGAGTGTAAAATGCAAATGCAAACAAAAGAAAATCTTTTTTGGGGATGGATTTGAGTAAGAGTGTTGCAATGAAGAGCAAAAAAACAAGGTGAGCTAGAGAGTGACTTGGAGAGGTGTAAAATGATGTGGCGTGTGAAGAGAGGTGCTCCTCACGGCAACAATTTATAGGGTGCACCCTCCAAAGGTCACCTGGGGTTCAAAATATAGCCGTTGGAGGAAGGGGAGCTAATTTGGCTCCACTCCCTGTTCAGCTGACCAGAGGGTTTGCTGACCTGACAGGTGCCCTCCCTGGTTCCCCTTTTGGCAAGTGGCTCCCCAACGGCTATAAAGTTAGCACGTTGGTGAAATGCCACATGTGCAGCTCAGAAAAAATTGTTTTTCAAATAAAAACCTTTTTTCAAATCCAATAAAAAATTTCTTTTGAAAAGAAAGAAAGAAAAATGATAGTTGAGAATATAAGATTCTCAACTTGCTAGTAAAAATCAAATATGCAATGGGAAAAATCCAAATGGGGTGGAAAAAGAAAGAAAAATAAAGTGGGATAACTGCCAATGTGACCTATTGGCGTAGGTATCACCACCGTCTGATGAGATAGACATTCCTCCGTCTTCATTTCACATCCGGGCCCGGAGGGATGGGCTCGGACGGATTGTCTTGCTTCTTCCGCCATTCCTTCTTTGGCGGCTTGGTGGACTTGGGCCTTCGGGAAGGTCCAGATGATTCTGTTGCCCTTGGATATCGGCATGGTCGAAACGAGGGATTCTCCTCGTAGATTAATCTTCTCATGATGCAATGAGTGAGTCCACCTTAGTAGGTGTGACTTCGACCTCTCTGATGTGTTTATCATTCGGCCCATACTTGATTCGAATCATGGAGCATTGCTCCAATCTTGGCCGAAATTTAAACTTTTCCTCCTTGCCATTGATATGGAAGTGGATTCCTTCGGCTCCCACATCTATGCAAGCTTTTGCAGTGCTTAGGAATGAACCCCCAAGAATGAGTAGTGTATCTTTCTCAGTGTCCATGTCTAGCACCACAAAATCCATGGGTATGAAGAAGTTATGGATCTTCACCGGGACATCTTCAGCAATACCCGCTGGATAACAGACTAAAAAGTCAGCCAGTTGTAGCTGCATTGGTGTTGGAGTCAGTTCTGTGAAGTTCATCTGGTCGAACACAAACTTGGGCATCACACTAACACTTGCTCCCAGATCACAAAGTGCCTTGTCAAAGTGGTGAGCCCCAATTGAGCATGAAATGGTAGGACATCTGGGGTCCTTCTCCCAGTTGCTCTCTCGTACATAAATCATGTTGAGATTTTCCGTCGGAGGTTCTGGCTGGCCTGGCATCTTGCCATTCTCCATCGGAGGAATAGCAGCTGCCAGCTGAGCCAACTGGGTCTCGAGCATCTTGTTGAAGCTCAGTTGATTCTTGAAGGCTGAGGATAGTCCTTCAATCTTAGCATTGATGTTATTCAGGGTCTTGTCATTAGCTGACAGCTTCTTGGATAGGGCATCGTTCATCTTGAGCTGGCTAATGGCAAGTTCTCTCAAGTTGGGCTGATTTCGAGGGTTGCCATTGTTGTTGTACCCTCCTTGAAAGAATGGGTGTTGTTGGCCCCACCCTTGACCACCTGGACGATAGCCATTGTTGTTGTTGAAATTTCCGTTGTGGGCGAGGTATAGGGCATCCTCACGAGTTTTTGGGCAATCATTGCCCATATGACCCGTGTTACCACAGGCTTCAAATGTGATGTGAGAGTCTAGGGCATAGGCATTGCCAAACACTTCATCACTGACTTGTCCATCAGTTTTCTTCATTAGGAGGTCCAATTTTGCAGCAATCATGTCCACCTCCTTCAAGGTGTGCATGCCTCGCTGTCGGGTATGGAGATGCTCATCGTTCCATCCCATGTTGGACACCATCTTCTCAATAAGATCTTTAGCTTTTGGCACTGTCAATGAGAAGAAGGCTCCTCCAGCAGCAGCGTCCAAATGGTCACGAGCTGATGGGATCAGCCCGTTATAGAAATTCTGAATAAGGAGCCAGTCATCCATCCCATGGTGGGGACAAGCTAGGATGTACTCGTGAAGCCTTTCCCATGCCTCGGGAATAGATTCCTTGAGCTCTTGCTGAAAGCTGGAAATCCTTCCATGTAGGGCATTGGTTTTGCCCAACGGGAAGAATTTGGCGAGGAATGCCGTAGAACACTTCTCCCAAGTGTCTACAGCACTTTGGTTTGCGTAGAACCACTGTTTCGCTCTCCCAAGGAGAGAGAACGGGAACAGTCTTAGACGGACCGCATCCGGAGACACGTCCTTGATCATAAAAGTGTTGTAGATCTCGAGGAATTGTTGCAGGTGAGCATTTGCATCCTCATTATCCTTCCCACATAATGGGTTGGCTTGCACCATAGTGAGAAGGCCAGTTTTGATTTCGAAGTTCACACCTCTCGTGTTAACATTGGGCCCAATAGGCACATTGTTAGCAGAGGGAGCTGAGAACTCACGAAGGATCTTCTGGGCCATTGGCGTTTGGATTATTGGTGCAGAAATGTTGGCTTGCTTTGCCGCTCGAATCTTCTGAGGAGTAACGACACGGGGTCGGTCTCTCAAAAAAGATTCAGGATATTCAACAAAGTTTTCCGCCAGGCGGAAACTAGACATACACTACCTTGTTTTCACATTTAAAATAAATGTGAAAACAAAGAATGGTTATCCTACTACAGTCCTACCCATGGTTCTATCCTATTCACCTAGTTATGTTATATATCTATTTGCCTTCCCCGACAATGGCGCCAGAAGTGCTTGTTGACGGCTCCTAAGATATATAATGAATCATCCCCGGCAACGGCGCCAGAAATGCTTGTTGACGGCTCCTAAGATATACTAACAAATCATCCCCGACAACGGCGCCAGAAATCCTTGTTGGTATTTCTTATGCACCACTAACTAAACATCTCCAACTGATGTCTCAGAAATGATTGTTAACGGTTCTATTGGATCACGGAGTGAATGATGCAAGCGCACAGAGATATCATTGTAGCATTTCTCCTTAAGAGTATTCCCAAGGGTGTCATTTATTTGATCCCAAAGGAAGGCAGGGAAGAGATATAACAATCACCGAGTGGAAAGGGTAGAAAGGTCTAGGTAAGAATCTAGTAATGATGGATAAAATAATAATGGAGGTAGTGCGACACACATAAAAGCTTTCAAGTCTAAGGGGGGGGGGGGGTAATAGGATCCTAGAGTTTAGTTAATGTTGAGAGTTATGGAGGTACTCCAACTATGCTCTATTGTACATATACATAGTCTAAACTAATTATTCATAACCTAGATCAATAGTGAATAATTATGCTATGTGGTTCAACACATCAGGCACGGGCTTACTCCTAGCAATATTAGGGCGACTCCCGCCAAGAGCCTGTGGCATAGCCGAACATGAAGGATAACAAAGGACAGATAGGGCTGTCACCACCTACTACCTACCTCTTCAATCTTTGGGTCTACGAGACATCCAATGCTACTTAGCTATCCTAGCACCATGCTATAATATTAAGTAATTACCTTAAGATCCTAGGCACAATCCATCCTAAGGCGATGAATTGAATCATCATTGAACCAATGTTGATAAACAGAATAATTATCCATACTAACCTAGTTATGTTATAATTAACTAGGCTATAGTGGGGGTCTATAGGTTCTATGATAATGAGATATGTTCATGATGAAATAGTCATAGAAGCTATACCTTCCACATACATGGACTCCACAATCAAACAAGAAATGCTTTGCCCAAGTATATGTATAAGTAGAGACTAAAGATACTATCTTTATTATGCATAAAGTCACAAATACAAGAAAGAATACATGAACCATACCTTTCTCAATGTAGGATTGGGAAGAGAGAGACTCCTTACTCCTTTCCCAATTTTGACTTGGGACTAGAGACTCTCCTCTCTACAACCTAACAACTCTAAGACTATGGATGATATTGTATACAATAGAGATGAAGCTCAAGTGGTGTGTGTTGAAGTGAGGGGTAGGGGGTCCTATTTATACTAATGTTGAGGTCGGTTCCCACCATCAAAAGCACGCGAATCAATCACCATTGACTCCTTCAAGCCAGGAGGAGCCAACACGCGTCGTTTGACCGCGTTTGGTGCCAGGAAGAGGTCGGTCAAACCCCTGGTTCGACCGACCTGGTCAGCACTCCAAACGTGGAGTGCTTCCTCCAGGTGGCTGCTAGGTGGGCCCCCTTGATGTATATGGGTGATACACCGTTGGATCACCTCGGATACTTCTGTTTGTGGGCCATTTGATCCATGGGATGCCACGTGTTGTCGCCTTATTGGCTGGGATGATATTTTATAGGATTGGTCCCTCTACATTTCCTCATTTCCTACATAAAATGTTGCATACACATATTTCTCCAAGTCCAAGTGGAATTGGGTTAGATAGAAAGGTGACGTGTGCAAGAAATGACAAATCCTTCACATAATTGAGTTAAATTGACGAATGAAATTGGTATATAACAGCCGTCAACAGTATTAATGACACACAATCAGAGGACTATCAAGACAGGTAACGTCGCCATTAAGGTGCGTTATCACAATGTTATTCATAGATTATACATGTAGATCATGTATAGGTGGTTAATTACAGCCGAGGCCACCTGTTGGGCCAGGCATATACTATAACGGCTAGTCCTTAGCATATAAAAGGGTTGCATCGCATAGTAGAAGACAATTAAGCTCACACGCACACAAGCAACCGCGGACACTTGCCACACACTCATACAATCAACAACCACCCCGTGGAGTAGGGTTTTACGCTCAGGCAGCCCGAACCACATAAAAACCCTTGTGTCATAATCTTGTTCATGATCTTACGCGCCCCAACCGAATACGAACCTTCGCAGACTACGCTTTAGTAGTACCGGGTGAAGTGTCGTTGCTATACTTCGGCAAGGATGATACTCCCTGCCACCAAAGGAGGAAACATGGTAAGAAAAAGAAACACGAGCGGACATTGTATAGGTCCGAGGAAACCCCACACTTGGAGGAGTGGCGAGGGTCGATTAGTCTGTGCCCTTAGAAGGGCTCCCAACCCCTCCTGTGGATTGTGAAGAAAGTAAAAGGGTGACCATTGCAAGAGTTGCAGCGATGAAGGTGATTGGGACGGTGGTGAATTATCTTCGACGCTCATGGAGGCCCTCTTCGTGACACAGTTGTCCCCAGGCTCGCCCCCCCTCTTCAACCACGACAACAAGGAAGAAGAAGCAATGGTTATCTCAAAACTCTCTTTTTCTCTTACCTAACTATTACGCTCTTCCTGGCTTCGCAGAAGAAGTGGAGAGGGGTAAAGGTCTAGAGATGATGTGTAAGGACGAGGAGGCTAGCATATGTGCCAGGGCCTTTTATAGTGTTCGGCGAGGAGGTTACGAAAAACGAGTGCGAGGAGACGTGCATGCGGCTGGCCATGGTGTTAAGTCGCCATGGCCTATCAGTCAAGCATAGTTGAAGGTGTGTGGACTAGGAGCAGTGGAGCATGCGCCATGCGTCCCTAGCCCCTCGGGAAAGTGAGATCTTTGGATTGTGGTGGGTCTAAATTCTTCCTGGTCGCCGCCTCCTCGTAGCTGGCGCTGAGTCCAAGTTGTGCAGTGACCCCGTGTCTCCCCCTTGCGCCCGTGGGCCGCGATGCTTTTAGAAAAGCGGGCCCAGGTAAGATTGGTAAGTTTTACGACTATCTTTTGGGGCCAGTGTTGAGTTCGGGTGCCTACCGACCCTTCAGGTCGTTGTGTTGTTACCTCGAACGAAAACATGGAGTAAGTGATGAATGATTAGAGATGGCTAGCGTAAGTGCGTACTCAGAGGTCTTGCTCCCCCAACATCTCCAACTATTCATGTCCAGGTCTTAGCTCCGTGACTCGTTAGTTTCCCAATAATGGGGTGGCTCTCGACCTGGGTCTACTCGTGACCCAGGAGCTATGTGGATGCCCCTGGGTGGATTTGAAACATTCGGACATTTATGTCAAGACGCACGGCTATCGCTGACTGTCAGTGGAGGATGTGTTCTGGTGACTCAAACAAAATTGGTTCGACCGGGTTTTACCTGGATTACCTGTTTATAGCACACCAAGCGCAGGATTTTTGACCCTACCCTGGGACTTCCTGGTCTGCTCACCCCTCAGGACACATGAACGGCTCGCTAGCGGGAAGCATTTTTTGCGGCTAACAACCTGACCTCGTGAGAGACTCGGGGTCCGCCATGCGTACTCGGCTAACAATGATGGGGCGCATGTGCCTCGTCTGAATTAGTTCGAGCTGCTTATGGTCAGGCATGTAATTGAATAAATACTACCACATTTCTGAGCTCTTGTTTTTTAGAGTCCCCAATGTGATGGCAAGTTCAGCCTATGACCAACTCCAAGAAGACTCGAATATAGGATCGGGGACTACTAATGGAGTTTTGTACCTGGGATACCAACATACAAGATCCGACGATACTTGACCACTGCGCGACTACGGACTAAAGCTACTCTCCAATCAAGGAGGGACCCGCCACTGATCCCACAGCCACGAGAGGTCAGGGTATTTTACTCACCTGAGTCTCGACCGAGAGGTTGGGCGGACGATTCCTCTCGGGGTCGAGCTCAGGCTAGGCAAGTAGTTGGGGGGACTTATGATGGACGGTGGGCGTGGTAACTTCAGCAAGGGGAGCACTCGTGATGTGACCTGTTACAGGACATGCCTAACATCCGTCCCATCCTTCGTCAGAAGGGCGGTAACTTCACCCTAAGGGAGGTGCCTTGGAGATCACAAAGAAGCCAGGCCAAATCTTCCGACAAACTGGATACATAGAATGAACACTGTAAAATTGGCCCCACAATGAGGAATGTCGGATAGATAGGGCCGTCTCTCCCACCTATAAAAGGACCCCAAGGCCTTTGGAGTGGGGGCAAATTCGCTCTGTATTCGCGGTTACTATATGCAGTTTACTTCCCGCAACTCATTATGCATTTACTTACACACTTTTCCCTTTGGTGATCTTGCACCGTTTACCATTGATGCACTTGTTTTCGTGTTTTACTTTCTTACGCTTGTGTGCGATTACTTTTACGCATTACTTCCATAGATGATCTTACATTCTTAGAATTCATATGCTCGGGCCAGGCCCGCTTGTAATCTGTTCTCTCGCCTTTTGAACTAACGAAGATCACGAAAGATTCACATTGGACGTAGGGCCTTTTTTGCCCGAACCAGGATAAATCTCTTGTTCTTTGCAGACTAGCCATACGTAGATGAGCGTGATTCAATAAATTTTTACTAGTCAGTTTACAAAACGACGACACCGCCAAAAAGAGAACGGGGGAAGAGGCAAGCCATGCTTCTGAGTCAACTTCTATGAAACAGAAGCTAAGAATTGAAGCCGAACAAGACGTAGGAAAATCCATCTCATCGATTTTTTGTGTGAGACCTCACCAATAGGAAACTTTGGTACTTATCTCATATTTGCATTTTTTGAACCCCATTTGACATCCCCTATTTAGTTCGCATTTATCACAGCTTGTTTGATTTTCATTCGGATGTTGAGAATTTTATATTCTCAAATTAGATTTATTTTATTTTATTTTGAAAAAAAAAATATAGGGTTTGACAAATTTATATTTGGAAAACAATTTTCTGAGCAAAGTTTGTGGCCAATCACCCAATAGTAGAAAATACAGCTGTAGCGAAACCACTTTCCAAAAGGGGAACCAGGAGGGCCCAACTACAAGTGGGGTCGAACCCCGGGTCGGCCGATTAGGGAAGAGTGCCATTTTTGCCCTCTGTTGGTATTTCTTATAAAAATAGAAGAATCTGCAAGCGCATGGAAATACCACTGTAGCACTTCCCCTTAAAAAAGTATACCCATGGGTATTGAACCCAAGGAACGTGTGCGAGATATTCTAGCTTGTTCTCTCAAGGAACACACTTTGTTTTGCAGGTAAGGATCTGAGAGGAATTAAACGGTTTGAATTCTAGGACATAGTAGTCTACACCAACTACTTGTTCGAGCACGGGTTGACCCCTGGCGAAACCAAGATGATTCCCGCCACGAGCCTATGGCACACCGAACGTGGAGGATTACTAAGGAAAGATCAGGCTGTCACCACCTACTGTCTACCTCTTCAATCTGTGGTTCTACCAGATATCCACTGATGAATTCTAACCTAAGTACCATGCTTAAGTTTTAATTCACAACTCTAATAGTTTTGAATGCAATGCTACGACTAGAGCCTCTAATAAATTAAAGCACTGAACCCACAAGCAGTTACGTAAGCAAACTACTATGAAATAGAAATTGAACTTGTACTGAATCCATGAAAGTTTCTTACTCAATTCCGGCAGAACTTCCATAGAGGTACAAGTGGGGAAGAGGGACTTGACAAGCCCAAGCCTTCTCACTCTCCTTCTACTTGGTTGGCCACTTGGGCATCTCTAAACCTTAAGAGTGGATTACTATTCTCAAACTTGTGGTGTGTGTGTGATGTGAGGCAGTGAGGGGGTATTTATAGACGAGTTCAATCAGTTTGGCACCACAGTTAGCGAGTGAATCAGTCGTTACCGTCATCAGGAAGCCACAGAGAGGGTGACACGCGTCGATTGATAGCGTTTGCCGCAGAACCGAGTTGATAGAGCCAGAGGGTCGGCCAACCTGGTCCTAGCCCCCCTCGACTGTGTTTTCTTGGGGTGACTGATAGGTGGGCCTAAATCCCCTTCTCGCGTGAATAGATGTTGGATCCCCTTGGATACGCCTGGGAATGGGTCCATGGATCCATGTGATGCCACATGTCACCGCCTGATTGGTCGAATGATGACTTTTTGGATTGCTGCCTGCATTCTTTGCTATTTAGCATTTAAGGACCATCAACAAACTCCCCCACACTTAGTCCTTTAATCGTCCTTGAGTGAAGGCATGAAAAACTAAGTGCTAAGATAAAACTTTGCATCGATTATGAAAGGATTATACAAAGTATTTCAATTGATACCTTTGCTTGTGAACCGTTTGTTGTGTGGCTGGCACATCATCTTGGGCGTTTGAGAGGTGGAATAGTTTAGTGCATCTCACTGCCCGGACTTTCTCCTGTTGAAATATCTTCGAATATGTCTATATTTGGAATGTCAAAATGATTATGCCTTTTTCCCCTCAACTGGATTCTCTTAACTCACTCAAAAGTGTTTGAATCCTCACCTTGGCATTGTGTTGCCACTTTTGTCCCTACTACTAAGTATGCCTTTTTTTGGAGCTTTGTATGGATAAAGAGTAGCACACTTTCAATTTATATATTACTAAGTAAAAAACGAGATCCATACGAGCAGACCATGTAATAAAAATCAATGACTAAGGAAATTCTGGCGCACATATTATGGGTGGTGGCTGATGGATGACGAATGATGGTCGTGACTCCCATTTGATCACTGTCTTTTTGTGAAAGGATATTGGCTCTCTTTTTATTGAATTTTTTAGAGCTCTTATAGCCCTGCCTTCTACTCCTTTTTATGCATCTTTTAATTGAGAGAGGATTTAGCAATAATCTCATGGAGTGTCCTATGATGGTGGATGGATAAAAGTGATGGAATATGGCGGAGTGCACAAGAAATTCCTAATCAAAGATTTTATGCAAGTCACTCAATAGGGTCAAGACTATGACAAAGTTTAATGAAAATGCAAAGTGGCATATGCATATGTTTTTCTATATTTATATCATATGTCCTTGGTGGGTATTTAAATTCTAATGAGAGGGGAAGGCAAAACATTAATACTTCAAAATTGTGCAAAATTCAAAATCAATTTCAAACAAGGATGGTTTTGTCCATGGGTTTATTTTAATCATTATATTACACCAATCAAAAACTTAGATGAAATGTTGTCCTAAATTAATGATATGGGTCCAGACATATGGTTGTGAAATCAAAATACAAGGTATACTAATCTCATATTTAAGAAATTTTGCATTGTTTATTTTAATTTAGTTGATTATAAATTAATTTTTCATGAATGCATAGAAAATTGCAACTCAATTTGCGGTGAATCATATAGAACTGGGGACAAGAAGTCCAATCTGTCGTTGTGTAGTGAAACGAGCCCGAGAGGGGCCACCAACAAGTCAGCCGAGCTAGGGGGTCGGTCGACCTGTGGCTGGCTCCCCTGGTGCTCTGCTTCATTGTGTTATTTCGCGTGTTTGTTTGTGACATGTCTTTGGGTGAAACGCGTGATCTATTTGTCGCGAAATCGCAAAGGACTCCTCCTCCGAACTTGTTACTGGGAACTTTATTTACGGTAAATAAACTAAAGGGGAACTTTACCGGTGTTAGATTAACAAGGAAGTTTACTTTATTGAATAAAAATTGGGGGTGCTTACATTATTGAATTACAAATATGGGAATGAAAAAAAAAGCAAGCAAAGGCGTAAGCACCCAATGCCTAATGGGACGTCTAGTCATGGTGCTTTATAGATGTTGGACATCCCTATGGCCTCGTATAAGAGCTTTACTTTAGTATTTATGCCATGGCAGACACCATCAATCTCCTCCTTAAGGGTATCAATATCATCCTTAAGTTCTGCCCTCGTGCGCGCTAGCTTTTTGCTCTCAAAACAGAGATTTGCTATTTTCTTAGCAAGTCGCGCCGCATTGGTGCAGGGAGATTTTTCATCACCGCTTTGATATTGGCACGGAGGTCTTTTTATAGCAGGTGGTGATAGGTGATGCCTCACCCTGGAGGGAGATGAGCCCGTCAACAACTCCAAGGATATGTTATCCACATGCTTTTATAGACCTTTTCCATAATCTTTTAGCGTTCTCACAACTTGGATTATGAAACGATCGTTCGTGGGCTCCGGCGAGGTACGAGTTGGCGACTTGTAGTGGTGCCTTACTATGTCACCCTTCTTCGTCTTGAGCGTGCCCGTGTACTTCTCGCCAGGCTGAAGCGTGTTGAGTTCGTGTGCGTACCGATCCGTCAGGTTGTTATGTTGTTACCCAGAACGAAAACATAGATTAGGTGATGAATGATTTAGTATGGCTAGTGTAAGTGCGTACTCGGGGGTCTTGCTCCTCGACATCTCCAACTATTCATGTCTAGGTCTTAGCTCCGTGACTTGTTAGTTTCCCAATAATGGGGTGGATCTCGGCCACCCTGGTCTACTTGTGACCCAAGAGCTTTGTGGATGCCCCTGGGTGGATTTGAATCATTCGAACATTCATGTCATGACACACGGCTATCGCTGACTGTCAGTGGAGGATGTGTTCCGATCACCCGAACGGAATTGGTTCAACCGGGTTTTACCTGGGTTACCTGTTAATAGCACACCAAGCGCAGTATTTTTGAACCTACCATGGGACTTCCTGGTCTGCTCAACCCTCAGGGCACATGAACGGCTCGCTGGCGGGAAGCATTTTTTTGTGGCTAACAACCTGACCTCGTGAGAAGCTCAGGGTCTGCCAAGCGTTCTCGGCTAACAACGATGGGGCGCTTGCACCTCATCTGAATTAGTTCGAGCCGCTTGTGGTCAGGCTATAATTGAGTAAATACTAACACATTTTCTTTCTCTTATTTTTCAGAGTCCCTGGTGCAATGGCAAGTTCAACCTACGACCAACTCCGCGAAGACTCAGATAAAGTCTTGGGGGCTACTGATGGAGTTTTGTACCCAGGGTACCAACATATGGGATCCAAAGATACTTGACCACTGCGCGGCTATGAACTAAAGATACTCTTGGATCGAGGAGGGACCCGCCATTGACCCCACAGCCACGAGAGGTCAGGGTATTTTACTAGCCTGAGTCCCGGACGAGAGGTCGGGCAGATGATTCCTCCCGGGGTCGAACCCTGGCAAGGCGAGTAGTTGGGGGCACTTATGATGGACGGTGTGAGTGGTAAGTCTTGGGGGCTACTGATGGAGTTTTGTACCCCGGGTACCAACATACGGGATCCAACGATACTTGACCACTACGCGGCTATGGACTAAAGATACTCTTGGATTGAGGAGGGACCCGCCATTGACCCCACAGCCACGAGAGGTCAGGGTATTTTACTAGCCTGAGTCCCGGACGAGAGGTCGGGTAGATGATTCCTCCCGGGGTCGAACCCGGGCAAGGCGAGTAGTTGGGGGCACTTATGATGGACGGTGTGCGTGGTAACTTTGCCAGGGGGAGCACCCGCGATGTGACCCGTTGCAGGACAAGCCTAACATCCATCCCATCCATCGTCAGAAGGGCGGTAACTTCATCCTGACCGTGGTGCCTTGGAGATCATGATGAAGCCAAGGTTGAATCTTTTGACAGACTGGATACATAGAACAAACACTGTAAAATGACCCCACAATGAGGAATGTCGAGTAGATAGGGATGCCTCGCCCCCCTATAAAAGGACCCCCAAGGCCTTCAGCGTGGGGGGCGAATTCACTCTATACTCGCGATTACTATACGCATTTTACTTCCCGCAAATCTTCTTGCATTTACTTACACACTTTTCCCTTTGGTCCTCTTACACTGGTTTCCGTTGATGCACTTGCGTTCATGTTTTACTTTCTTACGCTCGTGTGTGATTACTTTTATGCATTACTTTCATAGATGATCTTACATTCTTAGAGTTCATATACTCGGGCCAGGCCCGCTTGTAATCTATTCTCTTGTCTTTTGTGCTAACAAAGATCACAGAAGATTCACGTTGGACATAGGGCATTTTTGCCCGAACTAGGATAAATTTCTTGTTCTTTGCAGGCTAGCCATACGGAGACGAACGTGTTTCAATAAATTTTTACTAGTCATTTTATGAAATGGTGACACCGCCAAAAAGAGAACAGAGGAAGAGGCAAGCCATGCTTCTGCGTCCACTTCTCCAAGACAGGAGCAAAGAATTGAAGTTGAAGAAGACGGAGGAAAATCCATGTCATCGATTTTTTGTGTGAGACCTCACCAATAGGAAAATTTGGTAGTTATCTTATATTTGCATTTTTCGAACCCCATTTGACTTCCCCCATTTAGTTTGCATTTACCACAGATTGTTTGATTTTCTTTAGGATGTTGAGAATTTTATATTCTCAACTTAGATTTTTTATTTTATTTGAAAAAAAAATATTGGTTTTGACAAAGTTTTATTTGGAAAGAAATTTTCGAAGCAATGTTTGTGGCCAATCACCCAACGGCAGAAAATATAGACGTAGCGAAGCCACTTTCCAAAAGGGAACCAGGAGGGCCCACCTACAAGTGCGACCGAACCCCCGGTCGGCCGACTAGGGAGGAGTGCCATTTTTGCCCTCTGTTGGTTTTTCTTATAAAAAGAGAAGAATCTGCAAGCGCATGGAAATACAACTATAGCACTTCCCCTTAAAAAAGTATACCCATGGGTATCGAATCCAAGGAACGTGTGTGAGATCTTCTAGCTTGTTCTCTAAAGGAACACACTTTGTTTCGCAGGTAAGGATCTGAGAGAAATTCAACGGTTTGAATTCTAGGCCACAGTGGTCTACAACAACTAATTGTTCGGGCATGGGTTCACCCCTGGCAAAACCAAGATGATTCCCGCCACGAGCCTATGGCATACCGAACGTGGAGGATTACTAAGGACAGATCAAGCTGTCACCACCTACTGTCTACCTCTTCAATCTGTGGGTCTACGAGATATCCACTGATGAATTCTAACCTAAGCACCACACTTAAGTTTTAATTCACAACTCTAATCATTTCAAATGCAATGCTACGACTAGAGCCTCTAATAAATTAAAGCACTGAACCCACAAGCAGTTACGTAAGCAAACTACTATGAAATAGAAATCAAACTTGTATTGAATTCACGAAAGTTTCTTACTTGATTCCGGTAGAACTTCCATAGAGGTACAAGTGGGGAAGTGGAACTTGACAAGCCCAAGCATCGTCCTCCTAGCTCCTCCTCACTCTCTTTCTACTTGGTTGGACACTTGGGCATCTCTAAACCTTATGAGTGGAGTACTACTCTCAAACTTTTGGTGTGTGTGAAGTGAGAGAGTGAGGGGGTATTTATACACGAGTTCAGTCGGTTTGGCACCACAATTAGCGAGTGAATCAATCATTACCGCCATCAGGAAGCCACAGGGAGGGTGACATGCTTCGATTGATCGTGTTTGCCGCAGAACCAAGTTGATAGAGCCAGAGGGTCGGCCAACCTGGTCCTAGCCCCCCTCGACTGTGTTTTCTTGGAATGACTGACAGGTGGGCCTAAATCCCCTTCTCGCGTGAATCGATGTTGGATCCCCTTGTATACGCCTGGGAATGGGTCCATGGATCCATGTGATGCCACATGTCATTGCCTTATTGGTCGAATGATGACTTTTTGGATTGCTGCCTGCATTCTTTGATATTTAGCATTTAAGGACCGTCAACAAACTCCCCCCACCCTTAGTCCTTTGCTTGTTCTTTTGTGAAGGCATGAAAATCAAAGTGCTAAGATAAAACTTTGCTTTGAATCTGAAAAGAGTATGCAATGTATTTCAAATGATACCTTTGCTTGTGAGCCCTTTGTGGTGTGGCTACCTGTTGACAGTCCTTAAGTACCACATTTTGACCGTCAATTCACCTCATAATGTGCATAAAAGAAACACAAAACATAGTGGTAGGGTTATACACTAACCCAATTCCACAGGTGTTGGTGTTTATTCGTAATGAGGTGAATTATTACCCAAAATACCAAAACATGCAAGGATGAATCAATAAAAAATGGATTTCAACAAATCAGGCGATGACACGTGGCAACACATGGATCAAATGGCCCACAAACAGAAGAATACGAGGAGATCCACTGGTGTTGCACCCATATATATCAAGAGGGCCCACCTGGAAGCCACCTGGAGGAAGCACTCCTCGAGGGGAGCCTTGACCAGGTCGGCCGAACCCCCTGGTCGGCCGACCTATTCCTGGTGCCAAACTCGGTCAAATGACACGTGTTGGTTCCTCCCGATTCTCTGGAGTTAATGGTGACAGATTTGCACATTAATTATGGCGGGAACCGACCTATAAATAGACCCCCTCACCTCACTTCTCAAACACACCAAAAGTTGAAAATAGTGCTACACTCAAAAGGTTTAGAGTAGTCCTAGAGGCTACCAAAGTAGAAGGAGAATGTGGTGAAGAGTCTAGGAGAAGGAGGTTTGGGCTTGTCAAGTCCCTCTTCTACACTTGTACCCCTACAAAAGTTTTAGTCAATCAAGTAAGCCTTTGTGAGTTCAATACAAGTTTGGTCTTTTATTCTTAGTAGTTTGCATAAGTAGTTACTTGTGGGTTCACTGATTAAATTCATTAGAGGCTCTAGTTGTAGCTTTGTGTTCAAAACAACTAGAGTAGTGATTTAGAACGTAAGCGCGGATATCTCGTAGACCCACGGATTGAAGAGGTAGGCAGTAGGTGGTGATAGCCTTATCTGTCCTTCATAATCCTCCACGTTTGGCTATGCCATAGGCTCTTGGCGGGAGTCATCGTAGTATTGCTAGGAGTAAGCCCATGCCCGAAGCAAGCATCTACCGCAAACTACCTTGAATTTGGATCAATACTTTGAATTCCTCCCTGTTCCTTGCCTACCAAACAACTTTGTGTCCTTGGGTGACCTAGTTCGAAAGATTAGCACACACGTTCTTTGGATTCGATACACTTGGGAATACTGCTTAAGGGGAAGTGCTACAACGGTATTTCCATGCACTTGCGGATAACCTTGTGGTGTTAAGAAATACCAACAAGCATTTTGGCACCGTTGTCAGGGAACGGTTGCTGTTAATCTTCGAACCAAGATCACCCTCGTATCATATCCCCCTTATCTATCATCTTACCTCTCTTATTCTTACCTTACCACCACCATATAAATGGAGCAACCCACCATTCTTTCTTATTCTGCTCCGAAGGGCAAGTTCTGTGAGCCACCGCCTTCGGCGGAACCTATTTTTTCAACCAGCTATGAACTTCGCCCTGGCTTTATCGCCATGGTTCGGGAACAATCCTTCTCATGAACGGATTTTGAAAACCCTTACCACCATCTAAGAGAGTTCAAACAATTGTGTTCATGCCTTCTAATCAAAGGTATAACACAGGAAACTCTCAAATGGAAGTTGTTTCCTTTTTCCCTCAAGGAAAAAGCCAAACAATGGTAACCATTGCGTTGGGAAGACAAACGGTGATTGGAGTGAATTACGAGACAAATTTCGTCTTGCTTTCTTTCCCATTGCCCGAATTGTTTCCTTACGAAAGGAAGTACTATGCTTCCAGCAGATGGAGAAGGAATCCATAGGTGCAGCTTGGGACAGATTTTCTCTTTTGAAAAATTCTAGCCCAGATTTGTTAATCCCTGATCTAATGCTTTTGCAACATTTCTTCATGGGATTGAACAAAGAGTCTGCCCTATATCTTGACATTATAGCTGGAGGATCTTTCCTCCATAGGACTCCAGAAGAAGGCAAGGATCTTCTGGACAGAATTCTAGAAAATTCTTCCTTCATTATGTGTCTTAATGAGCCTTCCCAAGAGGAAGTCGTGTCAAGAACGGAGAATACACTCTTGGACAAGGATGAACCCATTTCTTGTTTACCCCAAGCCTTGCCAGAGGAATCCTCTCCCGAACTTGAGACTACGAAGGTAGAAGAAATTCAACCCTCGCAGTTTCCATTTTACTTCGAGGAAGAGCTTTTGAAGATTATGGAAATACCTTGAGGTATTGTTGCTATAGGAAACCTTCATTGCCACCAAATCCACCTGAACCACCTGACGGGGTGTTCGTCCGTCAGACGGCCAAGTAGTTGACCTCTATCCTAAGCAGCGAGTGGACAGCTGAAGTCGAGAATTCACCCGAAATTCTTCAGATGACCTCACCTTTGGCTACTATTTTGTGTTCTATTAGAGGGACACCAATGAGACTCCTATACAACCCTACTGTTGGAGCAAATCTCATTTCCGATTCTTGTGCTCTCGCCATTCTTGGCGATGTGCTATTGGCACCAACACACAAATCCTTCCGAGATTCATTCGGAACATTCTTGAAGGATGTGGGGTTTTGCAACAAGTTTCTGTTAGACACAAAGATGTTGAGGCTCTCCTAGATTTTCACGTGTTCGAAATCAAAGATTTCGACAACATGATAGGGATTCCTATTGAGAAATTTCTCATGGAAGTTCCTTTGGAAGGAAGCCTCAATATCAAACTTGGAGGGAGAAATTTATCCATGCCTATTCTACATTCAAAGAACACATCTGCAGAATCTCCCATCCAATATGAGCCAATGGAGGAGTTTAGGACTCTTCAATTTTTAGAACCCCTTGAAATTGAAGGAGAAGAAGACTTCGTCCAAGAGGAGGATGAATTTTAGGAGGAAATTGAATTGCCAAAAGAAGAGTCCTCCCCAAAACCTTCTGTTGAGCTCATGATTCTACCTCCAGGCCTACGTTATGCCTTTCTAAATGGCGATTTGGAAGCCCCTGTCATCATAAGTGACAAGCTTTCAGATGATGAAACACTCAAACTCATAGCCATGTTTGAAAGGCATAGAGCTGTTTTTGGATATTCACTTCAGGATCTCAAGGGAATTAGTCCAGCGTTATGCACCCATCGTATTCATATTAACCATGAGAGTGTCCCCTCAAGGGAACCTCAAAGGTGATTGAATAATGCGATGCGGGAAGTTGTCAAGAAAGAAGTCTTGAAACTTCTGCATGCTGGGATTATTTATCCCATTCCTCATAGTGAATGGGTAAGTCCAGTTCATGTAGTGCCTAAGAAGGGAGGTATGACGGTCGTTCAAAATGAGAGGAATGAATTAATTCCTCAATGGACCGTCACGGGGTGGAGGATGTGCATTGACTACCGAAAACTTAACAAGGCAACAAGGAAAGACCATTTTCCATTGCCCTTCATCGATGAGATGTTAGAGTGATTGGCAAAACACTCCTACTTCTATTTCCTTGATGGGTATTCGGGATATCATCAAATTGCTATCTATCCCGATGATCAAAGTAAGACCACGTTCACATGTCCTTACGGGACCTATGCCTACCGGCGTATGTCCTTTGGACTTTGTAACACTCCTGCGTCTTTCCATGCATGATGTCTATATTTTCAGACATGATCGAGGATATCATGGAAGTTTTCATGGACGATTTCTCCGTCTATGGAAAAACTTTTGATCATTGTCTAGAAAATTTAGACGGGGTCTTACAAAGATGCCAGGAGAAGGACCTTGTGCTCAATTGGGAAAAGTCCCATTTCATGGTCCGAGAAGGCATCGTTCTTGGACGCTTGGTGTCCGAGAGAGGGATAGAGGTGGACAAGGCTAAAATTGAAGTTATTGAAAAACTTCCACCTCCTATCAATGTTAAGGGAATCCACAGCTTTTTAGGTCATGTGGGGTTCTACCGATGATTTATTAAGGATTTCTCCAAAATCGCCAGACCCCTCACCAACCTATTAGCTAAAGAAGCTCCCTCTAATTTCGATGATGAATGTCTTGAATCTTTTGATATACTCAAAAAGGCACTCATCTCAGCTCTAATCATCGAACCTCTTAATTGGGCGCTGCCATTCGAAATCATGTGTGATGCCAGTGACTTTGTTGTTGGTGCGGTCTTAGGCCAAACCAAAGATAAAAAGCATCATGCAATAGCCTACGCTAGCAAAACTCTGACAGGAGCCCAACTCAATTATGCCACAACTGAGAAAGAGCTCCTAGCAGTAGTTTTTGCTATCGACAAGTTTAGATCCTATTTGGTTGGAGCAAAGGTCATAGTCTACACAGACCATGCTGCTTTGAAATATCTGCTTACCAAAAAGGATGCTAAACTCAGGATAATTTGATGGATTCTTCTACTCCAAGAAATTGATCTGGAAATAAGAGATAAGAAAGGAGTAGAGAATTCAGTAGCAGATCATCTTTCACATATGGAAGTCACACAAACCATGGGCATACCTATCAATGACTTCCTACGAGATGATATGCTCCTCAAGGTGACGGACTCTCACCCTTGGTATGCGGATATCGTGAACTTTATGGTCACGGGATACGTACCACCAGGGGAGAACAAAAAGAAACTCATTTATGAGAGTCGTAGACACCTTTGGGATGACCCTAACCTCTATAGAGTATGTGCTGATGGCCTTCTTAGAAGGTGCGTCCCATCAATCGAAGGCACCAAAACTATAGAGCAATGCCATGCTGGCCCCTATGGTGGTCATTACGGTGTTTACCGTACTCAGGCAAAGATCTGGCAGAGTGGATTCTATTGGCCTTCAATGTATGAAGATAACAAGGAATTCATTCGCAGATGTTGGAAATGCCAGAAGCATGGTGGAATCTCTGCTCGCAATGCGATGCCCTTAACATACAATCTCCAAGTGGAATTATTTTATGTATGGGGTATTGATTTCATCGGACCTTTTCCTAGGTCTTATGATTGCGAGTATATTCTGGTTGCCGTCAATTATAGGTCAAAATGGGTAGAAGCATTGCCATGCAAAAATGCTAATTCCATACAAGCAAGGAAAATGTTCCATGAGATAATTTTCCCACGCTTTGGAACTCCATGTATGGTCATAAGTGATGGTGGGTCTCATTTCATAGATAAGACCTTCCGGAAATTTTTAAGGGAACTTGGAGTCCAGCATAACATTGCTACCCCATACCACCCACAGACAAGTGGTCAAGCAGAAACATCTAATAAGCAAATTAATAATATTCTGCAAAAGACTGTCTTGGAAATGGGAACGGGATGGAAAAAAGCTACCCGATGCATTTTGGGCATATCGTACTGCCTACAAGTCACCTATCGGCATGTCTCCTTTCCAACTTGTCTATGGGAAGACTTGCCATCTTCCCATAGAATTGGAACATAGGGCGTATTGGTCCATCAAGCGGTGGAACATGAATCTTAACGAAGCTGGAAATCACCGATTAAAGCAAATCTCTGAGTTGGAGGAATGGAGAGATAAGGTGTACCACGGTGCCAGAATTTATAAAGAGAGAACCAAAAGATGGCACGATAAGAGGATTATGCCGAAAGAGTTCAAACCTGGAGATAAAGTTTTACTCTTTGACTCTAGGGTTAAACTCTTTGGACATGGGAAGCTTAGAAGTAAATGGGAAGGACCCTTCACTGTAGTAGAGACCACATCCCATGAAGCAATCACACTCCAAGGTGATGATGGTCAACTATTCAAAGTGAATGGGCACCGACTCAAATTATTTCTCGATTCCCAAAAGGATACAGAAAAAGAATTTGACGTGGTAAATCTAATCGATTTCCATGCCATTTCTTTCAATTCTGTTTAAATTCTCCTTGTCCAACTAATGGGCCCATCCAATTCTTCATCTATGAGGCCCATTTAATCGACCCGAGAAAATGTGGCCCGAACGGAGCCAGAAGGGGGTCGGCCGAACACTAGGGTCGGCAGACTCTCCCTTCGCACCGTTCACATTCTTTTTTTCTTGTGTTGATCCTCCTCGATATCCTCCACAAAATCCTTGGTGAAACGCATCGTTCCCCGCCTATTTAAAGGACAGAAACAGAGAGGAAAGTTGCACCTCATTGAATCATTATCCTCCTCCCGTCCTCCCCATGGCCGACAAGAAAATTGTGCCTCACGCCTCCTCCAGCTCAACCTTCAACCTTAGCGGGGACATTACGCCGACCAACGACAAAACTTCCCTCGCCCGACAGCATAGGATGCATACTACTTAAGATTTTATTATATTCCAATCATTTGTTTTCCAAAGTTAGGTTGAATAATGTAAGCATCCCCATATTTTGATTTCAATAAAATGAACTTACCAGTTCATCTAACACCGGTAAAGTTCCCCCTTTAGTTTATTTTGTTGAATAAAGAATTTAGGAAACAAGTGTGGGGGAAACATGTCCCGAAGTCAAGAAATCCCGATGTGAAAAATTAACGTTGCATATCAAAACACGTCATGACTGAATAAACAAAATGACCTGACGAAACAGAGCCACAGAAGAGCCACCAGGAGGTCGGCCGAACCCCCTGGCCAGTCGACCTATGCTCTGCTCCATACGACTTCGTTTTGCTCTAGAAAATCGGTTTGGATTTCCTATCCCCGCTTTTATACGCTACTGTGCTTTTTGAGTTGATTTCATATTTTTTTCATTGCATATCTAAAATGAATCAACTCAAGAAATTGAAATAAAATTTGGTAGTCAAGAATTTGCTTAAGCTGAAAATTTAAATACTTTATATTTCAATTCATTACCTTGTTTATGATTCCCATAATTCAATAGGAAAAACACATAATCTAGGTATTTGACTAGTGTGATATGGTAAATGAGTTCTTTAGAAATCATCTGTTTGCTTGAAATTGATTTTGACATTTGCAACTATTTGAAGTCTTGAACTTTGCCTAAACCTCTCATTGGAAATTTATATACCCACCAAGGCCATATGATATATTCATTGAAAACCACAAGCATATGCCACTTTGCTTTTCATTGAACTTTGCCAAACCCGTGACCCAATTGAGTGACATGCATGAATTTTTTGAATTGAAAACTCTTGTGCACTCCATTCATGCAAAATTTCTCACATTGAGAATTTGCATCCATTGATTATCCACCCGCCAAAAAAAAAGAAACTCCATACAATACAAAAGAAAGCCTCTCTAAAAATAAAAAGGAGTAGAAGACATGGCTACAAGAAAAAGAAAAAGCATCCACTCTTGAAAAAGAGTAAGAGTACTCAAAAAAAAGAGAAAAATAGTAGCCATGTTTCATCCTTAAGAGAGAGCAAATTCATGGGAGTTATCACCTCGCCCCTCCATTCCATTCATTTGCACAAGAATTTTCTCTCCACTTTGTTCATTGCATAAGTCTCTCATTGGATCTAGTTTTTGACTTAGTAACATATGAATTGCAAATGTGTGCCACATTCATCCCTACCAAGCTTCAGATATAACCACTTTTAGTATAGGGACAAGAATTGGCAAAACATGCCATGGTGAGGACTCAAACACATTGAGAGATTTGAGAGATTTCAATCGAGAAGGCAAGGGAAAAGGTTCCTATGACATTCAAATATAGCAATTGCCTAATCATTTCAGCAGGGAATGATCCAAGGGAACTTCATTCTAACCGTTCCACTTTTCAAACACCCAAGATTGATGTGGTAGCCACATACACAATGGGAATCCATGAATTCAGGTATAAGTTGAAATATCTAGTATCCTTATTTTCTACCTTATAGCAATTTCATGACAACACTCTAGTTCTTCATGCCTTCACTCGAGGACGAGCAAAGGACTAAGTGTGGGGGAGTTTCTTGACGGTCCTTAAGTACCACATTTTGACCGTCAATACACCTCATAATGTGCATAAAAGAAACACAAAACATAGTGGTAGGGTTATACACTAACCAAATTCCACAAGTGTTGGTGTTTATTTGTACGCAGGTGAATTATTACCCAAAATACAAAAACATGCAGGGTTGAATCCATAAAAAATGGATTTCAACGAACCAGGCGATGACACATGGCAACACATGGATCAAATGGCCCACAAACAAAAGAATACGAGGAGATCCACTGGTGTTGCACCCATATATATCAAGAGGGCCCACCTGGAAGCCACCTGGAGGAAGCACTACCCGAGGGGAGCCTTGACAAGGTCGGCTGAACCCCCTGGTCGGCCGACCTATTCCTGGCGCCAAACTCGGTCAAACGACATGTGTTGGCTCCTCCCGACTCCCTGTAGTCAATGATGGCTGATTCGCGCGTTAATTGTGGCGGGAACCGACCCTTCTCCACCTAGAAATAGACCCCCTCACCTCACTTCTCACACACACCAAAAGTTGAGAATAGTGCTACACTCAAAAGGTTTACAGTAGTCCTAGAGGCTACCAAAGTAGAAGGAGAGTGTGGTGAAGAGTCTAGGAGAAGGAGGCTTGGGCTTGTCAAGTCCCTCTTCTACACTTGTACCCCTAAAAAAGTTTTACTCAATCAAGTAAGCCTTTGTGAATTCAATACAAGTTTTATCTTTTATTATTAGTAGTTTGCATAAGTAGTTACTTGTGGGTTCACTGCTTTAATTCATTAGAGGCTCTAGTTGTAGCTTTGTGTTCGAAACAACTAGAGTAGTGATTTAGAACGTAAGCGTGGTGTTTAGGTTACAAATCATCCGTGGATATCTTGTAGACCCACGGATTGAAGAGGTAGGCAGTAGGTGGTGACAGCCCTATCTGTCCTTCGTAATCCTCCACATTCGGCTATGCCATAGGCTCATGGCGGGAGTCGTCCTAGTATTGCTAGGAGTAAGCCCGTGCCCGAAGCAAGCATCTACCGCATATTACCTTGAATTAGGATCAATACTTTGAATTCCTCTCTGTTCCTTGCCTACCAAACAACTTTGTGTCCTTGGGTGAGCTAGTTTGAAAGATTAGCACACACGTTCTTTGGATTCGATACCCTTGGGAATACTCCTTAAGGGGAAGTGCTACAACGGTATTTCCTTGCGCTTGCGGATAAATCTGTGGTGTTAAGAAATACCAACACTACCACATCATATTTGGCGTTTGAGAGGTGGAATAGTTGAGTGCATCTCACCGCCCGGACTTTCTCCTGTTGAAATATCTTAGAAAATGTCTATATTTCGAATGTCAAAACGATAATGCCTTTTTCCTCTCAATTGGATTTTCTCAAGGCACTCAAAAGTGTTTGACTCCACACCCTGGCATGGTGTTGCCACTTCTGTCCCTACAACTAAGTATGGCTCTTTGTGGAGCTTGGTAGGGATAAAGAGTAGCACACTTGCAATTTATATATTACTAAGTCAAAAACGAGATCCATACGAGTAGAACATGCAATAAAAATCAATGACTAAGGATGATGGATGATGAATGGTGGTGATGACTCCCATTTTATCACTCTCTTTTTGTGCTAGGATTAAGCATGGCTACTTATTGGCTCTCTTTTTTTTGGAATTTTTTAAGAGCTCTTATTGCCATGCCTTCTACTTCTTTTATGCATATTTTAATTGAGAGAGGATTTTGTAATAATCTCATGGAGTGTCTTATGATAGTGGGTGGATCAAAATAATGGATAAAATTCCTAATCAAAGATTTTATGCAAGTCACTCTATAGGGTCAAGAGTTTGACAAAGTTCAATCAAAATGCAAAGTGGCATATGCATGTGCCTTTCAATATTTATATCATATGGCCTTCATGGGTATTTGAATTCCAATGAGAGAGGAAGGCAAAACCTTAAGACTTTAAAAATGTGCAAAATTCCAAATCAATTTCAAACAAGGATGGTTTTGTCCATGGGTTTATTTTACTCACCATATTACACCAATAAAAAACTTGGATGACATGTTGTCCTAAATTAATGATATGGTTCCAGCCATATGGTAGTGAAATCAAAATACAAGGTATACTAATCTTATTTTTAAGCAATTTTGCATTGTTTATTATAATTGAGTTGATTTTAAATTAATTTTGCATGAATGCGTAGAAAATTCCAACTCAATTTGCGGTGGATAATTTAGAACAGGGGATAAGAAGTCCAATCCGACGTTGTGTACTGAAACGAGCCCGAGAGTGGCCACCAAC
Source organism: Tuctoria greenei (assembly GCA_036927565.1). Taxonomy (NCBI): domain Eukaryota; kingdom Viridiplantae; phylum Streptophyta; class Magnoliopsida; order Poales; family Poaceae; genus Tuctoria; species Tuctoria greenei. The sequence continues at coordinate 145,559,734 of JAYESD010000002.1, forward strand.
AAGTCAGTCAAGCCAGTGGGTCGACCGACCTGTGGCTGGCTCCCCTAGTGCTCTGCTTCGTTGTGTTATATCGTGTGTTTGTTTGCAACATGTCTTCAGGTGAAACACGTGATCTATACATCGCGAAATCGCAGAGGACTCCTCCTCCACACGTGTTACTGGAAAAATTATTTGACAGGAAATAAACTAAAAGGGGAACTTTACTGGTGTTAGATTAGCCAGGAAGTTCACTTTATTGAATTAAAATTTGGGGTGCTTACATTATTGAATTACAAATATTGGAATGAAAATGAAATAAAGCAAGCAAAGGCGTAAGCACCCAAGGCCTAATGGGATGTCTAGTCATAGTGCTTTGTTGATGTTGGACATCCCTATAGCCTCGTATAAGCGCTTGACTTTAGTATTTATGCCATGACAGACACCATCAATCTCCTCCTTAAGGCATCAATATCATCCTTAAGTTCTGCCCCCGTGCTCGCTAGCTTTTTGCTCTCCAAACAAATATTTGCTATTTCCTTAGCATGTCGCGGCACATTGCCACGGGGAGATTTTTCATCACTGCTTTGATATTGGCACGGAGGCCTCTTTATGGCAGGTGGTGAGAGGTGACGCCTCACCCTGGAGGGAGACGAGCCCGTAAACTCCTCCAAGGCTATGTTGTCCACACGCTTGTATAGACCTTTTCCATAATCTTTTGGCGTTCTCACGCCTAGGATTATGAAACGCTCCTCATGGGCTTTGGTGAGGTACGAGTTGGTGACTCGTAGTGGTGGCTTGCTAGGTCACCCTTCTTCATCTTGAGCATTCTCATGTACTTCTTGCCACGATGAAGCGTGGTCCGGACTTCGTTTTTACAATGGAAAAGATGAGTTTCAATGGGCTTTAGAGCCGCCGTTGTTGGACGTTGCCTTGGAGTTTGCGATTTCATGGGCGCTCTAAGGAGAGAGCAAGCGCGCCATGTTGCGAGGAACAGGGCTATGTCCATGGGGCGTTCGAATCAGTAGGATCACAACGAGAGGTGCCACGTCCAATACCATGACGAATTCAATGGCCAAGGTGGTTGCCAACATAGGTTCCCCACTAAGGTTGAATGTAGAGCTTGAGGACGCATGTGGGACGATGTCCTTGCCGGCCATGGTAGATGGGACTTGGTGGAAGATTGGAGAGGGTGTTTCTATTGTGCAACAGTGCAAGTTTCCTCTCTGTTTGTGGCTTTTTAATATCGCCAAGGCAGATATTGAAGCAATCGAACTGAGGGTTCTGTTGGGATATCATGGAGGAGATAACCTGCAAAGTTGAACCCAGGAGGCACCAAACACAAGTCAGCTAAAACTAGAGCTCGGCTGACCGGGGATGGGCCCCGTTTAGGCTGTTGTTTTGTGGAATGTTTTTGTGGTCCATATGGATCATCTTTATAATGGGTCGACTTGTTGGACTTCGAGGAATCGCTACAGGAATCACGATGACTTGCAACGGCCACATTCATCACAAATAACTAGAAAATTGTCGCAAATAAGCAATTTGCAATGGTTTTCCTTATTTGCGACGGTTTTCGACCTTCACAAGTGTCTTGTCGCAATTAAGCTTATTTGCGACGACCACCGTCGCAAATAAGCTTATTTGCGACGGCTTGTGATGGCCGTCTCAAACTATAGCCCGGGCCCAGCCGGTGGGCCCCACATGTCTATTTGGGATGGCAGACCATCACAATCAAGGACCTATTTGCAAGCGCCTGGCCGTCGCAAATAGTAGCCGAGCCCAGCCTGACGGGGCCCACAACACGATTTGCGACAATCGAGTCGTCTCAATTACGGACCTATTTGTGATGGCCTGGCTGTCGCAAATAACACAAGTTAATTTGCGATGGTCAGAAGTCTTATTTGCGACGGTACTGTATAAAAAGCCGTCGCAAATAAGGTGTTTTATTTTTTTAAAAAAATAGAAAATGTTACTCGACTTGATGGCCAGAAACACGTAACATACATAATCAACAGTACATCATAACAGACACTATACACATTGTCATTACAACGTCCATACATCACAACATCGTCAACAAACCGAACAAGGTCGTATGTCTGACCTCCGAAGCCACCTCCAAATCCACCAAAGTTGTCATCGCACCTCACTCCAAGTGGTGGTAACAACGGCGATGGAGTTCGAGCAGCCGTCGCTGATCCCTGCAATTCATAAAACTTAGAGTTAGAATAGAAATGCATCAACATCTCCCTCCCTTCCTCTCCCTCTATCTCCATCTACATCTCCCTCTTCATTCCTCTCTCTATATCTCAATCTATCTCTCTCTCCCTCTCCTCTCCCTCCCTTCCTCTCCCTCTATGTCCATCTACATCTCCCTCTCTCCCTCTTCAATCCTCTCTCTGTATCTCAATCTATCTCTCTCTTTCGCTCTCCATTGCTCCCTCTCCATCTCAATCTATCTCCCTCTCCCACTCTATCTCCCTATCGCTATCCCTTTCCCTCCATCTTCCTTCCTCTTCTAACTCTATCTCCCGCTCTATCTAACTATCTCTCACCCTCACTCTCGTTCCTTGCTCTATTTCTAGCTAAGTTGAGGTAAAACTAGAATTGTTAAGTTGACATAAAAAATTACCTGACCCGCAGAAGAAGGGTCGCCTGAAACGACTGGTATTAGCGGTAGCTGGATCCCCAGACCTTGCGCCCGAGCCATGGCCTGTTGTTGAAAACATTAGATGTTAACCATTAGTAAGTCATTTATGCTAAATTAATGAGAACTTTAGTTTTCATTTTGTTACCTCCATTATGTCCCGCATCTGTGCCATCCAGGTTGCCTGGGAATTGATCGTGGCCTCCATCACAATCCTCTGTCATTCCAACTCCCTCCTTTCCTCCTCCTGTCGTATGAGGTTCTCTTCTACGGTTTGTCGGAGGGATTGCATCTCGATGTCTCTCCGCAATACGCGGCGACCTGACGTGCCCATCGATGAAGACTGCGTAGAGCAGCCTCTCGCAAGTCTCACTGTTGAATGTGGCCTAGAGGGGGGTGAATAGGCCTTTTTGAAAATTGTCGTATCCTGCAATACTTAACAACCAGTTCAAAACCAGAGAAATCGGACTAGTACGGTAAAGTGCAGACTAGTCCGGTGTATACAGACTATATTGATTAGGTTTGATCGATTAACTTTGCTTTTCAATATATGCAGCGGAAGTATACGATTAAACAAAGTGTCACAAGGTTATGAATCAAGTTATATCACAAATCAAAATTATAATTGATATTTCAACGTAAAGTAATCAAGATCAGTTTGTAACCTAGATTGATATGAAGTAAGAACAATGAACACAACAGAGAACACAAGAGATTTATCCCGTGGTTTCGTTCCCACAAAGGCAACCTACATCCACGTTGAGGAGCCCACAAAAGGACCGGGTCTTCTCCAACCCTACCCTCATCGGATCACCACGAAGGCCAATCCTCTTCCACTTATCTCAAAGGGGTGAATAACTGAATTCAAGGGGCTTTCTCACACGTTGAGAGCTCCCTTGGATTACAACACAAAATACCACCAAGAACACACTCAAAAATTACAAATAAATCGCAGAAGTGTGTTAGAGAATCAAACCAAGAGCTCAATGTGGTGTTGAATGTGACTCTCCAATGAACTAGAGTGAATCCTCAAAGGATTGATCTTTGTTGCACTTAATTTCGTGGAGAGATGTGGTTTGAGGCTCTTGGGAGGTGTGACGGCGCTAGGGTTCGAGAGTTTGTACAATATGGTCGTACAACTCTATTTTTATGGGATTCTAAAGGTGACCGTTAGGGTATAGAAAGATCGTACTAGTCTGTAGTGGTCACCGAACTAGTCCGGTGTGCTGTGTGTAGCAAACCCTAAGTTTTCCGAAATATCGGACTAGTCCGGCTAGGAACGGACTTGTCCGATTTCGCTACTGGAAATCTTCGAACTAGTCCAATAGTCATCGGACTTGTCCGGACATGTGAAACCCTAAGTGTATAGGATGATAAGACCGCACTTGGAGGACTTGTTCCATTCAGATCGGAGGGTATTTCGGACTAGTCCATGCAAACATCAGACTTGTCCGATTTGGATCAGAAAGAATATCGAACTAGTCCGGTTGTGATCGGACTTGTCCGATTTTGTGTGACTTGTGAAGTGTTTTGAGGACTAGTCCGTCCTGGGGAGGACTAGTCTGATTCTAGTCAAAAAGGATATCGGACTAGTCCGATGGATATCGGACTTGTCCAAATTCCTGCAAAAAGGATATCAGACTAGTCCGGTGTTAGTCGGACTAGTCCGGTCCCGTGTAACTTTGTGCAATGTGTGTGTTTAATTGTGATTGAGATCTTAGGACGTGTTTTCTTAACACACTCCATACACAATGATCTACTATTTTTCTTCCTTGAGCTCATTTCCACTTTGCTCCTCATTCTTCCTTCTTTTTGGCACTTTGCTCATTTTCCTATTAAAATCCTGCACTCATCTCAACAAAGAGGTTAGGATCCCAATTGCTTGTCATAAATCATCCAAAACCCACAAGGGAGTCCTAGATGCACTTTCAATCTCCCCCTTTTTCGTTATTGATGACAACCAATTGAGATTTCACAAAATATGATAAAAATTGAGATTTTCATAAAGCATGCACATATGAGTCCCAAATACATCAAGTAGAGAAAGCATAGTCCATATGTGCATTCTTTATGGTGGGATGCATAAATAGGTGCACTGAAACATTGAGAATGACATAATTGACATTTATTACCCAATAGCAAGCATATATGTCATTCTAGAGCAAAATCACAGTTTTCATAAACAATACTCACATGATCAAATCATTGCATCACAGAACCATAATTAACATAAGATCATTGTGAAAACATTACAAGCCACAAAAAGACTTAAAAAAACAAAGCATAGAGCTCTCTCCTTGCAAACTGCAGCTAAGCTAAGACTAAGACTCCACCTCAATTTCTCCCCCTTTGACATCAAGACACCAAAAAGAAGGAGAGGAGGGTCCTAGGGTCTTCACTCTTCGCTGTCGGTCCTCTCATCGTCGTCTTCATCATCTGCATCTTCAGCTTGATGAGGAGGAGGAGGAGGAGGAGGAGGAGGTGTGGAGGTACTCGAGCCCCCAACTCCAAAGTAGGCAAGCTCGGAGGGGGTCAAGGGCCCGAGCTCGGTGAAATCAGAATTTGAGTCTTCAGAGATTGTTGGAGACCCAATTGGCTCAATCTCCAGCTTTTGGCAAATTTGCTTCACATTTGCCTTGATATACTTCATGTCCTCCTTTCTTTTCATGTTGAGATTATGGGCCTTCACTTCGGCGTTCTTGCAGGAGGCAAAGATAGCAGCCAGGTATTTGAGAATACCACTGGTTGAACCCTTTTGAGGGGCTGCACTAGAAGCAGAGGCAGCCCTAGCATCTTCACTTGATCTTGCCGGTGCCTCGGGACTGGAGGCCAGTGAGGGAGCAGCCTGCACACTCGGCTTTTGAGGCATTTGAGGCCTCAAGGGGAGATGCTCCACGTCTTTCACAAACTCAATGCCGGTGACTTTCTCAATCACAAACATTAGGTAAGGAGCATATCTGTAAGATCTGTTGGGAGTGCAGGATATGTTCACCATATCATTCCAAATGTATTCCGCCACATCAAATGGGCGGTCCTTGCATATGACTCTCATCAGAGTTTGGAGGTATCCTTGCACACTCCCAGCATCTCCATCCTTGGGAGCAATTGTCTTTCTTAACACTCTGTTCAACACCACAAAGAATGGTTTCATGTTTTTGGTTGAAGGAGGGTTGAAATTTGAGTTTGGCTCATATAGGAACTTCATCCTATCCTTGTCAATGACACCAATGTTGTGTATGACCAAGCAATCAGATCTTGTGGTGTCAAGGTGAAGCAGGTTAGCAAAATCTTCTTGAGTAATGTTGTACTTGGATCCATGGGTCATCCAAGTGACACTCTCCTCATCCTCACTTGAGAAGTGACAGGTCGCAAAGAACTGCGCAATCACTTCATCATTTCAGTTATTTCTAAAAGCAAACAGATCTCTCAGTCCATGCTTCTCAATGGCTCTCACTAAATCAGTGAACGATGAGCAGCCCTTCTTCTCAAAATGTGGCCAGTCAATCCACTGACTGCGCACAACTGGTGTCTTCATTGGGAGATACACCGATCTGTAGAAATCAGCATAGAAGTTGCACCAGAATCTTCCGTCAGCCGCTTGCTTCGGTCAGCCATACCAATCGATGCTTCTGAACATGGCCGCCGAGTCACTGCCCTTACCTTTGAACTTCTCTTCATTTGGGTCCCGGACCCCTTGCCTTGGAGCATGAAGTTTCAACGGGCCAACCGGACCCGTAGCAATCCCTTTGCCCTTGTCCTTTGCTTGGCGAGGGCCACTCGATGATGCAGTTGCCTTGGAAACTGGCTTCTTAGCTAGGAAAGTCATCCGAACCTAGAGGAGACTGAGATGGCTCGGACGGTCTTTCTTGGCGCTTCTTTCCAAGAACAGTCGAGGTCCGAGGTGCCACCTCCTTGTCCATCTCGGCCTCAAAATCGGAGACATCATTGTTGGAGCTCGACATGACCTGAGAATCACTACCAGGATTCCGGGTTATTGCGACGAAAAAAAAAATCGTTGCAATAGGTCGAAATTTGTCGCGACAGGTTGTTGTTGCAACGAAATAGAACGTCGCAATAGTTTTCCCGACTCGTGATAACAGCCGTGGCAATAGGTTATTGCGACAACTTGACATCCGTGGCAAATAGTATGGTATTGCAATGACTCCACGTTGGTGGCAAATAGTATGGTATTGCAATGGTTTAGCGACGATTTAACGTATTGCGACGAAAATCTCGGTGTTGCAATGATGTCACATTCGTGGCAAAAAGTATGGTATTGCAACGACTCCATGTTCGTTGCAAATAGTATGGTATTGCAATGGTTTAATGTATTGCCACGATTTAACGTATTGCAACGAAAATAACGGTGTTGCAACGATGCCACATTCGTGGCAAAAAGTATGGTATTGCAACGACTCCACGTTCGTGGCAAATAGTATGGTATTGCAACGTTTTAACGTATTGCGACGATTTAACTTATTGCAACGAAAATAACGGTGTTGCAACAATGCCACATTCGTGGCAAAAAGTATGGTATTGCGACGACTCCACGTTTGTGGCAAATAGTATGGTATTGCAAAGGTTTAACGTATTGCAACGATTTAACATATTGCAATGAAAATAATGGTGTTGCAACGATGCCACATTCGTGGCAAAAAGTATGGTATTGCAACGACTCCACGTTCGTAGCAAATAGTATGGTATTGCAACGGTTTAATGTATTGCGACGATTTAACATATTGCAACGAATAGTATGTTATTTGCGATGATTTCACATCTGTGGCGATAAGTACGGTATCGCGACGATTTCATACTCGTGGCGAATAGTATGGTATCGCGACGTTTTCACATTCGCGGCAAATAGTAAGGTGTTGCAACGATTTCACATCCGTAGCGAATAGTACGGAAATGTTTTTACATTCGTGGTGAATAGTATGGTGTTGCAAGGATTTCACATCCGTGGGGAATAGTACGGTATGGCGACGATTTCACACGCGTGGCGAATAATATGGTATCACGAAGTTTTCACATCCGCGGTGAATAGTTCGGTATCGCGACGATTTCACACTCATGGCGAATAATATCATATCACGAAGTTTTCACATTCATGGCGAATACTACGGTGTTGAAATGATTTCACTTACGTGGCGAATAGTACGGTATCGGGTATCGCGACGATTTCACAGCTGTGGCCAATAATACGGTAATGCAACGATTTCACATTCACGGCGAATACTACGGTATTGCAACAATTTCAAAACCATGACAACAGTATTGTATTGCAACGATTGCTGGTGTGTGGCAATAGGTTCGTAATGCAACATATTCAAATCTGTTGCAACAGGGTCATAATGCGACGTTCTCTGGGTGGTGGCAATAGCAGTCTAGTGCAACGCTTTTTTGGTCATAGCCAAATGTTTGTAGTGCAACGTTTTATAATTTGTGGCAATACCTAGCTTCCTATTGCAACAGTTTATTTTCGTCACAATAATCTGTTAATGCCACGTTTTATAATTAGCGGCACTAGAATCCTAATGCACCAGGTTTGAAAATTAGTGGCAACAGAATCAATTTATTCGCTTATGATACGTCTGTTGACTTAACAACAAACATCCAGCAATTGATCCAACACTCAAGGACCCTTGCGTCGTTGCGAGACAATGTTATTTACAATTTTTTTAGGTTGCAACATTGTACCCATTAAAAGAGCACCGCGACGAGTTGTAGTATTAGGAATAGTTTCTCGAACATCCAGCTTCGACTTGGTGCGAGCAGAAGCCTTTTGTGGAGTTGCTGCTAGCCGTTGTTGATTTTGCAAGCTCTCCATCATTCTGCGCATGTCTGCTACCTCCTTTTCATGTCGTGCAGAATTGGCTACCATCTGATCATGTAAAGCCTGGACTTCCTGGTTGAGTTGTTCATTTGCCTGGACGAAGCCATCCATTTGGGAGGTCATATAATCATTTCTTCCTTCCAACTCTTGCACCTGAGAGCTGAGGTCTTCATTTCTATTTTTCAAGGATCGAACTTGCTGGCCGAGCTGGTCAGACATCTGGATACGCAGTCTTTCAGAAACATTAGGTTTAGCCATATAACCACGCCCCCGAAACTGTGATCCTCCAGAACCGGTTGCGGATATATAAGTAAGCTGGAAGATGTTGTTTCTTTCCTCATCTGGGATTGGGACTCCCAGCTCAGCTTCCTTGACGTTGATTTGGGCACGTGCCCGGTTCTATATACAAAAAGAAAAGTCACATGTACATTGCAAATATTTATTTAAATGGGGACTGTTTGAAGTGTTTCTCACATGTACAGCTTCTGCCTGCTCGTTTGCCCATTGACCGTTCTTCACATGGCTTGCCTCCCACAGTTTTATGTCATCGTGTTCTTTTCCGGTCTCTGCGTCTCGCTACATCAAATACAAGTAAAATTTGATTGAATGATTGCAGTGCAAAGTAAAAGCATGATTTAGTTTTCGAGCCAAGCAAGTGTTTTGTCTTTTGAGTACTTCGATTTTGTGAATTGGTTCTGCTTATTGACTGCAATTTTAAGAATTAATTTCACGAATGGGTGTTATCAAATAGTTTTTTAGGATATGAAGGTATTAGAAAGCTGGCTGACCTTGAATCGCTCAGACCCAAAATAGTCCATAAGCGCCAACCAATCGGAATCTGCTACGTCAACAGGCTTGTTTTGTATACGTTCCTCAACGGTCGAATACTTCTTATAGGTGGCATGCAATGTTGATCGCCAGCCCTTGTAGCGCTCACCAGCAATCTTCAATATTGTTCTTATGGTATCATCTATGTCCTCCAAGTCCCAAGCATTCTGTACATTGTATATCACACTGTTATAAACGTACAAGATGGAGGTCGCTAGAAAAAAAATACTTATGTGGGGTGTCACAACACAAACCAGAATGTCTCTCACTATATCGCTCTTCGAAGTATCGCCAACCTCTGCCCACTTCCTTACACCAGCGAGGGGTGCATTTTTTTTGTTGTAATAACGGACAAAGTGCCGCTGATTAGGACCAACCGCAGCACCCAACCTATCGGACCACTGAATTTGTAGCTTCCGATTCTGATCATTCGTTCTATGTGCATATGCTAGATAGCGCAATTTAGCAACCTTAAGTCCTTTAGCAAACCCTCTTCCAAACTTCTTTACTTCTCTTAGTGTCATTTAAACAGTAAACGTTTAAAGCAAATTAGCAACTGACCAGGCCTAGTATCATGTACAAATAGTGTGAAAGAAGAAGAAGTATGATGTTTTACCATCTTCAGGACGAGTGCGGCAAATACGAGCGTGGGAACACCGCGTTGCAACAACATTTTGCTCCATTTTGGGTGATGCATCAACTTGTTGACTTCTTTGTTGCTATTCATACCCTACAATCAGGCATCAGGCAGTAGTCAGTGGTGCTACAGCACCCGTAGTACTGCAGGGGATTTTGAGTCCAGCTGCGAAGCAGGCAAGACAGTAGCTGGCGATGATAGAGAAAGAGAGGGTTCGCCGGGTGCTCATCCTCTGCAGTACTTCCGGTTCGGTCTAACCGACATCAGCAGAAGCACGTCTCGAGGCGAATTGGTGGCAGGGCGAGTCATGGACGTCAGCGGTATTAGCAGGTAGAGGATGCAAGACAGATGAGGCGGGCAGCTTGCGACGTTTAACAAAGCTAGGGTTCGGTCTGGCAGTGCAGTGACCACATTTAAGTCAGAGGATCGACGTCCAGATCACACCGGTGATCTCACATGACTTACGTTTTTACTGCAAGCGATGCACTGAAGATCCAACAATGTGATTCCGTTGGATCTTTACTGCATCGCGTGCAGTAAAAACGTATAAGTTAGGTGATCTGCGTCCATTGATATCACCCCGGAGCAAGTCTCGAGGCTAGGAGGACAGTGTGGCGGATCTAGGAATTAAATTTAGGTGGATTGCATACTGATATTTTGCTCTGCATGTTAGCATCTCACCCTAAAGTGCTACTAGAATGGATACATGAATATAATCTTGCGTTAATTACCAGACATCAGCACCGCATTTGGCAGTGTAAAAAATGGAATTGAGATCATATAAGCAGCAATGAACCCTCATGTACATGCATCTCTAAACTATATGATGCTAACATTTCTTAGTGGACAGGGGTTAATGATATTGGACTATTTTTTCCAGGGTATGCCATGTCATATGGGGCATAGCATGTAGGTACGCTGTAATGGCAAAGGGTTTGCGGGCGGAGGGGTCATCATGGCACGCGAACGATGGGACGTGGAGATGGAGGGAGACGCGTCGGGGAGGACAGTGAAGTGACCACCAGCAGGGCGTGGGCGCCGGCCAGTGCCGGAGTGACTGGCGGCGACATGGGTTTGCAGGCGGCGGGGTCATCATGACACGCGAAGGATGGGACGTGGCGATGGTCGAGGGTGACGCGTTTCTGGGGACACTGAAGTGAGCAGCAGCAGGGCGTGGTCGCTGGTGCCGGAGTGGCGGCGGCGAGAGAGCCCAGCATGCGCGTGTAGGCATCAATAAATCAAGCCATCACATATACTCACCAGCAGGGCGTGGGCGCCGGCTGGTGCCGGAGTCACCGGCGGCGACAGGGGTTTGCGGGCGGCGGGGTAATCATGACACGCGAAGGATGGGACGTGGTGATGGTGGAGGGAGACGCGTTGGGGAGAACACTGAAGTGAGCAGCTGCAGGGTGTGGTCGCCGGTGCCGTAGTGGCCGGCGGCGAGAGAGCCCATCGTGCGTGTGTAGGCATCAATAAATCACGCCATCACATATATTGGTTAACTGTTAACTGGGACTAGGAAACTACAATCGCAATGCTAAAATACTTAGTAGAGCCCGGTACATATTTATACTCGTAGTACCAGCATGGGATGACGAATCTCGGGGTTCCTGAGCATCAGGTGCTGCAATACTCTCTGCATACGATGCAAAGGAATTAACGTGTTATAATTATGTGTATTTTGATAGTAAACACATTTATAGTTATACCAGGTGCTTGTTGCCCATCACGATTACTTGTAGACGACATGACAGTTTGGTGTCTTGTTCCTAAAGTAAAGAGTATATATAGTAAGTAACAGTGATAACGCCAGATTACATGAGGATGTGTATTTTAGATCGGGCGGTGTGGTTGCTATGAACTGAAAATGTTTGTTTTGAACGGTGGTTGCTATGAACTGAAAATGTTTGTTTTGAACGGAGGAATTAGAAATGAAGGAGTAGGAAAAAAAACCGTACAATCCGAGAAAGAAAAACAAGAAAAACGTGTATAAACCGTGGGAACTAAAAATCTTAGGAATACAAGTTTGGAACACAGGAATGAGAGTACAACATTGGGAGTGGTTGATAAGATAACCCTGGCGTCATTTACTTCTAAATCAAGAAATTACATAGTACATGCGGTTTTTAATAGTTATCTTTCCTGACATGGAAATGTACTAGAAATACACTACCATAAACTGTCGGAGCAACATTTATTTCGGGGCAGAGGTGTAGTGTATTTTATATATGGAAAAAAGTAGAATGCAATCAGATGCTTGGGTAAAATAAAAAGATGAATCGACTATAGGATGCAGATCTAACGATTGAGGATAGTTGATTGCACGATTGCACCATTAATCAGATTTTATACTAGACATTCATGAAACATAAGAGCATATAAGGAGAAGGAGTTGGGACGACATCTAGGAATGAACTGGCTGCAGCTGTTGGGACAACAACTAAAGCGATAAGGAGGGAGTAGCTCTATAAAAAGACGGCATGGATCGTGTAGAACTTACGTAGCACAAAACAGGAGTCCGGGATGTCGCAGGGCGGGGTCGGCTACGAAGAGGTTCGGTAGAGCCCGTCAAACTTGGTCGCTCGACGTTGTACCCACAGTCACCACCACCACTCACACGGGAATTTCTAAGGAATGCAAGTTTGGAACACAGCACTAAGAGGAGAACATGTGTGTCGGGAACGGAAGCCACTGCAGATTAGAGGGAGACGCACATTTATATTCATCGTGGCTAGCTACAAATGGGCGGGACTGGAATTTTGGGCGCACGGAGTGAAGTTTCAATTGTGAAAATCTCAATTGTGCGCACCAAGAAGAACAAAAAAAATTTGAGGGACCGCTACCTGCTGTTCATCTTTGTTTTCATGGAGATGTAAAAGCAGTCATGTGGTAGTGGGAGATTCCAAAAAAAAAATACAATCAAAAATATGAATCGCCAAATGTATCATTGTGCTAATGCAAACGACATGCAAATACAGAGAACACCCAAGTCCACGAAAGGAGGACGGCAAATCCATGGTCTAGTAAAAGGTAAACAATCAGCATTTTATATATAACATTCGTCGCAATGAAATGATAACATATACAGAGTATATAGTACTACTACAAAAAATAACATTTTCCCCTGTGATGTCTAATCTTCAGGCTGTCGATCCAAAGCCGCCTGTGATACGAGTATCACAGGTACATACGATATATATATGAACAATGTCATCGGATATTAGTTACAATGGATAAAGTACTTTTCATGCACCTGTTGCATCAGGCGATGGACTAGTTAGCAATTTAGATGACGTAATTTCCTAATCAAGTTAATTATGCATCATGTCTGTTGTTAGTTCTATTACTTGTAAGGATAATGTTTACCGGATTTCATTCATTCAGCCACAAGAAATATAGACGGTCCCAAGTTACAAACATATAGGAGATGTTTTTGATAAAAGAAGTTTTTCGATACTGCATATATAGAACACATTGTTCATGAACATAAAGACATATTTCATTAACAAACAAGTAATAGGAAAACACGTAGTAGACAGCAAGAACAAGATAAACTACACCTAATACTACTCTACTCAGAGATCACGAAATAGATAAACTACTCCTAATACTACTCTACTGGGAGAAAACCACGTCCTCCTCCTCCCCTGCTGTCGCCTCCTCCGCCTCCGCCACCGGTGCCGCCTCCTCCTCCTCCTCCTCCTCCTCCGCCACTGCCGCCACTGCTGCCGCCTCCGCCTTCGCCGCCGCAGCCGCCTCCTCCTGCTCCTCCTCCGCAGCTGCCGCCGCCTCCATAGCCGCGTCCACCTTCGCCTCAAGAGACGCCTCCTGCTCCGCCTCCTCTGCTGCCGCTGCTGCTCAAGCCGCCTCATACTCCTCAACCTCTGTCACAGTCCGAAGCTTCCCGGCGACACGGCGCTTAATCTTCAGGAGGCCCTCTACCCCAGCAACCTCCGCGATTGTCTCGTGGAGGGCGTCGAGATGACCGTCCATAGTCATCAACCCGTAGCAGTAGTGGCCCGCGGTGTCCATGCTCGTGTGGAGGGGAAGGGTCCATAGACCCAGACGGCAACACGAGCGATCTGTGTCAGAAAAGACCTTCCGCGTCACTGCGCTGAGCGCTAGTGCGCTATGAGCGGCGGCGGAATTGGCGTCGGTGGCCACCTTAAGGCACCGATCGACTTCGTCGATGTGGTCGATGAGGAGTCTGAGAGTCTGCTTAACCCTACCGGGATGAGGAAGCGCATGCGCCACGGGCGGAGATGCGGGCGCCGCCATCAGTTCCACCGGCATTGCCGACGGCGATGGAAACGAAGAAGGAGGTTCGGAGGACGTCGATGGCCTAGAGCGCTTCGGCGCGGGGCTACCCATTTGTGTGGCGACGGAGGTGCAGAGAAAGAGCGAGAGGTGGTCGACAGTGGCGGGGGGAGAAGTTTAGAGACTAGGATATAAGGAGTGGTGCGGCGGAAATGCAAGGGGACGGTGAGCCTTTATAGCGGCTCGTTGTCTAAGCGGGCGTGTCGAGATGATCGGACGCTAGAGGAAACTGCGCTTAATTATGAACCGATCGGTGGCCCTGGTTTCCTCGAAACCGCGGTTTGCATCCTCTCGGTCCCAACGGCTCGAGGCGTCCCATTAGGAGTAAATTTACACGCGGGGAAAAACAATTTTTTTGTTATATAAAAAAAATTCGTCCGTACACGCCTAAGCCAACTTCATGACCGCGCGTCCGTGCCAGGGGACGCCTTGCAGCGAACATGGGCCTAGTCCTGCACGCATTACCGAGGTTTGAGGTATATATATATATATATATATATATATATATATATATATATATATATATATATATATATATATATATATATATATATATATATATATATATATATATATATATATATATATATGTTAGTGTTGTTAAACATGACCGAGGTGTTTTAATTCTAGCTATGTCTAACATGCACGGACCACAAACATGATCAACCAATTACGCTACATAAGAAACCCAAATAGGAGACAACGATGGGCCACAGATCGGATGTCCATCGATCACAAATTGATGCGAGACGCGCTTAAAGTCATTGTTTGTCTCCTTTAGCTTTGCAATTACCAATCGAGACAAGCTTCAAACCCTAAGATCTTTTGTTTTTGTCCAATTTGCTCGGTTCACTTGTGACAGATTAACACATCACTAAACATAGAGCACATTCACTTGATTGAAATCCAGAAATTCTAACACACCAGTATTCATTGACACGAATGAACACATATATATTACAAAACACAAGAAATATGGACAAGAACAGAATTGAAGTTAACATGTACAAGAACTCCTAAAACTACAAAAGAAATATGTACAAGAACTCCTAAAACTACTATGCTGGCCCCGCTTCTTCCTCCCTCTCCCCCAACTTCTCAAACCACGACAAGCGGTCCTCCTCATCCTCGTCATCGTCGTCGTCGTGGTGATGGTGGTCGCCGTCGTCGTTGCCGTCGTCATCATCGTCATCATCGTCGTCGTCGTCTATCATCGTCGTCGTCCTCCTCCTCCTACTCCTACTCCTACTCCTCCTCCTCCTCCTCCTCCTCCTCCTCCTCCTCCTCCTCCTCCTTCTCCTCCTCCTCCTCCTACTCCTCCTCCTCCTCCTCCTCCTCCTCCTCCTCCTCCTCCGGCGACGATGCAGCAGGAGAGTGGGCCGGCTGCTCCGGCTGCACCGGCGGTGGAACCCCACCGCGACAAAAGTTCCTCTCTGTCGCCGCCACAAGGGGCACTACGGCCCTCGACGCCGAGCTCCTGGGCCATCATCCCGGACAAGATATCTAGGCGATCGGCCACACCCGTGAGGGCGTAGAGGTAGCGACCGGTGGTATCCATCCCGGAAACTCGGGAAGAGTACCAAGACCCAAGGCGTCCAAGGCCCAAGACGTACTGTTTTACGCCTCTCGCACCATAATGAGGTGTTGGTCGTCATTCACCCTCTTGAGGGAGCTGCAGCATATCCGCTTGCAGGGTGGCTGCCTCGGCGGGCTAGGAGGCGGAAGGTTGGCCATGGATGTGGTGGTTCGTCGACGCCGGGCTAGGAGGTGGAACGATGGAAGAAGAAGAAAGGAGTGCAAAAGTTTTGTGCTTGTACATAACCGACGACGCGCCTATATGGTCTGTGCGGAGTAGACAAGGGAGCGGTTCGTTTCCCGCGCATTGAACTCTTTGCAGACCTCGTGCGGCGCAATTAAACCACTGTGGAAGACGATCTTCAGAGATCCTTCTGTCTCTCTTGTGGAACCGAATCCCCTGTAGTACTGCAGGTGCATTAGAGGTCACTGACATGTGGGCCCTATGCTCTATGGGACCCACATGTCAGTGACTTCTAATGCACCTGTAGTACCGCAGGGGATTTCTGTATCCATGTGGAACGTCGCGCACGTGTCCTTGCACCACGGCTTCTTAACTTCTCCATAGACCTTGTGCGGCGCGTCAGTTACTTGGTGCACTGGAAAGGCCAGCGGCGAGATCTCCGGGCCCTACGAGCCCCGCCACGGGGGCGCCGCGCGCGCGCCCTCGGCGCGAGGAAGAAAGGATCTGTGATGTTGGTTTTCTTGTTTCGTGATGTTGTTTTTCTTGTTTTGTAGTAGTATTGTTTTATGTTAATGAACTCAATGTCATTGTTCCTCTGTGAAGACCTTTTACCGTAGCCGGTTTCTACCATAACAGTAACCGCCTGAGATAATTAGGTTTTCACAGATGGTTCTTTACTTGTATCTAGCCGTCTTTGATAATTGTTTTTCACAGACATGCCTAGTCGTTGGTTAATAACCGCCTATAATAAGGTATAACCTATGCAGTACTACTGCTGTTATTTCTAATTTCCAGGTCAATTCAATATAATCACAGAACAAAAATCAATAATATCATCACAGAACAAAAGTCGACAATATTATCATCACATAAGTCAATTTCACTAAAACAATATACATATGTACAAGTTAAAGATACAATTCATCTCAAAGTTTACAAGTATTCACTAAAAACTGTTTCTATTGGCATAGTCGCAAAGTTCTGGCACATCAGCTGCTGCACCATCCTCATCAAAGAACTACCCTCTTTTGTGCAAAATTTCGTGACGAATGAATTGACAGAGTTCAGAAGCAATCTTGTCGGCTCCTCCACTAGGAATACTTCTACAAACCGGCCATTCTTCGTTCAGATTCTTCGTGTGCTGCAATATAACACATAACAAGGTTTAGAATGTATTGGTTTGAACAATCTCAAAGTATAGATCAAAGTGAGAGTATACAGGAATTTATTTGGTATTTTTGGAGCAGTTGTACTATGAGCAATTGAATTTTGAAGTTGGAATCAAAATATTAAAATAATGTTTCTAGTAATATTGAACAGCAGAGAATATAAGTATTAAACTATGCTAGTTACAATGAAAATGAAACACAAAAGTAAGAAAATAAGGTATCGACATTAAGGATAACTTACATCCTCACGATTCACTCTATATACGCCGGCGGTCCGAAGATGCTCGCATACATAATACCCGCATAAGACACTCCCAGCAGGCTGCTTCGGACAAGCATAATACGTTTTAATGTCCAATGCCTTCGTATTGGAAGGTCTCTCACCGCCAAGCCGTTCCGCGTAAAACCACCAAGCGCTGTAGTACAAGAAATGTCATATAGAACTTGTCAGCACATTCTAAATATTAAAATTATTGAATAAACGTACGATTTCAAAATGGAAAGGAAATATTTGTAACGATCTGGTGACAAATCGGCCAAGTCCAAGACTATTGCCATTCCCTGCATTGGCTTGATGAAGATCATTATGTAGTAATTACGGCAAACATACAAACACACGTGTTAACAATTACCAATAATTGCTATTTCAATGTCATGTGTCGAACTTACTTGAAGTGGTACGGAGCCTTTACGAGGTCCTTGTCATCTCTAACAAAGTTAAACATCGCATGTCCTATGTAAGCTGCAACTTGTGTCCTTTTATCCTTCTTAAGTTTTGCGATTGCTTTTTCAAAATATTTTCTTTTCATGTGTTTGAACTGTGCTGAGTCTTAATCCGCCTGGACGTCGAATAACACCTTTGCAATCCTAGTAGGGTCAAGGATACCTGTCTTTCGCTCCAACTTTTCATTATCCATGTATTGCATCCTATTGAAGAAGTCCATAATTGTTATAATCTCATGAAATGCGTATGCGTGTAGTAAGAAAAGCAAATACAAAATATTAGAGCACTTACAAGCACCAGACGAGCAGCGGGTTGATTTCGAGCATGCCCCGATGGAAAAGGGCATGCAGTTCTTCAAATAAAATGACTCGTCTATCCACTCTAGTGCTCCAGAATGCTTTTTTTGGAATACGAAATGTGACGCAATTAAGACCATATTTTGTGCTGGCAAGGATGTACCACTCATGCATTCTTCTGAGCTGGACGGGTTGTTTGCTAAGTTGTACGGATGTCATGAACGGCTTCCCATTCTTAAATTCAGGAGGAACATCCTCAAGCTTGTATATTGGAACTCCTGGTTTAACTAAAGCCGTCCGCTGATTATACATGACACCGTCTTCTTCCCACTCCTCGATATCTAATAATGATGGCTCATGAGAAGAACGAGATGCACTCAATTTTATAATATTTTCCTTCATAGTTTCCAAATCTTTTGACACTTCTGATGAAGGTTTCTTATTTTCGTATGAGGTAACTTTGATAGGCACTGATGATTGAGGAGTAGTCGTCGGAAGTTGGACACTGGCTTGTTGTTGAACCTGTTGTTCAACTGATTGCTCTTTACTCCCAGCAGTTGGCTCTAGTACTACTTCAAGCTGTTGCCCAACTGGTTGCTCTTTACTAGCAACATCTTGCTCTGGTACTGGTTGAAGCTGTTGTCCAAATTGTTGCTCTTGGATATCATCCTTACTGAGACATAGGGGGAGTGCATCTTCCTGGACTGGGAGTGGATATTCATGCACTTTCGCCTTAGAAGATGGGGTTGCAGTATTTGGAGATGCGACGGGACTAGAAATTGGCTCATCGTCCAACACAATATCGCGTCGGTGCCAAAGGATTAATTGGTTGATAGCCTACCCCAGAGTCGCGATCCCCTCAGGTGTGACGTGGTCTATTTCATAATCTTCATAATCATTATCAATGATCTGAAGAACTTGCACCACAGCATAATACAACGGAAGTGGATTCTCGTTGAAGTCACAATCAGGCTTTGCCATAGCAGTGGCAACCTGTTTGATTTTGTTCCCTGCTCTGCCTATCGGGACAAGAAGATGACAAGATTTGTCGTTAGCAATATCATCGACAGGGAACTTATGGGTTGACCCTGAGTCTGGCACGGAACCAACGCTGCTCGGGTAGGCAGTTGGAGATACTAATTGCTCCTTTTGCACCGGAACCATCACTGTACTCGGTGCCACTAATTGTCCCGTTTGTATAAGTTGTTCCATTATTTCTTGCATATTTTCTTTGACCTTTTGAGCAATTATTTCATCAAGTGTTTTCTTAAACTTCTCATGTCTTCTATATGTGTCTTTATCTTTAGGGAAACCATCTAGCCAAGACATTTGACAAGAGACCGCTCGAACCCGTCCACTGTGTTCAGGGTTTCCTAAGATAGCGGTAAGTTGGTCATTCTCCCTCTTCGGCTTGAAGATACCCTTCTGTTGCTTTTCAATTACTTCTTTCATTTTATCCTCTACTTCATTTAGAGAGTCGGGCTTTTCAAGTTTGCCCTCGCTGGTCAAACCTGACCGAGCAAAGACCCAGCGTTGAGTTCGCTCATCGCACCCTTCTAATGGGTGAGGATTGCCCTTACTGGTAATTTTGTCTAATATCTTATTCCATTTCTGTACTTTGGGGGCATATCCGGCAGACCCCAAGCGATGATGGTATTTGTTCTTTTTTGCAAGCTCTGACCTAGTTGCACTTAGAGCTTTAGCATCAGGTGTGCTCTTTTGACGAACAAACTCTTGCCACTGAGCTTGTGTGATTTTTCCCATCTTCCTCGGGCTAGGGACCTTATCGGCCTTAACATAAGCATTCATTTCACTCTTCCAGCATTGAAACTTCTTGCTGCAAGAGACCAATGTTGCTTTCTTTACAGCTTCTTCTGTGCCTTTCGGGAACTTGAATTGTTTCTTTATCCTTTCCCACAACTCATTCTTTGTCTGCTCGGGTAATTTCCTCCAATTCTCGGTTGTGATCGGCACAACCTCCCTATCAAGAAAACCGCATGCATTACGGTACTTGGTAACTGAATCCATTGGTTCTTGGGGAAGCCCACCTGGACCGACCCTTGTTATGTACATGATGCGGTCCAATGGACCCTTATTGGGACCTCGTTGCCCTCATTTCCGCTTGAGTGAAGTTGAGGATTCATCCATTGGAGAACCTTCTGCGGTTTTAGGAGCCGATGTCACTTCATTGTCTTCGCGATTAATCTAGGTAGAAAAAAATTGTAAGACTTCGTATACTTGACAACCAACATTAACTTGAACTACTGAAGTTAAGATTCGTGATCCATACCTCGTCGGCACGATCATATTCCGGGTCTAGATCCACTGAAGTCTTTTTAATTTTTATATTCGGAAAAGGATTCGATGGACTGTGATAGGAGCCTAAACTGCTGGATTCAGTAAACTCCATATTGTCTTTTTTATTGTTACTACCAGGACCAGTCTTCTTAGGGCTTTCCATGCTAGAACTAATAAGACAAAAAATCTAATAAATGGCATATTAACTCTACATGAAGTGTTGCATGAAGAAAAAGATGGAAGCGTTCTAGGATTTGATAAGGCATTCTAGGGTTTAAGGCGACTGGCCAAAAGGTTCCTATACATTGCGAGGGTGACAAGCATGTTAAAATTGCTCACCAGCAATGGCAATTTTATCTCCTTATTCTAAATAAGCTAGCTTCGTTCAGAGTGGCGACCATGTTCTTGAGGTTTACTAGGCGGCGCCTAGCTCCGGACCTATAACTGATCAAGCAAGAGACAAAAAGCAAATCCTCCAGCCTTTTCTAGTATCGAGAATCGCAAAGTGTGACACTTGGGTTTGGATGGTGAGGTGAGGCGAGGCGAGGTAGCTGCAGGCTAAAAGAGACACTCTTTTTCAGCGATGAGGGCATACCTGGAAGTGACTAGGGCGAAGCTCAGCGGCGACGGCGAAGCTCGGCGGCCTACCTAGAAGTGACGAGGGCGAACACTTGGCTACCGAGGGTATATATAAACTCCAATTTTCTCAGGCGGATTTTAAGTACCAATCGTCTGAGAAGATGGTAACCTCAGGCGGGTTTTACTTACCAACCGCCTAAGAAGATAAAATTATCTTAGGCGGTTGGTTAGTAACATCCGAGATAAACATCTTCTCAGGCGGTTATTAAGTACCAACCGTCTATGAAGATATTTACTTATTCTTAGTTAATATTCTTGATTAAATGTGGGTCCTTTAAAAAGGCAAAATTCCACTTTCTTGTAATATTATTGATATGTAAAGGTTACTATTAAATTTCACTTCATAAATCATTTGAAATTGGTCAGAACATAAAAAACATACAACAAATGCTATTTTTCATTTTTCTACCTTGATGAATATAATGCTTTTTTCATTTATTTTTTTAGTGGACATTTTTACTCATCATACCAACCTCTATTAATTTTTTCAGATTTTTTTAAATTTTTTTTGAATCAATGTGTGTTCATAATTTGATGAACGCCTACATAAAGACCCCTCACCAACCTCCTGTGAAGACATGTCGACGACCGTATGCGACCTTTCTTTTCCCCAAGGCGTGACCTTTAAATGCGTGGTAAAACAACTGCTCCATCTTCCACTCCGCGCGGCCTTAAAGACGCGCTATCACCCGTTAGTTCTCCACAAGCGCGTCGCTCACTTTGAATCCTCTTCTTTTCTTCGTCTTCCTCCGCTCCGACGACCCAACACCACTATGGCCGACCTTCCGCCGCTAAGCCCTCCGAAGGAGCCACCTTGCAAGAAACTATGTTGCAGCTCCCCCGAGAGGTTCAACACCCAGCAGCGCCTCCTCATGGCGGGAGAGGCGTACAACAATACGTCTCGCGCCATGAGTGCCTTGGGGCTGGGTTCCCTTCCAGAGTATACTGGAATGGGTACCATCAGCCACTACCTCTACGCCCTCACAGGGGTGGCTGATCGTCTCGACATTCAGTTCGCGACGATGGCCCAGGTCCTTGGCCCCGAGGGCCGCAGAACGCTAGTGGAGGCGACGGCTAGCAACCTCGGGGTTGCACTGCCGGTGCAGCCGGTGCAACCGGCCCCTATTGCACCGGCGCCAGAGGACGAGGAGGAGGAAGAGGAATAGGAGTAGGAGTAGGATTTAATTAGTTTTTCTTTGTTGTTTTTAGTTGCTTCTGTTTTGTAAATATTGTTAATGAATGAAATCTATCTTTGTTCATCTATGTGACTGAATATTACTTGTGTATCTTGTGTTCTTTTGTGAGATGCGTGATTGAATATTGTTAATGAAAGTTAGTATCTGTGTGTTCCTCAACTGTGTGAATGAATGAATGAGTAGTGTGTTCATTGTGTTCCTCAGACTCGGGTATCATAAGGTAATTATCTTAGGCGGTTGGTAATTCAAACTCGTCTGAGGAGAAGATTATCTCAGGCGGTTGGTAAGTAATACCCAATTGAGATAAACATCTCAGAAGGTTATTAAGTACCAACCGCCTGTGAAGATATTTACTTCTTCTTAGTTAATATTCTTAATTAAATGTGGGTCCTTTAAAAAGGCAAAATTCCACTTTCTTTTAATATTATTGATAAGAAAAGGTTACCATTAAATTTCACTTCGTAAATCTTTTGAAATCAGTCAGAACATAAAAAACATACAACAAATGATATTTTTCATTTTTCTATCTTGATGAATATAATGCCTTTTTCATTTATTTTTCCAGTGGACATTTTTACTCATCATACCAACCTCTATGAATTTTTTCAGATTTTTTTAAATTTTTTTGAATCAATGTGTGTTCATAATTTGATGAATGACTCATATATATATGAGCATTTAGTTAGAATGATGGATAATTTGAAGTTTGACATGTTGGAATGCTTTTAAAAAAATTAACAAAATTCATACATGTATAAATGATACAAATATGTTCATACAAACAAATTTGAGTGAAGGATATTTTTTTATGAGATACATAAATGTGAATAATATGTGAGTAGAAAATAATTTGATATTTACCAAAACATTACAATGTCAGCTATACAAGTTTTAAATTTTTTTGTTCAGGTGGTAGATGTTAATTTTATACAAATGTAGAAGAAAGAATCATATAATTTGGACACAATTTGCAGAATCTAAACATGTTTGAGTATTTATATTGGAATCTAAATAAAAAAGAAGCAAGGGATAAGGAAATTGAAGAACAGTATCGGGCATTATCTAAGACGGTTGGTAAGTAATAACTGACTGAGATAAAAATCTTCCTTGACGGTTATTAAGTACCAACCGCCTGTGAAGATATTTACTTCTTCTTAATTAATATTCTTGATTAAATGTGGGTCCTTTAAAAAGGCAAAATTCCACTTTCTTGTAATATTATTGATAAGTAAAGGTTACCATTAAATTTCACTTCATAAATCTTTTGAAATCGGTCAGAACATAAAAAACATACAACAAATGATATTTTTCATTTTTCTATCTTGATGAATATAATGCCTTTTTCATTTATTTTTCAGTGGACATTTTTACTCATCATACCAACCTCTATGAATTTTTTCAGATTTTTTTAAATTTTTTTGAATCAATGTATGTTCATAATTTGATGAATGCCTCATATGTATATGAGCATTTAGTTAGAATGATGGATAATTTGAAGTTTGACATGTTGGAATGCTTTTAAATAAAATTAACAAAATTCATACATGTATAAATGATACAAATATGTTCATACAAACAAATTTGAGTGAAGGATCTTTTTTTAAGAGATACACAAATGTGAATAATATGTGAGTAGAAATTAATTTGATATTTACCAAAACATTACAATATCAGCTATACAAGTTTTAAAATTTTTTGTTCAGGTGGTAGATGTTAATTTTATACAAATGTAGAAGAAAGAATCATATAATTTGGACACAATTTGCAGAATCAAAACATGTTTGAGTATTTATATTGGAATCTAAATAAAAAAGAAGCAAGGGATAAGAAAACTGAAGAACAGTATCGGGCATTATCTTAGACGGTTGGTAAGTAATACCCACCTGAGATAAAAATCTTCTCGGAAGGTTATTAAGTACCAACTACTTGTGAAGATATTTACTTGGGACGGAGGGAGTATAAGATGGTCACTCGCGCCATCGTCTTTTCCGCACAACCGTTCCAACATCCTCTCTTCTCTCCACAAAACCTAGCCGCGGCTAGTATACAGCAAATCCTTTCAAGCTCGAGCAACCCTCCGCCACCGAGCCCGCCGAGGGACCCGGCCACCAGTAAGCGGCCGCGGCTGGACCCCCTCGCCGTCGCGCGTGAAGGATACCCTCCTGTTCAACATGGCCCGAGATGTATTTACAGATACATCTCACTCCATGGAACGCCTTGGGCTTGGTACCCTTCCACAAAGTACTAGAATGAACACCACGGGCCACTACGTCTTCGGCCTCTCGCACGTGGCCTCTCGTCTCGACTCCCTCTGGGAGACGATGGCGGCCGAGCTCAGCGTCGCGGGTCGTCGCAACCTCGTCATGGCAGCGGCCTTGAGACTGGGTCACCTTCCACCGCCGGAGCCCGGGGCGCTAGAGGAGGGTCAGGAGCCCGAGGACCCACCCGAGGAGGAGGAGGTGGAGGCTGAGTACAGTAGTATTTAGGTGTTTTCTTTTCATGTTTTTAGTTGTAGATTTTCGTTTCATATTTTTAGTTGTAGTTTTTCATTTCATGGTTTTAGTTGTAGTTTATCTTTTCTTGTGTTTGTAATATACTCCCTCCATCCAAAGCGACAAGTATTCTGGGACGGATATACTCCCTCCATCGAAAGGGACAAGTAGTATTTTGGGACGGAGGGAGTAATGTTTTTAAGTTAAATGTACTTGGTGTTCTTGTTCATGGATGTACTATCTGTGCAAAATTAGTTCGAATTTTCCGATTGCCAAACCCTCCTTGTCCCCAAACCAGTGGAGTTGCCAGGAGATCGCCTGCAGTGGGGCCCACAAAGCGGTCTGTAAAGTAGTAGTAACAGGAAAATGCAACAGGCCGGTAGCTAGGACTGGAAAGAAAAAAGTGACGGTTATTAAGTACCAACCTCCTGTGAAGATATTTACTTCTTCTTAATTAATATTCTTGATTAAATGTGGGTCCTTTAAAAAGTTAAAATTCCTCTTTCTTGTAATATTATTAATAATTAAAGGTTACCATTAAATTTCACTTCAT
Source organism: Tuctoria greenei (assembly GCA_036927565.1). Lineage (NCBI taxonomy): Eukaryota > Viridiplantae > Streptophyta > Magnoliopsida > Poales > Poaceae > Tuctoria > Tuctoria greenei. The sequence goes on from JAYESD010000002.1 coordinate 145,585,101, forward strand.
AAATCTTTTGAAATTGGTCAGAACATAAAAAACATACAACAAATGCTATTTTTCATTTTTCTATCTTGATGAATATAATGCCTTTATCATTTACTTTTTCAGTGGACATTTTCACTCATCATACCAACCTCTATGAATTTTATCAGATTTTTTAAAATTTTTTGAATCAATGTGTGTTCATAATTTGATGAATGCCTCATATGTATATGAGCATTTAGTTAGAATGATGGATAATTTGAAGTTTGACATGTTTGAATGCTTTTAAAAAAATTAGCAAAATTCATACATGTATAAATGATACAAATATGTTCATACAAACAAATTTGAGTGAAGAATCTTTTTTTTTATGCGATACACAAATGTGAATAATATGTGAGTAGCATTTAATTTGATATTTACCAAAACATTACAATGTCAGCTATACAAGTTTTAAAATTATTTGTTCATGCGGTAGATGTTGATTTATACAAATGTAGAAGAAAGAATCATCGAATTTGGACACAATTTGCAGAATCTAAACATGTTTGAGTATTTATATTGGAATCTAAATAAAAAAGAAGCAAGGGATAAGGAAACTGAAGAACAGTATCGGGCATTATCTCAGGCGGTTGGTAAGTAATACACGTATGAGATAAAAATATTCCTTGACGATTATTAAGTACCAAACGTCTTTGAAGATATTTACTTCTTCTTAAATAATATTCTTGATTAAATATCTTATCAGGCGGTTGGTAAGTAAAACCCGCCTGAGATAAACTTAAAAACCGCTTGTGAAAAACCGACGCAGAGACGGGGACCACTCACCACACGCTCGCTATAAGACGACAACCCGCTATAAAGGCTCACCGTTCTCTTGCTTCTCCGCCGCACCGCTCCTTAGATCCTAGCCTCCAAACTTCTCCCCCCGCCACCGTCGACCACCTCTCGCTCTTTCTCTGCACCTCCGTCGCCACACAAATGGGTAGCCCCCCGCCGAAGCGCTCTAGGCCATCGACGTCCTCCGAACCTCCTTCTCCGTTTCCATCACCACCGGAAATGCCGGTGTAACTGATGGTGGCACCCACATCTCCTCAGCCCGACTGGTTACAGGAGACTGTCCGCCTCTTTACCACCCGCATCGACAAATTAACGTGCCGAATTAAAGATGTCGATGATGACATGTCCTCCACCGTCGAACATGCAAGAGCGCTAGACACAATGTCGTGGGATGTATTTAACAATACATCTCTCATCTGTCGCCATCTGGGTCTTGGGAGGCTTCCCCAGCTCCCCAGCATGGACTCCGCTGGCTACTACTTGTTCGGGTTAAGCTTTGTGGCCGCTCGTCTCGATGCCCTCCACGAGACGATCGCGGAGGTTGCTGGGGTACAGGGCCGCTGGAAGATTCTGCATATCGTCGCCTGTAGGCTCGGTGTGGAGACGGAAGAGGAGCCACCGCCGCCGTCGGAGGTGGAGGCGGAGCCGCCGGAGGATGCGTCGGCAGCGGCGTGCGGGTGGCGGAGGTGGACGAGGCCTCCTAGTAGAATAGGATTAGGAGTAGTTTTGTTCTTGTTTCTACGTGTTTTTCGTCCATGTTCTCTTTACTCTTGTTTGTAATATATGTGTTGGTAGTATGTTAATGTAATATGTCTTTTATGTTCATGAACAATGTGTCTGATGTATTATCGAAAAATTTTCCTTTTATCGAAAAACATCTCCTTTAACGACGCCAAGTTTTAACCTTTAACCCACTTCGTGCGTGAATCGAAAAACATCTCCAGTCATGATGTTGTGTTTCTCTTGTTTTTTTTTATATTTTTTCTTTTCACATTTTGTCATGCTGTTTTCTTTGATGCAAACGGGGCTAAACAAAAGACGAGCGTGCATAGGGGAAACACAACAAGTGCAACATTCATCAGAGACGAGCATGCATATATAGGAGAAACACATCAACATGCCTTATACAAGTCTATTTTATATACAGTACTCCCTTTGTTCACTTTTCATTGGCGTTGGGAGAACTAGGGGTAGCGCATCCAAAAGGGAATGGAGGGAATATAGCCCATAGAGTACAACACGTTATGGCAGAACAAGTCATACTCGCGCTCAATCCTACAGTTCTCAGTACAGAAGACAGTCCACTCGTACCACCCTCGCCAGCCGCAGTGGGCAGGCCCCTGGTTCCCCCCTGTTGGGCAGCGGCAAAAGTAATCGTCAATTTCGGGCAATGCCACCGGCGGTGGTCCCGTAGGAGGCCTACGCAGAAACCTCCAGGTCACGAAAACGTCGAGCCTCTGCATGGCTTGATTCCGACACCGGCAGCACTCCGTGTTGGTCCTCTTCATCGCGACGGACCCGGCCGCGTTGTCGCCGACGTGGGCCTCGCCTTCGACCTGCCGGATATACTCGAGGGCATCGCGGTCCCAGCGGTCAGCGTCATAGCGGAGCATGGCGAGGACGTAGGCCGCCACCTTGTGGCCGTACGCGGCCGCCCGGGCAAGGAACTGGGTGCCCCGCTGTGCCTGCGCGCGGCCGTAGTTGAAGACGAGGTCAAACCTAGTGACGTAGCATGCATGAGGGTTGCCCACGTTGGCCAGGCGCTCCACGAGGGCGTCGTAGCTCCCGTTCCCGTGCCGTTGGAACCACTCCCAGCTGATCTCCCGCTCCAGCACCACGCGCCTGCCCACGGCGGGATCACGGCATGCCGCGTGCATGGCCTTGCAGGTGGCGCGCGGACTGGAGAGGTCATCCATGGGTTGTGGGTGGAGGTTGCAGCGACCCACCCCGCGATCTGGACCGCAATATCGTGCGGCAAGGGGAACTCCATGGGCTTCGAAGGGAACCGATGAGGGCGCGCGTGACGGAGAGGAAGAGTAAGCACGGAGAAGAGGATGGTGTGTGTGGCGGAGTAGAGGATGGTATGTCGTCTTACTACTCTTTATTAGTACGCGCGGAGAAGACGATGAGACACCCAGTGATTTTTAGTACGATCGGAGAAGAGGGATGGTGCTGTGTGGGCAGTTATTTCAAGCCAATTTTTTTGTCCCAGCTCAACTTTACTTTCACTGTATGGTCATGTCAGCTGTGTGCTCTGCATATTTTCAGCTACTGTCCTTTGTTGCCATAGCAACTTGCTGGCATTGAATGGAAAGTGGGAGGATATATATTGATGAAGGGTGTTAGGGTAAGTTTATGTGTTGACCAATGTGCGGTTTGAATCCTAAAAATTAGTTTTTCTTTGTTGTTTTTAGTTGCTTTTGTTTTGTAAATATTGTTAATAAATGTAATCTATCTTTGTTCATCTATGTGACTGAATATTACTTGTGTATCTTGTGTTCTTTTGTGAGATGCGTGATTGAATATTGTTAATGAATGAGTATCTTGTGTGTTCTTCAACTGTGTGAATGAATGAATGTGTAGTGTGTTCATCGTGTTCCTCAGACTCGGGTATCATAAGGTAATTATCTTAGGCGGTTGGTAATTAAACTCGTCTAAGAAGAAGATTATCTCAGGTGGTTGGTAAGTAATACCCGACTGAGATAAACATCTCAGAAGTTTATTAAGTACCAACCGCCTGTGAAGATATTTACTTCTTCTTAATTAATATTATTGATTAAATGTGGGTCCTTTAAAAGGCAAAATTCCACTTTCTTCTAATATTATTGATAAGTAAAGGTTACCATTAAATTTCACTTCATAAATCTTTTGAAATCGGTCAGAACATAAAAAACATACAACAAATGATATTTTTCATTTTTCTATCTTGATGAATATAATGCCTTTTTCATTTATTTTTTCAGTGGACATTTTTACTCATCATACCAACCTCTATGAATTTTTTCAGATTTTTTTAAATTTTTTGAATCAATGTGTGTTCATAATTTGATGAATGCCTCATATGTATATGAGCATTTAGTTAGAATGATGGATAATTTGAAGTTTGACATGTTGGAATACTTTTAAAAAAATTAACAAAATTCATACATGTATAAATGATACAAATATGTTCATACAAACTAATTTGAGTGAAGGATCTTTTTTTTAAGAGATACACAAATGTGAATAATATGTGAGTAGAAATTAATTTGATATTTACCAAAACATTACAATGTCAGCTATACAAGTTTTAAAATTTTTTGTTCAGGTGGTAGATGTTAATTTTATACAAATGTAGAAGAAAGAATAATATAATTTGGACACAATTTGCATAATCTAAACATGTTTGAGTATTTATATTGGAATCTAAATAAAAAAGAAGCAAGGGATAAGGAACTGAAGAACAGTATCGGGCATTATCTCAGACGGTTGGTAAGTAATACCCGACTGAGATAAAAATCTTCCTTGACGGTTATTAGGTACCAACCGCCTGTGAAGATATTTACTTCGTCTTAATTAATATTCTTGATTAAATGTGGTTCCTTTAAAAAGGCAAAATTCCTCCTTGTCCCCAAACCGGTGGAGTTGCCAGGAGATCGCCCGCAGCCGGGCCCGCAAAGCGGTCTATAAAGTAGTAGTAACAGGAAAATGCAACAGGCCGGTAGGTAGGACTGGAAAGAAAAAAGTGAAGACAATACGAGGAAGAAAATGTTTGAAAAAAGGAAGGACAACGAAAATGTTAAACAGGAAATCTTTTCACGGAAATTAATCCAGTCGTAATCCTCTCAAACATAGGCTCCCTTTGAATGATAGGATTTGTAAAGGATTTTTAGTTTCCATAGGAAACGTAACACATGAGCTAGGACACTTTGGTAGCCATACTAAAAGAGCTGCTTATCCGCCTCATCCACTTCCCCATGCCGCCAGTAGAATCTCTTCGGCCGCGGGAAGGTGTCCCCCGAAGAGTTCGAGGACACCGAGGAGTGTTCGTCAAAAGAGTCGCCTGATGACGAGGAGGCCGGGAGTTGGGGTGGATCAGCGGCGTATAGTCGAGGTACTGATCCAGGTCGATGATGAGCTCCGTCGTGAGACCGCCAGGCCAGACCACTGCGGCATGGTTGAAAGGTTCTGCCGGCGGCCCGCCGTCACTCCCAATCCGGCCATCACTTCCTGCAAAGAAGGTGGCCATTTTGGCCCGAGGCAGGAGGCATGGGTCTTTCATCCACCCAACGACCGTGCACAGGTCAGCACGCTCCCGGTAGTAAGTGGAAGCATCAAAGTGATCAAAGAGGAAGACGTCACCCAGAACCTGTCTGATGCCCTTCGCAGACCAGACATGCAGAGGGAGGTTCTCGATGACAACCTGCACGTGAAAGAACCACCCGACGATCGGCACACCGATGCCAAAGATCCATGGCCGGAAGTAGTCGTTATCATCCGGCATGGAGATGATTGCCATCTCGATGGCGAGCTCCCGATAGTCATCACGGGTGAACCGCACCAGGAACTCACCATCCCCAAACGTGGACACGGTGAAAGCCCAATGCAGGATTTCAAGTTGGTGATGGATGGCCAGGGTGATCTCCATGGGTGTCGCCTCGCTGCGACCTCCTCTGGGTCCCATAACAGCTGCTTGGTGGCGCAAACGGATAAACAATGTCATCATGAGGCGGTTGTTGACCATCGTGCATTGCCCCTCACGAGGACGTAGGGACGGTGAGCCTGCAGGTACCTGCTCGCGTCTAACATGGTTGCGAGGCATAGCTCTGCAACAACAGAGGCAAAGGACTTCTCAGGCAACACACGGGAGCATGGATGGGAATCAGTCGGGAACTTGAGCCTGGAAGCAATAGGGGGGGTGGTTTAAGAAGGCGAGGATGAAGAGGCCAAACATCAGAAGCAGCGTCCCTTGAGGATCTCACAAAAATCCGGTGATAGGACCGGACCTTTCGAAGCCTTCGGCTTTGTGCAAGCATCATGAATGCGCGAAGGCCCAGCTTGAATATAAAGTGAATTAGCGCAGTTTCAGCCCACAAATAACAAGCGGCCTAGCTTTTTCGTCCTGCCTGCCTGCCTGCCCGTGGAGGGAAATTTTTGTCACGCCGAATGAAGAAGGAAAATAAGAAACAAAAATAATATTTTATTATGGTACCCTTCGACCCGCAATGCCGTCCCCCTCTCCGCAACACGCTTGTAGGAGCATCCGCCGGCCGCCACAATTGTAGGAGCATCCGCCGGCCACCACGCTTGTTGGAGTATCCGGGGGCCGCCACGCTTGGAGGAGCATTCGCCGGCCGCCACGCTTGGAGGAGTATCCGCCGGCCGCCACGCTTGGAGGAGCATCCGTTGGCCGCTACGCTTGGAGGAGCATCCACCGGCCGCCACGCTTGTAGGAGCATCTGCCGGCCGCCACTCTTGTACGAGCATCCGCCGGCCGCCACGCTTGGAGGAGCATCCGCCGGCCGCCACGCTTGTAGGAGAATCCACCGGCCGCAGCGCGTGGAGTAACAACAGCTAGGTACAATTGCTCACAAAATGTGTTCTTGTACATCTATCCTCTTACGGATAGGCTGATGGCGGATTGAATTGTAGGAAGCGATGTCAGAAGATAAGACATGGATGGGAAAAGACAGGCATACCAGGGAGTGGCAGGATGGAATGAAGTCATTTTTAAATTTTGCATTTCAGGGCACCCGTGAAGGAGGAACTATGCCTTGTCCTTGCACAAGATGTTGTAATATTTGCCACAAGACACGCAAGGGAGTTCATTTACACCTGCTTAGAAATGGGATGTTATTGGATTATACTTGTTGGATACACCATGGAGAAATACGACTTTAGGAAAATATTGCTGAGGAATCTGCAAATAATGAGGAGATAATTTCTGATGATGGTGCTATGCAAAATATGTTGTCCAGTCTACTTAGAGGCACTGATCATGGTGGTACTTCAGCAGATGTTGATGATCAAGAAAATGCTATAAACCAGCAGGAGCCAACTGGGGATACAAAGAAATTCTATGACTTATTAACTGATGCCAAAAAGGAGTTATATCCAGGTTGTTCGCAGCTGACCCAATTATCCTACATTGTCAGGTTCTACCAGATAAAGTGTTTAACTGGTATGAGCAAAGTAGCTTGTAAGATGTTTCTTGAACTATTCTCATTTCCGCTTCCAAAGGGCCACTGCATTCCTAAGACACTTGATAAACTTCAGAAGGTTGTTCGTGACCTCGGGCTGGACTACCAAAAGATCGATGCATGTGTCAATGGTTGTGTGTTATTCCGGAAGGACAATTCTCTGCTGAATAGTTGCCCAAAATGTGGTGAATTAGGATGGAAAAATAGTATTGCTGGGGATGCAAGAGAGGCTTTACCTTGTGGAAAATCTAAGAAGCTTATAGCACGCAAGGTTCTACATTACTTCCCTCTTATTCCCCGTCTACAAAGGTTTTATATGGGAGAATCAACGGCATCAAACATGCGCTGGCACAAAGAAGGTCATACTGATGATGGAATATTACGCCATCCCACCGATTCAAAAGCATTGAAGCATTTTGATAGCATTCACCAAAATTTCTCATCTGATTCTCGCAACATATAAGACTTGGGCTAGCATCTGATGGTTTCAATCCTTTTGGAGTAATGAATGTTTCTTACAGTACATGGCCTGTGATTCTAATCCCTTATAATCTTCCACCTTGGTTGTGTATGAAGCAGTCTTATTGGGTGATGTCAATGATAATTCCTGGGCCAAAGTCACCTGGAAACAACATTGATGTGTATCTGCAGCCTTTGATTGATGAGCTACTGAAATTATGGTCTGATGGTGTTGAAACATATGACAGTTCAAAGAAAGAGACATTTGTCATGCGAGCTTCTTTATTGTGGACAATAAATGATTTTCCAGCATATGCAATGCTATGTGGATGGAGCACAAAAGGGAAGCTAGCATGTCCATACTGCCATATAAACACTGACACTTTCTGGTTGAAATATGGACGAAAGCATTGTTACATGGGTCATCGTCGTTTCCTACCTCAGGATCACAGATGGCGTCGAAACAAAGGTTCTTTCAACAACAAGGCAAAGAATAGAGAGGCTCCAACATCACTCTCTGGTGACGAAGTACTCCAACAATACGAGTGTTTTGATCAAGTGAGTTTTGGACCGACGAATAATAATAGAAAGCACACCGAGGAAAATAGATGGCATAATTGGAAGAAGAAAGGTATATTTTTCGACCTCCCTTATTGGAAGACATTGCTAATAAAGCATAACTTGGATGTCATGCACATTGAGAAAAACATTTGTGATAGCATATTGGGGACATTGCTTGCTATGGATGGTAAAACAAAAGATAGTCTACAAGCTCGTCTTGATATGAAGGATATGGGTATACGGCCAGATCAACATCCGAAGTTCATAAAGAGCAAGTACACATTCCCACCAGCATTATATACTTTGGGCAAAGATGAGAAGACCACCTTGTGCAAGTTTTTGGGGAATGTGAAGGTGCTCGATGGTTATGCCTCAAACATCAAGAGATGTGTGGACATAAAAGCATGTAAGGTATCGGGTCTAAAAACTCATGACTGCCATATTATATTTCAGAAGCTCCTTCCTATTGCAATACGTAATATATTGTCTGAAAAGGTTGTTGCACCTTTAATTGAGTTTAGCAGATTCTTTTATGGAATTTGTTCTAAAGAATTGGCAGAACCAGATTTGGACAAGATGAGCAAACAAATTCCTGAAACAATTTGTAAGCTTGAGATGTTGTTTCCTCCCACTTTCTTTGATATCATGGTACATCTTCCAACCCATCTTGCCGAAGAAGCACGGTTGGGTAGACCTGTTTCTTACAGATGGATGTATCCAATTGAGAGGTACATTGGTACATTGAAGAGGTATGTACGTAACAAATCTCACCTGGAGGGTTCTATAGCTGAGGGATATATTGTCAAAGAGTGTATGACTTTTTGTAGTCAGTTTTTGGATAACATCAGCACCAAGCGTAATAGGCCAGAACGTCATGAAGCTGCAGCTACAAATGAACCTTCTGTTGATAATTCTAACATATTTACAGAAGTTGATAATTCTAAAAAAGGGTATAAATGGGACCAACTTACTATGGTGGAACTACATAACATTAGGCATTATCTTATTACTAACGTTGAAGAGGCCGCTCCATGGATCAATTAATAACGTATAACTCAGATGTTGTATACTATATATATGGCTCATTGTAGATGCTAATTTAATTTTGTACCCTTTTCAGTGAGCATATTGAAGAGCTGAAAAAAATTCATTCTCGTGATGTTGACAAACGCCATAGAGATGAGTTTGTTTATTGGTTTCAGAAACGAGTAAGTACATGCAAGTTTGCACTTTGATGAAATATTGAACAAATATGTGTTCTGAAATTGGTTTGTCATTGATAACCCCTGTCATACTAATGTGTACAGATTACGACATTACACAAAGAAGGCAAAGCAACCGATTATCTGTATGCATTATCTAGAGGACCTGATCGTCGGGCACATTTTTTTAGTCGGTTATTCATCAATGGCTTCTTCTTTCGAACTGCAGATGTGGAAAAAGATTTACGGACCCAAAACAGTGGTATTGTTGTTCGGGGCACTAATCATGATTGGTTTGGAGTAATCAAGAAAATCATTGCTGTTGATTTTGAAAAAAAAAATCAAGAGGTTATATTATTTCAGTGTGAATGGTTTGATCGGTTTTTTGGAAGCAGTCAGAACCAAAGTAGAGGCTACAAAAAGGATCAATACGGAATGATAGATGTTGACACTACTCTGTTTCGATTCCAGTATGAGCCTTACATTCTAGCCAACCAAGCAGAACAAGTTTTTTATGTTCCAAGTGTGAAGCATCCTAAATGGGCTACAGTTGTTAAAACGAAGCCACGGAACCTTTTTGCCAAGCCCCCTGGAGACAGTGAAAATAATGTGACTGAGACGAAGGAGGCTGAGACATTTCATGATGATCTGCTTACTGATGATATCAATAATGAGGATACGACCGCATGAGCTAGGAATGACATTGAGGGAGCCAGCGACGATGCTTCCACTCTTATAATGACAACATCAGGTGATCGGTTTGAGGTAGATGGAGTTGCATCAGAAAATGAAGACGACGACGACGATACATATACCAACGATGGTCATGTGGCTCCATTGTGGGGGGACGACAGCGAAGATGATGATTTTTAGTATAATTAAGTACGTGACATGTAGCTCCACAATGAATTCATCCGTCTGAACCCGACATTTATTTTTCAGTTATTTATATTTGCTACCCGAAAAGTACCCGATACCCGATATTTCGGTCTTTTCAGTTCCGGTCTCAGTTTTATCGGTTTCAGTTTTTTCGTCTCGGTTTATTTGCCCACCCCTAATTTACGTAGTAGTAGCATATATACGGGATATACAGTATAAAACTTTTTCAAAGGGAAGTCTTAGGTTTCGTCAAATCTATCTTTCAGATTTACGCAATTTTGATCTGTTTTAACAACATAAGAATTGTACTTTTAGATTCACCATAAAAATATTTCCATAATATACAATCTAGTACTACATGTTATTGAAGTTAATAAATTCCATATAAATCATTTGTCAAAGGTAATTAGTTCGACCAAAACAGAAATAGAGTTGAGTTGGGGCGGAGGAAATATTATACGTTGCTATTTGTCGCATAAGGTTTCGTCCTTCGTTCAAGCCGTAGCCATTTGTACAGGCGGCTGATGCGACCGGGCACACCGAGCTTACGTGCGCGCCAGTCACCGAGGCACCTTAGACGCGCGCAGCGCATGCGTTGAAATCACTTGCGGTACTTTTAAATCTGCGGGTTGGTATTCTCCCCATCATATTTGTTGATGCGTTAATACCTGATGTTTTACATCGTTGAGTATGTTACGGATCATCAGCGTCGTTAGTCCAGCATTGAGTCGTCAGGAGGCAAAAAGTAATGAACATCATTGATCAGCACTGCGCCGAGGAGAACGCGAAAATTGTTTGCTAATTTGTGGCAACAGATCCTAATGCAACGACTGTGTTCCGTGGCAATAAAGTTGTAACGCCATGAACCAGTATTTCGTGGCAACACATCCTAATGCAACGATTCTGTTTCGTTGCATTACGGTCCAAATGCAACTGTTTGCTGATTCGTGGCAACAGATCCTAATGGAACGACTGTGTTCTGTGGCAATAAAGTTGTAACGCCACGAACCAGTAATTCGTGGCAACAGATCCTAATGCAATGACTGTGTCCTGTGGCAATAAAGCTGTAACGCTACGAACCAGTATTTCGTGGCAACAGATCCTAATGCAACGACTGTGTTCCGTGGCAATAAAGCTGTAACGCCACGAACCAGTAAGTCGTGGCAACAGATCCTAATGCAACGACTGTGTTCTGTGGCAATAAAGTTGTAACGCCACGAACCAGAGTATCGTGGAAACACATCCTAATGCAACGATTCTATTTCGTTGCATTACGGTCCAAATGCAACTGTTTGCTAATTTGTGGCAATAGATCCTAATGCGACGACTGTGTTATGGCAATAAAGCTGTAATGCCACTAACCAGTAATTCGTGGCAACAGATCCTAATGCAACGACTGTGTTTCGTGGCAATAAAGCTGTAACGCCATGAACCAGTATTTCATGGCAACACATCCTAATGCAGTGATTCTGTTTCATTGCATTACGGTCCAAATGCAACTTTTTGCTGATTCGTGGCAACAGATCCTAATGCAACGACTGTGTTCCGTGGCAATAAAGTTGTAACGCCATGAACCAATATTTCGTGGCAATAGATCCTAATGCAACGACTGTGTTCTATGGTAATAAAGCTGTAACGCCACGAACCAGTAATTCATGGCAACAGATCCTAATGCAACGATTGTGTTCCGTGGCAATAAAGCTGTAACGCCACGAACCAGTATTTCGTGGCAACACATCCTAATGCAACAATTCTGTTTCGTTGCATTACGGTTAAATGCAACTGTTTGCTGACTCGTGGTAACAGATCCTAATGCAACGACTGTGTTCCGTGGCAATAAAGCTGTAACACCACGAACCAGTATTTCGTGGCAACAGATCCTAATGCAAAAACTATGTTCCGTGGTAATAAAGCTGTAACACCACGAACCAGTAATTCGTGGCAACAGATCCTAATGCAACGATTGTGATCTGTTGCATTAGCATCCTGACGCCACGAACTAGTGAATCGTGGCAACAGATCCTAATGCAATGATTGTGTTCCATGGTGATAGATCCTAGTGCCACAAACTATTGAATTGTGGCAAAAAGCCAAGCTTACTGCAACGATTTAGTATTTGTTGCAGTACAATCGTTGCAACAGGTCGGAATCCTTGTAGTGAATGAGTGGTATGAATGATAATGAATGACACAAGGCATAGGTGTGAAAGGCTAGCAAGGAGTTGCATTAAGGAATTGAAGAATTAGGTTTTGAGTTCAGAAACATCGGACTTGTCCGGTGCACAGGCACGGACTAGTCCGGGGTACTGGACTTGTCCGTGCATGGACCGGACTAGTCCGGTGTTCATCCTCAAAAACCTAAGAGACTGGATAAATGGTGAATTCTAATGCACAACGACCTTAGCATACACATAATACATCAAGAGAGCATGTATATAGCGAGGAATGCTAGGCTATTTGATCAACAATGAAGAAATTTGGGATTTCTAGGGTTTGAGTGAAAATTATCGAAAAATTGCTTAAAACTTGGAGATGAGGGTGTTGCAGGCCGGACAAGTCCGCTAGCTTCAATCCTCAAGTGGACAAGCTTGATTTCTGCCGAAATGCAAAGCTTTTTGGTGGAGGGGACAAGGAATCGCCTTGGGAGCTCGAGCACGGAGAGAGAGAGCGCATGAGGAAAGAGTGGAGGTGAGGAAATTAGGGTTTAGCGGCGGCTAGGGTTATGGACACGAAAAATCGGACAAGTCCGAAGACAAGCGGTCTAGTCTGAACTTTTCCAGGGGCTATATCGGACTAGTCCGTTGTCTACCGGACTAGTCCGGCCTAACCGGCACTCTACGGATTAGTCTGCATGGGCGGACTAGTCCGGGCAACCACGGACTAGTCCGTGGTCACCAGGCAAGAATTTTTAGCCCATTCATATATATTTGAAGGTACATATTCAGAGAAAAGAGAGGCAAAACACATCAAATAATCTTGATGAATATGATCAGTAAGCATACAACAATCAAGCAATGATCATAATTCACCAAGATCTAGTAATTGACATAGTTTTTTGGAGAAAAATGAGAGAGATGATTTTCACAATCCAATCAACATATTTGAAGAATTCATACAGGTATGCAACATTTCAAGCCACACTCCGAGCATCAAGGATATTTAGTTCATTTCAGAGTTCACAAAAACGTTTTTCATCAAGTGGCTTGGTGAATATGTCGGCCAATTGCTTTTGAGTGTTGACATGTGAAATGGCTATGTCTCCTTTCATGGCATGATCTCTCAAAAAGTGATGTCTTATGTCTATGTGTTTAGTTCTGGAGTGCTCAACTGGGTTGTGGGCAATTTTAATGGCACTCTCATTGTCACAAAGGAGTGGAATATGGTTCATATTGACCATAGTCCCTTAGAGTTTGTCGCATCCAAAGGAGTTGAGCACAACAACTCCCAGCTGCAACATACTCCACTTCGGCTGTGGATAAGGCAATGGAATTTTGTTTCTTGGAGGACCAAGAAACTAAGGATCTCCCTAGGAATTGGCATGTACCGGAAGTGCTTTTTCTATCTACTTTGCACCCGGCATAATCTGCATCGGAGTAACCAATGAGATTGAATTTTGAGCCTTTTGGGTACCAAAGGCCAAGGTTGGGTGTATGAACTAAATATCTCAAGATCCTTTTTACGGTTGTCAAGAGACATTCCTTAGGTATGGCTTGAAATCTTGCACATAAACATACACTCAACATAATATCTGGCCTAGATGCACATAAAAGAGTAGAGATCCAATCATGGGCGATATACCTTTTGGTCGACGCTAGGTCCATCTTCATCGAGGTCTAGGTGGCCATTCGTTGCCATGGGGGTGTTTATGGGCTTAGCCTTGTCCATGCCAAACTTCTTGAGTATGTCCTGCGTGTACTTGGTTTGGCTTAGGAACGTTCCTTCCTTCTGTTGCCGTACTTGGAATCCCAAGAAGTACTTTAACTCTCCCATCATTGACATTTCAAACCTGTCTGTCATGATTTTACTAAATTCTTCACAAAAAGATTGGTTAGTTGACCCAAAGATTATATCGTCAACATAAATTTGACAAATAAAAAGATCATCATCAAAATTCTTTGTAAACAGTGTATAATCTACTTTGCCAATCTTAAAGCCATTTTCAATTAAGAAATCTCTAAGACACTCCTACCAAGCTCTAGGAGCTTGTTTGAGGCCGTAGAGAGCCTTACGCAATTTAAACACATGGTCGGGGAACTCTTCGTCTTCAAACCCGGGTGGTTGCTCCACGTACACCTCTTCCTTGATTGGTCCGTTGAGGAAGGCGCTTTTCACATCCATTTGATACAGCTTGAAATCATGGTGAGTAGCATATGCAAGTAATATTCTAATAGATTCAAACCTAGCTACTGGAGCAAAAGTCTCATCGAATTCCAAACCTTCGACTTGTGAATACCCTTTGGCCACAAGTCGTGCCTTGTTCCTTGTCACCACCCCGTGTTCAACTTGTTTGTTGCGGAAGACCCACTTGGTGCCGACAATGTTTGCATTGGGTCTTGCCACAAGTTCCCACACCCTATTGCGCTTGAAGTTGTTCAATTCTTCTTGCATTGCCATCACCCAGTCTGGATCTTTCAATGCATCTTCAACCCTGCGTGCTTCCAAAAAGGATACAAACGAATAGTGCTCACAAAAGTTAGCTATGCGAGATCTAGTGGTTACTCCCTTTTGGATGTCACTGATGATGTTGTCGATTGGGTGATCCCTTTGGACGCATTGGTGTACTCTTGGGTGTTGCACTTGAGGAGTTGTATCTTCATGATCATCTGCTTCTCCCCCTAAGTCATTGCCTTCGTTGACTTGTTGATTATCTTTGTATCCTTGTGGTTGATCTTGTGTTGAAGCTCCCCCTTGATCGTTGATCTCCTCTTGTGGTTCATCTTCCTCATGTACGTGTGGAGGTGGCTCTTGTGGTTGAACCTCACCTAGAACCATTCTTTTCAATGCTTGACCAGGAGCTTCTTCTTTACCTAGTTCACATGGATCAACTTGCTCCTTTTGGTAGCCATTAGTCTCATCGAACACTACGTCACGTGCTACTTCAACAAGTCCGGAGGTCTTGTTGAAAACACTCAGGTGTGACGTGGTCTATTTCCTAATCTTCATAATCATTATCAATGATCTGAAGAACTTGCACCACAGCATAATACAACGGAAGTGGATTCTCGTTGAAGTCACGATCAGGCTTTGCCATAGCAGTGGCAACCTGTTTAATTTTGTTCCCTGCTCTGCCTATCGGGACAAGAAGATGACAAGATTTGTCGTTAGCAATATCATCGACAGGGAACTTATGGGTTGACCCTGAGTCTGGCACGGAACCAACGCTGCTCGGGTAGGCAGTTGGAGATACTAATTGCTCCTTTTGCACCGGAACCATCACTGTACTCGGTGCCACTAATTGTCCCGATTGTATAAGTTGTTCCATTATTTCTTGCATATTTTCTTTGACCTTTTGAGCAATTATTTCATCAAGTGTTTTCTTAAACTTCTCACGTCTTCTATATGTGTCTTTATCTTTAGGGAAACCATCTAGCCAAGACATTTGAGAAGAGACCGCTCGAACCCGTCCGCTGTGTTCAGGGTTTCCTAAGATAGCGGTAAGTTGTTCATTCTCCCTCTTCGGCTTGAAGATACCCTTCTGTTGCTTTTCAATTACTTCTTTCATTTTATCCTCTACTTCATTCAGAGAGTCGGGCTTTTCAAGTTTGCCCTCGCTGGTCAAACCTGACCGAGCAAAGACCTAGCGTTGAGTTCGCTCATCGCACCCTTCTAATGGGTGAGGATTGCCCTTACTGGTAATTTCGTCTAATATCTTATTCCATTTCTGTACTTTGGGGGCATATCCGGCAGACCCCAAGCGATGATGGTATTTGTTCTTTTTTGCAAGCTCTGACCTAGTTGCACTTAGAGCTTTAGCATCAGGTGTGCTCTTTTGACGAACAAACTATTGCCACTGAGCTTGTGTGATTTTTCCCATCTTCCTCGGGCTAGGGACCTTATCGGCCTTAACATAAGCATTCATTTCACTCTTCCAGCATCGAAACTTCTTGCCGCAAGAGACCAATGTTGCTTTCTTTACAGCTTCTTCTGTGCCTTTCGGGAACTTGAATTGTTTCTTTATCCTTTCCCACAACTCATTCTTTGTCTGCTCGGGTAATTTCCTCCAATTCTCGGTTGTGATCGGCACAACCTCCGTATCAAGAAAACCGCATGCATTACGGTACTTGGTAACTGAATCCATTGGTTCTTGGGGAAGCCCACCTGGACCGACCCTTGTTATGTACATGATGCGGTCCAATGGACCCTTATTGGGAACTCGTTGCCCTCATTTCCGCTTGAGTGAAGTTGAGGATTCATCCATTGGAGAACCTTCTGCGGTTTTAGGAGCCGATGTCACTTCATTGTCTTCGCGATTAATCTAGGTAGAAAAAATTATAAGACTTCGTATACTTGACAACCAACATTAACTTGAACTGCTGAAGTTAAGATTCGTGATCCATACCTCGTCGGCACGATCATATTCCGGGTCTAGATCCACTGAAGTCTTTTTAATTTTTATATTCGGAAAATGATCCGATGGACTGTGATAGGAGCCTAAACTGCTGGATTCAGTAAACTCCATATTGTCTTCTTTATTGTTACTACCAGGACCAGTCTTCTTAGGGCTTTCCATGCTAGAACTAATAAGACAGAAAATCTAATAAATGGCATATTAACTCTACATGAAGTGTTGCATGAAGAAAAAGATGGAAGCATTCTAGGATTTGATAAGGCATTCTAGGGTTTAAGGCGACTGGCCAAAAGGTTCCTATACATTGCGAGGGTGACAATCATGTTAAAGTTGCTCACCAGCAATGGCAATTTTATCTCCTTATTCTAAATAAGCTAGCTTCGTTCAGAGTGGCGACCATGTTCTTGAGGTTTACTAGGCGGTGCCTAGCTCCGGACCTATAACTGATCAAGAAAGAGACAAAAAGAAAATCCTCCAGCCTTTTCTAGTATCAAGAATCGCAAAGTGTGGCACTTGGGTTTGGATGGTGAGGTGAGGCGAGGCGAGGTAGCTGCAGGCTAAAAGAGACACTCTTTTTCAGCGATGAGGGCATACCTGGAAGTGACTAGGGCGAAGCTCGGCGGCGACGGCGAAGCTCGGCGGCCTACCTAGAAGTGACGAGGGCGAACACTTGGCTACCGAGGGTATATATAAACTCCAACTTTCTCAAGCAGATTTTAAGTACCAATCGTCTGAGAAGATGGTAACCTCAGGCGGGTTTTACTTACCAACCGCCTGAGAAGATAAAATTATCTTAGGCGGTTGGTTAGTAACATCCGACTTAAACATCTTCTCAGGCGGTTATTAAGTACCAACCGTCTATGAAGATATTTACTTATTCTTAATTAATATTCTTGATTAAATGTGGGTCCTTTAAAAAGGCAAAATTCCACTTTCTTGTAATATTATTGATATGTAAAGGTTACCATTAAATTTCACTTCATAAATCATTTGAAATTGGTCAGAACATAAAAAACATACAACAAATGCTATTTTTCATTTTTCTACCTTGATGAATATAATGCTTTTTTCATTTATTTTTTCAGTGGACATTTTTACTCATCATACCAACCTCTATTAATTTTTTCAGATTTTTTTAAATTTTTTTGAATCAATGTGTGTTCATAATTTGATGAACGCCTACATAAAGACCCCTCACCAACCTCCTGTGAAGACGTGTCGACGACCGTATGCGACCTTTCTTTTCCCCGAGGCGTGACCTTTCAATGCGTGGTAAACCAACTGCTCCATCTTCCACTCCGCGCGGCCTTAAAGACGCGCAATCACCCGTTAGTTCTCCACAAGCGCGTCGCTCACTTTGAATCCACTTGTTTTCTTCGTCTTCCTCCGCTCCGACGACCCAACACCACTATGGCCGACCTTCCGCCACTAAGCCCTCCGAAGGAGCCACCTTGCAAGAAACTATGTTGCAGCTCCCCCGAGAGGTTCAACACCCAGCAGCGCCTCCTCATGGCGTGAGAGGCGTACAACAATACGTCTCGCGCCATGAGTGCCTTGGGGCTGGGTTCCCTTCCAGAGTATACTGGAATGGGTACCATCAGCCACTACCTCTACGCCCTCACAGGGGTGGCTGATCGTCTCGACATTCAGTTCGCGACGATGGCCCAGGTTCTTGGCCCCGAGGGCCGCTGAACGCTAGTGGAGGCGACGGCTAGCAACCTCGGGGTTGCACCGCCGGTGCAGCCGGTGCAACCGGCCCCTATTGCACCGGCGCCGGAGGACGAGGAGGAGGAAGAGGAATTGGAGTAGGAGTAGGATTTAATTAGTTTTTCTTTGTTGTTTTTAGTTGCTTCTGTTTTGTAAATATTGTTAATGAATGAAATCTATCTTTGTTCATCTATGTGACTGAATATTACTTGTGTATCTTGTGTTGTTTTGTGAGATGCGTGATTGAATATTGTTAATGAAAGTTAGTATCTTGTGTGTTCTTCAACTGTGTGAATGAATGAATGAGTAGTGTGTTCATTGTGTTCCTCAGACTCGGGTATCATAAGGTAATTATCTTAGGCGGTTGGTAATTCAAACTCGTCTGAGGAGAAGATTATCTCAGGCGGTTGGTAAGTAATACCCAACTGAGATAAACATCTCAGAAGGTTATTAAGTACCAACCGCCTGTGAAGATATTTACTTCTTCTTAGTTAATATTCTTGATTAAATGTGGGTCCTTTAAAAAGGCAAAATCCACTTTCTTTTAATATTATTGATAAGAAAAGGTTACCATTAAATTTCACTTCGTAAATCTTTTGAAATCAGTCAGAACATAAAAAACATACAACAAATGATATTTTTCATTTTTCTATCTTGATGAATATAATGCCTTTTTCATTTATTTTTCCAGTGGACATTTTTACTCATCATACCAACCTCTATGAATTTTTTCAGATTTTTTTAAATTTTTTTGAATCAATGTGTGTTCATAATTTGATGAATGTCTCATATGTATATGAGCATTTAGTTAGAATGATGGATAATTTGAAGTTTGACATGTTTGAATGCTTTTAAAAAAATTAACAAAATTCATACATGTATAAATGATACAAATATGTTCATACAAACAAATTTGAGTGAAGGATATTTTTTTTATGAGATACATAAATGTGAATAATATGTGAGTAGAAAATAATTTGATATTTACCAAAACATTACAATGTCAGCTATACAGGTTTTAAATTTTTTTGTTCAGGTGGTAGATGTTAATTTTATACAAATGTAGAAGAAAGAATCATATAATTTGGACACAATTTGCAGAATCTAAACATGTTTGAGTATTTATATTGGAATCTAAATAAAAAAGAAGCAAGGGATAAGGAAGCTGAAGAACAGTATCGGGCATTATCTAAGACGGTTGGTAAGTAATAACTGACTGAGATAAAAATCTTCCTTGATGGTTATTAAGTACCAACCGCCTGTGAAGATATTTACTTCTTCTTAATTAATATTCTTGATTAAATGTGGGTCCTTTAAAAAGGCAAAATTCCACTTTCTTGTAATATTATTGATAAGTAAAGGTTACCATTAAATTTCACTTCATAAATCTTTTGAAATCGGTCAGAACATAAAAAACATACAACAAATGATATTTTTCATTTTTCTATCTTGATGAATATAATGCCTTTTTCATTTATTTTTTCAGTGGACATTTTTACTCATCATACCAACCTCTATGAATTTTTTTAGATTTTTTTAAATTTTTTTGAATCAATGTGTGTTCATAATTTGATGAATGCCTCATATGTATATGAGCATTTAGTAAGAATGATGGATAATTTGAAGTTTGACATGTTGGAATGCTTTTAAATAAAATTAACAAAATTCATACATGTATAAATGATACAAATATGTTCATACAAACAAATTTGAGTGAAGGATCTTTTTTTAAGAGATACACAAATGTGAATAATATGTGAGTAGAAATTAATTTGATATTTACCAAAACATTACAATATCAGTTATACAAGTTTTAAAATTTTTTGTTCAGGTGGTAGATGTTAATTTTATACAAATGTAGAAGAAAGAATCATATAATTTGGACACAATTTGCAGAATCTAAACATGTTTGAGTATTTATATTGGAGTCTAAATAAAAAAGAAGCAAGGGATAAGGAAACTGAAGAACAGTATCGGGCATTATCTTAGACGGTTGGTAAGTAATACCCGCCTGAGATAAAAATCTTCTCGGAAGGTTATTAAGTACCAACCGCCTGTGAAGATATTTACTTGGGACGGAGGGAGTATAAGATGGTCACCCGCGCCATCGTCTTTTCCGCACAACCGTTCCAACATCCTCTCTTCTCTCCACAAAACCTAGCCGCGGCTAGTATACAGCAAATCCTTTCAAGCTCGAGCAACCCTCCGCCACCGAGCCCGCCGAGGGACCCGGCCACCAGTAAGCGGCCGCGGCTGGACCCTCCTCGCCGCTGCGCGTGAAGGATACCCTCCTGTTCAACATGGCCCGAGATGTATTTACAGATACATCTCACTCCATGGAACGCCTTGGGCTCGGTACCCTTCCACAAAGTACTGGAATGAACACCATGGGCCACTATGTCTTCGGCCTCTCGCACGTGGCCTCTCGTCTCGACTCCCTCTGGGAGACGATGGCGGCCGAGCTCGGCGTCGCGGGTCGTCGCAACCTCGTCATGGCAGCGGCCTTGAGACTGGGTCACCTTCCACCGCCGGAGCCCGGGGCGCTAGAGAAGGGTCAGGAGCCCGAGGACCCACCCGAGGAGGAGGAGGTGGAGGCTGAGTAGAGTAGTATTTAGGTGTTTTCTTTTCATGTTTTTAGTTGTAGATTTTCGTTTCATATTTTTAGTTGTAGTTTTTCATTTCATGGTTTTAGTTGTAGTTTATCTTTTCTTGTGTTTGTAATATACTCCCTCCATCCAAAGCGACAAGTATTCTGGGACGGATATACTCCCTCCATCGAAAGGGACAAGTAGTATTTTGGGACGGAGGGAGTAATGTTTTTAAGTTAAATGTACTTGGTGTTCTTGTTCATGGATGTACTATCTGTGCAAAATTAGTTCGAATTTTCCGATTGCCAAACCCTCCTTGTCCCCAAACCAGTGGAGTTGCCAGGAGATCGCCTGCAGTGGGGCCCGCAAAGCGGTCTGTAAAGTAGTAGTAACAGGAAAATGCAACAGGCCAGTAGCTAGGACTGGAAAGAAAAAAGTGACGGTTATTAAGTACCAACCTCCTGTGAAGATATTTACTTCTTCTTAATTAATATTCTTGATTAAATGTGGGTCCTTTAAAAAGTTAAAATTCCTCTTTCTTGTAATATTATTAATAATTAAAGGTTACCATTAAATTTCACTTCATAAAGCTTTTGAAATTGGTCAGAACATAAAAAACATACAACAAATGCTATTTTTCATTTTTCTATCTTGATGAATATAATGCCTTTATCATTTACTTTTTCAATGGACATTTTCACTCATCATACCAACCTCTATGAATTTTATCAGATTTCTTAAAATTTTTTGAATCAATGTGTGTTCATAATTTGATGAATGCCTCATATGTATATGAGCATTTAGTTAGAATGATGGATAATTTGAAGTTTGACATGTTTGAATGCTTTTAAAAAAAATTAGCAAAATTCATACATGTATAAATGATACAAATATGTTCATACAAACAAATTTGAGTTAAGGACCTTTTTTTATGCGATACACAAATGTGAATAATATGTGAGTAGCATTTAATTTGATATTTACCAAAACATTACAATGTCAGCTATACAAGTTTTAAAATTATTTGTTCATGCGGTAGATGTTGATTTATACAAATGTAGAAGAAAGAATCATCGAATTTGGACACAATTTGCAGAATCTAAACATGTTTGAGTATTTATATTGGAATCTAAATAAAAAAGAAGCAAGGGATAAGGAAACTGAAGAACAGTATCGGGCATTATCTCAGGCGGTTGGTAAGTAATACACGTATGAGATAAAAATCTTCCTTGACGATTATTAAGTACCAAACGTCTTTGAAGATATTTACTTCTTCTTAATTAATATTCTTGATTAAATATCTTATCAGGCGGTTGGTAAGTAAAACCCGCCTGAGATAAACTTAAAAACCGCTTGTGAAAAACCGACGCAGAGACGGGGACCCCTCACCACACGCCCGCTATAAGACGACAACCCGCTATAAAGGCTCACCGTTCTCTTGCTTCTCCGCCGCACCGCTCCTAAGATCCTAGCCTCCAAACTTCTCCCCCCGCCACCGTCGACCACCTCTCGCTCTTTCTCTGCACCTCCGTCGCGACACAAATGGGTAGCCCCTCGCCGAAGCGCTCTAGGCCATCGATGTCCTTCGAACCTCCTTCTCCGTTTCCATCACCACCGGAAATGCCGGTGTAACTGATGGTGGCACCCGCATCTCCTCAGCCCGACTGGTTACAGGAGACTGTCCGCCTCTTTACCGCCCGCATCGACAAATTAACGTGCCGAATTAAAGATGTCGAAGATGACATGTCCTCCACCGTCGAACATGAAAGAGCGCTGGACACAGTGTCGTGGGATGTATTTAACAATACATCTCTCATCTGTCACCATCTGGGTCTTGGGAGGCTTCCCCAGCTCCCCAGCTCCCCAGCATGGACTCCGCTGGCTACTACTTGTTCGGGTTAAGCTTTGTGGCCGCTCGTCTCGATGCCCTCCATGAGACGATCGCGGAGGTTGCTGGGGTACAGGGCTGCTGGAAGATTCTGCATATCGTCGCCTGTAGGCTCGGTGTGGAGACGGAAGAGGAGCCGCCGCCGCCGTCGGAGGCGGAGGCGGAGCCGCCGGAGGATGCATCGGCAGCGGCGTGCGGGTGGCGGAGGTGGACGAGGCCTCCGAGTAGAATAGGATTAGGAGTAGTTTTGTTCTTGTTTCTACGTGTTTTTCGTCCATGTTTTCTTTACTCTTGTTTGTAATATATGTGTTGGTAGTATGTTAATGTAATATGTCTTTTATGTTCATGAACAATGTGTCTGATGTATTATCGAAAAATTCTCCTTTTATCGAAAAACATCTCCTTTAACGATGCCAAGTTTTAACCTTTAACCCACTTCGTGCGTGAATCGAAAAACATCTCCAGTCATGATGTTGTGTTTCTCTTGTTTTTTTTAAATTTTTTCTTTTCATATTTTGTCATGCTGTTTTCTTTGATGCAAACGGGGCTAAACAAAAGATGAGTGTGCATAGGGGAAACACAACAAGTGCAACATTCATCAGAGACGAGCATGCATATATAGGAGAAACACATCAACATGCCTTATACAAGTCTATTTTATATACAGTACTCCCTTTGTTCACTTTTCATTGGCGTTGGGAGAACTAGGGGTAGCGCATCCAAAAGGGAATGGAGGGAATATAACCCATAGAGTACAACACGTTATGGCGGAACAAGTCATACTCGCGCTCAATCCTACAGTTCTCAGTACAGAAGACAGTCCACTCGTACCACCCTCGCCAGCCGCAGCGGGCAGTCCCCTGGTTCCCCCCTGTTGGGCAGCGGCAAAAGTAATCGTCAATTTCGGGCAATGCCACCGGCGGTGGTCCCGTAGGAGGCCTACGCAGAAACCTCCAGCTCACGAAAACGTCGAGCCTCTGCATGGCTTGATTCCGACACCGGCAGCACTCCGTGTTGGTCCTCTTCATCGCGACGGACCCGGCCGCGTTGTCGCCGACGTGGGCCTCGCCTTCGACCTGCCGGATATACTCGAGGGCGTCGCGGTCCCCGCGGTCAGCGTCATAGCGGAGCATGGCGAGGACGTAGGCTGCCACCTTGTGGCCGTACGCGGCCGCCCGGGCAAGGAACTGGGTGCCCTGCTGTGCCTGCGTGCGGCCGTAGTTGAAGACAAGGTCAAACCCAGTGACGTAGCATGCATGAGGGTTGCCCACGTTGGCCAGGCGCTCCACGAGGGCGTCGTAGCTCCCGTTCCCGTGCCGTTGGAACCACTCCCAGCTGATCTCCCGCTCCAGCACCACGCGCCTGCCCACGGCGGGATCACGGCATGCCGCGTACATGGCCTTGCAGGTGGCGCGCAGACTGGAGAGGTCATCCATGGGTTGTGGGTGGAGGTTGCAGCGACCCACCCCGCGATCTGGACCGCAATATCATGCTGCAAGGGGAACTCCATGGGCTTCGAAGGGAACCAATGAGGGCGCGCGTGAGGGAGAGGAAAAGTACGCACGGAGAAGAGGATGGTGTGTGTGGCGGAGTAGAGGATGGTATGTCGTCTTACTACTCTTTATTAGTACGCGCGGAGAAGACGATGAGACACCCAGTGATTTTTAGTACGAGCGGAGAAGAGGGATGGTGGTGTGTGGGCAGTTATTTCCAGCCATTTTTTTTTGTCCCAGCTCAACTTTACTTTCACTGTATGGTCATGTCAGCTGTGTGCTCTGCATATTTTCAGCTACTGTCCTTTGTTGCCGTAGCAACTTGCTGGCATTGAATGGAAAGTGGGAGGATATATATTGATGAAGGGTGTTAGGGTAAGTTTATGTGTTGACCAATGTGCGGTTTGAATCCTAAAAATTAGTTTTTCTTTGTTGTTTTTAGTTGCTTCTGTTTTGTAAATATTGTTAATAAATGAAATCTATCTTTGTTCATCTATGTGACTGAATATTACTTGTGTATCTTGTGTTCTTTTGTGAGATGCGTGATTGAATATTGTTAATGAATGAGTATCTTGTGTGTTCTTCAACTGTGTGAATGAATGAATGTGTAGTGTGTTCATCGTGTTCCTCAGACTCGGGTATCATAAGGTAATTATCTTAGGCGGTTGGTAATTAAACTCGTCTAAGAAGAAGATTATCTCAGGTGGTTGGTAAGTAATACCCGACTGAGATAAACATCTCAGAAGGTTATTAAGTACCAAGCGCCTGTGAAGATATTTACTTCTTCTTAATAAATATTCTTGATTAAATGTGGGTCCTTTAAAAGGCAAAATTCCACTTTCTTATAATATTATTGATAAGTAAAGGTTACCATTAAATTTCACTTGATAAATCTTTTGAAATCGGTCAAAACATAATAAACATACAACAAATGATATTTTTCATTTTTCTATCTTGATGAATATAATGCCTTTTTCATTTATTTATTCAGTGGACATTTTTACTCATCATACCAACCTCTATGAATTTTTTCAGATTTTTTTAAATTTTTTGAATCAATGTGTGTTCATAATTTGATGAATGCCTCATATGTATATGAGCATTTAGTTAGAATGATGGATAATTTGAAGTTTGACATGTTGGAATACTTTTAAAAAAATTAACAAAATTCATACATGTATAAATGATACAAATATGTTCATACAAACTAATTTGAGTGAAGGATCTTTTTTTTTAAGAGATACACAAATGTGAATAATATGTGAGTAGAAATTAATTTGATATTTACCAAAACATTACAATGTCAGCTATACAAGTTTTAAAAGTTTTTGTTCAGGTGGTAGATGTTAATTTTATACAAATGTAGAAGAAAGAATAATATAATTTGGACACAATTTGCAGAATCTAAACATGTTTGAGTATTTATATTGGAATCTAAATAAAAAAGAAGCAAGGGATAAGGAACTGAAGAACAGTATCGGGCATTATCTCAGACGGTTGGTAAGTAATACCCGACTGAGATAAAAATCTTCCTTGACGGTTATTAGGTACCAACCGCCTGTGCAGATATTTACTTCTTCTTAATTAATATTCTTGATTAAATGTGGGTCCTTTAAAAAGGCAAAATTCCTCCTTGTCCCCAAACCGGTGGAGTTGCCAGGAGATCGCCTGCAGCCGGGCCCGCAAAGCGGTCTATAAAGTAGTAGTAACAGGAAAATGCAACAGGCCGGTAGGTAGGACTGGAAAGAAAAAAGTGAAGACAATACGAGGAAGAAAATGTTTGAAAAAAGGAAGGACAACGAAAATGTTAAACAGGAAATCTTTTCACGAAAATTAATCCAGTCGTAATCCTCTCAAACATAGGCTCCCTTTGAATGATAGGATTTGTAAAGGATTTTTAGTTTCCATAGGAAACGTAACACATGAGCTAGGACACTTTGGTAGCCATACTAAAAGAGCTGCTTATCCGCCTCATCCACTTCCCCATGCCGCCAGTAGAATCTCTTCGGCCGCGGGAAGGTGTCCCCCGAAGAGTTCGAGGACACCGAGGAGTGTTCGTCAAAAGAGTCGCCTGATGACGAGGAGGCCGGGAGTTGGGGTGGATCGGCGGCGTATAGTTGAGGTACTGATCCAGGTGGATGATGAGCTCCGTCGTGAGGCCGCCAGGCTAGACCACTGCGGCATGGTTGAAAGGTTCTGCCGGCGGCCCGCCGTCACTCCCAATCCGGCCATCACTTCCTGCAAAGAAGGTGGCCATTTTGGCCCGAGGCAGGAGGCTTGGGTCTTTCATCCACCCAACGACCGTGCACAGGTCAGCACGCTCCCGGTAGTAAGTGGAAGCATCAAAGTGATCAAAGAGGAAGACGTCACCCAGAACCTGTCTGATGCCCTCCGTAGACCAGACATGCAGAGGGAGGTTCTCGATGACAACCTGCACGTGGAAGAACCACCCGACGATCGGCACACCGATGCCAAAGATCCATGGCCGGAAGTAGTCGTTATCATCCGGCATGGAGATGATTGCCATCTCGATGGCGAGCTCCCGATAGTCATCACGGGTGAACCGCACCAGGAACTCACCATCCCCAAACGTGGACACGGTGAAAGCCCAATGCAGGATTTCAAGTTGGTGATGGATGGCCAGGGTGATCTCCATGGGTGTCGCCTCGCTGCGACCTCCTCTGGGTCCCAGAACAGCTGCTTGGTGGCGCAAACGGATAAACACTGTCATCATGAGGCGGTTGTTGACCATCGTGCATTGCCCCTCACCAGAGCGTAGGGACGGTGAGCCTGCAGGTACCTGCTCGCGTCTAACATGGTTGCGAGGCATAGCTCTGCAACAACAGAGGCAAAGGACTTCTCAGGCAACACACGGGAGCATGGATGGGAATCAGTCAGGAACTTGAGCCTGGAAGCAATAGGGGGGTGGTTTAAGAAGGCGAGGATGAAGAGGCCAAACATCAGAAGCAGCTTCCCTTGAGGATCTCACAAAAATCCGATGATAGGACCGGACCTTTCGAAGCCTTCGGCTTTGTGCAAGCATCATGAATGCGCGAAGGCCCAGCTTGAATATAAAGTGAATTAGCGCAGTTTCAGCCCACAAATAACAAGCGGCCTAGCTTTTTCGTCCTGCCTGC
The DNA here is from genome assembly GCA_036927565.1 of Tuctoria greenei. NCBI lineage: Eukaryota > Viridiplantae > Streptophyta > Magnoliopsida > Poales > Poaceae > Tuctoria > Tuctoria greenei. The sequence goes on from JAYESD010000002.1 coordinate 145,612,577, forward strand.
CTGCCTGCCCGTGGAGGGAAATTTTTGTCACGCCGAATGCAGAAGGAAAATTAGAAACAAAAATAATATTTTATTACGGTACCCTTCGACACGCAACGCAGTCCCCCTCTCTGCAACACGCTTGTAGGAGCATCCGCCGGCCGCCACAATTGTAGGAGCATCCGCCGGCCGCCAAGCTTGTTGGAGCATCCGGGGGCCGCCACGCTTGGAGGAGCATTCGCCGGCCGCCACGCTTGGAGGAGTATCCGCCGGCTGCCACGCTTGGAGGAGCATCCGTTGGCCGCTATGCTTGGAGGAGCATCCACCGGCCGCCACGCTTGTAGGAGCATCTGCCGGCCGCCACTCTTGTACAAGCATCCGCCGGCCGCCACGCTTGGAGGAGCATCCACCGGCCGCCACGCTTGTAGGAGAATCCACCGGCCGCAGCGCGTGGAGTAACAACAGCTAGGTACAATTGCTCACAAAATGTGTTCTTGTACATCTATCCTCTTACGGATAGGCTGATGGCTGATTGAATTGTAGGAAGCGATGTCAGAAGATAAGACATGGATGGGAAAAGACAGGCATACCAGGGAGTGGCAGGATGGAATGAAGTCATTTTTAAATTTTGCATTTCAGGGCACCCGTAAGGAGGAACTATGCCTTGTCCTTGCACAAGATGTTGTAATATTTGCCACAAGACACGCAAGGGAGTTCATTTACACCTGCTTAGAAATGGGATGTTATTGTATTATACTTGTTGGATACACCATAGAGAAATACGACTTTAAGAAAATATTGTTGAGGAATCAGCAAATAATGAGGAGATAATTTATGATGATGGTGCTATGCAAAATATGTTGCCCAGTCTACTTAGAGGCACTGATCATGGTGGTACTTCAGCAGATGTTGATGATCAAGAAAATGCTATAAACCAGCAGGAGCCAACTGGGGATGCAAAGAAATTCTATGACTTATTAACTGATGCCAAAAAGGAGTTATATCCAGGTTGTTCGCAGCTGACCCAATTATCCTACATTGTCAGGTTCTACCAGATAAAGTGTTTAACTGGTATGAGCAAAGTAGCTTGTAAGATGTTTCTTGAACTATTCTCATTTTCGCTTCCAAAGGGCCACTGCATTCCTAAGACACTTGATAAACTTCAGAAGGTTGTTCGTGACCTCGGGCTGGACTACCAAAAGATCGATGCATGTGTCAATGGTTGTGTGTTATTCCGGAAGGACTATTCTCTGCTGAATAGTTGCCCAAAATGTGGTGAATTAGGATGGAAAAATAGTACTGCTAGGGATGCAAGAGAGGCTTTACCTTGTGGAAAATCTAAGAAGCTTATAGCACGCAAGGTTCTACGTTACTTCCCTCTTATTCCCCGTCTACAAAGGTTTTATATGGGAGAATCAACGGCATCAAACATGCGCTGGCACAAAGAAGGTCATACTGATGATGGAATATTACGCCATCCCGCCGATTCAAAAGCATTGAAGCATTTTGATAGCATTCACCAAAATTTCTCATCTGATTCTCGCAACATAAGACTTGGGCTAGCATCTGATGGTTTCAATCCTTTTGGAGTAATGAATGTTTCTTACAGTACATGGCCTGTGATTCTAATCCCTTATAATCTACCACCTTGGTTGTGTATGAAGCAGTCTTATTGGGTGATGTCAATGATAATTCCTGGGCCAAAGTCACCTGGAAACAACATTGATGTGTATCTGCAGCCTTTGATTGATGAGCTACTGAAATTATGGTCTGATGGTGTTGTACATATGACAGTTCAAAGAAAGAGACATTTGTCATGTGAGCTTCTTTATTGTGGACAACAAATGATTTTCCAGCATATGCAATGCTATGTGGATGGAGCACAAAAGGGAAGCTAGCATGTCCATACTGCCATATAAACACTGACACTTTCTGGTTGAAATATGGACGAAAGCATTGTTACATGGGTCATCGTCGTTTCCTACCTCAGGATCACAGATGGCGTCGAAACAAAGGTTCTTTCAACAACAAGGCAGAGAATAGAGAGGCTCCAACATCACTCTCTGGTGACGAAGTACTCCAACAATACGAGTGTTTTGACCAAGTGAGTTTTGGACCGACGGATAATAATAGAAAGCACACCGAGGAAAATAGATGGCATAATTGGAAGAAGAAAGGTATATTTTTCGACCTCCCTTATTGGAAAACATTGCTAATAATGCAAAACTTGGATGGCATGCATATTGAGAAAAACATTTGTGATAGCATATTGGGGACATTGCTTGCTATGGATGGTAAAACAAAAGATAGTCTACAAGCTCGTCTTGATATGAAGGATATGGGTATACGGCCAGATCAACATCCGAAGTTCATAAAGAGCAAGTACACATTCCCACCAGCATTATATACTTTGGGCAAAGATGAGAAGACCACCTTGTGCAAGTTTTTGGGGAATGTGAAGGTGCTCGATGGTTATGCCTCAAACATCAATAGATGTGTGGACATAAAAGCATGTAAGGTATCGGGTCTAAAAACTCATGACTGCCATATTATATTTCAGAAGCTCCTTCCTATTGCAATACGTAATATATTGCCTAAAAAGGTTGTTGCACCTTTAATTGAGTTTAGCAGATTCTTTTATGGAATTTGTTCTAAAGAATTGGCGGAACCAGATTTGGACAAGATGAGCAAACAAATTCCTGAAACAATTTGTAAGCTTGAGATGTTGTTTCCTCCCACTTTCTTTGATATCATGGTACATCTTCCAACCCATCTTGCCGAAGAAGCACGGTTGGGTGGACCTGTTTCTTACAGATGGATGTATCCAATTGAGAGGTACATTGGTACATTGGAGAGGTATGTACGTAACAAATCTCACCTGGAGGGTTCTATAGCTGAGGGATATATTGTCGAAGAGTGTATGACTTTTTGTAGTCAGTTTTTGGATAACATCAGCACCAAGCATAATAGGCCAGAACGTCATGAAGCTGCAGCTACAAATGAACCTTATGTTGATAATTCTAACATATTTACAGAAGTTGATAATTCTAAAAAAGGGTATAAATGGGACCAACTTACTATGGTGGAACTACATAACATCAGGCATTATCTTATTACTAACGTTGAAGAGGCCGCTCCATGGATCAATTAATAACGTATAACTCAGATGTTGTATACTATATATATGGCTCATTGTAGATGCTAATTTAATTTTGTACCCTTTTTAGTGAGCATATTGAAGAGCTGAAAAAGATTCATTCTCGTGATGTTGATAAACGCCATAGAGATGAGTTTGTTTATTGGTTTCAGAAACGAGTAAGTACATGCAAGTTTGCACTTTGATGAAATATTGAACAAATATGTGTTCTGAAATTGGTTTGTCGTTGATAACCCCTGTTATACTAATGTGTACAGATTACGACATTACACAAAGAAGGCAAAGCAACCGATTATCTGTATGCATTATCTAGAGGACCTGATCATCGGGCACGTTTTTTTAGTTAGTTATTCATCAATGGCTTCTTCTTTCGAACTGCAGATGTGGAAAAAGATTTACGGACCCAAAATAGTGGTATTGTTGTTCGGGGCACTAATCATGATTGGTTTGGAGTAATCAAGAAAATCATTGCTGTTGATTTTGAAAAAAAATCAAGAGGTTCTATTATTTCAGTGTGAATGGTTTGATCGGCCTTTTGGAAGCAGTCAGAACCAAAGTACAGGCTACAAAAAGGATCAATACGGAATGATAGATGTTGACACTACTCTGTTTCGATTCCAGTATGAGCCTTACATTCTAGCCACCCAAGCAGAACAAGTTTTTTATGTTCCAAGTGTGAAGCATCCTAAATGGGCTACAGTTGTTAAAACGAAGCCACGGAACCTTTTTGCCAAGCCCCCTGGAGACAGTGAAAATAATGTGACTGAGACGAAGGAGGCTGAGACATTTCATGATGATCTGCTTACTGATGATATCAATAATGAGGATACGACCGCATGAGCTAGGAATGACATTGAGGGAGCCAGCGACGATTCTTCCACTCTTATAATGACAACATCAGGTGATCGGTTTGAGGTAGATGGAGTTGCATCAGAAAATGAAGACGATGACGACGATACATATACCAATGATGGTCATGTGGCTCCATTGTGGGGGGACGACAGCGAAGATGATGATTTTTAGTATAATTAAGTACGTGACATGTAGCTCCACAATGAATTCATCCGTCCGAACCCGACATTTATTTTTCAGTTATTTATATTTGCTACCCGAAAAGTACCCGATACCCGATATTTCGGTCTTTTCAGTTCCGGTCTCAGTTTTATCGGTTTCAGTTTTTTCGTCTCGGTTTATTTGCCCACCCCTAATTTACGTAGTAGTAGCATATATACGGGATATACAGTATAAAACTTTTTCAAAGGGAAGTCTTAGGTTTCGTCAAATCTATCTTTCAGATTTACGCAATTTTGATCTGTTTTAACAACACAAGAATTGTACTTTTAGATTCACCATAAAAATATTTCCATAATATACAATCTAGTACTACATGTTATTGAAGTTAATAAATTCCATATAAATCATTTTTCAAAGGTAATTAGTTCGACCAAAACAGAAATAGAGTTGAGTTGGGGCGGAGGAAATATTATACGTTGTTGTTTGTCGCATAAGGTTTCGTCCTTCGTTCAAGCCGTAGCCATTTGTACAGGCGGCTGATGCGACCGGGCATACCGAGCTTACGTGCGCGCCGGTCACCGAGGCACCTTAGACGCGTGCAGCGCATGCGTTGAAATCACTTGCGGTACTTTTAAATCTGCGGGTTGGTATTCTCCCCCTCATATTTGTTGATGCGTTAATACCTGATGTTTTACATCGTTGAGTATGTTACGGATCATCAGCGTCGTTAGTCCAGCATTGAGTCGTCAGGAGGCAAAAAGTAATGAACATCATTGATCAGCACTGCGCCGAGGAGAACGCGAAAATTGTTTGCTAATTTGTGGCAACAGATCCTAATGCAACGACTGTGTTCCGTGGCAATAAAGCTGTAACGCCACGAACCAGTATTTCGTGGCAACACATCCTAATGCAACGATTCTGTTTCGTTGCATTACGGTCCAAATGCAACTGTTTCCTGATTTGTGTCAACAGATCCTAATGGAACGACTGTGTTCCGTGGCAATAAAGTTGTAACGCCATGAACCAGTAATTCGTGGCAACAGATCCTAATGCAATGACTGTGTCCTGTGGCAATAAAGCTGTAACGCCACGAACCAGTATTTCGTGGCAACAGATCCTAATGCAACGACTGTGTTCCGTGGCAATAAAGGTGTAACGCCATGAACCAGTAATTCATGGCAACAGATCCTAATGCAACAATTGTGTTCCGTGGCAATAAAGCTGTAACGCCACGAACCAGTATTTCGTGGCAACACATCCTAATGCAACAATTCTGTTTCGTTGCATTACGGTTAAATGCAACTGTTTGCTGACTCGTGGTAATAGATCCTAATGCAACGACTGTGTTCCGTGGCAATAAAGCTGTAACACCACGAACCAGTATTTCGTGGCAACAGATCCTAATGCAAAGACTATGTTCCGTGGTAATAAAGCTGTAACACCACGAACCAGTAATTCGTGGCAACAGATCCTAATGCAACGATTGTGATCTGTTGCATTAGCATCCTGACGCCACGAACTAGTGAATCGTGGCAACACATCCTAATGCAATGATTGTGTTCCATGGTGATAGATCCTAGTGCCACGAACTATTGAATTGTGGCAAAAAGCCAAGCTTACTACAACGATTTAGTATTTGTTGCAGTACAATCGTTGCAACAGGTCGGAATCCTTGTAGTGAATGAGTGGTATGAATGATAATGAATGACACAAGGCATAGGTGTGAAAGGGTAGCAAGGAGTTGCATTAAGGAATTGAAGAATTAGGTTTTGAGTTTAGAAACATCGGACTTGTCCGGTGCACAGGCACGGACTAGTCCGGGGTACTGGACTTGTCCGTGCATGGACCGGACTAGTCCGGTGTTCATCCTCAAAAACCTAAGAGACTGGATAAATGGTGAATTCTAATGCACAACGACCTTAGCATACACATAATACATCAAGAGAGCATGTATATAGCGAGGAATGCTAGGCTATTTGATCAACAATGAAGAAATTTGGGATTTCTAGGGTTTGAGCGAAAATTATCGAAAAATTGCTTAAAACTTGGAGATGAGGGTGTTGCAGGCCGAACAAGTCCGCTAGCTTCAATCCTCAAGTGGACAAGCTTGATTTCTGCCCAAATGCAAAGCTTTTTGGTGGAGGGAACAAGGAATCGCCTTGGGAGCTCGAGCACGGAGAGAGAGAGCGCATGAGGCAAGAGTGGAGGTGAGGAAATTAGGGTTTAGCGGCAGCTAGGGTTATGGACACGAAAAATCGGACAAGTCCGGAGACAAGCGGGCTAGTCTGAACTTTTCCAGGGGCTATATCGGACTAGTCCGTTGTCTATCGGACTAGTCCGGCCTAACCGGCACTCTACGGATTAGTCTGCATGGGCGGACTAGTCTGGGCAACCACGGACTAGTCCGTGGTCACCAGGCAAGAATTTTTAGCCCATTCATATATATTTGAAGGTACATATTCAGAGAAAAGAGAGGCAAAACACATCAAATAATCTTGATGAATATGATCAGTAAGCATACAACAATCAAGCAATGATCATAATTCACCAAGATCTAGTAATTGACATAGTTTTTTGGAGAAAAATGAGAGAGATGATTTTCACAATCCAATCAACATATTTGAAGAATTCATACAGGTATGCAACATTTCAAGCCACACTCCGAGCATCAAGGATATTTAGTTCATTTCAGAGTTCACAAAAACGTTTTTCATCAAGTGGCTTGGTGAATATGTCGGCCAATTGCTTTTGAGTGTTGACATGTGAAATGGCTATGTCTCCTTTCATGGAATGATCTCTCAAAAATTGATGTCTTATGTCTATGTGTTTAGTTCTGGAGTGCTCAACTGGGTTGTGGGCAATTTTAATGGCACTCTCATTGTCACAAAGGAGTGGAATATGGTTCATATTGTAACCATAGTCCCTTAGAGTTTGTCGCATCCAAAGGAGTTGAGCACAACAACTCCCAGCTGCAACATACTCCGCTTCGGCTGTGGATAAGGCAATGGAATTTTGTTTCTTGGAGGACCAAGAAACTAAGGATCTCCCTAGGAATTGGCATGTACCTGAAGTGCTTTTTCTATCTACTTTGCACCCGGCATAATCTGCATCGGAGTAACCAATGAGATTGAATTTTGAGCCTTTTGGGTACCAAAGGCCAAGGTTGGGTGTATGAACTAAATATCTCAGGATCCTTTTTACGGTTGTCAAGTGACATTCCTTAGGTATGGCTTTAAATCTTGCACATAAACATACACTCAACATAATATCTGGCCTAGATGCACATAAAAGAGTAGAGATCCAATCATGGGCGATATACCTTTTGGTCGACGCTAGGTCCATCTTCATCGAGGTCTAGGTGGCCATTCGTTGCCATGGGGGTGTTTATGGGCTTAGCCTTGTCCATGCCAAACTTCTTGAGTATGTCCTGCGTGTACTTGGTTTGGCTTAGGAACGTTCCTTCCTTCTGTTGCCGTACTTGGAATCCCAAGAAGTACTTTAACTCTCCCATCATTGACATTTCAAACCTGTCTGTCATGATTTTACTAAATTCTTCACAAAAAGATTGGTTAGTTGACCCAAAGATTATATCGTCAACATAAATTTGACAAATAAAAAGATCATCATCAAAATTCTTTGTAAACAGTGTATAATCTACTTTGCCAATCTTAAAGACATTTTCAATTAAGAAATCTCTAAGACACTCCTACCAAGCTCTAGGAGCTTGTTTGAGGCTGTAGAGAGCCTTACGCAATTTAAACACATGGTCGGGGAACTCTTCGTCTTCAAACCCGGGTGGTTGCTCCACGTACACCTCTTCCTTGATTGGTCCGTTGAGGAAGGCGCTTTTCACATCCATTTGATACAGCTTGAAATCATGGTGAGTAGCATATGCAAGTAATATTCTAATAGATTCAAACCTAGCTACCGGAGCAAAAGTCTCATCGAATTCCAAACCTTCGACTTGTGAATACCCTTTGGCCACAAGTCGTGCCTTGTTCCTTGTCACCACCCCGTGTTCAACTTGTTTGTTGCGGAAGACCCACTTGGTGCCGACAATGTTTGCATTGGGTCTTGCCACAAGTTCCCACACCCTATTGCGCTTGAAGTTGTTCAATTCTTCTTGCATTGCCATCACCCAGTCTGGATCTTTCAATGCATCTTCAACCCCGCGTGCTTCCAAAAAGGATACAAACGAATAGTGCTCACAAAAGTTAGCTATGCGAGATCTAGTGGTTACTCCCTTTTGGATGTCACTGATGATGTTGTCCATTGGGTGATCCCTTTGGACGCATTGGTGTACCCTTGGGTGTTGCACTTGAGGAGTTGTATCTTCATGATCATCTGCTTCTCCCCCTAAGTCATTGCCTTCGTTGACTTGTTGATTATCTTTGTATCCTTGTGGTTGATCTTGTGTTGAAGCTCCCCCTTGATCGTTGATCTCCTCTTATGGTTCATCTTCCTCATGTACGTATGGAGGTCGCTCTTGTGGTCGAAACTCACCTAGAACCATTCTTTTCAATGCTTGACCAGGAGCTTCTTCTTTACCTAGTTCACATGGATCAACTTGCTCCTTTTGGGATCCATTAGTCTCATCGAACACTACGTCACGTGCTACTTCAACAAGTCCGGAGGTCTTGTTGAAAACACGATATGCGTAAGTGTTTGAATCATAACCAAGCAAGAAACCTTCATCGGACTTCGAAGCGAACTTTGAAGTCCTAGGCTTCTTGTTCAAGATATAACATGGAGAACCGAAAACACGAAAATATGAAATATTTGGTTTGTTACCGGTGAGTAGCTCATATGATGTCTTCTTGAGTAGTCGATGAAGATAGAGTCGATTTACGGTGTGGCAAGCGGTGTTAATCGCTTCCACCCAAAATCGATCTGATGTCTTCTACTCATCGAGCATTGTCCTTGCCATCTCTATGAGTGTTTGATTCTTTCTTTCGGCAACTCCATTTTGTTGTGGGGAGTACGGCGCTGAAAATTCATGCTTTATGCCTTCGTCATCAAGGTACTCCTCCACTTGTGTGTTCTTGAACTCCGTGCTGTTGTCGCTTCGAATATTCTTGATTGTCAATGAGAATTCGTTTTGAGCTCGCTTGAAGAACTTCTTGAGTGTTCCTTGTGGCTTTGACTTATCATGCAAAAAGAAAACCCAAGTGAAGCGAGAAAAATCATCAACGACAACTAAACCATATTTGTTACCACCGATTCTTATGTAGGCTATTGGACCAAACAAGTCCATATGTAGAAGCTCTAGTGGTCTTGTTGTAGTCATGACGTTTTTGGCGGGGTGAGGTGCTCCAACTTGCTTCCCGGCTTGGCACGCGCTACAGGGCCTGTCTTTCTCAAATACAACATCCTTCAAACCTCGAATGTGATCGCCTTTGAGGAGTTTTTGAAGGTTCCTCATACCAACATGCGGTAGCCGTCTATGCCACAGCCAACCCATGTTGGTCTTTGCAATCAAGCATGTGTCAAGTTCAGCTTTATCCTTGTTGAAGTCAACAAGATAGAGCTTTCCCTTTAACATACCCTTGAATGCAACGGGGCCATCACTCCTCCTAAAGACGATAACACCCTCGTTAGTGAACAAGCAATTATAACCTTTGTCGCATAATTGAGATATGGACAGTAGGTTATAATCTAGAGATTCAACATGCAAAACATGAGAAAGTGTGTGTTTGGAGGATATTGCAAATTTACCGGTACCGAGCACCCTTCCTTGACTATTATCTCCAAAGTAGATGCCCTCGTTTGGGTCCTCATTCTATTCATATTCCATGAACATTCTTCTTTCCCCAGTCATATGATTGGTGCAGCCACTGTCTAGTGCCCATTTAGATCCACTGGAGTAATAGGCCTGCAAAAACAAATCATGCCTTGGCTTTAGGTACCCAAGCTTGCTTGGGTCCTTGGAGGTTAGTTACAATGCATTTGGGCACCCACACATGAGACTTGGTGTTACCATGGCGTGGCCCAACATAATGAGCATAAACCTTGCCAAAATTATTTCTCATTAACACATAGGAGGCATCAAATGTTTTAAACAATAGCTGTTGTTGTTTGTATACAAGACTAGTCTGGGGGGTCGGACTTGTCCGGAGGACCGGACTTGTCCGGACACCGACCGGACTAGTTCGGTGTTCATGTGTAGTTGCAGTATTATTCTGTGACTTTCCAATTTGAGAGGGCCTTCCTTTTACAAAGGTAATCCTCTCCTTGCTATTCTTATGGCTTCTAGCACGTTGCTTTTCACCATAGGAATAACCAATCCCATATTTGACATTTGGAGGTCATTTGACCTAGTATGTACTACGTGCATATTTGATCTTCTCCTTGTCAAATATGCCACTTTGGACAGGATGTTTTTCCTCTGTAGAAGTTGTTATATCCTTCAAATTGGTGTCATTTTTCTTACATGTGCAAGCATGAGCAAAATCAGTTTTAGTTAGTTGAGAAGGTGAACTCGAAGAGGAGGAAGGTTCACTTAGCTTGAGTGACTCAACTTGCACTTCAAGGATCTTGTTGACCTTGATCAGGTCAGCAAGTTGGTCCTTGATGGTGGCATTTGAGTCAGTTAGCTCCAAGCAAGTTTCCTTGCTCGAAGCTAACTCAAGCTCTAGTGATTTGCTTCGTTCCTTTTCAAGTTCTAGAAGTTTGTCAAGTTCGACATATTCCTCCTTTTGGGAGATGATCATGTCCTCTTGACGATGTATTAATCTCTCCTTCTCAACAAGTTGATCAAGCAAAAATTTCATTTTAGTAGCAGTTTTCCTATCTAGTCCAATAAGCATGTCCTCATTATCACTATTGAGTTCATCATCGCTATAATAGGAATGCACGGAAGAGGGTTTAATGGTTACCTTGCGTTTACCTTCCTTTGCCATAAGGCAAGTGCCATCTCCCTTCCATGCGCCAAGTGTGGGGAAAAGGGTAGACTTCTTGGATGTCTTCTCGATGGCTATGCTAGCCATCTCTTCTTCTTTGGATGATGAGGACTCGTCATTTGAGTCCCATTCCTTTCTGATGTGCACTTGTTCGGCTTGTTTCTTCTTCTTGAAGAATTTCTTGGGTTGAGGCTTGGCTTCTTTGGTCTTCTTCTTGTTCTCCTCATATGGGCAGTCAACTATAAAGTGGTTGTATTCACCACAATTATAGCATGCCCACCTCAACTTTGGCTTCATTCTTTCCTTGTACTTAACTTCGCTTGACTTTGCACCTTGTCTCTTTTTCATTATTCTCTTGAATTTCTTCATGAACAATGTCATGTCTTCTTCATCCAATTCACTGCTTTCGTCGTCACTATCTTCCTCTAGTTGTGCTTCTCTAGCTTCTTTGGATAGGGGCTTGAGAGTGGACTTCAAAGCAACGCCTTTCTTCTTTGCCGAAGTGAGGTCGGCAATCACCTTGACATGTTTTGCTTGTTTTTCCATCATCTCGAAGTTGATGATCTCCCCAAGCAGTTCATCCGGAGTCAACCTTTTGTATCCGGGGCTTTCTCTAATCATGGAGCATAGTGTGACATTGCGAGGCATAAAAGCTTTAAGGATGAGCTTTACCACTTCGTGGTCATTCCATTTCTTGCTTCCGTATGATCTGACCTTGTTGATGAGTGTCTTTAATCGATTGTACATTTCTTGGGGTGACTCGTCCTCTTCAATTGCGAATCTTCCTAATTCGCCTTCAATCATCTCGATTTTTGCTTCACGCACATGTCGGTCACCTTCATGCGTAGTTTGTAGTGTGTCTCATATCTCCTTTGCAATTTCGAGTCCATCCACCTTGGTGAACTCGTCCCAACTGAGTGAAGAGGTAATTACGGTCGCGGCTTGAGCATTTTGGTGAATTGCCTGCTCTTGGCTGGGGGTGAGCTCTTCGTCGTCGTCCGGAATATCTATCCCTGTGCACACAATATGCCACAAACTTGGATTGAGGGAAATTAGATGCATTTTCATATTTTGCCTCCACATTGAGTAATCACTTCCATCGAAGTGTGGGGATTTTCCAAGTGGGATAGATAAATAATGATTGCTATTGGAATTGAGACGATCATAGTTAAAAGGATATCGGGAGTAGTCGGTGTGACTACTCCCCTTCTTTTTCTCTTCAACTTTTACTTTCCCTTTGGAAAGTGTCTTATTTCTTAGGAGCGCCATTAGCTCCAGCGTCTCCTCATCGTCGTCCTCGAAGTCTTGAATGGCTTCGAGGAGTTTATCCATCTTGAGGTTCTTTTCATCATCAACCTTCTCTTGGTTGTTGATCTTGTGGGTGTCCGTCATGTCCGACATGATCTTCTTCGAGTGATTAGTCTCTTTCTTGAAGAACCCGCTCTGATACCAATTGAATGTGGCCTAGAGGGGGGTGAATAGGCCTTTTTGAAAATTGTCGGATCCTACAACACTTAACAACCAGTTCAAAACCAGAGAAATCGGACTAGTCTGGTAAAGTGCGGACTAGTCCAGTGTATACGGACTAGATTGATTAGGTTTGATCGATTAACTTTGTTCTTAAGTATATGCAGCGGAAGTATACGATTAAACAAAGTGTCACAAGGTTATGAATCAGGTTATATCACAAATCAAACTTATACTTGATATTTCAACATAAAGTAATCAAGATCAGTTTGTAACCCTAGATTGATATGAAGTAAGAACAATGAACACAACATAGAACACAAGATATTTATCCCGTGGTTCGATTCCCACAAAGGCAACCTACATCCACGTTGAGGAGCCCACAAAAGAAATGGGTCTTCTCCAACCCTACCCTCGTCGGATCACCACGAAGGCCAATCCTCTTGCACTTATCTCAAAGGGGTGAATAACTGAATTCAAGGGGCTTTCTCACATTTTGAGAGCTCCCTTGGATTACAACACAAAGTACCACCAAGAACACACTCAAAAATTACAAATAAATCGCAGGAGTGTGTTAGAGAATCAAACCAAGAGCTCAATGTGGTGTTGAATGTGTCTCTCCAATGAACTAGAGTGAATCCTCAAAGGATTGATCTTTGTTGCACTTAATTTCGTGGAGAGATGTGGTTTTTGAGGCTCTTGGGAGGTGTGACGGCGCTAGTGTTCGAGAGTTTGTAAAATATGGCCGTACAACTCTATTTATATGGGATTCTAAAAGTGACCGTTAGGGTACAGAAAGATCGGACTAGTCCGTGGTGGTCATCGGACTAGTCCGGTGTGCTGTGTGTAGCAAACCCTAAGTTTTCTGAAATATCGGACTAGTCCGGCTAGGAACGGACTTGTCCGATTTCGCTACTTGAAATCTTCGGACTAGTCCGATAGTCATCGGACTTGTCCAGACATGTGAAATCCTAAGTGTATAGGATGACAAGTCCACACTTGGAGGACTTGTCCGATTCAGATCAGAGGGTATTTCAGACTAGTCCGTGCAAACATCAAACTTGTTCGATTTGGATCAGAAAGAATATCGGACTAGTCCGGTTGTGATCAAACTTGTCCGATTTTGTGTGACTTGTGAAGTGTTTTGAGTACTAGTCCACACTGGGGAGGACTAGTCCGATTCTAGTCAGTAAGGATATCAGACTAGTCCAATGGATATCGGACTTGTCCGATTTCGTGCAGAAAGGATATCGGACTAGTCCGGTGTTAGTCGGACTAGTCCGGTCCTGTGTAACTTTGTGCAATGTGTGTGTTTAATTGTGATTGAGCTCTTGGGATGTGTTTTCTTAACACACTCCATACACAATGATCTACTATTTTTCTTCCTTGAGATCTTTTCCACTTTGCTCCTCATTCTTTCTTCTTTTTTGCACTTTGCTCATTTTCCTATTAAAATCCTGCACTCATCTCAACAAAGAGGTTAGGATCCCAATTGCTTGTCATAAATCATCCAAAACCCACAAGGGAGTCCTAGATGCACATTCAACTGCCCTCGAGTCGACAACTCCATTGAATATACCACTCGTCGGGGTCGCCGCCGCGTATGCCGCTCGCTGGGGCCACCGCGTATGCCATTCACTGGGGCCATCGCGTATGCCGCTCGGTGGGTCCGCTGCGTATGCCGCTCGCCGGGGCCACCGACGCGTCCGCCGCTCGGCGGGGGCTGCAGCTCTTCAAGACGAGAGAGGAGGAAAGAACAAGAGAGAGACAGGGAAGTGGGTCCGTCGAGGTGCGCCATCTACACGCATGGGTGCTTGTCGTCTGCACTATCATCGTTCGTCTTTGTGTCCGTTTAGACGCATACTTTAACTTCTAATTAAATAGGCCTTGTCGGGCCCTAAATGGGTTGTGTCGGCTCAAGCCGACCCAAATCCTATTTTTGTACATATAGTAACACTCAAGCAATCAAATTAAAAGTTAAAACCATAATCTAAAAAACAAAGCAATTCAATTAAACGTAAACATAACAATTATTAAATTATAATTTATCAATTAATAAACATAAACCTAAACATAAACAATTTTATCCTAACATAGACATAAGCATTGACCTAAACCAAGTTTAGCAAACTTAATCTCAATCAACAAAAAAATGAACCTAGGCATAAATAAATCTAAACCTAGCTAAGCATGATTAACATATCAATTTATTATAAATAAATAACCAAAGCATGATTAACATAAATAAATAACCTAAGCATGATTAAACTAAGCATAATTAATAAGAAATTTATCTAAACATATCAATTTAACTTAAGCATGATTAACAAATTTAACCTAAGCCATGGAGGAGGGGAGGGGGGCCATGGAGGGGGGGGGGGTGGTGGACGGCCATGGAGGGGGAGTCGGCTAGGAGGGAGGGGGAGGGGGCGGCCATGGAGGGGGAGGGGGGCTGTCATGGAGGGAGGGAGAGGGGGTCGGGGGCCGGCCATGGAGGGGAGGAGAGGGGAGGGGAAGAACTTACAGAGGGGCGGCGGCGGCGGTGGCGATGGCGGCAGCGGCGGCGGGGAAGGCAGCGACGGTGGGGACGGCGGCAGTGGCGGTGGGCGCATGGCAATGGGACGTGATTGTGTGGACGAGTGTGAGTCGGGGGCCGACGGGGCCGGGTATATCCAATTAATTTGTGACGGCTATCCATCGCAATTTGCGTTAATTGCGATGGTTTTTTTCCTGTCCATCGCAAATAACCTCCTGCTTGCGACGACCCAAGGGTTGGCCATCGCAAATAAGCAGCTATTTGCGACGGCTTGGGCCTCAGCCTCACAAATAGAGCCCTAACTGCGATGGCCGCCTTGTTTGCAACGGTCAGAGGCGGGATGTTGCAATTTAATTTATTTGCAATGGCCGGCCGTCACAAATAACGCTAGCCGTCGCAAATGATCGTGTTTCCTATAGTGAATTACGTGGAATTTGGAAGAACAACGTGAAATTAAATTAAATTTACCGCATCAACTTCTTGATCCAAATCCTCTTGGGAATCTAAGAAGATTTTGAGACGGTGACCATTCACCATAAATAGATAGCCTTCATCATCTTAGAGTGTGATGGCTCCATGAGTTGAAGTCTCTATTATGGTAAATGGTCCTTCCCATTTACATCGTAATTTCCATGTCCAAAGAGGTTTGCTCTGGAGTTGAAAAGAAGGATTTTATTCGCAGGCGTAAACTTGTTCGGCATAATCCGTTTGTCGTGCCATCTCTTAGTTCTTTCCTTGTAGATTTTGGCACTATGGTACGCCTTTTCTGTCCATTCCTCAAGTTCAGAGATTTGCCTCAAATTGTGCTTCCCAGTCTCGTTAAGATCCATGTACCACCATTTTATGTCCCAATGAGCTCTATGTTCCAACTCCAAAGGAAGATGGCAAGTCTTCCCATAGACAAGTTGGAAAGGAGATATGCCAATCAGTGTCTTGCAGGTAGTTCGGTATGCCCACAATGCATTGGTAGTTTATGCTTTCAACCTGTTCCCATTCCCAAGCTGGTCTTTTGCATAATGTTCTTGATCTATTTATTGGATGTTTCTGCCTGGCCGCTTGTTTGTGGGTGGTAGGGAGTAGCAATGTTATGTTGAACTCCAAGCTCCGTCAGAAAGCTCTGGAATGTCTTATCAATGAAATGAGACCCTCCATCACTTATGACCATTTGTGGAGTGCCAAAGTGTGGGAAAATGATCATGGAACATTTTCCTGGCTTGCCTGGAGTCAGCATTTTTGCAAGGCAATGCCTCCACCCATTTTGACACAGAATCGACGGCCACCGGATTATACTCGCAATCACGGAACATTAAAAAAGATCCCATGAAGTCAATACCCCACACATTGAATAATATGATTTGGAGATTATATGTGAGGGGCATGGCATTACGGGTAGTGATTCCTCCATGCTTTTGGCATTTCCAACATCGACAGTGAATTCCTTGGTATCTTCATACATGCAAGGCCAATAGAATCCACTTCACCAGATCTTTGCCTAAATACGCTAAACACCATAATGGCCTCCATAAGGGCCAGTATGGCATTTTCCAATGATTTTGGTGCCTTCGATTGTGGGGACACACCTTCTAAGAAGGACATCAGCACATACTCGATAGAGATATGGGTCGTCCCACAGATGTCTACGACTCTCATAAATGAGCTTCCTTTTGTTTTCCCCTGGTGGTACATACCCGTGACCATGAAGTTTATGATATCCGCGTACCAAGGGTGAAAATCGGTCAACTTGAACAACATGTCATCATGTAGGAAGTCATTAATTGGTACGTACATGTGTTGTGTGACTTCCTACGTGAGAGATGATCTGCAACAGAATTCTCCACTCCCCTCTTATCCTTAATCTTTGAATCAAATTCTTGGAGTAGGAGAATCCATTGGATGAGCCTCGGTTTCACGTCCCTTTTGGTGTGCAAAAATTTCAAGGCTGCATGTGTAGGATCAAAGAGCACGTGAAAAGCTACCAGAGGGTAGTGAATGGTAGATTAAAACTTTTTCAGCGAAGCTACAAAAACCCCTCGGTAGAAATTGATCCGTTGAAGAAACCAGTGTGTGCGACTAATCTAAACATGATGAACTGTGACAATACTATTTTAGATGGTAGGAAATCAAGTCACGATGACATTACAACAAGATTCACGCAATTTCATCGAGTCAACACATGTTATGATCAAAAGATTGAGCAAAGGTCAATCTGTCTTACCCGAGTTGAAATCAGATTCGTAATGCTGCAAATAAACCCATGTAACTCAAAAAACACAAATCCAATGATTGTAAAATTTTCACAAATGATAGATCATTAAGTTGTGAAGACAACACAAAAAGAATCACGTCAATTGAATAAGTAAAACGCGAGTTATGAACACCGAGGCAATGTCTGGCTATCCAGAAACTTGACGAGAAATCTTGCCAAAAAACAAGTCGGGCAAGCTCTAGCCTCCCTTGCTTTTATAACCAGCCTTAGGACAACCCAATCCTAACTAGGACTACTCTTACCCAGTTTCAACCGAAACTTTCCATAACTGCTCAAGACTCTTCCATATGCAGATAGAAGCAATCTTAAGATTTCCAAACACCTTAGGAACGTCCTAAACATTCCAAAAACAACTCAACTTCGTGACCCACATCAAATCTAACCAAAATGAACTCGGGACCTTCCATAAACAAACCCTAACCACCTCAGCCGCAGCCTAAGGCAAATTCAGCCGGTTAGACCCTTACAACCATATCTTCATGTCCATAACTCTTCATCACGCCTTGGAACAATGTTGCCACGTACATGCACCTCTTGCACACATGCAAACACCTTCCAACGGCATCCACGATACCTTCATATGCATTGTTCTTGTCCCAAACATGTTGTGCGACCTCCCGATCAACTCAACCATAATTCCTCCCGAACTTGGTTGTTAAACCTCATCTTCTCCATAAGAATAGTTCAATGGATCCCATCACAAACCTTGTATTGACCTCAAGCAACATCTGCAAAGGAACAAACAACCAAATCTTTTGAGCACAAGTCCTCGACTTGACTCACATGAGTCCGGAAATCACAAAACCTTATGTGAGCTCCTCACATAAGCATGTTGCAAACATAGCAAGATAAAATCCAAAATGATTATCCAAAACGCATAAAAAAACTTAGTAAACAAATACTAAGAAAACATCCCATAAGCCAAAAGGCAAGTTCAAAACATTGCAAGTGCAAAACTTAGCAGCCGCATGAATTTTTCGGCACGTAGAAACTTCGGTCTGTCCAAACAGCCACTATGCATTATGAAGGGAAAAGTTCGGACACTCCGAAGTGGGTTTCTCAGGTACATTCAAAACTTTGCATTGAAACACTTAGTTTGAACATAATTGCCAATGTATTCAGCACCATAGGTCTCACGGCATGGTTTGTGTAGACTATGACCTTGGTTCCAACCAAATAGGACCTAAACTTATCGATAGAGAAGACTACTGCCAGGAGCTCTTTTTCCGTAGTGGTATAACTGAGTTGTGCCCCTGTTAGAGTCTTGCTAGCGTAGGCTATGGTGTGATGCTTTTTATCTTTCGTTTGGCCTAGGACCGTACCAACAGCAAAATCGCTGGCATCACATATGATTTCGAATGGAAGCGTCCAATCAAGGGGTTGGATGATTGGAGCCGAGACAACTACATTATTGTTTGCATCAAAGGATTCAAGGCACTCCTCATCAAAATTAAATGGAGCAGCCTTAGCTAATAGGTTTGTGAGGGGTCTACCGATTTGAGAGAAATCCTTGATAAATCGTCGATAGAACCTCGCATGACCTAAGAAGCTGCGAATTCCCCTTATGTTGAAAGTAGGTGAAAGTTGTTCAATAACTTCAATTTTATCCTTGTCCACCTCTACCCCCCTCTAGAACACTAAGTGTCCAAGAACGATGCCTTCACAAACCATAAGTGGCACTTTTCCCAATTCAGCACTAGGTCCTTTTCTTGGCAGCTTTGTAAGACCTTGTCTAAATTTTCCAGACAATGATCGAAAGTTTTTCCATAGACGGAGAAATCGTCCTTCCTAGTTGCCTTGTTGAGTTTTTGGCAGTCTATGCACATCCTCCATCCTATGACAGTTCGTTGAGGAATTAATTCATTCTTCTCATTTTGAAGGATTGTCATTTCCTTCTTTTTTGGCACTACATGGACTGGACTGACACACTCACTATGAGGCACGGGATAAATAATCATGGCATGAAGGAGTTTCAAGACCTCCTTCTTGACAACCTCATGCATCGCAATATTTAACCATCGTTGAGGCTCCTGTGAGGGGGTACTCTCGGGGTCAATGAGAATGCGATGGATGCAAGGAGAAGGGCTGATGCCCTTGAGGTTGTGGAGTGAGTAGCCAAAAATAGTCCTATGCTTTTCTAACATGGTAGTGAGTATGAGTGTTTTCTCATCTGAAAGCTTGTCACTTATGATGACAGGGGCTTCCAAATCTCTGTTTAGAGAAGCATAGCGTAGGCCAGGAGGCAATATTTTGAGCTCAATAGGAGGTTTGGATGTGGGCTCTTCCTCTAGCAATTCAAATGTCTCCTGAAGTTCACCCTCTTCTTGGATGAAATCTTCTTCCCCTTCTACATCAGGAGGTTCCAAGTAATGAAGAGTCCTAACCTCCTCAATTGGCCCATCTTGGAGGGGTAGTTCTGCAGATGTGTTCTTGGAACGTAGAATGGGAATGGAGATTTTGTTTCCTCCAAGATTTATGTTGAGGTTTCCTTCTAAGGGGACTTCCATGTGAAATTTCTCAACGGGTACCCAATCATAATGTCGAACAACTTTGAACACATGTAAATCAAGGAGAACCTCAACATTATGTGTCTTATTGACACCTCTTGCAAAATCCCATATCCTTCAAAAATATGTCCAAATGTATCTTGGAAGCATTTTTGTGTTGGTGCCACTGGCAGATCGCCCAAAATGGCAAGAGCACAAGCATCAGAAATGATGTTTTCTCCAACATAGAGGTTATATACGACTCGCATTGTTTCTCCTCTAATATGACATAGAATGGTAGCCAAGGGTGAGGTCATCCTAAAGATATTGGGTGAGTTCTCAACCTTTGCAGTTCATTCTGAACTCAAAATAGAGGTCAACTCTTTGACTGTCTCTTGGAGGAATACTCCATCAGGTGGGTCAGGTGGAGTTGAAGGCAACGATGGCTTCCTATGGTAACTATACTTCAAGGTATTTCCATAATCTTCAACACTCTCTTCCTTTAAGTGAACAGGAATTCCGAAGGTTAAATTTCTTTATTCTTTGGTGGTTTAGGTTAGGGAGAAGATTCTACAGGCAAGGCAGGTAATGGGCATGATTCTGGATCTTCCTTGGCTATAGGAGAGTCCTCGATGCTCGATGTGGCTTCCTCCGGGGGAGGTTCATTAAGACCCATAATGAAGTAGGCATTTTCTAGAATTTTATCTGAGAAGTTCCTTTCCTTCTTCCGATGTCTTGTGTAGGAAAGACCCTCCAGCTGTAATGTCGAGGTATAGGATAGACTCTTTGTTAAGTCTCATGAAGAAATGTTGCAATAACAACCGATCAGTGATTAACAAACCTGGGCCAGAATTTCACAAAAGCAAAAACCAATCCCAAGCTGCACCTATTGATTCCTTCTCCATCTGTTGGAAGCCTAGTAGTTCCATTCGTAAGGAAACAATTCAGAATATTGGAAAGAAAGCCAGACAAAACTTGTCTCATAATTCTCTCCAATCACCGTTTGTTTTCCCAACATGATGGGTGTACCATTTTTTGCTTTTTCCTTGAGAGAGAAAGGAAACAACTTACATTTAAGAGCTTCTTGTGTCATGCCTTTAACTAAAAGGCAAGAACACAATTGTTCAAACCCTTGCAGATGGTGGTAAGAGTTTTCACAAACCATCCCTGAGAATGATTGTTCCCGAACTATGGCTATAAAGCCAGGGCAAAGTTCATAGCTGGTTGAGCAAATAGGTTCCACCGATGGCGGTGGCTCACAGAACTCGCCCTTTGGGGCAAAATATGAAAGAATGGTGGGCTGCTCCATTTTGGAGGTGAAAAGGTAAGAAGTAAATAAAAGAACATAGATACTAGGGTTAACAAGGTTCGAAGATCAACAGCAACCGTTCCTCGGCAACGGTGCCAAAAATGCTTGTTGGTATTTCTTATGAAAACAAAATAATCTGCAAGCGCACGGAAATACCGTTGTAGCACTTCCCCTTAAAGAGTATTCCCAAGGGTATCGATTTCAAGGAACGTGTGTGATATCTTCTAGATTGTTCTCCCAAGGACACACAGTTTGTTTGGTAGGTAGGGATTTGAGAGGAATTCAATGGTCTGAATTCTAGGCCACAGTAGTCTACGGTACCTACTTGCTTCTCGCACGAGTTTACCCTTGGAAAAACCAAGACGATTCCCGCCACGAGCCTATAGAATAGCTGAACATGGAGGATTACTAAGGACAAATAGGGCTTTCACCACCTACTATTTACCTCTTCAATCTGTAGGTCTACGAGATAACCACTGATGAGTTCTAACCTAAGCACCACGCTTAAGATCTAATTCACAACTTTAATTGTTTTTAATGCAAAGCTATGATTAGAGCCTCTAATAAATTAAATCAGTGAACCCACAAGCAGTTACGTAAGCAAAATACTATGAAATAGAAATAAAACTTGCATTGGATTCACGGAAGTTTATTACTCGATTTTAGCAGAACTTCTGTAGAGGTACAAGTGTGGAAGAGGGACTTGACAAGCCCAAGCGTCCTCCTCAAAGCTCCTCCTCTCTCTCCTACTACTTGGCTGGCCACTCGCGTAGTTCTAAACCTTATGAGTGGAGTACTACTCTCAAACTTGTTGTGTGTGTGAAGTGAGGGAGTAAGGAGGTATTTATACACGAGCACAGTCGATTTAACGCCACAATTAGCGCGTGAATCAGTTGTTACCGCCATCAGAGAGCCACTGACCGCGTTTTGCGCCAGGACCAAGTTGGCCGAGCCAGGGGGTCGGCCGACCTGGTCGTGACCCCCCCCCCCCCACAGCTGTGTTTTCTTGGGGTGACTGACAGGTGGGCCTAGATACCCTTCACACATGAATCGGCATTGGATCCCCTCGGATACGCCTGGGAATGGGTACATACATCCATGTGATGCCACGAGTCATCGCCTAATTAGTTGAATGGTGACTTTTTGGATTGCTCCCTGCATTCTTGGTTATTTTGGAGCATAATTCACCAGCATGCAAATAGACACTAACACTTGTGGAATTTGTTAGTATTAACTCCTACCACTATGTTGTGTTCCGAATGAAATAATCTTTATGCAGTAAATTGAAGGTCAAATTTAGCATTTAAGGACCGTCAAGACTCTCCCTCCTCCAACGGCTACATTACTCTTTCTTGTAACCTTTGAGGAGTGGAAAACTATAGATGCATGCTCGGATAAGTGTGTTTTTCTTCACACCTCACTCTATTTCCCTCTCCCCAACTCACTCACACTTTTGCTCTGATTTTTGTTTTGCTCTTCATTGAAGCACTTCTCTCAATTCTAATTCAAAAATATTTGCTTCCATTTTCATTCGCATTTGCAAGTTGTTCTCAAGTTTAGCAAGGCAACTCGTCGAACGTTTCGTTTGAGTTTCACTAACATAACCCTTTTTGAGTTTGTATTGTTTTTGTTCTCAAATTTGTGCAGCCATAAAGAAGGTAATGAAGAGGTTGTTTGGGAAGATGAAGGGACCTTCGTCAATCTCAAGCCATGGGAGAAGCTCAGGGACGCACCTCTCCTCCGAGCCTATACCAAGTCCAATGGGGAGGTGTGCACGACAACGTCCCAAAGGAGGAAGGAGATGCTTCATCCCGCCTTCTCAACAATGAAGACCTCGACTTGGAACAAGATGTTAAATACCAAGCTTACAACCTTCTCTGAGATCGTGAGTTTTCTCACACATAGACCTACGATCCGGCAATACTCTCCAAAATTTGTATGGATTTTGAATTCTTTACCATTTGGCATGCAATAGGATGGTATAATTTTGCTCAAATAGATGAAGATGGTTTACGTCTTCTTACTATTAAATTCCTATGCACACTCACATTAGGACATGAAAGTATTACTTTTAGGATTTTCCTAAAATGATACTTTATCCTGTGGAAAGAATTAAGTGAAATTCTGGGCTTCGACAAATGTTGTTTAAATAGATTTAGACATTTTGTCTAAATTTAACAAACAAGCTTGTTGGCAAGAATTGACAAGCGGGGTAGTGTGTAGGGCTTCTAGAAATAGTAACTTAACAAACCCCACTTTACGCTTCATGCATAGATGAGTGGCTATGCCTATGTTTCGTAGAGGAGATGTTAGGGTTGTGCATGATGATTAACTTAAAATCTTTTTGGCTGTGGTTAAAAAAGTGTTCCCATTAAAGCTATGATGTCACAATGGTTAGAAAACATAAAAATGTCGTGACCAATAGAATGCACTTCATTGATTACTCGCATCATTACAAAAGTAGGGGCTTTAAAAATACATCTATTTAATGTCTTTCAACAAGTTGCTATCTTTTAGATGAGGATTATCTAGTGCAAGGACATACTCTTAAACATGATCTGATAGTTCTTTAGTGTTTTCTACTTTGGCTTTCTAAATGAAATTCTTTTACCTACCCAAGATTTCCATTTGTAAAAGTGTCAGGAACTAACCATTGCTCTTCGACCTATCAAAGACACCTGTAGGAGTAATGTTTCTAGCAGGATTACATGAATCCATTCAAGAAGAGCAGCCATGGAGATGCTTTTGCGATCCACTCATGCCTATGTGTTCCAAGAGGATGTGGATCCATTGGATGATGCACCCGGTTGGACCCAACCTCAAACGTATGAGGTCGGAGGATCGTCTTGGCATGAGTGGACCACCACAGGAGGGAGATGGGACTTATACAATTCCAACTCAAGCTCAAGTAGCTTGCCTCCTCCATCGACGAGTACACGCCGTTCCTTCTCGACTAGATATTATTGTTACCTTAGCCAAGGAATGACAAATTTTATTCAATGGATGGGAGACCTTGAAGTTAAGACGGGTGACGTCCTCAAACACCCTTAAAGACCTCGTTGGGGGAACCCAAAACTGGCAGCAACAAGTCAACACACAGTTCAACAACGTCAACGCCACGCAGCAACAACAACGCGCCAACCTCATGGCCTATTTCCATCATCAAGGGTTCAACCCTTATCACGAAGATTGAAGAAGAACATGTTTGGGGGGGGGGGGGGGGGCACTTGAGGTGACTTGTATCACATTACGTTTACATCTCATTTTGATTTCTTTCCACATCATCTGCATATAACAAATAAAAAATCCTTTATGTTAGGATAAGTTTGAATAAAATAAAAGATGTGTGGTAAGAATATTTTTACTTTGCATAAGTTGAAATGATGAATAATTGCTCTAGTTTTTTTCCTTAGTCTTTAGCACACAAGTGAATATTATCCAACTATTGCATTTAGTAACTTGAAGTAATTTTGCCTTAAACTTGCAATTTGTGTGTAGCATAAGCTTAATCTTATTCTAGGTTGTTGTGAGATATGATATAGTAATAGAGCTGCTGACTTCCTAGTTAAAAGTGAAACTTGTCTTTCCGTAGTATTTCTAAATTGTGATAAACTAAAGTTCCTCACTTGATTTGAAATTCCTACTAAAGCCACATGATGTGCAAATTTGATAAACTCCATGCATATGCTATTTACTTTCACAATGAGCCTAGTCAAAGAAGTATAGACCTATATGAGAATTTATTCATACTTTAAGATCTAGATTTTACATGCACATTCTGAACTTCTACACTAGAAGTTAGCAAATTTCCATCATACCGCTCCACCATAAAAAGATACGCCATATTCTTTATGCCTAGTACTCTCTTCAAATTTATTGGAAAATAAGTAGAAGGCATCGCTACAAAAAAAAAAAAAGCATGCTCTCATTACAAGAGCATGAGAAAAAAAAGTATCCATGCTTTATCCTTACATAGAATCCACACAAAAAGGAGTCATCTTGAAATTCCACTTTCACTCCATCTCACATACACAATCTTGATCATAAGTATGGTTTGTTTTCTCCTAAGGCCTACTCTTTTGACTTACCAAAATATGTGTTGCAAATAGGCCTACTCTTGTTCCCTACCAAGCTTCAAAAAAGGCCTTATTTAGATGAAGGACAAAAAATACATTGTCTTGGTGAGGGAAATTCCACTTACACAAAAGAGTGATTGAGAGTATCATTTGAGGAACTAGAAATTAAATACCATATTGCTCACTAGGAATTCAAGTAGAACTTAGACATTAGGTGATGCATGCTCAATTTGTTATTCTATCTTTTAACCATATAAGAAGAGAAGGCACAAGCAACATAATGACTAGGAAAACGGTGAAGTACTATATCCAATTTATTAAATACAAGGTAGAATATTTTGTTGTGCACTTGGTACTTTTGAAAGGTAGAACATCATAGCAACTTCTGATAAACAACCTAAGTCTCCATCTTTGCTTGGGGACCAGCAAAGGGTAAGCTCGGGGGAGTTTGTTGATGGACGTTATATATCAATTTTAACAGTCAATATAATGCAGCTATGTAAAAGAATGAATATTTTTTACACACATCACTTTTACATTTGACATAATTCCACTTATACTTGGAGACATGGTGCATGCAGGACTTTTATTGCAGAACTGAAGCGAAACCAGGGATGTGATCTTGAAAAGTACCTTCATAGCCAATTAGAACTCACCATGTGGTTGTACATAGATCAAATACCCCACTTACAGGCGTATCCAAGCAAATCCAACGGTGTAGCTCTCGGGAATGGATCGAGGACTCACTTTTCAGTCATCTGGAGAAAGCACACGGAAGACAGAGCCAGCTAGGGTGTGACCCAACTAGGGGTTCAGCCAACCTAGTAAGCTCCCCCCTCCCCAAACTTGGTCAGCTGACGCATGGCGCTCAACTTTGGCTCCATGTGCCGGTGAAGACTAATTTGCGTTCTAATTATGTGGGAACCTACTGAACTTCCTGTATAAATAGGACCCCACACCCCACTTCACTTCACACACCACTTGAGCATCACTCTCTTGTATACACTAGTTCTATTTGTCCTTAGTGGAAGTTAGGCTGCAGAGAGGAGCCTCTAGTACCAAGTCCATTTTGGGAAAGGTATGGCTCATGTATCTTTTCCTTTGTTTGTGACATTATGCTTATTAATATTATTATTAGTCTCTCATTACTAGTACTCATGTTTCTTGTTTGATTGTGGAGTCCATTGTTATAGATAGTGATGGGCATTATGGGTTGTAAGTATTAGAGGCCCATTAGGGTTAGGGTTTAGGTTAGTCTCCTCGATATAATGAGGGTCAAGTTGTAATATGGAGGACAAGCAAGAAGAAAGTATATGGTTTATAACAGATTGGTATCAGGGACAGCACAGCAGATCACCTCATGGTCGTTGTTGTACAAGATTTTGGGACTCCCATATTTTCCCAGAAATAAGATCTTGCACTTGATATGGTTACTTCCATGGAGGCACATCTAGATTATCAGGAGTAGCTCATTACTCGGGTGGAGAAGGCAATAGCGGAGACCCGGGCGGAGATTGAGATATCGAGAGAGATCGAGAGAGAGAGAGAGAGAGAGAGAGAGAGAGAGAGAGAGAGAGAGAGAGAAAGCGGGAATACAACTTTGTGAGCCCGTTGGTGAAGCCACCCATGGAAGCTTTCACGCTCCACAAAACTCCAGCAAAGACACCATCAGGGATTCCACGTAACTCGGGTCCTCGCCCATCCTCAGGGCCCAGATCTACCCCTCGCATTTCTAGAATAATCAGAAACCCACTAACTTCCACGCAGGGGCACGATCTCCGCCTCGCAGTCGAGTGGACCTCCCCATCGTCATGCACTGACCTTCACCCTCAAAGGTCGCGAGTGCACCTCGGTCAGATTCGTTTGCTCGATCCTATTCTTGACCTCCATGAGATCCTCAGTAACACCACACACCTAACAATGCTAGATCTATGCAAATTGCTCCCAATCCACACAACTTTGTCACCTCTCCTACCCCGCCCCTTTTGCATCGTTGCCCGTGCGAGCATCAATTGTGCAACTACACTAATTGAGGCTGGATTCGCATCAATTTGCCTCTCAATCATTGGCTTCTGCCGAGATCCACCCAAGCCCGGTCCCGTCTTCCTCGTCCCACCTAGAGCAAGAGCTACACTGGCCTGGGAGTCCTTCCTCATCCTGTTGGCCATCCTCCTCTGCCGGGAACCAATGGAGTCAAGGGTGCCAAGGAGGAATCAATGCAATAGGGTCATTACCGATGGCATGTCCTTCCACAAGGTACAGCTCGGCTACATGATCACTAAGCTCAACGGCCACCCCCTCATTCTCACGCAGAACTCCCTCTACCTCGACTTACTTCTGGAGTGTCTCCCTTCAATTCTCTGTCCACCCCGAGTAGATCCAAATTAGCTAGGCCAACTGCTCCAAGCGCAAGTCCTACTTATTCAAGACCAGAGATGCCACCCTGCACTACAGCGAGCATGTCATTGTCATCCTCTTATCTGGCGCTGGCGACGTGTACGCGTTCGGCGGGAAGATTAGGAGGCCACCAACTGGTTAGCTTCTGTGCTAAATGATGGTGGCTTCCGCTATGTCAAGGGGAAGACCAAGCTCAAGCTCTGGTTCCTCCCTGGGTGCTGCTGGAAGGGCTCGTGAAATTCAGGCAACCATGGAAGCACATAATGTTGATCATCTTATAAGGGCTCTCAGGGATGCTCGTAGCTTTGATCTTACATAATATTCATCTTGCACCTTAATAGAGACAAAAAGTACGGAAAAGCTAATGAGCAGTTGGACTTCGCTAAATGAATTGGAAAAGAAGAGCTTATGGTGGAAGACTATGCAGAAGATGAGATTGAATATGAACCAGCTCTGTTTCTACTCAACTTGGGTATGTGCAGCAGTTCCAAGGAGAACACATGCAACTCATGTGAGGACCGGGGGTCCCGACATCCAGGAACCGCAGGGGGTGGTGCTCTGCGATGCGACACCCAACAACACACAAAAAAGATATGATAAAATACAAACTTATATTGATATAAACCGCAAAAGTTTTATAATACTTAATATATAGTAGAAGTTAAAGTCTCATAGCTCAAACTATCAGCCTAAGCTATGCAAAAGAAAAGCCGTCTAACCCAGGGATGCTTCACACTAGCATCACACAAGAAAGCGAAGACGGCGGCGTGCAGGGCTCCCACTCAGCTGTGTACCCTGGTAGGGCAATGCCTCATCTTCAGGCCCGTCTCCATGTACGTCATCTGTAACAACTTAATATAGTGACCATGAGCATGATGGCTCAGCAAGACTTAACCGACTTGCCTAAGCATGAAACTCTACATGCAGGGGAAATAGGCAGTGATATATTGCATAAATAACTCGTCTACATGTGGATTCTTACTTTCATGTTTACTAGCAGCAAGTTAAATGTTCAGTAATGTAACTTCAGTGTTAAATATACTACAACAAGCATAGTTGCAAGTCAACAATATTCAATACATCATATTCTTCTGGCTTCTTTAGTATTTATTACGTCACGACATAGTGAACAAGTGGTGCTCAAATAAACCATGAGGTAAGGTGATTGTAGTCAGTAGACACTCTGACAACATGATACATACGCCCTTTCGGAAGTGCAAAGAATTTCAACATCAATACTCGTCGTATGCGGCAACCTTTCACAGGACACCCAAATGTCAAGTCAATCCTTCTGTAACAGATAGTAGGTCCCCCCACGGAGCGAACAGTAACGTTGTCGCCTGCCGGTAGATTGACACCTTGCTACCCTCAACCCAGTCCTATAAAACGGTAAGATATTCCTTGACGCTCAAAATAACAAGTTACATTGGTTTACGGGGGCCCATATATCTAGTATGTTGCTGGCACATTTCAAACTTGTCCAGCTGGACCGTATGCGGATCGGCCCTCAATCGACACATGCAGGACTACGCACATGAGACTAGGTCTCGCTGCATCCTACCCCACTGCCCGGTCTCATATTCAGATTCATATGTCATTCTTAAATAAACCAATCCCGTGTGAATAGCTATCGCGCGAGTAAATTCTAACTACTTGACTTCTACCGGATTTCCTACAATATTAGCATAGCATTTTGACACATCGAGCTATCAACCTACCCAAATACTCCATGGGATTGCGGGTCATGCAGGAGTATCAAACACCTTAGTCCTAATGCACATATAGGACTATAGTCATATGAGTGATATAAAAGCAAAACTTTGCAATAGAGCTTAAATTCTAACCGGAGCTTGCCTGACTGCAATTCAAACTCAAAGTTAGCCTCTGGTTGGATGTTGTCAAGGGCCTTCGAGATCTCCTCGAGCTTGGTCACTAAACGATATGCCAAACATGAAAGTGTGAGTTATATTGAAACTATGTAAATCAAGCTCCTAAACACAGTTTCAGGTAGTAATTGGTTTTAATTGGCTTTGGTATTTTTACAGTGGACACTAGGTTCTTAGGTAAGAATCTGGGCCAAGAATTGGAGCTAAAATTCATTCAAGGTTTAGGATTCTCTGAATTTTCATTCTAAATATTCAGCTTTAACATGGGCAATGGTGAGTGTTCTGGTCAGGGTAGTTCTAACAAAATTAGATTCACAATTTTCTAAGTTTCTAGAGGGGGGTATTGATTTTACAAGTTGAATGGAGATTCTGAAAATGTTTTTGTTGATTTTTGAATTTTCTATGGAGAATAGGAACATTGTTTGACCCAGTAAATCAATTCAAATGAACTTGAAACATTTAGTGGAACCTCAGTATAATTTATTGAGTATTCTGACAACAATTTGGAATTTTCCAATTATCAGAACATGAGGAATTAATTTCCCAAGCATTTTGGTCAAAGGAATTAATCAGAACAATACTGGAACTTTCATACCCAACAAATTGCACTACTGCAAAGTATGGGTCAAGAGGAGTCTAAAAGAATTTGTTTAAGATTTTTTGGCAAATTATACTAGGAGATATGGAATTTTGAAGTTTGATTGAATCCTGAAATTATCTAAATGGGAAAGTTTAAATAATTCTGCCCGGGCCAATGGGTTTAAAATGAACCAATGGCATTGAGACCACTCTGGGCCACACACCTCACCTTCGTAACCGCACCAGATCTCCACCCGTGCACTGAGTCACCGACAGGCAGGACCTACCATGTCTTCTTCCTCCTCGCGACAGGCGGTGCTCCTCGCCGGAGTCCCGTTGGCGCACCGCAGGCAAGGCTGTGTCATATTCCTCTCGGCCTGGCTTTGGCCGCCTGGGCCTAAAACACGACGAGGAACACCATGGTGGGGTCAAAACAGTTCGGCAACGGTCGAAGACAAGTGCTCAACGGCGGCGCCGGCTCGGCACACGACGGCGGCATCGAGATCGACTCCCTATAGCTTAACCAGCTTGGAGAAGTGTTGGCAAGCTTACTGGGAGCATGTCTAACTCGAATGTGGAGTGCAAACGGGTTGGGATGGTCTAGAATAATAAGTGTAATGTTGACCTAGCCCATTTGCGCCGCCCGCAATAACTTGCATTCCCAGCTACACGGTCTATTGTTTTGGATGGAACTTGATCTAGGGAGTGCGCAAGTGTTTGTAGAACAGGATATCTACATGGATTAGACTAAGAAATATGGAAACCGGATTGAAGCTAAAACCTAGCTTCCGTCCTCAATAACAGAATGGGGAAAATGGAGCATGTCGTGGCTACGTCCTATGAAACAATAATTCTAGTTAAGAACAGAAACTAGGGGTCCTTGTGAACCTTTCAGCTGCTCAGGAGAGATGGAAGTAGACTGGAACGGTGGAACTTCGGCTCCTCGGCTCGGCGGTTCCAAACACGACTGACGGCGAAACCTGAAAAATGCGGAACATCAGTTTAGCAATGGCCCGAACTTGACCGAGGAAAAGGTAGCAAAAGAACGTTTTTGCTTTTTGTTGCCTTCTCAACCGTAGAACAACTCGGCCTGGCAATGAGGAAGCAGAGAGGGTGGCAATGGCGTCAGGTGGAAGCACAGAGAGGAAAAAGAAATGCTTTTCACCGTGGGAGAAGGTAAGGATGCAAGAGGTAGGTGTGATGTTCGACTTCAATGCGAAAGATCGGCTGTGAGGTGGTGAATTTGGCACCAAGGCACTGCAATTGCCATGGCGGCATGCAATGTCACGGTGGCGAGCAGGGGAGAGGAGAAAAAATAGTGTGCAGGGTAAGTGGGTCTGACCAGTGGGCCCACCTGTCGTACTCTCTTCCTCCCTCAAATTCCTTCTCTGGTCCATTAATTCTACCACCAAACAATGTCCAAAAATTCTAGATTTTTGCAGGGAAGCTAAATCAAATGTATAGAATCTAATTCTGGAATTCAATTTTTCATTTGGTCAAGTTTCCTTTAGATTCAAATTTGAATTTGAATGTAATTCAATGTCCCCACCGAAATTAATAGCAAATGAGCTTCACCAATTATGAAATTTTGCAGGGAGACTATTTGAGATATGAGGAACCTATTGTTAAACCAAAATTTTCATTTTAACTTAGTTTGAACATGAGCTACATTTGAATTTTTTAACTCCTCCTTTAGAGTTTGAATTAATTTGATTTTTCCTCTTCCATTTGAGTTCTTTTTCTCATACTCATTTTGATTTCTCCTACTAAATTTTTACATTTGGATTTTAGGGCTTTTAGAACTCATGTCTTTTGGGAGCTCGAGCAATGTTCCCTGAATAATGCTTTTAGATAAAGTATGAAAAAAAATCAGACTGAGATGTAAAAGGTCTAACTTTGAGTTATTTTTTATTTCAGTCATGTAGTCGAGTCATGAAATCCAACAATTCATCTCGACTGCAGCTTGAGGATGAGCTGCTCAAAAAGGAGGGATGGAATGTTATGTATTGTGATGGGCTTTAATGGCTGCAAGTATTAGAAGCTCATTAGGGTTGGGGTTTAGGTGAGTCCCCCACCATGTAATGAGGGTCAAGTTGTAATCTGGAGGACAAGCAACAAGAAAATAGATGGTTTATCTCAATAAATAACATCTATATATGTGCTAGGTTTAGATGTTATTATGATGCCATAGTAATGTTGTTATTGTGTTATCAAAAGCACCATAAGCTTTCGCTATTGTCTATTTAGGTATAACATGAATATGTTGGTATGAATAAGTTAGTGCTTGATCCCAGCAGTGGTTCATCGATGTTTAGATTAGTCATTGCTTTAGGAAGGTACTTGTACCCGGGCTCTTAAGGTATTTACTTAGCGTGGTGCTTGGATCGTTAGGTTAGCGTTGGATGTCTCGTAGACCCACGAATTGCAAGAGTGGGCAGCAGGTGGTGACAGACCTTTAAGCCGATTATACTCCCCCACGTTTGGTTATGCCACGGTCTCTTAGCAACAATCTCTCTAGTATTGTCAGAGGTAAATCCATGCCCGATATGTTAGACCACTAAGCCCTAGTATTCACCACTATCACGTTCATATGTACGTTCTTAGGCTATGCATATGTAAACTAAGAGCATGGTGGTAGTTTAACACTCACTAGCACCATGCAAAAATAGGGGAAGGGGGAATGGTGGTGCCTTTAATTTTATTTAAGGGTTTCTCCCCTTTTACCCCTTAGAGAAGAATGCTTAGGCGTGTATCGCACTACCCCTACTATTTATTTATCCATCTTACTAGAACACTTACTAGAACATCCTATCCTATCCATAATTTTGCCACACTTCACTTGCCTTCCTTTGGGATTAAACAAATATGATACTTTGGGGAATACTCTTAGCTAAAATGCTATAACAGTACTTTATGTTCGCTTGCGAAACTCATCTTGCTTTGGCTCTAGGTTAGCCTATTTTTAAACAAGCATTTCTGGTATTCATTGCTGGGATGACCTATAGATGTTAAGAAATACCAACAGTCCTGATTAGAGATTAGAAATACCAACACGTAAGTATATTCTGACCAACCTTGATTATAATTAATGTACCATTATCAAAAGTATAATGACTGCATTTGACAATTTATGATCACAAACTGACCAACGTTGTTTGTGATCTTTATGCGAGAATTAGTCTATTGTTGGACTAAATATTAAGATAACTATTCTTCGCTTCTGCCCAAGGTGATGCGAAGTCACGAGAGATTTTTATTTTCAACACATTAGCCCCCTTCTTGTTCGATTTGTATGATTAACTATTCATACATTTATGCATAATTATAATTTATTTTCTTGTTCCTATTATTATTCAACCATAATTTATTTTTAGTAAATTAATAAATATTTAGTATATTAATAAATATTTGTTGTATTAACTTATTTTATTTCCCCCAAAATATTATATGCATTAGATTAGGCTTTGATAATTTTAGGGTGTTCTTGAGGATCCTTTTGATCCCCTAGTTTGTCAACCTAATGAAATATTTATTATGATCATGCCAGTTAGGAACTGAGGGAGCAATTCCTTGTTTCATATAGATCTGGGGGAGCAATCCCCTAGCTCAAATTATGTTTGTTTTCTAGCATTTCTTGTGAGGATTGGGATCCCAACATTCTAGTAATCATATTGGGTGGTGCCACACGATTTGAGACAGAATAGCACAACACCTATGAAACTCAGAAAACATAACATAGAAGTTCATGTTACAGTTATTTGATTTTTCATCAAAATAAATATGTCAGCAAAGTCTTCATTATAAACTCTCTCGAACCTAGCTACTGCAGAACTTGTTGAATCCAGCCCGGAGATACTCCACACTAGCAACATAGAAGAAAGCAGCGACTTACATGACTTTTATTTGGCTACATACCTAGAAGAGGGTAAATCCTCACTAGAAACCCATCATAATGCTAATTACCTACAAGAAAAATATAATTAGAACCATGAATTCAAGTCTCAACAAGATTTAACCATCTCACATAAATAACATGAAACGCTATATGCCAAAAACTTTAAGATAGGAATTATAACTTGCATAGATGTATCTTGCCTAAAAGTGGATTCTTTGTTTCACTTCTAGCTATAAATTAATGGTTCACGAAACAAAACTTTCAATTGCACTATTGCTAATCTATACAAGTAGCAATATAAAGATTAAACATAAAGCATATTTAATAAGGTTCCATGTTGATTACTACGTCAGGATTACGAGAACAATTATGATCATTACAGCGAGCAACGGTGATTCGAATATAACTCCTGGCTTGCTTGACACATACGCCCATCTAGAATAGATGATCGCCCAATTTCATAAACGTCGTATGTGGCAACATTTCACAAGACACCGAAGTGTCGAACCGGTCCTACTGTCCCAGACAAGTAAGCACCACAACACGGGAAAAGCTGGTAGTGGAGTCAACCACTACGTTTCTGTCGACCAACAGCCTAATATGGCGGGGTATGCCTCGACACATAGGTTAGTGTTGGTATTTCTTAACACCACAGATCATTTCCAGTAGGAGATGAGGTTCGCAAGCGCACGGAAGATACCATTGTAGCATTTCACCCAAAAGTATTCCCAAGGGTATCGTATTTATCCTACAGGAAGGCGATGAAGTAAAGTAAACACTATTCTTATGATCAAGATATAAATTAATAAGTAATTATCACGGCAAGGGTAAGTTGAGAATATTGCTAGTGTGACACACACCTAAGCAATCTACTCCTAAGGCTAATGTAGTCCTAGTGAGAGTTAAGATAAGAAGGGGCATTCTTAATATGCTTCTAGTATACATATTGTGAAAGCACGCACTTGAGATGAACAAAAAACAAAAATATGAACTTCTAAAATTTAAATGTGGAAACTCACACTCACGTGAATTAGGTTGGATAAATAATGATGCTAAAATCGGAACTTGTT
This sequence comes from Tuctoria greenei, assembly GCA_036927565.1. Taxonomy (NCBI): domain Eukaryota; kingdom Viridiplantae; phylum Streptophyta; class Magnoliopsida; order Poales; family Poaceae; genus Tuctoria; species Tuctoria greenei. The sequence continues at coordinate 145,647,593 of JAYESD010000002.1, forward strand.
AACACCCAGAAATATTATTTAGAATGTTAGTGTCATTTTCAAGAGAGTTAATTGCAAAAGAGGGATTCCAAATTAATATCAAATAAAAATGCTAAGAGTAACCTTAACCTTGATTCAAAAGACAAAGCTTAGAATCTTAGATCAAATATTGTCAAGTACAAAATTTCAATCTACCAAAAGTATTATTAGTAGGTGCACTTTGAAATAAATGTAAAAGATAATCCATTGAATACATTTTAAAAATTTATACCTAAAGCTTGGTTCGAATTCGAACCAAAGGTTCAAACAAAATATGATAAAAATGATGCTTTGTTGTTACTATAATATTTAAGAATTTAATGCTCGAATGATAATTCAAATTTAATTATTCAAACTTAACATGGGTAAGAGCAAGAATTTATATCATGACTGCACCTCTATCGATGGAATTAGGGACTTGCAAAAATGTTGTTAGTTATATTTCAAAGCAAAGTAACTATTTAAAATGGATATTCAAATTGGAATTTTGTGCTGGGCGCGACGCTGAACGTCGTCGTCGCCTGAAATTTACGGTGCCCTCAGGCACCTGAAGTTTAGGATTCCCGCATGGGCAACACCTCTCGTCCCTATCCTCTTCCCTGTTGTTCCTATCGTGAACAAGCAAGCAACACCATACCCCGCTTCTTCCTTCTTGTTCCCATGCGCTCCCTGGACGTGAGATTCGCCGGCCCCTGTCCGCTCCCGTTCCTGCGCGCGCGTCACACCGGCTGCTGCAGACTGCGCCCACCATCACTGGCGCCCTGCCGCCCGCTCTGGCCGCACGCGCCATTGCCGCGCACCTTACCGCGCGCTATGGTTGTCGTCCGGCTCCTTGCCTCCTCGCCTGCGCGCCCAGTCAAGCTTCTTGCCGCAGCTCTACTCTCCATGCCTCAGCTCCAGCGCGCGCCTCCCCCACGCACCATCTGCCGCGGCGAGCTCCGGCTGTGCACCCTGCACGCGCCCGCACACCGTTGCTGCGTCTCGCTCCCGCGCTCGCCATGCCGCTCCACTGTGCGCACCATGGCCCTGCGGCTTGTCGCCGGCGCCCCGGGTTGCGCGCTCCAGCTCGCGGCGCGCCATGCTCCATGCTGCCACCACGGCCATGCGCCTGGCCCCTGCTCGTTCGCGCTTTGCTCGCCGGCACCATGGTCGAGCTTGCCACACCCCTGCGTGCCCCGCCCGCGCACCACGGCGACGGCCACCGCGCACGCCTCAACGCGGCCGCGCATCCCTAGAGCCGCGCCCTAGCTGCTGCTTGCCAACGTCGTGCCCTGGCCGCCCGCGGAGCAAGTCGTCTGCCACCCAACGCGCCCAGCTCACCGACGGCTGCTCCCAGTCCGTCCTCAGCGCCAGCATCACGGCCGAGCGCCTCGCCCGTGCCTCGCCGTGCCCCTGCACGTGCCTCAGCTTGCTACTCGCCGGCCGCACCCCATAGCAGCACCTCGGTCCTGCTCCATGTCCATCCACCACCGCGCCGGCGATGACGGTCCGCCCTTGCCGCTATCCAGACCCAGCACCAGGCACGGATGCCCGCCGCCATGTCCCTGTGTAACACCCCGTGGCTACAGCACGCGACCGCCGTAGCGAGAGGTGTTACGGTGGCCGCCGACGAGCGGTGGAGTCGCGCGATAGATGGAACAGGAGATGGGGAATTTGTTTTTCCCACTTTTTGTTCAGGGTCTGTTACAATACGACACTTGCCTTTTAACCAGTCTCAGGGGTGCAGCCCTCGTGCAAACAGTAAAAGTAATGACCGTGTGGTAAAGTAAAACGCTAGAGTAAAGTATCCAATGACGCTATGTGCTGCCGTGTGTAACACCTTCCCCGCTCCCATTTTGTGCTTGATCCCAAGCACCAACCTCAGGAAACTTCTTCAGAAGGATATACCAATCCTCCCAGGTTGTATCTTCAGGTGCCATATTAGCCCAGCGAACCTTCACTCCAGGCACAGGTTGATTGCCCTTATGCACCAGACGCCTTTCGACAATCTCCAATGGCTTCAAAACTCCCTGCTCCAAGTCAAAAATGTGAGACAATTCTGAATACACAGGTGTGTGGTCAGGAGTAAATGACTTGAGCTGTGAAATGTGAAAAAATGGATGAACTTGAGCACCATCTGTCAGCTGTAATATATAAGCCACCTTCCCAATACGCTCGAGCACCTTATATGGACCAAAGTACTTAAAGGCCAGTTTAGGACAACTTCTATTCACCAGAGTAGACTGAGCATACGGCTGGAGACGCAAAAGCACCATTTCTCCCACTTGAAACTCTCGCTCAGTTCTGTTCTTGTCTGCTTGCTGCTTCATTCTATTTTGGGCTGCAGCCAAATGTTGTTTCAAGCACTCAATCATCACCGTTCTGTCAGCCAAGAGTTCAGCCACAGATTTCTCCACATCAGATAAAACCATAGGTGCAGACAATAGATCAGGCTGATAGCCATATACAACTTTGAAAGGAGAACAGCCTAAAGCCGAATGAAAAGAGGAGTTGTACCAAAATTCAGCTAAAGGTAGCCATTTCTTCCACTTGTGAGGGCTAGAATGGACCGCACACCTCAAATACATTTCCAAACATTGATTTAGTCGCTCAGTTTGCCCATCTGTTTGGTGGTGATAAGCCGTACTCAATAGCAATTTACTTCCCAGCAGAGTGAACAGTTGCCTCCACAGACTGCTTGAGAAAACCTTATCACGATCAGACAACATTGTGCGAGGAAGGCCATGCAACTTCACTATATTGTGAAATAAAACTTGAGCCACATTTCCATCAGTGAAAGGGTGTCTCAGTGGAAAGAAATGAGCCATTTTAGAGAATCTGTCAACCACCACAAAGATTGTATCATAGCCTTCTGATTTAGGTAGTGACTCAATGAAATCCATAGTCAACTCCTTCCAAACACCCTCAGGTAATGGCAGAGGTTGCAGCAGACCTGGTGGATGAATATTCTCATATTTGGCTTGCTGACAAATATTACACTACTTAATATATTCAGCTACCTCCTGCTTCATGCCCTTCCAGTAAAAGAGTTTCTTCACTCGTTGGTAAGATGCTTGTGCTCCTGAGTGGCCCCCTAGAACAGAATCATGTAAGGCAGCAATGATCTTTGTTCTAAGTGCTGAATTGTGTGGCCAACCCAAATCTGCTCCCCTCTTCTGATTATCCCCTGTTCCGGAGAAAATCCTTGCTCATCTGGACTCATCACAGCTAATTTAGCCAGCAATTGTTGAGCACCCACATCAGTACTATAATAATTTAATATTTCTTGGATCCACAGTGGTTTAACCTCTGTAACCGTTGAGACAGAAAAGAGTTGACCCACTCTAGAGAGGGCATCGGCTGCAAGGTTTTCCTTACCCTTCCTATACTCAATTTTGAAGTGAAGACCCATCAATTTAGCCATTACACGCTTCTGCAGATCAGACTGCAGCTCTTGACCCTCCAAAAAGCTCAGACTCCTATGGTCTGTCCGGATAATAAATTATGCTCGCTGGAGGTATGGGCGCCACTTCTCCACCGCCATAATCAAGGCTAAAAACTCCTTCTCGTAGATAGATAAGGTCTTGTGCTTTTCATTTAAGGCCTTGCTTAGATAAGAAATGGGTCATCCCCGCTGCATTAGAACAGCTCCCAATCCTATGTCACTGGCATCGGTTTCAACCACAAATGTATCATTGAAATCTGGCAAGGCCAAAACGGGGGTAGACACCATAGCCTCCTACAAGTCTTCAAAAGCTTTTTGTGCTTTTGGACCCCACTAGAAATGTTTACTCTTCAATAGATTAGTAAGTGGTCTTGCCATTAATCCATACCCATGTACAAACTTCTTGTAATACCCCATCAACCCAAGAAATCCACGCAAATCAGTGAAAGAAGTGGGAACAGGCTAGGCCAGCATCGCCTCTATCTTCTTAGGGTCAGCAGCAACACCATCTCTTGAAATTATATGGCCAAGATATTCCAGCTCAGTTTGAACAAAGTTACACTTTCTCTTAATATAAAACTGATGTGCATGAAGAGTGGAAAATACTAATCTGAGATGTTACAAACGCTGCTCAAATGTAGGACTATACACCAAGATGTCATCTATAAAGACCAACACAAATTTGCAAAGAAAGTGTGCTAAAATAGAATTCATGGCGCATTGGAACGATGCGGGGGCATTGGTGAAACCAAACGACATGACCTTAAATTGGTAATGACCACTATGTTTGAATGACGTTTTATACTCCTCTCCTACCTTCATTCTAATTTGATGGTACCCCGCTCGCATATCAAGGCTAGAAAAAAAATTGGTGTCTGACGACTCATCTAAGATTTCATCTACTAAAGGCATTGGAAAACTATTCTTGATGGTCATGTCATTTAATTTTCTATAATCAATGCAAAAGCGCCATGTACCATCTTTTTTTTTTTGAACTAGCAGCACCAAACTAGCAAAAGGGGAGACACTATTTTCTATGAGACCAGCCTCTAGCAAAGAATGCACCTGTTTCTCTATTTCATCTATATGCAAAGGTGAATATCTATAAGGCTTGGAGTTGATAGGGATAGCACCTGGTATGAGAGGGATCACATGATCAAATTGCCTGGCAGGGGGTAGAGAATTTGGCTCCATAAAAACATCCTGGAACTCCTGTAGAAGGTCCTCCACCTTGTTGGCAGCAGATTTAGGGACTTCATCATCCTTGCAGTGAAGAGATTCCACCACAACCATTGACCATATTTCATTTCCTTTGATCCATTTTTCCAGTTGGACAGCAGATAACTCAGCCAACTGTGTTTGCTGCACACATTGAACACCATGTAGCTTCACGGTTTTGCCTTCATTAGAGAATTCCAGCAACTTGTTTTGCCAATCACAACTCATTGGGCTGTGCTTATGCAGCCAATCGAACCCCAATATACCATCATATGCACCCAGGGGCAGTACCCTCATGTCTGTTTCAAACATATGGCCATCACACCACCAAGGCACCCTTTGCACCATAGAGTCACTTATCAACTCATCCCCATTTGCCACCTTAACAGACAGAGGATCACACTTTACAGGCTGCAAACCTGCTCTCATCACAAAAGCTGAATTTATGAATGTACAAGAGCTTCCAGAATCTACTAATAGCAAGAATGTATGCTTCTTCATCAAAGTGCGAAGCCTGAAACAACTAGATCCCTGTGTACCAGAAATGGCGTGAAGAGATAGATGAGAATTATCAGACTCTTGTTGATCTTCACTCTCCAACTGGGCCAATATGTCATCAGATAAAGCCATCTCCAAGTCTTCCACTGGAAGTGTATTTAACTGCCCTTGATTTCTCATTGTGCATTTTGCCAAGTGACCTGGCTCATATTTTTCCCCACAACTATAACATAAGCCATGTAGTCTGCGATAATCCCTCAATTGCCTTTCCTTGGACAGGTCAACTCCCTGCTGAGGCTTACTGTCATACTTCCCTTGGGCAGCTTGTTTCATAGGAAGAGAACTTTTGTGCACCTTTGATCTATTTCTCTCTTGTATCTCTTGCTGCAACCTGGCAAATAAGACAGCCCTGTTTACAGTGACAGGCACTTGAGCCAACACTGGTCCCTGCAGCTCCATCCTAAGGCCCTTCACAAAATGGGTGACATAGAACACTTCATCAAGATCAGGATTATGCATAGCTGTTCCATACCTCAACTCCTCAAATGTGGTGATATACTCCGCCAAGTTCCCTTGCTACCTCAAATACAGTAAGTCAAACATTGCTTTGTGGTACTCATGGTCTCCAAACTTGTTCACTGCATTTACAAATTCATCCCAAGAGCCAACCCCTCTGTCAGTTTAAAAGCTAATAGATGATAAATTATCGTAGACGGTCGTAAACCGTATTCTATAAGCTTATACAGTCGTCTATAAGCTCGACGGTATTGTCCTTATAGACGACGGTTTTTGGCTATCGTCTATTGTCGCAATTCCTGTAGTGTTTGTAGACTTAGAGCCACTTGGAGGCATTGCCCTCCATGTGTAAAGATGCAGCTCTGACCCATAGAGATTCATGCACACGAAAAACGGAGAAGTAATCAATGCACTTATCAATCCACACTGTAGGATTATCACCATGGAACTTAGGGAATGTCAATTTCAGCAGAGATCTATCACCACCTCCCTCATCCCTTCTATGCCTACCATGTTCATGCGGCCCTCCCCTGCCTGGACCAGCTCTACCTGGATCATTCCCCTCCCCATGAGCAACACCACCATACTCATGTCCTCTGCTTGTACCAGCTCTGGTAGGATCACTCCACTCCCCATGAGCAACACAACCACGCTCATGTCCTCTGTTGTCTCCTCGAGAAGGCCCACCGCTGCCATGATCCATCGGCACATAATCCTCCAATCCCTCCGTCAATCTCTCCAGCACTAGGACCTCCAATTGTTTCCCCATATCTGCAACTTGCTTGAACAGAACATCACGTTCCTTCCCAGCCTGCTCAGCGACCTGCGCCCCCAAGGATCGCTGACCGAGCAACTGTTTCTGCACCAGATCCAACCCATCCAAGCGCTTAGAGATCGCATCCAGAGCACCACATACCTTCTCCCACCGTTCGTCCTCCGTACGTGCCTTCATCTCCAAGGCGTCGAGGATGAGCCTCGTCTGGACCGAGGGCTTGGTAGGCGCCGTCGTGGAATGCCGCAGCTGCATGCTAACCGTCGGGTAGTCGACATCGAGGTAGGACCGACGAGAGTCGCCGATCCCCTTCTCCGAACTCTGCCCCTCTGGAAATTTGCAGTTCTCGGGACGCGACGAATCCCTGCCGCCTTCCGCCTCCGCCCCGAAAACGACCTTGCTCTAGTACCAGCTGTAACACCCCGTGGCTACAGCGCGCGACCGCCACAGCGAGAGGTGTTACGGTGGCCGCCGACGAGCGGTGGAGTCGCGCGATAGATGGAATAGGAGATGGGGAATTTGTTTTTCTCACTTTTTGTTCAGGGTCTGTTACAATACGGCACTTGCCTTTTAACCAGTCTCAGGGGCGCAGTCCTCGTGCAAACAGTAAAAGTAATGGCCGTGAGGTAAAGTAAATCGCTAGAGTAAAGTATCCAATGACGCTATGTGTTGCCGTGTGTAACACCCTGCTGGTCGCGCCTTCCGCACTGACCGCGAGCACCTTGACGCTGTAAGGATCGAATGCCCAAGAGGGGGGTGAATTGAGCTTCTTTTCAAAAATAAGGCAATTAAAACTTAATTACTCAAAGCCCAATTCCCTACGCAAACAATCTATGTATTCAAGTAAATAGCAACTTCGCGGTATATAAAATGCATAAATGTAGGGTGAGAGGATGAGGATGCAAAATCCCAAGGAGACACGAGGATTTATCCCGTGGTTCGGCAAGATCGTCAAGATCTTCCTACATCCACGTTGTGGCACCCACCAAAGGGTATAGCCACACCCAAGTCACCGCGACTAGGGATCTTCACTATTCTTCTCTGTTTGCCAACCTCGGCAAGGTGGAGCTCAAGCCTTGTACAACTTGGATCTTCCGGGCTTCCACAATCCTATTGGCAAGCTCCGGTAGTCACTCTCAGTTACAAACACCAAGGGACACTCCCTTACAGCACTCACTACACTAGAGATTCCACTCACCAAGAATGGAGGCACACAAGCACTATCTCTAGCTAGTTCTAGCCTATCTCTTGGTGTACAAGTGGTGAAAATGATATGGAAGTGGTAGCTCTATGTCTTGAATGCTTGAGGACGTGTAGAGTATGTCTGGTGATCAAGACTTGTCGATTTGACAGGTTGAAGGGGTATAAATAGCCAGCCTCCATGAAATAGCCGTTGGAAAAGTAGGCTGACATCACTGCTCTGCGAACACCGGATGATCCGATGTCTCCCCTTCAGTTATCATCGGTCAAGTTCACTTTAGCTGATGTCATTGTGTCAGATATGACCGTTGTTAGACCGATGTTGCACTTGTCTTCTCATCGAATGATCCGGTGGCACTTCCTCCAAAATTGGTTCAAACTTGATGCTTACTGGAGTGATTGACCGATGTGTATATTTCTGTACATCGGATGATCCGGTGCTACACTTGGTCCAAGGATATTGCATACTGTACTGATGGACCGATGTAGCTGTGCCCTTAACATCAGATGATCCGGTGAGTGCTTTGTTCTGAGGTCTTCTTCTTCAGCTGAACCAACTCGACCGATGTGTTGTTCTCTGGAAATATCGGTTGATCTGGTGAGTTGATTTTGTTTGCTTCGAGTTGTTTCTAAGTGATTCTTTTGTGTCTTGCTCGATTGACCTCTTGGACTTTTGTTGAAAATGTACTTATGATGATTTTCAAGCATTAAATGTTGTCAATTATGGTTGAATGACTTTGACATATGAGCTTTTACTTCTAGTCTTCATAACATTGATTGGTCTCATAAATTGATTGTTTAGGGGTCTCCAATGATCAGTAGTTGATATTCATGTTCATATAAATTTCATTTGATTGAGGGATATGGGAGACCTTGCATCCACAAATTCATTAGTAAAATCCAATGGTTGTCATTAATCACCGAAACCATACCTCATGGGGGCCTAGATGCTTTCAATCTCCCCCTTTTTGGTGATTGATGACAACACAACAAGTGACGCATAATAGTAATGAATTTGATAGTACGATACTTAAGAAGATATGCGATGAGTACAAGATTATCACACTTAAAATTTGAAGGCTCAAAATCAATCAATAACTCGAAAGCTCAATCGATGAATAACTTAAGAGAATAAGTGGCACATTAATACTCAATAAGTAGCAAATGAGTAGCAAAAACACCAAATTACAAAAGATGATATAGATAGACTCTCCCTACAGCTAGGACACTCCCCCTGGGACTAAGCTATCCTCCCCCTGACTCTCCTCTAACTCTTCTCCCCCTTTGGCATCAAGACACCAAAAAGGGATCCGAGTGCCTAAGGACCTTGAGTGCTAGGAGCGATGACGAACTAGTCACCGTCGGGGGTGCTGTCGTCGGAGCTGCTCCCTGGAGTAGAGGTGGAGGGAGCTGTAGGAGCCGTAGGAGCCGCCGTCGATGCATGCTGAGTAGGAACTGCTGGCAAGGGGGCACTGACGACGGATGCTGGCGTCTGCTGGAACAACGTCGTAGCCGGTAGTGGAGAGTGGATCGGCGCACCTGGAGCCAGCAGTGGAGACATGCTGATCGACAGGATCGGCGTGGTCGGCACCGGAGCTGCAGCTGGAGCAAGTACAGGCGGGGGTGGAGCAACGCCTGGCAGCAGCGACGGCAGGGCAATCCCGGTCTGGGTGTAGAGGTTGGTGATCAACCCCAGAATGCCCATTATCGCCTGCTGCATCTGCTGCTGCTGGTCGAGGGAGCGCTGGTGCATCTGGTCGATCAGCCCAGTCAGCCGGTCAGTGTCCTCTCACCTCTCACGGGCGATCTGGCACTGCATCTCCTGCTGCTGCTGCTGGAGCTCCAGAAGTTGTGCTGCCTGCTCAGCTCGGGCCTGCTCAGCTGCAAGCCGGTCCAGGCGCTGCTGCTCAACCATCTGCTACAGGAGTGAGGTGAGCTCTGACGGCTGAGAGACCTGTGCCTCTGAGATGGGAGGTGGAGTAGGGGGTGGCACTGTCGATCCTCCAGCCTCCGCGTCGTGCTTCCTGGGTGAGGGGGGAGGTGGGAGGTACTCCTCAACACTGTCATCTGTGTCGCTCTCGGACCATATATGCTACAGGTCCTCACCCTGAGCCTCTGCCTCGGCCAGCCTCTCATCCTCCTTCTCCAGATCTGACCAATCCTCCTCGGATAGACGAGCCCTGACCTGACGCTCGACTGGACGGCCAAGGCGGCGGTCTCCAGGAGCTGGAGCACGGTAGTGGCTGAATCGTGTGACACTCTCGTCAGTGAGACGGTCACGCACGGTGGACTCCTCAGGAACCATCATGGAGAGCAGGTAGCTGATCTAGTGTCCAAACACAAGCTGCCTCATCATGCCCACTCCGTCAGTGATCACATCCTCCATCTCACATATGATGAGGTCCACAATATCGAACTCCATCCCGTTCATGATGTAGAACAGGAGGGTCTGCTGCAGGCTGGTGAACCCCTCTAGATACCCGGACCTCGGCAAGAGTGTGCGGCGCAAGGCAAGATGCACTGTGCACACAGCTGGAGTCAGTAGTGCCGGTACCATCGGCTGGTTTGGAGAGAAGGACGGTCCAAAGAAAGAGCGTATCTCCTCCAGTGGTGGTGCCACTCCTCCAGTGAGCGGCCTCCTCAGCGGGTCTGCTTGTCCATATACCCTCTCATGCATGCAAGTGTCGTGCAGGTCCACTCCTAGCAGCTGTGCCAACGTCTGCCTCGTCAAGTGATGGTGCTGGCCCATGAACATGAAGTCTATAGACCTGCGGCCCTCAGAGACGTAGAGGGTGGCGTAGAATACGCGTACCCAGTCCTCCACGTAGGCACTCCTCTCGTAGGACATCAGCTCCACCAGAACTCTGTACCTCTCAAAGTAGGGGTGTATCTCCGTTTCGGCTGCTAGTGCAAGCTGATCCCAGTCCAAGGAGTTGTGCTGGAAGAGCTTGTGGCCTCGGCGTCTATAGGTCTCGTAGAGTGATGCCTGTGTCACAGTCCAGAAACGACTGTCCACAAGAGCCTCTCTGGGCTGCGGGTACCACTCCTCAAGCAACACACTCCATCTGAGTCTTTTGAGTTGCTTGGCCTTCATCTTCCGGTAATCAGTCAACCAGACACCTTCACCAACACGGACGTTGGTGTCCATCTCGTAGATGGCTCTATGGGCCTCCCTATCCTCTCGACGATCGGCAGCAGATGGTCTCGGACGTGGTGCTGCCGCAGGATGACCCCCACGGGTCCTGGCTGAGCGCCAACGAACGAGTGGCACTTCCGGCTCTTCTTCTGCCTCGGACTCATCTATCACGAGAGGCTGCCTCGGACGAGCCTCACGGATCCTCAGTGATCCTCCTCGGCCACGCTCTCGCTCCTCGGCAGCGCGAGCGGCCATCAACACCTTCTTCTCCTCCTTTGATAGCTTTTGCTTCTTTGCGGCCGTCTCCGCAATGGCCTTGCCCTTGTTCTTCTTGTCACGAGCCATTGCAATGAGACGATGCGCGTGAATGGAGTCGACGGCGACACGAAGATCGTCGGGGCCGGGAAACCCTAGCGGCGTAGTGGCGGCCGTAGAGTGAGGCACCACAGTGGTGCGATTGTGCGTGGGGTGGGGCGGCGTCGGTGGTGCACGAGCGGCTGTGGCGGTGGAGGAGAACGACGGTGGCGGCGATGGAGGAAGTGGCGGCGGCGGTGGATGAAGTTGTGGTGCGGCGGCGGCGGCCGGAGGCGGCGATGGTGGTGCTTGGGCGAGAGGAGCGGCGGCGGCGGTGAGGGAGCGTCGGGGTCGGGGAGAGAGAAACCTGGGATGCGAAGGGCCGTTTAAATAGTGGGTCCCAAACCCTAGCCGAAAATTTAACACCGGATGGACCAACGCTAAAACGATAGAAGCATCGGTCGAATGGCACAGTAAGGGTATTCAAAAAGGTACCATTGACACCGGATGGTCCGACGTGGAAGGAATTAGGATAGGTGGAATTCTGCACAGTTCCAGAAGTGTGAACATCGGATGCACCGATGTTTTTCAGAATGAACTCATCGGTTGATTTATCACACTGACTGAACTGACTCTTGGTGTTTGAACACCAACTGGTCCGATGATGGTCTGACCTAAGCATCGGATTATCCGATGACTACAAAACAGCAACATCTCATATATGTCCTTTGACCAAACAAACAAGCAATAAGAAACACATGTCTTAGGACTTTTTGGGCAACCCCTTACCCCTCAAAAATACTAATTGCCAATAAATTGGCTAAGCCTTAAAGCAAATAGAACACCGGAGAAAATGTGAAGGAAATTATCCAAAATAAAATGTAAGGCCCATGCTTTGTGAGCTAGAGTATGAAGACTTCTATCTCTTTAAAGCATGTTCCTTTAGGCATTAACACACCTAACATTTTGTTCTTTCCACCTCATATGAGTTGAGATATTGCATTTCAAACAAGTCTCTTTCTCATGAGGTGGGTTCCCCTTTGTGACAATCTACCGTATGCAATGCCAAACATTTTATAATGCAAGAAATTACAAGTCTATATGGCAGGCATCATGCAAGGCATAAAATAAATCTATCTTGCCAAATTTGAACCTTTCAAAGGCTTCTTCAGTGAGAGCCACTCTCCAAGCCTTGGGACAGCCCAAAAGAACCTCCATCCCAAGCTAACCCTTGCTCACCCCTATCCTTTGAGAGTTAGACAAGACCTATATGAGATGCATTCTTACATGACGTTCGTTGCATCTTGCACATTTAACTCACTTCTTAGCCTAGAAAAAGTTTTCTCATCTAGTGGTTTAGTGAAGATATCCACCAATTGTTCTTCGGACCTAACACCTCGCAATGAGATGTCTCCCTTAGCTTCATGGTCCCTCAAGAAATGATGGCGAATATCAATGTGCTTAGTGCGGGAGTGTTGAACGGGGTTTTTAGCTATCTTAACCGCACTTTCATTGTCACAAAGGAGAGGCACACAACCAAGTTTAATACCAAAGTCCAAAAGGGTTTGCTTCATATAAAGAATTTGGGCACAACATGCACCGGCCGCAATATATTTCGCTTCCGCCGTGGACAAGGCGACGGAATTTTTCTTCTTGCTAGACCAAGATACTAGGGAACGCCCAAGCAAGTGGCACCCACAGGAGGTACTCTTGCGATCCACGCGGCATCCGACAAAGTCCGAATTCGAGTATCCCAAGAGATGGAATTTTGCAACTTTAGGGTACCACAAGCCCACACTAGGGGTATGCTTAAGATATCTAAGTATCCTAAAGACCACCTTCCTATGCGATTCTTTAGGTGCCGCTTGAAAGCGAGCACACAATCATACACTAAACATGATATCGGGCCTAGATACAGTAAGATAAAGCAATGAACCAATCATAGAACGGTAGTTAGATTGGTCAATAGGTTTACCGTCCTTATCCGCGTCAAGATGACAATTTGTTGCCATTGGAATGCTTCTTGAGCTACAATCTCCCATCTCAAATTTCTTCAAGAGGTCCTTGGTATACTTCTCTTGATAGACGAAGGTCCTCTCTTGAAGTTGCTTGATTTGAAATCCAAAGAAGAAGTTGAGCTCTCCAATCATCGACATCTCGAATTCCCTAGACATCATTTTGCCAAACTCATGGCTAAGAGCTTCGTTAGTTGAACCAAAAATAATATCATCAACATAAATTTGACAAATAGACAAATATCCGTTGATGTCTTTGGTGAAGAGTGTGGTGTCCACCCTCCCGATCTTGAATACTTGCATGATCAAGAAATCTCGTAGTCGTTCATACCACGCCCTAGGTGCTTGCTTGAGCCCATAGAGCGCCTTGTGCAACCTATAAACATGATTAGGATTCCTCGGATCTTCAAACCCGGGAGGTTGTTCAACATAAACAAGCTCGTTAATGTAACCATTAAGAAAGGCACTTTTCACATCCATTTGATAAAGTCTAATATTATGATGTGATGCAAAAGCAAGAAGTATACGGATGGCTTCTAGCCGGGCGACCAGAGCAAATGTCTCCCCAAAGTCTAGTCCATCAACTTGCGAGAACCCTTTGTCCACAAGTCTTGCCTTGTTGCGGACCACAACGCCATTCTCGTCTTGTTTGTTGTGGTACACCCACTTTGTTCCGATGACGTTTTTGTCCTTGGGTCGCTCCTCCAACACCCAAACTTCATTGCGGATGAAATTGTTGAGTTCTTCTTGCATGGCCATCACCCAATTTGGGTCTTGGAGTACTTCCTCAATGTGAGTGGGTTCTACACAAGAAACAAACGAGTAGTGCTCACAAAATGAAGCGAAATGGCGAGAACGTGTACTTACACCCCTTGACGGACTTCCAATGATCATGTTCTTCATGGATTCTCGTAGAGGCTCATCATCTATTTCATCATGACCAAAACTCTCCTCTTGGGAGCCATTAGATTCATCAAACTCAACATCACAACTTTCCTCAACAAAACCGGAGGTTTGGTTGAATACTCGATATGCTTTTGAGTTTGATGCATAACCAAGAAATATACCAACATCACATCTTCTTTCAAACTTACCGAGCCTTTTCTTGCGGTAGATGTAGCACTCCCAAAGACTCGAAAGTAGGAGATGTTGGGCTTTCTCCCAATGAGAAGCTCGTACGGGGTCTTTTGAAGTAGGCGATGTAGGTAGACCCTATTTGCGGCATGGTACGCCGTGTTGATTGCTTCGGCCCAAAACTTCTCCGACGTGCCATAGTCATCAAGCATTGCTCGTGCAAGAGTGATGAGCGTCTTGTTCTTCCTTTCAATGACACCATTTTGTTGAGGAGTGTATGTGGCCGAAAACTCATGCTTCACACATTCACGGTCACACCACTCCCCAATGTTGTAGTTCTTGAATTCGGTGCCATTGTCACTCCGGACCTTGATGATGGGAAGTTGAAATTCCCTTTGAGCGCGGTTGGCGAAGGTCTTAAACACCTCCGGAGTTTCACTCTTGTCACCTAGAAATAAAGTCCAAGCATAGCGAGAGTAGTCATCAACTATAACAAGACAATAGAGGTTACCGCCAAGGCTTTGATATGTGGACGGTCCGAAGAGGTCCATGTGGAGTAGTTCAAGTGGCTTGGAGGTTGACAACATTGTCTTCATGGGGTGGTGTGAAGCAACTTGCTTCCCGGCTTGAAAAGCGCTACAAAGCTTGTTCTTCTCAAATGTAACATCCTTCACGCCGGTCACCATCCCAAGCTTGAATGACTTCTTGAGCTTGCTCATCCCTATGTGCGCTATGTGTCGGTGCCATAGCCATCCCAAACTTGTCTTAGTGAAAAGGCAAGTGGTCAAGATAGCATTCTTGTTGGAGAAGTCTACTAGGTAGAGGTGTCCATGCCGAAATCCTTTGAAGACTAGTTCTTGGCTTGTCTCACTACTCACAACAACATCACTTTTGCTAAAGGTGCACGTTAGTCCAAGATCACATAGTTGTGCAATAGAAAGTAAATTAAAACTAAGCGACTTAACGTACAAAACATTGGAAATGGATAAGTCATTTGAAATAGCAATTTTACCTAACCCAATTACCTTACCCTTAGAGTTATCACCAAAGGTGACTTGTTCATGATTGTCGGGGTTTTCTATGGTGGTGAACATACCATCATTGTCGGTCATATGTTGGGTGCACCCCCTATCGAGTACCCAATGCTTTCCTCCGGCTTTGTAGTTCACCAACACACATGAATTCAATTTTTAACTTTAGGCACCCAAGCCAACTTAGGTCCTTGTATGTGTGATACAAGTGTCTTTGGGACCCAAAGTTGCTTGGGGAGCTTCCCCTTCATGCCCTTCATGTCTTTGCCAATGAACCTTGCCTTCACCTTGCCATCTACTTTACTTAAGAGATAATAACGATCATTGAAAGTAGATTTGTAATTAATGGGAAATTTTGGAGAAGGTCGGTTAGGTAGAGGACACTCCCTTGTGTGGTGACCGGTGACCTCACAATGTTGGCAATAAGAACCAACTTCCTTGATGAAGCTTGTTCTGAGCTCCGGTGAGGGCACCTTTCCTTTGTTGGGAACCGGGAAGGATCCAAGTCCTCTTTTGTTGAAGGCCTTTGCTTGTTGGAAGAGGATTTCCTTGTGTTTGACTTCCCCTTTTGAAAGTCTAGCCACACTAGTGCGGAGACTCTCAATTTCTTCCAACAAGTCCTTCTCCCTAGCATTTGCTTTCAAAGGCAAAGACTTGTTCAAGGCATTAGTGACATGAGAAGATAATGGATATCCTATCATTAAGAGTTTGTTTCTTTATATTTTTCAATTCTTGATCAAGCGATTCATGAGCAAGGCTAAGTGTTTGATGCTCTTGTACTAACTTGTTGTGCTCTCCCAAGAGTGTTTGGTGTGCTAAGTTAAGCTCATGATGATCTAGCTTGATTTTAGCCTTATCCTCTTCAATTTGCTTGACATGGGATTTGAGCGTGTCATGCTCTT
The DNA here is from genome assembly GCA_036927565.1 of Tuctoria greenei. Taxonomy (NCBI): domain Eukaryota; kingdom Viridiplantae; phylum Streptophyta; class Magnoliopsida; order Poales; family Poaceae; genus Tuctoria; species Tuctoria greenei. The sequence goes on from JAYESD010000002.1 coordinate 145,663,691, forward strand.
TAAGTATGCTTTCATACTTGTCAAGCAAATCGAGGTTAGCACTCTCAAGCCTAGCACGAGTTTCTTCAAGGACTTTAACCTTACTCTTTTCCCTCTTAATGATAGTATGATATTCATTTATTAAAGAAGTTAAATCATCGGGGGAAAGCTCATCATCGCTAGAGTCGTCACATACCTTGGTGTTACCTTTCGCCATGAGGCACATGGGCGGTGGATGAAGAGGTGAGTCATCATTGTTGGCAATGGCGAGGCCGGCCAAACTTTCTTCTTCCACTTCACTCTCTTCATCACTTGTTTCTTCGTCGGTGACCCATTCATTTGCCTCACACATGAACACCTTTTGTGGGCCATTTCTTTTCTTTGGGAAGAGCTTTGCCTTCTTGCCCTTGTCATATTTCTTCTTCCCAAAGGACCTTGGTTTGGGCTTGACCTCTTCTTCATCATCTTCACTATCTTCAAGCTTGCGATGTTTGCTTTTGTGGTTCTCTCTTCTTTTGTCTGGTTTTGGACAATTATAGGAGATGTGGCCTTGATCATCACAATTATAGCAAGTCTTGTGGTCGTCTCTCCTTGGTAGAAACGCTTTCTTCTTGGGATCAAAGGTGTATCCCTTCTTGGCAATCTTGGAGTTCAAGCGAGAGAACTTTCTCATCATCAATGCAAGCTCATCATCGTCATCTTCACTTGATGCTTGCTCTTCTTCACTTGAGCTAGGCTCAACCACCTTCTTTTTCTTGAAACTTGTCTTCTTGGTGGAGGCCTTTAGAGCAATTGTTTTTAAAGATGATTGCTTCATCATCCCAAGTACACTCATCTCATGAGCGTGAATCTCTCCAATGAGTTCCGAAACTTCAATGTGGCCAAGAGATTCTTTTTGAAGCATGGAGTTGATGATGTTGTACTTTGGCTTGGGAAGGAGCATGAGAATCTTGCGGTTGATGAGTCCCTTGCCAAGAGAAGCAATGTCAAGAGAATTGATTTCTTCAATAAGCACATTCAAGCGAGAGAAGATTTCATTGACATTTTCATGAGGAAGCATCTTAAATTCATCATATTTGGCTTTAAGCATGTGATATTTTAGTTCCATGACACGAGAAGAGCCCTCATGAATTTCTATTAAGCAAGCCCAAATTTCACAAGCCTTTTCCTTGCTAGCAATCCTAGCAAACACATCTTGACTAATACATTCATAGATTGCATTCCTAGCTTTAGCATCCCACTTAATTTGATCACCAACATAATTATACTCATCAAACCCCGCGTGGGTCGCTTCCCATACTTTGGGAGCAATAGCCTCTAGATAAGCGCGCATGCGTGCTTTCCAATAGGCAAAGTTCTTGCCCTCGAAGATAGGAACCGAACCCCCAACCTTGGCTATTTTAGCTCTCTAGCGGTGAAGCTAGAATGATCCTATGAGCAACCTTGCTCTGAAACCAATTGTAAGGATCGAATGCCCAAGAGGGGGGGGGGGGTGAATTGGGCTTCTTTTCAAAAATAAGGCAATTAAAACTTAATTACTCAAAGCCCAATTCCCTACGCAAACAATCTATGCATTCAAGTAAATAGCAACTTAGCGGTATATAAAATGCATAAATGTAGGGTGAGAGGATGAGGATGCAAACTCCTGAGGAGACACGAGGATTTATCCCGTGGTTCGGCAAGATCGTCAAGATCTTCCTACATCCACGTTGTGGCACCCACCAAAGGGTATAGCCACACCCAAGTCACCGAGACTTGGGATCTTCACTATTCTTCTCCGTTTGCAAACCTCGGCAAGGTGGAGCTCAAGCCTTGTACAACTTGGATCTTTCGGGCTTCCACAATCCTCTTCGGAAGCTCCGGTAGTCACTCTCAGTTACAAACACCAAGGGACACTCCCTTACAGCTCTCACTACACTAGAGATTCCACTCACCAAGAATGGAGGTACACAAGCACTATCTCTAGCTAGTTCTAGCCTATCTCTTGGTGTACAAGTGGTGAAAATGATATGGAAGTGGTAGCTCTATGTCTTGAATGCTTGAGGATGTGTAGAGTATGTCTGATGATCAAGACTTGTCGATTTGACAGGTTGAAGGGGTATAAATAGCCAGCCTCCACGAAATAGCCGTTGGAAAAGTAGGCTGACATCACTGCTCTGCGAACACCGGATGATCCGATGTCTCCCCTTTAGTTATCATCGGTCAAGTTCACTTTAGTTGATGTCATTGTGTCAGATATGACCGTTGTTAGACCGATTTTGCACTTGTCTTCTCACGGATGATTCGGTGGCACTTCCTCCAGAATTGGTTCAAACTTGATGCTTACTGGAGTGATTGACCGATGTGTATATTTCTGTACATCGGATGATCCCGTGCTACACTTGGTCCAAGGATATTGCATAATGTACTAATGGACCGATGTAGCTGTGCCCTTAACATCGGATGATCCGGTGAGTGCTTTGTTCTGAGGTCTTCTCCTTCAGCAGAACCAACTCGACCAATGTGTTGTTCTCTGGAAACATCGATTGATCCGGTGAGTTGATTTTGTTTGCTTCGAGTTGTTTCTAAGTGATTCTTTTGTGTCTTGCTCGATTGACCTCTTGGACTTTTGTTGGAAATGTACTTCTAATGATTTTCAAGCATTGAATGTTGCCAATTATGGTTGAATGACTTTGACATATGAGCTTTTACTTCTAGTCTTCATAACATTGATTGGTCTCATAAATTAATTGTTTAGGGGTCTCCAATGATCAGTAGTTGATATTCATGTTCATATAAATTTCATTTGATTGAGTGATATGGGAGACCTTGCATCCACAAATTCATTAGTAAAATCCAATGGTTGTCATTAATCACCGAAACCATACCTCATGGGGGCCTAGATGCTTTCAGACGCCATGTCTACGTTCCGCTGCCGCATCGTCGTCTTGTCGCATGCCGCCTCCCTGCCTCCACTGTAGCATGCCTCTAGGCCGCTTTTCTCCGCCTCTGCGCGCAACTCAAGCCGACGTGCTCATCCTTGTGCTGCGTCCAACAATGGTCTCCAACAACGGTGCTCTCCACCCCGGTCGTCGTCCTTTTCATCGTTGTTTCGGCCTCCTGCTCTGCTCCACCACTTGCGGCAGCGTGTTCCACCACATCTGCACCACTGGGAAGCCTGTGCACACGCTTGAGTTGTTTCGGCAGCTGCTCCGCATCGACATCATCGCCTACTAAACGTCATCACGGCGTTCTGCTCACATGCCGTGTCCTAGCAGCAATGCGAGTGATGTGAGTGATGTATAAGGTGCAAGAACATGTCAACGACACAATGGCAATGACAGTTAGGCCAAAGTTAGCTATGATCTGTGCAAGTTTGGTCGGATCACTGCTGCAGCCAAGGTGTTCAATGAAATGTCTATAAGGCAAAACCAAGTGTGATGATGATCAGCACTATTATGCGATGCAAAAATGCTAGAACGTCGCAACTGACAAGGAGGATCAAGGTGGGTTCAGGATGTGTATTGGTTGGTGAGGTCGAAGATGCATCCATGGTGCTCGCTGAAATGCTTAAAAGGTGAAAGTTATTCCAATAGTGCTGTTGTGCAAAGCATTACTCGTTGATGTGATCAAGGGGTGCTAAATGTAGCGTTGCGGTACTGGAATGAAGTGGGAATGAGCGTCGCCAGGTCAGTGGCAATTGTACATCTCTCTGATGCTTTGAGGAGTGTTCTTTGTCATGACAGAGCTCGTGAAGCTATTGCGGCAGCAGGTAGGCGCACTTTAGGCAGCATGAACTTATTCATGCATTAGTAATTATGTCACCTTCTGTACAGATAGTTCAAGTCTATTAGATTCTCTTAACCTCCACTTTTGAGATTACCCGTTCTGTTAGTGTATTAGAATTCCAGTGTATGAATTATTGAATCATATTATTCCGTATATGCGCATAATCATATCGTTAGATGAAGTGACGAAGATCGACGAGGAGTACCACTTGGAGGAGGACTAGCATGGACCCCGCAGCAAGAACAATAATTGCTCAACCAGCACCCAAGCACAAGATTTGCCCAAGCCACATTAAAGACGAGGAAGAAAGAATAACGATGAGGAGCTTTGCCGAGACAATCAAGCGCAGACTTATTGAAATTTACACTAGCTGCAACCTAAGAAAAGTCCCGGTTTGCATTTAAGTTGTTAATATGTTTTTCTTTTATAATCTTTATGATGGTAATTAAGCATTTAGTCTACGGATGTATGATAATCCACATGCATGACCCAAGAATCCCTGGAGTTTGGGTAGTACATGACTTTACATAATTCTTTATATTATGCTTAATATAGAAACATGAATGAGTGGTATGGCTCGAGTAGACGGATTCTACTCATGAACAGTAATAAGTGGGATCAATTGGGGAGAAACTGGAGACCGGGCAGGAAGAGTAGGATGCTCAAGAACATGGTTCTCTGGGCATATTTCCTCCTTGTGTCGATTGAGAATCGTACCATGTGCGGCCCTACTGGACAAATTTGAATTCCTACTGGATGCATACTGGATATGGACCCAAGAAACTAATGTAACTTGTTAATCTCGGTGTTGAGGTGATCTCCACTTTCCTAGGCTGGTAGCTAACAACGGATAGTAGTGACCATTGCGGCACCCCCGTATGTGGGGCATGCTTCCGAGGCGGTAGGACCGCTATGCTATTTGGGTGTCTTGTGAAAGGTTGTCACTTATAGCGTTATGGGGGAGGACCGTAAGTCTCTTCTGGACGGGTGTATAGGACGTGCAAGCCGGGTGTTTCGTGATTTGAATCACTGTCGCTCGCGAAAGGGAGTATACTTATTCACTGTGTTATGACGTAGTAACAACTAGAACTGGGTGGAACCCTCTAGATGGTTAAGAAACTTGGTTAAGGTAGCTGATAGGAGAACAGAAGTTATGATTCTAATCAATTAACTTTCTAAGGCGCGTGTAACCTTGGGCCCTGCAACATCGTGGATGAAGCATTTCTTGTTTGATTGTGATGTCTATGATGTTGTCGTGCTCAAGGACGGCACATGATATCATGTATTTGAAACAAAGATATACTAATATTGAACATTTACTTACTGCAGTTTAAATTCAATTCTTATGTTCCCAGCATATAGAGTTTCATGTTCTTAGATGAGGCGGTTAAGTCTTGCTGAGCCTTGTGCTCATGGTTGCATTATACGAGTTGTGTACGTATATAGCTATGACAGATTCCTAGGCTTTGCCCTCTTCAGGGTATATAGACAAATGGAAGCGCTGGACACCCCTGCTTTCTTCTGTGGTGCTAGAGTGGAATATACACGTGCTAGATACGACCGCTATTGCTATAGTGTAGGTTCGAGAGAGTTGTATGAAGACTTCCGCTGATGTAAGCGCTTTTGTATAAAAGTATGGGAATCATGTAAGTTGCTCACTTATGTTATTTGTACTATTGGGTGTCGCATCGCACGACACAATCTAATGTGATTTCTAATTTGTCAGTACTCTTGTCCTCACAACATGGTATCAGAGCAACGTTGGGAATAGCGCACCTAAAAAAGACCATATTTTGAAAACTATAGACTTACGAGTGAGGATTCAGTTCTACACCCGCAGAAGGACTGATATTAGCATTGTTACTTAAGGTGCTAAGCTAACATATTTATTATTATATTTTGTAACAACGCTTCGACATCAGGTAAGAGGTAAGATACGCCACCGCAAGCGTATCAATTGAGTTATGCTCCCCGTACGAGAGGTGGTACGATGATTGTCCCCCGCGGCTTGGCATGGGAGTTAATGAGTCTCAAAACCTTCTCATAATTTTGGGTACATATGAAAATGATTCTCTCCAGTGTGCTTCAGTCAAAAGTGTGGATACCCCATCGTGTGATCAAAACCATGATAGTATGCAACTCTTGAACGTTCAATGTTCATAGGGCCATATGCAGCGCTCTCCATCGGCGTGCCTCGGCTCTTATGATACAGTAGGTGGTATTTGTTGGGTTGATAAGATTCTCAACCGTGACAACCCGTTTGCGCTCTACTCGAGTCCCCCGTCGTGGTGTTGAAATGTGACCACGTTTCTCGAGACGTGTTCTCCTCGAGGATGGCCTGTATGGAATGATACGGGACTTTAGATTGGAACTGATATATTATTATGATTGCTTGAAATGATCGCCAGTGCGGGCTGTGTCATACGGCACCATAATAAGTGTTTTGTAAATTGTGAGTCTTATGCAGGTACACTAACTACGTGAACGTATTGCGAGTAGTACACATTTGTGAGTGCTCGATTTTTAGTGCCACCTATAAGACGTATATGCTGGAGGTATTCCGGTTATGATTTCTATTTTGTGAGGAACGTAGTACCAACATGTCATTTGGATGATATCGGACACGTTGACAATTCAAGTCTGTGTAGATGATGTAACCCTAATATACAAGTCTTTGGTTAACTCATGAGAAACTTCTAAAATCAAACCATGAAAAGAAATCAAATACACAATCTAGCGCACTCACACTTCACTGTCTGGTTTGGCAGCAATTTGCTGAACTCGTACAGTGCATATCTCTTAATAGATTTCACCACTACTGGTGTGCAAAACAGTTCTGTAAAGATTCTGGGGTCCCCAACAACTTCTCTATTGAACTCCAGACCAGAAAACTACTATAAGAAGATGAAAATGCACCATAAGTCAAACAGTTACCAGTCTGAAACTTAATGGACCGGTATCTGTAATTTTGCCATATCTCCTCATATAAACATCCTCTAGACTATTGTGATACATATATGTAAAGGGGAGAAGATGGTATACAACTTTGTAATCCAAAGTTTGTTCAAATTCAGCTCAGAAAGAATTGGAATTTTGATTTCAAACTGATGCATATGTATAAGTGGTACCAGAATCAGCCGGGCAATAGTTCAACTTTGGACAGCCATATCTCCTAAGTTAGAAAAGTAACATATATATATATATATATATATATATATATATATATATATATATATATATATATATATATATATATATATGTGTGTGTGTGTGTGTGTGTGTGTGTGTGTGTGTGTGTGTGTGTGTGTGTGAAGTCTCCTATCAAGTTTCTATTCAACGCTAAGGCTAAAACTCGCTGTAACGGAACGTAATTCCAGTTATCGTTCAAACGTGCCTAACAGTCCAGAATCTTGACATAGAGTAAATTGTTTGAGATTATGTGAGCAACGACATGTATCAAAGTTGTAAAGGCTGAATGGATCCATTTCTGAGAAGCTTATGTAATGTACTTCAGTGTTGTAATTGTAAGTTTGTGTATATTTTGAATCTTATTGATTATTTAAACTGTGGCAAAAATCTTCACTTTTAGGGGAGGTTCTATGAAAATTGCCCCAGAAAACTGTCAACTTTAAACCACCATAACTCTCACGCCCTTGATGCAATGGAGACATATGATAACCATTGGAAAGGTCTGAGAGTTAGCTACAACCTTTCTAATGGGATCATGACATGAAAGTGTCATTTGATTGGTCAAATCCGAGTTTGAGTGCAACAGGGTCTAGTTGGAACAAATTTCACACAGCTAAAAGGGAATGAGATAACAATGTTGCAACTATGTCTTGGATCACTATATTACTCGATAACTGCCACACTCCTTACTATGGGAAATGTACATTTGACTCGATTCAGGTCTATGTCCAAAGTTGGACCTTCCCTTCCTACAGATGGAGAATGAATGGAATTGCTCGCAACGATGAATCATCTAGATTTCGCATGCATACTATACCCCTACTCCAAGACATTGATTATACCGAGTATGCAGTATATAGGTACAAAGAAAGGGAAGAGATCGAGATGAACGTTTGAGCAGACAGAGAGCTTTGAGCTGACATGATTCAAGCGCTCAACAACTAGCATGACCTTCATACCTTTACCTCACTTGGATGATAAGATACCGGCTGCGGATATACCACTTGTCTATAGAGTACAAGTGGGGACCGAGCCAGAAGTAAAGGATGAGATTTTGACTCGAAGCATCTTGGAAGTTCGATGTTGATCAAAGCTTTAATATGTAATCAACAGAATATGGTGGAAGTTACTAGGATGGCACTTAAGGGGGAAGGAGTGCACCTTAGTAACCAATGTGTTACATCCACCAAGGCATCATGCACTAGTTCACATCAACACAATCCCTTGTCAACCACCTATTGCAGCCTACGGAAGTGAATGTTAGATACCTGCTCTTCGAAGGTTACTCTCTTTGCTACTTCGGACGACAAACCAACCTCACCAACTAGAAGGTAGACATAGTAGGTTAAGAATAGTGTGTGATGTGAAACCTAACTCCTTGCTAAGAAACCACAACACTATCTATAAGTTGTGATTAGCAGGCTTCACGGAACTTCACATCAATAATCGGTTCAATCACTCCATTCCATCGTGGACACTCTACTATGTTGAGGTGAATCTCACTATTCCTTGCAAACGCTTCTTCCTTGAACTCATCGAACTTGGGTTAACACGTGGAAGTATAATCCTTTATTCAGCACCTTTCATGGCCAAGTTATTAGAACCCGCTGAAATTTGAGATATTCCTTATCGTGTTTGAATTGATTTAACTGTTCTTGCTCAAACTAAAACATTGCACCATACCTCATGCACCAGTACCTCAAAGGCGCTGCTTTGCATATATATAACATTATCCCACTTGAGATGCATCATGAAGCATGATTCATGCTGAGCTTGAGCAAGAATAAGTGTCTACATTCAAATACTTTAAGTAGTGTCTACTTTTCTTGAGCTATGAACAACTTTGTCATTCATAACACTATTTTCTTAATTCATTATTTAGATTACTACAAGGGAAACATGTTAGTTAAAACCCTTGTAACTAAATCACAATTGAGTCATTACCCTTGACTTATTTAGACTCAATCACCTTGATTGCTAAAAACTGACTGTTTCTAATTTGTGAGGAGTTTCCTTAGGACTCCTCAACCTCATGAGAACCTACATTCTCCCTACTCAAGAGACAATCTCTTGATTGCCAAACCGATGGAACTCTTTGACTTGTAATGCATGGTGACATTGTTTTGGTTCCACAATCTTATAGTTACCATCTATTGTACGTCTTTGTATTTTGATGACATAATAGAAACCGAACCTTGAACTCTCTTATGCCAGTGCAAAGCGTTTCATCCTCTGATTCTTCCTTTTTTGGATGTCAATACACCTTGATTCTTATTTCAGAAAGACTGAGCTAAATCCTTATGGACGTAGCCAAAACAAAGTAAGTCGCAAGAATAACTACATCTTCTATTGTGAGACATCATCGTGATCATGGAAATCAGAGAGCAAAGATTGGATATTGGAATCAAGATTTGGACAGTAACACCTTAATAGGAGAACACCAATTACTGATGCCAAGGACTGCAAAGTTGAATGTGTCATCCTCAAGAAACAGGATACACCATTTAAGACTAAAGAAGACGACTTCAGAACACCGTCAGAGATTTACATAGAAAAGGCAAAGTCTCTACAGTTCAATCTGGCCTACATTGAGTATCTGGATTCAGATCACTTGGTAGAAGACTCATAGCACAAGGAATCAGATGATGTGGTGCAGTAGGCTGTTTCGGATTAACCACACCATCAAGGAACCAACATGGGAAGACGAAGTGTTTCTTACATCCATTCACTTGGGAAAGTATTGTCATATCATCAATAGCTCACCCCTGCCATTCTCTATTCACTAGAATCGCGAGATAAGATTTTTTAAAGGGAAAGAGTTGTAAAAGCCCACACTTCAGAAGAACAAAAAGAAAAAAATACAAACTTAAAATTTTAAAATTTAAATTGGGAATTCACATTCATGCGAATTAGGTTAGATAAATAATGATGCTAAAATCGGAACAAGTTAACACTTGAGACATTATTTAGAATGTTACTGTCATTTTCAAGAGAGTTAATTGCAAAAGAGGGATTCCAAATTAATATCAAAGAACAATGCTAAGAGTAACCTTAAACTTGATTCGAAAGACAAAGCTTAGAATCTTAAATCAAATATTGTCAAGTATAAAATTTCACTTTATCAAAAGTATTATTAATAGGTGCACGTTGAAATAAATGTACAAGATAATCAATTGAATACATTTTAAAAATTTATAGCTAAAGCTTGGTTCAAATTCAAACCAAAGGTTCAAATAAAACATGGTATAAATGAAGCTTCGTTATTACTATAATATATACAAATTTAATGCTCGAATGATAATTCAAATTTAATTATTCAAACTTAATATGGGTAAGAGCAATAATTTATATCATGACTACGCCTCTTTCGATGGAATTAGGGACTTGCAAAAATTTTGTCAGTTATATTTGAAAGCAAAGTAACTATTTAAAATGGATATTCAAATTGGACATTAAATGTTAAATTTGAACTTGCTCCAACCTCAAATCGGATTTAAAATTTGGATTTTGAATATTTTATTTAGCTAACCGATGAAAATTTAGTATTTTTGAGAGCTTGTTTCCTACTAATTTCATTCAACCGAGAAGATAATACCGAATGGTGGGACCCACCTGTCATGACTAAGAGAAAAACATCCGCCTCTGTTGTCTAGATAGACTCACACGGGCGACATCGCTCGTCCTTATCCTCTTCCTTGTGTTCCTACTTCCTATCGTGAGCAAGCAAGCAACACCGTACCCCGCTTCTTCCTTCTTGTTCCCATGCGCGCCCTGGACGTGAGATTCGCCGGCCTCCGTCCGCTTCCTTTCCTGCGCGCGCTTCACCCCGGCCGCTGCAGGCTGCGCCCACCGTCGCTGGCGCCCTGCCGTCCGCTCTGGCCGCATGCGCCTTTGCCGCGCACCTCACCGCGCGCTATGGCCGCCGTCCGGCTCCTTGCCGCCTCGCCTGCGCGCCCGGTCAAACATCATGCCGCCGCCCTGCTCTCCATCCCTAGCGCGGCACACGCCTCGCCGCGACCGCGCATCCCTAGCGCCGCGCCCTAGCTGCTGGTTGCCAACGCCGTGCCCTGGCCGCCTGTGCGGCACGCCGTCCGCCACCCAGCGCGTCCAGCTCACCGACGGCTGCTCCCACTCCATCCTCAGCGCCGGCCTCACGGCTGAGCGCCTCGCCTGTGCCTCGCCATACCCCTGCACGTGCCTCAGGTTGCTACTCGCCGGCCGCGCCCCATAGCAGCACCGCCGTCCTGCTCCATGTCCTTCCACCACCGCGCCGGCGACGGCCGTCTGCCCTTGCCTCTATCCCGACGCAGAACCAGGCGCAGACACCCGCTGCCGTGTCCCTGCTGGCCGCGCCTTGCCGTGCCGACTGCGAGCACCTTGACACCATGTCCGTGTTCCGCCGCCGGCCATCGTATTGCCGCATGCCGCCACCCTGCCTCCACTGCAGCACGCCTCCAGGCCACTTTTCTCCGCCTCTGCGCGCAACTCAAGCCGACGTGCTCGTCCTTGTGCCGTGTCCACCAATGGTCTCCAACAACGGTGCTCTCCACCCCGGCCGTCGTCCTTTTCGTCGACACGATTTGTTTCAGCCTCCTTCTCTGCTCCACCACTTGCGGCAGCGTGTTCCACCACCTATGCGCCACTGGGAAGCCTATGAACACGGTCAAGTTGTTTAGGCAGCTGCTCCACATCGACGTCGTCGCCTACCAAACGTAATCGCAGCGTTCTGCTCACATGCTGTGTCGTGATAGCAAGTTGAGTGATGTGAGTGATGTATGAGATGCAGGAACACGTCTACGACACAACGGCAACGACAGTTAGGTCAATTATAGCTCTGATTTGTGCAAGTTTGGTCGGATCAGTGCTGCAGCCAACGTGTTTGATGAAATGTATATAAGGAAAAATCAACTGTGATGATGATCAGCACTATTATGTGATGCATAAATGCGAGAGCATCGAAACTGATAAGAAGAATTAGACCAAAGTGGGCTCTGGGTGTTGATTGCTTGGTCAGGTGGAAGATACATCCATGGTGCTCGCTGGAATGCTTACAAGATGAAAGTCACTCCAATAATGTTGTTGTGCAAAGCGTTACTCGTTGATGTGATCAGGGGATGCTAAATGTAGCGCTGCGGTACTAGAATGAAGTGGGGATGAGCGTCGTCAGGTCACTTGCAATTGTACATCTCTTTGATGCTTTGTGGAGTCTGCTCTGTCATGACAGAGTTCGTGAAGCTATTGCCGCAGCAGGTAGACGGACTTGTTGGTGATGTGCCCAAGAGGCAATCATAACAATTCGGGTTCAGGCCTATTGGATATTTGATCCATAAGCAATTAGGGTACTAATGGGCCTGCGACCTAAAAGCCCATTAGTACGCCTATAAATATGAGAGGTAGGGTTAGGGGCTAATCATCCCACCACGTGACAGCCCTAGCCGCCACCCCTCGCAGGCCTCACGCCGAGACCCTTACCGCGCACGCGGTGCTAGCACACCGGTGCACGGCGTTCCTCTCCGTACGTGTGGACTCCGTGGAGGCGTTGCTGCTACTGCTGCGCTGATCGGCTACGACGATAGTGATCGTCTACCTGCTGCTGTGAAGAGGACGAGGAGAAGACGAACGAGATCGTCTACTTCCCTTACACCGACGCGCATCAACGTTCCGCTGCGCTGCGCATCTAGTGGTAACGATCCATGACCGCTGTACTCGCATGTTTCCTGGGTGATGCGGTAGAGTTGCTAGAGTAGCTTTCCGCTGATTTCCTAACAGTGGCATCAGAGCCGACTTGCTGTCTGCTATAGCGATTACATAATATCGTTTTGCGCTAGAAACCGTTCTACGCTTAACTCGTTTTTGCAGGGAATGATGTGAATGGTATGGCCTAATGTGATGTGATAATCTGTGTGTAATATTCGTGCGGCCTGCGTGCTGCAAAATTAACACAACCGGGTTGAGGTTGTCACATAATTGTATAACGACCTGCGTGTCGACCTGTGATGCTTGATCTCTCTTGTAATTTATTTGGTAGCTATTAATTGTATTAGCTTCTTTTATTATCATGGAGATGTCCTCAAGCATGGTGGAGATGGAGATCACCACAAGAAGGGAAGCATGGCAGCTCAGATCTTAATGGAACCATGGCGATGGAGACCATTATGATTCTAAAGGCCATACTATTCACAATGTGATATTATCATATGCCTGTGATGCTTATTACTTTCTTTTCATGCTCTTCATATGGTGAATGTTTTGTCATGATAGAATAGCTTCCCTCGCAAAAGTTGAGCATTTGATGCCATTTACCAATAGCTGCACCTATGTTATTTTGATCGTTGTGTGGTAGGTTTGCCAAAGCAAAGTACCATCATCTATCATAATTCATAGGGTGAATGTTGGACATTCACATGCATAGTGTTGGTTTACTCAACAAAGCTATCAAAACGGTTTTGGGCTTTATGGCATAGAGTTGGGAGCCGGGGCATTGGATGTCACCCAACAAACAAGAGTCATATAGGGATATGATTAACAATTGTTGTTTACCTATGTCACTATTTTCCTAGCCGTGAAGCCAAAGCTCACTAGGAATTAGTGAATATGGATCTTGAACCACTATATATCGTTAGAGGGAAGACGATGATAATATAGTGGTAATATCTTTTATTAAACTGTTAATAGAAGATTGGTACATAACATAGTGCTAAACCTTGCATATTTATTTTCTATTGTAGATCATGTCTGCTAGTAACAATTCCGGTTTCAATTTGCGATCTGTGCTTGAAAAGGAAAAGCTCAATGGAGCTAACTTTATCGATTGGTACCGCAACCTGAGAATCGTTCTCAGGCAAGAGAAAACCGAGTACGTTCTTCTGCAGCCTTACCCTGATGACCTCCCAGCTGATGCAACTAATGCAGCACGTAGAGCTTATACGAAGCACTGCGATGATGCGCTTAATGTAAGCTGCCTCATGCTTGCCACTATGTCCCCTGATCTACAAAAACAGTATGAGCATACAGATGCTTATTCTATGATTGAGGGATTGCGTGGAATGTTTGAGAATCAAGCAAGAGCTGAAAGATACAATATCTCAAAGTCCTTGTTCTCATGCAAGCTGGCGGAGGGTAGCCCGGTCAGCCCTCATGTAATCAAGATGATTGGTTACATTGAAACTTTGGGCAAACTTGGTTCTGAACTCAAGGATGATCTGGCTATTGACGTTGTTCTCCAGTCGCTCCCACCGAGCTACGAGCCATTCATATTGAATTTTCAAATGAATGGCATGGAGAAAACTTTGGCTGAATTGCATGGGATGCTTAAAACAGCCGAAGAAAGCATTAAGAAAAATGCCAATCATGTGATGATGGTACAAAAGGAGAATAAAAAGAGGAAGCGTGTGACGCATCCTAAAGGCAAAGGCATGGGAAAGGTTCCCGATGAGCCCTCAAGCTCAAAGTCTAAGCCAAAGGTCAAATCTGGCCCTTCTCCTGATGATGAATGCTTTCACTGTCATGGTAAGGGACACTGGTCTAGGAACTGCAAGAAGTACTTGGAGGATATGAAGAAGAAGAAGGGAAGTGAGACTTCCACTTCAGGTATAAATGTTATAGAAATTAACATTGCATTATCTTCTAGTGAATCATGGGTATTTGATACCGGATCGATGATTCACACTTGCAAATCATTGCAGGGTCTAAGTGAGACTAGAAGATTTGCAAAAGGCGAGATGGATGTTCGTGTTGGCAATGGAGCAAAGGTTGCGGTCATAGCTGTCGGAACTTACCACTTGTCATTACCCTCAGGATTAGTTTTGGAATTGAATAATTGTTATTGCATTCCTACTTTGAGCAAGAATATTATCTCTTCTTCGTGTTTAGAAGAAGTTGATGGTTATGAGATTGTAATAAAGAACAAATGTTGTTCTATTTATTACAATAATATTTTCTATGCTCAATGTCCATTGGTGAATGGATTATATGTTCTTGATCTTGAGGATAAAACTGTTTGTAACATTAATACCAAAAGGGCTCGTCATAATGATCTAAGTCCCACTTTTATTTGGCATTGTCGCTTAGGTCATATAAATGAGAAACGCATTGAAAAACTCCATAAAGATGGTTTACTAAGCTCATTTGATTTTGAATCACTTGACACATGCAAATCTTGTTTGTTTGGGAAGATGACCAAAGCACCCTTCACTGGTCAAAGTGAGAGGGCGACTGACTTGTTGGGACTTATACACACAGATGTATGTGGACCAATGAGTTCAATTGCCAGAGGTGGTTTTCAGTACTTCATCACATTTACCGATGACTTTAGTAGATATGGTTATGTCTACCTAATGAGGCACAAGTCTGAATCCTTTGAAAAGTTCAAAGAATTTCAGAATGAAGTACAGAATCAATTGGGCAAGACAATCAAATTTCTACGATCTGATCGTGGGGGTGAATATTTGAGCCATGAATTTTATGATCATTTGAAACAATGTGGAATTGTTCCACAATTGACTCCACCTGGAACACCTCAATGGAATGGGGTGTCCGAGCGGAGGAACCGAACCTTGTTGGACATGGTTAGGTCGATGATGAGCCAAGCAGATCTTCCACTATCCTTTTGGGGTTATGCTCTTGAAACTGCTGCGTTTACACTAAACAGAGTCCCAACTAAGTCTGTTGAGAAGACACCATATGAGATGTGGACCGGGAAACGTCCCGGATTGTCTTTCCTCAAAGTTTGGGGATGTGATGTTTATGTCAAACGTTTGACGTCAGACAAACTCACTCCAAAATCAGACAAATGCTTCTTTGTGGGATATCCTAGGGAAACCAAAGGGTATTATTTTTATAATAAAGCAGAGGGTAAAGTGTTTACCGCTCGCAATGGTGTCTTCTTGGAGAAAGAGTTTCTCTCAAAAGGAGTTAGTGGGAGCAAGGTGCATCTTGAAGAAATTCAAGAAATACCTGAAAATGTTTCAACACCCACCGATCCTATACAGGATGTACAAGATGTTGTGCAACCAGTTGATGAAACACCAGCCCCACGAAGGTCTACGAGGGTACGTCGTGCGACTGAAAAGTTAACGCTTCTAACCACGGAGCAGCATGACATGGTATTGTTAGACAATAATGAGCCCACGACCTATACTGAAGCAATGATGGGACCCGACTCTGAGAAGTGGCTTGGAGCCATGAAATCTGAAATTGAATCCATGCATGAAAATCAAGTTTGGAACTTGGTTGATCCAATCGAAGGTGTGAGACCTATCGATTGTAGATGGATTTTCAAGAAAAAGACTGATATGGATGGAAATGTTCACATCTATAAAGCGCGATTGGTAGCGAAAGGTTTCAAACAAATTCAAGGTGTTGATTATGATGAAACTTTCTCACCCGTTGCAATGCTTAAGTCTGTTCGGATTCTTCTAGCAATTGCTGCATATTTTGATTATGAAATATGGCAAATGGATGTCAAAACAGCCTTTCTTAATGGAAGTCTGACTGAGGATGTGTACATGACACAACCTGAGGGTTTTGTCGATCCTAAAAATGCTAGTAAAATATGCAAGCTTCAAAAGTCCATCTATGGACTGAAGCAAGCATCTCGGAGTTGGAATCTGCGTTTTGATGAAGTAATCAAAGGGTTTGGTTTCATCAAGAACGTAGAAGAACCTTGTATTTACAAGAAGTTTAGTGGGAGCACACATGTATTTCTGGTCCTATATGTAGATGACATATTATTGATCGGAAATGACATTTCAATGCTTGATGATGTTAAATCCTCATTAAGAAAAAGTTTCTCAATGAAGGATTTAGGAGAGGCAACGTATATTTTGGGCATAAAGATCTATAGAGATAGATCTAAAAGGCTAATTGGATTAAGTCAAGATACATATATTGACAAGATATTGAATCGGTTCAATATGCAAGATTCCAAGAAAGGTTTCTTGCCAATGTCACATGGCATTACTTTAAGCAAGAGTCAGTGTCCTTCAACACCTGATGAGCAAAAGAGGATGAGAGCGATTCCTTATGCTTCGGCTATTGGATCCATCATGTATGCCATGCTATGTACACGCCCAGATGTATCTTATGCTCTAAGTATCACGAGTAGATATCAATCAGATTTTGGTGAGGCTCATTGGACCGTTGTCAAAAACATCCTTAAGTACTTAAGAAGAACTAAGGATGCATTCTTAGTGTTTGGAGGTGAAGAAGAGCTGGTTGTAAAAGGTTACACTGATGCCAGCTTCCAAACTGATAAGGATGATTCTAGATCGCAATCCGGTTTTGTATTCTGCCTCAATGGAGGGACAGTGAGCTGGAAAAGTTCCAAGCAAGATACAGTAGCAGATTCAACCACAGAGGCGGAGTATATTGCAGCTTCTGAAGCTGCAAAGGAGGCTGTTTGGATCAGAAAATTTGTTTCTGAGTTGGGTGTTGTTCCTAGCGCGTCCAGTCCTGTGGATCTCTACTGTGACAATAGTGGAGCCATCGCACAGGCAAAGGAGCCTAGATCACACAAACGATCCGAACACATACTACGACGCTATCACCTCATTCGAGAGATCATCGACCGAGGTGATGTGAAGATATGCAAGGTGCACACGGATTTGAATATTGCAGATCCGTTGACAAAGCCTCTTCCACAATCAAAGCATGAGGCACACACGAGATCTATGGGTATTAGATACTTACATCAGTGATCATAATGTGTAGTGGGAGACTTGTGTCACAGCTATGTTTATGTACTATTAAATAAATTGTTATATGAGTAATCATTATCTACATTGATCATCAAGTATGTGACTTGTTCGTGAAACTCTTTGTTAAAAGTAATGTTACTCTAGATGATCCCTAGTCTATATCATTATATGAGATAATGATTGCATACAGACTAGCACATGTATTAATTGATGATCACGTTTCACGGATCATAGATATAGAGATATCAAATTAATAATGTGAACACATGTTAGTGAACATGGTGTTGGATTGACCCACTCCAAGACACTGCTGGGATTGTTATTTCCATATGTGCCATCAGTTGGTCTTGAGTGATACACCTGCTAGATCCTTAGACCTGAGATCGCCATTGTTTCTCACTATGCGTAGTTGTGTACTTTGAGACTACCAAACGCTACTCCGTAACTGGGTAGTCATAAAAGTAGTCTTCGGGTATATAATGAAACATAGAATGTGATGTGCGCGGATCAAGATGGGATTTGCCCCTCCTAAATAACAGGAGAGATATCTATGGGCCCCTCGAGATAGTTGGATCTGAAAGTGCATGGCCATGCCAAGGTGATTAAAGGTTAATCACAGTGACTAAAAGTTAGTCACGGAATGAATCCACTATTTGATCGAGTGAATGGTCGAGCTATCACAAGGATGGCACGCATCTCGCCTTGAGCTTGACTGGTATCGTGAGGCAAAGGGATTAGCATGTTGAATGTATCTAGGTTCGGCCGATATGATCTTTATGTACAGTCGGGAGTCAGTATGTCCTGCTAGGTACCTCTACTGACTTGTGGTTGGAAATGGTTTCCATTCACAACCGACTGCTCATGAACCTAACGGGTCACACACTTAAGGAGTTGGAATATCGAAAATCTTGGCTAGATGATTGTCTCTAGTGCAAGTGGGAGATTGTTGGTGATGTGCCCAAGAGGCAATCATAACAATTCGGGTTCAGGCCTATTGGATATTTGATCCATAAGCAATTAGGGTACTAATGGGCCTGCGACCTAAAAGCCCATTAGTACGCCTATAAATATGAGAGGTAGGGTTAGGGGCTAATCATCCCACCACGTGACAGCCCTAGCCGCCACCCCTCGCAGGCCTCACGCCGAGACCCTTACCGCGCACGCGGTGCTAGCACACCGGTGCACGGCGTTCCTCTCCGTACGTGTGGACTCCGTGGAGGCGTTGCTGCTACTGCTGCGCTGATCGGCTACGACGATAGTGATCGTCTACCTGCTGCTGTGAAGAGGACGAGGAGAAGACGAACGAGATCGTCTACTTCCCTTACACCGACGCGCATCAACGTTCCGCTGCGCTGCGCATCTAGTGGTAACGATCCATGACCGCTGTACTCGCATGTTTCCTGGGTGATGCGGTAGAGTTGCTAGAGTAGCTTTCCGCTGATTTCCTAACAGGACTTTGGGCCGCATGAGATGATTCATGCATTAGTAATTATGTCACCTCATGTACAGATAGCTCAAGTCCAATAGACTCTCTTAACCTCCACTTATTATCCATTCTGTTTGTGTATTAGAATTCCAGAATATGAATTATTGAATCATATTGTTCTGTATATGTGCATAATCATATTGCTAGATGAAATCATAAAGATTGACTAGGAGACCAGTTGGAGGAGAAGGACTAGTGTGAACCCCGCAACAAGAACAAGAATTGCTCAATTAGCACCCAAGCACAAGATTTGCCCAAGCAATATTAAAGACGAGGAAAAAAAAGAACTACGAGGAGCTTCGCCGAGATGATCAAGCGCTGACTTATTAACATTTACACTAGCTGCAACCTAAGGAAAACCCCGGTTTGCATTTAAGTTGTTAATATGTTTTCCTTTTAGAATCTTTATGATGGTAATTGAGCATTAAGTCTAGGGATGTATTATACTCCACGTGCATGACCCAAGAATCTCTGGAGTTTTGATAGTACAGGACTTTACATAACTGTTTATATGATGCTTAATATGGGAATATGACTAAGTGGTATGGCTCGATTAGAGAGGTTCTACTCATGAATAGTAATAAGTGGGATCAATTGGGGAGAAACTGGAGGCCAGGCAGGACGAGTAGGACGCTCAAGAACGTGGTTTTGTGAGCATAGATCCTGCCTGTGTTGATGGAGGACCGTATTGTGTGCGGCCCTGCTGGACAAGTTTGAATTTGTACCGGATGCATATTTGATATATGGAACCCAGGAAACTGATATAACTTGTTAACCAGTGTGTTGAGGTGATACCCACTTTCCTACGCTGGTAGCTAACAACGGATAGTAGTGACCACTGCGGCGATCCCGTATGTGGGGCATGCTTTCGGGACGGTGGGACGGCTTCGCCATTTGGATGTCTTGTGAAAGGTTATAACTTATGATGTCATGGGAGAGGACCGTAAGTCTTTTCTGGACGGGTGTATCTGATGTGCAAACTGGGTGTTCGAACTTGGTTGAAGCTGCTAGATGGTTAAACAACTTGGTTGAGGTAGCTGATAGGAGAACTAAAGTTATGATTCTAGGCAATTAACTTGCTAAGGCCTGTGTAACCTTGGGCCCTGCAACATTGTAGATGAAGTGTTTCTTGTTTGATTGTGAAGTTCATGATGTTGCCGTACTCAAGAATGGCACATGCTATTATATACTTGAAACAACGATATACTAATAGTGAACATTTACTTACGGTAGTTTAAATTCAAGTCATAGGTTCCTAACATGTAGAGTTCATGTTCTTAGGTGAGATATCTAAGTCTTTCTCAACCTTATGCTCAAGTTGCATTTACACGAGTTTTGCAGGTATATAGCTATGAAGAATTCCTAGGCTTTTCCCTCTTCAGGGTATATAGCCAAATGGAAGTCCTGTACGCCGTTGCTTTCTTCTTTTGTGCTAGAGTTGAATATCGGCTGGCTGGATACAACCGCTACTGCTGTAGTATAGGTTTGAGAGGGTTGTATGAAGACTTCTGCTAATGTAAGCCCTTTTGTATAAAACTCTGAGAATAGTGTAAGTTGCTCACTTATGTAATGAGTTCTTCATTCTTTTCTGTGTTGTTCTATTGGGTGTCACATCGCATGACACCACCCAATGTGATTCCTAGTTTGTCGGAACTCTGGTCCTCACACATATGCATAGCCTAATTAGTGTACACATGGATATGCTAGTGGTGAATACTAGGGCTTAGTGGTCCAACACATTAGGCACGGGTTTACCCATGATAATATCACAATGATTCCCGCTAAGAGCCGGTGGTGTAGCCGAACGTGGGGGGAGGGGGGGGGGGGTACAAAGGACAGACACGACTATCAGTACCTGCTGCCTACCCCTACATCTAGTGGGTCTACGAGACATCCAACACTACTTAACTATCTAAGCACTACTCTTACATGTTAAGTAAATACCTTAAGAGTCATGGTACAAATAAATTCTTAAGGCAATGACTAACCTAAATATCGCTGAACCAATGCTGGGACCAAGCACTAACTTAATCATAACGTTATACCTAATTAGAATTAGTAGAGGTTTATGATGTTTTTGCTAATACAATAACATAATTACTATATATCATAATAATAACTAACCTACCACATACCTGGACTCCACAGTCAAACAAGAAACGTTTTATCCAAGCATATGAATAATAAAATAATAATATTATTATAATGCATAAAGTCACATAAAGAAGAAAAGCTACATGAGCCATACCTTTTCCAAACTGGACTTGGGACTAGAGGCTCCTCCCTACAGCCTAAACTCCACTAAAGACTTGGAGAACTAATGTATACAAGATAGTGATACTCAAGTGGTGTGTGCTGAAGTGAGGGATGATGGATCCTATTTATACATGGAATTCAGTCGGTTCTTGCCATCTTTTGCGCATGAAGCAGTCAGAGCCGCCTCAGGACACCACAGGGAGTCGACACGTGGAACGAGACTGGTTTTGCGCCAGGAACAAGTCGATCGAGCCAGGGGTCGACCGACTTGGTCCTGGCCCCTCCTCAGTTGTGCTTCCTTTGGGTGACTGGTATGTGGGCTCCGGTTCCCTTCCCCAGTGAGTTGACGTTGGATTCCCTCGGATACGTCTGGGAATGGGTACATGGATCCATGTGATGGCACATGTCGTCTCGTGGTTGGCCAGGATGTCACTTTTTAGTATTGCTGCCCTCAATTCTCCTCATTCCTGTAGTAAAATACAACGTGCACTATTTTTCCAAGTACAATTGGAATTTTGTCAAATGTGAGATTGATATGTGTAAGAAATATTTATTCCTTCACATAATTAAGTTATATTGACAGTCAAAATCTATATATAACGACCGTCACCAGTTAGCAAGTTACACCGGCTTCCAGGGTTCAATAAAGCTAGTATGCATCTGGTACAAGTTCAAACTTGTCCAGCTGGGTCACACACGGTAGGATCCTTCATCGACACAGACTGGAACTATGCTCACATAACCACATCCTGTAGCTTCTTAGAATTCTTGCCCGGTCTCAGTTTCCATTTAATTGAATCAATTTCGAACCGTCCTAATTGATTCCACTTTGCAATGTTCAAGAGTGGAAATCGTCTACTCGAGGTATATCATTTAATTCATGTCTACAACATCAGTATAGCATTAGTATTACTGTAGAGTCCTATTCTACACATAACCTTCAGGGTTTCTTTGGTCATGCATGTGGAGTGTGTTGATAGATGTTATATACCAATTTCACCAATCATTATAACTCAATTTTGTGAAGGAAATACCATTTCTTGTACACATCACCTTTCTATTTAACCTATTTCCACTTGTCTTTGGAATAATAGTGCATGCAGATATTTTATGCAGGAAACGAGGTGAAAGAGGGGAGCAATCCTATAAAATATCATCCTGGCTAATTAAATGCTGACATGTGTTATAACATGGATCAATCGGCCCACGAACAGAAGTATCTGAGGCCATCCAACGGTGTATCACCCGTATCAATCAATGGGACCCACATGTAAGTGACCTAGAGAAAGCACAACCTCAACGGTGCAATGACCAGGTCGACCGAACCACCTGTTCGGCCGACTTGTTCCTGGCGCCAAACCCGATCAACTTCCACGTGGCAACTCCTTATGGTGCCTTGATCATGGTGAAGACTGATTTACGCTCATTTGGTGGCTGGAACCGACTATTCTCCAGCTATAAATAGGACCCCCTACCCTCACTTCACACACACACTACTTGAGTATTCATTCTATTGTATCCACTATTCTCTATAGGTTTAAAGAGTTTAGGTTGTAGAGAGGAGATCCTCTAGTCCATAGTCCAAGTTAAGAAGGAGTAGAAGGAGTCTCTCTCTTCCCAATTCCAAATTGGGAAAGGTATGGCTCATATATTGCTCTTTGTATTTATGACTTTGTTCTCAATAATGACGTTATCTTTATCCTTCTTTTATTCATATACTTGGATAAAACGTTTCTTGTCTGATAATGGATTCCATGTATGTGGTAGAAGTAGTCTTTATTATTATGTCATAACAATTTTATTCTATTATCATAAACACTATAAACCCCCACTATAGTCTAATTAGTTATGATATCACCATGTTAATATGAATAACTTATGTTATGTTTCAACATTGTTTCAACGATGTTTAGGTTAGTAACTACCTTAGGATGGCTTGTGCCTAGGTTCCTAACATATTTACTTAATATGCTAACATGGTGTTAGGATAGTTAAGTAGCGTGGATGTATCGTAGATCCACGGATTGATAAAATAGGCAGTAGGTGGTGATAGCCCTATCTGTCCTTGTAATGCTCCACGTTCGACTATGCCAAATGATCTTTGCGGGAGTCGTCCTAGTATTGCTAGAAGTAAACCCGTGCCCAATGTGTTGAACAACTTAGCATAAGAATTCACCATTGACATGTTCATTAGTATCTAACCTAAGCATTGTAGGAGCAACTCTCTAACTCTTAGACCAATCCCTCTTTGACCCATTTATCCCTCTTATAATAGAATGCTCTTGTGTGTGTCACACTACCTCTACATATCTATTATCTATCCTCACAAGAACCTTACCTAGACCAATCTACCCTTTTCATTTGATGATTGCTATGCTTCCACTTAGCCATCATTTGAGAAAATATAAATGACACCCTTGGGAGTACTCTTAAAGAGGAAATGCAACTTCGATAGTTTCTGTGCGCTTGCGGATTTTTATCTGTGACATAAGAAATATCAACAGAGTGTCATACATCATATATATAATGTGCAATTCATTTATAATCAATACTAGGATTATAAAATAAAAACTTTGAACAATTCCTAAATGCAAACCGGGGCTTGCTTTTAGTTGCAAGCTAATCCCAAAAGTCAATATGGTCAGCGGCTTCATTGCTTTATATTGTGAATGTCGTCACAACGGAGTCCAAGCTTGTCTCTTCTTCTCCGAGTTACACTCCTCGTCGATCCCTATCGAGTGATCTATCTATATGAGTATGCATATATAAGGATTGTAATTTAACACTTAATCAAACGGAAATTCTAATACACTAAAAGAATGGTCATTGATATCTTTGACGGTTTCTCAGAAAACATGGAGAATATTGAGTTCAATCCAAAATGTTTTAAGGCAAGATTTTTATGGCCTTTTACTATACACATTCATATAAGGAGGCCATAACAGATTTAATTATACAGTAAGACCTCGTGTAATGTAAAATCTCACACCTTTGCCATTCAAATCGAGTCCCTTTAATGAAATCAAATTAAATCTCTCATCTGAATTCAATTCAAATCAACACATATGGTGCTATTTCAAACACAATTTAAACTTCAAATAAAAAATAGGGAAAATCAAAATTTAAAGTCATCATAATGTTCATCATATTTAATTTAGTGCCCCTGCAAAATTTAGCAAATTATGCATGAAATATAATTTTATTTAAGTCCAAATTCAAATCAACACATAAAATGCTGAAATTATAATTCAAATCAATTTCTATACTTGACCCAGTAAAAATACAGTTTGAATGAACCAGTGTGTTCCTTATGTTAGAATTATACAACCTTCAATTTTTTCATGATTTTTGGAGCACATCTGCTATTTTATTTGCAAGTAGAAATAAGATAAAGAGGAGAGAAGAGGGCCCCACATGTCAGGACGGCACCTCTTCTATTTTCTTCCGCTGCCTTCATGCAGCAGTGTGCTTAATGCCACCTCGATGCGTTCGAGTGCCGCCCTTATTACCTCCCACAGCTTCCTATCGGCAAGATAATTCTTCCTTTCTATTCCGCCTCTGCGTCTTGCCGAGTGCCGCGCACTTCAGCGCCCAGGCCACCAGCTCGCCCCTGTGCCCATTGCCATTTCTGTCGCTGCGCCAAGCTCAGCCACGCCGGCGAACTCCAGTGCCTCCCAGCCCCGGCCGAGAATGCCAAGCAAGGCACCCGCGACTCCTCTTCCTCCCAAACCCTAGAATCCACGTTGCGCGCCGCAGTTGACACGAATCGAAGAAAAATCCTCTGCAGCAGGGCACGAACCAGCAGCCGTGCACTGGAGAAATTTATCTCCTTCGGTAAGTCTTCCAGGTTTGGTTTCCATCTTAAGCTTACTCATTTCCTTGCGCAGCTCCCTAATCATTTTACCAATTGTTTTCGTGATAAAAAATATGAAGGAACAACATCGCCGTTGCCGCCAACCGACGCGCGCGCCACCATCGCCATGGCTGCCGCACATCCGTGCTGTGCCGTGCAATGGCTGCGTCTGAGCCCTGGCCAAACCGACCAAGCCAAGCGGCTGCTCACCCTTCACCTCCACGAACCACTCGATTACTGGAAATACATTACTATTACAAAAAGCATTTTTATTAGTGTCTCGATTTTTTTACATAGATGGACCGTTAAAAAATTCGCATGTATTAACGAATGCGCTAGTAGCCGCCTGTGTCATGTACATGAGCCGGCTGTGTAAATTGACCAATTTCTACATACGGTCCTTGAAAGACGAGCCATCTGCATAGTAGAAATTCATACAGACGGCCGATGCGACCAGGCGCACCGAGCATGCACGCCAGTTACCGAGGTGGCTTAAACGCACGAAGTGCATGCGCATCCTTTGAATTCAATTTGAATCGCTCCGTGTCCCATCACCACTGCGCGCGTCCAGAGCCGAACCGTGAGGCTGCTACGCTATTAGATCACCTGCACACGCAATCGTCTCTGCAATGCCACTCTTCCTCTCTTCCTAAAACCGCACCAAGAACACTATGGCTGACAAGAAGATGTCGTCGCCAAACCCGTCAAAGGACCCCAAGAGGAAGCGCCCCCAACCGGACTCCTCCTAGACATGGAGTGGGCTCATCGAAATAAGTCGCATGATGTATTTGACAATACATCGCGCTCTGTGCGCTACCTAGGGCTCGGTCCCCTTTCCAAAGTATACTGGAATGGGAACCACAAGCCACTACGTGTTGGGCATGATGCACTTGGCCGGTCGCCACCACGTCCTCTAGAACACGCTGGCAGTCGAGCTCAGTGTCGGCGACCGCGACAACCTTGTGGCAGCGATGACCAGGAGACTGGGCTTCCCGTCTCCACCGCGGGGGGCGCCCTCGGCCTTCCAGGAGCCCAAGGAGGAGGAGAAGTTGTGTTGTTTTTAATTTCTTGTTTTTAGTTTGTGCTTTTATTTTTTCTTGTTTGTAATATATTGTTTCCAAGGTAATGAACTTTATTTTGCTATTCATTTGTGTGCAAAAATAGTTCTAATGTTGTTGTCCAAACGATAAACCACTAAAAATGAACTAATAACATGTTGTCCTAACGATAAATAAAAAATATATATATGTATTATAAGAACATAAACTAGCGAACTATTTATCTCTTTCATAGACGTGTTACAAATTGAGAAAATCATTATAGATATATATTAAGACTAAATAGGCTTGTGAAAACAATATTCTTAGGAGCGACTGCTCAACTTCCCAGGCGGTTATTAAGACTATGCTGCCTGAGAAAACTAGTTTTATAATTTATTTAAAATGTTTTCCCATGCAGTGATTAAGAAACTGTTGCCTGTGGAAAATATTTTATCTATAAATGTGTTGGCTGCTCCCCACGATCCTAACATTTTCATTTTGCCGCCAAGCCCTTCCCCGCCGCCCCCAAACCCTCACCCTCGTCGGTCTCGCTCTCGCCGTCGCAGTCAACACCGAGTGCCATCCTCACCCTCGGCATCACCGCCGAGCATCGTCCTCGCCCTCGCCATCCACGCCGAGCACCGTCCTCACCCTCAGCGACGACACCGAGGGTCGTTGCTGCAGATTGCCGTACTCAACCTCAACATCGCCGCCGAGCGTCATCATCACCGTTGTCCTCACTCTCGGCA
Organism: Tuctoria greenei; assembly: GCA_036927565.1. Classification (NCBI taxonomy): domain Eukaryota; kingdom Viridiplantae; phylum Streptophyta; class Magnoliopsida; order Poales; family Poaceae; genus Tuctoria; species Tuctoria greenei. The sequence continues at coordinate 145,690,708 of JAYESD010000002.1, forward strand.
CCGCCGCCGAGTGATGTACTCACCCTCGGCGTCGCCACCGATCATCGTCCTTGCCGTCGCCATCCACACCGGGCGCTGTCCTCACCCTCGACATCGCCGCTGAGCGCCGTCCTCACCCTCGCCTTCGCTACCAGCTTTGCCCCTCTTCATCCGTCACGTATCTGCTTCCATACTATTATAGTGCAGTAAGATACTATTAGATATGTTGCTCTTCTTCTTGTTACTGTTAGATACTTATCTTTTGTAATATACTATTATAGTATAGTTATTTTTCTTTGTGTTGTTACGGTCAAAATTTGCCTTCTTAGTCTTGGTGTAAAATGTTGCACAATTAGTTTTGCAGGAACAATTAAGAGGTCGTGCAAGATTAAACTTGGTATAGACAACCAGTATGGACAACTAGTTTCTCAATGCATCAATCCCAACTCCAATATAGAGAACCAATACTTTTCAAAATGTTTCCCTTAAAATCAATTTGAAGGTCAGTGCATTGGACAACCATGTTGTCCTTTTTAGCAATGTTCTGTCTATTCTAGATATTAATATGTATATATTGTATGTATGAAGTTGAGGAGCACAATTCAGAAAATCTACCATTCATCTCGGAAGACTATAGAGAATTTACTAGTCCTCCTTGATGGCTATTATAGTGTTGAAGTAGTGATTTCCCTCTTTGTCTTGATTAGGCACGAAGCTAGAAACGGAGAAGACATTGATGCTACAAAGTGGGAGGTGGAACTTCAACAATCATGTCTTCCGAATTGCAGCTCGTTCTAGATTAAAGGAGACATAACCATTTCCTATTCATAGAAAACAGTTGTTTCCTATTCATTGCAATGTTAGGGAGAACAAGTTATGAATTGCAACGTATGAACTATGAATTATAGATGCAAGCTGAGAGAAACTATAATTGCTATGTATCGAACTATATTTTGCAAATGTACGCACTGAATTGCAATGTATGAAGCTATGATTTGCAATGTATGAACTATGAATTGTAATGTATAAACTATGAATTGCATTGGATATATTTGTGATTGCTGTTATCTAAATTTGACCAAGAAATTCAAAATAATAGCGTTTAATTAGTATTGTCCTACTGCTTTATCACAGGCGGAATTGTATGTTAGGACCCACAGAAGATAATGCATCATCACAGACGGCACATTGTACATAAAGAACCGCTTGTTGAAATTCATTAGCACAGGCAATTTCTAGAGCCGCGTGTGGAAATGGCCTATTTTCACAGGCTCTTCGTTTCAAGCAGTTTTTGAAATCCGCTTGTGATAATATGTTTAGAGTCGCTTGCGATGCAGCTTTTTGTAGTAGTGCATTGAGCTAGATGCATTTCGTGTTCTCCCCAAATCCAGCTGTCGAGGCCTTCACACTGATTCCAGTGAAATTCGAGCTTCTTGGTGAATCTCGCAAGGAGTTGATTTGTTTCCTAGTTTGCCAATTGTCATGCGTGTTAGTATAAAGGATGATCCCACCTCATTTGAACTAAGCTACATGCAGCTCGCATCCATTGGAATGTTGTCAAACCATATAGGATTAGATGAGACATAAGTAAGCCAATAAAGTCTGTAACTCAGTAGGCTGGTAAGGGTCTACACAAAGAAAAGTCGGAAATAGTAAGGACGAACTTGTGGCTAACAATTTCATTAAAAAGACGTTGAATACGTTAATTCGTTTTCAACTGACTCAACTAAGGATTCATTCAGAATTGGTAAAATATTAGCAGCGCATTATGACTTAGTATTATATCAAATTGATGAAATAATGATGATTCTCAATTGGAATCTACACGAGAATTTCTATATGATAACCGAAGGGTTGTCATTAAGCAAAAGGAACATATGAGATACAAGATATCTCAAGTTTTGTATGTAAATTGGTAAGTTTGGGTTATACTAAATATTACGAGGACGATTTCAGTTTTCGCTAAGTTTAGAACGAGAACTTAACTTTTCTCGCACTATGTTTATGACGTTTTGCTAATGAGTGTAACTTTGATCTATTATTAGATAATAATAAACATTGTCCTCTAATTTTCGATATTAAGTACTTTTGTAGTACGGTATGTATGCGAACAAATTTGTCTACTCAGATATGTCAAGGTTAATTAGTACGAGAACCACTAAGAGATTGATAGAATAAAATCGGTTCCAAAGCTTTCTGCTATTGAAAGCTCTCAGTTTACTCATTGACCAACCTTGACATAGTTTACTGGGTCAATTTTGGCGTTACTTCAATCCAGATCACTGGACTGAAGATCAGTATAAACTTGCAGTCTTGCAAGAAACTCAGGCCTCATAATAAGTTTAGCATTCTAATAAGAGCCATTGATAACTAAGACTAAGTTCCTACGAGATGTGTAGTAAAATCCACATCAGTTAATAACACTCACAGATGTGACTTTATTGTGGAAAAGCTCCAAACCAAAAGTCACTACATCAATTGCGATGCACACCAAATCAGTGATGAGGCCACTGAGCAGACAAAATAAGAAAACCCAGACTAAGAAGCGGTAGGCGACATAAACCACATAAGATATTCGAACTTCTGACGCAACAAGTCAAATGTGCAGCCAAACACATTGCATCAGCTGTATGTTAAAAAAAAGTAAATCCAGGATCATACTAAGCATTGATTATCGAGCAATTAGATTCATGTGAATCCTCGTAGTACCGCATACAAAAAGGACTTCTACCGAATGTGTTCTGTGAACACATAACGCACATGAGTTTAAGGAAGCACCTATTATTTCCTGGATACTTAGGGGCCAAACTCAGAAATTAGGTTATATCTCTAAGTGTGAGGTATAACGTGGTCGTCGAGTCAAGCAGTATGTAACTGGCTGTCTTCGATGTGTCGTGCCCTTTATATTGAGCATGAAGAAATATACGTAAGTTTAGTGTTGAGTTACTCAGTTCATTAGTTCCGTGACCAAGGGGAAGAATGTAAGTAACCAACCCAACCGACTAAGCTAACCCCCTTGGGGAGTCCTGATCGGGGACTCCCACCCAACCAACTTGGTTGGGGTAGGGCCCCCTCTCACACTCTCTCACCCTATATAAGATTGGGATCTCAGACAAATAAAGATGAGGAGAAAGAGATTAGTCCCTAATCTAAAACCCTAAGGCCACTGATCAGGCAAGAGAGAAAAGTGAGGGGAAGGCTCTACTACCATGGTCCTCCCAGCGCTGCTCCAAGCTTGTTCTCTGGACCAACGTCTTCTCCTGGTGTTCATCTTCATCATGATCAGGCACTAGAGCTCAAGTCCTCACCGTAGCCTCAACCACCATGGACAACCCCACGACGGCATGCTCCTACTCTGGTATGAGCAAAGGTGCGCCCATCATGTGCTCAATCAGCTCTCTGTTGTGTTTAATCCAAGTTCATTAGTAGCTAGTTAAGATTCTAAGCACTGTTAAGCCTAACTGTGCAACACTCCCTAATACAGTTCCTCTATTGTTCCACAATCATGAAGTTGCAGTCAAAGATTTTCAAGCAGCCACCATCAGCCATGACCACTCACCGTGGTCGCCCTACTTCCAGCTGATCCTGGCCCGGCTGCGGTTCACACCGTCGATCTACAACACACCCAGGAGCTTCTTGACTTAACACTGACCGTCCTTGTGCTCTGTGCAACTAGAACAGCGATGTCAGAGTTCATTCATCACTGCCACTCGTCGCAGACCCTCTTCCTGTGAGAGTTTCCCTAAAACAACCCCACCATCATGTTCCTAGGTTTCCAAAACCCCTAGTACCCCTAGGCCCCCCACTAGAGGTGCACAACGGCCATTTCCGGCGATCCGCGCATGCTCCATGGGCACCACCGGCATGCTGGGACAAAGACCTGTGCGCGTAGGATCTTCTGTGTTGTTGGGATGCTTTGTTATTGTGCTATCGAATCATATTACCAGGTGTGGCCGTCTAGAATCTTCTGTGCTCTCAGGATCTTTGTCACTGTGCTATCGAACCCTGTTGACAGGTGTGGCCTCACAGCCATTGACTGTTTAATTCCAAGGCATTCTCCTTCTAAAACTTATTCAAAAAAATTATAGAACGTGTAAACTTCGCAGTTAATTATGGGAACTTTGGAAAAATGCCAAACAAATTTTGGTAGACTCCACATATGTGTATCTATGCAGTAGGACAGTTTGGTTTGCATGAAAAGCCCTAAAACTTTGTATAGTATTTCCTCAATATTTGACCTTGTAGAAATAATTACAGGAAATATATTTAATAGAAAATTCCATTGTTTGGCCATAAACCTTCTCATATACTCTAAAAATCTCAGTACATGTAAACATATATAAGTTAATATAAGTACTAATTTTACTCTAGGTTGAAAATAAATTGTAGAGAAACAGAAATAATTATTCCAGAAATTTGCTCACTCCTTCGAAATCAAATTTTTTTGTATAAAACTCCAAAAATTGTCATACAAACTCTGTTAGTCTCATATGGACGTGTACTTTGCAGTAAAATAGTTTAATTGGCATGAAAGTCCTCAGGATTAATCTAAACATCCTTTCTTCATAAACCTAGGGGAAATTAGGTGTTCTACTCATGAGAAAATTGTGAAACTTGGCCAAAGCCTTCCTCTAGTACCCTATGATGTTTAGTAAAATTCTAAGTTCCATTGAGAAAGTTTAAGTTGGTCAAATTGAGTGACTTTGCCCAAAGTTCATATAAACCAAGAAAACAACAGAAACATTTCCAGAAATTAAGAAAACATTGTAAAAATAATAGAGAATTGTAGAATCCTCAAAAAATTGTGAATTCAATTTTATTGGGTTCATATTGACCATACCTACCACTTAATCAGATTTATGAATATGATAAAGCCTCATGTTTTATCTGTAAATTGATAAATGATGAAAGTCTCATGGAATTTTTGTACAAACCACTCCTCAGAAAAATCTGGAACTTTTCTTATAATTCCCTTAGCACATCTGGAATTTACTGTAAAACTTCCAACCCCAGCGGACCTTGGCTTCCTGTAGAATTAAATCTTATGTGACTCCATTACATGGAAGTTGATATAGAGACCTATAAAACCCTTTTCCATTATATTAACCCTTTTTGAATCAAGTTTAACCTTTCATCGGAATGTGAGAAATCAATAGAGAACCTATGTTGGTTCATTACAATCCTTCTATTTTCAAATGCTAATTTATACCATGAGTTAATTATGCACATAATCATTTCAGTAGGATTTGTGACGAAGGATCTTGACGAAAAGACTGCAGAGCACACAGACTTTCATTCTATTGACAGTAATTAAATTTAGGTAACAACATGGCAAACCTTGGTTTGAATTTAAGTTGTTTTATAAAAATCTACTGTATAATCACATTGTTGATTAGTAATGTTTTGCGCATTAAGTCTAGATTGCATGAACACTCCACTTGCAAGAGACCAAGTAACCAGGGATGGTATGGGTAGATTAAGATTTCATCATATCATTATGCACCAGGAACAACCTCAAGGAAACAATGTTCGCTCTCACTATGCACCAACAAATGCACCATATTACAACCCCTCTGTTCATGCATATCGCGCTACTATTCCACTGCGCCCAGCTCAGCCAATGCAGCAACGCCCTACCATGCAAGCACCTCGCCCTCCAATGCCACATGTGCCCCGCACAAATTTCCATGCTAATGCTCAAAATCAAGTTCGTCCTAACTACTCTGGTGCAGCAAGGACATGCTATACTTGTGGTGAAGTGGGACACTTTGCGCCTCAATGCCCCAAGTCAAGCTATGGTCAACTGAATAATGCTCCAAGACAGAACCCAAGGACGAATGGAGGATCACCACAAGGCAACCATGGACCACAAAATTTTGCTTGTGGAAGGCGAACCATGTCCCTATGGAGGAGGCCCAACAAGCTCAGGACATTGTACTTTGTATGTTCCTCGCAAACTCCAACCCGACAACTATATTATTTTATTCTGGAGCATTGCATTCATTCATATCATCAAAGTATGTTGTCAAGTATAGTTTGCCTATATCTCACATGAAATATACCTTGTTGGTTAAGTCTCCTAGAGGGGTGATGAGAACAAAAATAATATGTCCAAAAGTAATCCTTAAAATAAGGGGGGTAGATTTCCTCGCCATCCTCATTGTTTTGGATTCACAAGGACTGGACATAATACTTGGAATGGATTGATTAAGGAAGCACCGTGGTATAATTCAGTGTGCCACAAAGACGGTGCAATCGACATATGATGAGGGGAGCAATATAGAGTTTGAAGCATCTCAACCCACAACAAAGGAGGCAATGTTGAATCAAACGGATGGTGCAATGTTACAGGAGATTCCAGTGGTGTGTGAGTTTTCTGATGTGTCTCCAGACAAGTTGCCAGGTTTGCCACCTGATTGGGACATCGAGTTTGTCATTGATTTAATACCTGGAACAGCACCTAGAGCTAAGAGGTCGTATAGGATGCCTCCATGGAGTTAGCGGAACTCAAAAAGCAAATTAAAGAGCAGCTAGAGAAGGGTTTTATATGCCCAAGTTCATCATCATGGGGAGTACCAGTGCTCTTCGTAGATAAGAAGGATGGAACCCAGAGGATGTGTGTGGACTATAGGTCTCTCAACGAGGTGACGATTAAGAAAAAATACACGTTACCCCGTATAGAGGATTTGTTCGACCAGATGAAGGACACCTGTGTTTCCTCCAAGATCAATTTGAGGTCAGGTTACTTTCAAATGAAGATTTGACCATCGGATATACCAAAAACGGCTTTTTGGAAACGATATGGGTCCTATGTGTACACTGTTATATTGTTTGGATTCACAAATGCACCTGCATACTTCATGTACCTCATGAATAAGTTTTTCATGGAATACCTGGATAAGTTCATCATGGTGTTCATCGATGACATTATGATATACTCGAGAAGTGAAGAAGAGCATGAAGAGCATTTGAGGCTCACATTGCATAAATTACGAGAACACCAGTTGTACGCTAAATTCAGCAAGTGCTAGTTTTGGTTACGAGAGGTATCATTTTTGGTACATATCATCTTTAGAGGAGTATCGGTTGACCCGGGAAAAGTGAGGGATGTGCTGAAGTTGGAGCCACCACAGAATGTGAAGAAAATTTGGAGTTTCCTTGGAATGGCTGGGTATTACCGCCGATTCATCAAGGACTTTTCTAAAATAGTGAAGCCCGTGACTGAATTTCTAATGAAGGGGAAGGCATTCCAATGGACTCAAGCTTGCTAGGATAGATTTGAGAAGTTAAAGAAAAGGTTGACAACTGCACCGGTGCTAGTATTGCCAGATGTGAGCAAGAGCTTTGATATCTATTGCAATGCATCGAGACAAGGACTTGGATGTGTGCTCATGCAAGAAGGTCAAGTGGTAGCTTATGCATTGAGACAGTGGAAGAAACATTAGCGAGATTATCCTACTCATGATCTTGAACTTGCAGCAGATGTGCATGCCTTGAAGATATGGATACATTAGATTGGTCATAGGTGTGAGATTTACACGGATCACAAGAGTCTCAAGTACATAGTCACTGAAACGGATCGTAATTTGAGGCAACGACGATGGTTGGAGCTCATTAAGGATTATGATGTGGGAATCAACTATCATCCAGGAAAAGCTAATGTAGTAACCGACACCATGAGTAGAAAAGGAGCAAACCACCAACTCACGGTTAGGGAGTTGCCACCTGAGCTATGTAAGGAGTTTGAACGGTTGCATCTTGGATTCGTGAATAGATGGGAATAATGGAAGTAAACCCAACTTTGGAACTGGAAATACGAGAGGGTCAAAAAAAGGATGAGGAAATCCAAGAAATCAAGGAAAAGATCCAAGAAGGGAGAGAATTCAGGTTTGATGAAGAAGATCATGATACACTATGGCTCGGGAAATGAATTGTTGTGCCTAATGTGAAGCAAATTTGCGAGATGATATTAAAACAGGCACATGACTCGCCTTACTCAATTCATCCCGATTCTACGAAAATGTACAAGGACTTGAAGACGTGCTATTGGTGGGATGACATGAAAAAGGATATAGCTGAATATGTTGCATTATGTGACATGTGTCAACGAGTGAAGGCTGAACATCAACGGCTAGCTGAACTATTGCAGCCATTGAAGATACCGGAATGGAAGTGGGAAGAAATTGGTATGGACTTCACAGTTGGATTACCGCGTACCCAGTCCGACTATGACTCCATATGGGTTATTGTGGATCGGTTGACGAAATATGCTCATTTTATTCCTGTCAAGACAAATACACCGCGACACAATTAGCTGAGTTGTAAATGGAGAATATTGTATGCCGACATGGAGTTTCGAAGAAAATAGTCTCGAACTGAGGTTCTCAATTCACCTCTAGGTTCTGGGAGAAACTGCATGAGGCTATGGGTACTAGGTTGGTATTCAGCTCAGCATATCACCCGCGGACCGATGGGCAAACTGAGAGAACAAACCAAATATTAGAAGATATGTAGAGAGCTTGTGCTTTGAAGTATGGACGCAACTGAGACAAGAGCTTGTCATATGCTGAATTTTCGTACAACAGTGGTTACCAAGCCAGCTTAAAAATGTCGCCCTATGAAGCACTGCATGCGAGCAAGTGTTGGACACCCTTGTTTTGGAATGAGACCGGAGAGAACCATGTATTGGGGCCTGATGTGTTACAAGAAGCTGAAAAGCAAGTTCAGTTAATCCGTGAAAACCTAAGGGCTGCTCAATAAAGACAAAAAGGCTATGCAGATAATAGGCGAAGATACTTAGATTTTGAAGTTGGAGGCTTCATGTATCTCAAAGTGTCACCCCTGCGAGGTCATAAGTGATTTAACTTCAAAGGCAAGTCGACACCTTGCTATATCAGACCTTTCAAGATTTTGGACAAACGTGGAGAAGTGGCATATAAGTTGGAGATGCCAGCACATATTTCTGAAGTTCATGATGTATTCCATGTTTCTCAGTTCAAGAAGTTCTTAAGGGTACTAGAAGAACAAGTACCCATGGATGAATAGGAGCTTGAGGCAGATTTGACTTATGCCGAGCAACCGGTCAAAATCTTGGAAACAAAGGAGAGAGTCACAAGGAACAAGGTGATTCAATGATGCAAAGTACAATGAAAACACTATACTGAATCTGAAGCAACTTGGGAGCTAGAAGAAGATCTCAAGAAAGAATATCCCTATCTTTTCCCTTCTACGTCAAATCTCGAGGGCGAGATTCTGAAAGTGCATCTAGGCATCCCTTGTGGGTTTTGGTTGATTAATGACAAACAAATGAGATCCTAACAAAATTGTTGAGATGAGCGCAAGATTTAAAGAGATTACAAGGACATCACAAAAAGAAAGGAGAATGAGGATCCAAAAGGAAAAGAGCTCAAGACTTGAAAAGAATAGATTTATTTTGTAAGGATTGTGTTAGATAAACACAACCCAAGAGCTCAAGTGAAAAAGATTGCACTCACTGCACAAATATCAGGAATAGCAGACTAGTCCGATATCCATAAGACTAGTCCGATTTCTCTCTGGACAGAAAATGGACAAATACTCCAAGTGCGAACTTGTCCGCAACTCGTCACATTTGCATGACACCGGACTAGTACGATATCCACCGGACTAGTCCAAAAACCTTCTGAGTAAAAATTGGACAAGTCCTCCAAGTGCGGACTTGTCCTTAGCTCTACACTTTTTCACAACACCGGACAAGTCTGATATCTACCGGACTAGTACAAAAACTTTCTAAGCGAGGATCGGACTAGTCCCCACCTTAACGGACTAGTTCGGTATCCATCAACACTTAGGTTTTTTCACATACGCAAACCGGACTAGTCCGGTGTCCACCACGGACTAGTCCGGACCTCGCAAACCCTAACGGTAACTTTTGGAGACCCTCGTATAAAAAGAGGTGAACGGCCACACAACAAAATCTCTCGACTCCCTGCGCTATCACACCTCCCAAGAGCCCAAAATACTTCTCTCCGCTCATTCTAATCCTAAAAGGATCAAATATTTGAGGATTAGGGATTGGACAAAGGAGAGAACTTGTTCTACACTATCTTGAGCTCTTGGGTTTGATCTTTCACACACGCTCATTGTTTATTGTACATCTTTTGATTGTGTTTGGTGGTGTTTGCTCATTGTAATCTTTGGGGAGCCAAGGACCCTTTGAACAAAGTTAGTGAGTGAAAATTGGCCTCCGTGGCGATTACCCCGATGGAAGGGGTAGTGAAGACTCGGTCCTCCGTGGACTCCTCAACGAGGACGTAGATTCCTGTGTGGAATTGAACCTCGAGATAAACATGTGAGACCTATATGTGCTGAATACATTGGCTAGGGCGATAAAAGTTTTGAATACTACCAAAACACCTTTATCATCAAGGTCCAACTCTAGGTCCGAGCTCCAGCAAGGTCCGACTATAGGTGCGACTTGTTTTGGGTAGCTCTTTCAAGGTCCAACGTAAGGTCCGATTTGCTTTGGCTAGGTCCGACTTCTTTTTCATGGTCCGACAAGCTTTGGAGCTAGCTTTGGTTAGCTCCAGCGCTAGGTCCAACTAGCTTTAGTAAGCTCCAGCGCTAGGTCCAACTATCTTTGGTTAGCTCCGACGCTAGGTCCGGTTATCTTTGGCAACGTTCAGAGCTTGATTACAGTGGTTCTGCTTTTAGGTTTCAATGTTTTGAACTTGCTTCTTGGATTATGGAAAGTTTGCTTAGTTTTCTTTTACTAAGTTTTCGATGTGTTTTGTTGTTTATGGTTGATATCTTTTTGCTAAGGTTTGCAACATACTTATGTGAGGTTCTCACATAAGGTGTTGTGGTTATCGGAACTAACGAGAGTCAAGTCGAGGACTTGTGCTCGAAAGTATCAGTTGTTTATTCATGTACAGGTGTTTCTTGACTTCAAGACATGGCTGGTGACGGGATCCATTGAACTAGTCTTAGGGAGAAGATGAGGTTCAACAACCAAGTTCGGGAGGAATTGTGGTTTAGTTGATCGGGAGGTTGCGCAACATGGTTGAATCAATAACAGTGCATATGAAGGTATCGTGGACATCGTTGGAAGATGTTTGCACATGTGCAAGTAGTACATAGACGTGGCTACATGGTTCTGAGGCGTGATTAAGAGATGTGACCATAAAGAATTGGTCGAAAAGGTCCAACCGACTAGGTTATGGACTCAGGTTGCGGCTGAGTCGTGTTTGACTCAAATATGGAAAGATTTGAGTTGGTTATAATAGGATTTAGTGTGGGTCACGAATTTGAGTTGTTTTAGTAATGTGGGATATGTTCCTAAGATGTTTGGAAGTCTTAATATTCCTTCTATCTGCATATAGAAGAGTCTTAAGAAGTTATGGAAAATTTCGATTCGTGAATTGAGTAGGATTAGAGTCCTAGTTAGAGTTGAGTTGGCTTTCGGGCTGGTTATATAATCTAGGGAGGACAGAGCACATGGTAGACGACTTTGGGGCTGTTCCTCTTGTGTTTTGATCAATAAACTCGTAGTTTGAAGGAACTTTTGTGCCTTGTTCGCCCGACTTGTTTTCAGACAAGTTTTTCTCGTCGAGTTTCTGCACAACACTATCTTTCTTTGGTGGTTTTATCATAACTCGAGTTTTACAGATCTGATTGATGTGATTCTTTTTGGGTTGTCTTCACAAATTGATTTTATATAACCTATGAAAATTTCACAGTCATTGGATTTGTGGTTTCTGGTCTACACGAGTTTCTTTGCAGTGTTCCATAACTGTTTTTCTCGAGTAGGACAGATTGGCCTTTGTTCGATCTTTCGATAGTAACTTGAGTTTCTCTCGACGGATTGTCATGATTCTTGTTGTGATGTATTCGTGACTTGATTCTCTACAATCTATACTAGTTTTTTCATAGTTTAACACGTTTAGATTAGTCGCACACACGGTTTCTTTATCAGATCGGTTTTCTACCGAAGGGTTTTTCATTGCTTCCGCTGAAAAGTTTTAATCTACCATTCACCCCCTCTGGTAGATTTACACGTGCTCTTCGATCCTACAATTGGTATCAAAGCTAGGTTGCTCTAATCTTTATGATTTGCACATGTTTTGACTAATCCCCGTGGAGAAATACTCGACAAAACCTTGTGTGTTTGTTGGTATTGATTTTTAGGTTTGGAAGGCACGCATGGAAGCTTTTATCCAGGTGCAAGGCTTCACAATATGGGAAAAAGTGTACAAGCCCTACGACGTGCCACCGAATAAGATGAATTTAAGGGATTTCGACAACAACAACAAAGCCCACAACTTGATTATACAGGGACTAACTCAAAGCGACTTCGACCGTGTTGCACACCTCCGACCGGCGTACGATGTCTGGAGAGAACTTTGTGACTACCACGAAGAATCCAACACAATAAAGGAGGTAAGACAAGATATGTTCAAAAATGAATACATGCATTTCAAGATTCAACTCGGTGAGTCTATCGACGATCTCTTTGCTCGCTTTAACAAAATTCTCAGCAACTTGCGTAGTGCCAACGTTAACTTTTCAGATGCTGAGAATGCTAGGCAATTACTAAGTGCATTAGATATGTCAATATGGGAGTTGAAAGTTACATCCATTCATGAATCTACTATCATGAGTACACTTACTTTAGATGTGCTATATTCCAAGTTAAAAACTCATAAAATTGACATAATATCACGTAAGAACCCCAACGACAAGTCTATTGCTTTTGTTTCTCAATGTGACATGCCTAGCTCCAGTCAATCTTCATCTTGTGGTACACTTGCTTTGTTGTCCTCTCTAACCCTTGAACTGCTTGAGGAGTTTCTAAAGGAGGAGCTAGCACTTCTATCTACTAGGTTCTCAAAAGCATTGCAAAATATTAGAACTAGAAGGAGAGGAAGCTCTGGACCTCAACGATGCTTTGAATGTGGTAAGATAGGACACTTTCGTACAGATTGCCCTTACCTTTCAGGTCGTTCTACCCGTGATGAAAAGCAGAATACAGTCAAGTCCTCTTCTGCTAATACCAACAGGAAGAAGAAGGGTTTTACAGGACACAAATTGATATAACAGTTTTATCAACGCACTTCAAGTACTTTGCTCAAGTGATGTAGACATTGGAAGTGACGAAGATGAAGATGATCTGGCAAACTTGTGCTTCATGGCGGGCAAATCAAGATCAAGTATGGAGGAAGCAGAACACAATAGTGACAATGAAGAGGTATGTCCTACTTGTGATGAATCGTGTGATGCTATTTCCCGTGCAACTGTGATTGTGAAGAAAAATGACAAAAAACTTAAGGACAATGCTGTTAAAATTATGTCACTAGAATATGAAATTAATTGTTTGAAAATATTGATTCCGAGTGATGATTCTTGTTCCGCATGCGATTTAATAAATAAACAATTGTCCTCCTTAAGAAGTGCACACTCCTCCACTCTTGATAAACTTGAGTTAGAGATTGAAAAGAACAAAAAGCATGCTGCACTTAATGACATAAACTTAAAAGATGCTTCTTGTTCTACAATTGATTTGCATTGTTCTACTTGTAATGATTTTGAAAAGAAACTAAAAGATGCTATGAATGAAATTTCAATACTGAACAATGCTTTAGGTGCTCATGAAGTTAAATATTGTTCTAATTGCAAATTAAAAGGAAAACTTCATGTGAAAACTGCCTATAATTGTCTAAGAAACTTGATGACATGAATAGGACACTAGAGCAGTTTTGTATTGGGACAAAAATCTAAACTTGCTATTGAATTCATCCAAATCTTGCAATGATAAAACAGGTTTAGGTTTTGATTCTCATGCTCATGCTAAAGCAAATTCACCTAAATTGTAAAGTCATTAGGAAGTGGTTTGATTAAAAACAGTTCCTTAACCAAAAGAGGTGTTTTTTTAAATCTGCAGGAGTGTTGTCATGTTTGGGTTCAAATAAACATACTGCATGCTCATCTAGACATAAACACAAAGTTAAATTTCATTGTACCTATTGTGGTAGAGATTATCATGTCATAGATTTTTGTTATAGACTAGCTAAACAACATAAAAAGGAAAGAATGCAAGCTAGATCTTATAACTCTCATTCAAAATTTGCTGCACATACTAAACCGAATGTCAGGAACATGCAACCTGCTGTTATGAGTCAAAAACATTTAAAGTTTACCTTCAGAGCGTTAGTTTTTGCCTCCGGACCTTCTGTTGTTTCCTCCGGACCTTCTGTTTTTGCCTCTGGAGCTACTGATTTTTTTGCTACACAAGTAACACCTTATAGGTCAGTAGTCAAGAACAAAAAATCTCAAACTTTGACTCATAAACCGGCTATTTTATCTCAGCTTTCGTGTGTGTTTCCTGCTGCACGTTGTGTGACTCAGTACTGGATTCCTAAATGCCTTTTGACTAACTCCAATATTGAGTCATCGACGTATTGTTCTTCTACGTAGGTTACACGCTTGAGGAAGGAGAACATTTGGATTGTGGATTCAGGTTGCTCACGCCACATGACCGGTCACAAAGAATGGTTCTCCCCCCTCTGTTTTGTGTCACGTGTAAAGAATTTTAGTTTTGCCGATAATTCTTCAACTCCTACAATTGCTAAGGGTTTGGTTAGAGTAAATGATCACTACACGTTGAAGGATGTGACACTTGTTAAAAATTTGAAATACAACTTGCTTTCTGTTTCACAACTGCTAGATGAAAATCTGGAAATTATTTTCACTAAAAATTGCTGCAAAGTTGTAAATTGAAATAGTGAGCTTACTTTTAACATGTCTCAGTTTGGAAGAGTTTTTCAAGCTAATTTTGATATGTATTCCTCTAAGCATAGGTGTCTAGTTGCTAATGATTCAAAGGACTTATATTTTTGGCATCGTAGACTTGGTCACGTAGGCTTTGATCGTCTAACACATGTTAGTGCTCTTGATCGCATACGCGAGCTGCCTAAGCTTAAAGGGGACAAAGAAATTGTGTGGTCTTCTTGTAGACATGCTAAGATGGTTGCAGGTTCAAATACTCCTCCCACAGTGATCATGACAACTGAGCCGGGTCAACTTTTGCACCTTGACACTGTAGGACCTTCACGAGTTCAATCCTTCGGAGGTAAATCGTATGTTCTTGTGATTGTTGATGATTATTCTAGATACTCTTGGGTTTACTTTATGGCATCTAAGAATGAAGCTTTTAGTCACTTTAGAACTTTATTTCTTAGATTATCAATTGATTGCCCTGGATCTTTAAAAGCAATTAGAAGTGATAACGGAACCAAATTTAAAAATCTATCTTTTGTTCACTTTTGTGATGAAAATGGAATAGATCATCAATTTTCTTCACCATATGTACCTCAACAAAACGGTGTTGTATAAAGAAAGAACAGAACCTTAATTGAGATGGCTAGGACTATGCTTGATGAATATCAAACTCCTAGAAAATTTTGGGCTGATGCGATTGGAACCGCTTCCTATATCTCAAATCGTGTTTTCTTGCGCGTAAGCTAGGTAAAATACTATATGAGCTCCGGTTTGGACATAGGACTAGTGTTACACACTTTCGGGTCTTTGGTTACAAATGCTTTGTTAAGAAACATGGTAATCTTGATAAATTTGAACCTAGATCCATTGATGTCATGTTTCTTGGTTATCCATGTCATACTAGAGGCTACCGTGTGCTTTTACTTAACGCTAACAAACTTGTGGAGACTTGTGAGGTGTCTTTTGATGAAGCTAGCCCGGGTACTAGCTTAAACATTGTAGGTCTGGATCCATATCCTCAGGGGGAGGGTATTTTCGAAGATGAAGAAGAGTCGGTGATATTGTCTGATAGTTCCGAAGCTGACACATGTCCAACTCTGAACTTTGAACAAGCTCCAACTACCATCTCTGCTGGTCCTGATCGTCCACAAGCCACAAGCTCATCAATCTGCGATGAAACTGATGAAGAAGAAGCTTGTGAGACATCTGTTCCCCTACAGATTTACAACAATCATCCCCCGCAACAGGTAATTGGAAGCTTGCATGAACGAGTTACAAGATCCAGGTTTTTCGACCCCAATTCTCATGCTCATTCTGCTTTTGTTGCTTCTTTTGAACCCAAAGATATATCACACGCACTCACTAATGAATCTTGGATTATTGCCATGCAAGAAGAGTTAGAAAATTTTGAAAGAAATAATGTTTGGAAACTTGTACCTCCACCTCAAGATCACACTTTAATTGGAACTAAATGGGTGTTTAAAAATAAAGAAAGTGAGGATGGGGTTGTGATTAGGAATAAGGCTAGATTAGTTGCTCAAGGTTTCACACAAATTGAAGGTCTAAATTTTGATGAAACTTTTGCTCCTATTGCTAGATTAGAATCCATAAGAATTTTGTTAGCTTTTGCTGCATCTAAAGATTTCAAGTTATATCAATGGATGTAAAAAGTGCTTTCTTAATGGCTACATAGATGAGGAGGTTTATCTTAAGTAACCACCTGGTTTTGAAAATCCAGATTTTCCTAATCATGTTTTCAAACTGACTAAAGCCTTGTATGGTCTAAAACAAGCTCCTAGAGCATGGTATGATAGGTTGAAAACATTCTTACTTGAAAAGGGGTTTACCATGGGCAAGGTTGATAAAACTCTTTTTGTGCTTAAGCATGGCAATGACTCATTATTTGTTCAAGTGTATGTGGATGATATTATCTTTGGTTGTGATTCTCATGATATTGTGTCCAAGTTTTCAGCAATGATGATTTCAAAATTTGAAATGAGTATGATGGGAGAACTCACATACTTTTTGGGGCTGCAAATCAAGCAAACTAAGGAGTGAACCTTTGTGCATCAAACGAAGTATGCAACAGACCTTCTTAAGCGCTTCAACATTGACAAAAGCAAGCCTCTTCGGACACCAATGGGAACAACAATGACACTTGAACTTGATGAAGATGGTGAACCTGTGGATCAAAAAGAAAATTGAAGCATGATCGGATCACTTTTGTACTTCACAGCATCAAGACCGGACATATAATTTAGTATATGTCTTTGTGCACGGTTTCAAGCTTCCCCACGTGCTTCACATCTTCAAGCCATCAAAAGAATTCTTACTTACATGGAACTCAAGAATTTGACATTTTTCTTCCTTCTTCCTCAACCATTACTTTTAAAGCTTTTTCAGATGCTGATTTTGTGGGTTGTAGGATTGATAGGAAAAGTACTTCCGGTTCTTGTCATTTTCTTGGTAATTAACTTGTTGCTTGGTCCTCTAGAAAACAAAGTTCAGTTGCACAATCCACAGCTGAATCTGAATATTTAGTTGCTGCTAGTTCTTGCTCACAAATTCTTTGGATTGTTCAAACACTTAAGGACTATGGAGTTGATCTAGATAGTGTTCCATTATTTTGTGATAACACTAGTGCCATTTGCATTGCTAAAAACCCCATGCAAGATTATAGAACTAAGCACATTGACATTAGATATCACTTTCTCTGTGATAATGTTGAAAAAGGAAACATTGTGCTTCACCATGTAGATACCGAACAACAGTTGGCTGACATTTTTAAAAAATCTTTGGATTTCACTCGTTTTTGTTACATTCATAGTGAAATAGGGGTTATGCGTCCTCATGACTTAAATTGAGGGGGAGCTTGTTTGGGATCTGAATTTAAAAATAATATGAGCATAATATTTCATACATATATGACTTTGTGATTCCTTTTACATGCTGAAAGTTCTTACTACATTACTTGTGTTATACATTTTGTAGTTTTTGCCATGACTATTAATTGGAATAATTACTTACACCAAATCTGGTCATGATCAAACTTTCTTGCTGTTTTGAACCTGTTGCATGCTCACAAGTGCTTTTAAAAGAATTAATCAAGTAAGCAACTCACATGTTGAGTTTTTATGTTCAAATGAAGAAATGAGAAAAGATCAAGAGAATATGCATGCATCACACTTCTTCTTTTGAGATAGCTTATCATTGCACTTAGATATGAACTTAGAAGAAGTTGTGTATGACTAAAACCATGTCCTTAAGCTTCTGATTGTCAAATGACATAGGCTTGGCTTGGTTGGTTAGAATAAGACAGATGCACATATAATCTCTTACAAATATCATATGATCTAAATTTGTGCTTTGAAAAATAATAAAATGCAACAACAAGTGTCATGCTTTCAGGTTTTGAAATAGTTAAGTTTGTGAGATCATGACTTGCTAAAATTGAAAATTACATTTGATCTCTTGCATGGCTTACACTACTTTGTGTATCTCATTGATGTGATAGTGTAAGTTACTTGATAGTATGACTTGGAAGAGCTTTGTTTTATATGTATATGTTATAATGTGCTCATAACATATTAAAATTTCTCTTTTGTACCGTGCTGAATATATTGTCAAAGGGGGAGAAGTATGCAAGAGGGGGAAATATGTATAGGGGGAGGAATTTATTTCTATCTCATTTGATTTTCAAAAAGGGGGAGAAATTGTTTTCAAAACTTTTCATGTGAATAAGCCAATGTTCGGATTCTAAGTGGTGTTGCCAATGCATTCATCAAGGGAGAGATTGTGAGACCTATGTGTGCTGAGTACATTGGGTATGGCATAAAACGTTTTGAATACTACCAAAACACCTTTATCATCAAGGTCCGACTCTAGGTACAAGCTCCAGCAAGGTCTGACGATAGGTCCGGCTTGTTTTGGTTAGCTCTGGCAAGGTCCAACGTAAGGTCCGACTTGCTTTGGCTAGGTTCGACTAGCTTTGGTTAGCTTCGGCTCTAGGTCTGACTAGCTTTGGTAAGCTCTGGCGCTAGGTCCAACTAGCTTTGGTTAGCTCCGACGCTAGATCCGGTTAGCTTTGGCATGGTTCGGAGCTTGATCGCAGTGGTTCTGCTTTTAAATTGCAATGTTTCGAACTTGCTTCTTGGATTATGGAAAGTTTGCTTAGTTTTCTTTTACTAAGTTTTTGGTGTGTTTTGGTGGTTATGGTTGATATCTTTTTGCTAAGGTTTGCAACATACTTATGTGAGGTTCTCATGTAAGGTGTCGTGGTTATCGGAACTAACGAGAGTCAAGTCAACGACTTGTGCTCGGAAGTATCGGTTGTTTATTCATGTACAGGTGTTGCTTGATTTCAAGACATGGCTGGTGGCGGGATCCATTGAACTAGTCTTAGGGAGTAGATGATGTTCAATAACCAAGTTCGGGAAGAATTGTGGTTGAGTTGATTGAGAGGTTGCGCAGCATGTTTGAATCAAGAACAATGCGTATGAAGGTATCATGGACGTCATTGGAAGATGTTTGCATGTGTGCAAGGAGTGAATAGACGTGGCTACATGGTTATGAGGCGTTATGAAGATATGTGGACATAAATAATTGGTCGGAAAGGTCCAACTGACTAGGTTATGGACTCAGACTGTGACTGAGTCGTGTTTGACTGAAATGTGGAAAGATTTGTGTTGGTTATGATAATACTTCGTGTGGGTCACGAATTTGAGTTGTTTTAGGAATGTGGGATACATTTCTAAGGTGTTTGGAAGTCTTAAGATTGCTTCTATCTGCGTATAGAAGAGTCTTGAGCAGTTATGGAAAGTTTCGATTCGTGAATTGAGTATTATTAGAGTCCTAATTAGAGTTGAGTTGGCTTTCGGGCTGGTTATATAAGCAAGGGAGGCCAGAGCTCGTGGTAGACGACTTTGGGGCTGTTCCTCTTGTGGTTTGATCAATAAAATTCATATTTTGAAAGAACTTTTGTGCCTTGTTCGCCCGACTTGTTTTCAGACAAGTTTTTCGTGTCGAGTTTCTGCACAACACTACCTTTCTTCGGTGGTGTTACTATAACTCGAGTTTTACAGTTCCAATTGACGTGATTCTATTTGGGTTGTCTTCACAACTTGATTTTCTATCATCTACGAAAATTTCACGGTCATTGGATTTGTGGTTTCTGATCTACATGAGTTTCTTTGCAGTGTTCCAGAACTGTTTTTCTCAAGTAAGACAAATTGACCTTTGTTCGATCTTTCGATCATAACTTGAGTTTATTTGCAGTGTTATGAAGTATTCATGACTTGATTCGCTACAATCTATACTAGTTTTGTCACAGTTGAACACGTTTAGATTAGTCGCACACATGGTTTCTTTAACAGATCAGTTTTCTGCTGAGGGGTTTTTTGTTGCTTCCGCTGAAAAGTTTTAGTCTACCATTCACCCCCCTCTGGTAGCATTACATGTGCTCTTCAATCCTACAAAATCCTGTCTCGCATGTTCTTGCTTTACCTTTTATCTTCTAGGGTTTGCATAGTCTTGTGTAATTCACATTGAAATATTGGATTAAACTTGATAATTGCAATATCTTATTTCATTGTCATAATATACTTACATTGTCAATTGGTTTTCGCTGCATAGACTACTAGAAGTAAAATTAAAGATCTACTTTGATTTTCAATTCCGCATATACCGTACTAGTCCGCACCATAACGGACTAGTTCGACCTCCCTGTATTTTATCTTTTTGTTAAGTGTTTCAGGGATCGATAAATATTCAAAAAGCCTATTCATCCTCCCTCTAGGCTGCATTCAATTGGTATCAGAGCCAAAATCTTTAAAAGTGACTCACCGCTCGAAGAGATGATGTCAGACATCAAAGGTGAACACAAGGGCTTCAACAACGAAAAGGGTGATGATGAAAGGAACCAAAAACTAGAGAAACTCCTCGATGCCATTCAAGACTGCGAGGATGATGATGACGAGATGCTTGAACTCAAGGCTCTTCTACGGAAGAAGGCACTCTCTCCATAAGGGAAGAATAAGATTGAAGATGAGAAGAAAAAGGGGAGTAGTCCCACATACTACTCCCGATATCCTTTTAACTATGAGCGTTTAAGTTCTAATTATAGTCATTACTTGTCAATTCCTTTAGGCAAAGCACCTTACTTTGACGGAAATGACTATACAATGTGGAGGCAAAACATGAAAATGCACCTTATATATATTAACCCAAGTCTTTGGCACATACTGTGTACAGTGATAGATATTCTAGATCATGATGAAGAGCTAACTCCAAGTCAAGAGCAAGCTATTCATCGAAATGCTCAAACCGCAATTGTAATTACATCATCATTGAGCCGAGACGAGTTCACCAAGGTGGATGGACTCGAGATTGCCATAAAAATCTAGGATACTCTCAAAACTGCACATGAAGGTGATCGTCATGTACGCGAAGCTAAAATTGACATGATTGAAGGTGAATTTGGAAGATTTGCTATAGAAGAAGGCCAATCACCCCAAGATATGTACAATCGACTAAAGTCTCTCATCAACAAAGTCTGAGCTTACAGTAGCAAGAAGTGGACATATCATGAAGTGGTGAAACTGATTCTTAGGGTATTCATGCCTCGGAACTTGACGCTCTGCTCTATGATTAGAGAAAGTCCAGGGTATCGAAAAATGACCCCGGACGAAATTCTTGGCAAGATCATCAACTTCGAAATGATGGAGAAGAAGCCAAACATGTCAAGGAACTTGCCGACCTTACCTCGACAAAGAAGATAGGAGTTTCTCTAAAGGTAACCTGCAAGCACGCATCAAAAGAAGCTCGAGAAGCTCCTGAGGAAGATGATGGTGATGATGAAAGAAGTGATGTCGATGATGAAGACATGATCTTGTTCATGAAAAAGTTCAAGAAAATGATGAGAAGAAGAAAGGGTGGTAGCTCAAATGAAGGAAGACATAGGGACAATCAAAGACCCAAGATGAGACGTGCATGCTATAATTGTGGAGAGTATGATCATTTCATAGTAGATTGTCCATGTGAAGATAATAAGAGGAAGAGTAAAGACAACAAGCCTCAACAAAAGAAAGTATTCAAGAAAAAGAAGCAATATGGCCAAGCACATCTAGGGAAGGACTGGGACTCCAATGATGAGTCCTCATCTAAAGAAGAAGTGGAGATGGACACTATAGCCATCAAGAAGCCTACAAAGAAGTCCACTCTTTTCCTAACCATTGGCGCATGGAAGGACACCGATCAGACATGTCTAATGGCCAAGGAAGGAAAAAGAAAGGTTATAAATAAATCTTCCTCCTCGATTTCTTTTACTAGTGATATTGATAATTCTAGTGATGATGAAGACATGCTTAGTGGTTTAGATAAAAAAAATGCTGCTAAAATGAAATTTCTAATGGATAAGATTGTTGATAAGGAGGAGCTAGTCAACCGCCAAGAAGATTTGATCATTATCCAAAAGGAGGAATATCTGGAGATTGAAAAGCTCCTCGAGCTTTAAAAGGAGCAAAGTAAATCACTAGAACTTGGGTTATCTTCAAGCAAGGAAGCTTGTTTGAAGTTAAAAGACTCAAACGTGACAATCAAGGATGAACTTGCTAACTTAACCAAAGTTAACAAGATACTTGAGACACAAGTTGAGTCACTCAAGCAAAGTGGTTCTTCATCCTCTTCAAGCTCACCTTCTCAACATATCAAATCTGAAGCGGTCATTATTTGTACATGTGCTAAAAATAACACCAACTTGAAAGAAAAGTCCAACTTGACAAAAGACAAGCATCCCTCCCAAAGTGGCATATTTGACAAGGAGAAGGTCAAGTATGCACACAGTGCATACTCGGTCACAAGACCTCCTAATGTTAAATATGGCACTGGGTATTCTTATGGTGAAAGGCAAAATGCTGGAAGCCACAAGAATGACAAGGATCACATTGCTTTTGTCAAGGGAAACTCTTCCCAAGTTGGAAAACATGATAAAATTGATAAATTCAACATTGTGAACTCATGTGGACAACAAATCTTGTTTAGAACCTTTGATGCTTCATATGTGTGAGACCTATGTGTGCTGGATACATTGGCTTGTAGTGAATACATTGGCTTTGACATAAAAGTTTTGAATGTTGCCATAACATCTTTTTGGCAAGGTCGGACTCTAGGTCCGAGCTTCTGCAAGGTCCGACAATAGGTCTGACTTTCTTTGTCTAGATCCGACATGTTTTTGGGTAGCTCCAGTGAGCTTTGTCTTTAGATCCGGCATGCCTTTATTAAGCTATGATATGTTTTGCTAGGTCTGACTGGTTTTGGTTAGCTCCGGCACTAGGTCCTACTAGTTTTGGTAAGCTCCGGCGCTAGGTTGTACTAGCTTTGGTAAGCTCCGGCACAAGCTCCGGTTAGCTTTGGTAAGGTTCGGAGCTTGATCGTAATGTTCCAAATTTTCATGTGAAATATTTTGAACTTGCTTTATATTATTAGAAAGATTGCTTACTATTCATTTGCTAAGTTTTTTGGTGCGTTCTGATTGATATGGCTGATATCGTTTTGCTATACTTTGCAACATGCTTATGTGAGTTGCTCATGTAAGGTGTTGTGTTTGGAACTAACTTGAGTCCAGTCGCAGACTTGGGCTCGTACAGATTGGTTGTTTGTTCATGTGCAGGTGTTGCTTGAGTTCAAGTCATGGCTGGTGACAGGATCCTTTGGACTAGTCTCAGGGAGGAGATGAGGTTCCGACAACTAAATTCAGGAGGAATTGTGGTTGAGCGGGTCAGGAGGTCGCGCAGGATGATTGAATCAAAGGCAGTGCATATGAAGGTTACTGGACGTCGAAGGAAGGTGTTTGCACGTATGCATGTGGTGCATGATGTGGCAACATGGTTCCGAAGATGGTTTATGGATGGGATGGTTGGAAGGATCGGATCGTATCGGTTGATGACTTTGGCCGCGGTGGAGTCGGTTATGGCTCGATATGGAAAGTATCGAGTTGATTATGATATAATTTCATGTGGGTCACGAATTTAAGTTGTTTTAGGAATGTGGGATACGTTCCTAAGGTGTTTAGAAGTCTTAAGATTGCTTCTATCTGCGTATAGAAGAGTCCTAAGCAGTTATGGAATGTTTCGATTCGTGATCTGAGTAGGATTGGAGTCCTAGTTAAGATTGGGTTGGCCTAAGGGCTGCTTATATAATCAAGGGAGGCCAGAGCTCTTGAGAGACGACTTTGGGGATGTTCCTCTTGTGCTCTATTGAATAAAATTCGTAGTTTGAAGGAACTATTGTGTCTTGTTCGTCCGACTTGTTCCAGACAAGTTTTACTCATCGAGTTTCTGGACAGCACTACCTTTTGTCGGTGGTTTTATCATAACTCGAGTTTTACATATTCAATTGACGTGATTATTTTTGGTTTGTCTTCAAAACTTGATTATATATCATCTGTCAAAATTTCATGGTCATTGGATTTATGGTTTCTGATCTACACAAGTTTCTTTGCAGCATTCCAGAACTGTTTTTCTCGGGTAGGACAGATTGACCTTTGTTCGATCTTTCGATCATAACTTGAGTTTCTCTCGACGGATTTGAGTGATTCTTCTTGTGTTTTTTTCGTGACTTGATTCTCTCTGATATATGTTACTTTTGTCATGGTGAAACACCTTTAGATTAATTTCACACACAATTTCTCTAACAGATTGCTTTTTTGCCAAAGGGGTTGGGATTTAATTGTTTCTGCTGCGTAAGATTTTATAAATCTACCATTCACCCCCCTCTGGTAGCTTTTCACGTGCTCTTCGATCCTACAATTGGTATCAGAGCCACTTTGCTCTAATCATTGTGATTTGAAAGTGTTTTTGACTAATCATCATGGAGAAATACTTCGCCAAACCTTGTGTGTTTGCTGGTATTGATTTTCAGGTTTGGAAGGCACACATGGAGGCTTTCATCCACGCACACGACTTTGCAATATGGGAGAAGGTGTACAAGCCTTACAAAGTGCCGTCAAATGATCAAGTTACAGCTACAAATCTAAGAGATGTCGACAACAACAACAAGGCTCGAAACTTGATCATACAAGGATTAACTCAAAGCGACTTCGACCATGTTGCTCACCTCCGATCTACATACGATGTGTGGAAAGCACTTTGTGACTACCACGAAGGATCCAACACGATCAAGGAGGTAAGGCAGTACATGTTCAAGAAAGAATACATGCGCTTCGAGATGCAACCCGGTGAGTCCATTGATGATCTATTTACTCGCTTTAATAAAATTCTCAGCAACTTGCGTAGCGTCAATATTAATTTTTCAGATGCTGAAAATGCTAGGCAATTGTTAAGTGCATTAGACATGTCAATTTGGGAGATGAAAGTTACATCCATTTGTGAATCTACTGTCATGAGTACACTCACTTTAGATGTGCTATATTCCAAGTTAAAAACTCATGAAATTGACATAATATCACGTAAAAACCCCAACAAGTCTACTGCTTTTGTTTCACAATGTGACATGCCTAGTTCCGGTCAATCTTCATCCTGTGGTACACTTGCTTTGTTGTCCTCTCTAACCCTTGAACAGATTGATGAGTTCCAGAGGAGGAGCTAGCACTTCTCTCTACTAGGTTCTCAAAAGCATTGCAAAATGTGAGAACTAGAAGGAGAGGAAGCTCCGGACCTCAACGATGCTTCGAATGTGGTAAGACAGGACACTTTCATACAGAATGCCCTAAGCTTTCAGGTTCTACTTCCCGAGAAGAAAAACAATCAAGGACGAAGCACTCCTCAACAAATGATAAGAAGAAGAAGAAGGGCTTTACAGGTCACCAACTGGTGAATAGTTTTATCTCTGCACTCCAGGAACTTGGCTCAAGCGACGTGGACATTGGAAGTGACGAAGATGAAGATGATTTGGCCAACTTATGCTTCATGTCGGGCAAAACAAGATCAAGATCAAGTCAGGAGGATGCAAAACACAACAGTGACGACGATGAGGTATGTTCTACCAGTAATGAAATGTGTGGTGCAATTTCTCGTGCAACTATTATTGTTAAGAAAAAGGACAAAAAGCTTAGGGATAATGATGCTAAAATTGAATCACTAGAATTTGAAATCAACCGTTTGAAAACCTTGATTCCTAGTGATGATTCATGTCCCTCATGTGATTTAATCTATTAACAATTGTCCACACTAAGAACTGCACACTCCTCCACTCTAAATAGACTTGAAATTGAAATTGAAAGGAACAAAAAGCTTGTTGCACTTGACTTTGGAAACTTAAAAGATGCTTCTTGTTCTACAATTGATTTGCATTGTTCTAGTTGTAATGATCTTGAAAAGAAACTAAAAGATGCTATGAATGAAATTTCAATATTGAATAATGCTTTACGTTCTCATGAAGTTAAATTTTGTTCCAATTGCAAATTAAAAGGAAAAACTTCATGTAAAAATTGCCTTGATTTGTCCGATAAACTTGATAACATGCATAGGACATTAGATCAGTTTTGTAATGGGAATAAGAACCTAAACTTGCTGCTGAATTCTTCCAAGTCTTGCAAAGATAAAACTAGTTTAGGTTTTGATTCTCATGCTTATGCTAAGGCACATCCACCTAAAATTGTAAAGTCAGTAGGAAGTGGTTTGATTCAAACAGTTCCTAAACAAAAAGAAGTGGTTTTCAAATCCGCAGGGGTGTTGTCTCATTCGGTTTCAAATAAAAATGTTGTTTGCTCATCTAGACATGAACACAAAGTTAAATTTCATTGTACCTACTGTGGTAGAGATGGTCATGTCATAGATTTTTGTTATATACTAGCTAAACAACAGAAAAGGGAAATAATGATTGCTAGATCTCATAACTTTCATGCAAAATTTGCTGCACATATTAAACCGAATGGCAGGAACATGCAACCTGCTGTTATGTGTCAAAAACATTCAAAGTTTACCTCCGGACCTTCTGTTTTTGCCTTCGGAGCTAATGATTTTTGTGCTACTCAAGTAACATCTTATAGGTCAGTAATTAAGAGTAAAAAACCTCAAACTTTGACTCGTAAACCTGCTGTTTTATTTCAGCTTTTGCGTGTTTTTCCTGTTGCACGCGTGTGGCTCAGTACTGGATTCCTAAATGCCTTTTGACTAACCCCAGTATTGAGTCATTGACGTATTGTGCTTCTATGTAGGTTACACGTTTGAGGAAGGAGAACATTTGGATTGTGGATTTAGGTTGCTCACGCCACATGACCGGTAACAAAGATTGGTTCTCCTCTTTTGTGTCACGTGTAGAGAATGTTACTTTTGTCGATAATTCTTCAACTCCTATAATTGCTAAGGGTTCGGTTAGAGTAAATGATCACTACACTTTGAAGGATGTGGCACTTGTCAAAAATTTGAAATACAACTTGCTTTCTGTTTCACAATTTCTAGATGAAAATTTGGAAATTATTTTCAATAAAAACTGCTGCAAAGTTGTAGGTTCAAATAGTGAGCTTATTTTTAACATGTCTCGGTTTGGAAGAGTTTTTAAAGCTGATTTTGATATGTCTTCCTCTAAGCATAGGTGTCTAGTTGCTAATGATTCAAAGGACTTATATTTTTGGCATCGTAGACTTGGTCACGTAGGCTTTGATCACCTAACGCGTGTTAGTACTCTTGATCGCATACGTGGGCTGCCTAAGCTTAAAGGGGACAAAGAAATTGTGTGCTCTTCTTGTAGACATGCTAAGATGGTTGCAGGTTCACATACTTCTCTCACAATGATCATGACAACTGAACCGGGTCAACTTTTGCACCATGACACTGTAGGACATTCACATATTCAATCCTTCGGAGGTAAATGGTATGTTCTTGTTATTGTTGATGATTATTCTAGATACTCTTGGGTTTACTTCATGGCGTCTAAGAATGAAGCTTTTAGTCACTTTAGAACTTTATTTCTTAGATTATCAATTGATCACCCAGTATCTTTAAAAGCAATTAGAAGTGATAACAGAGCTGAAAATCAATCTTTTGATCACTTTTTTGATGAAAATGGAATAGATCATCAATTTTCTTCACCATATGTACCTCAAGAAAACAGTATTGTAGAAAGAAAGAACAGAACCTTAGTTGATATGGCTAGGACTATGCTTGATGAATATCAAACTCATAGGAAATTTTGGGCTGCTGTGATTGCAACCGCTCGTTATGTCTCAAATCGTGTATTCTTGCACGCTAAGCTAGGTAAAACACCATATGAGCTCCGGTTTGGACATAGGCCTAGTGTTACACACTTTCGGGTCTTTGGTTGCAAATGCTTTGTTAAGAAACATGGTAATCTTGATAAAACTGAATCTAGATCCATTGATGGCATGTTTCTTGGTTATCCATCTCAGACTAGAAGCTACCGTATGCTTTTACTTGACACTAACAAAATTGTTGAGACTTGTGAAGTGTCTTTTGATGAAGCTAGCCCAGGTACTAGCTCAAACATTGCAGGTCTAGCTCCATATTGGCAGGGGGAGAGCATTTTTGTTGAAGATGAGAAAGAGGTGGTGCTGCTGCCCGATAATTCAGCAGCTAATGATATTGTTCGAGCTCCGGATTTTTATTCACCGCCAGCACCGACGACCACCATTGCTGGTCCAGATCCTCCTCAAGTCACAAGCTCATCGATATGTGATGAACATGAAGAAGAAGAAGCTTGTAAAGTGTCCACTCCCCTCCGGGTTCTCAAAATTCATCCTCCACAACAGATTATTGGAAGCTTGCACGAACGAGTTACACGGTCCAGGTTTTGCGATCTAAACTCTCATGCTCATTCTGCTTTTGTTGCTTCTTTTGAACCCAAAGATATATCACATGCACTCACTAATGAATCTTGGATTATTGCCATGCAAGAAGAGTTAGAAAATTTTGAAAGAAATAATGTTTGGAAACTTGTACCTCCTCCTCAAGGTCACACTTTAATTGGAACTAAATGGGTGTTTAAAAATAAACAAAGTGAGGATGGGGTTGTGGTTAGGAATAAGGCTAGGTTGGTTGATCAAGGTTTCACTCAAGTTGAAGGTCTAGATTTTGATGAAACTATTGCTCTTGTTGCTAGATTAGAAGCCATAAGAATTTTGTTAGCTTTTGCTGCATCTAAAGGTTTTAAGCTATATCAAATGGATGTTAAAAGTGCTTTTCTTAATGGCTACATAGATGAGGAGGTTTATGTCAAACAACCACCGGGTTTTGAAAATTTAAATTTTCCTAATCATGTTTACAAACTGTCCAAAGCCTTGTACGGTCTCAAACAAGCCCTTAGAGCATGGTATGATAGGTTAAAAACATTCTTACTTGAAAAGGAGTTTACCATGGGCAAGGTTAATAAAACTCTTTTGTGCTTAAGCATGGCAATGACTCATTATTCGTTCAAGTGTATGTGGATGATATTATCTTTGGTTGTGCTTCTCATGATCTTGTGTCCAAGTTTTTAGCTATGATGAGTTCAGAATTTGAGATGAGTATGATGGGAGAACTCACGTACTTTTTGGGGCTGCAAATCAAGCAAACCAAGGAGGGTACCTTTGTGCATCAAACGAAGTATACAAAAGACCTCCTAAGGCGCTTCAACATGGACAAAAGCAAGCCTCTTCGGACACCAATGGGAACAACAACAACACTCGAACTTGATGAAGATGGTGAACCCGTGGATCAAAAAGAATATAGAAGCATGATCGGATCACTTTTGTACCTCATGGCATCAAGACCGGACATACAATTCAGCGTATGTCTTTGTACACAGTTTCAAGCCTCCCCAAATGCTTCACATCGTCAAGCCGTTAAAAGGATTCTTAGGTACTTACATGGAACTCAAGAATTTGGCATTTTTCTTCCTTCTTCCTCAACCGTTACTTTGAAAGCTTTTTCCAATGCTAATTTTGGAGGTTGTAGGATTGATAGGAAAAGTACTTCCGGTGCTTGTCATTTTCTTGGTAATTCACTTGTTGCTTGGTCCTCTAGAAAACAAAATTCAGTTGCACAATCCACAACCGAATCTGAATATATAGCCGCTGCTAGTGCTTGCTCACAAATTCTTTGGATTGTTCAAACACTTAAGGACTATGGGGTTGATCTAGATAGTGTTCTACTGTTTTGTGATAACACTAGTGCCATTTGCATTGCTAAAAACCCTGTGCAACATTCTAGAACTAAGCACATTGACATTAGGTATCACTTTCTCCGTGATAATGTTGAAAAGGAAACATTGTGCTTCACCATGTAGATACCGAACAACAATTGGCTGACATTTTTACAAAACCTTTGGATTTTACTCATTTTTGTTACATTCGTAGTGAAATAGGGGTTATGCGTCCTCATGGCTTAAATTGAGGGGGAGTTTTGAAACATGGGAAGTCTATGTGTGAATCTGAAATTAAAATAATATGAGCATAGTATTTCATACATATATGACTTTGTGATTCCTTTTACATGCTGAAAGTTCTTACTACATTACTCGTGTTATACATTTTGTTGTTTTTTCCATGTCTAGTAATTGGAATAATTACTTACACTAAATCTAGTCATGGTCGAACTTTCTTGCTCTTTTGAACTTGTTGCATGCTCACAAGTGCTTTTAATCATAAAGAATTAATCAAGTAATCAATTGAAACGTTGAGTTTTTATGAACAAATATAAATTGAAAAAAGATCAAGATAATATGGATGAATCACACTTCTTCTTTTGAGATGGCTTATCATTGCACTTAGATATGAACTTGGAAGAAGTTGTGTATGACTAAAACCATGTCCTTAAGCTTCTGATTGTCAAATGGCATAGGCTTGTCTTGGTTGGTTAGAATAAGGCAGATGCGCATATAATCTCTTGCAAATATCATATGATCTAAATTTTTGACTTGAAAAATAATAAAATGCAGCACCAAGAGTCATGCTTTCAAGTATTGAAATAGTTAAGTTTGTGAGATCATGACTTGCTTAAATTGAAAATTACATTTGATCTATAGCATGGCTTACACTACTTTATGTATCTCATTGTTGTGATAGTGTAAGTTACTTCATAGTATGACTTGGATGAGCTTTGTTTTATATGTATATGTTATAATATGCTCATAACAATTAAAATTTCTCTTTTGAACCTTGCTGAATACATTGTCAAAGGGGGAGAGATAATATGGTGAATTATGCAAGGGGGAGAAATATGTATAGGGGGAGAATTTTATTTCTATCTCGTTTTATTTTCAAAAAGGGGGAAAATTGTTCTCAAAACTTTTCATGCCAATGTTCGGATTTTAAATGGTGTTGCCAATGCATTCATCAAGGGGGAGATTGTGAGACCTATTTGTGCTGAATACATTGGCTTGTAGGAATACATTGGATTTGACAATAAACGTTTTGAATGTTGCCATAACATCTTTTAGACAAGGTCCGACTCTAGCTCCGAGCTTTTGCAAGGTCCGACAATAGGTCTGACTTTCTTTGTTTAGATCCGACATGTTTTTGGGTAGCTCCGGTGAGCTTTGTCTTTAGCTCCAACATGTCTTTATTAAGCACTGATATGTTTTGCTAGGTCCGACTAGTTTTGGTAAGCTCCGGCACTAGGTCCGACTAGCTTTGGTAAGCTCCGATGCTAGATTCTGCTAGCTTTGGTAAGCTCCGGCTCAAGCTCCGGTTAGCTTTGGCAAGGTTCAGAGCTTGATCGTAATGTTCCAAATTTTCATGTGAAATGTTACGAACTTGCTTTATATTCTTAGAAAGATTGCTTAGTATTCATTTTCTAAGTTTTTTGGTGCATTTTGGTTGATATGGCTGATATCGTTTGCTATACTTTGCAACATGCTTATGTGAGGTGCTCCGGTAAGGTGTTGTGTTTGGAACTAACTTGAGTCAAGTCGCGGACTTGGGCTCATACGGATTGGTTGTTTGTTCATGTGCAGGTGTTGTTTGAGTTCAAGTGATGGCTAGTGACAGGATCCTTTGGATTAGTCTCAGGGAGGAGATGAGGTTCCAACAACCAAATTCAGGAGGAATTGTGGCTGAGCGGGTCAGGAGGTCGCGCAGGATGATTGAATCAAGGGCAGTGCATATGAAGGTTATTGGACGTCGAAGGAAGGTGTTTGCATGTATGCATGCAGTGCATGACGTGGAAACATGGTTCCGAAGATGGTTTATGGATGGGAAGATCTGGTTGAAAGGATCGGATCGTATCGGTTGATGACTTTGGATGCGGCGGAGTCGGTTATGGCTCGGTATGGAAAGTATTGAGTTGGTTAAGATAGGATTTCGTGTAAGTCACAAATTTGAGTTGTTTTAGGAATGTGGGATAAATTCCTAAGGTGTTTGTAAGTCTTAAGATTGCTTCTATCTGCGTATAGAAGAGTCCTAAGCAGTTATGGAAAGTTTCGATTCGTGATCTGAGTAGGATTGGAGTCCTAGTTAAGATTGGGTTGGCCTATGGGCTGGTTATATAAGCAAGGGAGGCCAGAGCTCATGAGAGACGACTTTGGGGCTGTTCCTCTTGTGTTCTATTGAATAAAATTCGTAGTTTGAAGGAACTTTTGTGCCTTGTTCGTCCGACTTGTTCCAGACAAATTTTACTTGTTGAGTTTCTGGACAGCACTACCTTTCATCGGTGGTTTTATCATAACTCGAGTTTTACAGATCCAATTGACGTGATTATTTTTGGGTTGTCTTCAAAACTTGATTATCTATCATCTGTCAAGATTTCACGGTCATTGGATTTATGGTTTCTGATCTACACGAGTTTCTTTGCGGCGTTCCAGAACTGTTTTTCTCGGGTAGGACAGATTAACCTTTGTTCGATCTTTCGATCATAACTTGAGTTTCTCTTGACTGATTTGAGTGATTCTTCTTGTGTTTTCTTCGTGACTTGATTCTCTCTGATATATGTCACTTTTGTCATGGTGAAACATGTTTATATTTCTTTCACACACGTTTTCTCTAACATATCGCTTTTCTGCCAAAGGGGTTGGGATTTGATTGTTTCCGCTGCGCAAGATTTTTTAAATCTACCATTCACACCCCCTCTGGTAGCTTTTCATGTGCCCTTCGATCCTACAATATGTGCATTTGAAAAATGGTTATGGAAAAGCTTATGCTAAATATGTTGGGCCATGAAATGATGAAAACCAAGTCTCGTGTGTGGATGCCCAAATCACTTGTGACTAAACTCAAAGGACCCAAGCAAGCTTGGGTACCTAAGACCAAAGCATAATTTCTTTTTGCAGGCTTATTCATCCGGTGGAGCAAAATGGGTGCTAGATAGTGGATGTACAAATCACATGACCGAAGAATGAAAAATGTTCGTGGAGTATGAACAAGATGAAGACTCAAGCGAAGGCATTTATTTTGGTGATAATAGTCAAGGATGGGTGCTAGGTACTAGTAAAATTGCAATTTCATCACAACATACACTTTCTCATGTTTTACATGTTGATTCCATAGATTATAACCTCTTGTCCACATCTCAACTATGTGACAAAGGTTATAATTGTGTATTCACTAATGAGGGTGTGACCATCTCTAGAAGGAGTGGTAACTCTATTGCATTCAAGAGTGTGTTAAAGGGAAAACTTTATCTAGTTGACTTCAACAAAGATAAAGCCAAACTTGACATATGCTTGATTTTGAAGACTAGTATGGGTTGGCTGTGGCATAGACGGTTAGCACATGTTGGCATGAGGAATCTACAAAAACTTCTAAAATGCAATCACATTTGAGGTTTAAAGGATGTTGTTTTTGAGAAAGACAGACCTTGTAGCGCGTTCCAAGACTGGATGCAAGTAGGAGTACCCCATCCCGCGAAGAATGTCATGACTACAACAAGACCGCTCGAGCTCCTTCACATGTACCTATTTGGTCCACTTGCTTACATAAGCACCGGAGGTAATAAATATGGTTTAGTCATTGTCGATGATTTTTCACGCTTCACGTGGGTTTTCTTTTTGCATGATAAGGCAGAAACTCAAGGAACACTCAAGAAGTTTCTCAAGCGAGCTCAAAATGAATTCTCATTGAAGATCAAGAACATACGAAGTGACAATGGATAGAATTCAAGAATACTCAAGTTGAGGAGTATCTAGATGAGGAAGGAATAAAGCATGAATTTTTAGCACCATATTCTCCTCAACAAAATGAGGCAGCCGAAAGGAAGAACCGAACATTCATTGAGATGGCGAGGACAATGCTCGATGAATGCAACGGGTATGTTTGAATTGCTGCCAATACTTACCTTACCAAAATTTGGTAGTTGACCATGAAATATGAGTGTATTTGAATTGAAGCTAAAATTTGGCAGGCCAATGGACTAATGTGTTGTGCTAGTTCATTTTCTTTACCAATGTTGGCCAAACTTTGGGTGCCCAAATCCCTCACCAAAATTTGGCAACACCAAACTTTGGAATTGTAAGCAACGGAAACAATCCAAACAGGTCCAAGACTTCGGATCGATTTTGGGTCGAAGCGATCAACACCGCCTGTCATGCCACAAACCGACTATATCATCATCGTTTGCTAAAGAAAACTTCATATGAACTACTCACTGGTAACAAACCAAACATTTCATATTTTCGAGTTTTTGGTTCAAAATGTTATATTCTAAACAAGAAGCCTAGGGCTTCAAAGTTCGCTTCAAATTCCGATGAAAGTTTCTTGCTTGGCTATGATTTGAACTCCTACACTTATCGTGTCTTCAACCAAGCCTCTGGACTTGTTGAAGTAGCACATGATGTAGTGTTCGATGAAACTAACGACTCTCAAGTAGAGCAAGTTGACCAGTGTGTGCTAGATCAAGAAGAAGCTCCATGTCAAGTATTGAGAAGAATGACACTGAGCGATATTCGACCACAAGCATCACCTCAAAATCCGAATGGAGAAGATGATTAAAAAATAGAGTAAAATGATCAAGGGGGAGCTTCCACACAAGATCAACCTCAAGGAGATCAGATAATCCAAACATTAATGAGGGCAACTATCCAGGGGGAGACGAAGAAGATGATGATCATGAGGATTCAAGACCACAAGTGACACATCCAAGAGTACACCAATGCATACTAAGAGATCACCCCGTCGACAACATAATTGGTGACATCCAAAAGGGAGTGATAAGATCTCGTATAGATAATTTCTGTGAATACTATTCTTTTGTATCCTCTTTGGAACCATACAGGGTTGAAGATGCATTAAGAGATCCTGACTGGGTCTGCAAGAAGAATTGAACAACTTCAAGAGGAACGAAGTATGAGAACTTGTTGAAAGACCCAAGTTCAACATCGTCGACCCTAAATGGGTCTCCCGTAACAAGCAAGACGAACACAAAGTGGTGACAAGGAACAAGGCACGACTTGTGGCCAAAGGTTACCCACAAGTCGAAGGTTTGGATTTCGACGAGACTATTGCTCCCGTAGCAAGGCTTGAATAAATTTGTATATTACTTGAGTATGCTACTCACCATGATTTCAAGCTATATCAAATGGACGTCAAAAGCGCCTTCCTCAATGGACCGATCAAGGAGGAGGTGTATGTGGAGAAACACCCTGGGTTTGAAGATCAGGAGTACCCTAACCATGTATTCAAACTGCTTAAGGCTCTCTATGGCCTTAAACAAGCTCCTAGAGCTTGGTATGAGTGCCTTAGAGATTTTCTAGTTGAAAATGGCTTCAAAATTGGTAAAGTTGATTGCACTTTGTTTACCAAGCACTTTGATGATGATCTATTCATTTGTCAAATTTATGTTGATGATATCATATTTGGTTGAACTAACAAATCTTTTTTGTCAAGAATTTAGTAAAATCATGACAGATAGATTCGAGATGTCCATGATGTGAGAGCTGACATACTTTATGGGATTCCAAGTAAAACAACTAAAAGAAGGAACGTTCATAATCCAAACAAAGTACACCCAAGACATTCTAAAAAAATTAGGCATGAACAAAGCGAACCCATAAAGATTATCATGGCGACAAATGGACACTTAGACCTCAATGAAGATGGACATAACATGGATCAAAAGGTATACCACTCCATGATTGGCTCTCTACTTTATTTATGTGCATCTAGGCCAAATATCATGTTGAGTGTATGTTTGTGTGCAAGGTTTCGAGCGAATCCTAAGGAATGTCATTTGACAGTCGTAAAAAAGATCTTGAGATATTTAGTTCATACACCCAACCTAGGCCTTTGGTATCCTAAAGGTTCAAAGTTCAATCTCATTGGATACCCGATGCAGATTATGTCAGATGCAAGGTAGATAGAAAAAGCACCTCTGGTACTTGCCAATTTCTGGGTAGGTCCCTAGTTTCTTGGTCCTCTAAGAAACAAAACTCCATTGCCGTTTTCACAGCCGAAGCAGAGTATGTTGCAGCCGGGAGTTGTTGTGCACAACTCCTTTGGACGCGACAAATTCTAAGGGACTGGGTTACAATATGAACTGTATTCCACTCCTTTGTGATAATGAGAGTGCCATTAAAATTGCACACAACCCTGTTGAGCACTCTAGAACCAAACACATTGATATCCGACATCACTTTTTGAGAGACTTCAATGAAAGGAGACATAGCCATTTCCCATGTCAAAACTATGAAACAACTAGCTGATATCTTCACCAAGCCACTTGATGAAAAACACTTTTGTGAGCTTCGAAATGAACTAAATATGCTCGATGCTCGAAATATGGCTTGAAATCTTGTATATCTATATGCCATCTTCAAAATCAATTTCTTTTTGTTGAAAACTCATCTTTCCCTGTTTTCTCCTAAAAACTATGTTAATTATTAGATCTTGATGAATTATGGTCATAACTTGATTGTTGTGTGTTTATTGATCATATTCATCAAGAATATTTCTTTGTCTTTGTCCCCTATTTCTTTATTATGCACCTTCGGATATATACGAAAGATTTTTATATTTCCCTGTCTAGGTGACCATGGACTAGTCTGTGGTTATCCAGGACTAGTCCGCACACTGAAGACTAGTCTGCGAAGTGTTCGCTTGTCCGGACTAGTCCAGTATGACCACTGACTAGTCCGGTGTGTCGAT
Source organism: Tuctoria greenei (assembly GCA_036927565.1). Taxonomy (NCBI): domain Eukaryota; kingdom Viridiplantae; phylum Streptophyta; class Magnoliopsida; order Poales; family Poaceae; genus Tuctoria; species Tuctoria greenei. The sequence continues at coordinate 145,727,465 of JAYESD010000002.1, forward strand.
GCCTTAACTCCTTAGGCTGGTGCAGACCCTTCTTCTGCCTCCTCACAACTTCCCTCAAGTTCTCTCTCCTCACTCAAGTGCTCCCAAGGCAATTTTGTGAGTTCTCCCTCAAATTCGCTCAAATCTCCATGAGAATCGATCTACGTTGCAAGGAGATCGAAGACCCCAAACTAATCTGCACCAACAACTCTTCAAACTTCTCGAATCGAAGGATTTGGTAATTTTTCTCACCAAGCCCTAACTCTTCGATTTTCCTTGGTATTGCTCAAATAGCTTGATTCCTCTTGCCAATACATGTTTCCTTGATGTATTCCATCTACTCTATTTCACTTTTGCATTGAGAAACTCCAAAATTTCATTTTGCTAGGGTTTGAACAACCGCATACCGGACTAGTCCGTTATCTGTGCGGACGCGGTGCTCCGGACTAGTCCGCACCTGAACTACGGACAAGTCCAGTGTGTACCGATCAAATCTCCAGCGTATATCAACTCAATGCAATCCCTTGTCACCAATTCTTATCTATGTTTTGTATCTCTTCTTTGTCAAGATAATGTCGACCTCAAACGAGAATATCTTCGACTTTGAGGTTGAAATGGATCAAGGAACGTTGCCTCCTGCTATGGAGGATCGTACCAAGAAAAAGCAATATCATGCTGCTGACTCTTCACCCGCTCCACCTCGGGTGCGGTGAAAGGTCCCAACAAAGAAACCATCTCCAAAAGGTAAAGAAGTGGTTGGATCTAGCTCGGCAGCTCCATGCCAAACTAAGGGCAAAGGAAAGGGAATAGCCTCTAGCCCGATTGGTCCTCTGAAGATGGCACCTCCGAGACAAGGGAATAGAAATCCTCAGAGGAGAGATTCACTGGAAAGGGCAGCGATGTTGCCTAGAAGTTCAGGCAAGTTGACGCTTAAAGCAGTGGGAAGGTAGCTGCTAATCTGAGGTTTTGGAGTAATTTCCACTCGAATTACTACAGCAGCGTCTACCACAACATGAAGACCCCAGTGGTACGAAGTCAATGGATAGACTGAAACTACTTTGGAAGAAAAGAGTTGTGCTGCATTTGATGAGGTAGTGGCCGCTGCAGATAGGCATGGTCTAAAGGATCTATTATCCTTTATATACAACCAGAATGATGAAGTGATAACCCAATTTTATGCCACTTGCCACTTTGCCAGTATGGGTGAAGAAAGAGTAACCTGGATGACTCATGGATCAATCTACTCTGTCACCTATGATGACTTTGCAAAGTTGTTACATCTTGAGGATACTGGGAACCATGACATCATGATCCACAATGATAGCCCTCTGGGGAAGGAGAAGATGGAATTCCTCTATGACACATGTCTCCGTTACAATCCCCCATAGACCAATAACATGAAGCTATTCTTCATTGTCCTCAATCGAGTTCTTCAGAAGACCATTGCTCCTAAGGATGGGGATGCAGGCAGTGTCCAAGGGTACTTGAGAACCCATATGAAGGTCATAAGCAGGAGAAGAATGTTTGATGTGTTCAATTATATTTGGAATGACATGGTGAACATCTCTTGCACTGCCAACCGCTCCTGAGGCTATGCGCCATATATTATGTTCATGATTGAGAAGGTCACAGGAATCGAGTTTGTGAAGGACGTGGAGCACACTGCCTTGAGGCCTGAGAAGCCGCATCAAGCTACTCTCCCAGCAGCTCCCTCTCCTACCTCAAGTGAGGAGCACCCAAGGAGAGCCCATGAAGAGACAAGCCCTCCCTCTAGCTCTAGGGCCCCTCCATCTCGCAAACGGTCCACTAGAGGGATATTGAAGTATTTGGCTACTATATTTGGTTCTTACCGCAAATCAGAGGTGAAGCTACACAAGATGAACAAGGCGAGAAAGGAGCAAATGAGGTACATGAAGGGAAATGTCAAAGCCATTTACCAAAAAACTGGAGATTGAGCCTGTTGGGTCTCCTATTATTTCAAAAGACTTTGGATCTGATTTCTTGGAGCTTCCATCTCTCACCAACTCTGAGCTTGCTTACATTGGCCTTAGGGGCACGACGAGTGGTTCCTCTCCTCCTCCTCCTCATCTTGATGAAGAAGATGAAGAAAGGACCAATAGCGTTGATGGAGCCGGCGATGACGAGTAGATCCCTCCTTCTCTTCCTTTTTGGTGCCTTGATGCCAAAAGGGGAGAGATTGAGGGGGAGTCCTAGGTCATAGCTCAGGTTGGGAGAGAAATTCCTTGATCTCTTTTGTGTCTTGTTGCTCTTATTTTTCTTTGAGACTATGTCATGTATTTGGTCTTTTAAAACTTATATTATGTTCTCATTAATATTTTGGACATGTATTATGAAGTTATGATTATGCTTTACTATGATCAATGTTTCATGCTTTAAAGTTGCTATGTGTACTTGATAATCTTGATGATGTTATGATTATGCTTTACTATCATCAATGTTTCATGCTTTAAAGTTGCTATGTGTACTTGATAATCTTGATGATGTTATGATTATGATTTTTATCTCATTAACATCAACATTATTGCTCAACACACATATTTTTGCACCCCACCATAAAGAGTGCACATATGAGTATTACGTCTACATTTACTGTTTTTCTCAAAATTCATATGTGCACACTTTATGAAAATCTGAATTTATCATCATATTTGTTGTAATGAGCGCATGTTTTAAAGAGATTAGAAGGAAATCACAAAAAGAAAGGAGAATGAGGATCCAAAAGGAAAAGAGCTCAAGACGTGAAAAGAATAGATTTATTTTGTAAGGAGTGTGTTGGAGAAACACACCCCAATAGCTCAAGTGAAAAAGATTGCACTCACTGCACAAATAAAAAGAATAGCGGACTAGTCTGATATCCACAGGACTAGTCCGATTTCTCTCTGGACAAAAAACGGACATGTCTTCCAAGTGCGGACTTTTACGCAGCTCTTCACATTTGCACAAGACCGGACTAGTCCGAAAACCTTCTGAGTAAAAATCGGACCAGTCCTCCAAGTGCGGACTTGTCCTCAGTTCTACACTTTTTCACCAAACCGCACAAGTCCGATATCTACCGGACTAGTCCAAAAACTTTCAGAGCAAGGACCAGACTAGTCCACACCTTAACCAACTAGTCCGATATCCATCAACAGTTAGGGTTTTTCACACGCGCACACCAGACTAGCCCGGTGTCCACCACGAACTAGTCCGAACCTTGCAAACCCTAACGGTAACTTTTGGAAACCCTTGTATAAAAAGAGGTGCACAGCCACAAAACAAACTCTCTCGACTCCCTACGTCGTCACACCTCCCAAGAGCCCAAAAATACTTATCTCGACTCATTCTAAACCTAAAAGGATCAAATCTTTGAGGATTAGGGATTGGACAAAGGAGAGAACTTGTTCTACACGATCTTGAGCTCTTGGGTTTGATCTTTCGTACACTCATTGATTATTGTACATCTTTTGAGTGTGTTTATGGTGTTCATTCATTGTAATTTTTGGGGAGCCCTCAACTTGTGAGAAGGCCTCTTTGAACAATGTTAGTGAGTGAAAATCAGCCTCCGTGGCGATTACCCTGAGTGAAGGGTTAGTAAAGACCCGGTCCTTCGTTGACCCTTCAACGAGGATGTAGATTCCTTTGTGGAATCGAACCTCAAGATAAATCATGTCTCACATGTTCTTGCTTTACCTTTTATCTTCTAGGGTTTGCATAGTCTTGTGCATTTCACATTTAAACATTGGATTGAACTTGATAATTGAAATATCTTATTTCATTGTAAGAATATACTGAAATTGTCAATTGCTTTCTGCTGCATAGACTACTAGAAGTAAAATTAAAGATCCACTTTGATTTTCAAGTCCGCGTATACCGAACTAGTCTGCACCATAACAGACTAGTCTAGCCTCCTAGTATTTGATCTCTTTATTAAGTGTTTCAGGGATCGATAAAAGTTCAAAAAGCCTTTTCACCCCCATCTCTAGGCTGCATTCAGATTCATTTTAAGGGGGTAGGTTTGTAACACCCTCATTTTCATCCATCATGTGTTGCATTCATTCTTATACATGTCTAACATGATACAACACAAAAAGGAACAAGATTAAAATGAATTAGAACCAAAATAACAATAAAAAACCTAGTTTAGTACAGACTTGTTCGGATTAGACCCCGGACTAGTCCCATTTAGCTACTGTTGTCCCTCGAACTTTTTCGCTAATTGCTACGGATTAGTCCGGAAATCGTTTCTGGTGTTCTTCGGACTTGTCCGTTAATTCTTGTGAACTAATCCGGTTTTGTTTCTATCCCCGTCCGGACTTGTCTGTTTGTTGTACGAACTAGTGCGATGATCTCTGTTGAAAACTCCCAAGAAAATGGTCTTGTTTTGAATCTGGATTATCTCGGACTTGTTTGGCATGACACCGGACCTGCTCGTTTGACTCTTTGATCTTGAAGTATTTGTCTAGTATTGTACCAGACATCTCCTTTGAACTCTCTGTACCAGATCAAACTTGTCCAGTCTCACTGCAGACTAGTCCGATGTGTAAGGTTTCGACTCGGATTCTATTTTCCCTCCACGACGAGTTATTGGGTGATTACCTTAATTGGGCCCAAGAACGTCGTGCCCCACCCCCAAGGAGCCAAGAGGGACTCTACCATGGCCTCTACTTGTTTCCACTGCCTTATATTGGGTTCTACGCTAACCCTACCACCTCTCCTCCTATATAAACACCCCACCACTCACCCTTTACCCCTTTGCCACATTAGACGAATCCCAAGCGCCTATTCTCTTCATAGCCGCCGCTCTAAAGGGAGAAGAAGGAAGAGGAAGGAGAGGAAGGAATCAATCGAGATTGTCATCGCTACTGCGATCTCCTTCATCAATTATTCGACATCGACTTTCTCTTCGTCAATTCCTCGTCTTCATTGGATGTAGACGACAAGTTCTCGCATTTCATCAAATCTTCCACCCTTGAACCCTAGGATTCACAGTAAATACCATAGATCCATATTTTGTACATCAATTATGGTTCCGTACTCAATTCAAATTATGCTCTAGATGGAAATTCGCTAAAACCCTAGTCGTAGAGGACTTGTCAGGTCCTGTGCGGACTAGTCCGTTGAACTCTCTGGTCCAACGCAGAATTGTCCGACCCATGGTGCGGACTTGTTGGATCTTTCAATTCTGGAATTCCTGGAACTTCTTTAGTTTTCTCCAAAATAACTCGAAACCTGTTCTAACACGTGAAACTTAATTTTAACTGGTTAGTAAGCAACAATGGCAACCCAATAACATGTATTACATTATAATTGCATCATTCATGCATGTCATGGCATATTGAGTAATATGTGAGCATTTATCGATTGTAATTTTTGTTTCACATGATTGTTACGCAGATTAGAAGGTAACACTCTAGAGGATGCTTACAAGGATCTTCAACACCAAAACTTCGAAGCTATTGATCCAAACCAGCCTCATGAGCAAGGCAAGTGTCCATGAGCATTTTGATACTGTTTTGAAATGTTTTGTTTGCAAAACTGCATGCTTGTGTCAAAATAACGGGAAATCCATGATAGGTGTTTAGTAGACTTGTATGACCACCCTCGTCGCTTGGGTTATATTATTGAGAGTCGGGAAGGGTGTTTTCCAGTTTTCTTCGCTTTGCTTAATTGGGATTGGGAATAACTAAATGCCTCATTATGAACTAATATACATATGGACTATGTGAACTGATAATAATGAGGTATTAAGTAACATAAAACTGGGGTGATCTATGCAAGCATGGTTTGTGGACTGTGTTGGATAATATGGTGGTTTTGCTTGCATTAGATCTAAGGACCGGTTCGTGCAAGAATAAACCAGGACTACAGTGCCACCACAAGGCCGAGTATGGGTGCGGTTAGCCGATTAATTAGGTGTATTGCCAGCATTGTTCGGATCATTTAGGGGAGCGGGGAATGGGAGTCGGTTGAGTTTGCAATAGTGGCGGACTACCCTAGGGTCCGAATGGCACAAGAGGGGGGCCCTTGGTTGGATGTTCTTAGTTGTGAGACATCGCCTCCGGTGAAACCTCAGTGGATCTGAATATGCTGGTAGTCCCATAGTAAAGGCTATTTTTGGATCTCTTGGCCACATACAGTTGGAAGTGTGTAATGTGACCGACGGGTCACGAGCATGATGGAGGTTCTTCAGTCATCAAAAGGGTACAAAATCACAAACTTGTGGGTAAAGCGGTATGACCTCTGCAGAGTGTTAAAGACTATCATGATAGCCGTGCTCTCAGTTATGAGCATCTGAACAACTTCAATGATTAGAGTTGTAATCGGGGTTTGGGATGGTTTCGGATATGGTTATGGTTTTGGTGATAGTAAATGGACATGGTTGGATATGAAGGTAAGAAATTGGCATATGGATGGATTTGGCAGCCGCATTTCCAGTGTTAGCAACATACACAGACATGAACTTATGTATAGGCAAAAAGATCGCACCTTAAATTATATTGACCAATCAAATATTAACAAAGTACCAACCGTGGTTATCAAGTATACTAATTACACAAAGAATGCCCCTGTTCATTCTAATTATAAAGTAACTAATTACACACATCATAACTATCATCATCTAATCTTGTATAACGTAATGAAATTTTTTCCCGATCAATGACTTCATTAACGATGAGCCTTCATAGCCTCTAATGCTCCGACTAAGACATCCTCAAATTCAATAAAATCACTGAAATCATATAAAACATTATCAAATTGCAGTCATATTCGCTTAAACAGTCACATAAAGGAGCAAATATCTGAAGGCTTAGGAACAAATTGGTATACAATTGTAATAACACAGGAACTGTTAGTGAATAGAGAACCGAGCTTACTTGTATCACAAGCAGTTGGTGAGCATTTGCCAAGGATCAACAGAGAAATTTTTCTCATTATGAAGGACATGGTAGTGAGCTGGTATACTTGTCCTCTGAAAAAACAAAAAATTTACATTCCACCGATGCATTAATAGCCTGATATCAAAAACTTGTGAGAGCAACACCAATTATCGCATAGGTACCTTGATTGCAACATGGATGCAGTGGTAGAAATCAAACTAACTGGGATGGCAAATGCTAGCATCAACCACAGATCCTGCAGTTTCAAGGGTTTGCAAATAAAAATTCATAATATACATTGATAGTCAAAACAAATACATTACTTCTACATTGGACATAAACAAGGAAGATGAATGTGTTCCAGGACACCAACCAGGGAGAACATTTCAACTTATGTGAAGGCGGCAGCATGCTCATACCGATTACCGAGGTCGAGGTTGAGGCGACAGTGTGCTCGGGGGATAGGGACAAGGCGGCGTGCTCCAGCGTGGTCAATTCTATAATGATGAAGGTCGGGGTCAATGGTAGAAGCACGACAATGATGAAGAGAGAGTTGAGGAAGAGGGACGGCGGCGGCGTGCTCAGGAGATGCGGTTTCTAGGTTCAGAGAGCGTGTGAGAGCTAAAAATTTCAGCAAGTGTTGGGAGAGAGTGCGCGAGAGATAAAAGTAGCAAAACTCAGAGACGAGCCTGTTCCTCATTTCCTGTCTACCTTTCGCAGAAGGTCAAAATCGGCGATGGGCCTTAATGGACCACGTCTCTCATTCGCCCGTCTCCCTTTTGCCGGAGGTCAAAAATCAGAGATGCTCCTGTTTAATGTTCATCTCTCATGTGTCCATCTCCCTTTTGCCACTCGCACGACATCTTGAGCGTATGTTGCCACTCACACATAGAGTTAACATCGTAAGCGTCCGTTGCAGGGATAAACAAACACAATGACATTGCAATTCAGGGATATAATTGGAATTCGAGGATAAACAAACACAATGATATTGCAATTCAGAGATAATTTGCAACTCAATGGATTTTATAGGTCATACACATTGCGTGCCCTCTAAACTATACACTTCAATTCTAAACTTATTCCTGTGAAGCTCCCATCGATCAATCTAAACTTTGCCATCCAGCTTGCTCCCGAACACATCTTTTATATTCCCTTGGATTATGAAAATTTGACATTCTTTAAATTAACAAATGTCGAATGAGGAATGATATATAACCTATGTTGGTCACTAACACAAAGTTACTAACCTTGATAAGTAGATTATAGCAATCATTTTCAACATCGGGCACATTTGGCTGATGAAGCAGACGCTGAACTTCAAGTAGTATAGTTTTAATTGTAAAACCAGACCACCACCCATAAGAAATATCAATTTAAGCAACATAAGAAGCTAGTTCAAATAAGTTCAACAACAATTACTAATTACTAGAGCAAAATAAGTCTATCTTACAGTCGCTTGATCAAGAACCCCAAGGAAAAGTGCTCCTGAGCGATGGACATTTGGGTGGAAGAAACCACGTCGAAAGGCGCATCTTGGAGGCACCAACCAAGAGTCCTCCAACAAGGAGATTGTCAGGGGGTAGTAACCACCTTCCTAGTCAGTCTACAAAGGAAATTCATTAATAAGGAGATGATGTTATATTGGATATAATTGTGCTTATTCTTCATGACTTACCCCTTTTTTATCGGGGATGATTTACTGCCACTTCAATAGATCTCCCGACACAGGCTTCACAGAGAAACCATATGCAGAGAAATTGGACAAACAAGTGAGCAAATGGCGATGAGTCGAAATTGCAAATACGAAAAACAAACAAGATGGAAAAACAAAACTATAGTTAAGTTCATCAGTCCATTGCAGAGCTACATACAACAGTGCGACCAGCGTGCCATATGTACATACATGGGGATGGTTCTTGTGCTATGCCAAGCGCTCCTCCTTCAGTCGGTTACACCCAGGCCAATATCTAACCCAATCATGGACAGTGACGACAACGAGGACGGCAACAATGATGACAGTCATGGCGAACAGAGGTGGCGGTCGCACTGGAGTTGGTCGAACAGAGGTTGCGGTCGCACAAGAGTTGGTCGATTAGTAAAGGAGCACCGATGGTGAAGAGACGCGAAAGATAAATGCATGACGCGCGAGAGTGAAGTGAGATGAGAGAGATATGAAAGCACGTCTTCCATTTTTGACAAAGAGAGACACGTGGCATGAGGACTGTGGAGAACTTAATTTCGGTGGCAGTGGTGCAGAGACACGTGCGACCGGCGTGCGCGACCTTTCATTTCCCCGAGGCGGTATCGATGCGACCCATCATCCCATGAATGCGTGCGAAACCAACCGCTCCATCATCGACTCCGCATAGACCTTATATAAGACATGCCATCACCCGTAAGTTGTCCACAAGTGCGTCTCTCCTTTTGCATCCATTTCTTCTTCTTCGTCTTCTCTGCGCCAACGACCCACCACCACCATGTCCAATGTTCCGCCGCCAAGCCCGTCAAGGTAGCCACCTTGCAAGAAATAGTGATGCAGCTCCCCTTCGAGGATCAACACTGAGCGGCGCCTCGTTATGGCACAAGAGGCGTACAACAGTATGTCTCGCGCCATGAGTTCCTTGGGTCTGGGTACCCTTCCAGAGTTTACTGGAATGGGTACCATCGATTAATACCTCTACGCCCTCACGGGAGTGGCCAATCATCTCGACATTCTGTTCGAGACGATGGCCCAGGTGCTCAACGCCGAGGGATGCAGTAACCAGGTGGTGGCGACTGAGAGGAAGCTCGATCGTGGGGTTACACCGCCTGTGCAGCCGGAGCAGCCGGCCCAAGCTCCTGTTGTACCTACGTCGGAGTCGCCATCGGAGGAGGAGGAGGATGAGGAGGGGTAGGATTTAGTTTTTCTTTGTTGTTTTTAGTTGATGTTTTTTCTTATGTCTTGTACTTTTTTCGTGTGTTTCTTAATATATTTTGTTAATGAATGAAATTTATCTGTGTTCATCCGTGTGAATGAATATTATCGTGTGTGTTCAACTATGTGAATGAATGAATGTGTGGTGTGTTCATCGTGTTCCTCATGAATCATAAGAAAGGATTTGATTATTTTATGGACAAATGAATGATCTAGTTATCAAGTGAATGTTCTCTAAGTTTAGTGATGTGTTGTCCATGTGATATCAAAAGTGAACCGAAGCAAAATGGAGAAAATCACGAAGCTAACGTGGGGAATAGGAGATACGCTTTGCTGTTAAGCATGTCTTCCTTTTAGCAGAGGAGAGGGAGACGTCGATAATAGGAGACGCCATTCATTGTTAAGCGCATCTCCATTTTGCATCTCCACATAGACCATTTATAAATCGTGCCATCAATCTCTCTCTCTCTCCTCTTCTCTTCGTTTGTCTTCTCCGCGTAGACAACCCACCATGGCCAACATTTCGCCGTCAAGCCCGTCGAGGGAGCCATCCTGCAAGAAATAGTGTTGTGGCTCCACCGAGAGGATCAACAACAAGGTGCTTGAGACGATGGCCCAGGTGCTCGAGAGGCTGTTCGACAGGCTATTCAACAGGTTTGAGAGGCTGCTCAAGACGATGGCCGAGGTGCTCGGCATCGAGGGCCGCAGTAACCTGGTGGCAGCGATGGCGAGGAACCTCAGTTGCGAGGTTACACCGTCGGACGAGCCGGAGCAACCGGAGGAGCAGCTGGAGCAGCCGGCCAGGACTCCTGTTGCACCAGCGCCAGAGTCACTGTTGAAGGAGGAGGAGTAGGATTTAGGTTTTCTTTTGTTGTTTTTAGTTGATGTTTTTTTCTTTTCTTGTGCCTTGTACTTTTGAATTGTGTTTTGCAATATACTGTTGATGAATGAATGTGTTATCTATGCTCATCTGTGTGAATGAATATTATCTTGTGTTCATCTGTGAATGAATGGTGTGTACATCGTGTTCCTCAGGAATGATAATTCATAAGAAAGGATTTTATTATTTTTTGAATTTAAAACACTATAGTGAAGGTAGTCTACATTGGAATAATTAATTTGTGATAAAGTAAATGTGCTCTACATTCGTTCAGCGATGTGTTCATGTTTGTCTGTAACCGAAGCTAAAGGAGACGTGCTTTATGTTAAGTGCCTCTCATTTCTTTCCCAAATAGGAGACGCACTCCGTTAGCCGCACGTGTCCCGTTTGTCAGAATATCGGGCTCGTCTTGGATATTTCATTAAATGAGAAGCTCCTTATAGTACCACATCTCTTTTCACGCTTAGCCGCACCTTTCTTTCGTGAACCAGCATCCTCGCTGAGGCGGGCTCGTCTCGTTTACCCATATCAGTGATGGTCGCCTTTGCGCTCCTCTCTGATCTTTGTCTCCTATTTGCATTTCTTACGTAGTGAGTGTTTGGTGTTTGCATCAGCTGTTCGGATGTTTGTTAGTCTAGCCCTTTGTCTTGCCTTGATTTTATCTATTGTTCATAGGCATAGGATAATTTCCATCCGTTCATCCACCTTGCATTTAAAAAATTAAAAATATAAAAATAGTATTGTAGATTTGTTTTCCATCAAATAAAGATGTGCGACAAGAATGATTTAGAATTCACATAGATGAAATGATGAATAGTTGCTCTGTTTTATTTTTCCTAAGTCCCTAGTTTATAACTTGTTACTCTCCAAATATTGCTTCATTGGCTTAAGTTAACTTTGCCTTAATTTAGAAATTGTGGGTAGCAAAAGCTTAATCTAATTCTAGGTTGTTGTGAGATTTGAGATAGTGATAGGGTTGCTATTCCTAGTTTGAAAGTGAAACTTAGATTTCCGGAGAAATTATAAAAGATTTAAGTTACCCTCATTTGATTGGAAATACCTACCAAAGCCATATGATGTTTTACATTGATAAACCCTATGCATATGCTATTTGCTTCCACATTGAGCCTAGTCAAACTAGTATAGTCCTATGTGAGAATTCATTCATTTCTTTTTGACTTCAAGACTTCACTTGCACATGCTAAAACTTCTACACTAGAAGTTAGCAAAAATTCCATCATACATCATTCCACAATAAAAAAGAGAAACTCCATGCCTTTCATACTGAGTACTCTCTTCAAGTTTTCTGCATAAAAAGGGAGTAGAAGATATGGATACGAGAAAAAGAAAAATAAAATGCATGCTTACATCATAAGCATAAGAAAAAAAGGCAGAGAAAGTAGCCATGTTTCATCCCTGGAATAATGAGAGTCCACATAAAAAGGAGTCATCTCAAGATCCACTTCCACTTCCATTCCATCACACATGCACAAGTCTTGAATCAAAATTTTTTGATTTGATTTCTCCTAAGGCTTACTCTTTCGACTTAGCAATATTATGTTTTGCAAATATGCCTATTACATTCCCTACCAAGCTCCAAATACAAGCTTATCTAGTGGTATGATTAGTATAGGCAAATGCCTTGGTGAGGATATATTTCCACTACACAAAAAGGAGTGAATGAGAGGATCAAATACTTATAATCTAAATTGAAACTCTCCAGAATATAAGTGGAACTTGACATCTAGGCTATGCTTGCTCCATTTACTGTTCTATCTTTCAACTACCCATGAATATGAAAACCATAAGCCCCAAATTGACTTAAGAAGGGTAGAGTACCATAGCCAATTTTTGCAATACTAGGTAGAGTATTTTGTTGTGCACTTAGTACTTTTTAATGATAAAACATTGTAGCAACTCTTGATCATCAACCTAAAGTCTTGACTTTGCTCGTGACGAGCAAATGATAAGCTTGGGGGAGTTTGTTGATTGTTGTTATATATCAATTTCACCCGTCAATATAACTCAATTATGTGAAGGAAAGATCATTTCTTGCACACATCACCTAACTACTTAACCTATTTCCACTTGTCCTTGGAAGAATAGTGCATGCAGACTTTTTATACAGGAAATGAGGTGAAAGAGGGGGAGCAATCCTAAAAAGTATCACTCTAGCCAATCAAGCAACAACATGTGGCATCACATGGATCAAATGGCCCACAAACATACGTATATGAGGAGATCCAATAGTGTATCACCCATATCAGTCAATAGGGCCCACCTAGAAGTGACCTAGAGAAAGAACACATGAAATGGAGTGAAGACCAGTTCGGCTGAACAAGGAGTTAGGCCAAACCCTTCCTGGCGCCAAACTCGATCAACTTCAACGTGTCGACTCCCTGTGGTTCCCTGATAAAGATGAGTACTAATCTGCGCGCTGTTGGTGGCGGGAACCGACCCTTCTCCAGCGATAAATAGGACCCCTTACCCCTCACATGAACATACACCACTTGAGCATCATTCTATTGTATACACTACTTTTCTTAGTCCTTAGAGGAGTTAGGCTGTAGAGAGGAGAGTCTCTAGTCCCATGTCCAAATTGGGAAAGGAGTAGAGGGAGTCTCTCTTCCCAATTCCAGATTTTGAAAGGTATGGCTCATGTATTCCTTCTTGTATTTGTGACTTTATGCATAATAAAGCTATTATCTTTAGTCCTCCTTTATACATATGCTTAAATGAATCATTTCTTGTTTGATTGTGGAATCCATGTATGTGGTAGGAATAGTCTTATGATTATACTAAATGATCTTACTCTATCATCATAAACATTATAAACCCCCACTATAGTCTATGTATTTATGATATGATCATGTTAATATGAATAACTTATACGATGTCTGAACATTGTTTCAACAATGTTTAGATTTGTCCCTGCCTTAGAGAGGCACTTGTACTCGAGCCTCTAAGGTATTTACTTAATATGTAAGCGTGGTGCTTAGATGGTTAAGTAGTGTTGGATGTCTCGTAGACCCACAGATTGAAGATGTAGGCAGTAGGTCGTGACAACCCTATCTGTCCTTTGTAATCCTCTACGTTCAGCTATGCCACTAGCTTTTGGTAGGAGTCGTCCTAGTATTTCTAGGGGTAAACCTATGCCCGATTTGTTGAACAACATAGCATAAGGATTCACCATTAACATGCTCATTAGTACCTAACCTAGGCTATGTATATGTATATTCGAGGCATTGTAGGAGCAACTAACCAACTCTTAGTCTAACCTCCATTAGGACCCATTCACCCTTTAGAATAGATTGCTTAGGTGTGTGTCACACTACCCAATTTATCAACTTACCCCTGTCATGATAATAGATTAGTATCCCTAGCTTGATCATAAGAATAGTGTTTACTTTACTCTATTGCCTTCCTTTGGGATAAATACGATACCCTTGGAAGTACTCATGGGTGAAATGCTACAACGGTATCTTCTGTGCGCTTGCGGACCTCATCTCTTTCGAGAGATGATCTGTGGTGTTAAGAACCTTCAACACCGCCACATAGGAATCTGGTAAAAGGAAAAGGATAGTCTCTCTACACTCTCAAATGTGAGCCATACTCTAATTGCGTGGAAAGTAACTAGTCCACTTGGATAGCTGAAAACAAGTGAATGGGCCCTGAACATTCCCTGAAGGATCCTTGTGGTGCCATACTGTCTGTCTCCATCTCACTTGAAACTGTTAGCACAGAAGATGGAACAGATCCAGCTTCACACATTGTTGAAGTAGGTAACAATATCGTTTCTCAGATACCCTCTTCAATTTCTACACAAGAAGCAGGAAAGAGAAAAAGGGAACAACCCAAGCAAGTGCAAGACGTTCCTGTCCTTTCAACACCTTAAGCTACTCAAGCAGATAGTACACCCACTGTACATGAATCTAGCTCGGGGAAAAGTGGACGAGCCAAACGTTTGGAGGGTAACTATGATAATTCAAGTCCTCTAGTTCAGGTATGTATGTGTGTGTATGCATGTGTGTGTGCATATGTGTGTATTTGGAAGTACCATCAAGAATGGGTAGGACGACTAGAGCTCCGACTAGGATCGACTAATTGCCCTAGTCAACCATGTCGGTGGTCTCGCGGCTAGGTTTGAATAGGCAACCTGAAAACATTGGTGACAACCGGTACCTTGCAATGCCTCAGCAATCAGCTTTAGTTCATTGAATGATGCATCAGTTGTTGATGCCAAATCCTTGCGTGCATTGACTCCTATGTTCCCTGCACCACTCGAGTTTCTCACTCTTACCCCTCAAAACTCACATCCGTTTGTCTATGTGACCCTATTTGGACCATATGATGGAGTCCCTGATTTGGGAATACCTGCTTGTGTTCCACCAATGTTACCACAACTCGTGGTCCTGCCTACCCGATTAGAGACAACCTTAGACTATTGTTACCAATGGAGCTTCTGATGCTAATGTTATTGCAAATAACAACATGATCACCCCTACCATGCAAACTCCACCAGCTACTACAGAGGAATCTATTAAGAGGAAAAGGAGTAGGCCTAAGCGTGTGCAAGATACTATTCCTTCAGTTGCTTTAATTCCTCATGCTTCTTTGATTCCTACGGTCCTTCAGTTTTTCACATTCCTTCACTAACTTTGGTTCCTTCAACTCAAGAAGGTTACAATACCGTTTTTGATACTTCTTCGGTTTCTACACAGGAAGCTGGCGAGAGAAAAAGGGGACAGCCCAAGCGAGTGCAATACGTTCTTGTTGTTTCAACCCTTTCAGCTCCTCAAGCAGATAGTACACCCACTCTACATAATGCACCCACAATACATGAATCTGGCATAGGGAAATGTGGACGGCACAAACGTGTCGGGGATAACTCTGATAATTCATGTCTTCCAATTCACTCAAAAGATAGTGAACCTAATTTCCGTACGATCATGGAGCCACAGTGCCTAAAAGGGAATAAGAGAAAGAGAGGACGTCCAAAGCGTGCGCCTAATGGTTCATCACGAAATCATTGAGTTCTTTCAATAGAATTATGACACTACTGATGGGACAAAGCATGAACGCTTTTAGAAAATTGACACATTTCAGTTGCATATTCCATCTTTGTCCTCAAATGATCCTAGAGAATCGGTACATAATGTACTCATGTTGTTTGACGCGTTAGGAAGGCAGCTAATGCAGTTGATGAGCTAATGGTCGGAAATGGTTCTTAGTGACCATCAACAACTCCCCCATGCTTACTTTTTGCTTGCCCCAAGTAAAGATAAGGACTTAGGTGGTTGATTAGGAGTTGCTACAATGTTCTATTCTCCAAAAGTACCAAAGTGCACCACAAATATGCTACCATGTATTGAATATGTTGGCAATGGTACTCATCCTTTTACCTTAAACCTCATGGGGCTTTCGACTACTCTTCTTTGACGATTGAGAGACAGAACAACTCACAAAGCATGCATGTCCTTTAGTCTTAAGATCCACTTTCATTCTGGAGGGTTTCAAATGATTTGTAAATTTAAGCTCATGTTCCTCAAGTGATTTAGTCTTGATCACTCAATGTGTATGAAATTCCTTTCCAAGGCAATGCCTTTTTTGATCCTACTTCTAAATATAGCTTTTGTGGAACTTGGTAGGGAACAAGAGTAAGCATACATATATTGCTAAGTCAAAAGAGTAAGCCTTAGAAGAAATCAAGTCATATCTTTGGATCAAGATGTAAAAGTGTGTGGAATATGGTAGACTACATGTACATTTGAAGATGGCTCGTTTTTATACTTTCATTATTATGGAAGGATGAAACATGGCTACTTCTATTTTTTTTCTTTTTCTTTTCTTTCTCATGCTCATTTGGTGAGAGCATGATTTATTTTCTTTTTCTTGTAGTCATGCCTTATATTCCTTTTTAATGAGTTTTGGAGAGAGTATTGGCAATGGAAGTATGGAGAATGTTTTTTTATGTGGAATAGATGAATGATAATATTTATAACTTCTAGTGTAGAAGTTTAGCATGTGCACATATAATCTTTATCCTGAAAGTATGAAAAGAATCTCACATAGGTATATACTAGTTTGACTAGGCACAATGTGAAAACAAATAGCAATATGCATAAAGTTTATCAAATGAATACAATCATATGGCTTAGTAGAAATTTTCTTATCAATTGAAGAACTTCAAGTTTTTCCATTTAAAAATCTCAGGAAAAAATAATCTTCACTTTAGATTAGGATTATAACAGCTCTATGTACTATATCATATCTCACAACAACCTAGAATCGAATCACGATCATGGTACTCACAATTTCTAAGTTAAAGGTGAGATACTTATCAATAAATGCAAAACTTTAAGAATACTAATTGTTCATTAAGTTCCATGGTAATGGTTGAACCCTTGGCTGTGGAATAGGTCATGAGGTTGGACTTACAACGTGGTGTTGATGTTGTTGAATTTTGTATCAATTTGTTGCTGCCAGTCATGAGAACATTGGATGTGGTCTTGAAGAGTGTTGAGGATGTCATCCATCCTCACCTCAAGGTCTCTCCTTCGTTGGGTGAGATACATCATTCCTTGGCTAAGGTCACGAGAAATTTTAGTCGAAAAGGAATGATGTGCACCAAATAATTGTTGAGGTAAATCACTTGAGCTAGAATGATCACTTGAGTAGTTAGACCTATATGGATCCCATCTACTTCCCATGGCTCATTGTTCACTACTAGCAACTTGCCATGATGAACCCCCAACATCATACTGTTGGGTTTGGGCCCAACCGGGTACATCACCCTATGGGTTAGAAGTCCCGTGGTACTCATAGGTGGGGTGTTTTGTCCATGGGGCGCCTCCATGGTGGCATTTCCAGATACACTACTCCCACATGCCTCATCTTGTAGTTTAAGAGAAATGGTTAGCTCCCAGCACTTATACAAATGAAGATCCGGGTTACGTAATTGAATTTAATTTCTCTAACAATTTGAAACCATTATTGTAAAAGGAAATATTTTTTATCTTTTTAACCATGGCAAAAAGTATTCTAATTTCATCATCATGTACACACCTATGATCACCTCTGGGGAACATAGTCACTGCCATCCATCTATCGATGAAGCATAATGTGGGATTATGGATGTGGCTATTCCTAGGAGCCCTACAAGCTACCTCATTGGTTATGTCTTGCCAAAAGCTTTGTTTATTAAATCTAGAAAAAGTCTCTAAATCTAGTAAACCATGCTTATGGAAGCCTAAATACTCACTTAATTCTTTCAAAGTAAGTTATTATTCCTTTTGAAAAAGCCGAAAAGTTATACCATCACTTAATCTCATGAGGGTGCAAAGAAATTGAATAGTGAGGAGGCGTTAACCATCATCATCAAGTTGATCAAAATTATCCTATCCTATTGCATGCTACAAGGTAAAGAATTCGGAGTCCGTACCATTTTTGGGGAGTAGTTCGCAATCAAAGGTCTTCGTGTGAGTAAACTCACGATCTCGAATGAGGTTGTAGGCTTGACGTTTAATGCAGCTTGCTAAGTCAAGGTTGTTGTCGCTGAGAAGCTTGAGTGAAACATCATCTTGCTCCTCCATTAGGATGCCATCTTGAGTGTTTCTCTACTGTGGACTTGGTGTAGGCTCCGTTGAGACGCACGCGCTTGAGTCCTCCCAAAGATGGCTTGAGCTTGATGAAGGACCCTTCATCTTCCCAAACAATCTCTCCGTTCCTTTCTTCACGGCTGCAAAATGATGAGAGTACAAAATAAAACTAGAAAAGGGTTATGTTAGCGAAATTGAAATGAAACCTTCATCTAATGTCTTGTCAAACTTGAAAGCGACCTGCAAATTCAAGCTGAAGCAAATCTTTTTGGCTTGATATTGGGAGAAATACTCAAATAGAAAGCACGAAATTTGTTCAAGCAAGATTTGTGAGAGGATTTAGATAGGTGAAAAGGGGTGAAGAGTGAAAAAACACCTTCTCTCGGGTGCCCTTTTATAGGGTTCACCTCCCAACTGTCATAAACGACAACGTTGTAGCCATTGGAGGAAAAGGGGGCAATTTTAATCCTTCTGCACTTTAGCTAACAAGGTGGTCCGCTCGACCTGGCATGTGAGCCCCTATGGTCCTTCTTTTGGGACATGGCCTCCCAACGGCTATATTTTTCCAGTTGTTGGGTGCAAGGCCCAAAATTCACCTGGAGAAAATTCTTATCCAAATAAATATTTTCTTAAAACTAAAATTTCTACATTTTTTGGTTGAGAATAAAAATTCTCAACATACAAAGGAAAATCCTGATATGCAAATGGAAAATCCAAATGTTATGGAAAAATCAAATGTGCATTGCAAAAATAAAATATGAGATAACTACTGATTAACCTATTGGCAAGGTCTCTACAAAGTCTTTTAAAATCCGATGAGTGGGACTTTCCTCTATTGCATTTTAGCTTGATGAGACGTCTAGACTCAGATAAGAAAACTCAAACGACTTCTTTTGTTTCTTCTGCCAAATTCTTCTTGGCGGTTTTTTAGACTTAGGAATTTTTATGACCTTTGTCTACCCGTCGTCTTGGTTTGTTAATGTGGATGCAGTGACAATGTTACTTCCTTGAGAAGATTCCTCGTAAATGCGACGAGGTTTTCCACTTTCGGGGGTGTCACTTCAACTTCCTTGATGTGTTTGACATTTGACCCGTACTTAATTTCAATCATGGAGCATTGCTCCGTTCTTGACCGAAAGTCAAACTTTTCCTTTTTGCCATTGATATGGAAGCATATTTCTCTTGCACCCACATTGATGCGGGCATCTGCAATGCTAAGGAATGGGCACCCAAGAATGAGATGTATCTCCTTCTTGACATACATGTCGAGCATTCTAAAGCTCACGGGGACGAAGCAATTTTGGATATTCATAAGAATATCTTCGCAATTCCCGCAAGGTAGCGGATCGAAGAATCGACCAGATGGAGCTACATGGGAATTGGAGATAATACCATGTAGTTTAGATTGTTGAAAACCACCTTCACCATGACACTCACACTTACAGCAAGGTCACGTAGAGCCAGGGCAAAGTGTTGATTCCCAGTTGAGCATGATATGGTGGGACATTCTGGATCTTTCTACTTTTCAAGAAGCTTGTTGAGTAGAGTTGTGCTACACTCTTCTATTAACTTCACAACTTTTATTATTGGTAAAGGCCGCTTGTTGCTCAATAAGTTCTTGAGATAACGAGTATAAGTGGGTACTTGCACCACATCCAACAAGGCCACGTTAATGTGGATCTTCTAGATAACTTTAATGAAGCAGTTGAATTGCTCATCCACAATTTACTTCCTGTTGCGTCAAGGAAATGGCATGAAGTTGGTGTCTTCAAATTAATGTCGTCCTCTCATTGTGCTCCTCACCTTTTCCAAAAGGCTCTTCTTCCATTGATGAGGGTACGGTGGATCATGAGTGGTTTTGCCACCCTTGTAGTTATTGCATGGACCTTCTCCACGATAGTTTCAAGCTATCCTAGAATATTCCCCATCGCTATCGGTGGAATGGTAACTGCGAGTTAAGCAAGTTGTGTCTCCAACATCTTGTTGAAACTCAACTGATTTTGAAAGCTAGAGGTAATCATTCCATCTTGATATGGATGCTTTCAAGCAACTTTTCGTTGGCCGAGATCTTTTTGGACATGTTTTTGTTGATCTATAATTGGCCCATGACACCATCCTTCACGGTGGGCTAGTTGAAGTTAAGTCCATTGCAGTAGTTGCCAGTGCCTCTTTGATATAATGGGCGTGGTTGGTTCCACCCCCGACATCCTAGAAGGTAGTTGTTGGTGTTGTTTTCTTTGTTGCCCAAGTATAAGGCATCCTCATGGGTTTCAAGGCAATTACTCCCCATATGACCCGGGTTGTCACAAACCTCACACTTCATGTGAGCATCTAATGCTTGGGTGGTTCCTCATGAAGAGGTCCAACTTAGCAGCGATCATGTTCACCTCCTTGATGGTGTGCACGCCTCGCCGTCGGCCTTGATGGTGTGCATGTCTCGCTATCTATTTTCCATCTTTGATGTAATCAGCACAACCCTTAATCACTTCTTCTGTAGTGTAGCCTTCCATAATTGAACTCTCCGGGTGAGCACAATTATGCACATAACGTTCTAATACTGCTAAATATCACTCCAACATAAGAATATGATGTAAATATAGTGGCCCCAATGCCTTTATCTCATCCACGAGATGTATGATTAGGTGTACTTGCATATCAAAAAAGGATGGTGGTAAACACATCTCAAGCACTCACATAGTCTCGATGATGTATGTTTTCAGATAGTCTAAGTCTTCACAAGCTATCACCTTTTGCAACACTGCATTGAAGAAGTAACACAAATGTTTTCCCCATGCCAGATATTGTACAATGTGTGTACTATCTGCTTGAGGAGTTGAAGGGGTTATAATGATAGGAACGTCTTCCACTTGCTTGAGCCGTCCCCTTTTTCTCTTACTAGCTTCTCGTGTAGAAACTGAAGAAAGTATCCGAGAAATGATATTGTTACCTTCTTGAACAATGTGTGAAGTTCGGTTGGTTTCATCTTCTATACCGACTGCTTCAAGTGTGAGAAATGATATTGTTACCTTCTTGAACTATGTGTGAAGTTTGGTTGGTTTCATCTTCTATACTGACTGCTTCAAGTGAAACAAAGCCGAAGAAAGTATGGCAACACAAGGATCCTTTAGGGAATGTTCAGGGCCCATTCACTTTTTTGCAGCTATCCAAATGGACTAGTTATCTCCCACACTATTTAAGAGCATGGCTCACATTTGAGAGTGGACTATGTGTGAATCTATCCAAGTATGTGTGAACTATGTGTGGAGCTCAAATTTGGGAAGATCCTTCACAAAATTTTCATGGCCCATTCAGTATTTTGCAGCTATCCAAGTGGACTAGTTACTTCCCATGTGATTTGAGATATAGCTCACATCATTACCTTATTGAACTATGTGTGAAGTTGGATCGATTTCATCTTCTATACTAACAATTTCAAGTGAAATGAAGTTTGAGAGAATGAATGGCACAACAAGGATCCTTCAGGGAATGTTCAGGGTTTTTCCACTCTTTTGCAACTATACAAATGGACTAGTTACTTCCCACGTGATTTGAGAGTACACTCACCTTTGACAGTGAAGACACATCACCCTTTTCCTCTTACTTGATTCCTCCGTGGTAGCTGGTGGAGTTTGCAAGATACGGGTGCCCATACTACCTTTTGCAGTACCATTAACATGAGAAGTTCCATTCGTAACAAAAGTGTAAGGCTGAATCTGGCTGGCATCAGCAGGAGCCACCAGTGGTGGGAACATTGGTGGAACACCAATAGGTATCCCCAAATCTGGTGTGAGACCAAAGTATCCTGAATACATTATCAAAGGTGTTCTAAGTGAGGGTCTCATGTAAAGTTTTGATCGTACACATAATGTTTAACATGTGGTCTGACGTGCACTATAGGAATCCCGACGATTTGGGATGGCCAGGGCCATCGCAAATAAGGGAGAAATTGTCGCAAATAAGCTATTTGCGACGGTTTCCCTTATTTGCGATGGTTTATAGCCATCGCAAGTTTCTCGTTGCAATTAAGCTTATTTGCGGCAGCTACCATCGCAAATAAGGCTATTTGCGACGGCTCTCTGCAACCGTCGCAAATTATTGACTGGACGCTGATGGGCCCCACGCAGTTATTTGCGACGGCCCGACCATCGCAATTTAATTCCATGTTGCGACTGCCACGAGCCTTATTTGCGATGGTACAGTATAAAAAGGCGTCACAAATAAGGTTTTTTATTTTATTCAAAAAACAGAAAATGCTACCTGACTCGATGGACAGAAACACAGAACAGACAATATATAACAACAGTCATAAAACACATCACAACACATAGTCAATACATCGCATCGCCATCAACAAACCAAACAAGGGCTCACTCGCCCATCTGTCCTTCGAAGACACCCTCGAAGCCATCAAAGTCGTCGTCGTGCCTCACTCCAGGTGGCGGTAACGACGGCGATGGAGTTTAAGCAGCCATCGCAGATCCCTGCAATTAATGAAACTTAGAGTTAGAATAGAAATGCATCAACATCTCTCTCCCTCCCTTCCTCTCCCTCTATCTCCATCTACATCTCCCTCTCTCCCTCTCTCCCTCTCTCTCTTCATTCCTCTCTCTCTATCTCAATCTATCTCTCTCTCCCACTCTATCTCCCTATTGCTATTCTTTTCCCTCTATCTTCCTCCCTCTATCTCCATCTACATCTCCCTCTCTCCCTCTATCTTCCTCTCCCTCTATGTCCATCTACATCTCCCTGTCCCTCTTCATTCCTATCCCACTCTATCTCAATCCTTTTCCCTCTACCTTCCTCCCACTTCTAACTCTATCTCTCACTCTATCTAACTATCTCTCACTCTCACTCTCTTTTCTCGCTTTCATTTGGCTAAGTTGAGGTAAAACTAGAATTGTTAAGTTGACATAGAAAATTACCTGACCCGAAGAAGAAGGGTCGCCTGGAAGGACCGGTAGTGGCAGTAGCTGGATCCCCAGACCTTATGTGCGAGCCATGGCCTGTCATTGCAAACATTAGATGTTACCTATTAGTAAGTCATTTACGCTTGTCGGTACCATACGTACCGGGTAACCCACGATACTGCAAGAAGTGCAAGGGAGTTCCACCTGTCATAGTTGAAGACATCAATAGGCCCCACGTATTACACGACACTGGACCCGCATCCTTCATATGGGTAGCTCCAACACTACCATCTGTAACATAAGACCAGAGCTAAACTCACTACATAGGGAAGCTCTGTGCTTGACACATGGCCAGTGACTCCGGACCTAAAATCCATTAGAGGAAAGCTCTGATGCCGCCACGTGCATAGCGGCTCCGGGCCTACCTCCCCGTGAGGGGAAGCTCAGGAGCTGCCACGTGTCGAGCCTCCGGACCTACGGCACCAACGGGAATACTAACGGGGTCTCCTACGGCATGAACATTCAAGGGACATTTATTGCTACAATTACAAGGCATGATTATGTGCCATTAATATAATATTAATGGCTCACGATCAGAAGGCCCTTAATACCAGTAACGCCGCCATTAAGGCGCATTATCACACTATTAGGGTGCTTAAACACATTTAAGTTGTATATCAGGCAATAATAACTATTGGGGCCACATGTCAGGCCAGACAAGTGATGTAACGGCCAATCCTTAGACTATAAAATGGCTGCGCTGCATGGTACATGACAACCAAGCTCATACGCACACAAGCACCAGTGAATCCCAAATACAACAACATACACTTCCGTGGAGTAGGGTATTAGGCTCAGGGAGCCTGAACTACGTAAATCCTCTGTGTCATCATCTTGTCTAGAATCTCCGCGCGCCCAAACCGATACAAGAACCTCCACGGACAACAACGCTGAGTAGCCTGCTGGGGGGAATCCCTCCAACATCCAACAGCCAGCAACCGCCGTTGTCCCGATGGGCGTCATGCCGCCACCAACACCATCTGTTTTGGCAAATAATGCTGGACAATGGGATGGAGTACTCGCGTTGATCATGACATCGATGAACAACAACCCCGAGCACTTGCTAATTGCTGCGCGTACTCTACTCCAATGTCCACCACCTCTAGGAGCACCCCAGGGTTCGATGGAGCAGTGGAGGGCTGATGTTGAACATCTCGTTGTAGCTGCAGCTGATGGCATCAGCAACCACGGTCCTGCTCCTTTGGGACAGGCACTTTCACCGCGCTGGATCTTGTTAGGAAGACTTGGTCCACAAACTTCACAACACGAGAGACATGATGTATCCCAACAAGTCACTACGCTGCCCTTCGGGGCACATCGAACCCACACAGCATCAAGACTTTTGACGCATGACCTGCGGTCGGAGCTCGACCGCCGCTACAGACAGTAGGATGGTCGTGTCCACATCGAGCGTGCTCGTGAAAGGCGGGAGGCTCACGAAAACCCTCCTCCTTCAGGAGTGGGGAGCGGTTGTTCAGCCTTGGCTATGGACCTACGCATGGTCTGCTAGCCCCAGAAGTTCTGGCCTCATCTGCCGGAAAAATTCGACGAGACAGTACACCCCGCCGAATTTATTCAAATCTACTCCACCGCTATACTTGCGGTGGGAGGCAATGAGGCCGTGATGGCCAATTATTTTCCTGTGGCTTTGACAGGGACTGTCAGGTCCTGGTTCATGATCCTCCTGCTTGACTCCATCAATAGTTGGGCAGAGCTATGCCAACAGTTCACCGTCAACTTCGGGAGTTCCTACACCTGACTAGGCACTGAATTGGACCTGTTTGCAGCAAAGCAAACATCAGGAGAATCGCTACGATCCTTTATCCAGTGGTTTTCTCGGGTACGTAATACCATTCCCTCCATCTCCAATGCATTTGTCATCGTGACATTCAGACAGGGTGTTAGAGATAGAAAGATGTTGGAGAAGCTGGCGACGAAGGAGGTCACCAGCTTGACAGAGTCGTTCACCCTGGTTGATAAGTGCGCCCGTGCCGCAGAGGTTTGGGAAATGCACTGAAAACCAGCTCCGGGGGCTAATAAAAAGCCCTACAAAGCTGAAGCCACAACCTCTGGTGGTGGAAAGAAGAAGAAAAAGACCAACGGCAAGAAGAAGCTATCGGCCGACACACCTGCTACTGCGGCAGCCGCAGCTCCGAGTGACCGGGGGCGACGCCCCGAAAAACGATGTCGACCTTTGTCAGAAGACGACAGCGGTTCCAACATGTGGTGTCCAATCCACAAGACGGACAAGCACAGTTTGGAGGATTGCCGAGAGGTCTAGAACCTTGTTGAGCGCTACAACAAGCACTGAGAAGAAGATCCTTTCTGTCAACATGAAGGAAAGCAAAATGTCGACGAAACTCTGGCTGAAACGGAGCTAGGCTTCTAGGACCCCAAGATGGTTGTAAAGGCTGTGTACAACACATTTGATGATGATTCTGACATCTCTGACAATGAGCATTGGAAGACCCTCAAAACCATTTATGGGGGGTCCTGGGACATCACCTCTTGCCGTGTCCTCAAGACAATGCGGCGGGAAATGGCTGTTGTAGCTCTTGCTGCTGCCAGGGCAGAACCACATTGAAAGTGGATGGATACACCCATCACTTTTGATGCAATAGACTGCTCGAGGAACATGGTCAGAGCTGGCCAACTTCCATTGATGGTCTCTCCAACCGTTAACAACGTCCAACTCTACCATGTCTTGGTAGACGGAGGCGCAACGCTCAATCTTTTGAGCTTGAAGCGTTCGTGAAGATCCAGCTCCAACTCTCTGACCTTTGCCCCTCAAGACCTTTCTTCAAGGTAGGTCCTAGGGCAATCAGCCCTCTCGGACCCATTACACTCCCAGTGATGTTCGGGACTCGGGAAAAGTACAGGACCGAGAAGTTGGTCTTCGACATTGCTCACATCAGTCTGCCCTTCAACGCCATCCTGGGCAGGCCCGCCCTCTATAGGTTCATGGTCGCAGCTCACTACGGCTACCTGGTGTTGAAGATGCCAACACCTTTCGGCATTCTCCGGATCTGCGGAGATCGCACTCCGAGAGTTACTGCGTTGGAGGAGCTCCATGCAGTTGCCACGGCGCAGGAAGGAACCTCTGGCAAAGAGCTAGCTGCTCAACCTTTGAGCACTCGTCATCGAGGCTCGACCTCTACACCACGTGTGCAGCCAAGCTATGACATCGATGTTCCCTTCAAAGTCGTCCAAATTGGGTCCGATGATGCCGAGACCACCCGTATATCGGGAGGTTTGGGCAAGAAATAGGAACTCGCGCTCATCACTTTCCTCCGGGCGAATGTTGATGTGTTTGCCTCGCAACCGTCACAAATGCCTGGGATCCCTAGGGAGGTGATTGATCATAATCTGAAGATTTATCCCGATGCACAGCCAGTACACCAGAAGCCTTGGAAACAATCAGTTGAAAGGCAGAACTTTATCCGACAAAAGATCAAGAAGCTGCTCGAAGCTAGTTTCATCCGAAAGGTTCATCACCCAAAATGGCTGGCAAACCCAGTCGTTGGAACCAAGGCCGGTGGGAAGCTTCGGATGTATATCGACTACACCACCTTAAATAAGGCATGTCCAAATGATCCATTTCCACTACCTAGAATAGATCAGATAGTGGACTCCACCTCCGGGTGTGAGCTATTGTGTTTCCTAGATGCCTACTCTGGATATCATCAAATCTAAATGTCTAGGGAAGATGAAGAGCATATTGCCTTTATAACAGTAGATTGATTGTATTGTTACACTGCTATGCCATTTTGTCTCAAAAATGCTGCTTCAACTTTTGTGCGAGCTATGCACAAAACCTTTGGAGAGCTAATCAGGGACTTGGTGGAGGTGTATGTCGAAAACATCGTCGTGAATGTGAAGAGCAAGGAGTCACTCACTGACAACTTGCAAGCTATCTTCGACAAGTTGCATATCACCAGCACTAAGCTGAACCCGGACAAATGTGTCTTCGGGTTTAGCTCTGGGAAGCTCCTTGGTTTCTTGGTGACTCACTGAGGAATTGAGGCAAACCCGGTGAAGATCAAGGCTATAGAATATATGCGGCCCCCAGCCCGCATCAAGGACGTCCAGAAGCTAACTGGATGTCTATCTGTGCTCAGCTGGTTCATCTCAAGACTAGCAGAGCGGGCACTTCCCTTCTTCAAGCTATTGTGGAAGACCGGGCCATTCCATTGGTCTGAAGAAGCAGAAAAGGCTTTCCAAGAGCTCAAGAAACTCCTCACCACACTACCAATCTTGGTAGCTCCTAATGCTGTTGAGCCTCTATTGCTTTATATTTCTGCAACTACAGAGGTTGTCAACATGGTCCTAGTCGCGGAAAGACCGGATCCACATCTAGTTCAGAAGCCTAGACCCCTCGAGGAGGGTCTGGAGCTACCTGAAGGTGAGTCTGGATCCCAGCCCCCTGCACGGATCCTCAAGGCAGAATGCTAGAGGATCAACCTCTTTCATTCGAGGGTGTTCTCACGGCTGATCAGGAAGATCTGGACCCCTCTAGGAAGGTCTGGATTGACAAAGAAGAAGTTTCGGACCTCTTCATAAAGGTCGCATAAGATGAACAAGAAGGTTCGAACCCCTCCTGGAGAGTCCTGGTCGATGAAGAAGAATCTCTGGGCCTCTCCGAGAGGGTCCAAACTTTCCAATGCACAATGTACTTCATCAGCAAAGTATTACACGATGCCAAGACTCAATATATTGAAGTGCATAAGCTGATTTATGCAGTTCTTATTGCCTCAAGGAAGCTTCACCATTATTTCCAAGCCCACAAGATGTCAGTGGTAACTTCTTATCCACTGCGTGCAATTCTGCATAACCCTAATTCTACTGGTAACATCGCCAAGTGGGCATCAGAGCTGGCAGGATTCGATCATGAATTCCTGCCACGACAAGCTATCAAGAGACAAGCCTTAGCTGATTTTATGGTGGAGTGGAATCCTTCTCCATCAAATCTCGGGGGCCCGAGTAAGCAGAAGCCAGAACCCAAGGTCCTGGTCTTTACTGAGCCTCATTGGACCCTATACTTCGACGGCTCTGTGCAGAAAAAGAGTTTCAGAGCTGGAATACTTCTCCTCGCTCCAACCGGGGAGAAGGTCAAATATATGGTTCACCTTGACTTCAAGGTGACCAGCAACATGGCGGAGTATGAAGCTCCCATCTATAGGCTCAAGGTGGTGCTACCTTTTGGCGTAAAGCAGATGCTAGTGAAGGATGACTCGCAGCTCATCATAAAAACAAGTCAAAGGTGAATGCAACTGCAACAACCCTCAACTGGCTGCTTATCTCCTTGAAGTCCACAATCTCCAGAAGTACTTTCATGTTCTGGACCTCTGCCATATCCAGCATCTCAACAACACAGAAGCAGATGAACTCTCGACGAAGGCTTCAACCGGAGCTCCAGTTCCCGACGAAGTCTTTGTCCGGATATTCTCAAGACCAACCGTTCAGCCTGCCGAACTGAGTGAAGGGGGCGATACAAGCACCTTGAAGTTGATAGTCTCGGTGGCCCTATTACCATGGCGCCACCA
Source organism: Tuctoria greenei (assembly GCA_036927565.1). NCBI lineage: Eukaryota > Viridiplantae > Streptophyta > Magnoliopsida > Poales > Poaceae > Tuctoria > Tuctoria greenei. The sequence goes on from JAYESD010000002.1 coordinate 145,756,227, forward strand.
AGGGTCGTAGGTGCTGTAGGAAGCTTCGAGCAACCCAACATGCAGGACTCAGAAGCTCAAGTTAGCTACGATGCATGGATCTCGGAGATCCGGAGCTACTTGAAAGACAACCACCTTCCAGAAGATGGTGTATCCACTGACCAGATTGTCAGATTGGCTAAAAGATACACGTTTGTAGAAGGGGATCTCTACCGGGGTGGTGCCAAGGGAGTCCTAATGTGGTGCATTGTAAGGGAAGAAGGCCATGAGCTCCTCACAGAAATCCATGAAGGAAAGTGTGGGAACCATGCGTCTTCGCGCACGCTAGTCGGCAAAGCTTTTCGGCAAGGCTTCTACTGGCCTACAACACTACAGGATGCAATACAGTTGGTAAAAAAGTGTGAAGCATGTCAGTTCCACGTAAAATAATTTGACACACCGGCTTAGTCACTGCAAATGATACCTCCTACATGGCCATTTGCTGTGTGGGGCATGGACATCTTGGGACCTTTTCCAAAAGTCGTCGGAGGTTACAGGTTCCTGTATGTCGCCATCGACAAAATCACCAAGTGGCCGGAAGCTACTCCAGTTGTGACTATCAATAAGCAGTCAACAATCAAGTTCTTGAAGTCCATAGTCCGCAGATTTGGATTTCCGATCAGAGTCATCACTAATAATGGAACCCAATTTACATGTGCAGCATTTCAAGAGTATTGCGAAGACCTCGGCATTCAAGTCAGCTACACATCAGTAGCTCACCCGACAAGTAATGGCCAAGCCGAGAGAGCAAATGTAGAAATCTTAAAAGGACTCAAGATGCATACTTATGAGCGCCTGAAAAAACATGGAGCCAACTGGATCGAGGAGCTTCTGTCCGCACTGTGGGGAAGCAGGACTACACCTAACTGGTCTATTGGAGAGACACCCTTCTTCCTGGTGTACGGAGCTGAAGCTGTCCTCCCTTTGAAAATCACCATGGGGTCACTCCGGGTCCAGACCTTCGATGAAGCCACGCAGGACTAGCTCCGGCGTGAAGACCATGATCTCGTTGACGAGGGAAGGTGCCAAGCAGCGGTTCAAAATGCACATTATCGCCAGGCGTTCCAGCGCTATCATCAAAGGCATGTGCACAACCGACAGCTCGAGGAAGGCGATCTGGTGCTGTGGAGAATACTAACTCGAGAATGAATGAACAAACTTTCCCCCAGCTGGGAAGGTGCCTTCCAAGTAATCAAAGTATCCCATCTCGGATGCGTTCGCTTGACAACTGAGGATGGGACCCCGCTTCCTAATCCTTGGAACATCAAGCACCTCCGTAAGTTTTACGCTTAGTATCACGGAGGTGAGTCTATAATTATATGCAATGTAAATTATAGAGTCTATAAACAGAGTCGGGTAGGTCCTCTGGGAGAACATCGGGACCCCTACGGGAGGGTACGAGAACTTCAAGCAGCACTTGACGTAGTCGCAGCACTGAAAATGTAGTTACCTGTCCTAGGTTAGTACAAGATGTATAGCATGCTTAGCTTGGTTCCGTACCCTAAGTGTTTCCTTGTCTCCACTATAATCCAGACCTATAATAAAAGGCACTGTTGTATAAAAGCAGACTCCACGTGCAGTATTTTTGTACATACTCATTCTCTTTTATTTATCCTTCTCCTTCTTGTCTATAACGAGTTGTGCAATTCTTTTTGAGTTTTAGTCCAAGTTATTCATATGTTGTATAAGTTATACTGGTGGTATTTTTGAATCTTAGCATTGCTGCATGGTCTACTCGCCTAAACGCCAAGCCAACACAGGTCCGAAGTGTGCTATCAACTTAGCCTGGTCCTGCACCCTAAGTACGCCACTCTACCTACATTCCCGCAGGCCACAGTAGGGCGGGTTCTAAAAGCATTCAAATCTGGAAAGATTATATCAATGTGCTTGTTATCATATCGAGTTTCTTAAGGTCTAAAATTCAAATGAGAACAGTAAGTCGCAAAATAGTTATAGATGGGAGGATGAATTTTACTGTTTTTCTTGTCTTTGATGCAAAGGAAAAATGAAAACTCATGTCGATGGTGGATGATGTCGGAGCTATTAAGCTTCGACAACCTCCAAGGGGGCCCACTGTCAATGTTTAGGACGTGGAATGTGGGCGCCGCCAGAGCTAACAAGCTCCGACAACTCCCCTGGGGGTCCGCCGTCGACGTGAAGCATAATGCCAATTCAAGTGAAGATGATGGAACCACACGAGGGGATCCACCGTCGACGTATTATACGATTGATGGTGGATATCATCAAAGCCAAGTAGCTCCGACAACCCCAGGGGGCCCGTCGTCGACGTTTCACACGTTGATAGTGGGTGTCATCAGACCTACCAATCTCCGACAACACCAGGGGGCCCGCCGTTGACATTTCATGCGTTGACAGTGGGTGTCGTCGGACCTACCAAGCTCCGACAACTCCAGGGGGCCCGTCGTTGACATTTTACACGTTGATAGTGGGTGTTGTCGGACCTACCAAGCTCCGACAACCCCTGGAGCCCCGCCGTCGATGTTCTACGCGTTGACAGTGGGTGTCGTCGGACCTACCAAGCTCCGACAACCCCAGGGGGCCTGCCATCGACGTTTTACGCGTTGATAGTGGGTGTTGCCGGATCTAAAGAGCTCCAAAAACCCTAGGGTTCCCGCCATCGACGTTCCATCAACACAACAAAATCTCCTTGGAGAAGTCGAAAACAAATTTCAGACCTAAAAGCTACAAGTTCAAAGCGTCTAAGTCATAAACACATCGTCATATCCTTTTGGTATGTTCACAATCAAATTGTGTACATCTACCAGGGGGCAAACAAGATAAAGGACAATGTATTGAAGACAAGGACAAAATGAAATTCATCACAGAAAGGTTGGATTTCATTCATTTGAGGAGATTTCAAAATTGGAGAATTACAAGTAGGAGCAAAAGGCAAAAGTGCTAGGCTCTGCAGAAGTATGAGGCAACCTTCTGGGAAACCTCCTGAATGCTGGCCTTGGCGGCATCTTCTTCTTCGGCAATGGGTCCTTCGAGCACCGGATCTAAGGAGAATTGGGGGGTCTCGGCTTTTGTAACACGTCAACACATATTCTGCGATGTTCTTGGACAGAGACTTCCCCTCAGTCTCCAGCTGATCCACGATGACGTCACCCATCACATCGAGTTTGCCACCGGAAGATCTAAGTGCCACTAGCGCTTGGTCCAGCTCTAGCTCTGGATTGTCTGGACGTACTGGACTCAAGCGCAGCGGCATCATCGCATCGTTGGCTCTCCCCCAGAAGTCCCACACTTGCTGGGACTCAGTCGCCCTCAGATTCCGCATCTCCTCTAGTGACCTCCTGGCGGACGCTAACTCCGAACCTTCCTGAGTGAGGCGCTCGACCACTTTAGCATGTTGTTGAATACTCTCAGCTATTTGCATTTCACGGTCGGCTAGCTCCGTCTCCCGGAGGTGGATGCGGTTCCGCCGTTCGGCCAGGTCCTTCTCCCTACCTTTTACTTTCCCATCTCTGGTGGCAACATCAGCTTCTCTTTTTGAAGCTCCTGCCCCAGTTTCCAGTATTTCTCCTCCACTTCCTTGTTCCTCAGATCAAGCTTCTTAGTGCAATCTGCCAAATTTTGCTCTACCAGAGTTAGCTTCTGGGCTAGCTCCTCTTCTCTTTTCAAAATGTCCTGCTACTGTTCCAGGAGTTTCTCTCCCCCCGCATCGAGGTCAGCTCAGTGCTTCAGGAGAATTTCGTTTAATGCATTGAGGTTGTCGTGACGTTCGACAACGGCATCATTCCTTTCCTTAGCTTGCTCGAGAATCTCCTGAGAATTAGCATCGAGGGCCTGATGGCAGCCTCCTTTTTCTTCCAGCAACTTGCACCAATATTCCATCCGGGCCTTCTCCTTCTCGACCCACTCCTTCTTATCAGCAAGTCTCGTTTGTGCAAGCTTGGTCTCGAAGTAGAGCCTGTTGCGCCAACGCCTTAAGGTGTGGTGCTCTTCTTCAAGGACCTTGCTGTCATGATCAAAGGTGAGATGGACCTGTCAGAGGCTCGAACATGCATTGTTAATAGACAACGCTAAAGGAATAGGCTTCGGGCCTGCCGGGGTCATCTTCGTCGGCTCCAGTGGGTCTTCAAGAACCAAAATTGGGTCCCACGCCACAAGCGTGGTCCCTTGTCATCCTGTGGCGCTAGGTCCGCCATCAGGAGGTACCTCAACCTCCACTCTTGCCGAGGAAGGCCCTATCGGGGGGACTTCAACTTCTGGAGCTACTGACGAAGGCTTCAGCTACCGGAATATCCACCATTGGCTCGACGGGTGGAGGGCTACCACAGACTCCTCAGGGTGCTTTGGCTCGGACATGGGCGCCCCCAGAGCTAACGCCTCCGGGGTGAATACAGGAGCTTGATCCGGAACCCCCATCATCTCCGGCTCAGGCACCGGAAGATCAGCCATCTCCGGTTCAGCGGCCGGAGCTTCAACTATCTCTGACACAGAGGCTGGAGCTTCGGACACCTCCGGCTCAATCGCCGGATCTTCAACCACTTCTGGAAAGGGCGCTGGAGCTTTGGGTACCTCTGACTCAAATGTCGGAGCTTCCGACACCTCCGACTCTAGCATCAGAGCCTTAGTCTCTAGCGTTGTTGCTGGTGGTGCATCTTCAACAACTTCTCCCCTGTGGTCCGGCGCAACCACGGGAGCTTCTGGCATCTCTTCTGGATCCAAGTCCACGACAGTTGGCGCCGGAGCTGCTGTCTCTTCTGCCACTACCTGGGGAGGCTCAATGGTTGAAGCCGGAGCTTCAGCATGCACAGCTCCATTCGATGTAGCAGATGCTGAAGCCTCGGACTTTTTTCTTGACACCCTGGAAACAGAAGGTCGAGAAGATTAAAACATAATAAAAACAAGATTAGAATTATAAGTTGACGATGCTTACCTGGGGATGCTACTGCCCTAGTTGCCTTGGAATCTCTTCTCCTGAGGCCCGGAGTCAGAGCCCACCAAATCTTGTGAGACAGTAACTACAGACTTTAGTTCGGGGCCATCTGCAGCAGCTGGAGTCTTCTCAGCCGGAACTCCCCTCGACTGGGAAGGACCTCCGGACCTAGAGCTCACAGCTAGCACTGGAGCCAGAGTTGACCTGTCGAAGCTTGAGTCCCTCGAGGGCGCTGTCACCGGAGCAGGTGTGGTCACCGAAGGTATCCTTCACCAGGGAGAAGGGGCTGTTCGATTTCGAGTAGACCCGATGGGCCTCCCATCAACATGCCTCAACTTCCTCTTGCGGCTGGAAGATTCAGCCGGTTCCTTGACTTTACCCTTGCCCTTGCTGACATCATCGACTCTCTGGCTCGCAGCAGGGGTAGTCACCCTCTAAGAAGCTCTGGGATTGTAAACCCAGAGATAGGGCACCTCTCTACCACGCCCAGGTCATCCAATCCCAGCATACTCCTCTGGATCTCGCCGCTGACCTCCGGAGCCATGTTCAGAGGCAGGAAGACAGCCGGTAGAGTCACGGCGTCACATGAGACACCTCCATTTTGAAATTTTTGAGATGGATCCTCAAAGCTTCATCATCCAAGTTGGTGTTCAAACCGACTTGAATTCGATCATGATCCATTTCACTATTGAACACCCATGCGGGACATTCCTAAGTCTTCAGCGGGGCCCACCTGTTTGCCAAGAAATTGCGAAGACCATTTGGGGGGTCACTCCTCCCTATATGCATTCATCGATCCTTTCCAAGATGGGTTGTACGCATTCGGTAGCTCCGGAACTACATTCCAGTCATCAGTGTCGACATTGGGAAGGCCCTCGAACAACTCCAGCTTCTCATGCTCCTCCACAGTGATGATCACCCAATACTTCTTCCAATCATCCCACTTGTCGGAGGGGAAGGACTTCAAGTACTTGAAGGGGTGTGGACAGTGAAGAAGATCCAAAATAGCTCCATGCAGGGAGGAACGCCCACCCACATCTCCAAGAAGTGGACGAAAATCGCCACTAGCAAGAGGGAGTGGTGGCCTATATGATAAAGCTGGAGGCCGTAGAAATCCAGCAACATTAGGAGGAAGCTTCAGAAAGGCGGGATCAGACCCACCATGGTGTACGCCGAGAAGTACACCATATCTCCAGTGTGCTCCTTCTTGAAGGGGAGCTTGCCGAAGCGGATGTCCTTGTTGCAGGAGTTGCTGGACAAACCCATGTAGGTCCGGACACTTACCATCTCCTCCTTGGTCTTGACCTTGCTGCGGGGAAGACCCAATTCCATCGCGGAAAAGTGGAGCGAAAGTTGGAAGGCTATGCGTGGGTTGGGAGGCTCTGAGCGCGATTTCGATTAAAAGTGTGAAGAGTCCTCAAACCGTGCATGCTTTCCTTCTTAAGTAAGCCTCTGCAACGCTTGGATGGAAACCGCAACGGGACCGAGGTTACGCTCTCAAAATTCTAACTTGCCAATGATGAATGGACACGGGTCCACTTTGGCAGAAAAGCAAAAGTTATTACCCCAGGTGAACCGTAGTCATGATGGGTAGAAGGAAGCCCAAGGGCGGCGGCCTGAAAAGGGGGTTCGTGACAAATACGATTTTCGCATCGGGAACCGACGTCCTTCAATTTTGTGAGATCTGCCGCATAGATATCACCTGCTGCATTAAAAAGAAAGCCGCGCGGCAATGGTTCAACTACGAACCATCACCCCAACGGCACCCTTGAAGCCACAATGCGGGAATCAAAGATGGCCCCACCTCCAGTAGAATAACATAACCCAAAGGGTTCCTCCCGAAGTTGGGCCCGGAGGCCACTATCGGTACCCTGCGTACCGGGTACCCCACGATACTGCAAGAAGTGCAAGGGAGTTCCACCTGTCAAAGTTGAAGACCTCTGTAGGCCCCCACATGTTACACGACACTGGACCTGCCTTTTTTATATGGGTAGCTTCAGCACTACCACGTGTAACATAAGACCGAAGCTAAACTCCCTACATAGGGAAGCTCTGTGCTTGACATGTGGCCAGTGACTCCGGACCCAACCCCCAGTAGAGGGAAGCTCCGGTGCCGCCATGTGCATAGCGGCTCCAGACCTACCTCCCTGTGAGGGGAAGCTCCAGAGCTGCCACGTGTCGAGCCTCCAGACCTACGACACCAACGGGAATACTGACGGGTCTCCAACGGCACGAACATTTAAGGGACAGTTATTGCTACAGTTACAAGGCCTGATTACGTGCCATTAATACAATATTAATGGCTCATGATCAAAAGACCCTTAATACCAGTAACGTCGCCATTAAGGCGCGTTATCACACTATTAGGGTGCCTAAACTCATTTAAGTTGTATTCCAGGCAATAATAACCACTGGGGCCACATGTCGGGCCAGGCAAGTGATGTAACGGCCGATCCTTAGACTATAAAAGGGTTGTGTGCACTGTACATGACAACCAAGCTCATACGCACGCAAGCACCAGTAAATCCCCAATACAACAACATACACCCCGTGGAGTAGGGTATTATGCTCAGCTGGCTTGAGCCACGTAAATCCTCTGTGTCAGCATCTTGTCTAGAATCTCTACATGCCCAAACTGATACAAGCATCTCCGTAGGCTACAATTTGGTAGTACTGGGGGAAGTGTCGTTCGTACACTTTGACAACGCTGAATTAATTAGAACTTCAGTTTTCATTTTGTTACCTCCATTGTGTCCTGCATCTGTGCCATCTAGGCTTCTTGGGAAGAGATCGTGGCCTCCATCATGATCCTTTGTCGTTCTGCCTCCTCCTATCGCTTGAGGTTCTCTTCTAGGATTTGTCAGAGGGACTGCATCTCGATGTCTCCCTGCGAGACGCGGCGACCTGATGTGCCTACCGACAAAGGCTGCGTGGAGTTGCCTCTCACAGGTCTCGCTGCCCTCGAGTTGACAATTATGACAAATATGGTGAGCCTATAAAAAAGTCAGTAATATAAAATTGAAATATCTTGAAAACCTGGAATTGAAAATGATAAAATGAATTATGAACTCACCTTTCGTGTGCTTTTCCACCTCCGCTTGCATACGGGGCTTGAGGATCGATTGGTTCATGTTCCCAATCGGAATCTTTGCTGTGTATCTTCTTAGCCTCCTCCCCATACTTGGCCTGCAAAACAAGAAAACCGTGTAAGTTCAACAATCCATATAGTTATATTTAATATGAATGATTTCTAAACTTACCAATCCCTTGGCTGCGGCCTGACTGCACCACTGAGGCTGAGAAGGGCCCCCGTGACCTCTGTTCCATATCTCAGCAGGGGTCGACGGCACCCCCGTCTCGCGCTCCTGTCAACACGTGTTCGTACGAACAATATTTTATGAATATATAAACATAAGTTACATACACTTACCATGTGTTTAGCTAAACGCAAGTGGTTATCTTGGTCGTGCCTGCTCTTCTCCTCGATCCATCTGCACTCTCGAGCCTTCTCAGACTTATCTTTAAACCCTTCGCTAGCCCAATACCGACAAAGGGCTCGCAATGCATCAGACCGACTCTGCAACCATCTCACGTGGCCATGCACATAGTTGTAGGTCGTTAAAAATACCATTGAAGAAATTATCAGAAAAAATATTTACTACACCCCACGTACCTGCGCGTACTCCTCCTCAGTCAGGTGCCTCTAGCTCTCTTGCTGGAAGTGTAGCACGTGGTGCTGGTTTGCCTTCAAGTGCTCATTGATAATTTGAACATGAGCGTTCGACAAATCTTGTCGAAGTGCCTTCGCAACGTTGAAGTGAAACACTCTCCTCGCATCCTCAAACTTGTGAGGGTCATTCGGGTCCTCTAAAATATACCTTGCATGTGATAAAGAATATATTGAAGAGATGTTCATTAAAAGAGTTTAAGAGTTAAAACTTAGAAACTTTATTTAACATACTTACCATAAAATCGGTCCACACAGCCTCCTAAACGTTGTCGTGCTCCTAGTGATGGACGCGTGCGTAGTCCTCCCACGAAAGAGCAGGCACCCCGTCAATGACCCCGAGATAGTGCAAATGCACTAAGGACCCGAGGACACCGTTCACCGATCTTTGGTGTCTCTCACCGGTGAAATACGCGTCCTTATGATTCATTACATAAGTAACCAAAAGAAACCAGAATTGAACACTACGTATTTATTATATGTCTCCCACCGGACGAATAACGATCATCTATGAAGGGACAACAGGAGAACTAACAAAGAGAGTCCCCTCATCCCCCTCGTCTGCTCGGGTGCCATGTCAGGTGACCCAGAAGGCTTGTCACCAGCCGAGCCAAAGGGCTCAGGAACAGAAGGCTCGCCAGCCGAGGGCTGGCTGGTCGAGGGCTGGCTCACCAAAGGGTACCATGCTCGACTGGCTTCGTAGCCTCTGAGTCAGTCGGTGAGGACTATAACATTCTAATGATTCATAAATTTAATTGGAAATTGAATTTGAAGAATTTTTCAAAGACGAGCGAAATTTACCTGTGAGAAAGCCCTAGAGCTGCTCAGAACATACCCCAGCAGCTGAGAGCGTCTGCTCTCAATCGACAAGGCACCAACGAAAGCGTCCTTATGTCTAGATGGGTAGAACCCCCTTGTTGGCGGCACCTTCTTACCCTTCTTTGATGCCATCCTATTTTAATATATAATTAGTAAATATGAAAATAAGATATACAAAATTCATGTTACTATCTTCAAGAAAATGTTACTTTTAATCACTTTCAAAATTCATCAACATCATTATCATGTACCCTACTCCTTAAACCAGCCCAATAATCTTCCATCGTGGCTTGTTCTAATTTCTGTTTTCACATATCATCTGTCTCTACATCTTTAACATCTCCAACTAATTTTTTGAGTCCTGCACCAAGCACGACGATAAAAGTGTCTGGCAACTCTTCTTCTTGGTACACTTCTTCAACATCTTCACTATCATGGTAACCATCATCCCCAGGAGTATATAACCGCTCACGAGGATTCACCTTATATACCACCCAGCAAGCACTGAGCTTCATATATGGATAAGGTAGATAATACACTTGCTCCACTTGATGTGCAAGAACAAATGTATCGTAACCACGTAGTCGGTCCTTATGTTTCACTCCCACCATTCCAAATTGGTTTTCTCGAGTTCAATGAGTGCTATAAAACTAGTCTCAGTCAAAGAAGACAACTCAAAGGGTCTTATTTCTGATAAAAGTAAATTCAAGGATTTTCTTAATGGTCCCATAATAATTGGTTACATTCACTTGAGTGTCAATTGCTCTTGTCACAACATCAGAATTTGATGTTGCCGCGAGAGGACGAAGAGCTTCAAAATGAGTTGTACGGAATCGTAAGCCATTTATGTCATACCGACCATAGCTTCTAACATTCACCAACCCATAAGTTAGCTGCCGCAAATCTTCATGGACTTTGTGAGTCCGACACTGTCAAAAATGATCGTAAGTTAAAATAATACTTCTTTAATAATAGTAACTTATAATATATATAAGATGAGAGAGTATTACATAATCTCGAAACCAGGATAGGAAACCCGACCCTCCATTGAGCTTTGAATGGAAGATGGATAAGCAGATGTTGCATTAGATTGAAGAAACCCGATGGAAAAAATTTCCATCTCACATAAAAAGTATGGGTATCACCTTCTCTAACTTATCCATCATACCTATCTTATTTCTTTAGCATAAAGCTGTCTATAGAAATAGCTGAGCTCGGCTGAGGCCTTCCACACCGCATCATCTCGATAGCCCCGAAACATAATAGGTAAGAGTCTTTCCATTATAATGTGAAAATCAGGACTCTTCAACCGAGTGAGGTTTCATGTGTTCACATTCATGGCTCGTTGTTGGCTAGGTGTGTAACCATCTGGGAATTTCAAAGTTCTCAACCATTTCATGACTTTTTTCTTTTCTTTAGATCGAAGACAGAAACAAGCACATGGCTTACCACCACTTTCAGAGATTTCAAGAGTTGGACGGTGACCAATGTCTGCCAAATCCAGTCTAGCTTTTTTATTGTCTTTTGTTTTGCTAGACATATCCATGCAAGTTCTTATGATACTTTCGCTCATGTTATGCTCCTGATGCATGACATCAATGTTGTGCATTATAATCAATGACTTCACATACGGTAGCTCCCAAATTCCACATATGTGAGTCCAATTGTGTTCCACTACATAACCTATGAAATATCCAGGACGACCATCATCTCACACCAGATTGTCCAACATATCAGAAATTTCTGACCCGTTGAGATGTTTCGGTGGTCCTTTAGTGACAACGGTGTTCTTTCTAAAGACATGCCCCTGTTTCCTAAATATGTTATTCGAAGGCAGCCAACGTCTGTGACAATCGAACTAAGATATTTTGCCTCCATGAGTTAGTCGAAAGCAATCCATGTCCGAAGCACTTATCGGAAACGTCAGGCGACCGTCAGTGCTCCATCCGAAAAACATGTCGTATGCCGGCAAATCATGGATGGACCACAAATAAGCAGCTCGAAGGTTGAATTTATGCTTCTTGTAACTATCGTATGCTTCGACTCCTGCCCACAACACTTTCAATTCTTTGATCAGCGGTTTCAACATCACGTTGAGACGTGACTCGGGATGATCAGGTCCAGGTACAATGAGGCTGAGAAACATGAACTAGTTCTTCGTACAAAGATCCGATGGCAGGTTGTACAGAATGACAAAGACGGGCCAACAAGAGTCTGGCATGGTGTTTGTACTAAACGATGAGAATTCGTCTGTCGCTAATCCAATGCGAACATTCTCTCATAACAAGAAAAATCTGGATCGAAATGGTCTAGCGCCTTCCATGCATCACCGTCGGACGGATGTGTTAAGAATTATTTATTCTCACATTTACCTTCTTTGTGCCATCTCATGTGTATTGCAGTTCTTTTTGAAAGAAACAACCTCTTCAACCAAGGTGTCACAGGCAAGTAACGAAGCAGTTTATGTGCGACATCTGTCATCATTTTCGCCATCGTCATTAAAAACTTCGACATACCTCGGTGTACCTCATTTCAAGCACATGTTCTCATTGGCATGATCTTTCCAGAATAACATGCAGTTGTCTGGGCACACATCAATTTTCTCATGGTTCATATCGAGACCAAATATCTTGATCTTTGACTGATACATATCTTTAGGTGCTTTATGAGGTTGTGGAAGGATATCGCAGATCAATTTCATGAGATCATTGTAGCAGTTGATGGAAAAAAGTACTTAGACTTAATTGCCATGAATCTAGTCAATAAAGCAAGGACAGTCACAACCGTGTGTTCATGCAATGGCTGTTGTGATTTCTTGAGCTCCTCGAAGAACTCCTCTGTCTCATTTGTAAGAGGATCCTCCACTTCTAGAGCTTATAGCATCTCATCCATCCTATAAACCCTTGTTATATCATCATCCTCATCCACTTCTACTATGATTTAAGATTTAGTCTCGCCATGGAAGGTCCACACCTCATAATATGGCATAAAACTGTTTTGACATAAGTGAAACAAAAGATCCAATCTGCTAAAAAATTTGGTGTTCCAGCATTTTGTACATTGGCACCGCACCTTATCATCCGTTGACAACAAAAATGCTCTATCAAAAAATTTATCTAACTTGATGTATCACTCATCCGAGTGACCACCAATTCTGCTTCCAGCCAGTATACATCCAACTGTGGTCTTCACCCATGTTTGACTCTGCAGTTTGAAGCGGAAGAAATTATCGTTAATGTATGCAGGATAGGTCCTAAAATTTCGACAGCATAACACCACCTATTTAACACTACAACCCCCTTATCCGGTGCAGTTCTTCAAGTAAAAAGGGGACGGCTATATGGTTATAGCCATCATACGTATGTAAGCTGCTCGCCGTAGGCTGCAACTCTTCAAGACTAGAGAGGAGGAAAGAACAAGAGAGAGAAAGAGACAGGGAAGTGGGTCCGTCGAGGTCCGCCATCCTTATGCCCGGATGCTTGACGTCTGCACTATCGTCATTCGTCTCCGTGTCCGTTTAGACGCATACTTTAACTTCTAACTAAATGGGCCTTGTCGGGCCCTAAATGGGTTGTGTCGGGTCAAGCCGACCCGAATCCCATTTTTGTACATATAGTAACACTCAAGCAATCAAATGAAAAATTATAACCATAATCTAAAAAACAAAGCAATTCAATAAAACATAAACATAACAATTAGTAAATTGTAACTTATCAATTAATAAACATAAACAATTTTATCATAAACATAGACATAAGCATTGACCTAATATCTTAGCAAACTTAATCTCAATTAACCAAAAATTGAATGTAGGCATAAATAAACCTAAACATAATTAAACCTAAACCTGCTAAGCATGATTAACATAGACATAAGCATTATCAATTTAATACAACAATTCTTCCACTAATCAACAATTTAATCCACATTTACACAATTCAATCAACTAATCACCAATTTAACCAACGAATTACACAATTCAATCCTCTAATCAACTAATCACCAATTCAATACATTGATAATGCAACTAATTCAAATAATTCAACACCAATTCAACACATTAAGCCATGGAGGAGGGGAGGGAGGGAGGGGGTGATCGGGGGGGGGGGGGGGGGGCTGTAGGGACCGGAATCCCGACATCCAGGAATCTCATTGGGTGGTGTTGTGTGATGTGACATCCAACAGTATACAAGCAAAGAATGAGAATAAAATACACAATAGAAGTTTACAACACTAAGCGAAAAAGAAAGAGAACTATACATCATAGCTACGCTCTCAACACTAGGTATGCAAAAGCCAAGTCATCCTTGCCCTGGATGCTTCACACTAGCAACACTCAACTTACAGCTGCGTGCAGGGTTCCGACTCGGCTGTAAACCCTAGAGGGGGTGCAGCCTCGTGATCGAACCCGTCATCAGTCACATAATTTGCAAAAACTTGTTAAGTGCAAACGTGAGCTTAAAGCTCAGCAAGACTGACCCGTCTCACTAGACATATGCAGGGGTGAATACAAAGCATAGGTAAGGAATAGCATAAAGGACACGCCAACAAGTGGATCCTTATAATCATGTTTTAAGTAGCACATGACATTCTTCAGGCACGGCACATCATAGACTCAACAATCAAATAAGGAACGCTTTGCCGATGATATGACATGCCCAAAGCACATAATGCTATTATAGGTAAAGTATGGGGAAACTATAAACTTTTAATTGTGCTATCTCTAAGCCATACAAGGTTGAAAACAATTATAATTCAATACATTGTATTCTTTTGACTTCTTCAGTATTTACTATGTTACAACGCAGTGAACAAGTGGTACTCTATACCATGAGGGACGGTGATTGCAATCAGGACACACCCGGTCAACACGACACATATGCACATTCTGAAATGCCAGCGAGTACTTACAGCAGTACCTATATAGCACTTCAGTACTAGTCGTATATGGCCACCTTTCACCCAACACTAGAATGCCGAACCGGTTGATCCATCACGAGCAGGAGGTTCCTGCGTGGGGCGCACTCTGATGTGCCCACCAGCTGATTTACACCTCGCTACCCTCAACCCACACCTATAAAATGGAACGAAATGCCTCGACAAACCAGTTTCAAGCTACGTCAGTTTACTGGAGCCCATTTCTCCAGTATGTCGCCGGTACAATTCAAGCTTGTCCAGCAGGGCCACAAACGGCACGAGCCTTAATCGACACAGTCAGAGCTATACGACCAAGACCACCTCTTGTCGCTTCCTACTCATCTATGACCAGTCTCAATTTCGTATTTATCAAACATTTCTTCATCCAATTCATCCCGTATGATAAAATCCTATCTCGCGAGTAGATTCCAACTACTTGACTTCTACCGGATCCCTATGAATATAAGCATGACAGTTACTACACAAGTCTGTGAGCTATTTTAACCACTCCCTGGGTTATTTGGTCATGCAAGTGGGTGTCAAACACCTTAAACGTAATGCACAAACCTCTGAAGACGTATGGTGAATAAAAACTGCAAAGACACTATAGGAACTTAAATGCAAACCGGGGCTTGCCTGAATGCGAGTCTGAGTCTATGTTAGTCTCCAGCAGCTGGACTTCCAAAGCTTCCGGCTGCTCCTCAACTTCAGTTAGTACACGTTATGCATATACTATATAGGAATGACTTTGAAAATAAATAATATATTTAAGGTCACAAGATAATATCTTGTGAATCAAATAAGATTATGATCTTAATTGGCCTTGGAATTTTTATGGTAGATACTAGGAACTATACTGGAGACTCTTGCAAAGAACAGGAGATGATCAAGGAAGTTCGTTGTTCCTAAAATTCCTACAAATATAAACCTTCTCTGAATTTTGGTTGCAATTCTGGAGGTCTAGTCTACCAGTGGTTGTACCATTTAGAGGGGTCTCAGTGGTTCTAGTAAAATTTGTTTCACAATTTTCTAAGCTTCCTACAGGAAGAAACTGATTTTACAAGTTTGGGGGAATTTCTGAAATTGATTTTGTATTTTTCTCAATTTTCAACTACATAGAAGTTTGGAACACTGATCAACCCAGTAATTTAAGTCCAATGAACTTAAAATTTTTACAGGAGATCAAGTGTGTTAATAAGAGTGTTCTGGCAAAAATTTGGAATTTTCAAATTAACATAACATGAGTAATTAATTTGCCAAGCAGTTAGGTCAAAGGAATTAATTATGAACATTCTGGGAGTTTCATGTACAATAAATTTCATCACCGCAAAGTAGAGATTGATATGAGTCTACCAGAATTTATTTGGACATTTTTGAGCAATTCTACTAGGAGTAATGATTTTTAGAAGTTTGGCTAAATCCAGGAATTATTTTCCAATGGGAAATATTTAAATAAAGCAGCCGGTCCCACTTCATTTAAATGGGCCAATCACAATTGGGCCACACCGGGGGCCACGAGGTTCAACCGCGCAGCCGCACCGGATCCAGTGCCGCAGCTAATCCCGGGGGGTTCGAATAGGCACTGACAAGTGGGGCCCATAGGCATTCGTCAACCATGGGACGCGCCGCTTGGCCGCGGCGGCGCTGCGCTGGCGAGCTCGCCGCAATGGCTGTGTCGACCTCCACTCCTCTCGGCCCTGACCACCTAGCCATAGAATCGACAGCACAACACGGTGGTCAGGTCCAATCGCGGCGACGACGGCGCGACGACGGCGACGGAGCTAGGGTTTCGGCTATCGTCAGAATCGCTCAAGAATGGCTCAAACGGCCTGGGAAAAGGTCAGGGAGGTTTCTGGGATCATGAGGAAGACTCCTAGGTGGTGTAAACAGTGTGGAACCTCCCGGAAACACATGTTTGTCGATAAACAGGGGAGGTTTCAATGGCGGAGGGGAAAACTCCAATATCTCGGCAATCCTTCGATTGTTTCCATCGATTCTTAGCAGGAAGGTGCGCTAGGAGGTATGGATCAATATCTATGAACTGATTAAAGAATAGTTGCGTGTGGAAAGCGAATTAAATAGATAAGTAAGCTAGTTCATGGACCACGGCCGAAAGAAAAACTTGAATAACTTGCTCGATACTTAAGGAAGTGAAGCACATGTTTTACCGTGAGAAAGACTCGTGATGGCGATCCTCTTTGCTGTTTGAGTCAAGGTGCGACACCGCTTGTTGAGGGCTGACGACGATGGTGCAGAGGCATCATTCTTCCCCAACTTCGGTGGTGTCCGCGGAACTTCAAACTACGGCCAACCCAAGGAGCAAAACGATAAGCTAGTTGGCTTAGATGATAGAACACAAACTTGGTGCCAACTTTGCCATTTGCATGGAAGGGAATAGAGGTAAGACCGAGTGCTTATTGGGAGGAAAGGAAGGCGGCGGTGTTGTGCAACAGCGGAGCAAAACTGTGGTGAGGGGAAGTGAAACTGGGATGGAACTCGACGCCGTCGGTCGGGAGGAGTAGATATAGGCCAGGGGAGGTGTTTAGGCCACGCACCTACCTGCTTTGCATGCCTTGCCACGGTGGCAAGCTCCCCCGACATTGAAGCAAAGGGACAGCCATAAACAGAGCGGTTCCGTTTGTTCATCGAGTGGGAGAGGCTGACAATGGGTCCCACCGCCCCTCTTAAGCCTATCCTCTCTAGAACTTTAATTCCTCTACCAAACTTGATACACAAATCATGAAAATTTGTGGATAAGCTCAAATAAATATCTGGAATTTGATTCTGAAATCAAAACTTCAAATTGTTGAAGTTTCAGCTGAAATTCAAATTTGAATTTGAATTTGAATTAAATTCAATGGAGTCACTGAATTAAATAGCAAAGGAGCTTAAAAAATTATGAAACTTCATGGATAAGTCAAGCAAGTCATGCTGATGATGATGGTGTGTTCAAATTTTATGTTCAAATAAGTTTGAACAAAATTCCAAATTTGAACGTAAATATGGCTTGAATTTGCTAAGCGTCTCAAATAAAATAGCAAATGGAATTCACAAATCATGAAACTTGGCAAGAAGGCTATTTGGAATATTATGACGCATGTATAGTCTCAGATTTGAATATTTTGACAGGGCCTAAATGTACAGTGCTATATTCAAATTAATTTGAATATATTTAGTACTGCATAGTGTTATGCCCTAGCAAAATCCATTCAATCAAATCCAAAATTTGCAGGAATGTAAGAATTATCCTAGGGTCATTTGTGAAGTCCATCTCTTATGTTAAGAAAATGTTAAGCATGAGGGAAAGAAACATTCTCAATGATATCAAGTTCAGGTGTACAACGATAATTGATCTTTACTATGGTTGAAAACAAACTGGTAACTGAACTTCATATTAAGGAAAAACTGGGATTTTACATTCCTCCCCCCTTAAAAGAATCTCGTCCCAAGATTACATTAGGAAGGAAGAAAGAAAAAAATCTAATGAACATATGCCGCTAACAAGTCCGGATAGTTCATTCTAAAGTATTCCTCGCTTTCCCACGTTGCTTCTTCAGCGGTGTGGTTGCCCCACAAGACCTTGTAGAAATGCAAGGTGCGACTTCTTGTGGTGCGAGTCTTCTCATCGATTATTTGGGTTGGATGCTTAGAGTAAGTAATATCTGGTTGGAGAGCTTCCAAATCCTCCATACGGACGTCAGTTGGGGCCTTGAGATATTTCCACAACTGCGAAATGTGAAACACATTGTGGACCCCTGAAAGTGACACTGGTAGCTCTAGCCGATAGGCCATAGGTCCGCATTGTTCAGTTACTGCGAACGGCCCAATGAAGTGTGGAGCTAGCTTCCCTTTTACTGTGAAGCGATGAATCCCTTTCATTGGGGATACACGAAGATAAATGTGATCCCCGACATCAAAGTAAAGAGGTCGACGCCATTTGTCAGCATAGCTTTTCTAACGAGATTGAGCAGCCTTGAGGTTGGCCTATATCACTCGTTCACCGGATTCACACCAGTTCAAAGGTGTGCGGCCCTTTCGGCCATAAAGAGCTTCATATGATGCCATCTGGATGCTAGCCTGATAACCATTGTTGTAAGAAAACTCTACCAATGGTAGATGATCATCCCAGTTCATACCATGGTGGATGGCACAGGCGCAGAGCATATCCTCTAGCACTTGGTTTACTCGGTCCGTTTGACCATCAGTCTGATGATGGTAAGCTGAGCTTCGAATTAACTTGGTCCCAAAGATGCATGGAGCTGCTCCCAATTTGAGCAACAAATAAGGCCCCATGATCTGATATGATAGTGTGGGGTACTCCGTGCAGGCACAGGATCCTGGCAATATACAATTCTACATATTGTCGTGCCACATATTTGACATTGACTGGAATAAAGTGAGCCGACTTGGTGAGTCGGTTGACTATCACCCAAATCGAGTCATGCTTGCGAAAGGTGAGAGGTAATCCAACAATGAAATCCATGCCGATGTCCTCCCATTTCCAGGCCACTATGCTCAAAGGTTGAAGCTGGCCGGCTATCTTTAGATGGTCAGCTTTCACCCGCCGACACGTATCACATTCGTATACATACTTTGCTATCTCCCTCTTCATCCGAGTCCACCAGAACTTCTTCTTTAAGTCTTGGTACATTTTGTTACTTCTCAGATGAATAGAATACTTGGACAAATGAGCTTCGTCCAATATTTTCTTCCGAAGTTCCACATTGCGGGGCACCACGGTGTGGCCTTTGAACCAAGTGGTACCGTCATCATCACCTCGGAAATAATTCATCTCCCCCTTCTTCATTCTTCGGCGAATGTGCAACATGCCCTTGTCTTCCCTCTAAGCCTCTACAATATCTTCCCTTATGGTAGGAATGAGAGCTAGTTTGTAGAGCGCTCCATATGGAACCAAGTAGAGACGTCATTCTTATTCTTCCATCGAGGTGATGGAAAGATTTTTTACATGGGACTTGCGACTCAGCGCATCTGCAACTACATTTGCCTTGTCAGGATGGTAGTGGATCTCAATCTCATAGTCTTTGATCAATTCCAACCATCTTCGCTGATGAGTAGGTTTAGGCCCGATCTTCCGAAAGGTATGTCGATTGGGGTGGAGAACTCGACGTTGATGATCCGTGGCACTCGAGCGGTTCGAATACCCCTGCAATCACTACACCACGGCTCCGTTGGTTATCAACCGTGCTGCACACGCTTGACCTTGCCAAGAAGGCTAATCCCTGCAAGTGCAACCGAGAACACGAGCAAGAACGTCGAAGACACGATCGGAAATCGCGAAGTTGGGGTCTCACAAACCGTAGGGCAATATTATTGATCTAAGCAAAACCCACCGAATATGACCGGCAGCTGCAGTATTTATAGGCTAGGGTTCGACCAAAACACGATTAGACGTGTCCCTAATGGACTCTTACAGGATACAAGGTCCAAAGGCCCGATTCGGTGGCGCAGCACCGGACAGAAATCTGGACTCGACTTGTTTCGACCATTCTCAATGACTCCGCTGGAATTTTGAGGTGGGACCAGAACCATTGGAAAGTTTATCTTCTCCTCTTTCCGTGCATATGTAGAACGTCGAAAATGGAGTCCGTATGCCTCCTGGGCGTCTGTTTTAAGGTGGAGTGCTCCTAGACTCCGAGTTGAACTCGAGTCCGAGTTATAAACTGTTTCCATCAACTTGTGGACGTCCCAGCTGGTTCTCCATGCTCCCAAGGCCTCCTTCCTTCACTTGTTGATCTTCTGTATTATTCCTAATAACAATTAAATCATCACATAGCAATCTATTCTCAAACTCACATGCAAAAGAAGTTAGGAACGAATTCACTTGCTGATTTAATAACCGTGCTCGTGCTCCTGTGATTGGTCCTTGCAGTTCAATGTGCGTCTCCGCTGTTGTGATGTCCTCATCATCCTCCCCCTCTTGAATTGGAGTCATCCTCGACTCAAGTTCATCTTCTTCTCCCAAGTACGGTCGCAAATATGAAATGTTAAATGTAGGACTAACCCCAAAATCGGGAGGCAATTCAAGCCTATATGCATTATCATTAATCTTTTCAACGATCTTAAAAGGACCAGCAGCTCGTGGCATAAGTTTAGATTTTCTCAAGTCGGGAAATCGCTCTTTTCTCAAATGTAACCACACCAAATCACCCGGTTCATGTTTTACTTCTTTTCTACCTTTACTACCTGCAATCCTATACTTCTCATTCATCATTTCAATATTTTTCTTTGTAGTTTCATGCATCTTAAGAATGAATTCAGAGCGTTGTGTAGCATCCAAATTTATAGTTTCAGAAGGAGGCACATGTAGTAAATAAATAGGAGCACGGGGATTGAAACCATACACTACCTAGAATGGACTTACCTTTGTTGTGGAGTGAACGGATCTGTTGTAAGCAAATTCTATATGTGGTAAACACTCCTCCCACAACTTCAAATTTGTTTTCAAGACAGCCCGCAACATAGTGGATAAAATCGTAACTACCTCGGTCTGTCCATCCGTTTGTGGGTGACATGTAGTTGAAAACAGCAACTTGGTTCCCAATTTATACCACAAAGTTCTCCAAAAATGACTTAAAAATTTTGCATCACGATCAGAAACAATGGTATTTGGCACACCATGTAAACGAACAATTTCCGTCATAAATAAATCAGCAATGTGTGAGGCATTATCATTCTTATGACAAGGTATAAAGTGTGCCATTTTGGAAAAACGATCAACAACTACAAAAATACTATCCCTCCCCCTCTTAGTCCTAGGCAATCCCATAACAAAGTCCATAGAAATACCCTCCCAAGGTACACTAGGAACAGGAAGAGGCATATAAAGACCATGTGGGTTAAGGCGAGACTTAGCTTTGTTGCAAGTAGTGCATCGTGACACGTAGCGCTCGACATCACGCCTCATCTTTGGCCAAAAGAAGTGTGTGGACAGCACATCTTCAGTTTTCTTCACTCCAAAATGTCCCATCAAACTTCCTCCATGTGCTTCCTGCAAAAGCAATAGACGAACGGAGCTAGCTGGAACGCATAGCTTGTTAGCACGATAGAGGAGACCCTCTCGCAGCACATATTTATTCCAAGTTCTTCCTTGTCTACAATTTTCAAAAGCATCTTTGAAGTACAAATCAGTAGGATATAATGCTTTAATTGTTTCCAAACCAAAGATTTTATGATCAAGTTGGGACAGCATGGTATAACGCCTAGATAATGCATCGGCAATGATATTTTCCTTCCCTTTCTTATGCTTAATGATGTATGGAAACGACTCTATGAACTCAATCCATTTAGCATGTCGTTTATTCAGATTGGTTTGACACTTAAGATACTTCAATGATTCATGATCGGAATGTATGACAAACTCCTTAGACCAAAGATAATGTTGCCAAGTTTGTGATACACGTACTAAGGCATACAATTCCTTATCATAAGTGGAATAATTCAAAGAAGGACCATGAAGTTTTTCACTAAAGAAAGCAACAGGTGTACCTCCTTGTATGAGAACGCCTTCAATACCAATGTCGCTTGCATCGCATTCTAGCTCAAAGGTCTTGTCAAAATCAGGAAGTTGTAGTAATGGTGATTGTGTAAGCTTCGATTTGAGAGCATCAAAAGCTTGTTGCTGCTGTTCGCCCCATCGAAATGGAACTCCCTTCTTCTTTAGCTCATGTAGAGGTGCTGCAATGGTGCTGAAATCCCGCACAAAGTGCCGACAAAAACCTGCAAGACCAAGAAAACTACGAACCTGTGTGACGGTTGTTGGGGCTGGCCAGCTGGTGATTGCTTCAATTTTTGCCTCATCCATCTCAATTCCCTGCGAGGAAACGACATAGCCAAGAAACGAGACTCGATTGGTGAAAAAGATGCACTTTTCGAGGTTACCAAACAAACGTGCATCTCTCAAAACAGTAAAAACAGCACGTAAATGATCAAGATGTTCATCATATGACTTGTTGTAAATGAGGATATCATCAAAGTAAACCACCACAAATTGTCCAATGAAAGCACATAAAACCTCATTCATTAATCGCATAAAGGTGTTGG
Organism: Tuctoria greenei; assembly: GCA_036927565.1. NCBI lineage: Eukaryota > Viridiplantae > Streptophyta > Magnoliopsida > Poales > Poaceae > Tuctoria > Tuctoria greenei. The sequence continues at coordinate 145,778,675 of JAYESD010000002.1, forward strand.
GTGCATTAGTTAAACCAAAAGGCATGACTAACCACTCATAAAGTCCAAACTTGGTATTAAATGCAGTTTTCCATTTGTCTCCTAGTGCCATTCTAATTTGGTGGTAACCACTACGCAAGTCAATTTTTGTGAAGATGATAGCACCACTCAATTCATCAAGCATGTCATCTAATCGAGGAATAGGATAACGATATCGAATGGTGATGTTATTGATCGCTCGACAATCAACACACATGCGTCAACTACCATCTTTCTTAGGAACCAAAAGAACAGGAACGGAACAAGGCTAAGGCTTTCACGAATGTACCCGCGGTCCAAAAGATCTTGGACTTGTCGCTGGATTTCCTTAGTTTCTTGTGGATTCGCCCTGTATGCTGCACGATTTGGCAAACTTGCTCCTGGAATCAAATCGATCTTGTCTTCAATGCTCTCATCGGTGGTAAACCAGGGGGTATCTCGGAGGGAAACACATCCTCAAACTCCCGCAAAAGGTTAGCAACAGCAGGGGGCAATGCAATAGACAATTCATGAAGTAAAAACATGGCTTCTTTGCAAACTAAAGCATAGCACATCCCCTTAGCATCGAATAAATCAACAATTTCAGATTTAGTTGCGAGCAACGATGGTGATTTTAACTTAATAACTTGCTGTTTTTCAGATTCTAATTTTGTTGCTTTGCCATCACGAATTTTACTCTTCTCAAAATGCACAATTTCAGCAGGAGTCATGGGGAGCAAAGTGATTTTCTTTCCCTTATGCATGAGAGTATATTTATTGGTTCTACCATAATGAATAGCATCTGTATCAAATTCCCAAGGACGACCCAATAAAAGAGAACAAGCATCCATAGGAACAACATCAAAATCAGCAAAACCATGGTATGAACCAATTGAAAAATGTATTCTCGCTGTTTGTGTTACCCGAACCTTACCGCTGTTGTTAAACCATTGAATGTGGTACGGATGAGGGTGTGCTCTTGTTGTGAAACCGAGTTTCTTGACGACGTCTGTGTTCACCAAGTTATTGCAGCTACCTCCATCAATTATAGTGTGTACATGGCAGTCCTTGATGACGAGAAACATGTGGAAGAGGTTGTGTCGTTGTATCTTGTCGTTGGTCTCCACTTTGGAGCTCAAGGCACGCTGCACAATGATGCTCCTATAGTTCTCCGTTGCCGCTGTACCAAGTACCTCTTCTTCAGTGTGTTCCTCATTTGGATTTGTAAAGTCAGTAGCAAGAGAATATTCATCTTCAACATCCGAAGTACTATCATAACCGCCATCGTCGCGTGCTATGTATGCTCGTTTGCTCGGGCAATCTCTCTTCATATGAACAAGTCCCTGGCAGCGGTGACACTTGATGTCGGAAGTACAACCCGTAGAAGGAGTGGACGACAAAGGCTTGAATGATGTCGCCTTGCTGCCTTCCGGCACGCGAGAAGGTGGAGCAGCAGGTATAGTTCGTTGGCCGCCATTGGGTGGTGTAGTCTCTGCACGGGGGGTCGAAGATGGTGCTGTTTTGGATGGTGTAGTCGCTGCACGCGGCTTGAAGTTGCTCCTCGTGCGATGTTGCTGTTGTTGTCGGCCCTGCAATTCTTTTTCTGCCAACATAGCAAGCTGAAACAATTTGTTAACAGTATCATATTCCTTGTAATCAACAATGTCCTGAATTTCATGCCTCAACCCCCCATAAAAACGAGCTATTTTATCATCCATGTCCTCTACTACCCCACAACGCAACATACCCTTTTGTAACTCCTGGTAATACTTCTCTACGGACATGTTACCTTGGTCTAAGCACTGCAATTTTTTGCGAAGGTCCCGCTGAAAAGATGGAGGAACAAATCAAACACGCATAGCTTCCTTTAATCTATCCCATGTTGGAGGATCAGTTCTAGTTTTAACAAGTTCATTCCACCATATGATAGCAAAGTCCTTAAACTCACTAGTGGGTTGACGAACTCTATGTTGTTCAGGAACAAGATGGGAATTAAATTTTTGCTCTACTGTCATCTCCCAATCAAGATAAGCCTCAGCATCATAAGCACCAGAAAAGAGGGTATAGTAAATTTCACTTTAGCAAAAAGATCATCAGGAGGACGATTATAATTGTTATGATTATTACCTCCCATACCTCGACGATAAAGTGGCAGTCTTGGCTGATTATTGTGGTCTTCTGGTTAATCATAAGCATTTTCTTCTTGTCTTCCAGCGAGATGCAACCGAGCCTCAAAAGTATTCATCCGAAGACCAAGGTCATCCAGTTGGCGAGTCAAGTTCGCCAATGACTCCTCCGTTGCTGCGTTGTATTTGGCGAACATATCCGTCATGGTCTTCATCATATCACGTAACTCAGCATGTTGAACACATTCGTCATCATTGTCTTCTCCTGCCATTGTTAGTAGGAAACAAAAGACAACAAAAAAATATGTTATCCCTATCAACTACAGTGACAATGTGGAAGGTGGAAGAAAACAATCTCTCTCGCTCAAGCGTCTTACCACGCTCTTACAAGTGTTCTTACCGATACAGCAGGTGGTGTGGACGGTGAGATGAACCAATGAAGCGTGGGGTGATTGCAAAGGTACCTGTTATGCTCAAGAGAAAGGTGGAGCTTGGATGGCACAATATGGTGGCTAATAAGCAGAAAATCGCTAACAGCTAAACAAAGTTGAATAAGTATTCAATGTAGGAAACTGTTGCTGGTCAACCGAGTGCCCTAGAGCCTAGCACAACACAAGGAAGTATCAAGGCAAAAGAAAGAAAAATGATATAGCCAACAAAACAGCACCAAGTGGTATAGGCCAATTGCTTTAATATGCGTGCTCTTCACTATTTTTTTTCTTTTTTGTATTATTTTTTTGATATTTTTTCTTTACTCAGGAGCACAAATATAGGAAGCACACAAATTTGCAGATCAATTGGATGTAATATGCGGCCTATAGAAAATCAAGAAGATTCTTTAAAATTCGTGTTGAAACTTCGGAGGCCAGATAGCCTATCTTCCGAGGGGAATTTGGGCAATATAATTTCACCGAACGAGGCTACGTGGCGGAAAATCAGATGCGAAATTTCGCATAGATGAATTTGAAAAAAAATCGCCCGATTTCGAGTTCGTATGCGGAAGTTATGGCCGTTTTAAGGTAGGTTGTCCGAGTTACGTTTTTTTGGATGTTGATTCTAACTCGGTTTGAGAACAGAACTCGCAATCGGATATGAAAACGATCGGGAATTTGCACAGCAACTAATGGGGTGGTGTTTGTGATTCAAGGACAAATGGCACAAAAGTTTGTCACCTAATCTAGGGCTGGCGATGCGGGAGTTCACGCAAGGCGGCTAGCTAGGGCAAACCGATGAACGTGGTGGATCGGTTTGTTATTTAGGGATTGTGGAATAGGTGTCGAATAGCAAGAAAACAAGGACGAAACACGATAACGAGGACCCAAAACACAAAGCTAAACCAGCAACAAGACTCGACCACACGAATTCAAACTCAACAATGCAAACTGAAAAATGAAACAGCGGGCACTATAGTCTGGGAAGCGGTAAAAACTATCTAATTTTTTTGTGGCTTTTCTGTGGACTCTAGGCACGAAACAAAATTTATCTAATGGAAAGAAAACAAAGATACCTCATGGGCAACCTGGAAATCTGATATCAATTGATGAGTAGGTTTAGGCCCGATCTTCCGAAAGGTATGTCGATTGGGGTGGAGAACTCGATGTTGATGATCCGTGGCACTCGAGCGGTTCGAGTACCCCTACAATCACTACACCACGGCTCCGTTGGTTATCAACCGTGCTGCACACGCTTGACCTCGCCAAGAAGGCTAATCCCTGCAAGTGCAACCGAGAACACGAGCAAGAACGTTGAAGACACGATCGGAAATTGCGAAGTTGGGGTCTCACAAGCCGTAGAATGGCGATATTATTGATCTAAGAAAAAAACACCGAATATGACCGGAGGCTGCAGTATTTATAGTCTAGGGTTTGACCAAAACACGATTAGACGCGTCCCTAATGGACTCTTACGGGATACAAGGACCAAAGGCCCGATTCGGTGGTGCAGCACCGGACAAAAATCTGGACTCGACTTGTTTCGACGATTCCCGATGACTCCGGAAGAATTTTGAGGTGGGACCAGAACCATTGGAAAGTTTATTTTCTCCTCTTTCCGTACATATGTAGAACGTCAAAAACGGAGTCTGTATGCCTCCTGGGCGTCTGTTTTAAGGTGGACTACTCCTGGACTCCGAGTTGAACTCAAGTCCGAGTTATAAACTATTTCCATCAACTTGGAGTCGAGGCGCCACACCGCTTGTTGAGGGATGACGACGGTGGCGCAGAGGCGTCGTTCTTCCCCAACTTTAGTGGTGTCCACGGAACTTCAAACTACGGCCAAACCAAGGAGCAAAATGATAAGCTAGTTGGCGTAGATGATAGAGCACAAACTTGGTACCAACTTTGCCTTTTGCATCGAAGGGAATAGAGGTAAGACCGAGGTGCTTACCGGGAGGAAAGGAAGGCGGCGGTGTTGTGTGACGGTGGGGCAAAACTGTGGCGAGGGGAGGCGAAACTGGGATGGAACTCGACACTGTCGGTCGGGAGGGGTAGATATAGGCCAGGGGAGGTGTTTAGGCCACGCAGCTGCCTGCTTTGCATTCCTTGTCGTGGTGGTGAGCTCCCCCGATGCTGAAGCGCAGGGACAGCCGTAAACAGAGCGGCTCCGTTGGTTCCTCGAGTGGGAGAGGCTGACAGTGGGTCCCACCGCCCCTCTTAAGGCTATCCTCTCTGGAACTTTAATTCCTCTACCAAACTTGGTCCAAAAATCATGAAAATTTGTGTATAGGCTCAATTAAATATCTGGAATTCGATTCTTAAATCAAAACTTCAAATTGATCAAGTTTCAGTTGAAATTCCAATTTGAATTTGATTTCGAATAAAATTGAATGGAGTCATTGAATTAAATAGCTAAGGAGCTTCAAAAATTATGAAACTTCATGGATAAGTCAAGCAAGTCATGCTGATGATGATGGTGTGTTCAAATTTTATGTTCAAGTAAGTTTGAACAGAATTCCAAATTTGAACCTAAATATGGCTTGAATTTGCTAAGCGTCTCAAATAAAATAGCAAATGGAATTCACAAATCTTGAAACTTGGCAGGAAGGCTATTTGGAATATTATGTGTCCATGGAAAAATGTATAGTCTCAGATTTGAATATTTTGACAGGGCCTAAATGTACAGTGCTATATTCAAATTAATTTGAATGTATTTAGTACTGCATAGCGTTATGCCCTAGCAAAATCCATTCAATAAAATCAAAAATTTGCAGGAATGTCACTTGAATTATCCTAGGGTCATTGGTGAAGTCCATCTCTTATGTTAATAAAATGTTAAGCATGAGGGAAAGAAACATTCTCAATGATATCAAGTTCAGGTGTACAACCATAATTGATCTTTACTATGATTGAAAACAAACTGGTAACTGAACTTCATATTAAGGAAAAACTGGGATTTTACAGCGGCCACAGAAGGGAGGGGTCGGCTAGGAGGAAGGGGAGGGGGGAGGGGCGGCCATGGAGGGGGGGGAGGTAGGGGGTTCGTCTAGGAGGGGGGCGGCCATGGAAGGGGGAAGAGGGGGGCAGCCATGGATAGAGGGGGGGAGAAGAGGAGGGAGGCAGCCATGGAAGGGGAGCATACCTCAAGGCGGTGGGGGCGGAGACGGTGGCGGTAGCAGCAGCGAGCGGTGACAGGTGTGGCGAGTGGTAGCAGCGGCGGCAGTAAATGGGCAAGCGTGGAAATGAGTCTAGAGAAGGGATGACATGGGTATAACACTTTAATTTGCATGATCAGGTTAATTGCGACAGCCCTAGGGTTGGCTGTTGCAATTAACATTATTTGTGATGGCTTAGGAAACCAGCTTTTGCAAATAACGCTTATTTGCGACGGCCGGCAAATTTGTGACGGCTCTCGAGGTGGCTGTCGTAAATTAACTGCCTATTTGCAACGGTTCAGGTTATTTGCGACGGCTCGTTGCGGGCCATTGCAAATAGGCTTATTTGCGACGGCCGGTCGTCGCAAATTAATTCGTCCGTCACAAATGATCGTGTTTCCTATAGTGATGTGAAGAATTTTTTATGTGTTTTCTTGCATTATGGCTGGTTGAGGTGTACAACATGCGAGTGTGAGGTGCTCACACAAGGAGAGAATCATGTGCATGTGTTGCTTAAGATCAAAACATGGCCGGGGATGGTGATCCTTGAACTACGATTAGGAGAAATTTATGTTCAGCAACAAATTTCAAGAGGAACTGTGGTTGAGGTGATCCAAGAGATGTTGGGTCAAGAACGGTGCATATGAAGGTGTTTAAACATGTTGGAAGACAGTGCGCACGTGTGCAAAGGATGCATGGACGTGTAGCATGCTTCCATGGCATGGAGGTGAAGTCTCGAATGTTGAACAGGAGGTTCAAGGTAAGGTCAAGCATATCCGCGGTCAGACAATGTCCGGATAGGGTTCGTACAGTGTTGTTATAGGATTCGGACGTTGTCCAGAGCAGAATTCATGTGTGAGTTGGATTTGGTATGTTTTTGAGTTGGTTATGGTTTGGATTCGTGTAGAGCAAAAGGAGTTTTGAAAGTTGAAAAGTATTTTAAGACATTCCAAACAGTAAAATACTGTTAGGATTCCGATCTATGTATAAATAGATAGAGTCCGAGTAGGAGGTCTAAATTGGTTGCAATTTGTCGGAGACATGTCTATATAAGCAAGGAGGCCAGTAGGAGGCACGACTAGCACCTGATTCTATTGTGTTTTATGAGTGTAAGTCATTATTTGTGGTAAAGTTTTGCATATTGATCATCCGGCTTACTTTCTTCAGTTTACTGACCGGTTTCCCTCATATTGATGTTGCTTCGCTATTCTGATCATAACTCGTGTTCCACTGATCCAATAGGTGTGATTCCTTTTTGTTGGCTTCGAAACTCAATTTTTTATCATCTATAAAGTTTTCACGAACGTTGGAGTCATGGTTGAAACATCACACGAGATTCTTTGCAATGTAACATACTAGTGTTTCTCGCTGCTAGATCAGACTAACCGTTGCTGACTCTTTTTATTGTAACCTAAGTTCTACTCCATCAATTGTGGTGATCCTTATTTTTTTTAGCTTCCTAACTTGATTCCCTATCACCTTTGGATTTTTGGTATTGCTGGCTCTCTCAGGACCTGCATTGACTCTTGCTAAGGTAAACTAATAAAACACCCTTAGCATTAAAGCTAGAATACATTTTCAATGTACCATCGGATCAATATAATAGTAAATTTGAAAACTCATTGATAATGTCGTTGTAACATTTCACCCGAAAGTATTCAGGGTATCATATTTGTTTATCTCGAAGGAAGGCGTTGGAGTAAAGGCACCAATATTCTTATGATCAGAGTATAGAACACTAAGTAATCGTCATGACAAGGGTAAATTGATAATATAAGGTAGTGTGACACACAAAAGCATCTACTCTACTAAGATAACCTAAGCCTAGTGGAAGTTAGTATATAGAGGAAACTGCTCTTAATGTGCTTTTCAGCTATAGGTGTAGAACCTAATAGTATGCATTTGAGCATATTAGTGAGGACTCATAGGGTTTAGTGATCCAACATATTGAGCACGGGGTTACACCTGGTCCACTAGGTGACTACCGCTAAGAGCTTCTGTCATAGCCAAATGTGTGTGATTACAATGGACGGACGGTGCTGTCACCATGCCGCTTACCCCTGCAATTCGTGTGTCTATAAGACATCCAATGCTGCTTAAGTATCCTAGCACCACATTAGCATACTAAGTAGATAACTTTACAACCGCGTTACAAATATCAATCTAAGGAAAATACTAACCTAAAGATCGTTGAACCGATGCTAGATCTAAACACTAGAGAGTTCAAACTAATATATTCATACCTTACACAATTATACTATAGTGGAGTCCTATGATGTTTAAAATAATAACAACATCACTACAACATCATAACTATAACCGGTCCTGCCACATATATAGACAATCCACCCTCAAATAAGAAATTCTTTATCCAAACACATGAATACGAAAAGACTAAAATTATTGATAAGAACAAAGTCACAAATAAAGGAAAAGATACATGAGACATACTTTTCACAAAATGGACTTGAGAAGCTCCTCCCTAGGACTACTTCACCACTAGGACTTGGCAGGATTTCTATACAAGAGAGTGGTTTCTTCTAAGTATGTTTGTGAATGAGGGAGTGAGGGGTCCTATTTATACTACCCTCAGAGGCGGTTCATGGTATAACTCGCACGAGAATCAGCTGGCACTGCCTTCAGGAAAACACAGGAAGTCGACACACCGAGAGAGGCTGAATCTGGGGGAAAGATCAGTTCAGCCGAACCACTGCTTCGGCCAAACTGGCATGTTCCTCTCCCACAGTGTGCTTCCTCCAAGTGATTTCCAAGTGAGCCTTCAGATATCTTCTGGATAAATTGTGGTGGAGTTCCCTCGAGTACGCCTGAAAGTGGGTCCATGGATCCATGTATTGCCACGTGTCAGCTCTTCATTGGTTGTGAGTGTTGTTTTCAGGATTGATCCTCTCAATTGACCCCAATTATGGATAAAATCACCTGAATGCATAAATTTCAAGGACATGTGAAACTACATCATTTCTAAATGAAATGCGTATAAGAAATTTCTAGTCCTCCACGATTATGAGTCATATTGATGGTCGAAAATGGTACTTAATGGCTGTCAACAACTTTGCCAAGCTTATCCTTGCTCACCCTGAAGCAAAGTAAAATACTTAAGTTGTTGATCGATACTTGCTACTATGTTCCACTCTCAAAAAATATCAAGTGCACAACCAAATATTCTACCTAGACTTGAATGAATTTATCACTGGTACTCATCCTTTACCTTAATCCTCATGGGGCTTCAGGCTTGTCCTTGTTTTGGGCGGTTGAGAGATAGAACAGTTTCACAAGGCACACATCTCTTATTTCTTAGTTCCACTTTTATTCCAAAGGTTTAAAGAAATTAAAAATAAAACTTATGTTCCTCAAATGATGTTCTCTCAATCACACAAGGTGTATGAAGTTCCTCATCAAGGTAGTGCCTTCTTCCGTTCCTACTTCTAAATTTGTCTTATGTGAAGCTTAGTAGGAAATAAGAATAGGCATACTTGTAATACATATTTTGCTAAGTAAAATATGTGAGCCAATGGAGAAATCTAGTCATACCATCGGAACAAGATATGCATGTGTGTGGTATATGGTGGAATGAGAGTGGAATTTCGAAGGTACCCCTTTTTGTGGACCCCTCTCATTTTAATGTTAGGAGGCATGACTATTTCTTTTCACTTTTTTTTTCATGTTCCTCTTTTGAGAGAGCATCTTTTTATTCTCATGCTCTTCTTTTAAAAGAGCATGTCCCTTTTTTTCCACAACCACACTTCCTTCTCTTTCAAGGAATTTTGGAGAGAGTCATAACAATAAATACATGAACTAATTTTGGTGGAGTGGGTGGATGAAAAATGATGCTAACTTCTAGTGTAGAAGTTTTTCATGTGCAAGTGTGATCTTGATCATCAAAGCATGAAAAAAGTCTTACATAGATCTCTACAGGTTTGACTAGGCTCAATGTGAAAACAAGTAGCCTATGCATATTGTTTATAAAGGAAACTTCATCATATGGCTTTGGTAGGAATTCATCATCATTGGATAACTTCACATTTTTATCATTTTGAAAACAAAATTATTCGGATTTAAAGTTTCAATTTAGAACAAGAACATAGCAACCCTATGTTACTATATCTTATCTCACAACAACCTAGAATTGGATCATGCTCAAGCTACCCACAATTTCTAAGTTCAAGGTGATTATTCTAAGGATAATAAACCCAAGGCATAGGAGAATGCAAAGTTGTAAACTATGTATTGAGAAAGAACAAAACATAGTATACATCATTTCAATAATAGAAGTAAATCATTCTTACTGCGTATGGAAAAAGCAAATTTTATTTTATTAATCCTAAAATAAAGTTTTTTATAAAAAGCATTGGAAAAATTGGAAAGATACAAGTTACCTCAAGTGGGGGTCCTCCCGTGGCCCTATTCTTGGTCAAGGTCCACAACACAGGTTGAAACCTAGGTGGAAGTAGGCTATGAGGTAGGTTTATCTTTGTTCCAGCATGAATTTGAAATTGGAGAGTTGAGTGGTTATGTGGTGCATCTTTTCATGGGTGTAATGAATGTGGACGGAGATCATGTTGTGGATGTCGCTTATGCAAACCTCGAGGTGTCCCATGTGTTGGCTGGAATAGGGGCAAGAATAGTCGGGAGCATATTGATCTCAACTATTCATAGCAGCCTATTGATCAACTGCGGTGGTTTGCCATGATAATCCCCCGACCTCGTATAGCTATGACTGACGCTCAAGTACATTTTCCGATGGGTTCCAATCATGCTAGTTTACTCATTGGCCAGGGGATTTGAAATGGAAACTCAGGGACATCAATCAACATTTGACTTTTCATGAACCTGTTAGAAATATTACTCCTACAAGCTTCCTCTCTTGCATGGAGGGAATAGTTAGCTCCCGATACTTATACAAAAGAAATCATGGGTTAGGTAATTGAATATCGTTTGTATAGTTGGGTAACAAAAACAGCAATGATTGATCGACTCCATTTATCAACGTGTCCATAAACAATTTACTTTTTATTGATATAAAGTAGAGTTTCGTAATATAATCAATTTGCACATTTTCTAAAGCTCTCACACGTAGCAATGCAAAATATATGCACTCAATGGGTCACTTCATATCGAAATTTTCTAACCATCATTGCTTTTACAAGAGCAAATTTTATCTTTTTAACTATGGCAAACAAGATTCTCAATTTATCATCCTGAACAATTCTGATGCCTTTCTAACGAATTTGAGATGTATTGATTCACACTTATACATGAAATTCAAAGTATGGTTGTGGACGTCACTTATTCCTAGGTTGCTACATGCCAATTCACCCATTAAGTTATACCAAAAGCTTTGTTTGTTAGAACCCAGGAAACAATGACTAAGTATATTAAGCAATGCTTATGGTGTCCTAGGTATTTATTATAGTTCTTCCCAAGTAAGGTGATATTTATTTTGAAAAAACCAAAATGCTGTATCATCACTTATTTTCATAAGGGTTCATATGAATTGAATGATGAGGAGGCACAAACCGTCCTCATCAATGCAAGCAAAATCGTTCAATCCTAATCCATGTGAATTGATGTAATATTCTAAATCTATACCTCTTTTCAAGAGCAATTCGGGGACGAAGGCCCTTGTGTGATAAACTCATGGACTTGGAGTATGACGTAGCCTTGATGGTCAATTTTATTTGCCGAGTCAATGTTGCAGTGGGCGATGAATGAAGCTTGATCTTGCTCCTCCATCAAATTGTCATCTTGAGCATTCCATCAAACTGGGAGCGAACTTGGTGAAGGGATATGCGCTTGAATCTTCCCAAGGGTGCTTTGGGCTTGATGAGGCTTCTGTTGTGCTTGCTGAACAACCTCTTCATTTCTTCATGTCTGCAATATAATGAAGAATAAACAAAATTACTCGAAAATGGTTATGTCAACAAAAGCAAATATAAACCGCATGTAAAATTTTCTTGCCCAATTTAAAAACAACTTGCAAATGCAATGAGGAATAAGAGCAATGTTTTCTATTTGAGTTAGGGAAACAAATCCATGAGGTTATGCCCGAAAACTGCATATCCAAATAAATTTCTTCCCTAATAAAAATTTTATTTCTATTTTGGTTGGGAATTTTACTTTCCAACATGTAAGTGTGAAAAATTCAAATATGCAGAAAGCAAATGCAATATTTGGTGGAAAATTCAAATATGCAATTGAAAAAAATAAATATGAGATAACTATGAATTAAACTATTGGCAAGGACTCAATGAATTTTTGAAATCCGATCAGCGAGATTTATCTCTAACAATTTTAGTGTGATGATGTGTCATCCGGACAAGGAGATGAAGTCGCGAGCGACTTCTCTTGCTTACACACCAATCCTTCTTTGGAGGTCATTTGGATTTTGGAGCTTCTGATGGCCCCAAAACCTTCCCCACCTTGATAGAGGCTTGAGGGTGTTACGACTGTATTCCCCTTTTGGGGGATATTCTTCATGAGCTTTCTGAGTCTTGTGTTTTCTCCTGGGTGTCACTTCGACCTTCTTGATGTTCTTTGGATTCAACAAGTAATTGATCTTGATCAAAGACTTCCTTGGGCATGACGATGTCGCTTGCGCAAGGTTTAACTTGCTTGGTCGAAGTGTAGGGTTACAACAAGTGATTGTGGGACACCTTGGATCTGGAATGTTTTCAAGTGTCTTGTCATTAGCCAATTGCTTCTTGGGTATGTTGTCTTTGATCCTTACTTGAACAAATACAAGATACTTCAAGGTAGGCTGCTTGTTGTTGAATCTGTTGAAGTTTTGAGACTCCCAATGCATCCTAGATTGTAAGGGTGGGGTTGATTCCACCCTTGACCTCGTTGCGGACGATAGCCATTGGTGTTTTTGCTTGAGGCAAAGTATCCTCATGAGTCTTTGGGTAATCATTCCCGAGTGTCTCGTGTTGCCATGACTTTTGCACATCACGCGAGTATCCATGGCTTTGACCATCCCAAACATTTCTCCAATGGCTTGATCTTCTTAATGCTTCATAAGGAGGTCCAATTTTATACTTAGCATGTCAATCTTGTCAATGCAAAACTGACGAAGCTAAAGTCATTCATAGATCCACCCCCTGATTGGCGACCTTCTCAATCAAATCTTTATATTTCTTACGATCATTAAGAAGAAGGCTACTCCAGCTTTAACATCAACATATTCATGGGTTGACAAAGTCAACTCGTTGTAGGAATGTTGGACAATGAGTCATTCATCCATCCCATGGTGAAGGCAATAAAGGTATACTCTCGAATCCTCCTCCAAGTTGAGGGGACAGAGTTCTTTGGCTCATGATGGAAGCTAAGAATCTCTCTACAGAAGGCATTGGTTTTTCCTAGCAGAAAGAATTTGTTGAGGACTGCCTTAAAACAATTTTGCAGTTGAGCATTTTCTAATCACTGGCTTTTTCATGGAATGGGCTAACAAAACACTACCCTGTTTTCACATAAAAGGATAAAACAAAGAAAGAGTGAACCTGTTTGATAACTACTAGTACCTATAGGCTTAATCATAAGTGAAAGCTACCCTTTACTATCTTCACCTTGCTTGGCAACGGTGCTAAAAATGCTTGTCAAATATTGCTAAGCTACACAAACATCCCTAGCATTGATGCCAGGAGTACTTTATCAATGTACCCCGGTGTCACTTCAATTGTAAATTCGCAAGTGTTCGGATAATGCAGTTGTAGCATTTCACTCGAAAGTTTTAAGGGCATCATATTTATTTATCCTGAAGGAAGGCGGTGGAGTAAAGACACCATTATTCTTGTGATCGGAGTATAGAATACTAAGTAATTATCATGACAGGGGTAAGTTGATAATATAAAGTAGTGTGACACACAGAAGCATTTACTCTACTAAGATAAACTAAGCCTACTAGGAATTAGTAGAGAGGAAAGATGTGCAGTTCTCCTGCGCGTTCAATAAAAAAGTCTAGAGAGGAAATTATTCCTAATGTGCTTTTCATCTACAAGTGTATAGGCTACTATAGTGCATTTGAGAATATTAGCGTTGAATCCCAGTGTTTAGTGATCCAACATAGCGAGCATGAGATTACACCTGGCCTGTCACGTAACTCCCGCTAGGAGCATATGGCATAGCGAAATGTGGGGAATTATGATTGACGGACAGAGTTGTCACTACCTGCTGCCTACCCCTGCAATCTGTGGGCCTATGAGATATCCAATGCTACTTAAGTATCCAAGCACCACATTTGCATACTAAGTAGATACCTTAAAAACCACAGTACAAATATCAAGCTAAAACAGTTCCTAACCTAAAGATCGTTGAACCAATGCTGACCCAAACACTAGAGATTTGAAACTAATATGGTCATACCTTACACAATTAGACTATAATAGCAGCCTATGATGTTTATGATTACATAATAAAAACATTATTATGTTATAAAGTATAAAAATTAGTCCTACTAGACATATGGAATCTACAATCAAACAAGAAATGCTTCATCCATACACATGAATATGAAAAGACTAATATTATTGATAAGAATAAAGTCAGAAATAAAGGAAAAGATACATGAGTCATACCTTTCTCAAAATGGGTTTGCAAACTAGGGAGGCTTCTTCCTAATACTATTTCACTAGTCATAATTGGCAGGATTTTTATATAAGTGAGTGATTGCTTCTAAGTGTTTGTGTGAGTGAGGGAGTGACGGGTCCTATTTATACTACTCTCAGAGGCAGCTCGTCCCATAGTTCACACGGGAATCAATCGCATCACCTTCAGGATATCACAGGGAGTTGGCACGTGGATGAAGACCGAGTTTGGGGGCAAGACCAGTTCGGCCAAACCTCTGGTTCGACCTAACTAGCACGTCCCTCTCCGGCATGCAGATCTTCTAGATGAATTGTGGTGGAATTCCGTCAGATATGCCTCGAAGTGGGGCCATGGATCCATGTATTTCCATGTGTCAGCGCCTGGATGGCCGGAAGTGTTGTTTTTAAGATTGGTCCTCTCAATTCACCTCAATTATGGATAAAATCACCTGCATGCATAAATTTTTCAAGGATACGGGGAACTAAGTTATTTCCCAATGACATACATGTAAGAATGTCTAATCCTCAAGGATTATGAGTTATATTGATGGTCCAAAATGGTACTTAATGACCATCAAGAACCTGCTCGCACACAAGTATTTTAGTAACAGGTTGATCCTATTTTTACCATTTAAAACCCTATTTTTCTAGTTCAATTTTTCTAGGGTTTTGGTTCTTTGTTCACATGGTGCACGCTGGCGACCAGGTTGTTTTCATTGTGGATTTTTTTATTTTGAGACTGCGTGGCTTTGATTTTTGAGTCATTTGCCAAGTAAAACATTCTGATTCAGATATTAAAATTACAGTTCTTAGTTGATTCAACAAGGTTTGGGTACTGTATGGAAAAGTATTGAGCTTTAGGTGTTTCACCGGAGCTTTTTCTCTTAACATTGAGAGTTCATGAAGTTGGTTTGCCATACGAAAGTATAAGTGGTTTTTTGTTATTCGTACGTTGATTTTTTTTCTCATAGTATTCTGTTCTCCGTGTTCTGATGGATTCAGCTAAGATTCGATCACTGTCTCAGTCATAACTTGAGTTGTACTCGACCTTTTGAGATGATTCTTGTTGCATTGGCTTTGAAACTTGTTTCTTTACAATATCTAATAGTTTTGACATGTTTGTAGTTTTTTATTATAGTCCCACAAAAGGGATTTTGTACAGGTTTATTTTCGGTTGGGGGGGTTAAGTCTTTCGCAGAATTTTTTTATCATCTACCATTCATCTCTGCTCTGATAGCTGATCACATTCTTTCTGACTCTACATCAAGGCCTCCAGCATATAGTCCAAATGGGATAACATAGATAAACAAGGTGATTTTTGAGGGGTAAGGGTGTGGAACCCGAGTGGTGCATGGAGCATAGGAGTCAATGTACCCAAGGATTTGGCATCAACAACTGCTGCATCATTTAATGGAACTGAAGCCGACTTCTGAGCCATTGCAACGTACCCAGATGTCATCAATGTTTTCAAGGCACCTTGTAGAACATAGTCGGTTGACCCCGACAAGGTCGACTAGGTTGATTAGTCGATCCTAGTCGGAGCTCTAGTCATCCTGCCATTCTTGATGGCAGTCCCAAACACACACGCACACAGTAAATTGGAGGACTTGAATTATCAGAGTTATCCTCCAAACATTTGGGTCGTCCACTTTTCTCCGTGCCAGATTCATGTACAGTGGGTGCAGGTTGTAGAGTGGGTGTACTATCTGCTTCAGGAGCTGAAAGGGTTGAAAGTCTTGCACTTGCTTTAGATGTCCCCTTTTTCTCTTGCGGGCTTCTTGTGTTGAAAATAAAGGAACGGAAGGAAGTGAAGGAATAGGAGCAAGTGAAGGAACCTTAGCAATAAAAAAGCTTCTTTGGTAGAGCTCCACAACCTGATTCTGTCAGATTCTCTTCTGATTCTTTGGTGGATTGATTCTCCTGATGAATCAAAATATACTTGTAAAAATCGTTCGGCAGGATCACTAATTCTTGACTAGTAAATGACAATTGCTCCTGGTGAATCAGAATATACTTCTGAAAATCATTTCGTTAGATAACTAATTCTTGACACCTAAAGGAGAATTACTCGTAGGAATTGTCTATATTGCCCTACAGTTTGAATTATTTTGTAAAAACGCATACAAAAGTTGTATATCCAAAATAAACTGAATGACATTTAAGACATTATGTAAGTGTCTTAGTAGTTCTTTACACACTACGTGAGAAAGGCTCATTCGAGACGAGCCCGCATGAAGAACGAAGAAAAGCACTAAGAAAGCTTGTCTCCTTTTTCTAAGTAATACCAGACACGATTTACGGAGGACGTCTCCTTTACGTAAGAAATCCTAGACGGTCTTTTCGGAAGAACATCACAATTTTTTTGACTAATCCAAGACGGGCTTCCGTTGAGCTCGTCTCCTTTGTGTTATAATTGAGAGACGATCTTTATTTCAGCCCGTCTCCATTACTTACGTAATCCGAGACGATCTTTGTGACAGGTCGTCATAGATTTTTACCGGCAGGGTCATTGCAACACCAACAGGAGGGACGCACCCTGTTAGACGCTCGTCTCCTATTAGGTGTTCCCCACCCCTGATTATCCTGGTTGTCGGCTGCATCCTGGAGCTAGCCAGAATTTAGCAGCCGCATTGCCAGTGTCAGCAACATACACATACAGAAACATATGTAAAGCCAAATGGAGATCACACACATTGACCAATCAAATATTAACAAAGTGTCAATCGTGGTTACCAAGTAACTATTTACACAAAGAATGCCCCCCTGTTCATCCTGCTTATATACCATGAATCTATTACACAAAGAATTCCCCTATTCATCCTGCTTAATAAGTAACTACTTACCCAAAGAATAACTGTTGTCGGTACCCTGGGTACCGTATATCCCCTGAGATTGCAAAGATCTTAAGGAAATGTCATCTACTTGATTTGAAGACCTTCGGAGGCCCACAAGTCAGACATAACCGGACCCGCTTCCCCAACATGGTTAGTCCCAGGGCCGCCACGTGTACCATCAAACCGGAGCTGTCACCCACAAGGGGGAATCTCCGGGCTATGTACCACAACAGCACCCCCGAACCTAACCCCAGACCGAGGGAAGCTCCAGAACTGACACGTGTCTGGTGGCACCGGACCTATCTGTTCCCCACAGTTTGCTCCAGAGCTGCCACGTGTCCAACCGTTGGATCTTCAGCCTCAAACCTCCGGTAGAATCCACAACGGCTCCGGATCTTCAAAGGGGAATCAAGGACTTCAAGACCCGATTAAGTGTCATTAATACTATGTTAATGACACACGATCGGACGACCTTTATTATGAGTAATGGCGCTGTCAAAGCCCGTAACTCGGTCATTAAGGGTAATTAAGTGCACCAAATGTGTATCAATATTAGTAGCCGCCAGGGCCACATGTCGGGCCAGGCCAACTTGTAACGGCCTGTCCTTGTACTATAAAAGGACAGGCTGACGATACATAGGAAAAGGGAGGTTGATCTGATCTGAGGTTGATCTGATCTGATCTGGTCTAATTGGCTCACACGCGCTCTCAACTCACGTCACCTGAGTTGAGTTCATACATCCAATACAACACCAACACACCCCGTGGAGTAGGTGAAAGTGCATCTAGGTTCCCCGTGGGTTTTGGATGATTGACGATGCAAATTAAGTCGCTAATGAGCTCAAGTGATCTTAGCACAGGTATGGACTCGATCGGAGACGCAAACCCTCAAAAAGGAAAAGGAAGGAAACGGAGTCAACTCGAAGCGTAGAAACTAGGGTTTCTAGCGTGATTGAGTTAGACTAGCCGTAGTAATAAGAGGGTGTGTGTGTGAAGTGCATTGAGATCAAGTTTGGGAGCTCAAAGTGGTTTAGAGGTCAAACCTATGAAAGAGATGAGTGAATGAGTGGTCTGGCCGTAGGGCCGGACTAGTCCGTGCAGGTGGCCGGACTAGTCCGTTCCTGGCCGGCCAAGTCCGTTTCTGGCCGGACCAGAAGGGTCTGACTGAGATCGGACTAGTCCGTTAATGGCCGGACTAGTCCGGGTAGCTGTGAGTGGGTTTTGGGGATGAAGTCCCAAAATCACGGACTTGTCCGTTTTAGACCGGACCAAGAGGTCCTGAGTGAGAACGGACTAGTCCGCCCGTGGGGCCGGACTAGTCCGGGTTGGCTAGGAAAAGGTGCTTCTGTGGCTAAGTCTGGGAGGACCGGACTAGTCCGCCCAAGGGGCCGGACTAGTCCGTGGTCCTCAGACTAGTCCGTTTTCACACGGAGCAAAAGGCTCTGTGTGAGATCGGACTAGTCCGGTGTTGACCGGACTAGTCCGTTCTGGAAGTGACCGTTTGAATTTGAAGTTTGGCGGGTAGCGTGACGATAGTGTGTCAGCTGTCGGGACCTGACAAAGAGGTCAGTGGTCCCCTAGGCCGGACTAGTCCGGGCCAGTGGCCGGACTAGTCCGCCCTTTTGCTGAAGTCAGCAGATTGGGCTTGGGACCCCTATAAAAAGGGGACCCCCGGCCTCATTTCGAATACCTTTTGAAAAACTCAAACCCTAGCGCCGCCACAGCCAACTTGGAGCACTCCTAAGCCTCCTTCTTGCCTACTTTCCCTCTAAAACTAATTCTTGAGTGGATTAGGGTTTAGTGAGGTGGAGAGGAGGAAGAACATCTCGCTTGTGCTCCCGGTTTGATCTCTTGCACTCGTTGAGTCTTTGTGGGCTGTGTATTGAGTTTGTTTTATTGTGTTGATCATCTTTGTGGTGTGGGAGCCTCAGTTTGTGAGAAGCCCCAACGAACTTTGTAATCACCGTTGTGATTAGTGGAGAACCAAGTTAGGCCCGTGCGGTAAACTTGGTGAGGGAAGGGTTGTTGGACCCGGTCCTTTTGTGGACTCCTCAACGGGGACGTAGATTCCTTGTGTGGAATCGAACCTCGGGATAAATTCCTTGCCCCCTTGTGTTCTTCGCATTCATTCTATTGATTACTTTGTTCTAGGGTTGGTAGTCTCGTTTCATAATCCGCATTGCTACAAACTTGTGGAAACTTGACTTGCTCTTGTGTAGGTTGTTGCTCAACTTGACTTAAACATATACTCACTTGTAGCAAAGAGAAAATTCCCTAAAACTTGCTAGAAACATCTTTTTAGGGTTATTCACGCAAGCTGACCGGACTAGTCCGGCCCCTGACCGGACTAGTCCGCCCCCTGTGATTTAATCTCGTCTTATTAAGTCATTTGCAGGTCGATTAGCCTATTCACCCCCCCCCCTCTAGGCAACTTTCAATTGGTATCAGAGCGAGGTTCTCCACAAAGAGTCTAACGACTCGGAGAGATGGCCGGAGTGGTGAATGACGATGCATCGAGCAGCAACTACGAGGCGACCCGTGAGGAGACGTTGGCTTATCAAGATAAGCCAACGGACGATGAGGAGACTCGCCAACTCAAGGCGAAGCTCCGGGAGAAGTTGAACATCTCCAGGATTGATCCGTCAAACCAATCAAGTGGTGGTGGCGGAGCCAACTACAACCAGCAAGGGTTCAACTATGAACGCCTTGCCGCCAACAACCACTACCTGTCCATCCCATTGGGGAAACCTCCCCAATTCGATGGAACGGACTATGGTATGTGGAAACACAACATGAAGATCCACCTCGTGTCACTCAACCCAGCGTTGTGGCAAATTGTCATGACCGGGGTGGAGATTCCAAAGGATGAGGACAACATAACTCAAGAACAAGCCATCCTCATCCACCGAAACGCTCAAGCTGCGGGTGTGATTATCTCATCTCTCTCTAGAGATGAGTTCAACCGTGTCGATGGTCTTGAAGTGGCCAAAGACATATGGAACACCCTCAAGACGGCGCATGAGGGAAACCGAGTGGTCAAGGAGGCCAAGATCGAGCTCATCGAAGGAGAGCTTGGGAGATTCGCCATCTTGGATGGTGAATCCCCCCAAGACATGTACAACCGGCTGAAGGTGCTTATCAACAAGAGCCGATCATATGGCTGCACCAAGTGGACCGACCACGAGGTGGTGAAGAGGATGATCCGGGCATTCATGCCTAGGAACGTCTCTCTGTGCTCCATGATTCGGGAAAGCCCGGGGTTCACTCAAATGACCCCGGAGGAGGTCCTTGGGAGGATCATCAACCATGAAATCATGGAGAAGGAGGCGCTCTTCTACAACGACCTCCAAAAGTTCACCGCCTCCAAGATGAAGAACATTGCACTCAAGGCAACACCCTCTTCAAAGGAGCAAGAGGAAAGTGATGAGGAGAGCCTCGACACCGATGAGGAAGAGACCTTCTTCATCAACAAGTTCAGGAGAATGATGAGAAGGAAGAAAGGTGGATACAACCATGAGGGCAAAGGGAAGGAAAGAGCAAGGCCCAAATCAAAAAGGTCTTGCTACAATTGTGGCGAGTATGGGCACTTCATCGCTGATTGCCCACATGAAGAAGCAAAGAAGAAGAAGGAGGGCAAGCCTCAAGACAAGAAATTTTTCAAGAAGAAGAGGCCCTCCGGACAAGCCCACTTGGGGAAGGAGTGGGACTCTAACGATGAGTCCTCCTCCGAAGAAGAAGAGGAGAAGATGGCTACCATAGCCATCGGGAGGCGCTCCAAAGGAAGCAAGCTCTTCCCCAACCTCAACGACGACTACAAACCTACTTGCCTCATGGCAAAGGAGGGAAGGAGAAAGGTAACATCTCATCCCTCCTCCACAACTTCCTCGCAAGATGAATTTGATAGTGCTAGTGAAAATGAACACATGTTTAAGGACATAAGCAAAGGCACCTTGCGAAGGATGAAATTGCTTATGGATGAGATCTTTGAGAAGGAGGATCTCATCAATAGACAAGAGGACATGCTCATCCTTGAGGAGAGATGTCGAGAGCTTGATGAGCTCCTTGAGCTCGAAAGAGAGAAGAGAAAGGCATTGGAACATGAACTTGCTCTAAGTAAGAAAACGTGTTCAATTCTTGAGGAGAAGACAACTAAGCTCAAGGAGGAACTTGGGAACTTGTCAAGAGTTAACAAAATCCTTGAGACTCAAGTTGAGTCTCTCAAGAAAAATGTAGCCTCTTCCTCTAAGAGCCCAACCTTCTCAAAGGCCTCATCCAATGCAACTCCGTCTTGCAAGTGCTCTAACTTAATCCTTAAACTTAAGGATGAACTCAACTTAGTGCAAGGCAAACAAGCACCTAAGGGTGCCATCTTTGACAAGGAGAAGGTGGCGTATGCACGAAGTGCATACACCAACACAAGACCTCCCCATGTCAAGGATGGTCTTGGCTATACTAGAGGTGGAAGGCATAACGCCAAAACCTCCAAGTATGGCAAAGACATGATTGTCTTTGTTAAGGGGAGTTCATCACCAACTAAAATTGAAAAGAACTCACCCTCTAACAACAAATTGCCTAAATCTGAATTGCATCCTCTATTTCATGATTTTGATGCATCCTATGTGCTAAAGAGGAACAAACACGGCAAAGTATTTGCTAGATATGTTGGGCCACTCCGCAAGAGCCCCAAGCCTTGCGTGTGGGTGCCCAAATGCCTAACTACTAACGTGAAAGGACCCAACTCAGCTTGGGTACCTAAAAGGAAGGCATAAATTTGTTTTGTAGGCTTACTCCTCCGGCGGTTCGAAATGGGTGTTGGATAGTGGATGTACCAACCACATGACCGGAGAGAGGAGCATGTTCATAGAGTATGAGGAGAATGAGGACCCAAGTGAGGGAATCTTCTTTGGGGATAATAGCCAAGGGAAAATCCTTGGCTCCGGTAAAATTGCTATCTCATCTTCGCATACTCTATCAAATGTTTTGCATGTTGATTCCCTAGACTATAATCTCCTATCCATATCACAGCTTTGTGATAAAGGATATAAGTGTGTCTTTTCTAGTGAGGGTGTGAATGTTCTGAGAGAGGGTAATGACTCAATAGCCTTTAAGGGAGTGCTCAAGGGAAAGCTCTATCTTGTGGATTTCACCACGGATAAAGCTCACCTTGACACATGCTTAATGGCAAAAGCCAACATGGGATGGCTTTGGCATAGAAGGCTAGCCCATGTTGAGATGAGGAACCTTCAAAAACTCCTTAAAGGAGAGCACGTTCGTGGCCTAAAGGACGTGGTATTTGAAAAGGATAGACCATGTGGTGCGTGCCAAGCGGGAAAGCATGTAGGAGCTCTACACCCCTCTAAGAATGTCATGACGACAACTAGACCTTTGGAGTTACTCCATATGGATCTTTTTGGCCCCATTGCTTACATTAGCATCGGTGGCAACAAGTATGGTCTAGTCATCGTTGATGACTTCTCTAGATATACTTGGGTGTTCTTCTTGCATGATAAGAGTGAAACCCCCGGTGTCCTCAAGAAATTCCTAAGGAGAGCTCAAAATGAGTTCACCTTGAGGATAAAGGCTATAAGAAGTGACAATGGCACCGAATTCAAAAACATGCAAGTAGAGGAGTTCCTAGATGAGGAGGGCATCAAGCATGAGTTTTCCGCTCCCTATTCTCCACAACAAAATGGCATAGCCGAAAGGAAGAATAGGACGCTTATTGAGATGTCAAGGACAATGCTAGATGAGTACAAAACATCGGACCAGTTTTGGGCGGAAGCGGTTAACACCGCTTGCCATGCCGTGAACCGATTGTACCTTCATCGCCTCCTCAAGAAGACTCCTTATGAGCTTCTCATTGGTAAGAAACCTAATGTTTCTTACTTTCGAGTCTTTGGTAGCAAGTGCTATATCCTCAACAAGAAGCCTAGGACTTCGAAGTTTGCTTCAAAGTCCGATGAGGGTTTCTTGCTTGGATATGACTCAAACACTCATGTGTACCGTGTGTTCAACAAATCCTCCGGAATTGTTGAAGTAGCACGTGACGTAGTGTTTGACGAGACCAATGGCTCTCAAGTGGAGCAGGTTGATCAACATGCCCTTGATCAAGAGGAACCTCCACTAGAAGCTCTAAGGAAAATGGCACTTGGAGATGTTCGCCCACAAGGACCATCTCAAAGCCCAAGTGACCATCATCATTGTGAAGTAGGTCAAACCCCCATTGGACAAGCTGAAGATTCTCTAGATGCTCCCCAAAGTGATAATGAGAATGAAGATCAAGGGGGAGGCATGAATCAAGGGGGAGACCAAAGTGAAGAAGATGAACCAAGTAATTCAAGAGGTCAACCCCCGCATCCTCGTGTTCATCAAAGTGTTCAACGGGACCATCCCGTTGACAACATTCTAGGAGATATCACAAAAGGAGTAACAACACGCTCACGTGTTGCAAACTTTTGTGAGCATTTCTCTTTTGTCTCATCCTTGGAACCACATAAGGTTGAAGATGCCTTAAGGGATCCAGATTGGGTAGTTGCCATGCAAGAGGAGCTCAACAACTTTGAAAGGAACAAGGTTTGGGAGCTTGTCAAGCGCACTCAAGCTAACGTTGTTGGAACCAAGTGGGTGTTTCGCAACAAACAAGATGAGCATGGCGTGGTAACTAGGAACAAGGCACGACTTGTGGCAAAAGGATACTCACAAGTTGAAGGATTGGATTTTGATGAGACATTTGCCCCCGTAGCTAGGCTTGAGTCAATTCGGATATTACTAGCCTTTGCTACTCATCATGACTTCAAACTCTACCAAATGGATGTTAAGAGTGCATTCCTTAATGGCCCAATCAAGGAAGAAGTTTATGTAGAGCAACCTCCAGGGTTTGAAGATCAAAACTATCCTAACCATGTTTACAAATTGCGAAAGGCTCTTTATGGTCTCAAGCAAGCTCCTAGAGCTTGGTATGAGTGCTTAAGAGATTTTCTAGTTGAAAATGGTTTTAGGATAGGAAAAGCGGATTATACCCTGTTCACAAAACACTTCAACGAGGATCTTTTTGTGTGCCAAATATATGTAGATGACATCATATTTGGTTCCACAAATAAGGTGTTTTGTGACGAGTTCTCCAAGATAATGACGGAGAGGTTTGAAATGTCCATGATGGGTGAGTTGAAGTTCTTTCTAGGATTTCAAGTGAAACAACTCAAAGAAGGGACGTTCATAAGTCAAACTAAGTATACTCAAGATATTCTAAGAAAGTTTTACATGGACAAAGCAAAACCCATCAAAACCCCTATGGGGACAAATGGACACCTAGACCTAAATGAGGACGGTCCAAGTGTGGATCAAAAGCTATATAGGTCTATGATCGGATCACTTCTCAATCTTTGTGCATCTAGGCCCGATATCATGCTAAGTGTGTGTATGTGTGCACGCTTTCAAGCGGCACCTAAGGCTTGTCATTTGACCGCCGTTAAAAGAATCTTGAGATATCTAGTACACACACCCTCCCTAGGACTTTGGTACCCTAAAGGATCTAAGTTTAACCTCATTGGATATTCCGATGCGGACTATGCGGGGTGCAAAGTTGATAGGAAGAGCACATCGGGTACGTGCCAATTCTTGGGTCGATCTCTAGTGTCTTGGTCCTCCAAGAAGCAAAATTCTATTGCTCTATCCACTGCCGAAGCGGAATACGTTGCAGCCGGAAGTTGTTGTGCACAACTTCTTTGGATGCGACAAACTCTTAGGGATTATGGGATTAACCTGCGTAAAATTCCACTCTTGGGTGACAACGAGAGTGCAATCAAGATAGCCCATAATCCAGTGGAACACTCTAGGACCAAACATATAGACATTCGACACCATTTCTTGCGAGATCACTCAATTGAGGGAGACATTGAGATTTCGCATGTGAGGACGGAACATCAACTTGCGGACATCTTCACCAAGCCTCTTGACGAGAAGCGTTTCTGTGAGCTAAGAAGTGAGCTCAACGTGTTGGATTCTCGGAACGTGGCTTAAACCACATTCCTCATATATTTTGAGCCACATTTCGAAAAACTCCTCTCTATGTCGATTTCTCCTCAAATTTGTTTGAGAAATCTATTTTCTTCATGAAAATGTCCATAAGTTGTTCTTTATTGACTCATAATCATGTTTGTCATGTTTTCCTTGCTATATCTGTCCAAAAGGACTTATCTTTATGGGCAAAACCCAAATATATTGTTTTTCAGCCCAGCTGGACCAGACTAGTCCGCCCCTATGGCCGGACAAGTCCGGGTCAGACTAGTCCGCGGCTAGTCCGCACACCGGACTAGTCCGGCCTTCCACCGGACAAGTCCGGACCCGGACTAGTCTGGGTCTGGTCCGCAGACCGGACTAGTCCGGCCCCTCAACCGGACTAGTCCGGCCCTTGGGGACTTAAACCCCCAGGCGGCCCGGACCCCTCTCTCTCTCTCTCACTTGACTCTCAAGCTTCCACGCGCGCACAACCGCCCCCAAATCGGCGATTTTGCGCTCCAACCACCAAAACTCAACTCCAATCCGCGCATCGAAGTCCTTGGGAGTGAAGGATCACTTCCCCGCGCTCCACCTTCGAGATCCACGCCGATTTCGACGACTCAAGCGGATTTTTGAAGGTATTTCACCGTTCCTCAAAAACTAGCCCCATTCTTCATTCTTCAAGTTTTTTATAGGAACACCTTCATTAATGTTGTTCTATACACCCTTGCGATCATAGCCTAGGAGTATTGCGCATTGGTTCACAAATTTTTCGATGAATCGATTAGGGTGAGGGTTCTTCCTGTGTAACCCGGACTAGTCTGGCCACCAGGCGGACAAGTCCGTCCGGCGGACTAGTCCGCCCCTGGGGCGGACAAGTCCGGTTTGCACAGGGCAAACTCTACTTCTAGTTGGTTCTCGAGATCTTTTTGGCAATACTTCTTCTTCCTAGGCTCATATCTTCCTCTCTCCATCCTTTGCACAGAATGTCGAACTCCGAGCGCTCTCCTCCGCGTGTCAACCTCGAGGGGCGTACCAAGGCCCAAATTGCCGAGGCTAGGACTAAGGCTGCGCTAATGGAGGCGCAGAAGGCCAAGGAGGAAAGAAAGCTCAAGGCACTCGAAGCATCCAAGGTGGCTGCGAGCATCTACAATGAGGATGAAGCCATTGCCCGTGCCACGGCAGAATCTCTGAATGAGCTGAGGAAGAAGAAAAGGGAGGACAGGGAGGCACACAACTCCAGGGCTGCTGAGGCCAGTGCCCCCAAGAGAAAGAAGCTCGTCACCGTTGGCGAGAAGGCGAAGGGCAAGGAGCCGGCCCAAGAAGATGCTGTCCCTAGGGTCGAGCGTGACCCGAAGAAGGGAAAAGCTCCGGCTCCTATCGAGCCAAAGAAGAAGAACCCCGCAGTCAAGTTATCAGCTAAGAGGGCTGCTGGTGGGGTTGTGATCAAGGAAAAAGGGAAGGCCACCTCTATTGGCCCCCTTGAAGTCCACACACCGGAAAGGAATCCCAACCGACAAAAGGAACTGTCGGCAAATGTGTTCCATGGCAAAGGGGCTGAAAAGGCCCGAAGGCTAAGGACCGAGAAGGTCTATAAATTCGAAAGGAGCACAACTAATCCCAGGTTTTGGTGTGACTTCCACTGTGACTATTACAGGCTAGTCTACCAACAAATGAAGAAGCCGGTGATAGAGGCTCAGTGGGTGGACTGGGACTATATGGCGAAGAAGGAGCACTCGGCCTTTGATGCCGTGATTGAAGCTGCCAAGCGCCATGATCTCAAGAAGATCATGGGCTTCAAATATGATTGGAATGTGGAAGTTATTCTCCAATTCTACTCCACAATC
Organism: Tuctoria greenei; assembly: GCA_036927565.1. Taxonomy (NCBI): domain Eukaryota; kingdom Viridiplantae; phylum Streptophyta; class Magnoliopsida; order Poales; family Poaceae; genus Tuctoria; species Tuctoria greenei. Next base: position 145,805,663 of record JAYESD010000002.1, read on the forward strand.
TATTTCACAAGCTCAGGTGACAGGAGGATAATTTGGATGACTCATGGTGAACAATACTCTGTCACCTATGCTGAGTTTGCAAGGATCCTTGGTCTTGAGGCTCACATGGACCACGAGATCATTATCTCGAACCTCAAGGCAGTGGATCGTGAGGAGCTGGCTTACATGTATCCAAGCCATCTCCCGTTTGATGCCGGACTAGCTCGGAACATCAAACCATTCTACAGCATCCTGAACCAGATACTTAGGAGGACCATTGCACCCAAGGACGGTGATGCAGGGGTCATTCAAGGAAACCTAAGGCACCTGCTCATTCTGATTGATGGGGAAGAGAAGTTCAACCTCGTCGATTACATCTTCGACGACATCTTCAACATCTCGCACACTCCCAACCGTGCTTGCGGGTATGCCCCCTATATCATGTGCCTCATTGAGAAGGTGTCGGGCGTGACCTTTGTCAAGGACGTGTCGCATCGCCCGCTTCGTCCTCAGAAGCCCCCGAATGTCCCTGTTCCTCCTCGACGCAAGAATGCTGATCCTCCGTCTCGCCCAGTGGCGCCTCCGTCTCCGCCTCCGCCTCAGTCCATGAGTGCGTTCTTCAAATGCTTCAAGGCCATCTTCACCTCGTGCCGGAAGCAAGAGATTCGCGCTCAAAGGGCACACAAGCGTCAAGAAAAATTCCTTAAGGCGGTGTGCGACAAGCTGGAGGTCCCGATGTCCTCTCCGGAGGTGAGTGATGGGGAGATCACTCCATTCCCCAACTTCACCGCCGATGAGCTCGCCCAGCTCCAAGAGGATGGAAGCTCCTCTCGGGCTGCTCCTTCGGCAAGGAACTCCGACGACGACGACGACGATGCCGATGATCATGAGGACGACGTCGAAGATTCCGAGGCCACGGAGAGTGGAAGTGGTGAAGACGAGGACTAGTTCTTAGGTCTTAGTTTCCTCCCTTCTTTTCCTTTTTGGTGCTTTGATGCCGAAGGGGGAGAGTTAAGGGGGAGTTAATCGTTTGTGGGTTTGTTTGTGATTTGTGGACTTATTTTGTAATATATTCATGCTCTTGGATGTTTACATTTGTGCAAGACTTGTTAATGTTGCTTAATATCAATATAATGCTATTATGGTCAATCTTTTGATTATATTGTTGCTCTTTATGTCTTGTCACAATTGTTGAGCACATCACGTAGGCACCCCACCATAACGTGTGTGGGTATGAAAGAACTCCTCCACCTCTTTTACATGTTGCATACATTGAGGGGGAGTCATTCATACGCACACATGTTATGAAAACCAAAACTTTATACTCTTATTTGTGAAGGACTTAATGTGTTGTCATCAATCACCAAAAAGGGGGAGATTGAAAGTGCATCTAGGTTCCCCGTGGGTTTTGGATGATTGATGATGAAAATTAAGTCGCTAATGAGCTCAAGTGATCTTAGCACAGGTATGGACTCGATCGGAGACGCAAACCCTCAAAAAGGAAAAGGAAGGAAACAGAGTCAACTCGAAGCGTAGAAACTAGGGTTTCTAGCGTGATTGAGTTAGACTAGCCGTAGTAATAAGAGGGTGTGTGTGTGAAGTGCATTGAGATCAAGTTTGGGAGCTCAAAGTGGTTTAGAGGTCAAACCTATGAAAGAGATGAGTGAATGAGTGGTCTGGCCGTAGGGCCGGACTAGTCCGTGCAGGTGGCCGGACTAGTCCGTTCCTGGCCGGCCAAGTCCGTTTCTAGCCGGACCAGAAGGGTCTGACTGAGATCGGACTAGTCCGTTAATGGCCGGACTAGTCCGGGTAGCTGTGAGTGGGTTTTGGGGATGAAGTCCCAAAATCACGGACTTGTCCGTTTTAGACCGGACCAAGAGGTCCTGAGTGAGAACGGACTAGTCCGCCCGTGGGGCCGGACTAGTCCGGGTTGGCTAGGAAAAGGTGCTTCTGTGGCTAAGTCTGGGAGGACCGGACTAGTCCGCCCAAGGGGCCGGACTAGTCCGTGGTCCTCAGACTAGTCCGTTTTCACACGGAGCAAAAGGCTCTGTGTGAGATCGGACTAGTCCGGTGTTGACCGGACTAGTCCGTTCTGGAAGTGACCGTTTGAATTTGAAGTTTGGCGGGTAGCGTGACGATAGTGTGTCAGCTGTCGGGACCTGACAAAGAGGTCAGTGGTCCCCTAGGCCGGACTAGTTCGGGCCAGTGGCCGGACTAGTCCGCCCTTTTGCTGAAGTCAGCAGATTGGGCTTGGGACCCCTATAAAAAGGGGACCCCCGGCCTCATTTCGAATACCTTTTGAAAAACTCAAACCCTAGCGCCGCCACAGCCAACTTGGAGCACTCCTAAGCCTCCTTCTTGCCTACTTTCCCTCTAAAACTAATTCTTGAGTGGATTAGGGTTTAGTGAGGTGGAGAGGAGGAAGAACATCGCGCTTGTGCTCCCGGTTTGATCTCTTGCACTCGTTGAGTCTTTGTCGGCTGTGTATTGAGTTTGTTTTATTGTGTTGATCATCTTTGTGGTGTGGGAGCCTCAGTTTGTGAGAAGCCCCAACGAACTTTGTAATCACCGTTGTGATTAGTGGAGAACCAAGTTAGGCCCGTGCGGTAAACTTGGTGAGGGAAGGGTTGTTGGACCCGGTCCTTTTGTGGACTCCTCAACGGGGACGTAGATTCCTTGTGTGGAATCGAACCTCGGGATAAATTCCTTGCCCCCTTGTGTTCTTCGCATTCATTCTATTGATTACTTTGTTCTAGGGTTGGTAGTCTCGTTTCATAATCCGCATTGCTACAAACTTGTGGAAACTTGACTTGCTCTTGTGTAGGTTGTTGCTCAACTTGACTTAAACATATACTCACTTGTAGCAAAGAGAAAATTCCCTAAAACTTGCTAGAAACATCTTTTTAGGGTTATTCACGCAAGCTGACCGGACTTGTCCGCCCCCTGACCGGACTAGTCCGCCCCCTGTGATTTAATCTCGTTTTATTAAGTCATTTGCAGGTCGATTAGCCTATTCACCCCCCCCTCTAGGCAACTTTCAGTAGGGTATTACGCTCAGGCGGCCCGAACCACGTAAATCTTTTGTCTCCTGTGTCATTTTACATTTCACCTTCTTGAATCTCCGCGCACCCACACCAAACTTCAAACTCCGCAAACACTTTTAGTAGTGTCGGGAGATCTGCAGGATCAAAACCACCGACAGTTGGCGCGCCAGGTAGGGGGCGCCTGAGATTTCAAGAATGGTGAACTCAGCTGCTGAATCATCCAATGGTCATCCTGCTGTTCAAGCTACTGGGGGCAATCCCTCCAATATGCAGCCACCAGCAGGAACCTCAGTTCCAGCAGGAGTCACACTTCCACCACTGCCGCCTCCACCAGCAAATCAAGCTGGGCAGCACGATGGTGCACCGGCATCAATCAATGCGTCAGTGAATCATGACAACCCGGAACACGCACTCCATGCAGCACGTGCTCTCCTTCAGCGCCCACCACCTCTGGATGCATCTCGGGATGCAGTGGAGCAGTGGAGGGCCGATGTGGAACACTTGGTTGCAGTAGCAGCCGACCGCATCAGTAACCAGGGTCCTCCTCCTTCAGGACGGGCCCCGTCACAACGACGGACCTTGTCTGGCAGACTTGGTCCGCATGTTTCCAACAACAGGAGACGTGCTGCGTCACAGCAAGTGATGTCGTTGCCCTCCGTGGCGCGATGCACTCACACGGTATCAAGGCTTTCAACTCATGACCTCCGGGCAGAGCTTGATCGCCAATACCGTCAACAAGACGGCCGAGTCCATATCGAGCGTGCTCGTGAAAGACGAGAAGCTCAGGACATTCCTACTCCTGAAGGAGTAGGAGGAGGTTGTTCATCCCTGGACATGCATCTGCGTATGGTCAGGTGGCCACAAAATTCCGGCCTCATCTGCCGGAGAAGTTTGACAGGACCGTTAATCCTGTCGAATTTCTTCAGATTTACTCCACTGCTATCCTGGCAGCTGGAGGAAATGAGGCCGTAATGGCCAACTATTTTCCAGTGGCTTTAACTTGGACCACCTGGTCCTGGTTTATGAGCCTTCCACCCAACTCCATCAACAGTTGGGAGGAGTTGTGCCGACAGTTCACCGCTAACTTCGGGAGTTCATACACCCGACCAGGCACCGAACTGGACCTTTTTGCAGTCGTGCAAAAAGGGGGAGAGTCCCTACGATCATTCATTCAGAGATTCTCTCAGGTACGAAACACTATCCCTTCTATCTCTAGTGCTTCTGTCATTGTGGCATTTAGACAGGGCGTACGGGATAAGAAGATGTTGGAGAAACTGGCGATCAAGGAGATCACCAGTGTCACGGAACTCTTCAGCTTGTCCGACAAATGTGCCAGAGCTGCGGAGGGCCGTGAAATGCACTCCAAACCACCTCCGGAGGATCGCAAGAAATCCTCCAAAGGCGAAGCCACTACCTCCGGGACTGGCAAAAAGAAGAAAAAGACCAACGACCAGAAGAAGCCGTCGGCCGGCGCATCTAATGCTGCAGCTGCTGCAGCTCCGGGTGGCCGGGGGCCACGCCCTGAGAAGCGACCTCGACCGTCTTCTGAAGACGGTGGCAAACCCAAGGTGTGGTGTCAAATTCATAAGATGGACAACCACAGTTTGGAAGACTGCCGGGAGGTCCAAAACCTTGTCGAGCGCTACAACAAGCGTCGAGAAGAAGTTCCTTTCCAACAGAGGGAAGGAAAACAACAAGTTGACAAAGCTCTGGCTGAAGAGGAGTTAGGTTTTCAAGATCCTAAAAAGGTCCTGAAGGCCGTCTACACCTCCGTCGACGACGATTCTGATGTCTCTGACAACGACCGTCAGAAAACCATGAACACCATTTTTGGTGGATCATGGGACATCACCTTCCGCCACGTCCTCAAGACAATGCATCGGGACATGGCCGCTGTAGCTCCTATTGCCAGGGCAGAGCCTCATCGGATGTGGATGGACACAACCATCACTTTTGATGCTTCGGACTGCCCTCGAAGCATGGTTGGAGCAGGCCAGTTACCTTTGATGGTATCTCCTACCATCAATAACATTCAGCTCCACCATGTTATGGTAGATGGAGGTTCGGGGCTGAACCTCATAAGCTTCGAAGCTTTTACCAAGCTTCAGCTCCGACCTTCGGATCTTCACCCCTCCCGATCTTTTTCCAGAGTAGGTCCGGGAGCCATTACCCCACTCGGTGCTATTACTCTCCCTGTTACCTTCGGGACCCGAGAGAAGTATCGCACTGAGAAGTTGGTCTTTGACGTTGCTCAGATCAACTTACCTTTCAACGCCATCTTGGGTAGGCCTGCCTTGTACAAATTCATGGCAGCTGCTCATTATGGCTACCTGGTGTTAAAGATGACAACACCAGTAGGCGTTCTGGTGGACCGCTCTGCCGGAGTAACCGCTCTGGAAGAACTTCATGCGCTTACTACGGCGCAAGAGGAGGACTACAGGCAGGAGCAAGCTCCAAAACCCCTGAGCATTCGTCAACGAGGCTCGACTTCTGCACCTCGTGTGCAGCCAAGCGGCGACACCGACATTCCTGTCAAAGTCATCCAAATCGGTTCCGATGCCGCTCAAAACACCCGTATATCGGGGGGACTGAATGACAAATAGGAACTCGCGCTCATAGCTTTCCTCCGGGCTAATGTCGACGTGTTTGCCTCGCAACCATCACAAATGACTGGGATCCCCAGGGAAGTGATTGAGCACAATCTGAAGATCTACCCTGATGTCCGGCCCGTGCATTAGAAGCCTCGGAAGCAATCCGTGGAGCGACAAAACTTCATTCGATAAGAAGTGAAGAAGTTTCTCGAAGCTGGATTCATCCGAGAAGTCTTCCATCCAAAATGGCTGGCAAACCCAGTCGTTGTGCCCAAGGCCGGTGGGATGCTTCGGGTGTGTATTGACTACACAACACTAAATAAGGCGTGTCCAAAATATCCATTCCCACTATCTAGAATAGATCAGATAGTGGATTCCACCTCCGGGTGTGAATTACTGTGTTTCCTAGACGCATATTCTGGGTATCAACAAATCAAAATGTCTAGGGAAGATGAAGAGCATACCTCTTTCATCACAGTAGATGGATTGTACTGTTATACAGCCATGCCATTTGGTCTCAAGAATGCAGCTTCAACCTTTGTACGAGCTATGTACAAAACTTTGGAAGAACTCATTAGAGACATAGTGGAAGTGTACGTCGATGAAATCGTTGTCAAGGTCAAGAATAAGGAGTCACTCCTTGACACCTTACAGGCGGTCTTCGACAAGCAGCGGGTCACCCTCACAAAGCTAAACCCAGACAAGTGTGTCTTCAGGGATAGCTCCGGAAAACTTCTTGGTTTCCTGGTAAATCACCGGGGCATAGAGGCTAGTCCGGTGATAATCAAAGCCATTAAAGACATGCGGCCACCAGCCCGCGTCAAAGATGTCCAAAAGCTGACTGGATGTCTAGCAACTCTCAGCCGGTTCATTTCAAGACTGGCAAAACGGGCACTTCCCTTCTTCAAGTTATTGAGGAAGTCCGGACCATTCCAATGGTCTGAAGAAGCAGAAAAGGTGTTCCAGGAGCTAAAACAGTTCCTCACCACACTACCAACCCTGGTAGCTCCGAACCCTGGTGACCCTTTGCTGCTTTACATTTCAGCAACTGGCGAAGTCGTCAGTATGGTCTTGGTTGCGGAGAGACCAGAACTATCCCATGCTCAGGAATCTAGACCCCTCCGAGAGGGTCCAGAGGTTCCTGAAAGCGAGTCTGGGTCCCAGTTTCCAGACTTGAGTCCACAAGAAGTTACTTCAGAAGACCCAGACCCCTCCGGGAGGGTCCAGGTCGCTTCTGAAGAAGCTCCGGGTCCCTCCAGGAAGGACCCGGAGGTCACCGAAGAAGGTCCGGATCCCCTCGGGAGGATCCGAGTCAATGAAGAGGAAGCTCCGGGCCCCTCCGGGAGGGTCCGGGCCATCCAGTGCCCAGTATACTTCATGAGTGAAGTACTTCATGACGCCAAGACTCGATACCTAGAGGTGCATAAGCTGCTCTATGCAGTTCTTATCGTCTCCAAGAAGCTTCACCATTACTTCCAAGATCACAAGATTTAAGTGGTGACTTCTTACCCACTTCGAGCAATCTTGCATAATCCCAATTCAACTGGGAATATTGCAAAGTGGGAAGCAAAATTGGCCGAATTCGATCTCGAATTCATTCCAAGACAAGCAATCAAGAGTCAAGCATTAGCAGATTTTGTGGCAGAATGGACTCCCTCTCCATCAAACCCTGGGGGCCCCATTGAGCAGAAGCCGAAACACAAGGCTCCGGTCTTCATCGAGCCTCACTGGATCCTCTATTTTGACAGCTCCATGCAAAAGCAGGGGGCCGGAGCTGGAATCCTTCTCCTCGCACCTACTGGGGAGAAGGTAAAATACATGGTACACCTTGACTTCAAGGCGACCAACAATATGGCGGAGTACGAAGCACTCATCTACGAACTAAAGGGATATTCACAGCTCATCATTAAACAAGTGAAGGGTGAATGCTCCTGCAACAATCTCTAGCTAGCTGCTTACCTCCTTGAAGTCCAGAGGCTTTAGAAGGACTTCGAAGTCCTAGACCTCCACCATGTCCAGCGTGTCCACAATGTTGAAGCCGACGAACTCTCGACGAAAGCGTCAACCAGAGCTCCAACTCCTGACGGGACTTTTGACCGAAGGTTGTCAAAACCCACAGCTCAGCCTGCCGAACTGAGCGAAGGGGGCGAGATCAGCATCCCGAAGCTGACGGTCCCGATGGCCCTGTTACCATGGCAGCCATCAAGGGTCGTAGGTGCTGCCGGAAGCTCCGAGCAACCCAACACACAAGACTCAAATGCTCAAGTTAGCTCCGATGCATGGATCTCGAAGATCTGGAGCTACTTGAAAGACAACATCCTTCCTGACGATGATGTATCTGCTGACCGGATAGTCAGATTGGCTAAGAGATACACGTTGGTAGAAGGGGATCTCTACAGGCGCGGTGCCAACGGCGTCCTAATACGGTGCATCACAAGGGAAGAAGGCTGCGAGCTCCTCGCAGAAATCCATGGAGGCGAGTGTGGGAACCACGCTTCTTCCCGCACGCTGGTCGATAAAGCCTTCCGGCATGGCTTCTACTGGCCTACAACACTCCAGGATGCAACTGAGCTGGTGAAGAAATGCAAAGAATGCCAATTTCATGCAAAGAAAACTCACACACCGGCTCAGCCTCTGCAAATGATACCTCCGACATGGCCCTTCGCCGTGTGGGGGATGGACATCTTGGGACCTTTTCCAAGAGCCGTCGGAGGTTATAAGTTCCTGTATGTCACCATTGACAAGTTCACCAAGTGGCCAGAAGCAACTCCAGTTGTGACAATAAACAAGCAATCTGCTATCAACTTTTTGCAGTCCATTGTATGCAGATTTGGAGTCCTAAACAAAATCATTACTGATAACGGGACCCAATTCACAAGCTCTGCATTTTAAGGATATTGCGAAGACCTCGGCATTCAAGTTTGCTACGCCTCCGTAGCTCACCCGACAAGCATTGGTCAGGCCGAGAGAGCAAATGCTGAAATCCTGAAAGGACTCAAAATGCGCACATATGAGCGCTTGAAAAAACATGGAGCCAACTGGATTGAAGAGCTTCCGCCCACTCTATGGGCCCACAGGACAACTCCAAATCGGTCAACTGGAGAGACACCCTTCTTCTGGTGTACGGAGCTGAAGCAATCCTTCCTCCGGAAATCACCTTGGGGTCACTCTGGGTCCGGACCTTCGATGAAGCCACGCAGGACCAGCTCCGGCATGAAGACCTAGACCTCCTTGAGGAGGGAAGGTGCCAAGCAGCTGTTTGGAATGCCCGATACCGCCAAGCCCTTGGGTGCTATCATCAGCAGTATGTACACAACCGACAGCTTGAGGAAGGCGATCGGGTGCTACGGAGAATACAATCCAGAGAAGGGTTAAATAAACTCTGCCCCAGCTGGGAGGGACCCTTCCGAGTGATTAAAGTATCCCGTCCCGGAAGCATTCACTTGGCTACCGAGGATGGGACACCTCTCCCAAATCCTTGGAATATTGAGCACCTCCGTAAGTTCTACACTTAATATCATGGAGGTGAGTCTGTAGTAACTTGAGGTGTATGTTATAGAGTCATTGTACAGAGTCGGGTAGTTCCTCCAGGAGAATAGTCGGATCTTTTCCGAAAGGTCCACAAAGTTCATGCAACACTTGTCACAGTCTCAGGACTAAAAGTGTGGCTAGCTACCTTGGGTCAAACGAGAAATGAAACACTCTTAGCTTGGTTCCGTACCCTAAGAGTGTACTTGTTTCCCCTGTACCCCGAACCTATAATGAAAGACATCTTCATGTGAAACAGACTCCACGTGCATTTATTTTGTACAGGCTCAACATTTTTTATTTTTCTCTTTCTTGTCTATAACAAAGTTGTGCAATTCTTAAGAAATTTTAGTTCGACCTGTTCATGTACAATTCAAGCTGTATTGTCAATTCTTTTGGATTCAAATATTGTTCATGGCCCACTCGTCTGAATGCCTCCAAGCCAATCTAGGGCCGGAGTGTGCTATCGACTTAGCCTGGTCAAGCACACTAAGTATGCCACTCTACCTACACCCCAGCAGGCCGAAGTAAGGCCGGTCCAAGTAAAATTGGATCTGGAAGAAAGAAGACAACGCATTCAGTTGTATTCAGAATTGTGTTTGACCTAAAACTTTCTTGGGAATCGTAAGCCACGACGAAGTTATAGGCAAGGAGCGAATTTTACTATTTTTCTTGGCTTCAGTGTGCAGGAAAAATTAAGAATCCACGTTGATGGAGAAAAGCTGGAGCCAACAAAGCTTCGACTCCCTCTAGGTGGCTTGTGATTGATGTTAAACATTGAAAACGAGCATTACCAGAGCAACCAAGCTCCGGCAAAGCTAGGGGGGCCAGCCGTCGACGCAGAATAAAAGATGGTGAGAAGACCCCACAAGCGGAGTCTGCTGCCGACAAGCTACGCATTGGCAAAGGTCACTGCCGGAGCTACTAAGCCCTGACACCCCACAGGGCTAACTATCGATTCTCTACGCGTTGATAGGAACTATTGCCGGAGCTACTAAGCTCTGACGGTAGTCAATGCCGGAGTTTCTGAGCTCCGACAACCTCAGGCTGCCTTCACTATCGAAGACTTCGGACCTGCACTCTACAAGTTCGAAGCAAACGAGTCTTCAACAAAATACAAAATCCTCTTGGTACATGTTCACAATCAAATTGTGTACATCTACCAGGGGGCCAAGTGAAGACAGAAGTGTTGAAGACAAAAAATGAAATTCATTAACAAATTGTGGATTTCATTCATCTGGAGACAAGGGATTACAAAATTGGGGAAGAAAAAGAGAGAATACATGTGGGAGCTACAGAGATGGTCCTAGACACTATGGAAGAACTGGGTGACCTTCTGAGCAACCTCCGACACGTTGGCTCGGGTGGCTTCACCTTCTCCTTCGACGGGACCTTCAAGCACCGGGTCCAGAGGAAATTGTGGATCTCAGCTGGTGTAGCACGTCAGCACATACTCTGCGACGTTCTTTGCTAGGGACTGCACCTCAGCCTCCAACTGGTCCGCGATGGCATCACCCACCTTGGAGAGTTTGTCACCCGCCGAGCTCAATGCTTGCAATGCAAGGTTCGGATCCAGCTCCGGATCGTCCGGACGCATGGGACTGAAGCCCATTGGTGTCAGCGCGTCGTTGGCTTTGCTCAGAAACTCCCAAGCCTGTAGGGAGTCCGCAGTCCTCAAGCCCTTCAGTTCCTCCAAGGATCTTTTGGCCGCCGCCAGTTCAGAATTCTCACGAGCAAGGCGCTCAACCACTTTGGCATTTTGCTGAATCTTTTCAGCAACCTGCTTCTCGAGTTTTCCGAGCTCCTCCTCCCGGAGGTGGATCTTGTTCCGGCGGTCAAACATGTCCTTCTCCTGGCCCCTAACTTTCTTCTCCCTGGCAGTGATAGCACACTTTTGCTTGTAGAGTTCCTGCCCTTGCATCCAGGCCTTCTCCTCCTCCTCAACGCAATGCTCCTCCAACTTCTTGGTGCGTTCCTCGAGGCCCTTGTCAACCACAGCAACCTTTTCGGCGAGCTCCTCCTCCCTCTTCAAGACATCATCCCGCAGCTCTAGGAGTTTTTGCTCTTCGTCTTCGAGCTTCTTCTCCCTCTCCTCAAGTGCCTCTCGGCGCTTGATGAGGCTAGTGTTAATGGCTTCAAGCCTTTCTAGGCGATCATCAGCCGCACTATTAGTTGTCTTGGCCTGCTCATAAATGGCCAGGGATTGATTATCGAGGGCACGAGACAAGCTCTCCCTATCATCAATAATTTGCCCCAGTATTCCAGGCGGACCTTCTCCTGTTTGATCCACTCCTTGTCGTCTGCCAGCCTCGACTGCGCCAGCTTGGTCTCGAAGTAGAGCCGATTACGCCACCGCCTAAGGGTTTAGCGCTCCTCTTCAAGAGCCTTGCTGTTGTGGTAGAACGCCAGCTGGACTTGACGCAGACTGGAGCAAGCGTTGTCAATGGACAAAGACAGGGGAATAGGGTCCGGACCTGCTGGGGTCTCCTCCGCTGGTTCCAGCGGGTTCTCGCTTACAAAAATTGGGTCCCACTCCACAAGAGTGGTCCCCTGAGCCTCCACGGCACTAGGGCCGTCCTCTGGGATATCCTCAGTCACCACCGAGGAGGGTCCTGCAAAAGAAGTTCCGACCTCCGGAAGTGGTTCTGAATGCCCTGCCGCCAGGTCTTCATTTGCCCCCTCAAGCAGGGGGCCAGCAACTTCATCAGGGCACCCTAGCTCAGCAGCAGGCACCTCCACCGTCATCACTTCCGGAGCAGGGCTACTTCCGGCTCCGGTCTGGGCTCCTCCTCCGCTGATGGCTCGGGTGTTGGCGACTCGACCATCATGGGTTCGAGTGCTGATGCCTCCGCAACAACTGGCCCTGAGGCCGGAGCTTCAACCTCGACCGGATCAGGCGCCGGAAGGTCTTCAACTACAACCGGCTCTGTAGCCGGAGCTTCAGTGGCAACCGGCTCTGAGGCCGGAGCTTCGGAGGTAGCCGGCTCAACCGCCGAGACTTCCTCAACATCTGGCTCGCTCGCCAGGACTTCAATAACCTCCGGCTCAACCACCGGGGCTTCGACAATTTCCAGCTCTGAGGCCGGAATCATTGCTTCCTCTGGCTCAGCGGCCGAAGCTTCCAACATCTCAGCGTCAAGACCCGAGGCTTGAACCTCCGGGGCAGGTGCCACTGGCCCATCTTCTCTCCCGTGGTTCGGCGCTACCACGGGAGTCTCGGGGGATGAGTCGAGGTCCATGACCATGACAGTAGGCGCCGGAGCTGCCGCAGCTTCATCCACCACTTGGGGCGGCACCGGGATAGGAGCAGAAGCCTCCGCCCTCACAGCTTCAGCTGCTGTGGCTGAGGGCAGAGCCTCACTCCTCTTCTTGGTGACGCTGCAGATGATGGATGAAGAAACTTAAAAAATAGTTACTACAACAAAACAACTGTCTGAGGTAAAGATTAAAAATTATATCGGAAGGCTTCCGCACAAGCTTGCACGGAATCTCTTTCCCGGACGTTTTGGACTAACCATGGCCGCCGCCGGCTTGGTAGCTCCGGAAGGCCCCCCGGAACTTGTTGCAGCCGCGGGCATTTCCTTAGTCGAGGCCCCCCTCGACCGGGATGGACCTCCGGACCCAGAGACCTCAGCTGGCCCTGGTACTGGAGTCACATGCCCGGGGCTAGCACCCCGGGAAGACACTGCTGCAGGTTGTAAGACCTATGTGTGCTGAATACATTGGCTTGTAGTGAATACACTTGGCTTTGATGATAAAAGTTTTAAATATCACCAAAACACCTTTTTGTCAAGGTCCGACTCTAGCTCCGAGCTACAGCAAGGTCCGACAGTAGGTCCGGCTTGTTTTGGGTAGCTCCAGCTATGTTCGAAGCTAGGTCCGACTTCTTGGTAAGGTCCGACTAGCTTTGGTTAGCTCCGGTGAGCTTTATCTTTAGCTCCGGCACGTCTTTGATAGCTCCGGCATATATTTGATAGCTCCGGAATGCTTTTGCTAAGCTCTGACGTACTTTGTCTAGCTCCGGTTTTGGGTTGACTAGTTTTGACTAGTTTTTGGTAAGCTCCGGTGCTAGGATCTACTAGTTTTGGTAAGCTCCGGCAGGTGCTTCATTTTACTAGTTTTGTTAGCTCCGGCTCAAGGTCCGGGATGCTCTGGCAAGGTCCGGAACTTGACCGCAGTGCTTCTGCTTTTCATTTGCAATGTTTCGTACTTGCTTTACATTGTTGGAAAGATTTCTTAGTATTCATTTGCTAAGTTTTTGGTGCGTTTTGGTTGATATGGATGATATCGTGTTACTATGTTTTTGCAACATGCTTATGTGAGGTTCTCACGTAAGGTGTTGTGTTCGGAACTAACTTGAGTCAAGTCGAGGACTTGGGCTCGTATGGATTGGTTGTTTATTCATGTGCAGGTGTTGCTTGAGTTCAAGACACGGCTGATGACGGGATCCATTGGACTAGTCTCAGGGAGGAGATGAGGTTCCAACAACCAAGTTCGGGAGGAACTGTGGTTGAGCTGATCAGGAGGTCGCGCAGGATGATTGAATCAAGGGCGGTGCATATGAAGGTTACTGGACATCGAAGGAAGGTGTATGCACGTATGCATGTGGTGCATGACGTGGCAATATGGTTCCGAAGATGGTTTATGGATGGGAAGATCTGGTTGGAAGGATCGGATCGTACCGGTTGATGACTTCGGCTGCGACGGAGTCGGTTATGGCTCGGTATGAAAAGTATTGAGTTGGTTATGTTAGGATTTCGTGTGTGTCACGAATTTGAGTTGTTTAGGAATGTGGGATACGTTCCTAAGGTGTTTGGAAGTCTTAAGATTGCTTCTATCTGCGTATAGAAGAATCTTGAGCAGTTATGGAAAGTTAGGATTCATGATCTGAGTAGGATTGGAGTCCTAGTTGATATTGGGTTGGCCTAAGGGCTGGTTATATAAGCAAGGGAGCCTAGAGCTCGTTGTAGACGACTTTGGGGCTGTTCCTCTTGTGTTATATTGAATAAAATTCGTAGTTTGAAGGAATTTTTGTGCCTTGTTCGTCAGACTTGTTCCAGACAAGTTTTACTCGTCGAGTTTCTGGATAGCACTACCTTTCGTTGGTGGTTTTATCATAACTCGAGTTTTACAGATCCATTTGACGTGATTCTTTTTCGGTTGTCACAACTTGATTATCTATCATATGTCAAAATTTCACGGTCATTGGATTTGTGGTTTCTGATCTACACGAGTTTCTTTGCAGCGTTCCAGAACTGTTTTTCTCGGGTAGGACAGATTGACCATTGTTTGATCTTTCGATCATAACATGAGTTTTTCTTGTCGGATTTGAGTGATTCTTTTTGTTTTGTATTCATGACTTGATTATCTCTGATATCTATCACTTTTGTCACGGTGAAACACGTTTAGATTTGTCTCACACACGATTTCTTCAACATATCGTTTTTCTGCCGAAAGGGTTTGGGTTTTAGTTGTTTCCGCTGCGTAAGATTTCTAAATCTACCATTCACCCCCCCTCTGGTAGCTTTTCACGTGCTCTTCGATCCTACACAGGTACAGTCGCCGCAGTCGTAGAAGACCTCCCCCTCCGGGGAGAAGGAGCTGCTGCAGAGGGTGCAGGCCTGACGGACCTTCCGTCGGCATGCTTTAGCTTCCTCTTACGGCTCGAGGGTTCGGCTGCCAGCTCCTTGCCCTTGCCGACGACTTCGGTACTTGGCTTCGGGATAGGGGCGGAGCCACCTTCAGAAGCCCCAGGGATCACCACCCTGGATGTCGATCGTCTCTCGACGACACCGAGGTCGTCAAGCACTGGCATCGTCTGCCAGAGCTCCCTGCTGAACTGTACTTCCACGTTTAGAGGGAGGAAAGCTGGTGGCGGGGTCAAGTCATCACCCGCGACGTCGATGTCGTGCTGGAACTTCCTGAGATGAAATTCCAAGGTAGCCCCCTCCATGTTGGACTTCAGCCCGGTCTCGACCCGGCCGTCGTCCATCACACTGTTGAGGGACCAAGCGAGTTTTTCTCTCCTCTTCAGTGGTGTCCACCTGTTGACCAGGAAATTGCAAAATACCGCATGAGGAGTTAATCCTCCCTCCACACAATGGCGGATCCTGGTCAGAGCAGGGTTGAAGGAATCCGACAGCACCGGAGCTTCACTCTAGACTGCA
The DNA here is from genome assembly GCA_036927565.1 of Tuctoria greenei. NCBI lineage: Eukaryota > Viridiplantae > Streptophyta > Magnoliopsida > Poales > Poaceae > Tuctoria > Tuctoria greenei. The sequence continues at coordinate 145,820,972 of JAYESD010000002.1, forward strand.
GTGTCGATGTTGGGGAGGCCTTCGGGCAGCTCCAGCTTCTCGTGCTCCTCCACCCGGATGACTATCCAGTCCTTCTTCCAATCGTCCCACTTTCCAGAGGGAAATGACTGGAGGTACTTGAATGGGCACTTCTTGCGCTTCACAAGGTAGTAGAAGCCAAGGTACTCATCACTCTTTCCGGTTGTATGGACGGTGAAGAAGGTCCGGAAAAGCTCAATGCAAGGGGGGATGCCCACCCACATTTCACAGAAGTGGATGAAGACAAACACTAGAAGAATGGAGTGGGGGCCAAGGTGGTACAACTGCAGACCATAGAAGTCTAGCAGCATCAAGAAAAAGGAGGAAAAAGGTGGGATCAACCCCACCATGGCGTATGCAGAAAAGTACACCATCTCGCGGGTGTGCTCCTTCTCGAATGGGAGCTCTCCCCCGGCGCAGACCAGGTGGTTGAAGAAGTCCGGGGACCACCCCATGAGGGCCCGAACCTTCTTCAGGTCACTTTCAGTCTTCAAGCGGCTCTTGCGGAGACCCAACTCCATCGCAGCACAGCGAGGCAAGGGAGGAAAAGCAAGCACAAGTTTGGGAGTTTGAGCGCAAGTTCAGATGAGAGGCGTAAAGAACCCCAGACGGTGCGCGCTTTCCTTCTTAAGTAAGCCCCCACAACGCTTGGATGGAAACCGCAGGGAAGCCGAAGATACTATTCAAAAATTTCACCCTGCAAATGACAAGAGGGCCCGGGACCCCCCCCCCCGCCCCGATGATCAAGTTGAGGTTCTTACCCAGGCGAACGGTTGTCATCATGAAAGGCGGAAAGCCCGAAGGCAGCAACCTGACAAGGCGCCCGGAACCGATACGATTTTCGTATCGAGAACCAGCGACCTTCAATTGCGTGAGATCCGCACGCCAAAGATCTCATTTGCCGCACCCGGGATATGCCACGCGGCGAGGATTTAACTACAAGACTATCGCCAACGGCACATCTGAAGACCTTTGAAGACTCGGCTCAAAAGTCGAAGGATGGACCCACCTCCGGCGGAATGACTTCACCCAAGGGGTCTTCCCCAGAGGTGGGCCCAGGGGGCCACTGTTGGTACCCTGGGTACCGTATACCCCTTGAGATTGCAAAGATCTCAAGGAAATGTCATCTACTTGATTTGAAGACCTTCGGAGGCCCACATGTCAGACATAACCGGACCAGCTTCCCCAACATGGTTAGTCCCAGGGTCGCCACGTGTACCATCAAACTAGAGCTGCCGCCCACAAGGGGGAAGCTCCGGGCTATGTACCATAACGGCACCCCCGGACCTAACCGCAGACTGAGGGAAGCTCCAGAACTGACATGTGTCTTGTGGCACCGGACCTATCTGTTCCCCACAGTATGCTCCGGAGCTGCCACGTGTCCAACCGTCGGATCTTCAGCCTCAAACCTCCGATAGAATCCACAACGGCTCCGGATCTTCGAAGGGGGATGAGGGACTTGAAGACCCGATGAAGTGTCATTAATACTATGTTAATGACACACGATCGGACGACCTTTATTACCAGTAACTGCGCTGTCAAAGCCCGTAACTCGGTCATTAAGGGTAATTAAGCGCATCGAATGTGTATCAATATTAGTAGCCGCCGGGGCCACATGTTGGGCCAGGCCAACTTGTAACAGACTGTCCTTGTACTATAAAAGGACAGGCTGACAATACATAGGAAAAGGGAGGCTGATCTGATCTGATCTGGTCTAATTGGCTCACATGCGCTCTCAACTCACGTCACCTGAGTTAAGTTCATACATCCAATACAACACCAACACATCCCGTGGAGTAGGGTATTATGCTCAGGCAGCCCGAACCACGTAAATCTTTGTGTCTCCTGTGTCATTTTACATTTCACCTTCTTGAATCTCTGCGCGCCCACACCGAACTTCAAACTCCGCAAACACTTTTAGTAGTGTCGGGAGATCTGCCGGATCAAAACCACCGACAACTGTCATCTAATCCTGTAGACTGTAATAAAATTCTCCCTTTGGATGAATGATTTTAGAAACGATGAACCTGCATAGTGCATCTCTGATGTGCTCGAGGCTACGACCTTCAACATTCCTGAAAACGGGTCCGTAGCCCTGCGACACGATAAAATGAAATTTATGAAAAGATTAGTATCAAAGTAAAATAAATGCACTTACACGTACATTGCAATTCGGCTGCACTCCAAAAAAAGCCATGTGTAAGCAGACATGGAAGCCGCACGTGTTGCCCGAAGCTTGTTATGGAACGTCGAATGAAGTATGTTGTTTATGTTGTTGGCGTTTTCCTTTTACTGGTCCAAAAGCCTTAAACAAAAAATTCACCGTTAATGTAAAATTATCGCGCAATGAGGAAACAGTTAGAAACTAAAGTGAAGAAGGAACTTACTCGTCAACAACAGAAGAGATATCATCCTATTTATGGATTCTTCACTCACAAGTTTTTTCATCTCCCGGCCCCGAGGAGTCACAATACCAGACTTGGTTGTACTTTGTAAAAATTGCTACGATTACCCAATTGTTACTCGGGTTGAACGGTACGACTAGGGGCTCCTTATAATTATAGTGTTTCATTGCCTTGAAAAAATATTGAACAACATCTTTTTGGTCGCTCGACGTTTGAAGATTAGTTCTCGCTGGTATTTGCGGGTCAAGATATGAAGGAGACACATTTCTCGTTTTATGATGAGTATGTTGTTACTAGTGCCTACACGTAACATGTCAAATTTGTTACATATAACACTTATATTGAGTATATGTATTGAAGAACCTAGTTTTTGAGGACATACAATGCAAAGCAGCGTAATAGAGAGACATCCAACACGACGAGGTTGGGAAGGTCATAGACAACGGACCATTCGATGAGAAAATAGCCATACCTATGAGAAAGTGGTTATCCTTGAATCCCCCTATTGTGTATTGACATTTTTTTAATTTTCCAAGTAGTAGTTATGAGTTTGAACACAAGGTTGACCAACTTGTTTGAGTGCGCCCGCAGTTAACATCGACTTTCCCGTTAGAAACTTTGAGTTAGCATGCATCATAACATTCAGCGCCCTCGGGTTAGCTTTCGACTCTTTCACTGGTTTCTTGCAAGCTTCCTTCGACAATCACCGCTGCGGCTGACTCTTGTTCCTGGCACGTACATTCTTTGCCGGCTTTGCTGGCGGCTGATCAGGTGTAGGGTGCTAGGCACTCCTAGTGTGAGGTGGAGACTGACGCAGTTCCTCTTCAAGTGGAGACTTCTGCGGTAGCTCTATATTTGGAGATAGATGCATCTTATATGTAACTAGAGGCAACTGCTCTCCAATCGGAGATTCTATTGCTTCTATGTAACTAGAGGCAACTGCTCTCCAATTGGAGACAGCTGCTGCTTCTCTATAATTGGAGGCAACAATCGCTCTGGAATTGGAGACAGAGCCATCTGCTCTGGATTTGGATGCAGAAGTAGATGTGACTGAGGAGACATCGAAGCAGTAGAGGTCGATGCTGAAGCTGCTGCTGCTGGGTCAACAACAAATAAGGGTCCATCTCCACGGAACTCTTCTAGCAACTGCATATCGCATAGTCGGCGTTGTATCATCCAGTGGAACTTTGAGCTTCAGGTCTTTTGTATTTTCATGCACCATATCCACCTTGACCACAACATAGGATGTTGTGTCGACCTAGATGTCATCAAGCATGGTCTGATTTGGATACACTATCCCTCTCCCGACCTCCATTCGAGTGATTCATCCGACCATTAGCATAATGTTGCATGTTGTTGGCTGAGCCAAGTTATCTATTGTGTCCGTATCAATTGAAGTCCAAATGTTGGTGCCTGAAGATTCTCATGTGGTTGTCCACCCCCAGCTGCTGTTGAAGCTAAGCTCCTCTTACGCTCCTTGTCGTTACTTAAGAACAACGCATTAGGGAATTGTATACCTGGTCCCTCCAATATATGCTTCATGTCTCCCAGGATCTCTCTTCTTAGAGAAGTTTTCAGCTCCTCCGTGTCAACCTGTGGTGTCGAGGTTGTTTTCCTTTTTCGATACATAGTTTTGTGTTCCGGAAAAAACCTTCCCTCCAGGTCAACTTACTGGAAACGCCACGAACACGGCCTCGTAGTTCCGTGGTTTGTAGGGCCTTGCTGAGGGCATCATTTTCCCTCTCACCATTTGAGTCTTCGCTACTTAGGCTCAAGACCCTTTGAACGACAACAAAGGTTCTCTAGCTGTAGAAGGGGACATGGCCTGACTCACTCATCTTAGAACGAGCACACATAAATGGTCTCAGCCATCCACGAAAACTGTCGTATGGATTCTCAAGACCTTGCTGGCCCAATCTTTCATCCACTTCTTGTTCTTGCTATGTTTGCAAGGACAACAAATATTACCTCTAATGTTGTCCAACATATCATGAAATTGATAGATGCATCTACCCCTTTTATATACTCATTGCAAAGGCGCGGCCCATACATCCAGTTCGATCTGATGACATCTAAGTACAAAAAAGAAGAGCTAAACAAATAAATTTGAAGCCACTAATTGTCAATATTTAAGAGATAAAAAAATAGTAAGGATTAGGAGAGGAGGAGAGGACTAACCCTTTGTTTTAAGGGCTACTGATAATCACCGCAAGATTTTTAGAAGGGCACCTCCAAAGAGGGAAAGAAGGGCAAGAACAAGGCAGATCTGGTAGCCACTTGTTCTACCATAGTTGGGAGCATAGAAGGGTAATAGAAAATCGAGACGAACCTTTTTAACACTCGTCTCTCTGTAGAGGGAATGGGACATGAGCCCACTTCCATGACAAAAGGAGACGCGTCGGACCTGTGGGTATGGGAGATGCGCCCACTTCGATGATACAAGGAGACGGCCGACACGGAAAGCCCGTCGTCTTTACTTTACCAATATGAGTCGCGCTCTAGTCACGCACGTCTCCCTTCTGTCAGAGAAGCGGGTGCATCACAGATACTTACTTAACTGAGACACCCCTTGAAGTAGATCGTCTCCTTCTACCATCAATTGAGCGAGCTCTGGTCCTTGCTGATGCGGGATCGTCTTGTTTTTGCTGATCGGAGACAAACACATTTGAGCACATCTTTGATCTTTGTCTCTGATTTGGGTTTTCTACGTAGTGACAATTACATGGTCCACCATTTCTTATTAATGTGGGTCAGTAGTTTAATTAAATACTAGCTGCAACAAATCAAAGCCATAGCACTCGCAAATTCATCATGATGCATAATAGCAAGATCCAGAACAATAGTACTACATGCAGTTCGCACACACCTTCCTTGAGTTGGAAGAGCTAGCAGCATGAACAATATGTGACATCTGGTGACAATGCAACACGGAAGGATCAAGGGTCGCTGGTGGCAAAGGCGTTCATATGCTCCTTGAACTCAAGCAGGTGGCACTCCTTGACGCACATGTAGGGATGGCAATGGGTTGGGTTCGGGTCAGGTAGAGCAAATACCCGACCCAAACTAAAATTCTTCGCGGGTACAATTTCATATCCGAACCCGTACCCGCGCGTAAAATTTCGTACCCGAACCCGTACCCGACGGGTTTTGGGCGGGTTTTGGGTACCCGTCGGGTATGACCAACCATAACAAAAAATTCAATAAATCATAATTTACATGCTGAACAGATCAAAAACAGCATAACAGCTTAAATAACATATCAAATTATAATTTTCAGTAGCTAAACAGATAACAAAATTACAAAGCAAAATATAAAACAGCTAAACAAGTTCAATAGTCAACACATATTACATAGCAGCCTTGCAGGACCAGGACACAAGTTACAGCCATACAGGACCAGCCAAAAATTCAATGTCTCAAATGTCTTCTTTAGCAGGCTGGGCTATTTCTTTTGGACATAGATTTAAGAAATCGGGTACTGTAGGATACCCGTGGGTAAAAAATCATACCCGTACCCGGAAAAAGTCGGGTCAGGTACGGGTTGTACCTGAGGTAAAAATATGTACCCGTACCTATCGGATACAATACCCGCCGGGTACCCGTATCCACGGGTACAATTGCCATCCCTACGCATATAGTCATGACGAGCATGCCCATGACAGCGACAGCCATGAAGGGCACAACGTACGCTGGCATGCCCCACTCGTCCACCCGCTGAAGCCAGAATCAGGTTTGGGACGATGTTGCTGGCGGCTGGATTGGTGGCAGGCTGCCGGTGGCCAAGAGCAGAGTTTGCGGATGGATTTTAGTGTGGCCAGTGATGAACCATAGCCAATTTCCATGGAGGAGAGCAGGAGTAGGAGGGAGGTGGCGCGGGCATTCTGTACTTGATAAACATGGGGGCGGTGCGGTTGGCGTGGGTTGGTTTTTGTTCAATGGCATTTGTGAGCAAGTACATAGCAAGTATATGGCGAGGTCTATATTTAGTTGGTTGAGAAGATGTTTTGAGATTCGAAGGAGCATGTTTTTTGGATTCATGATTCCTTCATAAGGGAGGAATTGATTCACCTAAATTCACCCGTCAGAGTCCCAAAATAGTCGTCGTTGGGCACAACTCCTTCGATTCTTGTCGAGAATCAGAAGCTGGGAGTACTGCCAAATGGGACCAAAGAAGCATGAGGAACTTAAGCAACCAAAGAAATATTTTTTGAGATTTGAATGCAGCAACCCAGTACGTGGGCTGATTAACCTCCTGGTGGAAAGCCAAGGGTGGTGTGGAGAGTTGGCTGGGGACATTAGCCCCACATTGTCCACCCAGAGGGATGTAACCCAATATATATAGTGACTCTTTCAGTGGTTCTCAACTTGAGAATAATGACGGAGATGAAGATTGTTGCCATGGACACAAAAACACACACACGCACGCGCACGCATGTTTCACGATTTTACTCGTATTTATTGCCTGACTTGGGACTTGCGACGTTGCATGGTCGCGTTGTGACGAGTTGTGTTCTACTGAGCTGTTATTTTTCTGTCACACATATAAAAGGAAACATTCCATCAACGCCTAGATTGCCACGTCAACACGGATAGCAATGAGAGGCGCAACTGCAGGCACCTTTTCTCCATGTGTAACGCCTTTATAACTATTACTATTAGTTGGACGTTGAGGGATTTCAGGGAGCGGTTCCTGAGATTATGGCACATCAAATCTGAGGCAGTTGCAGGCTTGAGTACAAAGGAGATGTCCCAGTACTGAAAAACCCGCCTCACAAAGCAGCTGCTTTGCACTGCCTTTTTTCCTTGTCGTCCCTTCGCCTGCCATGTAGTGGATCAAGGGACAGCGGTGTCTTCGAGCCGACGCTGGTGATCTGAAGACCTGCACGAGTGTGGATGATCAGGTTTCTGGGAAGTGTGCTAACACGACCGCTCGCAACACTTCCATTTCTCGACATCTACTTCAAGTTTGTTGCTCCAGACTCTACATCACAATGGGAAGCTTTGTAAGTAAATTACTTGATCAATGACTAATTTGATGTTTCTTAATTTGTTTGCATGTGTTTCAATTCAATTTTTTTTATAGTAGTACTATTTATGTTGACCGCTAGTATATTTGTTGTTATTATTTGTAGTCAAATTAATTGCATACCATGTGCATTTTCCAACAATCCAAAAACCTCATAGAATTAACATTGTTGGACTTACTGATGCGTTGATACTTGAGCAATTTGCTGAGGGTTATAACTCTAAGAGATGGCAGACACGGGTTAAGTTCTGGCTCATCTTGATGAAAGTATGGTGGGTGATTTCCCCATTTCCTCCCCTCATCGAAGAGCAGAACCGTGATTATGATCTGGACAACTCCACTTGTAATAGCTGCCTGTTATCGCTCTTATCAGATCAACTTTGTGATATTTACATAAACCACACGTCGGCAAAGGAATTATGGAAGGCACTAGACTGCAAATATGCGAAGTCAGATGCTGGACATGAACTATATGTTAATGAACAGTGCCATTAATACAAGATCGCCGATGACAGATTTATTGTGGAACAGGCTCATGAGATCCAGCTTCTGGTTGGGGAACTTGCACATTTTGATACTGTCTTGCCTGACAAGTTTGTGGATGGTGGAATTATTTCCAAACTGGCCCCATCTTGGAGGATTTTTTCACGAGCCTTAAGAACAAGAAAGAGGTTATAACTGTAGAAATTCTGATCTTAACTCTTAATGTTGAGGAAAAGGCAATATTCAAGGATGTGCCTTGTTTTGTCCTGCACGAAGGGACTCCTTCTAATGCTAATGTGGTTGAAGGTAAGTCTACTGGTGGCAGTAAGAACAACAAGAACTGGAAAGGAAAGATCAAACAAAACAATATCTTTAAGAAGAAGAAAAAATACCTGACTTGCTTTGTGTGCAGTGAGCTTGGCCACATAGCTAGGAAATGCCACAAAAGAAAATTCAAGAAAAGTGGTGGTCACAAATCTGTGAATGTCACTATTAGCAAGGCCAGAATATCATCTGGATCAGGGTATGTTCCAGAAATTATTCTAGCGTGTCATTCCACTCATTGGTGGTTAGACACAGGAGCTAATGTGCATGTGTGTTTTGACTATCATTTATGTTCTTCTTATAAGGGTATCGACAGTTGCTCTGTCTTGATAGACAATGGATCTAGGACTGCTGTACAAGAAATTGGAAGAGTCGATCTGAACTTGACTTCGGGAAAGACTCTTTTTTTTGAAGAATGTGCAACACGTACCATGAATAGATAGGAACCTGATTTGTGGTTCTCTATTGTATCGTGATGGCTTCAAGTTAGTGTTTTAGTCGTACAAATTTATTGTTTTAAAGTTTGGTTAATTAATCAGAAAAGTCTATGATAGCGGATGTCTGTTCCGCCTTTCAGTTGTTGAAGATTATAATAATTTCAGAACTCAATTTCTTGTTCTAGTTCTGAATACAATGGAAGAGAGGATGTTGTTTGGCACTCTTGGCTTTGTCACATTATTATGATCGCATCATTCGATTGTCTAAACTTAATTTGATTCTAAAAAATCCCGTTGAGAGAAGATCTAAAGTTCATGTGTGTGCACAAGCTAAGCAACCACGTAAACCTTTAAAAGAGTTAAAGAGAAATGCTTTTCACCACTAGATCTTATTCACTCAGATTTGTGTGAAACGAATGGAATTTGGGCTAGAGCGGGAGAAATATTTTATATCCTTTATTCAGATGCTACATGAAATAGTGAAGTCTATCTGATTAATATGAAAGATAAGGCACTAGATCCTTTTGAACTCTATAAGGCTGAGGTAAAAAACCAACTAGAAAGGAAAATCAAATGTGTTGAGTCCGATAGAGGAGGAGAGTATCTTCCTAATCATTTTTGCGAATATTGTGCAGCATGGAATTATCCATGAGACAACGGCTCCCTACTCGCACCAAACTAATGAAGTGGCTGAGCAGAAAAATCGGACACTTATAGACTTAGTTAATGCCATGTTAGACAGTTCGGGTTTATCCAACTCATAGTGAAAGGGAAGCCATTTTCACCACATATTTTGTGCTGAATCGAGTTCCATCATCCAAGGGTGAAATAACCCAATATGAAGGATGGAAAGGAAGAAAGCCCGCTCTTGAATTATTGCGTGCATGAGGCTTTTTGGCCAAAGTTAATGTGTCAACATGTAAGAAACAAAAATTGGGATAAAAAACCGTAGACTATGTCTTTCTAGGATCCACACAACATAGTGCATCCCATAGATTTTTAGTGATTAAATTCGAAATTCCTGATGTGCACATTAACACCATAACCGAATCTCGTGATGCTATATTTGTTGACGATATTTTTCCAATGAACGATGGAGTTGCAAGTTGTAGCTAGACATCTACTAGTTTTACTCTTGATCCTTTTCAAATATATGTATCATATTCTTACACTGAAAAACCCACTGAGGATGACAATACAAATATTGCTCCTCGAAGGAGCAAGAGACAATGGTTTTAAAATTCTTTGATGATGATTTTTCAGAGGCATATGCATCACCAGATGCAGAGAGCTGGAGGGAGGCAGTACATAATAAAATGGAATTTGGGAAATATGTGATGGACCTGTTGGGTGCAAACCTATTAGATAAAAGTGAATATTTACAACAAAGCTTAAGCCAGATGGTAAAGTCGATAAATATAAGGCTAGACTTGTAGCCAAGAGATTTAGCCAAAAGGAAGGCGAGGACTTTTTTCATACTTATTCACCAATTGCTAGGCTAACCACAATTCGTGTGCCTGTTGCACTTACTGCGTGTCATGATATGCTCATCCATCAAATGGATGTGAAGACATCGTTTTTAAATGGCAAGCTCGATGAGGAGATCTATATGAAGCAGCTTGATGGTTTTGTGGTGTCTGAGAAAGAGAATAAAGTGTGTAAGTTACAAAAATCCTTGTATGGGCTCAAGTAGGCACCAAAGCAGTGGCATGAGAAGTTTGTTGAACTATGACCTCAGCAAGCTTTGTGGTAAATGAAGTCGACACATGTATGTACTATCGGTTTGGTGGGGGTAAAGGAGTAATACTATGTTTGTATGTCAATGACATATTAATTTTAGGGACTTGTATCGATGTGGTAAATGATGTAAAATCATTGTTGTCCCAAAGTTTTGATATGAAGGATTTGGCAGAGGCCGATGTTATTCTAAACATCAAGCTGGTTAAGGGAAAGAATGAGATTATTTTAAAACAATCTCATTATGTGGAGAATAATATGGTTAGTTTTGGGTACTCAGACTCTATATCTTCTCCAGTGCCTTATGATCCTAGTCTGAAGTTTCACAACACTAGAGGACAAAGAACTAATCAGTTGTGATATTTATAGATTATTGGTTCTCTCATGTATGTTGCTGGTGCAACCAGACCTGACATCTCATTTGCAGCAAGCAAATTTAGCATATTTAATTCCAATCCTTGAAGAGATCACTTGTGTGCACTAGAACGTGTAATGAGATACTTGAGAGGTATCTCAACGTATGGGCTTCACTATATAGGGTACCCTGTTGTACTAGAAGGGTATAGTGACTCAAATTGGATCTCAGATGCTGATGAGATCAAAGCCACTAGTGGATAGATATTTTCTATTGGTGGTGCTGCAGTTCTTTGGAAGTCTCGCAAGCAGACTATATTGATAAAGTCTACTATGGAGGCGGAACTTGTAGCACTTGAGATAGCCACAACTGAGGCGGAGTGGCTGAAACAGCTCTTGATGGACTTGCCATTGGTCAATAAACCTGTTTCGACCATTTTTTTCATTGTGATAATCAAAGTGTGATCACAACCATTGACAATGCAAAAAAAAGTCCTGAAGATATGTGAAACAGCGAAACAAATCCATGAGACATTTAAGAAATATTGCAGAGATTGCGGTTGAGTATATTAATACTATGAGAAATCTTGTGGACCCTATTACTAAGAGATTAGCACGTGCTGTAATTGATGAAGCATCAGGGAAATGGGTTTGAAATCCATGTGATGTTAACCCAAACTTTTTGATCGGAGATCCCGCAAAGTAGAACTTGGGAAAACAGGATGTATGGATAAATAGAGAGTACTTTTTTATTACTTATTTCTGCTAGCAGATGTGTATTCCCAGTACTGTATGTAAGGTTGACTTTAATGTCTTAATTTGTTCTGAAACCTATATAGGCAATGTACCGTCTTGCAGGTATACCTGTAAGAACACACCTATATGAGTTTGATTGTAAGGTCACAATCTATGATATATGGGTAATATCAAATAAACTCATGAACAGACACGGGAGCAAGACCGTAATGCTCCAACCATAGGCATCACTTTAGATGACATAGTATCAGCGATGCTTTCATGTGAAACTTGCTTATACAAAACTAGCAATTCAAGGCTATGTCCATTGCAAAGTTGTGAGTATATGAATCATAGAATGCTAGGTACAGATCAACCTCTAATGGGTCTGCACAGCAAAGTTGATATATGAAAGCGCAAAAATGTTACTTGAAGATCATGGTTTTTGGTAGGGATTGTTGAGATTTGGCTACAGCAGCCTAGTACGTGCGCTGATTTATATGGACCAAACCTCCTTGTGGACAGCCAAGTTTGGTGTGGAGAGGTAGCTAGGGACTCTAATCCCACATTGTCCACCTAGATGGATGTTCGCCAATATATATAGTGGCCCTTCCAGTGGTTCTTAATATGAGAATAATGAGAGAGATATAGGCTGCTTCTAAGGACACAAACACACGCACGCGCGCGCATTTCATGATTTTACACATATTTATCGCCTGACTTGTGACTTCGTCGTTGCGCGGTCAAGTCGTGACGAGTTGTCTTGTACTAAGAATTTACTTTTGTGTCACACATATAAAATGGAATATTCTATCAACACCTAGACTGCCACATCAACACAGATAGTAATGTGAGGCGCAACTGCAGGGGCATTTTCTCCATGTGTAACGCCTTTATAACTATTACTATTAGTTGGACATTGAAGGAAGGAGGCAGGTTCCTCAAATTATGGTAGATCGAATCGGAGGCGGTTGCAAGGTCGAGTACAAAGGAGATGTCCCAAGTACTAGAAAAGAGAGATAAAAACATCGCCTCACAAAGCAGCTGCTCTGCACTACCGTTTTTTCCTTGTCATCCCTTCGTCCGCCGTGTAGTGGATATAGGCAGAGCGGTGTCTTCGAGCTGACATTGGTTATCTGAAGACCTACACGAGTGTCGATGATCAGGTTTCTATGAAGTGCGCTCGTACGACCGCTCGCAGCACTTTCATTTCTCGACATCTACTTCAAGTTTGTCGCTCCGACCTCTACATCACAGTGGGACGCTATGTAAGTAAATTACTCGATTTATGACTAATTCGATGTTTCTGATGAGCGATTTGTATGCATATGTTTTAATTCAATTTTGTATAATACCAGTACGTTTACGTTGACTGCTAGTATATTTGTTCTTATTATTTCAGTGTTCTGGTTAGTCAAATTAATTGCATCTCATGTGCGTTTTCCAACAATAATATCTTGCACACGCTGAGGCCTACCCCTTGTCCTCTTACCGGATTCCTCCATGGCAGCTGGTGAAGTTTGCAAAGTAGGGGTGACCATACTATTGTTTGCAGTACCATTAGCATGAGAAGCCCATCCGTAACAACAGTGTAAGGCTATCTCTGGCTAGGGTCGGTAAGAGCAACCAGTGGTGGGAACACCAGCAGGTGTCCACAAATAAGGGCCTCCAGCATATGGTGCAAAAGGGGTCACACACAGACAATCGAAGGTGATTTGTTAGAGGTAAGAGTGAAACCTAAGAGTGGTGCAGAGAACATAGGAACGTACGCAAGGTTTTGTCATCAACAACTGTTGCATCATTCAATGGAACTGAAGGTGACTGCTGAGCCATTGCAAGGTACCTTGTTGTCACGAACATTTTCAGGTTAGCTGTCAACCTTAGTTGATTGACCACTAACAAGGTCGACTAGGGAGATTACTCCACCCTAGTCAGAGCTCTGGTCGTCCTACCCATTATATTCTTGATGGAAGACCCAAACACACACTCACGCACGCGCGCACAAACACACTTTATCAGAGTTATCCTCCAAACGTTTGGGTCGTCCACTTTTGCCCGTGTCATATTCAGGTTGCTGTACTATCTGCTTGAGGAGCTGAGGGGTTGAATGGACAAGAAAGTCCTGCACTCGCTTGGGCCGTCCTCTTTTTCTTTTGCGAGCTTCTTGTGTAGAAACCGAAGAAGGTAGCTGGGAAACGATATTGTTACCTTCTTGAACTGAAGGAACAGAAGAAAATGAAAGAATGGGAGCAATTGAAGGAACCGTAGTAATCAAGGAAGCATGAGGAACTGAAGCAACCTAACGAATAGTATCTTGCACACGTTTAGGCCTACCTAACAGATTCCCCCGTGGCAGCTGGTGGAGTTTGCAAGGTAGGGTGAACGTACTGTTGTTTGCAGTACAATAAGCAAGAGAAGCACCATTCGTAAAAAGACTGTACGACTGTCTCTGGCTAATTTCGGTAGGAGCCGCCCGTGGTGGAAACATTGGTAGGACACCAGTAGGTGTCCCCTGTAAAGAGATTGATTTACGATGGAATGCTGCTCCGTAGCCTATGGTGCTGCTTGTTATTTATAGAGGAAGTTTACAACAGATTACGATAGAGATAGATCAGAATCTTAACAACCTAGAGATAGACTACAATCTACATCCCTACCGTAACTCCTGAAGATATGTTCTGGTACAGAAGATAACACATGATATTATAATATAATCTAACATCCTCCCTCAATCACAAACGTACAAGGTTGAGATTGTTTTTGAACTTTTCAAGCATTGGCGCTCGAAGAGCTTTTGTGAACCCATCAGCGAGTTGATCTCCTGACGCAATGAACTTGATATCCAATAATTTTTTTGCTACCCTCTCTCTTACAAAATTATAATCAATCTCGATGTATTCAGTTCTTGCATGAAAGATGGGATTTGTTGACAGATAGGTAGCACCAAGGTTGTCACACCATAAACATGCTGGTATGTTTTGTACAACCTGCAATTCCATTAGAATTGATTGTAACCAAATGACCTCATAACACTACTACAATAAGCCTCATCGCAGGCGGCTCCAGATATATTATCACAAGCGTTTTTTAAAACCGTCTGAAACGAAGAGTCTGTGATAATCCGCAACTTCATAGGTGGAGAAGTGAAACCGCCTGTGAAGAAACATTATCACAGGCGGTTTTTACTAATGCTAGCCGCCTGTGAAGATAAGTTATCACAGGCGGGTGGTGCAGTCCGCCTGTGATAATTGTCTTAGCACAGGCGGGTCTTGCAGTATAACTAACCACCTGTGATAATGGTGTTATCACAGGCGGATGTTTACCTACATCAAGCGGCCTGTGAAGACCTTTTACAACAGTCGGTTTCTACCTTAACAGTTACTGCCTGTGATAATTAGGTTATCACAAATGGTTTTTTACCTGTATCTAGCCGCCTGTGATAATTGTTTTCCACAGGCTTGCCTAGCCGTTAGTTAATAACCGTCTGTGATAAGGTATAACCTATGCTGTACTACTGCTGTTATTTCTAATTTCCAGGTCAATTCAATATAATCACAGAACAAACATCAATAATATCATCACAGAACAAAAGTCAACAATATTATCATCACAGAAGTCAATTTCACTAAAACAATATACATATGTACAAGTTACACATACAATTCATCTCATAGTTTACAAGTTTTCACTAAAAACTGTTTCTATTGGAATAGTCGCAAAGTTCTGTCACATCAGCTGCTGAACCATTCTCATCAAAGAACTTCCCTGTTTTGTGCAAAATTTCGGGATGAATGAACTGACAGAGTTCAGAAGCAATCCTGTCGGCTCCTCCATGAGGAATACTTCTAAAAACCGGCCATTCTTCGTTTAGATCCTTCGTGTTCTGCAATATAACACATAACAAGGTTTAGAATGTGTTGGTTTGAACAATCTCAAAGTATAGATCAAAGTGAGAGTATACAGGAATTTAGTTGGTATTTTTGGAGCAGTTGTACTATGAGCAATTGAATTTTGATGTTGGAATCAAAATATGAAAATAATATTTCTGGTAATATTGAACGGGAGAGAATATAAGTATTAAACTATGCTAGTTACAATGAAAATGAAACTCAAAAGTAAGAAAATAAGGTATCGACATTAAAGATAACTTACATCCTCACGATTCACTCTATATACGCCGGTGGTACGAAGATGCTTGCATACATAATACCCGCATAAGACACTCCCAGCAGGCTGCTTCGGACAAGGATAATATGTTTTAATGTCAAATGCATTCGTATCGGAAGGTCTCTCACCGCCAAGCCGTTCCACGTAAAACCGCCAAGCGCTGTAATACAAGAAATGTCATATAAAACTTGTCAACACATTCTAAATGTGTGTAAATTAAAATTATTGAATAAACGTACAATTTCAAAATGGTAAGGAAATCTTTGTAACGATCTGGTGGGAAATCGGCCGAGTCCAAGACTGTTGCCTTTCCCTGCGTTGGCTTGATGAAGATCATTATGTAGTGATTACTGCAAACACACAAACACACGTGTTAACAATTACCAATAACTGCTATTTCAATGTCATGTGTCGAACTTACTCGAAGTGGTACGGAGCCTTTAGGAGGTCCTTGCCATCTCTGACAAAGTTAAACATTGCATGTCCTATGTAAGCTACAACTTCTGTCCTTTTATCCTTCTTAAGTTTTGCGATTGCTTTTTCAAAATCTTTTTTGTTCATGTGCTTGAACTGTTTTGAGTTTCGATCCGCCTTGACGTCGAATAGCGCCTTTGCAATCCTAGTAGGGTCAAGGATACCTGTCTGGCGCGCCAACTTGTCATTATCCATGTATTGCATCCTATTGAAGAAGTACAGAATTGTTATAATATCATGAAATGCGTATGCGTGTAGTAAGAAAAGCAAATACGAAATATTAGAGCACTTACAAGCACCAGACGAGCATCAGGTTGATTTCGAGCATGCCTCGATGCAAAAGGGGACGCAGCTCTTCAAATAAAATGACTCGTCTATCTTCTCCAGTGCTCCAAAATGCTTCATTTGGAATACGAAATGTGACGCAATTAAGATCATATTTTGTGCTGGCAAGGATGTACCACTCATGCATTCTTCTGAGCGAGACGGGTTGTTTGCTAAGTTGTACGGATGTCATGAGCGGCTTTCCATTCTTGAATTTAGTAGGAACATCCTCAAGCTTGTATATTGGAACTCCTAGTTTAACTAAAGTCGTCCGCCGATTATGCATGACACCGTCTTCTTCCCACTCCTCGATATTTCCTAATTCTGGCTCATGAGAAGAACGAGATGCACTCGATTTTATAATATTTTCCTTCATAGTTTCCAAATATTTTGACACTTCTGATGAATGTTTCTTATTTTCTTATGGGCTAACTTTGATAGGCAATAATGTTCGAGGAGTAGTCGTCGGAAGTTGGACACTGGCTTGTTGAACCTGTTGTTCAGCTGATTGCTCTTTACTCCCAGCACCTGGATCTAGTACTACTTCAAGCTGTTGCTCAACTGGTTGCTCTCTACTAGCAACAGCTTGCTCTGGTACTGCTTGAAGCTGTTGTCCAACTTGTTGCTCTTGGATATCTTTACTAGCAAGGTTACTATCATCCTTGTTGAGACATAGGGGGAGTGGATCTTCCTGGACTGGGAGTGGATCTTCATGCACTTTCGCCTAAGAAGATGGGGTTGAAGTATTTGGAGATGCGACGGGGATAGAAATTGGCTCATCGTCCAACACGATATCGCATCGGTGCCAAAGGATTAATCGGTTGACAGCCTGCCCCAGAGTCGCGATCCCCTCATGAGTGACGTGGTCTATTTCATAATCTTCATAATCATTATCAATGATCTGAAGAACTTGCACCACATCATAATACAACGGAAGTGGATTCTCGTTGAAGTCACGATCAGGCTTTGCCATAGCAGTGGCAACCTGTTTGGTTTTGTTCCTTGCTCTGCCTATCGGGACAAGAAGACGACAAGATTTGTCGTTAGCAATATCATCGACAGGGAACTTATGGGTTGACCCTGAGCCTGGCACAGAACCAACGCTGCTAGGGTAGGCAGTTGGAGAAACTAATTGCTCCTTTTGCACTGGAACCATCACTGTACTCGGTGCCACTAATTGTCCCGATTGTCTAAGTTGTTCCATTATTTCTTGCATATTTTCTTTGAACTTTTGAGCAATCGTTTCATCAAGTGTTTTATTAAACTTCTCACGTGTTCTATATGTGTCTTTATCTTTAGGGAAACCATCTAGGCAAGACATTTGAGAAGAGACCGCTCAAACCCATCCGCTGTGTTCAGGGTTTCCTAAGATAGCAGTAAGTTGGTCATTCTCCCTCTTCGGCTTGAAGAGACCCTTCTGTTGCTTTTCAATTACTTCTTTCATTTTATCCTCCACTTCATTCAGAGAGTCGGGCTTTTCAAGTTTGCCCTTGTCGGTCAAACCTGACCGAGCAAAGACCCACCGTTGAGTTCGCTCATCGCACCCTTCTAATGGGTGAGGATTGCCCTTACTGGTAATTTCGTCTAATATGTTATTCCATTTCTGGACTTTGGGGCCATATCCGGCAGACCCCAAGCGATGATGGTATTTTTTTGTTTTTTGCAAGCTCTGACCTAGTTGCACTTATAGCTTTAGCATCAGGTGTGCTCTTTTGACGAACAAACTCTTGCCACTGAGCTTGTGTGATTTTTCCCATCTTCCTTGGGCTAGGCACCTTATCGGCCTTAACATAAGCATTCATTTCACTCTTCTAGCTAGAAAACTTCTTGCTGCAGGAGATCAATGTTGCTTTCTTTACTGCTTCTTCCATGCCTTTCGGGAACTTGAATTGTTTCTTTACCCTTTCCCACAACTCATTCTTGGTCTGCTTTTCCTCCAATTCTCAGTTGTGATCGGCACAACCTCCCTAACAAGTAAACCGCATGCATTACGGTACTTGGTAACTGAATCCAGTGATTCTTCGGGAAGCCCACCTGGACCGACCCTTGTTATGTACATGATGCGGTCCAATGGACCCTTATTGGGACCTTGTTGCCCTCGTTTCCGCTTGAGTGAAGCTGAGGATTCATCTATTGGAGAACCTTCTGCGGTTTTAGGAGCCGATATAACCTCATTGTCTTCGCAATTAATCTAGGTAGAAAAGAATTATAAGACTTCGTGTACTTGACAACCAACATTAACCTGAACTGCTAAAGTTAAGATTCGTGATCCATACCGTGTCGGCAAGATCATATTCCTGGTCTAGATCCACTGAAGTCTTTTTAATTTTTATATTCGGAAAAGGATCTGATGGACTGTGATAGGAGTCTGAACTACTGGAGTCAGTAAACTCTATATTGTCTTCTTTATTGTTACTACCAGGACCAGTCTTCTTAGGGCTTTCCATGCTAGACCTAATAAGACAAAAAATCTAATTAATGGCATATTAACTCTACATGAAGTGTTGCAAGAAGAAAAAGATGGAAGCATTCTAGGGTTTAAGGCGACTGACCAAAAGGTTCCTATACATTGCGAGGGTGATAAGCATGTTAAAGTTGCTCACCAGCAATGGCAATTCTATCTTCTTATTCTAAATAGGCTAGCTTCGTTCAGAGTGGCGACCACGTTCTTGAGGTTTACTAGGCGGCGCATAGCTCAAGACCTATAACTGATCAAGCAAGAGACTGATAGCAGCAGCAGCAACTAGCAAGCTCACTTTACACCGACAACCCAAGGCATTCTTGTATCATAGAGATCGGCAGCATATGCTCAGACTCCATCGCCACACCTAGTGGTACCTAGATATGGGCGTGAGGATGCTCCTGGCATCACAAATGAGTTGGCCAGCAACTTGTTTGGCTTCAGAGCTAAATATAGCATAATTTTGGTAGCACAGATTAGCTACAATTGCTCAAATGAAGCTGATGGAGCCACAAGTGCAGACATCTTTGGTAGCACAGATTAGCTACAATTGCTCAAATGAAGCTAACTTAGAGAAATAAAAGCAAACTTAGCCAAACTTAGTCTATCATAGCTAACTCTAAGCAAAAGTAGCCCAATAAAGCATAACTTAGTCAAAATTAGTCAAGTATAACTATATCTAATGTAACTTAGCCAAAATTAGCCAAAATTTCTCAACTTAACTTAATATAGCTAAATCTTGCCCCTAATAAACAATTATGTGGCATATGCAAGGCTGATGACAGAAATAGGGAATATACTGCTGTTACTAACTACCAATTTCACAGTTTCAGACACACAGAACCAACTACCAACTTATCGTGATATAACCATCCACATAAATCTTGCCCCACCGAACCCTAACCAAAGATGCCACCGAACATGACAGTTTTTCGAATTCCACCGAACCCTAACCAAGGCCTACCATTTTCCAATTCCCGAACACTAACCAAGGATATGCAAGGCGGCGGCGGGGGCGGTGAGGGAGGCGGCACGGCGAAGGAAGATGGAAGGTCGAAGGGTTTAGGGTTTACCTTAAATCTCGGCAGCGACGGCAATGACTTCGCTCAGCGTACCTGGAAGTGACGAGGGCAAAGCTCGGCGGCGACGGCGGCGAACACTTGGCGGCAAATTAAATTTTGGCAGCCTAGCGGCGTCTAAGTGTTTTGCTCGGGTTATGTTTTCCTAACACTACCGAGGGGTGTATATAGACTCCCATTTTCTCAGGCGGATTTTAAGTATCGACCGCCTGAGAAGATGGTTACCTCAGGCGGGTTTTACTTACCAACCGCCCGAGAAGATAGGATTATCTCAGGCGGTTGGTAAGTAACACCTGCTTGTGAAGATATTTACTTCTTCTAAATTAATATTCTTGATTGAATGTGGGTCCCTTAAAAAGGAAAAATTCCACTTTCTTGTAATATTATTGATAAGTAAAGGTTACCACTAAATTTCACTTCATAAATCTTTTGAAATTGGTCAGAACTTAAAAAACATACAACAAATGCTATTTTTCATTTTTCTTTTTGATGAATATAATGCTCTTTTCATTTATTTTTTCAGTGGACATTTTTACTCATCATACCAACCTCTATGAATTTTTTCAGAATTTTTTAAATTTTTTTGAATCAAATGTGTGTTCATAATTTGATGAATGCCTCATATGTATATGAGCATTTAGTTAGAATGATGGATAATTTGAAGTTTGACATGTTGGAATGCTTTAAAAAAATTAACAAAATTCATACATGTATAAATAATACAAATATGTTCATACAAATAAATTTGAGTGAAAGATCTTTTTTTTTATGAGATACACAAATGTGAATAATATGTGAGTGGAAATTAATTTGATATTTACCAAAACATTACAATGTCAGCTATACAAGTTTTAAAATATTTTGCTCAGGTGGTAGATGTTAATTTTATACAAATGTAGAAGAAAGAATCATCGAATTTGGACACAATTTGCAGAATCTAAACATGTTTGAGTATTTATATTGGAATCTAAATAAAAAAGCAAGTGATAAGGAAACTGAAGAACAGTATCGGGCATTATGACAAGCGGTTGGTAAGTAACACCCGCCTGAGATAAACTTCTTCTCAAGCGGTTGGTAAGTAAAACCCGCTTGAGATTTAAACACCGCCTGTGAAAAATAGATGCCAACATAAAGACCCCTCACCTACGGACGTGTCGATGTCTGTATGCGACCTTTCTTCTCCCCGAGGCGCGACCTTTCAATGCACGCTAAACCAACTGCTCCACGTGGCCCTTATTAAAGACGCGCCATCACCCATTAGTTCTCCACAAGTGCGTCGCTCACCTTGAATCCTTTTCTTCCTCTTCCTCCGCTCTGACGACCCAACACCACTATGGACGACCTTCCGCCGCCAAGCCCTTTGAGGGAGCCACCTTGCAAGAAACAAAGTTGCAGCACCCCCGAGAGGATCAACACCCAGCAGCGCCTCCCCATGGAGCGAGAGGCGTACAACAATACGGCTCGCGCCATGAGTGCCTTGGGGCTGGGTACACTTCCACAGTATCCTGGAATGGGTACTACCGTCGGCCACTACCTCTACGCCCTCACAGGGGTGGTTGATCGTCTCGACATTCTGTTCGCAGCGATGGCCTAGGTTCTTGGCCCCGAGGGCCGCAAAACACTGGTCGAGGCGACGGCTAACAACCTCGTTCTCGGGGTTGCACCACCGGTGCAGCCGGTGCAACCGGCCCCGTCTCCTATTGCACCATCGCCAGAGTAGCCGCCAGAGGACGAGGAGGAGGAGGAGGAGGAAGAGGAGTAGGAGTAGGAGTAGGAGTAGGATTTAATTAGTTTTTCTTTGTTGTTTTTAGTTGCTTTTGTTTTGTAAATATTGTTAATGAATGAAATCTATCTTTGTTCATCTATGTGATTAAATATTACTTGTGTATCTTGTGTGTTCTTTTGTGAGATGTGTAATTGAATATTGTTAATGAATGAGTATCTTGTGTGTTCTTCAACTGTGTGAATGAATGAATGATTGTGTAGTGTGTTCATCGTGTTCCTCAGACTCGGGTATCATAAGGTAATTATCTCAGGCGGTTGTTAATTGAAACCCATCTGAGAAGAAGATTATCTTAGGCGGTTGTTAAGTAATACCCGCCTGAGATAAACATCTTCTCAGGCGGTTATTAAGTACCAACCACCTGTGAAGATATTTACTTCTTCTTAATTAATATTCTTGATTAAATGTGGGTCCTTTAAAAAGGAAAATTCCACTTTCTTGTAATATTATTGATAAGTAAAGGTTACCATTAAATTTCAATTCATAAATCCTTTGAAATTGGTCAGAACATAAAAAACATACAACAAATGCTATTTTTCATTTTTCTATCTTGATGAATATAATGCTTTTTTCATTTATTTTTTCGGTGGACATTTTTATTCATCATACCAACCTCTATGAATTTTTTCAGATTTTTTTGAATCAATGTGTGTTCATAATTTGATGAATGCCTCATATGTATATGAGCATTTAGTTAGAATGATGGATAAATTGAAGTTTGACATGTTGGAATGCTTTTAAAAAAATTAACAAAATTCATACATGTATAAATGATACAAATATGTTCATACAAACAAATTTGAGTGAAGGATCTTTTTTTTATGAGATACACAAATGTGAATAATATGTGAGTAGAAATTAATTTGATATTTAACAAAACATTACAATGTCAGCTACACAAGTTTTAAAATATTTTGTTCAGGTGGTAAATGTTCATTTTTTACAAATGTAGAAGAAAGAATCATCGAATTTGGACACAATTTGCAGAATCTAAACATGTTTGAGTATTTATATTGGAATCTAAATAAAAAAGAAGCAAGGGATAAGGAAACTGAAGAACAGTATCGGGCATTATCTCAGGCGGTTGGTAAGCAATACCCGCCTGAGATAAACATCTTCTCAGGCGGTTATTAAGTACCAACCGCCTGTGAAGATATTTACTTCTTCTTAATTAATATTCTTGATTAAATGTGGGTCCTTTAAAAAGGCAAAATTCCACTTTCTTGTAATATTATTGACAAGTAAAGGTTACCATTAAATTTCACTTTATAAATCCTTTGAAATTGGTCAGAACATAAAGAACATACAAAAAAGCTATTTTTCATTTTTCTATCTTGATGAATATAATGCCTTTTTCATTTATTTTTTCAGTGGACATTTTTACTCATCATACCAACCTCTATGAATTTTTTCATATTTTTTCAAAATTTTTTGAATCAATATGTGTTCATAATTTGATGAACGTCTCATATGTATATGAGCATTTAGTTAGAATGATGGATAATTTGAAGTTTGACATGTTGGAATGCTTTTAAAAAAATTATCAAAATTCATACAGGTATAAATGATACAAATATGTTCATACAAACAAATTTGAGTGAAGGATCTTTTTTTATGAGATACACAAATGTGAATAATATGTGAGTAGAAATTAATTTGATATTTACCAAAACATTACAATGTTAGCTATACAAGTTTTAAAATATTTTGTTCAGGTGGTAGATGTTAATTTTATACAAATGTAGAAGAAAGAATCATCGAATTTGGACACAATTTGTTGAATCTAAACATGTTTGAGTATTTATATTGGAATCTAAATAAAAAAGAAGCAAGGGATAAGGAAACTAAAGAACAATATCGGGCATTATCTCAGGCGGTTGGTATGTAATACCCGCCTGAGATAAACATCTTATCAGGCGGATTTTAAGTACCAACCGTCTGTGTCGACGTCCGTGCGCGACCTTTCGTTTCCCCGAGGCGTGACCTTTCAAATCGTGGTTGGTAGATATTTACCTCTTCTTAATTAATATTCTTGATTAAATATCTTCTCAGGCGGTTGGTAAGTAAAACCCGCCTGAGATAAAGTTAAAAACCGCCTGTGAAAAACCGACGCCTATATAAGGACCCCTCACCACAGTCAAAACACAACCCTGGATAATTTATATCGATGTCGTAAGGCTGTTGAATTTCCCCTGCGCCGCGCCGCCGCTCCGCCGCCCTGCCCATACCGCCGCGCCGCCGCTCAACCCCGTACCGCCACTTCTCCACCCAGCCGGCCCACCGTGCTGACGCCTCCCCACCGTGCTGACGCCTCTGCAAGGTAAATGTAGTTTCCTTACTTTTTCTTTGTATATTTTAATTAGCTGATAAGTTGTTAGTTTTGTGTATTATGGTATATGGATTCTGTCCTTTTGCATGTGTAAGGACTGTATGGATTGTGTTCTAGTATATTGATGTATGGACTATATGAATTGTTTCCTTTTTGTGTGTTGTGCTAGTTTGGTCTTTTATATATTGATGTATGGACTATATTGTAATAAGCTTATTGTAGTTTGTACCTATTATGTGACATGAATATGATGTTTAATTAACAGATGCTATTGTAATATATATAAGATGCATGAAGTTTACCCGAACTTGTAATTGTAGTTTTATGTGTTTTCCTTTTCAATATGATACTTGTGTGTGCATACCTCCTACTTGCATATATTTCAAATGAGTGATTAGGGTTAGCTTTCTAGGGAGATGGTTTTATAAATCACCCATTTAGTTACCATCGTTGGATGGGATCCGATGTAAAGATATAACGGACCAGATCCCACCCAATCCTAGCCCATGTTGCTGGGCCTGTTTGCCCCACGACTTCAATCTTTCACCCCCGATTGCTGCTCCCGACACCTTCGACTCCGTTTGCCTCAAGATGCAGTAGGGTTGGGCATTGGCGACCATACCTTCTCGTTGCTAGGTGACATCAATGGTGGCAGGGTGCAGAAGCCAGGAACAGGGTCATCTGCAAGTGGCAGCGAGGTCGGGAAATGGCACCGGGGGTGGAAGGCGGCACCGGGGCCAGCTGCAGGTGGCGACAAGGACGGAGACAATGTAGGAGGCACCGGGGCCAGCTGCCGGTGGCGGTGAGACCGAAAGACGGAGGTGATGGCCGGAGCTGTAGGCAACAGTGCGCGGTGGTCGGTGGAAAGTCGGCGGCAGTCACCGAAGTGGCGAAGTGGAGTCGTGCCACGCTCCAGCAGCGCACCTCTCCATCGCGTCAAGTTGGGGGCGGCGACAAAAATCCACCCGTACCCGCACCCGTCGGGTGCAATACCCGTCGGGTACCCGTACCCGCGGGTATAATTGCCATCCCTAGATCCCACCCAGACCTAGCCCATGCCACTGGGCCTGTTTGCCCCACGACTTCAATCCTTCACCCCCGCCTCATGACGTCTCCCGTCCCCTACATTAGTCACCCTAATCATACTTGTTATGTCTCTGAAAATTCATTTTATAGAAGATCTTCAGAGAATATTTGTAGCCAAATTTGTAAATCTGACAAAAATTCTATTATTGAAGCACGGACCGTCGAGCGTGGATGTATAACATGCCAAGACCCGATCCTATGTACATTCATAATGTTGCAAATTTTATTGAAGCATCCAAGAGACATGCGAAGTTGCAAAATATAGATGGCATATTATGTCCATGTATCGAATGCGAAAATAAGATTGCTTGGATGGATACTATAGTAATCCAATCTCATTTGGTGAAAAGAGGTTTCAAAAATAACTACACAATATGGACAGAGCATGGTGAGTTAGATACACATGATGTGGATAAAGATGATGAGGGAGGTTCAGATGATGATAATGTTCATATCGATGATGGTTGTGACAATCAAGCTGGTGATGATGATGATGAGTTCGATTGTGAGGAGATGTTGCGTCACATTGAACCATATGTATTGACTTTTATGGGAGCAAGCAAAGGTTTAAGTAAAATGGAGACATTGCAGAATGTGGCAACGGAGCTTTTATATGATGAATCAAACGGTTGTGATAAAGAGTTTACTACATTGCGTGCAGTCTTAGAACTACTAATGTTGAAAGCTACACACGGATGGTCCGATTGTAGTTTCTCTGATCTTTTGAATCTTCTGGCAGAAATTCTTCCAAATCCAAATAAAGTGCCCAGAAGCACTTATAAAGCGAAGAAACTTCTTTGCCCGATGGCACTAGGTGTGACAAAAATACACGCTTGTGTGAACCATTGTATTCTGTATCGCAAAGAGCATTAGCTCGCAACTAGATGCCCCATTTGTGGTGTCAGTAGATATAAGAAGGACTACAATCACTAGTATGTTACCAACATGAAAAAGACTCAGAAGAATAAGAAGTTTATTATTGGTCCTGAAGGTGACGATGACGATACTTCTGCCGATGCAGAAGGGATGAATAAGAGAAAAATTTCTACCTTGGTGATGTGGTACCTTCCGGTAATTGATCGCATGAAGCATTTGTTCTCAAACCCTAGGGAGGCTGAACTTATGCGTTGGCATTCCGAGCAATGCAAGAAGAATGAAAAACATATACGACACCCTGGTGATGCAACGCTGTGGAAAAATTTTGATATTCAGTATCCAGAATTTGCGAAGGAAATCAGAAATGTGAGGTTTGCCTTGGGTACAGACGGAATGAATCTGTTTGGTGAAAAAAGGAGCATACACAGCACATGGCTCGTGGTCTTAACGATGTACAACCTACCGACGTGGTTGTGTCACAAAAGGCAATGTATCTTTTTATCTTTCCTTATCCAAGGTCTGAAACAACCCGACATTGAAATTGATGTGTTCTTGGAACCATTAATGGAAGATATGGCGAAACTTTGAATGAAGGGGTACGTTCATGGGATGGGTACAAGCGGGAGTATTTCACGCTAAGAGCAATGATATTCGTTACTGTGCATGATTATTCCGGACTATTTACATTATCGGGACAAATGAAAGGGAAGAAAGGTTGTGTTAGGTGCATGGATAGAACTGGATTTCTATACCTCACTTCATCCAGAAAGACAGTGTACATGAGACACCGATGGTTCTTGACAGATACACACAAGTATAGGAAGATAAAAGAACAATTTTATAACAAAATCGAAAAAGATATGCACCAAAACCTTACAGTGGAAAACTTGTGTTTGAAATGGTCAAGAACATTAATATTGCTTTCGGTAAGGGCAAAATAGTAAAGGAATTAAGAGAAAGAAAAATACATCTTCGGATGATACAACTGACATGGCTTTCAAGAAAAAATCAATTTTTTCAAGTATCTTCCGTATTGGAAGAATCTGGAATTTTGCCATAGTATTGATTTGATGCACGTTACAAAGAATGTATTTGACAGCATCATTGGGACCTTGCTGGACATGCCAAGGAAAACAAAGGACGGATTAAATTCACATATGGACCTAGTAAATCTTGATTTGAGACCAGAGCTTCATACAGTAGAAAAGGCGAACGGGGAGCATTACCTTCCCCTAGCCAACTACAACTTGACGCTAGAAGAGAAAAAAGCAATTTGCGAATGCTTGCGTGGGATCAAAGTTCCCACGAGTTTCTCCTCCAATATCCGCAAACTAGTCTCGATGAAAGACTTGTCTTTATTCGGTTATAATTCCCATGACTGTCACGTGATGATGACAATTTTCCTTGCCATTGCAATAAGAGTCATCAAACCTGAGCATATAAAAGTTGTCATCACACGTTTGTGTTACTTCTTAAATGCAGTATCGCAAAAGGTGATAGCACGTGAAGATTTAGACTATCTGAATACATACATCGTCGAGACAATGTGCAAGCTTGAGATGTTTTTCCCACCATCCTTTTTCGATATGCAAGTACACCTAATCATACATCTTGTTGACTAGATAAAAGCATTGGGGCCACTATATTTACATCATATGTTTTCGTTGGAGAGATATTTAGGAGTATTAAAAGGTTATGTGCGGAACCGTGCTCACCCAGAGGGTTCAATTATGGAAGGATACACCACTGAAGAAGTGATTGAGAGTTGCGCTGATTACATCAAAGATGGAAAATCGATACGTGTACCTATACCAGTACATGAGGGTAGACTACGTGGGAGAGGCAAAGTGGGTAAGAAAACTTTTATCGTTCAAGATTACAAGAATGTACACCATGCACATTTTGGTGTACTACAACAGCTTGCAATAGCTGAGTCGTATATCCAGGAACAACAAATTGAGCTTCATGACAAAGACCAAGACCGCACAGAGGACTGGATCATGAAAGAGCACATAAGATGTTTTATTGAATGGTTAATGGACAAAAATATACCATACGGAAACACTATAGAAGAGGCAATAATGAAGAAGTTAGCTTCTGGCCCATCTGCTTTGGTGACCACATGTCAAGCATATGACATCAATGGTTACACATTTTACACTAAAGAAAAAGACGATAAGAGTGTTGCACAAAATAGTAGTGTTCGTATTGAGGCTTATGATTCACAAGGGCAGAAGACCACATACTTCGGGTTCATAGAGGAAATATGGGAACTCGATTATGGCGAAAGAATGGTAATGCCCGTATTTAAGTGCCAATGGGTCAAACATCCTGATGGTGTGAAAGTGGACAATTACGGGCTAACACTGGTAGACTTGAATAAAGTGGGTTATAAAGATGACCTGTGGGTTCTCGCCGATAATGTTGCACAAGTTTTTTATGTTCAAGATCCAGAAACTGAGAAGATGCACGTAGTTGTTTCTGGAAAGCAAAATATTGTTGGGGTTGAGAATGTGAGAGATAATGAAGAGGAATATAATCAGTATGAAGAGATGTACCTTTTCACCGACTAGAAAACATCAAGCGCGTAGAGAGAAGCATTAAAAAGAATTTGAAACCCTATATGCGAGAAGATGTCAATGCTGGAAAAAATGTATATAGCAATGTGAGATGATATATATTGTATATATTTGTATCTTCTGAAATCAACTTAGAACAATGTTCTATTTCAGCTTTAGATAGCATGTTTCAAACATTATTAAATTCAACTTCTGTTTCGAGCTCCTGTCAAGCTAATCCCTTCACAGCAAGCTCTTGTAGATGCAATTAACACCCGAGACTCATCATTTGGATTGTTAAAAGCTTCAATTGAAGTCTGACGATACTTCCCCTCCATTTGAGGGCTTCTTTGGATAGGAGTAAACCCAAATAAGCCCTGCAAGATTTTTTTCTCTTCTCTCCATTTTGATAACTTACGAAGATGCTACTTTATCAACTCTAATGGCTAAATATATTTACTACAAATCAGTACCATCTCTCTTAGTGCTTTACACAAGCGACGAAATGTACAACTTCAATCACAAATCTTGTTTGTACCATTTTCATAGGAATTTGACCTTAATCTTTCAAGCGTAGATTTATCAATAATTGAAGCTTCCTCTTCAGACATGTTAATGATAGTTATAAGGGAAGGGTGTGTCGAAGCTAATGAAATCTCAACGGGACTGAAGACAAAGAGATGCTGCATATGATTGACAATGTCCAGGTTAGACAACATGAAGCTATGATGACAACCTTCAACAACATGAAAAGTGATGCCAAGGTTATGCTTGCATCAACCAAGACATGTTGTGAGGGTATAACACTTGTTGGGGCAAGCATAACCTTGGCGAAAATCAGAAATCACGCCACCATTGATTACTCTGAAGGCGCCTAGATTACTCTGAAGTTTACCGAGTACACACGGAGAAAACTTCAGAGTAATCCATGGCAGCTTTAGAGTAATCCACGGTGGCGTGATTTCTGATTTTGGCCAATGTTATGCTTGCCCCAACAAGTGTTATACCCTCACAACATGCCTTGGTTGATGCAAGCATAACTTTGGCATCATTTTTCACGTTGTTGAAGGTGTCATCATAGCTTCACACTGTTTAACCTGGACATTGCCACTCGTATGCAGGATCTCTTTATCTTCAGTCCGATTTAGATTTCGTTAGCTTCGACACATTCTTCACTTATAACTGCCATTAACATGTGTGATAAGGAAGCTTCACTTATTTGATAAATCTATGCTTGAAAGATTAAGATTAAATCCCTATGAAAGTGTAAAAACAAGATTTGTGATTGAAGTTGTTCGCTTACTCGCTTGTGTGAAGTACTAAGAAAGTGGTTACTGATTTTTAGTCAATATTTATAGGCATTAAAACTGAGAAAGGAACATCTTCCTAAGTTTTCAAATGGACACGAGGGAAGAAATCGTTCAAATGGATGGGAAAATCCTTCCAAGGATCGCCAGGCTTCAAATTGATGCTTTCAACAATTCAAATGATGAGCCCGGGTGTTACTTGCATCTACAATAGCTTGCTGTGCAGGGATTAGCTTGATAGGAGCTTAGCAGCATCAGAGGCGGTTATTAAGTACCAACCGCCTGTGAAAAATTTAAAAACCGCTTATGAAAAACTGACGCCTATATAAAGACCCCGCGGAGGCACGCCTCTGCCCAGTCCCACATCACGCCACGAGGTACCTAAGTAAATTTGCATAGTTTCCTTACTATGCATTGCATGCTACCTTTTTCTTTGTATATTTTCATAAGCTGCCAGTTTTGTGTGTTGGTATATGGATTGTGTCCTTTTGCATTTGTGTACATATGCGTTTGGACTCAATAATTTGGAAGTTTGGTCTTTCAGATAATGATGTCTCGGGCGTGTAGCCGATTGAAGGAGGAGCGCTTGGCGTGGTGCAAGAACCATCCCCATGTATGTACATATGGCACACCGGTCGCATGGTTGTATATATATATGTATCTGTAATGGACTGATGAACTTAACTGTAGTTTGTTTTTCCGTCTTGTTTGTTTTTGGTATTTCCAATTTCCCTGCGTAGCATTTCTCCGCGAAGCCTGAATCGGGAGATTTATTGAAGTGGCAGTGCATCGTCCCCGGTAAAGAAGGGGTAAGTCATGAAGAACAAGCACAATATGAGTTTAACCATCGTCCTCCTATTAATAAATTTCTTTTGCAGACTGAATGGGAAGATGGTTACTACCCCCTAACAATCTCCTTCTCCGAGGACTATCCCTTGGTGCCTCCAAGATGCGCCTTTCCAAGTGGGTTCTTCCACCCAAATGTCCATCGTTCGGGAGCACTCTGCATCGGGATTCTTGATCAAGAGACTGTAAGATAGACCTATTTTGCTCATGTAATTAATACTTAATTGTTGTCGAACTTATTTGAACTGGTTTCTTATATTGCTTAAATTATATTTCGTAGGGGTGGTGCAGTGCTTTTACAATCAAAACTATACTACTTGAAGTTCAGCGTTTGTTGCATTAGCCAAATGTGCCCGATGTTAAAAATGATTGCTATAATCTATTTATCAAGGTTAGATGGCACTTTGACTTAGTGACCAATGTAGGTTATTCATTCCTCATTCGACATTTGTTAATTTAAATAATGTCAATATTTTCAGGATCCAGCGGAATATAAGAGACGTGTTCGGGAGCAAGCAGGACGGTACAATTTAGATTGATCGATGGGAGCTTCAGGAATAAGTTTAAATTCGAATTTAGTTTAGAGGGCACGCAATGTATGATCTATGGAATTCATCGAGTTCTGAATTACCTCTGAATTGCAATGCCATTTGCGTTTGTTTATCCTTGTATTCCAATTAAATCACTTAATTGCAATGTCATTGTGTTTGTTTATCCCTGCAACGGACGCTCACGATCTAGGGCACTCTGGCGTTTCCGGGGACACAAAATAAGTGGAAATAATTACTTTCCCTAGGTGGTTCTTCAATGAAAACCGCTTGTGATAGTTGAACAACTACATACGGTTCATACACAATGAGCGCCGGTGAAAATACATGATCTTCTCAGGCCGTTGTTAATTAAGAACCGGAAGTTCATTACATTACAGGTGGTTCTTAATTAATAACCGCTTGAGAAGATCATGTATTTACCCATGCGGTTGTTTCTTAAAATCTGCCTGTGATGTTTATTTTATTCCAGGCGGTACTTAAGTAATAACCGCCTGACAAGATCGAGTATTTACCCAGGTGGTTGTTTTTAAAATCCGTCTGTGTTATTCTTTCATCAAAGGTGGTTATTATATCATTCGTCATCACAGTCGCATATTTTTAAGGACCGCCTGTGTTTGAAAAATTGAGGCGCCTGTAAAAATGCTTTTTGTAGTAGTGTAAGTTGCATTTGCTAATGCTCTATACTCAGCTTCTGTACTTGATCTGGATACAGTTGGTTGTTTTCTAGCACCCCATGAAATAAGGTTGGCTCCAAAGAACACTACAAATCCACTGGTCGATCTCCTGTCATCCACATTCCCTGCCCAATCGGCATTGGAAAAAGCACTAACAAGAGTAGAATCAGACTTGCGAAACATGAGCCCAAGATCAGTAGTGCCCTTGATATACCGTAGTATACGTTTGACAGCAATCAAGTGTTCAGTGGCCAGGTACTGACACACCTTATTCACAGCAAAAGAAATGTCTGGCCTTGTCATGGCCAGGTACTGCAAGGCCCCAACTGTGCTATGATAGGCTGTAGCTTCTTCGTTACTGAGTGCAATACCATCTTCACTTGATAGCTTCTGAGTACTAACCATCGGCGTGTTCACTGGTCTGTTATTGCTCATTTTGGCCTTCCTGAGAATCTCTGCTGCATATTTAGATTGAGACAGAATCAAGTCATCACCCCTGTGATGTACTTCTAATCCCAAGAAATAATACAATCTTCCAAGGTCCTTAAGAGCAAATTCTACACTTAGATTCTTCATCAGCATAGAAACCGCAGCTTCACACGAACTAGTGATAATTATATCATCCACATATATAAGTATGATCACTGTAACCTCGATCTTGTGATATATAAACAAGGATGTGTCAGATTTTGAGGGAGAAAGACCAAGAAGTTGCAATTTTGTACTCAGTCTTGAATACCATGCACGTGGAGCTTGTTTGAGTCCATAAATTCCTTCATCCAATTTACACACAAAGACCGGTCTCTTATCATCAAGAAATCCAGATGGTTGCTTCATATATACCTCCTCTTCTAAAATCCCATGAAGAAAAGATTTTGGACATCTAGTTGATGTAGCTTATATCCTTTCGAAATTGCAATAGATAGAACTAGACGGATAGTAGCAATTTTCACCACTGGACTAAATGTATCTTCATAATCAATACTATATTGTTGCTTGAAGCCTTTAGCAACTAATCTGGCTTTGTATCTATCCACTGAACTATCTGCTTTACGTTTTAGCTTATAGACCTATTTGCAGTCTATTACATTTCCCCCCGGTTGTGGTGGAACAAGACTCCATGTCTTGTTTCGACACAAGGCATCTATTTCATCTTGCATTGCACACTGCCATTTGCAATCTGAGAAGGCTTCCTGTAGAGTCTCATGTTCTCCAGTTGCACAAAAATTAGCATACCGAACAAAACCAGGAGGCAAAGGCTTTGGTTTCGTGATGCCTCTCTGTAACCTTGTGACCACCCCGTGTACAGTTTCAGAGTTGGCAATGGAAGCAGCAGCCGATGTCACTTATACTGATTGATTATGCCCAGGAGACATATCACCAGTGTTTGTTGTAGAAGCAGACTGTACCAGTGAGGATCCACCGTTTCGTGCACTAGCATCATCGTTGATTGGTCCTGCATGTGCATGTCTTTTAACTTGAGGAGAATTAAATGAGACTTGCTCAGCATCAGGTGTATCCGGACACAAGGGACTTTGCGCCACACAAGGTACATTGTCAGGACCCATTCTGCCCGAATGATTATCAAAACTTGTGCCTGGTGCATCTGGACTCTGCACACCTTCCTCTGCTGCCGTGTTAACATAATCATCCTGGAATCTGGGGCCTGAATCTTTAGTACTATGATCGATCTCCTGCACACAGTCATTCTCAAGACACAGATTAGCAGTCTTAGTAGAGACATTAGAAATGTGACCACATGGTACATTATCCCTCGTAATTTCTAATGGATTGCTGGGCATATGTTCGGGGAGAAGCAGGATCTCTTTTCGCAGTCGAGCACCTACATTTGGGTTCAAGGACGAGAAAGGAAAAACAGACTCGTCGAATACTACATCCCTGGAAACATATACTCGACCTTCTTTAGCTTCCAGGCATTTATACCCTTTATGCATGTTGCTGTAACCCAAAAACACGCACTGCATGGAGCAAAAAATTAGCTTGTGGGTGTTGTATGGGCGCAAGCATGGCCAACATGCACAACCAAAGATCCTAAGGAGTGTATAATTTGGTTTTTCCTGAAAAAGTTTCTCCAAGGGTGTGTCTTGCTGTATGACTCGGCTAGGTAATCTATTTATTAGGTATGTGGCAGCCAAGAAAGCCTCATCCCAGAATTTGAGTGGCATAGAAGCTTGAGCAAGTAATGTTAGCCCAACTTCTACAATATGACGATGTTAACGTTCGGCGGATCCATTTTGTTGGTGAGCATGTGGACATGAGACATGGTGTGTGATGCCAAGGCGTTGAAAGAAAGGATTTAATTTTTTATACTCACCCCCCCCCCCCCAATCAGATTGGACAGTGATGATCTTTTTATCAAAGAGCCTTTCGGCATACTTTTGGAAATTAAGAAAGACTTGAAACACTTCAGATTTTCTTTTGAGGAGATAAATCCATGTAAACTTGCTATAGTCATCTATGAAACTTACATAGTATTTATTCCTATTTATTGACTCGGGAGCAGGTCCCCATACATCTGAAAAAACTAACTGAAGAGGAACACTTGAAATACTCAATGACTTTGGGTAGGGTAATTGATGACTTTTTGCCTGTTGGCATGCATCACACACGGACTCAGTACTTGGATCTAAGGAATGAGGTAAACCAAATTTTCTTAATACTTCATGAACCACCATGGTGGACGGATGTCCAAGCCTGTTGTGACACCTGGAGGAAGTAGTCTTGATGGTTCCTAAAGCATGTTTATTGATGGAGACTGATCTGGACGACAGAGGGTAGAGTCCACCTACGACTCTACGTTGATGGAGTGTTTTCTTCGACACCTGATCCTTAACAAGGAAAAAATTTGGATGAAGCTCAAGAAAGATATTATTGTCACGAGCAAGACGGTTTGCTGAGATAAGACTTTTCTTGGCTTGCGGTATATGAAGAATGTTATTCAGATTTAAGCACCAAGTGACCAACATGTTTAATGCTCATACCTAAACCGCTGGCAGTGTGAACTTGGTCATGACCAGTGCACCGCTCCTTGACGTGCAGTTTATCTAGATCACAAGTAATGTGATACGTAGCTCCAGAGTCAACATACCAGTTGGTGTCGACTCCATATGAGTTGGAGCCAACAGAAGCAGCAGCAGTCTTCTCCTCTCCCATATAATTCTTCTGAAACTGTTTCCAGCAGCGGTTTACTTCATGCCCATACTTCTTGCATAGTTGGCACTGAGGTCTTTCTTCTGCATTGTTCACTCTGCGTCCTTGCTGATTCTGTTGATATTGTTGCCACAACCGCCTTTGTTACCACAACCATGTTCGCCCCGGCCTCCACCTTGATTCCAGTTCTGACTTCCCTTTGTTGCAGAGTTGGCTGATGACATCGGTGCACTGCTGCTGTTTTGCAAATCAAGTCTCATCTCAAAGCTCAAAAGATGAGCATATAGATCACTCAAGGATACACTATCAATACGTGTAGTCATTGCAGTCACCAGTTGTTTCCAATCCGAATCCAACCCTCCTAGAATATTAGATGACAGATCATCATCATCCAATGGATTTCCTGCAGTAGCCATTGCATCTCCAAGATCTTTCATCTTGGCAAAGTACTCAGCAATCGACATATCCTTCTTCTGAGTAGCTGCCAATTGCAGCCTTATCTGCATAACTGGAGCACGAGATTGCGAAGAATACATACTTTGAAGGACTGTCCATACCTCAGATGCAATCTTCAGTGCTGTTACCTGCATTAGCACTTCCCTGGACAGAGACGACAGCAAGTATCCAAGTACTTGCTGATCTTGAGACACCCAGATAGCATAGCTTGGGTTCTCGATCATGGTGACTTGTTCTTCACCCTTGTCATTCTTGACCTTAACTTCTATCTTCTCCACCGGCACCTTGACTGAACCATCAAGAAATCCTTCAAGCCTTTGCGCTCGAAGTGGTGACAACACCTGGGCTTGCCACAAGGAGAAGTTTTCACGTGTTAACTTCTCTGTGACAGAATTGTGCGCCAGGAGATTGGCGATCACATTCTGTGATGCAACATCAGAACTCGTCGCCATAGAACTGGCTCTTGGTACCATGTAAAGAGATTGATTTACGATGGAATGCTGCTACGTAGCCTCTGTTGCTGCTTGTTATTTATAGAGGAAGATTATAACAGGATACGATAGAGATAGATCAGAATCTTAACAACCTAGAGATATAATACAATCTACATCCCTATCGTAACTCCTGAAGATATGTTCTGGTACAGAAGGTAACACACGATATTATCATATAATCTAACATCCCCAAATCATGACCTCCAGTATATGGTCCAGCAAGGGTTTGGCATCAACAATTGCTGCATTATTCAATGGAACTCCAGCCATCTGTTGAGCCGGTACCCAATTGACAACAATTTTTAAAGCCGCTGAGTCAAACCTAGTGCCTTGACCACCGACTAGGTCGACTCTAGTCAAATCTCTAGTCATCCTGCCCAATCTTAATGGAAGTCCGACACACACACCCTTAGTCTTACTACAAATTAGGTTTTCATTGGATATTCATTCATCATCGTGTCAGTATCGAGATTTGAGTAATATTACATAAATTTAAATGCAAGGAAAACAAACAATAAGAACTGAACACAGATTGCATACTTTTCCATGGAACTGAATTTCCACCCCTAACTCCTCTCTCTTGGAGTTGAACTGCTTGTTGACTCTCCCTGTTAGCATAATAGAAGGCATTGTTGCATAAACTTCAGGTCGATGGCCACAGAACACAACAAACCAAGTCATGGGTGTTAGGAAATCAGCGGTAAGCTACTCTAGCAACTCTACCGCATCACCCAGGAAACATGCGAGTACAGAGGTCATGGATCGTCACCACTAGACGGGCAGCGCAGCAGAACGTTGATGCGCGTCGGTGTAAGGGAAGTAGACGATCTCGTTCGTCTTCTCCTCGTCCTCGTCACAGCAGCAGGTAGACGATCACGATCGTCGTAGCCGATCAGCGCAGCAGTAGCAGCAACGCCTCCACGGAGTCCACACGTACGGAGATGAATGACGTGCACCGGTGTGCTAGCACCGCGTGCGCGGTAAGGGTCTCGGCGTGAGGCCTGCGAGGGGTGGCGGCTAGGGCTGTCACGTGGTGGGATGATTAGCCCCTAAGCCTACCTCTCATATTTATAGGCGTAGTAATGGGCTTTTAGGTCGCAGGCCCATTAGTACCCTAATTGCTTATGGATCAAATATCCAATAGGCCTGAACCCGAATTGTTATGATTGCCTCTTGGGCACATCACCAACAATCTCCCACTTGCACTAGAGACAATCATCTAGCCAAGATTTTCGATATTCCAACTCCTTAAGTGTGTGACCCGTTAGGTTCATGAGCAGTCGGTTGTGAATGGAAACCATTTCCAACCACAAGTAAGTAGAGGTACCTAGAAGGACATACTGACTCCCGACTGTACATAAAGATCATATCGGCCAAACCTAGATACATTCAACATGCTAATCCCTTTGCCTCACGATACCAGTCAAGCTCAAGGCGAGATGCGTGCCATCCTTGTGATAGCTCGACCATTCACTCGATCAAATAGTGGATTCATTCCGTGATTAACTTTTAGTCACTGTGATTAACCTTTAATCACCTTGGCATGGCCATGCACTTTCAAATCCAACTATCTCGAGGGGTCCAGAGATATCTCTCCTGTTATTTAGGAGGGGCAAATCCCATCTTGCTCCGCGCACATCACATTCTATGTTTCATTATATACCCGAACACTACTTTTATGGCTACCCAGTTACGGAGTAGCGTTTGGTAGTCTCAAAGTACACAACTACGCATAGTGAGAAACAATGGCGATCTCGGATCTAAGGATCTAGCAGGTGTATCACTCAAGACCAACTGATGGCACATATGGAAATAACAATCCCAGCAGTGTCTTGGAGTGGGTCAATCCAACACCATGTTCACTAACATGTGTTCACATTATTAATTTGATATCTCTATATCTATGATCCGTGAAACGTGATCATCAATTAATACATGTGCTAGTCTGTATGCAATCATTATCTCATATAATGATATAGACTAGGGATCATCTAGAGTAACATTACTTTTAACAAAGAGTTTCACGAACAAGTCACATACTTGATGATCAATGTAGATAATGATTACTCATATAACAATTTATTTAATAGTACATAAACATAGCTGTGACACAAGTCTCCCACTACACATTATGATCACTGATGTAAGTATCTAATACCCAGAGATCTCGTGTGTGCCTCATGCTTTGATTGTGGAAGAGGCTTTGTTAACGGATCTACAATATTCAAATCCGTGTGCACCTTGCATATCTTCACATCACCTCGGTCGATGATCTCTCGAATGAGGTGATAGCGTCGTAGTATGTGTTTGAATCGTTTGTGTGATCTAGGCTCCTTTGCCTGTGCGATGGCTCCACTATTGTCACAGTAGATATCCACAGGACTGGACGCGCTAGGAACAACACCCAACTCAGAAACAAATTTTCTGATCCAAACAGCCTCCTTTGCAGCTTCAGAAGCTACAATATACTCCGCCTTTGTGGTTGAATCTGCTACTGTATCTTGCTTGGAACTTTTTCAGCTCACCGCCCCTCCATTGAGGCAGAATACAAAACCGGATTGCAATCTAGAATCATCCTTATCAGTTTGGAAGCTGGCATCGGTGTAACCTTTTACAGTGAGCTCTTCTTCACCTCCAAACACTAAGAATGCATCCTTAGTTCTTCTTAAGTACTTAAGGATGTTTTTGACAACGGTCCAATGAGCCTCACCAAAATCTGATTGATATCTACTCGTGATACTTAGAGCATAAGATACATCTGGGCGTGTACATAGCATGGCATACATGATGGATCCAATAGCCGAAGCATAAGGAATCGCCCTCATCCTCTTTTGCTCATCAGGTGTCGAAGGACACTGACTCTTGCTTAGAGTAATGCCATGTGACATTGGCAAGAAACCTTTCTTTGAATCTTGCATATTGAACCGATTCAATATCTTGTCAATATATGTATCTTGACTTAATCCAATTAGCCATTTCGATCTATCTCTATAGATCTTTATGCCCAAAATATACGTTGCCTCTCCTAAATCCTTCATTGAGAAACTTTTTCTTAATGAGGATTTAACATCATCAAGCATTGGAATGTCATTTCCGATCAATAATATGTCATCTACATATAGGACCAGAAATACATGTGTGCTCCCACTAAACTTCTTGTAAATACAAGGTTCTTCTACGTTCTTGATGAAACCAAACCCTTTGATTACTTCATTAAAACGCAGATTCCAACTCCGAGATGCTTGCTTCAGTCCATAGATGGACTTTTGAAGCTTGCATATTTTACTAGCATTTTTAGGATCGACAAAACCCTAAGGTTGTGTCATGTACACATCCTCAGTCAGACTTCCATTAAGAAAGGCTGTTTTGACATCCATTTGCCATATTTCATAATCAAAATATTCAGCAATTACTAGAAGAATCCGAACAGACTTAAGCATTGCAACGGGTGAGAAAGTTTCATCATAATCAACACCTTGAATTTGTTTGAAACCTTTCGCTACCAATCGCGCTTTATTGATGTGAACATTTCCATCCATATCAGTCTTTTTCTTGAAAATCCATCTACAATCGATAGGTCTCACACCTTCGATTGGATCAACCAAGTTCCAAACTTGATTTTCATACATGGATTCAATTTCAGATTTCATGGCTCCAAGCCACTTCTCAGAGTCGGGTCCCATCATTGCTTCAGTATAGGTCGTGGGCTCATTATTGTCTAACAATACCATGTCATGTTGCTCCGTGGTTAGAAGCGTTAACTTTTCAGTCGCACGACGTACCCTCGTAGACCTTCGTGGGGCTGGTGTTTCATCAACTGGTTGCACAACATCTTGTACATCCTGTATAGGATCGGTGGGTGTTGAAACATTTTCAGGTATTTCTTGAATTTCTTCAAGATGCACCTTGCTCCCACTAACTCCTTTTGAGAGAAACTCTTTCTCCAAGAAGACACCATTGCGAGCGGTAAACACTTTACCCTCTGCTTTATTATAAAAATAATACCCTTTGGTTTCCCTAGGATATCCCACAATGAAGCATTTGTCTGATTTTGGAGTGAGTTTGTCTGACGTCAAACGTTTGACATAAACATCATATCCCCAAACTTTGAGGAAAGACAATCCGGGATGTTTCCCGGTCCACATCTCATATGGTGTCTTCTCAACAGACTTAGTTGGGACTCTGTTTAGTGTAAACGCAGCAGTTTCAAGAGCATAACCCCAAAAGGATAGTGGAAGATCTGCTTGGCTCATCATCGACCTAACCATGTCCAACAAGGTTCGGTTCCTCCGCTCGGACACCCCATTCCATTGAGGCGTTCCAGGTGGAGTCAATTGTGGAACAATTCCACATTATTTCAAATGATCATAAAATTCATGGCTCAAATATTCTCCCCCACGATCAGATCGTAGAAATTTGATTGTGTTGCCCAATTGATTCTGTACTTCTTTCTGAAATTCTTTGAACTTTTCAAAGGATTCAGACTTGTGCCTCATTAGGTAGACATAACCATATCTACTAAAGTCATCGGTAAATGTGATGAAGTACTGAAAACCACCTCTGGCAATTGAACTCATTGGTCCACATACATTTGTGTGTATAAGTCCCAACAAGTCAGTCGCCCTCTCACTTTGACCAGTGAAGGGTGCTTTGGTCATCTTCCCAAACAAACAAGATTCGCATGTGTCAAGTGATTCAAAATCAAATGAGCTTAGTAAACCATTTTTTATGGAGTTTTTCAATGAGTTTCTCATTTATATGACCTAAGCGACAATGCCAAATAAAAGTGGGACTTAGATCATTATGACGAGCCCTTTTGGTATTAATGTTACAAACAGTTTTATCCTCAAGATCAAGAACATATAATCCATTCACCAATGGACATTGAGCATAGAAAATATTATTGTAATAAATAGAACAACATTTGTTCTTTATTACAATCTCATAACCATCAACTTCTTCTAAGCACGAAGAAGAGATAATGTTCTTGCTCAAAGTAGGAATGCAATAACAATTATTCAATTCCAAAACTAATCCTGAGGGTAATGACAAGTGGTAAGTTCCGACAGCTATGACCGCAACCTTTGCTCCATTGCCAACACGAACATCCAACTCGCCTTTTTCAAATCTTCTAGTCTCACTTAGACCCTGCAATGATTTGCAAGTGTGAATCATCGATCCGGTATCAAATACCCATGATTCACTAGAAGATAATGCAATGTTAATTTCTATAACATTTATACCTGAAGCGGAAGTCTCACTTCCCTTCTTCTTCTTCATATCCTCCATGTACTTCTTGCAGTTCCTAGACCAGTGTCCCTTATCATGACAGTGAAAGCATTCATCATCAGGAGAAGGGCCAGATTTGCCCTTTGGCTTAGACTTTGAGCTTGAGGGCTCATCGGGAACCTTTCCCTTGCCTTTGCCTTTAGGATGCGTCACACGCTTCCTCTTTTTATTCTCCTTTTGTACCATCATCACATGAGTGGCATTTTTCTTAATGCTTTCTTCGGCTGTTTTAAGCATCCCATGCAATTCAGCCAAAGTTTTCTCCATGCCATTCATTTTAAAATTCAATATGAATGGCTCGTAGCTCGGTGGGAGCGACTAGAGAACAACGTCAATAGCCAGATCATCCTTGAGTTCAGAACCAAGTTTGCCCAAAGTTTCAATGTAACCAATCATCTTGATTACATGAGGGCTGACCGGGCTACCCTTCGCCAGCTTGCATGAGAACAAGGACTTTGAGATATTGTATCTTTCAGCTCTTGCTTGATTCTCAAACATTCCATGCAGTCCCTCAATCATAGAATAAGCATCTGTATGCTCATACTGTTGTTGCAGATCAGGGGACATAGTGGCAAGCATGAGGCAGCTTACATTAAGCGCATAATCGCAGTGCTTCGTATAAGCTCTACGTGCTGCATTAGTTGCATCAACTGGGAGGTCATCAGGGTAAGGCTGCAGAAGAACGTACTCAGTTTTCTCTTGCCTGAGAACGATTCTCAGGTTGCGGTACCAATCGATAAAGTTAGCTCCATTGAGC
Source organism: Tuctoria greenei (assembly GCA_036927565.1). NCBI lineage: Eukaryota > Viridiplantae > Streptophyta > Magnoliopsida > Poales > Poaceae > Tuctoria > Tuctoria greenei. The sequence continues at coordinate 145,863,173 of JAYESD010000002.1, forward strand.
TTTTCCTTTTCAAGCACAGATCGCAAATTGAAACCGGAATTGTTACTAGCAGACATGATCTACAATACAAAATAAATATGCAAGGTTTAGCACTATGTTATGTACCAATCTCCTATTAACAGTTTAATAAAAGATATTACCACTATATTATCATCATCGTCCCTCTAACGATATATAGTGGTTCAAGATCCATATTCACTAATTCCTAGTGAGCTTTGGCTTCACGGCTAGGAAAATAGTGACATAGGTAAACAACAATTGTTAATCATATCCCTATATGACTCTTGTTTGTTGGGTGACATCCAATGCCTCGGCTCCCAACTCTATGCCATAAAGCCCAAAACTGTTTTGATATCTTTGTTGAGTAAACCAACACTATGCATGTGAATGTCCAACATTCACCCTATGAATTATGATAGATGATGGTACTTTGCTTTGGCAAACCTACCACACAACGATCAAAATAACATAGGTGCAGCTATTGGTAAATGGCATCAAATGCTCAACTTTTTTTGAGGGAAGCTATTCTATCATGACAAAACATCCACCATATGAAGAGGATGAAAAGAAAGTAATAAGCATCACAGGCATATGATAATATCACATTGTGAATAGTATGGCCTTTAGAATCATAATGGTCTCCATCGCCATGGTTCCATTAAGATCTGAGCTGCCATGCCTCCCTTCTTGTGGTGATCTCCATCTCCACCATGCTTGAGGACATCTCCATGATAATAAAAGAAGCTAATACAACTAATAGCTACCAAATAAATTACAAGAGAGATCAAGCATCACAGGTCGACACGCAGGTCGTTATACAATTATGTGACAACCTCAACCTGGTTGTGTTAATTTTGCAGCATGCAGGCCGCACAAATATTACACACAGATTATCACATCACATTAGGCCATACCATTCACATCATTCCCTGCAAAAACGAGTTAAGTGTAGAATGGTTTCTAGCGCAAAACGATATTATGTAATCGCTATAGCAGACCGCAAAACGGCAGCGCCCTGAACACCAAACGGAATTACATAGATCGCATCTATGAAATCACTATGAAAATCTCATCGGATTGATCAAATCACCCCGAATCCGAGACATTCAGAATGTCTCAAATTTTCAATGTGATAGGTTATTCATGAGTAGATCGCGACTCATGACCGTGGTCTGTTGGCTCAATCTGTTAGCTATGTACGCGATTAGTCCCGATGGTGATTCCAGCTGGTAGGGACAGGTTGCGCACACATCAGAGAAGGAGCACGAACTGACCCTTTAGTCATATACGATCGCAATCTACTCTAACCAATTCCAAACCCCAAAAACCGTGCAAAAAATTCATCGTATGAACATGTCTGCAGTAGATCCAGACCAAAAACTATGCAAGTCGGCTCTGATGCCACTATTAGGAAATCAGCGGTAAGCTACTCTAGCAACTCTACCGCATCACCCAGGAAACATGCGAGTACAGAGGTCATGGATCGTTACCACTAGACGCGCAGCACAGCGGAACGTTGATGCGCGTCGGTATAAGGGAAGTAGACAATCTCGTTCGTCTTCTCCTCGTCCTCGTCACAGCAGCAGGTAGACGATCACGATCGTCGTAGCCGATCAGCGCAGCAGTAGCAGCAACGCCTCCACGGAGTCCACACGTACGGAGAGGAACGCCGTGCACCGGTGTGCTAGCACCGCGTGCGCGGTAAGGGTCTCGGCGTGAGGCCTGCGAGGGGTGGCGGCTAGGTCTGTCACGTGGTGGGATGATTAGCCCCTAACCCTACCTCTCATATTTATAGGCGTACTAATGGGCTTTTAGGTCGCAGGCCCATTAGTACCCTAATTGCTTATGGATCAAATATCCAATATGCCTGAACCCGAATTGTTATGATTGCCTCTTGGGCACATCACCAACAATGGGAGGTTGACAACAATTTGCAATTTTGTATCAACCAGATGCTACATAAGAAGTCTTGGATGGGAAACTTAAACTTTAACATTGTTTGGCTTGGAATCATACATCATTTGATACATTCATGGGAGCATAACTATATGCAGTGAGAGAAATTGGACCAGCAGTGTAACATGTTCAACAACACAAAAACCAGCATTAGAACATACTTAACGAATAAATTTCAGGACAGGAACTCCATAGAAAACCATCAATAACATAACATGTTTATGAAACATAACAGTAAAATATAAAGAATCATAATCATGCTTTTTAGACACAATTAAAGAGGCGTGGAGAAGGCTGGTCCAATGTGCAAATGCAATGAGGAAGTTGCATACCAAACATGCAAGAACAACCAATGAACTAAAAAAATTGGAAATAAGGGCAATAAGAATAGAAATTTGCAATTGGCAACCGCCAAAGAGATCATAGTTAGGCTGGATGGAGGTGAAGAACAGCTATCCTTAACGGAAGACGAGGGAGACTTCATGGGAAGTATAAAACTTAAGAAAAACGCAATGGGTGTGATACAAGTTACCTCAACTGGGGGTCCCCCCCCAAGCTTATTCTTGATCAAGGTCCGCGATAGGGGTTGAACCCCTAACGATGGAGGTAGGCCATGAGGTTGGCCTATCCTTCTTGCAGCGTGGCTTTGACAATGGAAGGTTGAGTGTCGATATTGTATTGCCTCCTTCGGGTACCATAAGTGTGGTTGAAGAAAGTGTTGTTGATGTCGCTTATCCGCACCTCAGGGTCTCCCATGTGTTGAGTGTAGTTATTCTATGGCTATGATAATGATGACCTTTTGCTAAAAAGGAATGATGTACAGTTTGTGAGACCTATGTGTGCTGAATACATTGGCTTTGACAATAAAAGTTTTGAATACTTCCAAAACACCTTTTTCAACAAGGTCCGACTCTAGGTCCAAGCTCCAGCAAAGTCCGACAATTGGTCCAACTTGTTTTGGGTAGCTCCGGCAAGGTCCAACGTAAGGTCCAACTTCCTTGACTATGTTCGACTTCTTGGTCTAGGTTTGATATGTTCTGGCTCGAGGTCCGACTAGCTTCGGTAAGCTATGGTGCTAGGTCCTGCTAGCTTTGGTAAGCTCTGCTTCAAGATCAGGTTAGCTTTGGCATGGTTCGGTGCTTGATCGCAGTGGTTCTACTTTTAACTTACAATGTTTCAAACTTGCTTTTTGGATCATGGAAAGTTTTCTTGGTATTCTTTCACTATGTTTTTGGTGTGTTTTGGGGTTATGGATGATATCATTTTGCTATTGTTTGCAACATGCTTATCTGAGGTGCTCATGTAAGGTGTTGTGGTTTCGGAACTAACGAGAGTCAAATTGAGGACTTGTGCTCGAAAGAATCAGGTGTTTATTCATGTGCAGGTGTTGCTTGAGTTCAAGACATAGCTGGTGATGGGATCCATTGAACTAGTCTTGGGGAGAAGATGAGGTTCAACAACCAAGTTCGGGAGGAATGGTAGTTGAGTTGATCGGGAGGGCGCGCAACATGTTTGAATCAAGAACAATGCATATGAAGGTATCGTGGACGTTGTTGGGAGGTGTTTGCACGTGTGCAAGGCATGCATGGACATGGATACATGGTTACAAGGCATGATGAAGAGATGTGGATGTAAAAAATGGTTAGAAAGGTCCAACCGGCTAGGTTATGGACTCAGACTGCGGCTGAGTCGGGTTTGACTCAAATATGGGAAGATTTGAGTTGGTTATGATAGGATTTTGTGTGGGTCATGAAGTTGAGTTGTTTTATGTGGGATACATTTCTAATGTGTTTGGAAGTCTTAAGATTGCTTCTATCTACGTATAGAATAGTCTTGAGCAGTTATGGAAAGTTTTGGTTGAATCTTATTAGGAAATGAGTCCTAGTTAGGATTGGGTTGGCCTAAGGGCTGGTTATATAAGCAAGGGAGGCCAGAGCTCGTGGAGCACGACTTTGGGGCTGTTACCTTTGTGTTTGGATCAATAAAATTCATAGTCTAAAGAAGATTTTGTGCCTTGTTCGTCCAACTTGTTTCTGTCAAGTCTTTCTCGTCGAGTTTCTGCACGGCACTACCTTTCTTCGGTGGTTTTATCATAACTCGAGTTTTACATATCCAATTGACGTGATTCTTTTTAGGTTGTCTTTGAAACTTGATTATATATCATCTGTGAAAATTTCATGGTCATTGGATTTGTGGTTTTAGATATACACAAGTTTCTTAGAAGTGTTGCAGATCTAGTTTTTCTCGGGTAGAACAGATTGACCTTCAGTCAATCTTTCAATTATAACATAAGTTTTTCTCGACAGTTTTTTCATGATTCCTATTGTCTTTTCTTTGTAATTGGATTCTCTATAACATCTACTACTTTTGTCATGGTTAAACACGTTTAGATCAGTTACACACATGATTTCTTTAATAGATCATTTTTTGCTGAGGGGTATTCATTGCTTGCGCTGAAAAGTTTTAATCTACCATTCACCCCCTCTAGTAGCTTTTCATGTGCTCTTTGATCCTACAACACTCAACATAGTTTGAGTGTGTTTCATCATTCTTTGTCTAAGGTGTATCATACCTTCTTGTCATAAAGTAATAACGTGTACCTCTCATGTATTCGGTGTGATCCGTCAATCCCTGGCTAAGAAAATGATAACCTTTAGCCACAATGGAGTGACATGTACCGAACATGTGTTGGGTATGATCTTTTGTTCCTTGGCTAAGGTACCACATACCTTCTAGCCACATAGGAACAACTTGCACCCAGTATACATTGGGTGTGATCTTGTCATTCCTTGATTAAGGCACATCATACCTTTTAGCCTCAAAGGAATAAATTACACCCAATGATAGTTGCAATTCCTTAGATCTTGAATGAGTGCTTAGAATAGTTGAGAGCATAATGCTCTCACATATTCGTAGTATCCCATTGGTTGCTCACGGAGGGTTTCCAACGATCAGATCTTTGAATGTCTGCATAGTAATATTACTCCTGCAAACTTTTCCTCTATGATAGAGAGGGATGGTTAGCTCCCGATGCTTGTACAAATGAATTTTCGGGTTAGGTAACCGAGTAACCGAATCTTCATTTGTATGTATTGAAAAGAACAAAATCAAAGATGCATTGGGTCCAATTTCAAGTGTATCCATGAATAATGTATTATTCATTGATAAGAGCGGGGCTTTATGGATAAATCAATTTGCACATTTTCTAAAGCTCCTACTCATAGCAATTCAAGTGATATAAATACACTATATATATCCCTCTGTCTTGTAAAGTTCTAACCATCATAACTTTTTACATAAGAGCAAATGTTATCATCTGGATTATGGCAAACAAGATTCTCAATTTTATCCTCCTGAACTTTTCTAGGAATTTCAAATTTAGCGATTCCACATGAACATGTAATTCATATTAAGATCAAGAATATCACTTATTCCTATGAGTTTGACATCTAGTGACACCATATATGCACGAAGCTCAAATCAAAATCATGGTCATCACATGTGACACCCGATTCCGAAAATGAACCAAGCGTAATGCATATGTGTGCTCAGGATGTTTAATGCACATAAACAAGTGACTCACAAACAATAAACAGATTATAACCATGTATCGAATAATAACACTAATAATAGTATATTATTACACCCAAATAGTCTTGAATACAAGCTCTAATGAAACTAGAGCAGAAAAACTAAACTCTAATGACTTCAACTCCACAGACAAGTTTGACGGCAAAACACACGCCTAGAACTCCTCAAAGACCTCTTGGTACTCCACCTGGTCGCCTGCATCTTGATTTGGTGAGGGGAATAGTAAGGGTGAGCACATGTCATACTCAACAAGTGTGGGAAAGTATGACATGTAGCTTAAACAAGAAATAGTAATGAACAAATGGCTAATTGCATAAAGGTACATTCAAAACAGTTAAAATTGCAATTATATCATTATTAAGTGTGGTCCTTCCCAAATAACCCAAATAACATCAATTTCAACTTAAACAGCCAACTCCAGCAATAAAAAACCATATTCAACTCATAACTGCTCATGTGTCTCAAATTCATCAACTCCATATACCAAAGCAAATTAATTAACAATATCAACTCCCAATTCAATTCCAACCATTAAACCCATGTGAGTAATGCGAACCAAAAGTGTAAAATACCCTTCCCGACTCTCTACTTTGTGTTCAAGCGACAAGGGTGGTCATACAAAACTAGTAAACTCATATAATTGGGATTTCCCATCAATTGACACGAGCATGCAATTTTGTAAACAAAACCTTTAAAAACCCGGATCAAAATGATCAAGGACACTTGCTCTTGAGCTTGGTTGGATCGAAGGCTTCAAAATTTTGGTTCGGCAGGTACTCGAAAGCACTATCTACAGCGAGACCTTCTATTTCGCACCGCAAACATGCAAAACAAACATTACAATCAATAAGTGCTCATATATTATTCAAGATATCATGATATGCATGATTAATGCAAATGTGAAGTAAAACTTGTTAATGAGTTGATATTAATATTTAATAACTAGTTACAATAGTTTTTAACGAGTTCAAACAAGTTTGGAATTTATTTGAGTCAATTTGGATTCAATTCAGCACAATACAGATTCAGACTCCAGACTAGCCCGCTGTCAAGGCCGGACTAGTCCGCCCTGATAGGAATTGTGAATTAGGGTTTTCTGATTAGCGAGGATTTGGGGTTAATTTCACGTGAAAACGTGGATGTAGAGGGTGTACCGTGCATTTAAAGATCCAAATATAAAGAATTGGATGTGAAACATGAGTCTTGAGGATCTAGGGTTGGTAGAGATGAGTTGATAAAGATTTGGTGATGAAGAACATCAATTGTCAAAAAGTTGATGAAGATCAATCTTGATTGATCCTTCTCCCTCTTATCCTCCTCCTCCTCCCCCTTGTTTCTGAACTCCTCCTTGTCGAAGGCACAAGGCAAAAGGTGGCAGCGAGGGTTTTTCTCAAAGGTTGGAGAGGTGAGGGCATTAGGTTGTTTATATAGGGATGGAAATGTATAGTTTTGTGGTGAATTCCAAGTACAATTCAGTGGGGGACATGTGGGGGCCTAGGTGGGGTCCACTTGGGCTACTCTAAGGTTGGGCACGAGTTTCTTGGGCCCAATTAAGGCAATTACCCAATAACCAATCGTGGAAGAAAAATAGAATTCAGCAGGCCGAACTAGTCTGCAATGGTGGTCGGACAAGTTCGTTTTGGAACATAAACTATTTCGAACAAGTCCAGTATGTGTGGCTGGACAAGTCCGGGTTTAGCAAAGTAAAAGGCTTCCGGATTGAAAACTGGACCAGATCAGACTAGTCCGCTCAAAATCGAACAAGTCCGGAAAACATCAGAAGCTCAATCCGGACTAGTCCGTGTAATGTGTCGGACAAGTCCGGGCTCTGAAGATACTGAATTTTTCTGAACTGAAAGGGAATACCGATGTAGTCTGGGTTTATGGCCGGACATGTCCAGACCCTGACATTGTTAAATTACTGATTTGTCCTAAATTCATTTTAATCAAGTTCCTTTTAGCATTGTTTTATGTTAAACATGTATGAGGATGCATGCAATGCATTACGCATGAAAATGGGGGTGTTACAAACCTACCCACCTTAAAATGGATTCCACCCTCGAGATTCAACGTGAAAGGAAAAAGATAGGGAAATTCCTTCCTCAGATCGTCTTCCTGTCCGCAAGTTGTTTTCAATTCTGTATGATGCTTCCATTGCACCTTGCACCATCTAATCACCTTGTTCCTTGTGTCTCTCTCCTTGGTTTCCAAAACTTTGATAGGTTGCTCAGTATAGGTAAAATCTTCCTCAAGTTTCCATTCCTCCATCGATACTTGCTCTTCCGGAACCCTCAAGCACTTCTTGAGCTGAACGTGAAACACATCATGGACATCGGAATAATGCGCTGGCATTTCCAACTTATACGGTACTTTTCCCCGTTTGGCCCAAATCTTGAATGGTCCAATATAGCGAGGTGCCAACTTGCCTTTGACATTAAATCGCTTGTGACCTCGCATGGATGATACTTTGAGATATACGAAGTCTCCCACTTCAAAAGACAGGCTTCTTTGTCGATTATCCGCATAACCCTTTTGTATTGACTAAGCAGCTCTCAAATTCTCGCGGATTGTCTGAACTTGCTTTTCGACTTCCTAGATTACATCAAGTCCAAATACTTGAGTCTCCCTGTCTCATTCCAAAACAAGGGTGTCCTACAGCTTCTCCCATACAATACTTCATATGGTGACATCTTCAAACTTGCTTGATAGCTGTTATTATAGGAGAATTCAGCATATGGCAAGCTCTTGTCCCAACTTCCTTCATACTTTAGCGCACAAACCCTTAGGATGTCTTCCAATATCTGATTTGTTCTCTCGGTCTTTCCATTTGTTTGAGGGTGATATGCAAAACTGAAATTGAACTGAGTTCCCATCACTATAGGAAACGCACAAAGAAGTGTCGGCCTTATGGACGTCGGGAAGACACTGTAGCCGACGGCCTTAGTGTAAACTCGTCGGCCTGCCGACGGCCATATCTGATGACACCAGCTCGACATTCTTAAAGCATTAAAGATGTCGGGACCGACGGCTTTAGAGCGTTAAAGATGTCGGGTGGCCTACCTCGACGCCTTTACTCAGTAGGCCCTATATGGCCATCGGTGGTGGCTGACCGACAGTCATAACTCCTTAAGGCCATCGGCCCATTATCACCGGCAACTATAGTTCCTTTAAAGCCGTCGGCACCGACGACCCTATACGCGACACGTAGGCGCCATAGTGGACTTATGGCCGTCGGTTTCGTCGCCACACCGACATCTTTATGGAACTTATGACCATCGGTGACCAGGAACCGATGGCCATACTAGCCTTTTTTTTAAATACCCGGCTACTTTCCCTCCCTCCCCGGGTGGGAAGCCTCCGGTTTGCACATACAACACATACATCACACATATACACACATCAGATTTCGCACATACATCCACAATTTATATACATCACATATAATCCATAATTCCACACAATGCAACAAATATATCACATTCTTCACATAGTAATACAACTAACTTAACGTATCAACAAGTTCAAGCCAAATTAGTTCAAGAGAAAACGCATCGCAAACACAACCATTGTGAAGTTTACTCCGCTTGCATATCATTGTTGGAACCTCCACCACTTGCACCTCCGGCGTTGAAATTGAGAAAATCATTGCAACCATGAGCGGAACCCTACGAGAAACAAATAAAAGTGAACTTTGCATTAATAGTTACAATTCATATGTCTCAATCTTTCTAAAATTCAAAAAATGCCCAACTCACATGTGTAATTAAGTTAAAGGTATTACCAACTATGTCATTGAATAAATCGCTAAGTATTGTTCAAATTAAGCTACACTATCATTAGAGGTAATGATTTAGTAATCATACCGCTGCGGCACCCGGAGGTGTTGATGGTTGACTATGCCTCGAAGCGAAGGGCAACGATGGAAGAACACCTGGATAAGGTTGCAATCCAGGGGCCAACATTGACATGAATCCCTGTTGTGGAGGATAGGCTTGACCACTCTGGGAACCCTGAGACAAATATGTTTAGAATTTTGTACAATCAGTGGAATTAATAAGAAATGCGGTTATACCTGTGAAGAAGAGCCAACTTGTTGTCCGGGCTGCATTGGACGAGGCATACCGAACTGCGATCCAAAGCCACCTTGAGGGAAGAACTGCATAATGTAAGAATATCAGTTACTGACTTTAACACAAATATGGTAACAAGTATAGCGACTTAAGTAAAGCAATAATTTACCTGCGACATCATCTCAAACTGAGGCTGTTGTGGCATATTAAACTGAGTTCTAGTGTTGCCTTGCCCGAAGAACTACAGAAAGGAAATTATTTGTGAAATCTTAAGTAGAAGCAGTATGGAAACGAATAAACTAATTAATTGTTAAGATTACAAGTTACCTGCACCATATACAGATACTGCATTTGCTGCATCTGCTGCTGCTGCATCTGTATTTGTTGTATTTGCTGCTGTTGTTGTTCCACTTTCTCCTTGTACCGTCTTAACTTTTCTTGCAATACCTCATCTGCAACACGGGATCAACTCGAACTGGAAGTAGAAGACCGTCGTCCCACATAAGCGTCATGCTCCACATAACCGTCGCCTAATCCAAGTCTACAAAAATCACAAATGTGATGAATCGATGGTAATTAACCTTTAAACAATCATTAACCTTACACGTACCTACCATGCGGTACGCCTCTGCCGGCTTCGTACACCGCACCCACATCCAACGGTGCTCTTAAATAATCTACATAATCTCCATGCTTTTTCTTGAGACACTCAACATATTTTGTCTACAACATTAAATTAAGTGAAGGCGAAAGAGTGAAGGCAGAGACGTGCGGACCAGGAGCGGTGGGCGGTGGGGGCACTGCGCAGCAAGAAGGCCGCGCTGGGGCACCGGGGCGCGGCGGCTGGGGGCGGGGCACGACAGCCGGGGGCAGGGCGCGGCAGCCGTGGCGCGGCGGCCAGGGGCGGGGCGCGGCAGCCGGGGCGCGGCGGCCAGGGGCGGGGCGCGGCGGCCGGGGGTGGGGCGCGGCAGTCGGGGTGCTGGGAGGCGGCGAGGCGCGGGCGGCTGCGCGGTGTGGCGACGCCAGCGGCGGGGCGGCAACGCGGGCGACGGCTCGGGGACGCGGGCGGCGGCGCGGAGCTAGCAACGGTGCAGCGCACGTGGAGTGTTAGGTTTTCCCGCGGTGCATGATGTTAAGGGCTCTAAAGTCGTCGGTTACACAGCACCGACGGTCATAGTTGAGGTCCGCGGGGCCCACTTTATGGCCGTCGGCCAGAGCACTAAAGCCGACGACCATAGCCTAGTAGGGTGGGGCCCGCTTTAAAGCCGTCGGCTCTTGTGTCTGGGCTGACGGCCTTACAGATCGGCGGGAAAATATTTTTTCGTGCAGCGGGGCCCACACTAAGGCCGTCGGCCGCGTGGCATTAAGCCGACGCCCATAATTAAAGTCATCGGCCTCTGTGCTGAAACCGACGACCATATTTGAAGCCGTCGGTCGTCATCGCCTAGTCGACGACCAAAAATATATAATTGTCGACTTATCTAAACTGACAAATATAAATGTATTTAAAATGTCAGGGCCGACGATTATAGTTTGGTCGACACTTCTCTGCCCGATTCTTGTAGTGCATAGACTCGTGCAGCTTCTACCAGAACCTCAAGGTAAATTGAGAACCTCTATCGGACACTATTTTCTTCGATACTCCGTGTAAACACACTATTCTCCCCATATACAATTCTGCCAACTTTGTTCCACTATAGGTAGCCTTGATGGTAAGAAAATGTGCTGATTTTGTCAATCGATCCACAATAACCCATATTGAAGCATAACCTGCCGAAGTGCGAGGCAGCCCTACTATAAATCCATCCCAACCTCTTCCCACTTTAACACATCTCTAACCTTTCCTGGTTCGACTGACACTCCTCCTCCGGATATGACATGGCCTAGGAATGATATCTCCCTCAACCAGAATTGGAACTTGTTAAACTTGGCATACAACTGATGCTCTCGTAATTTCTGCAACATCACCCTTAGATGCTCTTCATGCTCCTCTTCACTTTTTGAGTAGATCATGATGTCATCAATGAACACTACAACGAACTTATCTAAATACTCCATGAAGACGTTAGTCATAAGATACATGAAGTATGTGGGTGCATTAGCCAATCCAAATGATATGACTGTATACTCATAGGATACATATTGTGTCCTGAAAGCTGTCTTAGGTATGCATGATGGTCTAATCTTCATAAGGAAATATCCTGACCGAAGATCAATCTTAGAGAATATTCTGGCTCCCTTCATCTGGTTGAACAGATCCTCTATGTGGGGCAGCGTGTACTTATTCTTAATTGTCACCTCATTGAGAGACCGGTAATCCACACACATTCTTGTGAATCCATCCTTCTTATCTACGAAAAGCACTGGGGATCCCTATGGCGACGAGATTGGGCGTATAAAACCCTTCTCTAACTGCTCTTGAATCTGCTTCTTGAGCTATTAATTCCTTAGGAGGCATCCTATATGGCCTCTTTGCTATAGGTGCAGTTCCAGGTATTAAATAAATGACAAACTCGATGTTATAATCAGGTGGCATACCTGGCAATTCCTCAGGAAACACATCTGGGTACTCATGAACAACTGGAATTTCCTCCAAGGTCACTCCTTCTACATGATTTACCATTGCCTTCTCGGTTATCGGCTGAACTGCCATGAATTCTACACTGACTCCTTTTTCATTTGTCAATTCCACTGCCAGAGTAGAACACTGAATCACTCTGTTGTGCTTCCTTAGCTAATCCATTCCAAGTATGATGTCCAAGTCTTGCGAATTCAGGACTATGAGGTTGCAACAAATTCTACCCCCCTTATGGAAATACTTACTTTTGGACATACTATATTTGTCCTCATCTCCCCTCTAGGAGACTTAACCAGCAGAGTAAACTTCAGGTATGATATAGGCATGCTATCCTTTGCAACATACTTTGATGAGATAAATGAATGGGATTCTCCAGAATCAAATAATATAGTTGCGGGGTTGGAGTTTGCGAGAAACATACCAATCACAACATCTTCAGCATGCTGAGCCTCTTCTGCAGATACGCGGTTCACCTTGCCACGAGCGAAATTATGTGGTCGTCGGTTGCCTTGAGTTGCTCCTCCGTTGGGCCTTGGATTCTACCTTGGAACATTGTTCATTTGACCCTGACCTGATCTTGGGCAGTGATTAGCAAAATGTCCTGTCTGACCACAAGCATAGCAAGTCTTTTCACAAGTGGCGCCAAGAAAGTTTGGGCGAGGCTGATTTTGAGCATATTTGGGCATGGTGCAGGCTGCATGGGTAAGCGAGGTGCTTGCATGAGCGGGCATTGCTGCATAGGCTGTTGCAGTAGATAAGCAGGGCAAAATGCAGCAGCAGATGGGTTGTAATATGGTGCAGCAGTTGGTGCATAGCGAGGATGAACATTGCTACCTTGTGGCTATCCCTGATATGACATCTTCATGTTGTGATCTAGCTCCATCTCCCAAATCTTGTTCTCAACCACGATGGCCTTGTCAACCAGCTTCTGAATGTTTGCATTGTCAGCATTGAGCAACTAAACTTGAATTTCATTATTGAGACACCTCATGAACAAATATTGCTTTTTTCAATCAGTGCGGGTGTCCTCTGGAGCATATCTTGATAGTTCAGTGAATTTATTGAGGTATTCACTGACACTCATCCTTCCTTGCCTGTGGTTTTCAAATTCCTTCCTTCTTAGTATCATAACTCCTTTTGGCACATAGTGAGAACAGAACTTCTCCTTGAATTCAGCTCGGGAGATTCTCTCCTGATTTTCATGGGCATTGCATAGAGATTCCCACCACTCTGCAGCAGCTCCCATGAATCAGTGTGAGGAAAAAAGAACCTTCTCTCTGTCACTGCACTAGGCTATAGCATGTTTCTTCTCAATTGACTTCATCCAGTCATCATCTTCTATTGGATCTGTGGTTTGAGCAAAGGTAGACAGCCTGGTCCTCATAAACTCTCCCAAACAGTTGCCGTGTGGTGGGGGTGGCGGGGGTGGCATGTGAGGCTGTTTGTTGTTGACATCTTGCAGTTGTCCTATGGTCTGTATCATGGTATGCATGAGCTGGTTCTACATACCCAATAACTGCTCAAGGTTGATAGCTCCTTGGGCAGATCCCTGGTTGTTTTGAAGTGCCTCATTGCTCTCCTCCCCACCATTGGCATTCTTCTGGTTACGAGTCCTCGACATCTGTTGGTGAAAGAATAGTAGATACAAAAGAATTTAGAATTTGAAAAGAAACATCCCATCTATATGCATCAAGGTACATGTAACTAAGCAACTCATTTATTAATTCTAATAGACCTATTAGAGGATGTGGACAAGCATCCCACAACTCTCCACTACGTGCGGATGTAGACAAAACACTAAGCGTCTCCACAACGCACACCAAGCACACAAATAAGCAATCACAACAACAAACAATCATACAATCAGCACACCGAATCTAAGCACGTACTATTCCTACTGAGGGTAAGCCTAACCCCAAAATACATGGTGCGTGAAAAGACGGTCGGTGCGAGTGTGGGACATAAAGGAAATGCATGGCAGCAGCTACAAAGAAATGGAAAATTTCATTTTAGTGCAACAACCATAAATCAAGATGAGAGGATGTGCATTTGCTCAAAAAGATGCAAAAGTGGCAAAAATTGCAGCAGCAGCAAAAATGCAGTTTTCTCCCACAATATATAGCTAGTGGGAAGCAAAAAGTGCAAAACAGGCTAATTTTGAATAGGAAAGAAGTCCTAAGTGATTTGTAGTGTCCATTCTACCTAGGCATGCGTCCTACGGTCAAACACGCCTCTGATACACATTTGTGACACCCAGTTCCAAAAATGAACCAAGCGTAATGCATATGTATGCCTAGGATGTTTAACACACATACACAAGTGATTCGCAAACAATAAAATTTTTTTAACCATGTCTCTAATAATAACACCAATAATAGTACCTTATTACAACCAAATAGTCTTGAATACAAGCTCTAATGAAACTGCAGCGGATAAACTGAACCCTAATGACTTCAACTCCACATGCAGATTTGATGGCAAAACACACACCTAGAACTCCTCAAAGACCTCCTTACTCCACCTGGTCACCTGTGTCTGGATTTGGTGGGGGGAATAGCAAGGGTGAGCACGTGTCATACTCAACAAGTGTGGGAAAGTATGACATGTAGCTTAAACAAGGAATAATAATGAAAAAATGGCTAATTGCATAAAAGTACATTCAAAACATTTAAAAGTGCAATTATATCATTCTTAAGTGTGGTCCTTTCCAAATAACCCAAATAACATCAATTTCAACTTAAACAACCAATTTCAGCAATAATAAACCATATTAACTCATAACTGCTCATCTGGCTCAAATTCATCAATTACATATACCAAAGTCAATTAATTAACCAATATCAACTCCCAATTCAATTCCAACCATTAAACCAAGTTAAAGGTCCATACTCTAATCATGTGAGGATCCAGGTTGCTCATAACCGTGAGCACGACTATCATGATAGTTTTAAACACACTCTGCAGAGGTTGTACCACTTTACCCACAAGTTTGTGATTTCATGACCTTTCAATTACTAAGGAATCTCAATTATGTCGTCTCACACTTCCTTAGGTGTGTGGCCAAGAGATCACAAAATAGCCCTTACAAAGTGATTACTAGCCTATTTAGACCCACTGAGGTTTCACCGGTGGTGATATCTCCAACTAAGCACATCCAACCAAGATACCCCTCTTGAGCCATTCGGATCACAGGGTAGTCCCACCAATCTCTACAAATCCCTTCCAACTACTCCTTCCCCGATTCATAATGGTCAAAATAGTACTGGCAACACACTAATCAGTCAGCTAAGTCGCACCCATACTTGGCCCTATGGTGGCACTATAGATCCTGGATGATCGCTTCACAAACCGGTCCTTAAATCTAAAGCAAGCAAAACCACCAAAACAGTCCAACCCATTCCCCATAACCAGCCTGCTTAGATCCCTCGGCACCATGTCGCTAAAGAGTAATTATTATGAATTCTCATTATTAGTGTTTTCAATAGTTGATAATTAAGCATTATGGTTGATTCCCAAACCCAATTTATTAATGCGAAGCAAAAGTTTAAAATACCCTTCCCGACTCTCTACTTTGTGTTCAAGCGACATGGGTGGTCATACAAAACTAAAAAACTCCTATATAAGGGTTTTCCCATCAATTGACACAATCCTGGAATTTTGTAAACAAAACCTTTAAAAACTCGGATCAAAATGATCAAGGACACTTGCCTTTCTCTTGAGCTTGGTCTGGATCGAACGCTTCATAATTCTGGTTCTGTGGGTACTCGAAAGCACTCTCTACAACAAGACCTTCTATTTCGCGCGACAAACATGCAAAATAGACATTACAATCAATAAGTGCTCATATACTACTCAAGATGTCATGATATGCATGATTAATGCAATTGTGAAGTAAAACTTGTTAATGAGTTGCTATTAATATTTACTAACGAGTTACAATAGTTTTTAACGTGTTCGAACAAGTTCAAAATTGATTTGAGTCGATTTGGATTCAACTCAGCACCATACAGATCCAGACACCGAACTAGCCCGCTGCTAGGTTCGGACTAGTCCGCCCTCATCGGAACTGTGAATTAGGGTTTTCTGATCAGCGAGGATTTTGGGTTAATTTCACGTGGAAAAGTGGATGTAGAGGGTGTACCACATATTTAAGGATCCAAAGATCAAGAATTGGATGTGACTTGAGTCTTGACGATCTACGGTTGGTGGAGATGAGTTGATGAATATTTGGTGATGAAGAACGTCAATTGTCGAAAAGTTGATGAAGATCAATTTTGATTGATCCTTCTCCCTTTTCTCCTCATCCTCCTCCTTGCTTTTGAACTCCCTCTTGACGACGCCACAAAGCAAAAGGTGGCAGCGAGGGTTTTTCACAAAGGTTGGAGAGCTGAGGTTATTGGGTTGTTTATATAGGGGTGGAAAGGTAGGGTTTTGGGGTGAATTCCACGTATAATGTGGTGGTGGACAACTAGGGTCCGAGGTTGGGTCCACTTGGGCTCCTTTGAGGTCGGGCACGAGGTTCTTGGGCCCAATTAAGGCAATTAACCAATAATCAGTCATGGAAGAATAATATAATATGAGTTGAATTCAACATGCCGAACTAGTCCACAATGGTGTCCGGACAAGTCCGTTATGGAACAGAAACTATTTCCAACAAGTCCGGTATGTGTGGCTGGACATGTCCGGGGTTAGCAAAGTAAAAGGCTTCCGGATTGAAACTGGACCAGATCGGACTAGTCCCCTCAAAATCGGACAAGTCCAGAAAAACATCAGAAGATCAATCCAAACTAGTTTATGCAATGTTCTGGACAAGTTCGGGCTCTGAAGAAACTGAATTTTTCTGAACAAAAGGGGAATGCCGGACTAGTTCGGGTTTATGGCCGGACAAACCCGCGCCCTGACAGACATAAATTCCTGATTAGTCCTAAATTCATTTTAGTCAGGTTCCTTTTAGGGTTGTTTTATGTTAAACATGTATGAGGATGCATGCAATGCATTACACATGAAAATGAGGGTGTTACATCACTATTCAGTTGATACATGCCAATTCAAGCATTAAATTATACCAAAAAGTTTTGTTTTCCAAACCTAGGCAAAAATTACTGAGTCTATAAAACAATGCTTAAGGGGTTTTAGGTACTTGTTATAGTTTTTTTCAATGAAGGTGGTATTTCCTCTTGGAGATCCAAAAGATAATGCCAACACTTACTCTTGTGAGGATGCATGAGAATTGAATGATGAGGAAAGGGCAACCTTCCTCATAATTGCAAGCAAGGGCATTCAATTCTAAGGCAAACCAAACAATGAAAAATCATAAACTCATAACTTATTTGAAGAGCAATTGGTGATGAAGGACTTTGTGTGAGAAACTCACACCTTTCAAGTTTGGCGTAGGCTTGATGTTCAACGTAAAATGCCAAGTTGAAGTTATATTTGGTCAAGGAATTGGTTGAGACTTCTTCTTTCTCCCCCATTGGGTCATCATCTTGAGCATTTCTCTACGTCAAACTCAAAATGAGTTTGAAGGAGAGATGTGTTCTCAAATCCTCCCAATGGTTACTTGAGCTTGATGTGGCCTCCTCTTTCTTTCCAAACCACCTCTTTACAATTTTTCTTGTCCTACAGCAATTCAATCAAGAACAAGCAAAACAACTCAAAAATGGGTTACGTTAGCGAAAAGCAAATTGAACCTTATTGTCAAATTGTCTTGCCCGACTTGAAACAACTTCTGAATGCAATGAGGAATAAAGCAAATCTTTTTTGTTTGAATTAGGAAAATAAATTTAAGTGGTCATGTCCAAAATTCATATCCAATTAAATTTCTTCTCTAATTCAAAGTTTTAGTTTTAGATGGTTGGAAATTTTACTTTCCAACATGCAAGTGTGGAGATTCAAACATGCTGAATGCAATTGAGAAATTCAGATAAGCAATTGGTAAAAAAAATATGAGATAACTACCTGTTAACCTATTGGCAAGGACTCACCGAATTTTTGAAGTTCGATGAGTGGGACTTACTTCCGTCCTATTTGGTTTGATGATTTGTTGTCCAATCCCGGAGTTGAAGATGTGGACAACTTCTCCTGTTTGACATGCCAAAATCACTTTAGCTGTTATTCGGACATGTGGGACATGTGGTGGCCCAAGCCTCTTCGTCGCCTTCATGAATACTTGTTGACAACTTTTACTTTTGAAGATATTCTTTCATAAGCATGGTGAGGCTTGCTATTCTTTAGGGGTGCCACTCCGACCTTATTGATGTTCCTTTGAGTTAACCCATAATTTGATCATGGATCAAAGACTTCCTTGGGCATGATTACATGTGGACTCCACAATCAAACAAGAAAAGATTCATCCACAATGCCACTTTCCCTAGGTTGTATGGGCGTGGTCGAAGTGTAGGATCCCAACAGGTAATTGTGGGATAGTTTGCTTCTTGAATGCTCTTTATATTTCTTGTCCTTGGCCAGGGGCTTCATGTAGATGATGTCTTGATATCTTGTTTGACCATGGACAAGATACTTCAAGGTAGGCTAGTTGAACTTCAGTCCTTTGGAATTCCATAGCCTCCTTGATTATATTGGTATTGTTGACTTCACCCTTGACCTCATTGTGGGTGATATCCATTGGAGTTGTTGTTTGAAAGATCCTCATGGGTCTTAGGGAAATAATTCCCAAGTGTCTCATGTTGACATGGATTTTCACAAATCATGTGAATATCCTTGACTTGGATCATCTCAAACAACTCTCCATTGGCTTGATATTTATGATACTTCAATGCGAGGTGTAGTTCCACAACTAGGATGTCCACCTTATTAAATGGTGTGCATGCCAAACTAAGGGAACTAGAGCACTCTTCAATCCACCCCTTTAGTAGAGACCATCTTCTCATCTGTGATGAATGAGAACAAGACTCCTTCAGCTCCAGCACGACTGTGGTCATGGATTGGTGAAGCCAACCCATTACATGAGTGTTGGATGAAGGGCCAACTATCCACCCCATGATGGAGGCAAACCAAGAAGAACTATTGGAGCCATCCCCAAGCTTGGGGATGGATGACTTTGGCTCCTACTGGAAGCTGAAATTCTTTCGCGAAAGGCAATGGTGTTGCCTAGTGGACATTTGCTGAGGTACGCCTTGAATCATGTTGCAGTTGAGCACTTGCATCCTGGTTGGCAATCCCATAAAATGGGCTAGCCAACACTACCCTGTTTTCACACAAAAGGAGAATACAAGCAAGGATAATCATGTCCAATAACTATTTGTACCTATAGCTTAATCACAAGTGATAGCTATCCTTCACTTCCTCTGCCTTCCCCGACAATGGCGCAAGAAATGCTTGTTGATGGTTCTTAACATCACAGACCATCTCTTGAAAGAGATGAGGTCCGCAAGCGCATGTAAGATACCGTTGTAGCATTTCACTCATGAGTATTCCCAAGGGTATCGTATTTATCCTAAAGGAAGACAATGGAGTAAAGTAAACACTATTCTTATGATCAAGCTAGGGGATACTAATCAATTATTATGATAGGGGTAAGTTGATAAATTGGGTAGTGTGACACACACCTAAGCAATCTATTATAAATGTTAAATGGGTCCTAATGGAGATTAGACAAAGAGTTGGTGAGTTGCTCCTACAATGCCTATACTATACATATACATAACCTAGGTTAGATACTAATGAGCATTTTAATGGTGAATACTTATGCTATGTTGTTCAGCACATCGGACGCAGATTTACCCCTAGCAATACTAGGACGACTCCCGCCAAGAGCCTATGGCATAATTGAACGTGGAGGATTAGAAAGGACAGATAGAGTTGTCACTCCCTACTGCCTACCTCTTAAATCCATGGGTCTATGAGACATCCAACACTACTTAACTATCTAAGAACCACGCTTACATGTTAAGTAAATACCCTAGAGGCTTGAGTACAAGTACCTCTCTAAGTCAATGAATAACCTAAACATTGTTGAACCAATGTTGAGACATAGCATAAGTTATTCATATTAACATAATCATGTCATAACTGCATAGAATATAGTGGCGGTTTATAGTGTTTATGATAATAGAGTAAAATCATTATGGTATAATCATAAAGACTATTTCTACCACATATATGGATTCCGTAGAATCGAAGAGCACTTGAAAAGCTACCAGAATGGGGTGAAGGATAGATTAAAACTTTTTCAGCGGAAACAATGAAAACCCCTCGGTAGAAATTCAAGCTGTTCAGAAAACGTGTGTGCAACTTAACTAAACCTGTTAAATTGTGACAAAAGTAGTAGATATTATAGAGAATCAAGTTACGAAGACATGAGAACAAGAATCACGAAAAACCGTCGAGAAAAACTCAAGTTATGATCGAAATATCAAACAAAGGTCAATTTGTTTTACCCAAGTAAAAACAGATCTACAACACTACAAAGAAACTCGTGTAGATCAGAAACTACAAGTCCAATGACCTTGGAATTTTCACAGATAATAGATAATCAAGTTTTGAAGACAAACAAAAAAGATTCACGTCAATTAGATCTTGAAAACTCGAGTTACGATAAAAACACCGACGCAACATAGTGTTGTGCACAAACTCGACGAGAAAAACTTGTCCGACACAAGTCGAACGAACAAGGCACAAAATCTCCTCTAAACTACAAATTTTATTGATCAAAACACAAGAGGAACAACCCAATGTCATGTCACCATGAGCTCTGGCCTCCCTTGCTCATATAACCAGCCCTAAGTGTGAGACCTATGTGTGCTGAATACAATGGTTATAGCGCTAAAAATTTTGAATATCAGAAAACACCTTTTTTTCAACATGGTCCTGTAAAATCCCACTTAATTCTAAATATGAAATTCAGTTGTCAGTTAAATTCAAATTTAATTGGGTTTAAGATATGGTCATGTGCATAAACTTGAACCTATTCAATTCCTTCTTCTTCTCATGTTAAAAATTTTATTAACATGAGAAACATACTTCACCAATAACTTAGAATAATTCAAATATCATACCTGCAAAAATTTTGGAATATTTGGATGGGGTTTCCTTGGGAAAATCAATTTATAGTACCTCATATACTCAAATAATCAAAATAGAATATAGCTACTGTATACACATGCCCTATCATAAATGTTCAAATCTAAGGCTATAATATTTTCTATAGTCTTCTAAAGTTAAAAATAAGCTCCTTGAAAAGTTTCATGAATTTTGCAATCCATTTGCTATTTTATTTGAGATGCTCAGTGAATTTGAGTCAAGTTTAAATTCAAATTCAAAAATCTGGTCCAAATATACTTGAACATAAAGATCTAAACACACCCTTGTGTTCAACACATTTTTCTTGACTTATCCATGAAGTTTCATCATTTTTAGAGTTCATTTACTATTTTAAAATGAATTACTAAAGTGGGCAGTGGCCATGAGGCTGACTGGTGGGGCCCACTAGTCAGCAGCCCACGTGCGGCCGAAATCCAGCGCACGCTGCGCGCGCACCGCGATGGCATGCACCAGCGCGACGGCGTTAGCTGTCCCTCCTCCAAATCCCTACAAATATTGCTCCTTGCTCCTCCTTATCGCTTCTACGGTTGATCTTTTCTTCCTCCCTAACGCTGAGCCGACGCTCGGCTCCATTTCGCTCCCGTGCGCAAGATTCTGACCGCCGGCGCTGAACGGCCGTTGCCAGCCAACCGGAAGATCCTCTCACCGAGCTCTCAACAGCGAAGTTGTTCTCCTCTCCCTCCTCTATCCTCTGGTTCAATCCCTTCGTTGTTTAGTTGATGCTTTGGTCGGTATTTTGAAGCTAAACCGGAGCTCACCGTCGAGGTCACCGTGAGTCGTCTCTGTTCCACGGTTCCAGGCTGCTGTGAGCCGTTTCGGTCTTCGAGTCCAACAGCAAAGTGGTGCGCCTGGACACACTCTGCATGACAGTGAAAGCCGTTCCTCATTTACGTGAGTATCGAGCAACTTATCCAAGTTTTAATCTCGGTCAAAGCATATGAGCTCATTAGGTTTCTGTTTCAATTCGGTGTGTGCACATAATTATTCTTCACAATTGCTTGAGAATAGTTTCTTCATTTCCTTGCGCACCCTCTTGAACTGGAATCATCAAAAATGATCAACCCTAGCTCTAGAATCATGATTTTTTCCTTCCGCCATTAAGAACCCGCCCCTGTCGCCGTCGACGGTTGTTTGCTGGCCATTACCCAACGATTTCACCTCCCTATCACTTCCCTCATGGTTCCATGATACTTCCCCAACTATTTCCGAAGGTTTTAAGTCACGGGGCGACGGTTCCAACACGGCAGGAACCCTAGCTGCCGCCACCGCCGATACGCCGCCGTTTCCGGTCGTCGGCAAGCTTCACCGACCCCACCATCGTGCTCAACACATGATTTTATGGCTGGGCACCCAAGACTAGGCGCAGAGGTGGCCGGGAACTTGGTTCCGGCGAGGCTCGCTGGAGCTCGCCGCCTACGTCGAAAGGTTGACGATGACACCGGGGGCCCCGCGTGTCAGCGTATGTTAGTCCCCCGTCGCATCAGGTGTGGTCACGAGATTTGTTGTGGCTACCTAGTTTTTCCCTGTGGTCCCCGTGTGGTTTGAATGCCACTGGTCCATTTTAAAACTGTGGGGCCCACTGTTTAATTCAAATTCCCCCCCTGGGAATTTGATTCCAGATTTGGCTCCAACTTAGAAAATCCATAACTCTCTGTAGATTGCTCCAAAAATCTTCAAATAAATTTTGTTTGAAAGCCCTTGACTCTAGTTTCTGTTAGTAAATTACGTTTGTGAAACTTAATTTTAAATTCTGAAGAAAACAATATTTCCCAATACAAATACAATTTTTCCAGATGAACTTTCCACTGGAAAAATCCCCAAAATTCACCTAAAATACATTGTCTATTCTTGATTACCAGAAAAAGTTTGGGAGCCATGGCACCTGTATAACCCTATGTATAATTCAATTACCTTTTTGAGTCATTGAATTATTACAGATGTTCAGTTGCTTTATTATGTCCCAAATTTGGACTGAACTGTCCTTTAGTCATCCACTAGTTCCTATAAAAATTTGGGATTAAATTGACTTAGTCTCCTGGTCCTAATTCAGTTGCCAACTGAATGTTAATTGAAAAGCTAAAATTCAGTTATAAAATAATTCCAGAAATTCTTGCCAACTTTGAAATTCAATATCTCCTTCACCAAGGCTTAGAAATTTATGAAACCAATTTTGCTAGAACCAGGACAACATCCTCTATCATGATCATCAACTGGCAGCTATGTTCAAGCTACAGTTTCTTCTCTAAAATTGTTGGAAATTTATTGCTTACCATAATTTTAGAGACAATAACTACTTTGATCATCTCCTGTTCTTTGCAAGAGTATTCCTTGTGGTCCCTAACATCTACCATAAAAATACCAAAGCCAAAGAAGATCATTCACTCACTATAACCATAGTTAGAAGCTTATGAACTATTTCTACATTATAATTTACTAGCATTCATATATGCATGTCGTGTAGTGATCGATATTGACGAGAAGTGTCTCTTGGAGGAGAAGGCCAGGGCGTCCACTTGATGTCCTTGGCGGAGTCTTCATAGAAGGACCACTAACAATTGACCATTTAATCGAGTCGCAAATAAGGCAAGCCTCAGTTTGCATTTAAGAGCCTTTCAGAATTTTGTTCCAGTTTTATTCATTTACGTCTTCAGTTGATATTGTGCATAACGTATAAGGTTTTTGATACTCCACGTGCATATCCACAAATCCTATGGGAGGGTTGGAAAGGTTTACAGCTTGACGTGTAGAACTGCCAATTCTAATGTTGTAGATATACCGGTAGAAGTCGAGTAGTTGGAATCTACTCGCGAGATAGGGATAACAGTTCATATGAGGGTGAAAGATGACAGAATGGCTTATGAAATGAATATGAGACTCGGCAGGGAGAATAGGAGTCGATGAGATGGAGTCTCAGCGCATAGCTCTACCTGTGTTGCTTGAGGACCGTGCCGTATGCGGCACCGTTGGGCAACCTTGAACTGTACCGGTTGCATAATGGGATATGGGCCCAATAAACTGATGTAACTTCAGACTGTAGTGTGGAGACTCCTCTGTTGTCCTTGAATGGAGATGCGAAGGCATAAAGGTGTAAATCTTCTAGAGGGCAACTTTGATCGGTCCGTGTACGGGGCCTTTAGCTCGGGATGAAGAGGTTTGTCGACATTGGGGTCTTGAGTTAAAGGTGGCCACATATGACGCGGGGAGGAGAGCACGTATGTGTCTCCCACGCGGGTGTGCGTGTCATGCAGTCCGGGTGTGTCCTGATTGCAATCACCGTCCCTCGCGGTTATTTGAGTACCACTTGTCCATCGCTGTCGTGACATAGTAATTACTAAAGACGCCATAAGAATATGATGTATTGAATTATAATTGCTTTGCAACCTTGTGTGGCTTAGAGATAGCAAAATTTAAAGTTTACAGTTTTCCCATACTTTAGCTGTAATAGCATTATGTGCTTTGGGCATGTCATATCATCGGCAAAGCGTTTCTTGTTTGATTGTGGAGTCTATGATGTGCCGTGCTTGAAGAATATTATTTTCTACTTAAAACAAGATTATAAGGATCCACTTGTAGGCGAGGCTATTTATGCTATTCCATACCTATGATTAGACTTTACCTTGCATATGTCTAGTTAGACGGGTCAGTCTTGCTAAGCCTTACGGTCACGTTTGCAGTTAACGAGTTTTTGCAGGTTATACTGTTGATGAGGGGCCTAACGATGATGCCTTACCCTTTCGGGTTCACGGTTGAGTAAGAGCCCTACACGCCACCAATATATGTGAGTGCCGCTAGTGTAAAGCGTTTGAGGGCATGGACAGCTTTACTCATGCATAGCTGGTGCTGATAGCGTAGTATGATGTGTAGACTTCTTCCCTATGTTATAAATTGTAAAACTTCTGTTGTGTTTATAAATCAAAGACTTAGTATTGTATTTTATTCTCGTTCTTTTCTTGTATACTATTGGGTGTCGCATCGCACGACACCACCCAATGAGATCCTTGGATGTCGGGATTCTGGTCCCCACAGGCATGGTATTAGAGCATCATTGGGAACAGTGTACTTGAAAAGAGCATATTTTCAAAACTTAGGATTTTATGAGTGAGGAATTAGCTATATGCCCTTATATGGAGTATTATTAGTATAAGATATAAAGGTGGTAAACTAACTTATATGTTATTAATTTCGTAACGACGCTCCGACGTCAGGTAAGAGGTAAGGTATGCCACCATAAGCAGATCAATTGCAGTAAGCTCACCATGCGAGAGGTAGCATGGAAGTTTTCCGTGGCTTGGCACGGAAAAGTTAATAGGAGTCTCTGAAAATTTCCATGTTACTGAGAACCTATGACATGCAGTACCCCAGCGTGCTTCAAAGTTAGTGGGAGCCCCCGTCGGGTGGTGTATAACTCGATAGTATACCTCTCTAGAATCATTCATATTCTATGGGAGCATGCGAAACACGTATGCCGAGCGTGTATAAGCCGATTCGTACAGGAGTCTTTGTTGTACAGACATATTACAACCATGTACCTCGAGACATGACATCGCTCGAGGCGACTCACACCAGAGTCGTATGCATTTACTTTTTTATATATTATTGTGACTGCCTTTCGTGTTTTCCCCGTGCCGCCCATGAGGTGTGAAGGTGTGAAAGGGGATTGTTTGTCTTTTGCAGCATTGACTATGGTAGCGACCCGTGTAGCACACGTTTGCGAGTGAACGATACTAGGACCACCTATTAACGTATCCGAATATACCGGTTATAATTTTCTTTGGTGAGGCACGTAGTACCGTCAGTATCGACTTTGATACTTGACCATCCCCAACGTCAGAATGGTTGCATTACATTTTTGGAAAGTCCGACTACTAGTTGCTGGTAGGTTTTGGACATTGCAAGGTGAATATCACTCATAACTCGTGAAGAATCAAGGTTCTTTAATTCTGCAGAAGTCTGCTCAACTTCGCTAGGTCGTAATCTTGGTTAGTTGAAAAATAATATAAGTATATGCTATATGGGTAGAAAGATCATCAAGTCCACTACAAAGTTTATTTTGGTCTTTAGGACTTAAAATGATCCTACCTTGGTGTAAACTGAACTCCACAAAAACTAATACAAATGTCTTACCTAATTACACAGTCTCTGTATTTTCACCATAACTTCGTGTAGAAAAATCTTCTGCCCTATTGTGATACATATCTTTTGCTCAGGATGAAGAGGTTTGTCGACATTGGGGTCTTGAGTGAATGGTGGCCACATATGACGCGGGGAGGAGAGCACGTATGTGTCTCCCACGCGGGTGTGCGTGTCGTGCATTCCGGGTGTGTCCTGATTGCAATCACTATCCCTCGCGGTTATTTGAGTACCACTTGTCCGTCGCTTTCATGACGTAGTAATTACTAAAGACGCCATAAGAATATGATGTATTGAATTATAATTGCTTTGCAACCTTGTGTGGCTTAGAGATAGCAAAATTTAAAGTTTACAGTTTTCCCATACTTTAGCTGTAATAGCATTATGTGCTTTGGTCATGTCATATCATCGGCAAAGCGTTTCTTGTTTGATTGTGGAGTCTATGATGTGCCGTGCTTGAAGAATGTTATTTTCTACTTAAAACAAGATTATAAGGATCCACTTGTAGGCGAGGCTATTTATGCTATTCCATACCTATGATTAGACTTTACCTTGCATATGTCTAGTGAGACAGGTCAGTCTTGCTAAGCCTTACAGTCACGTTTGCAATTAACAAGTTTTTGCAGGTTGTACTGTTGATGAGGGGCCTAACGATGATGCCTTACCCTTTCGGGTTCACGGCTGAGTAAGAGTCCTACACGGAGCCAATATCTGTGAGTGCTGCTAGTGTAAAGCGTTTGAGGGCATGGACAGCTTTACTCATGCATAGCTAGTGCTGAGAGCGTAGTATGATGTGTAGACTTCTTTCCTACGTTATAAATTGTAAAAATTCCGCTGTGTTTATAAATCAAAGACTTAGTATTGTATTTTATTCTCGTTCTTTTCTTGTATACTGTTGGGTGTCGCATCGCACGACACCACCCAATGAGATCCTTGGATGTCGGGATTCCGGTCTCCACAGGCATGGTATCAGAGCATCATTGGGAACAGTGTACTTGAAAAGAGCATATTTTCAAAACTTAGGATTTTATGAGTGAGAAATTAGCTATATTCCCTTATAAGGAGTATTATTAGTATAAGATATAAAGGTGGTAAACTTACTTATATGTTATTAATTTTGTAACGACGCTCCAACGTCAGGTAAGAGGTAAGGTACGCCACCATAAGCAGATCAATTGCGGTAAGCTCACCATGCGAGAGGTAGCATGGATGTTTTACGTGGCTTGGCACGGAAAAGTTAATAGGTGTCTCTGAAACTTTCCATGTTTTTGAGAACCTATGACATGCGGTACTCCAGCGTGCTTCAAAGTTAGTGGGAGCCCCCGTCGGGTGGTGTATAACCCGATAGTATGCCACTCTAGAATCATTCATATTCTATGGGAGCATGCGAAACACGTATGCCCGAGCATGTATAAGACGGTTCGTACGGGAGTCTTTGCTGTACAGACGTATTACATCCATGTACATCGCTCGAGGGCGACTCACACTAGAGTCGTATGCATTTACTTTTTTATATATTATTGTGACTGCCTTTCGTATTTTCCCCGTGCCGCCCATGAGGTGTGAAGGTGTGAAAGGGGATTGTTTGTCTTTTGCAGCATGGACTACAGTGGTGACCGGTGTAGCACACGTTTGCGAGTGAACGATACTAGGACCACCTATAAATGTATCCGGATATACCGGTTAGAATTTTCTTTGGTGAGGCACGTAGTCTGTCAGTATCGACTTTGATACTTGACCATCCCCAATGTCAGAATGGTTGCATTACATTTTTGGAAATTCCGACTACCAGTTGGTGGTAAGTTTTGGACATTGCAAAATGAATATCACTCATAACTCGTGAAGAATCAAGGTTCTTTATTTCTGCAGAAGTTTGCTCAACTTCACCGGGTCGTAATCTTGGTTAGTTGAAAAATAATATAAGGATATGCTATATGGGTAGAAGTATCATCAAGTTCACTACAAAGTTTATTTTGGTCTTTAGGACTGAAAATGATCCTACCTTGGTGTAAACTGAACTCCACAAAAACTACTACAAATGTCTTACCCAATTACACAGTCTCTATATTTTCACCATAACTTCGTGTAGAAAAATCTTCTGCCCTATTGTGATACATATCTGGAGAGGGCAGAAGCATCTCTACAACTTTGTAACTTGAAGCATTTTCTAATTCGACACAACCAATCCAAATTCCAGGTTGGAAATGGTACACTGCAGAGCTGCTGGCAGAATACCGGTTGGCTCATCTGTCAACTCTAGACAGTCATATTCCTTAATCTTACAACTTGACATGGCCATATATATACATTTATGGAAATCTTAGGAAGTCCTCTATCAGTTTCCTATTCAACTCCTGGTCTGAATCTTTCATTATCAGAGTCCAATTCCATTTGTCGCAAACGCTGTTCTGGCAGTCCAGGACCAGAAATCATTTGTGCATAGTTGGAATTTGCGAGCATTGACCTGTATAACGACTTCGTAAGCCTGAACAAAATCTATTTCTGGAATATTAACATGATTTGGTACCATGTTTATTTTGTCATTACCTCAAGATATTGTTTTGATATACCTGTATAAACTGTGGACAAAAACCCACATATACAGGGGAGGTTCTGTCAAAATTTCCAGAAAATTGTAGTCAACTTCAGACCTGCATAACTTTTAATACAGAGCTCACCTGGAGGTGTTGAAGTACAATCTGGAAATTTTATGAAGTGCTACAAAATTTTTGTATTCAACTCAAATCCTATTCCTGCCATTTACTGGGAGCAAATTTCAAATTTATACAGGATGGTCTGCTGGAACAGAACTGAAGTTCATATTCCAGTTTTGAACTGTCTTGTAACCACTAATCAAGCTTCTATATCTTCCCTTACAGAATTGCTATGGGCACAAAGTAATACATTCTGGAAAGGTTTTTGAGTTTACTATAAATTTTTAGTTGAACTCCAGACCAAATTCTGCATTTTACTGTGAGAAATAATTACATTTCTACAGACTGGTCTGATGGACCAGAAACTGGACGGCATACCAGTATGCGATATTATCAACTCAAATCATTTTAATTTCACCTTCTTATGTCACTCATCAGGTCTAGGGGTGATTACTCCACATGATTGATTAACATAAAGTTGAAACACCATGTTAAGTTATTGGTGTGCAGTATCACTTATTTGTGTCTAGTTCAATGTTATAATCTTTATTTACACCTTGCCTACTGCATTGTAAAGTGATGTATATTACGGTCTTTATCATGATTCCAGTTGGTACTGCAACTTTGGATCTTAACCGTAATGCTCACTCTTGCAGCATGGATCACACTCATTCTGAGGGTGAACCGGGTAATTCTGCACATGGTGGAGATGACTCAACTCTACCACCAGTGCCATCATCAACCGGATTGGCTGAAGTCTTAGCAAGGATGGCCGACTCTCTGCAGACGTTGGTACAGCGGAGTGTACAACCTGAGGCTTGACCACTTGATCAACCTCAAGTCACATATCTGGATTTCATGGCAACTCAACTACCAGTTTTCACAGAAGCCTGGGAACCATTGGAGTCGGAACATTGGCTACGGGTGATTGAAGCCAAGATTGAGTTACTCCAGTGTGATGAGTATCAGAAGGCTTTAGCTGCCGCTCAAAAACTTCACGGATCCGCAGGAGCTTGGTGGTCTGAATATCTCACCACTCTCCCTGACGGTCATCGTGTGACCTGGCCGGAGTTCCGTGATGCTTTTCGTGCACGCCATATTTTCTACAGGGATGATTAAAACCAAGTTGGAGGAGTTTGTGGAGTTGAAGCAAGGAGAAATGAGTGCTTATGAATACTCCAAGGCGTTCAATCTTTTGGCTCAATATGTGCCTGAGTATGTGAATACCGAGGCATTGAAGTGTGATTGTTTCCTTCGAGGATTGAACGTGAAGCTACGAGCTCGGCTGGTGTTATTCAATAACGACAACTACAATGACTTGGTTGGTGCCGCTATTGTTCAGGAGGATGCAACTGTTCGCTATCAGGCAGAGAATAGGAAGAGGAAGACATCACTAAAGATCATCAGTGATGTTCCTCAGGAGGATCGAGCGGTATATTGCTTACCGTCCGGTCGAGAGCTTTGGCCGAGTGAGCAACCACAGCAGGTTCGGTATCACTCCTATCCAGTGGAGACCTTACTTGCACCTCAGCAAAGCGTGCAAGTGTGTCCTGGTTCTCCAAGGCAGCAGTATGATCTCACTCTTGCAGCCCAATCTCTGCAAGATGTGCATGTTGTTGGTCCACCCCAATTCAGTGGAAAGCACATAATGCATTTAGCATGGGAACGTCGCAAGATGGAACGTGACCATGTCCAATTGTCCTTTTCCAAGAATTCTGATCAGCACCATAAACATAAAAAGAAGACCTCGTCGAAGTCTGCCAGTGTTAATTATACTGTGAGTGAGGACATTCTAGAAGGAGAACCTGTTTTAGCAGGCATGTTTACTTTACATGATCAACCAGTAGTCGTTCTGTTTGACTCTGGAGCTACTCATAACAATGTGAGCAAGTCTTTTGTGCTGAAACATCAAGTGCCAATTGTGACTGTCTCACATCCTTTTTTTGTCAGTTCACTTGGAGGCAATATTTCAGCTAATGAGGTTGTTTCTCGAGCACCTTTGTGCATGGGTGGAAGTATCTATCCGGTGAACCTCATCATTTTGGAAGGTCAGCAAATTTACCTCATCCTGGGGCTGTCATGGTTGACACATCATGGAGCTATCTTTGATATCGGCTCGCGGACTGTCCAACTGAATTCTCAATTCCATGGTAGCAACACTTTAAATCTTCTGGATACTGCACCAAGAGTCTTAGCGGTGCATCACATAAGTGCCAAGCAGCTTGAGGATATCCCTGTAGTGTGTGAATACCCAAACGTGTTTCCTGACGATCTTCCGGGCATGCCACCAGAACGTGACGTCGAGTTCTAGATTGAACTTACACCAGGAACCATGCCAATCTCAAGGAAGCCGTATAGGATGGCACCAAAGGAACTTGCGGAATTGAAGGAGCAGCTGAATGACTTATTGAACAAGGGTTTTATTCGCCCAAGTTCATCACATTGGGGTTGTTCCACGTTGTTTGTGAAGAAGAAGGATGAGACTTTGTGTTTGAGTGTGGACTATCGTCCACTGAATGCGGTCACCATTAGGAACAAGAATCCACTACCACGCATCGATATCTTATTCAATCAACTAGTGGGTGCTAAGGTATTCTCAAAGATGGACCTTCATTCAGGTTATCATCAGATTAAGATTCGACCTGAGGACATTCCAAAAACCGCATTCTCTACAAGGTATGGGTTGTATGAGTACCTTGTCATGTCCTTTGGGTTGACCAATGCACCAGCTCACTTCATGTATCTCATGAATTCAGTGTTTATGCCGGAGTTGGACAAGTTTGTCGTGGTATTCATTGACGACATCTTGGTGTATTCTAAATCTGAAGAAGAACACGCTAAACACATGCATATTGTGTTGCAATGGTTAAGGGACCACAAACTGTATGCAAAGTTCAGCAAGTGTGAGTTTTGGATCCGCCAAGTGCCATTTCTAGGGCACATCATCTTGGCTGATGGTATTGCCGTTGATCCAAGCAAAATTGTACAAGTCCTGAAGTGGAAATCTCCCAAGTCCGTATATAAAGTTCGTAGTTTCCTTGGCTTGGCTGGCTATTATCATAGGTTCATTCCGAGTTTCTCAAAGATAGCTAAACCAATGACGGAACTACTGAAGAAGGGAATGAGATATGTATGGACTAAAGAATGTGAAGAAGCATTTCAAGCTTTGGTGAAACACCTCACAACAGCACCGGTGTTGGCTCAGCCGAACACAACCAAACCATTTGATGTATATTGTGATGCATCAGCATTTGTCTTGGTTGTGTACTCATGCAAGGCAGAAGAGTGATCACGTTTGTATCCCGGCAGCTTCTGAATCATGAACAACATTATCCGACTCATGATCTTGAGCTCGCTGCCGTGGTGCTCGCATTGAAGATTTGGAGGCACTATCTATTAGGCAATCTAGTGCATCTCTACACTGATCACAAGAGTTTGAAGTACATTTTCACCCAAAAATACTTGAATATGCAACAGCGAAGATGGTTGGAATTGATCAAAGACTATGAGATTGAGATCCACTACCATCCTGGCAAAGCAAATGTGGTTGCAGATGCGTTGAGCCACAAGTCTCATGTCAATAATCTGTCGATCATTTCAATGGAAGAGGATGAGCCAAGTTTATACTTGGTTCCATATGGAGCGCTCTACAATCTAGCCCTCAGCCCTACCATCAGGGAAGATATTGTAGAGGCTCAGAAGGAAGACAAGGGAATGTTGCACATTCGACGAAGAATGAAGAAGGGGGATATGAAATGCTTTCGATGTGATGATCATGGTACTATTTGGTTTAAAGACCGTATAGTTGTACCCCATGACATGGAGCTCTGAAAGAAGGTCTTGGATGAAGCACACTTATCCAAGTACTCTATTCATCTGGGTAGCAACAAGATGTACCAGGATCTGAAGAAGAAATTTTGGTGGTCCCGGATGAAGCGAGAGACAGCAAAGTATGTATCTGAATGTGATACATGTCGGCGAGTGAAAGCCGACCATTTGAGGCAAGCTGAACAGTTACAAGCCTTGAACATACCGGCATGGAAGTGGGAAGACATCAGCATGGATTTCATCGTAGGATTATCCCTCAATTTCCGTAAGCATGATTCAATTTGGGTGATAGTTGATCGGTTGAACAAGTCAGCTCATTTTATCCCTTTCAACACCAACTATCGAGCGCCCAAGTATGCAGAGTTGTATATCACAAGGGTCATGTGCCTACATGGAGTACCCCGCACTATCATTTCAGATCGTGGAGCCTTATTTGTTGCTCACTTTTGGGAGCAGCTCCACGCATCACTGGGTACCAAGTTGATTCGAAGCTCTGCTTATCATCCGCAGACTGATGGTCAGACGGAGCGAGTAAATCAAGTCATTGAGGACATGCTACAATCTTGTGCCATCCACCATGGTAAAAAATGGGATGATCATCTACCATTGGCGGAGTTTTCATATAAAAATGGCTATCAAGCTAGTATCCAGATGGGGTCATATGAAGCTCCCTATGACAGGAAGTGTCGCACACCATTGAATTGGTGTGAGTCTGGTGAAAGAGTGACATATGGCATTGATCTGGTCAACAAAGCGGAAGAACGAGTGCGAGTAATCCAAGCCAATCTCAAGGTTGCTCAATCTCGATAGAAGAGTTATGCAGATAAACGACGTCGACCTCTTCGACATTGGGGATCACGTTTACCTTCGTGTATCTCCAATGAAAAGGATTCATCATTTTGGGGTGAAGGGAAAGCTGGCTCCACGATTCATCGGGCCGTTCACTATCACTGAGAAATGCGAACCTTTGGCCTATCGTCTGGAGTTACTGACGTCTCTCTCTGTAATTCATAATGTATTCCACATCTCTCATTTGCAAAAGTGTCTCAAATCCTCAGTTGAGGTCCGCTCGGAAGATCTTGACACTCTGCGACCTGATCTCACTTATTCTGAGCATCTGGTCAAGATCATTGATGAGAAGACTCGCACCACAAGAAACCGCACTTTGCACTTTTACAAAGTCTTGTGGAACAACCATACCGTTGATGAAGCGACTTGGGAAAGCGAGGATTTTCTTAGGTCGAACTATCCGGACTTGTTAGCGGCATATGTTTATTAAGTTCTTTTTCTTTTTGTCCTTCCTATTGTAATCTCGGGACGAGATTCTTTTAAGGGGGGAGGAATGTAAAATCCCACTTAATTCTAAATATGAAATTCAGTTGTCAGATAAATTCAAATTTAATTGGTTTCAAGATATGGTCATGTGCATAAACATGAACCTATTCAATTCCTTCTTCTTCTCATGTTAAAAATTTTATTAACATGAGAAACATACTTCGCCAACAATCTTAGAATAATTCAAATATCATCTCTGCAAAAATTTTGGAATATTTTAATGGGGTTTGCATGGGCAAATCAATTTATAGTACCTCATATACTCAAATAATCAAAATAGAATATAACTACTGTATACACATGCCCTGTCATAAATGTTCAAATCTAAGGCTATAATTTTTTCTATAGTATTCTAAAGTTACAAATAAGCTCCTTGAAAAGTTTCATGAATTTTGCAATCCATTTGCTATTTTATTTGAGACGCTCAGCGAATTTGAGTCAAGTTTAAATTCAAATTCAAAAAACTGGTCCAAATATACTTGAACATAAAGATCTAAACACACCATTCTGTTCAGTACATATTTCTTGACTTATCCATGAAGTTTCATGATTTTTGGAGTTCATTTACTATTTTAAAATGAATTACTAAAGTGGGCAGTGGCTATGAGGCTAACTGGTGGGGCCCACTAGTCAGCAGCCCACGTGCGGCCGAAATCCAGCGCGCGCTGCGCGCACCACTGCGATGGCATGCACCAGAGCGACGGCATTTGCTGTCCCTCCTCCAAATCCCTACAAATATCGCTCCTTGCTCCTCCTTATCGCTTCTACGGTTGATCTTTTCTTCCTCCCTGATGCTGAGCCGACGCTCTGCTCCATTTCGCTCGCGTGCACGAGATTCCGACCGCCGGCGCCGTGCGGCCGTTGCCGGCCAACCAGATGATCCTCTCGCCGACCTCTCAACAGCGAAGTTGTTCTCCACTCCCTCCTCTATCCTCTAGTTCAATCCCTTCGTTGTTTAGTTGATGTTTTGGCCGGTATTTTGAAGCTAAACCGGAGCTTGCCATCGAGGTCACCGTGCGCCATCTCTGTTCCACGGTGCCAGGCTGCTGCGAGCCGTTTTGGTCTTTGACTCCAGCAGCAAAGTGGTGCGCCTGGACACACTCTGCACGACGGTGAAAGTCGTTCCTCATTTACGTGAGTATCAAGCAACTTATCCAAATTTTAATCTTGGCCGAAGCATATGAGCTCATTAGGTTTCCGTTTCAATTCGATGTGCACACATAATTATTCTTCACAATTGCTTGAGAATAGTTTCTTCATTTTCCTTGCGCACACTCTCGAACTGGAATCATAAAAAATGATCAACCCTAGCTCTAGAATCATGAGTTTTTCCTTCCGCCATTAAGAACCTGCCTCTATCGCCGTCGACGGTTGTTTGCCGGCCATTACACGACGATTTCACCTCCCTATCACTTACCTCATGGTTCCATAATACTTCCCCAACTTTTTCCGAAGGTTTTAAGCCACGGGGCAACGGTTCCGACACGGCCGGAACCCTAGCTACCGCCGCCGCCGATGTGCTGCCGTTTCCGGTCGTCGGCAAGCTTCACCAACCCCACCATCGTGCTCAGCGCATGATTTTAGGGTTGGGCGCCCAAGACTAGGTGTGGAGGTGGCCCGGAACTTGGTTCCAGCGAGGCTCGCCGGAGCACGCCGCCGTTGTAGCCCCACGCGCCGCCCGTGTCGAGAGGTTGACGATGACACCGCAAGCCCCGCGTGTCAGCGTCTGTTAGTCCCCCGTCGGATCAGGTGTGGCCACGGGATTGTTTGTGGCTACGCGGTTTTTCTCTGTGGTCCCCGTGTGGTTTGAATGCCACTGGTCAATTTTAAAACTTTGGGGCCCACTGTTTAATTCAAAATTTCCCCTGGGAATTTAATTCCAGATTTAGCTCCAAATTAGAAAATCCATAACTCTCTGTAGATTGCTCCAAAAATCTTCAAACAAATTTTGTTTGAAATCCCTTGAGCTCTAGTTTCCGTTAGTACCAATTAGTTTTGTGAAACTTAATTTTAAATTCTGTAGAAAACAATATTTCCAAATACAAATACAATTTTTCCAGATGAACTTTCCACTGGAAAAATCCCCAAAATTCACCTAAAATACAATGTCCTATTTGTGATTGCTAGAAAAAGTTTGGTAGTCATTTCACCTGTATAACCCTCTGTATAATTAAATCACCTTTGTCAGTCATTGAATTATTGTAGACGTTTAGTCACTTTATTATGTCCCAAATTTGGACTGAACTGTCCTTCAGTCATCCACTAGTTCCTATAAAAATTTGGGATTTAATTGACTTAGTCTACTGGTCCTAATTCAGTTGCCAACTGAATGTTAATTGAAAAGCTAAAATTCAGTTATAAAATAATTCCAGAAATTCTTGCCAACTTTGAAATTCAATATCTCCTTCACCAAGGCTTAGAAATTTATGAAACAAATTTTTCTCGAACCAGGACAACATCCTCTATCATGATCATCAACTGGCAGCTATGTTCAAGCTACAGTTTCTTCTCTAAAATTCTTGGAACTTTATTGCTTACCATAATTTTAGAGACAACAAACTACTTTGATCATCTCCTGTTCTTTGCAAGAGTATTCCTTGTAGTCCGTAACATCTACCATAAAAATCCCAAAGACAAAGAAGATGATTCACTCACTATAACCATAGTTAGAAGCTTATAAACTATATCTACATTATAATTTACTAGCATTCATATATGCATGTCGTGTAGTGATCGACATTGACGAGAACTGTTGCTTGGAAGAGAAGGCCAGGGTGTCCACTTGAAGTCCATGGTGGAGTATTCAGAGAAGTACCACTAACAATTGACATTTTATCGAGTCGCAAACTAAAGCAAGCCCCGGTTTGCATTTAAGAGCCTTTCAGAATTTTTTTGCAGTTTTATTCATTTACCTTTACAGTTGATATTGTGCATTACGTATAAGGTGTTTGATACTCCTCTTGCATATCCACAAATCCTATGGGAGGGTTGGAAAGGTTTACATTTTGACGTGTAGAACTGACAATGCTAATATTGTAGATATACCGGTAGAAGTCGAGTAGTTGGAATCTACTCGCGAGATAGGGATAACAGTTCATATGAGGGTGAAAGATGACAGAATGGCTTATGAAATGAATACGAGACCGTGCAGGGAGAATAGGATTCGACGAGATGGAGTCTCGGGCGCATAGCCCTGCCTATTTTGCTTGAGGACCGTGCCGTATGCGGCACCATTGGGCAAGCTTGAACTGTACCGGTTGCATAATGGGATATGGCCCCAATAAACTGATGTAACTGCAGACCGTAGTGTGGAGACTCCTCGGTTGTCCTTGAATGTAGATGCGAAGGCATAAAGGTGTAAATCTTCTAGCGGGCAACTTCGACGTGTCCGTGTAGGGGATCTTTTGCTCGGGATGAAGAGGTTTGTCGACATTGGGGTCTTGGGTGAAAGGTGGCCACATATGACGCGGGGAGGAGAGCACGTATGTGTCTCCCACACGGGTGTGCGTGTCGTGCAGTCTAGGTGTGTCCTGATTGCAATCACCGTCCCTCACGGTTATTTGAGTACCACTTGTCCGTCGCTGTCGTGATGTAATAATTACTAAAGAAGCCATAAGAATATGATGTATTGAATTATAATTTCTTTGCAACCTTGTGTGGCTTAGATATAGCTAAATTTAAAGTTTACAGTTTCCCCATACTTTAGCTGTAATACCATTATGTGCTTTGGGCATGTCATATCATCAGCGAAGCGTTTCTTGTTTGATTGTGGAGTCTATGATGTGCCGTGCTTGAAGAATGTCACTTGCTACTCAAAACATGATTATAAGGATCCACTTGTAGGTGAGTCTATTTATGCTATTCCATACCTATGATTAGACTTTACCTTGCATATGTCTAGTGAGACGGGTCAGTCTTGTTGAGCCTTATGCTCACGTTTGGAGTTAACGAGTTTTTGTAAGTTATACCTTCGATGAAGGGCCTAACGACGATGCCTTACCCTTTTGGGTTCACGGCTGAGTAAGAGCCCTACACGCCGCCAATATCTGTGAGTGCTGCTAGTGTAAAGCATCCGAGGGCATGGATAGCTTTACTCATGCATAGCTAGTGCTGAAAGCGTAGTATGATGTGTAGACTTCTTTCCTACGTTATAAATTGTAAAACTTCCGCTGTGTTTATAAATCAAAGACTTAGTATTGTATTTTATTCTCGTTCTTTTCTTGTATACTTTTGGGTGTCGCATCGCACGACACCACCCAATGAGATCCTTAGATGTCGGGATTCTGGTCCCCATAGGTCCAACTCTAGGTCCGAGCTTTAGCATGGTCCGACAATAGGTCCGACTTGTTTTGGGTACCTACAGCAAGGTTCGATGTAAGGTTTGACTTGCTTTGTCAGGCCCAACTTACTTTGGCTAGGACTGACATCTTTGTCTAGGTCCGACTTACTTTGGCTAGGTATGACTTCTTTGTCTAGATCCAACTATGCTTTAGTAAGCTCCCGTGCTAGGTCTGACTAGCTTTGGTTAGCTACTGCGCTAGGTCCTACTAGCTTTGGTAAGCTCCGGTTCAAGGTCCGGTTAGCTTTGGCATAGTCCAGTGCTAGATTGAAATGGTTCAGCTTTTAACCTGCAATGTTTCAAACTTGCTTTACACTTATGGAAAGTTTACTTGGTATTCTTTTACTATGTTCTTGATGCATTTTGGCTGATCAGGGTGGTTGATATTTTTGCTATGGTTTGCAACATGCTTATGTGAGGTGCTCACGTAAGGTGTTGTGGTTTCGGAACTAACGTGAGTAAAGTTGAGGGCTTGTGATCGGAAGAATTGGTTTTTTATTCGTGTGTAGGTGTTGCTTGAGTTCGAGACATGGCTGGTGATGGGATCCACTGAACTAGTCTTAGGGAGAAGATGAGTTTCAACAAACAAGTTCGGGAGGAATTGTGGTTGAGTTGATCGGGAGGTCGTGCAACATGTTTGAATCAAGAACAATGCATATGAAGGTATCGTGGACATTTTTTAAAGTGTTTGCACGTGTGCAAGGAGTGCATGGACGTGGCTGCATAGTTCTGAGGCGTGATGAAGAGATGTGGATGTAAAAATTGGTCGGAAAGTTCCAATCGACGAGGTTATTGGCCTCAGGCTGCGGCTAAGTCGGGTTTGACTCAAAAATGTAAAGATTTGAGTTGGTTATGATAGGATTTCATGTGGGTCACGAAGTTGGGTTGTTTTAGGAATGTGAGACATGTTTCTAAGGTGTTTTGAAGTCTTATGACTACTTCTATCTGTGTATGGAAGAGTCTTGAGCAGTTATGGAGAGTTTCAGTTGAATCTGAGTAGGATTTGAGTCCTAGTTAGGATTGGGTTGACCTAAGGGATGGTTATATAAGAAAGGGAGGCCAGAGCTCATGGTAGAATACTTTGGGGCTGTTCCTTTTGTGTTTTGATCAATAAAACTTGTAGCCTAAAGGAGCTTTTGTGCCTTGTTCGTCCGACTTGTTTCTGTCAAGTCTTTGTCGTCGAGTTTCGGCAGAGCACTACCTTGCTTCGGTGGTTTCATCATAACTCGAGTTTTGTAGATACAATTGACGTGATTCTTTGTTTTTATTGTCTTCACAACTTGATTATTTATCATCTTTAAAAATTTCACGATCATTGGATTTATGTTTTATGTTCTGCACGACTTTCTTTGCAGTGTTGCAGATCTAATTTTTCTCGGGTAGAACATATTGACCTTTGTTCGATCTTTTGATTGTAACTTGAGTTTTTCTCAACGTATTTTCATTATTCTTGTTGTGACGTCTTCATAACTTTATTATCCATAATCTATACTGGTTTTGTCACAAATTTATCACGTTTAGATTAGTTGCACACACGATTTTCTTTAACAGATCAATTTTCTGCTAAGGGGTTTTCATTGCTTCCGCTTAAAAAGTTTTAATCTACCATTCACCCTCCCCCTCTGGTAGCTTTTCACATGCTCTTCGATCCTACAATTGGTATCAGAGCCAGAGTGCTCTAATTTTTGTGATTTGCAGGTGTTTTTGACTAATCATCACGGAGAAATACTCCACAAAACCTTGTGTCTTTAGTGGTATTGATTTTCAGGTTCGGAAGGCACGTATGGAAGATTTCATCCAGGCACAAGACTTTGCAATATAGGAAAAGGTGTACAAGGCTTACGACGTGCCGTCAAATGATCAAGTCATGGCTACAAACATGAGAGGTGTTGACAACAACAACAAGGCTCGAAACTTGATCATACAAGGACTAACTGAAAGCGACTTCGACCGTGTTGCTCACCTCCGATCTGCGTATGATGTTTTGAAAGCTCTTTGTGATTACCATGAAGGATCCAACATGATCAAGGAGGTAAGGCAAGACATGTTCAAAAATGATTACATGCGCTTTGAGATGTAACCAGGTAAGTCCATCGATGACCTCTTTGCTCGCTTTAATAAAATTCTCAGTAATTTGTGTAGTGTCAATGTTAATTTTTCAGATGCTAAGAATGCTAGGCAATTACTTAGTGCATTAGACATGTCAATTTGGGAGATGAAAGTCACATCT
The DNA here is from genome assembly GCA_036927565.1 of Tuctoria greenei. NCBI lineage: Eukaryota > Viridiplantae > Streptophyta > Magnoliopsida > Poales > Poaceae > Tuctoria > Tuctoria greenei. The sequence continues at coordinate 145,903,947 of JAYESD010000002.1, forward strand.
ATTCATGAATCTACTGTCATGAGTACACTTACTTTATATGTTCTATATTCTAAATTGAAAACTCATCAAATTAACATAATCTCACGTAAAAACACCAACAAGTCTCTTGCATTTGTTTCTCAAAGTGACATGCCTAGCTTCGGTCAATCTTCATCTTGTGGAACACTTGCTTTGTTGTCCTTTCTAACCCTTGAACAGATTCAAGAGTTTCCAGAGGAGGAACTTGCACTCATCTCTACTGGGTTCTCAAAAGCATTGCAAAATGTGAGAGCTAGAAGGAGAGGAAGTGCCTGACCTCAAAGGTGTTTTGAATGTGGAAAGACAGAACATTTTCGTACGAATTGCCCTAACCTTTCAGGTGCTGCTTCCCGTGATGAAACGCGAACAAGGACAAAGCACTCCTCTACGAACAACAACAAGAAAAAGAAGGGTTTTACAGGACGCCAATTGGTGAATAGTTTTATCTCCGCAATTCAAGAACTTGGCTCAAGCGATGTGGACATTGGAAGTGACGAATATAAAGATGATTTGAACTTATGTTTCATGGTGGGCAAATCAAGATCAAGTGTGGAGGAGGCAGAACACAGCAAGGATAATGAAGAGGTATGTCCTACTTGCGAAGAAATGTGTGATGCTATTTCTCGTGCCACTGTTATAGGTAAGAAAAAGGCCAAAAAGCATATGGTCAATGCTATTATAATTGAGTCAAAAGAATCTGAAATTAATCATTTGAAATCTTTGATTCCTAGTGATGAGGTGCGCACACCTCCACACGTGATAAACTTGAGTTAGAAATTGAAAAGAACGGAGAACTTACTGCACTTAATAATAAAACATGAAAGATGCTTTTTGTTCTACAATTGATTTGCATTGTTCTACTTGTGATGATCTTGATATGAAACTACAAGATGCTATGAATGAAATTTCTATATTGAATAATGCTTTACGTTCTCATGAAGTTAAATATTGTTCCAATTAAAAATTAAAAGGAAAAACTTCATGTGAAAATTGCCTTGATCCGTCAAATAAACTTGATAACAAGCATAAGACATTAGATTGGTTTTGTAATGGGAATAAGAACCAAAACTTGTTCTTTAATTCTTCCAAGTCTTGCAATGATAAAACTGGTTTAGGTTTTGATTCTCATGCTCATGCTAAGGCACATCCACCTAAAATTGTAAAGTCAATAGAAAGTTGTCGGATTCAAACAGTTCCTAAACAAAAAGAAGTGGTTTTTAAATATACAAGAGTGTTGTCTCATTGGGTTTCAAATAAAAATGTTGCTTGCTCATCTAGACATGAACACAAAGTTAAATTTCATTGTACCTACTGTGATAGAGAAGGTCATGTCATAGATTTTTGTTATAGACTATCTAAACCACAGAAATAGGAAAGAATGATATTAGATCCCATAACCTTCATACAAAATTTACTGCACATGCTAAACTGAATGATAGGAACATGCAACTAGCTCCCAAACCTAATGTTTTTCATGCTACACATGTAACACCTTGTACTTCAGTAGTTAGGTACCAAATGCTCAAACTTTGGCTCATAAACCTGCTGTTTTATCACAGCTTTTACGTGTTGTTCCTGCTGGATGTCATGTGACTCAGGACTAGATTTCTAAATGCCTTTTGACTAACCCTAGTATGGAGTCATCGATGTTATGTGCTTCTATGTAGGTTACACGCTTGAGGAAGGAGAACATTTGGATTTTTGATTCAGTTTGCTCACGCCACATGACCAAGAACAAAGAATAGTTCCCCTCCCTCTCTTTCGTGTTACGTGTAGAGAATGTTACTTTTGCTGATAATTCTTGAACTCTTATACTTGTTAAGGGTTCGATTAGAGTAAATGATCACTACACCTTGAAGGATGTGGCACTTGTCAAAAATTTGATGTACAACTTGCTTTCTATTTCCCAATTGCTATATGACAATCTGGAAATTATTTTCAATAAAAATTGTTGCGAAGTAGTAGGTTCAAATAGTCAGCTTATTTTTAACATGTCTCGGTTTGGAAGTGTTTTTAAAGCTGATTTTGATATGTCTTCTTCTAAGCATAAGTGTCTAGTTGCTAATGATTCCAAAGACATAAATTTTGGCATCATAGACTTGGTCACGTAGGCTTTGATCATCTCACACGTGTTAGTGCTCTTGAACGCATATGTGGGCTGCCTAGCTTAAGGGGGACAAAGAAATTGTGCTCCTATTGTAGACATGCTAAGATGGTTGTAAGTTCACATGCTCCACTCACAATGACCATGACAACTGAACCAGATCAACTTTTGCATCTTGACACCGTAGGACCTTCACGTGTTCAATCCTTCTGAGGTAAATGGTATGTCCTTGTGATTGTTGATGGCTATTCTAGATACTCTTGGGTTTATTTTATGGCATCTAAGAATGAAGCTTTTAGTCACTTTATAGCTTTATTTCCTAGCTTATCAATTGATCACCCAGGATCTTTATGAGCAATTAGAAGTGATAATAGAATTGAATTTAAAAAACAATCCTTTGATCATTTTTGTGCTGAAAAAGGAATAGATCATCAATTTTCTTCACCATATGTACCTCAACAAAATGGTGTTGTAGAGAGAAAGAACAAAACCTTAGTTGACATGGCTAGGACTATGCATGATGAATATAAAACTCCTAGAAAGTTTTTGGCAGATGCAATTGCAACCGCTTGTTATGTTTCAAATCATGTTTTCTTGCGTGCTAGGCTAGGAAAACACCATATGAGCTTTGGTTTGGACATAGGCCTAGCGTCACACACTTTAGGGCCTTTGGTTGCAAATGCATTGTTAAGAAACATGGTAATCCTAATAAATTTGAAGCTAGATCTGCTGATGGCATGTTTCTTGGTTATCCATCTCATACTAGAGGATACCGTGTGCTTTTACTTGACAATAACATAATTGTGGAGACTTGTGAGGTTTCCTATGATGAAGCTAGCCCAGTTACTAGCTCTAATATTGCAGGTCCAGATCCATATCTGCAGGGAGAGAGTATTTTCATCGAAGAAGACGAAGAAGTGGTGCTGCTGCCCGAAAATTCAGCAGCTAATGACATTGTTCCAGCTCCTCATTTTGATTCACAACCAGCAGCGATGACCACCATTGCTGGTCCAGATAGTCCTCAAGTCACAAGCTCATCTATTTGTGATGAATATGAAGAAGAAGAAGAAGCTTGTGACGTGTCCACTCCCCTCCGGGTTCTCAAAAGTCATCCTCCACAACAAATTATTGGAAGCTTGCACGAATGAGTCACACGGTCCAGGTTTTGCGATCCAAACTCTTATGCTCATTCTGCTTTTGTTGCTTCTTTTGAACCCAAAGATATATCACACACACTCACTAATGAATTTTGGATTATTGCCATGCAAGAAGAGTTAAATTTTTTTGAAAGAAATAATGTTTGGGAACTTGTACCTCCACCTCAAGGTCACACTGTAATTGGAACTAAATGGGTGTTTAAAAATAAACAAAGTGAGGATGGGGTTGTGGTTAGGAATAAGGCTAGGTTGGTTGCTCAAGGTTAAGTTGAAGGTCTAGATTTTCATGAAACGTTTGCTCCTGTTGCTTGATTACGAGCCATAAGAATTTTGTTAGCTTTTGCTGTATCTAAAGGTTTTAAGTTATATCAAATGGATGTTAAAAGTGCTTTTCTTAAAGGATACATAGATGAGGAGGTTTATGTCAAGCAACCACCTGGTTTTGAAAATCTAGATTTTCCTAATCAAGTTTACAAACTGTCAAATCCTTGTACAGTCTCAAACAAGCCCCTAGAGCATAGTATGATAGGTTAAAAACATTTTTACGTGTGAAGAAGTTTACCATGGGCGAGGTTGATAAAACTCTTCTTGCACTTAAGCATGGCAATGAATCATTATTCGTTCAAGTTATGTGGATCATATTATCTTTTGTTGTGCTTCTCATGATCTTGTGTCCAAGTTTTCAGCTATGATGAGTTCAGAATTTGAGATGAGTATGATGGGAGAACTCACATACTTTTTGGGGCTACGAATCAAGCAAACTAAGGAGGGTACTTTTGTTCATCAAACAAAGTATACAAGAGACCTTCTTAAGAACTTCAACATGGAAAACATCAAGCCTCTTTGGACACCAATGGGTACAACAACAACACTTGAACTGAAGTTGGTGACCCGATCGATCAAAAAGAATATAGAAGCATGATTAAATCACTTTTGCACCTCACAACATCTAGACCAGACATACAATTTAGAGTATTTCTTTGTGCACGGTTTCAAGATTCTCCACGTACTTCACACCATCAAGCTATCAAATGAATTCTCAGGTACTTACATGGAACTCAAGAATTTGGTATTTTTCTTCCTTCTTCCCCAACCGTTACATTGAAATATTTTTGGATGCTGATTTATGGGATATAGGATTAATAGGAAAAGTACTTCAGGTGCATGTCATTTTCTTTGTAATTCACTTGTTGCTTGGTCCTCTAGAAAACAAAGCTCAGTTGCACAATCCACAGCTAAATCTGAATATGTAGCTGCTGCTAGCGCTTGCTAACAAATTCTTTGGATTGTTCAAACTCTTAAGGACTATGGGGTTGATCTAGATAGTGTTCCATTGTTTTGTGATAACACTAGTGCCATTGTGTAAGGATCGAATGCCCAAGAGGGGGGGGTGAATTGGGCTTCTTTTCAATAATTAAAGCAATGAAACTTAATTACTAAGAGCCCAATTCCCTATGCAAACAACCTATGCATCCAAGTGAATAGTAACTTTGCGGTATAAGAAATGCATAAGTGTAAGGGGAGAGGAAGAAAGCGCAAACTCCCTAGGAGACATGAAGACAGGGAGATTTATCCCGTGGTTCGGCAAGATCGTCAAGATCTTCCTACATCCACGTTGTGGCACCCACCAAAGGGTATAGCCAATCCCAAGTCACCGAGACCATGGATCTTCACTATACTTCTCCGTTTGCCAACCTCGGCAAGGTGGAGCTCAAGCCTTGTACAAGTTGGATCCTCCGGGCTTCCACAACCGTTTTGGTAAGCTCCGGAAGGCTCTCTCAATTACAATCACCAAGGGACACTCACTTATAGCTCTCACTACACTAGAGATATTAATCACCAAGAATGGAAGCACACAAGCACTATCTCTAGCAAGTTCTAGCCTATCTCTTGGTGTGTAAGTAGTGTAGATGATGTAGAAGTGTTAGCTCAACGTCTTGAATGCTTGAGAATGTGTAGAGTAGCTCTGGTTATCAAGACTTGTCGAATAGACTGGTTGAAGGGGTATAAATAGCCAGCCTCTACGAAATAGCCGTTGGAAAAGTAGGTTGACATCACTGTTCTACAAACACCGGATGATCTAATGTTCTCCCTTCAGTTATCATCGATCAAATACAAATTAGCTGATGTCACTGTGTCAGATATGACCGTTGTTAGACCGATGTTACACTTGCCTTCTCATCGGATGATCCGGTGGCACTTCATCCAGAATTGGTTCAGAATTGATGCTTATTGGAGTGATTGACCGATGTGTTTATGGTTGTACATCAGATGGTCCGGTGTTACACTTGGTCCAGGGAGATTGCTTACTGTATTGATGGACCGATGTAACATGCCCTTCATCATCGGATGATCCGGTGAGTACTTTAGTTCGGAGGTATTCTTCTTCTGCTGAACCCTTTCGACCGATGTATTGTTTTCTGGAAACATCGGTTGATCCGGTGAGTTGATTTTGTTTGCTTCGAGTTGTTCTAAATGATTCTTTTGGAATTTGCTCGATTGACCTCTTAGGCATTGGTCGGAAATATTCTTCTGATGATTATCAAGCATTGAGTGCTGTCAATTTTTGGTTGAATAATTTTGAGATATGAGCTTTTACTTCTAATCTTCATAAACATTGATTGATCTCATAGAATGATTGTTTAGAGGTCTCCAATTACATACAATGAGCAGTAGATGATATTCATATAGATTTCATTTGATTGTGATGAGTGATATGGGAGACCTTGCATCCATAAATTTATTAGTAAAATCTAGTGGTTGTCATTAATCGCCGAAACCATACCTCATGGGGCCTAGATGCTTTCAATCTCCCCCTTTTTGGTGATTGATGACAACACAACAAGTAAAGCATAATAGTAATGAATTTGAGAATACAATACTCAAGAGGATATGCAATAAGTACAAAGTTTAAGACACTTAAACTTAAAGGCTCAAAAACACGATCAATAACTCGAAAGCTCAATCGATCAATAACTCAAGAGAATAAGTGGCACACGAATACACAATGAAATAGCAAAAGAGTAGAAAATCTCCATATTACAAAAGAACTCTCAAAAAGATAGACTTCCCCTATAGCTAGGACTCCCCCTGAGACTAAGCTATCCTCCCCCTGACTCTTCTCCCCCTTTGGCATCAAGACACCAAAAAGAAAGCCGAGTGCCTAAGGATCCTGAGCGCTCGGGGCGATGACGAACTCATTGCCGTCGGGGGTGCTATCGTTGGAGCTGCTGCCTGCTGCTGCTGAGGCTGGAGTGGAGGAGACCGGTGCTGTGGGAGCTGCTGTCAGTGCCTGTTGAGTCTGGACTGCTGGTAACGGGGCACTGACAACAGAAGCCAGAGTCTGCTAGAAAAGCGTCGTAGCCGGCAAGGGAGAGTGGATAGGAGCACTTGGAGCAAGCAGTGGGGACATGCTGATCGACGGGATCGGCGTAGTCGGCACTGGCGCTGAAGCTGGTGCCAGAACAGGCGGACCTAGAGCAAGGCCTGGAAGCTGTGATGGCAGGGCAATCCCGGTCTGCGTGTAGAGGTTGGTGATCAAACCTAGGATGCCCATCATTGCCTGCTGCATCTGCTGCTACTGGTCGAGAGAGCGCTGCTGCATCTGATCAATCAGCCCAGTCGGCCTGTCAGTGTCCTCTCGCCTCCCGCGGGCGATCTGTCGCTGCATCTCCTGCTGCTACTGCTGGAGCTCCAAGAGACGTGCAACCTACTCAGCTCGGGCCTGCTCAGCTGCAAGCCAGTCCAGGCGCTGCTGCTCAACCATCTGCTGAAGTAGGGAGGTAAGCTCAGATGGTTGAGAGACCTATGCCTCTGACACCGGAGGTTGAGTCGGAGGTGGCACAGTCGAGCCTCCAGCCTCCGTGTCGTGTTTCCTGGGTGAGGGAGGAGGTGGAAAGTACTCCTCGATACTGTCGCTGATGTCACTGTTGGACCAAATATGTTGTAGATCCTCACCCTGAGCCTCTTCCTGTGCTAGTCTCTCGTCTTCCTTCTCAGGTCTGACCAGTCTTCCTCTGAGAGACGGGCACAGACCTGACGCTCAACTGGATGGCCAAGGCGGCGGTCTCCAGGAGCTGGAGCACGGTAGTGTCCGAACCGAGTGACACTCTCGTCGGTGAGACTGTCACGCACGGCGGACCCCTCTAGAGCTACCATGTAGAGCAAGTAGCTGATCCAGTGACCAAGCACAAGCTGCCTCATCATCCCAACTCCATCAGAGATGACATCCTCCATCTCACAGATCAGGATGTCCACAATGTCGAACTCCATCCCATTCATAAATAGAGCAGGAGAGTCTGCTGCAAGCTGGTGAACCCCTCAAGGTATCCGGACCTCGGCAAAAGTGTGCGACGCAAGACAAGGTTCACAGTGCGCGCAACTGGAGTGAGTAGTGCCGGTACCCTCGGCTAGTCTGGAGAGAAAGGCTGAGCGAACAGTGAGCTTATCTCCTAAAGTGGTGGTGCCACACCTCCAGTGAGCGGCCTCCTCGGTGGGTCAGCCTGTCCATATACCCTCTCGTGCAGGCAAGTGTCATGGAGATCCATTCCTAGCAGCTGTCCCAAAGTCTGCCTGGTCAAGTGATGATGCGGTCCATGAACATGAAATCAATAGATCTGCGGCCCTCAGAGACGTAGAGTGTGGCATAGAATACTCGGACCTAGTCCTCCACATAGGCACTCCTCTCGTAAGACATCAGCTCCACTAGCCCTCTATACCTCTCAAAGTAAGGGCGTATCTCTGTCTCGGCTGCCAGTGCAAGCTGATCCCAATCCAGGAAATTATGCTGGAAGAGCTTATGGCCCCGATGTCTGTAAGTATCGTACAGTGACGCCTGTGTTAGGGTACAAAAGCGGCTGTCCACAAGTGCCTCTCTGGGCTACGGGAACCACTCCTCAAGCAGAATACTCCATCCAAGCTTCCTAAGATGCTTGGCCTTCATCTTCCTGTAGTATGTTAGCCAGACACCCTCACCAACATGGACGCTGGTGTCCATCTCATAGACGGCTCTTTGGGCCACCCTGTCCTCTCGAAGGTCAGCTGCTGACGGTCTCGGTCTCAGGGCTGCTGGTGGGTGACCCCCACGGGTCCTGGCTGAGCGCCGGTGATCAAGCGGCACTTCGGGCTCCTCTTCTTCCTCTGACTCCTCTGGCACGGGAGGCTGCCTCTGTCGGGCCTCGCGGATCCTCAACAATCCTCCTCAGCCACGCTCTTGCTCCTCAGCAGCGCGAGCAGCCATTAGGGCTTTCTTCGCCTCCTTCGACAACTTCTACTTCTTAGCGGCTGGCTCCTCAATAGCCTTGCCCTTTCCCTTCTTGTCACGGCCCATGACGACGACGGAGGTGAGCACGCGGGACAACGAGCTCAAGCGCATGAGACGGTGACGCAAAGGTCGTCGCGGCTGGGGAAACCTAGCGGTGAAGCGACGGCGACCGTAGGGAGGGCACCACGGCGGCGCATAGGGCGGCGGTGCAGTGTGCGGCGGCGGCTATGCTTGGGGCGCAGTGACGGCCGCGCTTAGCGACGGTGGCGATGAAGGGGCGCAGGGTGGCGGCTCTGAGCGGTGGTGGCGGCGGCTCTGAGGGCGGTGGCGGCTGGAGGGCGGCGGCGGCCGGAGGGCGGCTGCGGCTGGAAGGCGGCGACGGCTGGAGGGCAGCGGCAGCCGGAGGGTGGAGCAGGGCGAAGGGCGGAGTGGCGGCGATGGAGCAGCAGGTCGGGGAGAGAGAGAAGGTGAAAAGGTGAGGGGGCGCGCTAAATATGTGGGGCCTGAACCCTAGCTCATATTTTAACACCGGATGAACCGACGTTAGATGATAGGAGCATCGGTCGAATGGTACAGTAAGGGTATTCCAGAGGCACCATTGACACTGGATGGTCCGATGTGGAAAGGATTTGCATCGGTGGAATTTAGCACAACTCCAGAAATGTGAACATAGGATGCACCGATGTTTCTCAGAATGAACTCGTCGGTTGATTTGTCTTACTGACTGAACTGACCCTTGGCATTTGAACACAAACTGATCCAATGAGCTTCTGGCCTATGCATCGGATAATCCGATGACTACAAAATAGCAACGTCCCATATATGTCCTTTGACTTAAACACACAACAAGAAACACAAGTCTTAGGACTTTTTGGGCAACTCCTTACCCCTCAAAAATACTAATTGCCAATAACATGGCTAAGCTCTAAAGCAAATAGAACACCGAAGAAAATAGGGAGGAAATTTTCCAAAATAAAATGTAAGGCCCATGCTTTGTGAGCTAGAGGATGAAGACTTCTATCTCTTTAAAGCATGTTCCTTTAGGCATCAACGCACCTAACATTTTGTTCTTTCCACATCATATGAGTTGAGATATTGCATTTCAAACAAGTCTCTTTCTCATGAAGTGGGTTCCCTTTGTGACAATCTACCATATGCAATGCCAAACAATTTATAATGCAAGAAATTTAAACGTTACTGCAAGTCTATATGGCAGCCATCATGCAAGAAATAAATTAAATCTATCTTGCCAAATTTGAACCTTTCAAAGGCTTCTTCAGGGAGAGCCACTCTCCAAGACTTGGGGAAACCCAAAAGGACCTCCATCCCAAGCTAACCCTTGCTCACCCCTATCCTTTGAAAGTTAGACAAGACCTATATGAGATGTATTCTTACATGATCATGGCAACTTACATGACATTCGATGCATCTAGCACATTTAATTCACTTCTTAGTCTAGAAAATGTTTTCTCATCAAGTGGTTTAGTGAAGATATCCGCCAATTGTTCTTCAGACCTAACACGTCGCAAGGAGATGTCTCCCTTAGCTTCATGGTCCCTTAAGAACTGATGGAGAATATCAATGTGCTTAGTGCGGGAGTGTTGAACGGGGTTTTTAGCTATCTTAACCGCACTTTCACTGTCACAAAGGAGAGGCACGCAACCAAGTTTAATACCAAAGTCCAAAAGGATTTGCTTCATATAAAGAATTTGGACAGAACATGCATCAGCCGCAATATATTCCGCTTCCGCCGTGGACAAGGCAACGAAATTTTGCTTCTTGCATGATCAAGATACTAGGGAACGCCCAAGCAAGTGGCACCCACCGGAGGTACTCTTGCGATCCACACGGCATCCGGCAAAGTCCCAATCCGAGTAACCCAAGAGATGGAATTTTGCACCTTTAGGGTACCACAGGCCTACACTTGGGGTATGCTTGAGATACTGAAGTATCCTAAAGACCGCCTTCCAATGCGATTCTTTAGGTGCTGCTTGAAAGCGAGCACACAAGCATACACTAAACATGATATCGGGCCTAGATGCGGTAATATAAAGCAATGAACCAATCATAGAATGGTAATTAGATTGGTCAATAGGTTTACCGTCCTTATTCGCGTTGAGATGACAATTTGTTGCCATTGGAGTACTTCTTGAGCTACAATCTCCCATCTCAAATTTCTTCAAGAGGTCCTTGGTATACTTTTCTTGATAGATGAAGGTCCCCTCTCGAAGTTGCTCGATTTGAAATCCAAGGAAGAAGTTGAGCTCTCCAATCATCGACATCTCGAATTCCCTGGACATCATTTTGCCAAACTTATGGCTAAGAGCTTTGTTAGTTGAACCAAAAATAATATCATCGACATAAATTTGACAAATAAATAATTCTCCGTCGATGTCTTTGGTGAAGATTGTAGTGTCCACCCTCCCAATCTTGAATCCTTGCATGATAAAGAAATCTTGTAGTCGTTCATACCACGCCCTAGGTGCTTGCTTGAGCCCGTAGAGCGCCTTGTGCAACCTAAACACATGATTAGTATTCCTCGGATCTTCAAACCCGGGATGTTGTTCAACATAGACAAGCTCGTTAATATAACCATTAAGAAAGGCACTTTTCACATCCATTTGATAAATCTTTATGTTATGATGTGATGCAAAGGCAAGAAGTATACGGATGACTTCTAGTCGGGCAACCGGAGCAAATGTCTCCCCAAAGTCTAGTCCTTTAACTTGCGAGAAACCCTTGGCCACAAGTCTTGCCTTGTAGCGGACCACAACGCCGTTCTCATCTTGTTTGTTGCGGTACACCCACTTTGTTCCGATGACATTCTTGTCCTTTGGTCGCTCCTCCAACACCCAAACTTCATTGCGGATGAAGTTGTTGAGTTCTTCTTGCATGGCCATCACCCAATTTGGATCTTGGAGTGCTTCCTCAATGTGAGTGGGTTCTACACATGAAACAAATGAGTAGTGCTCACAAAACGTAACGAAATGGTGAGAACGTGTACTTACTCCCCTTGACGGACTTCCGATGATTTGGTCAATCGGATGCGCCTTGGAGATGCGTCCATGCCTCATGAGTGGTTGTGAAGCACTTGGAGGTGGTGATGCATGTTGCTCTTCTTGTGGTTGGACTTGATCATGGACTTGTTCTTCTTCTTGATGTTGTGTGGCTTGTGAATCTTGTGTCGGCAATGGATCATCTTTCTCTTCTTTGTCCACTTGAGGCTCCATAGATGTGTTGATGTTGGAACGTGAAGCTCCCCCTTGATCATGGCTCTCCTCAACTTTCGGCTTGATGTCACCAATGGTCATGTTCTTCATAGCTTCTCGTAGAGGCTCGTCATCTATTTCATCATGACCAAAACTCTCCTCTTGGGAGCCATTAGTTTCATCAAACTCAACATCACAACTTTCCTCTACTAAACTAGAGGTTTGGTTGAATACTCGATATGCTTTTGAGTTTGATGCATAACCAAGAAATATACCAACATCACATCTTCTTTCAAACTTACCGAGCCTTTTCTTGCGGTAGATGTAGCACTTGCACCCGAAGACTCGGAAATAGGAGATGTTGGGCTTTCTCCAAATGAGAAGTTTGTATGGGGTCTTTTGAAGTAGTCGATGTAGGTAGACCCTATTTGCAGCATGACATGCCGTGTTGATTGCTTCGGCCCAAAACTTCTCGGACGTGCCATAGTCATCAAGCATTGCTCGTGCAAGAGTGATGAGAGTCTTGTTCTTCCTTTCAACGACACCATTTTGTTGAGGAGTGTATGTGGCCGAAAACTCATGCTTCACGCCTTCACGGTCACACCACTCCCCAATGTTGTAGTTCTTGAATTCGGTGCTGTTGTCACTCCGGACCTTGATGATGGGAAGTTGAAATTCCCTTTGAGCATGGTTAGCAAAGGTCTTGAACACTTCCGGAGTTTCACTCTTGTCGCCTAGAAACAAAGTCCAAGCATAGCGAGAGTAGTCATCAACTATAACAAGACAATCGAGATTACCGCCAAGACTTTGATATGTGGACGGTCCGAAGAGGTCCATGTGGAGTAACTCAAGTGGCTTGGAGGTTGACACAATTGTCTTCATCGGGTGGTGTGAAGCAACTTGCTTCCTGGCTTGACAAGCGCTACAAAGCTTGTTCTTCTCAAATGTGACATCCTTCACGCCGGTCACCATCCCAAGCTTGAATGACTTCTTGAGCTTGCTCATTCCAATGTGCGCTATGCGTCAATGCCATAGCCAACCCAAACTTGTCTTAGTTAAAAGACAAGTGGTCAAGCTAGCATCCTTGTTGGTGAAGTCTACTAGGTAGAGATGTCCATGCCGAAATCCTTTGAAGATTAGTTATTGGGTTGTTTCACTAGTCACAACAACATCTGCTAAAGGTGCACGTTAGTCCAAGATCACATAGTTGTGCAATAGAAAGAAAATTGAAACTATGTGACTTAACATACAATACATTGGAAATAGATAAATCATTTGAAATTGCAATCTTACCTAAACCAATTACCTTCCCCTTAGAGTTATCACCAAAGGTGACTTGTTAATGATTGCCGGGGTTTTCTATGGTGGTGAACATACCATCGTTGCCGGTCATATGTTGAGTGCACCCGCTATGGAGTACCCAATGTTTTCCTCCGGCTTTGTAGTTCACCTAAACACATGAATTCAATTTTTTACTTTAGGTACCCAAGCCAACTTAGTTCCTTGTATGTGTGATACAAGTGTTTTTGGTACCAAAATTGCTTGGGGAGCTTCCCCTTCATGCCCTTTATGTCCTTGCCAATGAACCTAGCCTTCACCTTTCCATCTACTTTACTCAAGATATAATAATGATCATTAAAAGTAGACTTGTAGTTAGTAGGCAATTTTGGAGAAGTCCGGCTAGGAAGAGGACACTCCCTTGTATGGTGACCGATGACCTCACAATGTTGGCAATAGGAGCCAACTTCCTTGATGAAGCTTGTTCTAAGCTCCGGTGAGGGTACCTTTCCTTTGTTAGGCACCGGGGAGGATCCAAGTCCTCTATTGTTGAAGGCCTTTGCTTGTTGGAAGAGGATTTGCTTGTGCTTGACTTATCCTTTAGATAGTCTTGCCACACTAGTGCGGAGACTTTCAATTTCTTCCAACAAGTCCTTCTCCCTAGCATTCTCTCTCAAAGACAAAGACTTATGCAAGACATTAGTGGCATGAGAGTTAATAGATACCTTCATTAAGAGTTTGTTTCTTTATATTTTTCAATTCTTGATCAAGAGCTTCATAAGCAAGGTTAAGTACTTGATGCTCTTGGATTAACTCATTGTGCTTTCCCAAGAGTGCTTGGTGGGATAAGTCAAGCTCATGATGATCTAGCTTGATTTGAGCCTTATCCTCCTCAATTTGCTTGACATGAGATCTGAGTGTGTCATGCTCCTTAAGTATGCTTTCATACTTGTAAAGCAAATCAAGGTTATCACTCTCAAGCTTAGCACGAGTTTCTTCAAGGGCCTTGACCTTACTCTTTGCCCTCTTAATGATAGTGTGGTATTCATTTATTAATGAAGTTAAATCATCGGGGGAAAGCTCATCATAACTAGAGTCATCACATACCTTGGTGTTACCTTTAGCCATGAGGCACATGGGAGGTGGATGTAGAGGTGAGTCATCATTGTTGGCAATGGCAAGGCCGGCCAAACTTTCTTCTTCTGCTTCACTCTCTTCATCACTTGATTCTTCGTCAGTGATCCATTCATTTGCCTCACACATGAACACCTTTTGTGGACCTTTCCTCTTCTTTGGGAAGAGTTTTGCCTTCTTGCCCTTGTCATGTTTCTTCTTCCCAAAGGATCTTGGTTTGGGCTTGTCCTCTTCATTAGCCTCACTATCTTCAAGCTTGCGATGCTTGCCCTTGTGGTTCTCTCTTCTTTTGTCCGGTTTTGGACAATCATAGGAGATGTGGTCTTGATCACCACAATTGTAGAAAGTATTGTTATCATCTCTCCTTGGTAGAAAAGCTTTCTTCTTGGGATAAAAGGTGTATCCCTTCTTGGCAATTTTGGAGTTCCAGCGAGAGAACTTTATCATCATCAAAGCAAGCTCATCATCGTCATCTTCACTTGATGCTTGCTCTTCTTCACTTGAGCTGGGATCAACCACTTTCTTTTTCTTGAGATTTGTTTTCTTGGTGGAGGCCTTTAGAGCAATTGTCTTTGAAGTTGGTTGCTCCATCATCCCAAGTACACTCATCTCATGAGCGTGAATCTCTCCAATAAGTTCCGAAACTTCAATGTGGTCAAAAGATTCTTTTTGAAGCATGGAGTTGATGATGTTGTACTTTGGCTTGGGAAGGAGAATAAGAATCTTGCGGTTGATGAGTCCCTTGCCAAGAGAAGCAATGTGAAGAGCATTAATTTCCTCGATAAGCACATTCAAGCGAGGAAACTTTTTATTGACATTTTCATGAGGTAGCATTTTGAACTCATCATATTTGGCTTTAAGCATATGATATTTTAGTTTTTTGACGCGAGAAGAACCCTCATGAATTTCAATCAAGCAAGCCCAAATTTCACATGCTTTTTCTTTGCTAGCAATCCTAGAAAACACATCTTGGCTAATGCATTCATAAATGGCATTTCTAGCTTTAGCATCCCACTTGATTTGATCACCAACATAGTTATGCTCACCAAACCCCGCATGGGTCTCTTCCCATACATCGGGAGCAATAGCCTCTAGATAAGCACACATGCGTGCTTTCCAATAGGCAAAGTTCTTGCCCTCAAAGATAGGAACCGAACCCCCATTATTGGCCATTTTAGCTCTCTAGCGGTGAAGCTGGAATGATCCAATGAGCAACCTGGCTCTGATACCAATTGTAAGGATTGAATGCCCAAGAGGGGGGGGGGGTGAATTGGGCTTATTTTCAAAAATTAAAGCAATGAAACTTAATTACTAAGAGCCCAATTCCCTATGCAAGCAACCTATGCATTCAAGTGAATAGTAACTCTGCGGTATAAGAAATGCATAAGTGTAAGGGGAGAGGAAGAAAGCGCAAACTCCCGAGGAGACACGAAGAAACAGAGATTTATCCCATGGTTCCGCAAGATCGTCAAGATCTTCCTACATCCACGTTGTGGCACCCACCAAAGGGTATAGCCACTCCCAAGTGTCCGAGACTAGGGATCTTCACTATACTTCTCCGTTTGCCAACCTCGGCAAGGTGGAGCTCAAGCCTTGTACAAGTTGGATCCTCCAGGCTTCCACAACCGTCTTGGTAAGCTCCAAAAGGCTCTCTCCAATACAATCACCAAGGGACACTCTCTTACAGCTCTCACTACACTAGACACTCCAATCACCAAGAATGGAAGCACACAAGCACTATCTCTACCAAGTTCTAGCCTATCTCTTGGTGTGTAAGTAGTGTAGATGATGTAGAAGTGTTAGCTCAACGTCTTGATGCTTGAGAATGTGTAGAGTAGATCTGGTTATCAAGACTTGTCGAATAGACTGGTTGAAGGGGTATAAATAGCCAGCCTCCACGAAATAGCCGTTGGAAAAGTAGGCTGACATCACTGTTCTGCGAACACCAGATGATCCGATGTTCCCCCTTCAGTTATCATCGGTCAAATAAAATTAGCTGATGTCACTGTGTCAGGTATGACTGTTGTTAGACCGATGTTACACTTGCCTTCTCATCGGATGATCCAGTGGCACTTCATCCAGAATTGGTTCAGAATTGATGCTTACTGGAGTGATTGACCGATGTGTTTATGGTTGTACATCGGATGGTCCAATGTTACACTTGGTCCAGGGAGATTGCTTACTGTATTGATGGATCGATGTAACATGCCCTTCATCATCGGATGATCCGGTGAGTACTTTAGTTCTGAGGTCTTCTTCTTCTGCTGAACCAACTCGACCGATGTATTGTTTTCTGCAAACATCGGTTGATCCGGTGAGTTGATTTTGTTTGCTTCGAGTTGTTCTAAGTGATTCTTTTGGAATTTGCTCGATTGACCTCTTAGGCATTGGTTGGACATATTCATCTGATGATTATCAAGCATTGAGTGTTGTCAATTTTTGGTTGAATAATTTTGACATATGAGCTTTTACTTCTAATCTTCATAAACATTGATTGATCTCATAGAATGATTGTTTAGGGGTCTCCAATTATATACAATGAGGAGTAGATGATATTCATATAGATCTCATTTGATTGTGATGAGTGATATGGGAGACCTTGTATCCACAAATTTATTAGTACAATCCAATGGTTGTCATTAATCATCGAAACCATACCTCATGGGCCTAGATGCTTTCACATTGGCATTGCTAAAAACCCCGTGCAACATTCTAGAACAAAGCACATTGACATTAGGTATCACTTTCTCCGTGACAATGTTGAAAAAGGAAACATTGTGCTTCACCATGTAGATACTGAACAACAATTGGCTGACATTTTTACAAAACCTTTATTTAACTCATTTTTGTTTCATTCGCGTGAAATAGGGGTTATGCATACTCATGGCTTAAATTGAGTGGGGAGTTTTAAAACATGAGAAGTCTATGTGTGAATCTGAATTTAAAAGTAATATGAGCATAGTATTTCATACATATATAACTTTGTGATTCCTTTTACATATTGAAAGTTATTACTACGTTACTCATGTTATACATTTTGTAGTTTTTGCCATGACTAGTAATTGGAATAAATACTTACACTAAATCTGGTCATGATCGAACTTTCTTGCTGTTTTAAACATGTTGCATGCTCACAAGTGCTTTTAATAATGAAAAATTAATCAATCAACTATCCACATGTTGACCTTTTATGTTCAAATAAAAATGAGAAGATACCAAGAGAATATGCATGCATTGCACTTCTTCTTTTGAGATGGTATATAATTGCACTTAGATATGAACTTGAAAGAAGTCATTCATGACTAAAACCATGTCCTTAAGCTTCTGATTGTCAAATGACATAGGCTTGGCTTAGTTGTTCAGAATAAGGCTGATGCGGCATATAATCTATTGGAAATGTTATATGATTAGAATGTGTGCTCTAAATAATATTGAAAAATAAAAATTGCAGCAACAAGCAACAAGTTTCATGCTTTCAGGTTTTGAAATAGTTATTGTGAGATCATGTCTTGCTTAAATTGAAAAATTACACTTGCTCTAGCATGGCTTACACTACTTTATGTATCTCATTGATGTGATAGTGTAATTTACTTGATTGTATGACTTAGATGAGCTTTGTTCTATATGTATATGTTACAATATGCTCATATCAATTGAAATTTCTTTTTTGAACCTTCCTGAATACATTGTCAAAGGAGGAGAAATTGATCACATATTGCACACATTCATAAGTGTTTTGACATGATTTGGCATGATTCTTCTCAGGGGGAGAATTTTTGTATTTTTTTATTTTTCTTCTCATTTTATTTCTGATTTACAAAGGGGGAGAAATATGTATAGGAGGAGAATTTCGTTTTCAAAACTTTTCATGTGAAAGCCAATGTTCGGATTCTAAGTGGTGTTTCTAATGCATTCAACAAGGGGGGGGGATTGTGAGACTTATGTGTTCTGAATACATTCGCTATGCCAAAAAAGTTTTTAATATCAGCAAAACACCTCTTTTCAACATGGTCCGACTTTAGGTTCGAGCTCCAACTAGGTCTGACAATAGGTCTGACTTGTTGTGGGTAGCTCCGGCAAGGTCAGACGTAAGGTCCGACTTGCTTTGTCTAGGTCTAACTTACTTTGGCTAGGACTAACTTCTTTGTTTAGGTATGACTTGCTTTGGCTAGGTCGGACTTCTTTGTCTAGGTCTGACTTGCTTTAGCAAAGTCTGACTAAGCTTTAGTAACCCTCAACACTAGGTCCGACTAGCTTTGGTTAGCTCCAGCGCTAGGTCCTGCTAGCTATGGTAAGCTCTGGTTCAAGGTCCGGTTAGCTTTGTCAAGGTTTAGTGCTAGATTGAATTGGTTCTGCTTTTAACCTACGATGTTTTGAACTTGCTTTACACTTATGGAAAGTTTGCTTGGTATTCTTTTATTATGTTTTTATGTGTTTTGGCTGATCAGGGTGGTTAATATTTTTGCTATGGTTTGCAACATGCTTATGTGAGGTGCTCATGTAAGGTGTCGTGATTTCGGAACTAACGTGAGTCAAGTCGAGGACTTGTGATCGGAAGAAATTGTTGTTTATTCATGTGCAGGTGTTGCTTGAGTTCAAATCATGGCTGGTGACGAGATCCATTGAACCAGTCTTAGGGAGAAGATGAGGTTCAACAACCAAGTTCGAGAGGAATTTGGTTGAGTTGATCGGGAGGTCGCGCAACATGTTTGAATCAAGAACAATTCATATAAATGTATCGTGGATGTTGTTGAAAGTGTTTGCACTGTGCAAGGAGTGCATGGATGTGGCTGCATGGTTCTGAGGTGTTATGAAGAGATGTGGACGTAAAAATTGGCCGGAAAGGTCCAACCGACTAGGTTATGGACTCAGGTTGCAGCTGAGTCGGGTTTGACTCAAATACGGAAACAGTTGAGTTGGTTATGATAGGATTTCATGTGGGTCACGAAGTTGGGTTATTTGAGGAATGTGGGATATGTTCCTAAGGTGTTTGGAAGTCTTAATATTGCTTCTATCTGCGTATGGAAGAGCCTTGAGCAGTTAGGGAAAGTTTTGGTTGAATCTGATTAGGATTTGAGTCCTAGTTAGGATTGGCTTGGCCTAAGGGATGGTTATATAAGCAGGGGAGGCCAGAGCTTGTGGTAGATGACTTTGGGGCTGTTCCTTTTGTGTTTTGATCAATAATATTCATAGTCTAAAGGAGCTTTTGTTCCTTGTCCATCCGACTTCTTTCTGTCAAGTCTTTCTCGTCGAGTTTCTGCACAACACTACCTTCAGTTGTTTTATCATAACTCGAGTTTTGCAGATCTAATTGACGTTATTCTTTTTGGGTTTGTCTATAAAACTGATTATCTATCATCTGTAAAAATTCCACTATCATTGGATGTGTGGTTTGTGATATACATGAGTTTCTTTGAAGTGTTGCAGATCTGATTTTTCTCGGGTAGAACAGATTGACCTTTGTTCGATCTTTTGATTGTATCTTGAGTTTTTCTCAACGGATTTTTGTGATTCTTGTTGTGACGTCTTTGTGACTTGATTCTCCACAATATATACTGGTTTTTTTCACAATTGATAACGTTTAGATTAGTCGAACACACGACTTTCTTTAACAGATCAATTTTCTGCTGAGGGGTTTTCGTTGCTTCCGCTGAAAAAGTTTTAATCTACCATCCCCGCCTCAGGTAGATTTTTACGTGATCTTCGATCTTACACTAAGGCCAAATAAATCCTAACTAGGACTCTAATTCTACTCAGTTTCAACCGAAACTTTCAATAACTTCTCAAGACTCTTCTATACACAGATATAAGCAATCTTAAGACTTTCAAACACCTTAGAAAGATCTTAAACATTCCTAAAACAACTCAACTTCGTGACCCACATGAAATTTAACCAAAAAACTCAAAACTTCCCATAAACAAACCATAACTTCCTTAGTCGCAACCAAAGGCATAATCCAGCCGGTTGGACCTTCCCGACCAATTATTTACGTTCACTTCTCTTCATCATGCCTTGGAACCATGTTGTTCCGTCCATGCACTCCTTGAACACGTGCAGAAACCTTCCAACAACGTCCACGATACCTTCATATGCATTGTTCTTGACCCAAACATGCTGCGTGACCTTCCGATCAACTCAACCACAATTCCTCCCAAACTTGGTTGTTGAACCTCATCTTCTCCCTATGACTAGTTAATTGGATCCCATGTCTTGACCTCGAGAAACACCTGCACACGAACAAACAACCAATTCTTTGCGAGTCCCGGTCCTCGACTTGACTCTCGTTAGTTCAAAAAACCACAACACCTTACGTCAGCAACTCACATAAGCATGTTGCAAACATAAAAAGATAAATCTACCATGATCAGATGAAACACATCAAAAACTTAGTAAAAGAATACTAAGAAAATCTTCCCATAAGTGTAAAGAAAGTTTTAAACATTGCAAGTTAAAAGCAGAACTGTTGCGATCTTGCACCGGACCTTGCCAAAGCTAACCGGAGCTTGCGCCGGTCCTTGCCAAAGCTAACCGGACCTTGCACTGGACCTAGCCAACGTTTTTCGGACCTCACGTTGAGCCTCGCCAAAGCTTGTCGGACCTCACGTCGGGCCTAGCCAAAGCTTGTTGGACTTAGCCAAAGCATGCTGGACCTTGCACCAGACCTACCCAAAACATGTCGTACCTATTATCGGACCTTGCCGGTGCTACCCAAAACATGTCGGACCTATTTTCGGACATTTCCGAAGCTCGGACCTAGAGTCGGACCATGTTGAAAAGGGTGTTTTTGCAATATTCAAAACTTTTATTGTAATAGCCAATGTATTCAGCACACATAGGTCTCACAATCTCCCCCTTGATGAATGAATTGGCAACAGCACTTAAAATTCGAACATTGGCTTAATCACATGAAAAGTTTTGAAAACAATTCTCTCCCCTTTTTTTTCGAAAATCAAATGAGAAAGAAATTGAAAAATAATACTTCTCCCCTTATACATATTGCTGTACATATTTCTCTCCCTTTGACAATGTATTCATCAAGGTTCAAAAGAGAAATTTCAATTGTTATGAGCATATTATAACATATACATATCGAACAAAGCTCATCCAAGTTATACTATCAAGTAACTTAGGCTATCACATAAATAAGATAAATAAAGTAGTGAAACCCATGCTAAAGATAAAGTGTAATTTTCAATTTAAGCAAGTCATGATCTCACAAACTTAACTATTTCAAGACCTGAGAGCATGACACTTATTGCTGCATTTTAATTTCTTTTAAGGAACAAAATTCATCTTATGACATCTGCAAGAGATTATATGCCGCATCAGAATTATTCTAACCAACCAAGCCAAGCCTGTGTCATTTGACAATCAGAAGCATAAGGACATGGTTCTAGTCATACACAACTTCTTCCAAGTTCATATCTAAGTGCAATGATAATCCATTTCAAAAGAAGAAGTGCGATGCATGCATATTCTCTTGACCTTTTCTCAATTTTTCATTTGGACATAAGAGCTTAACATGTGAATAGTTGATTGATTAATTTTTCATTATTAAAAGCACTTGTGAGCATGCAACAAGTTCAAAACAACAAGAAAGTTCAATCATGACCAGATTTAGTGTAAGTAATTATTCCAATTACTAGTCATGGAAAAAACTACAAATTGTATAACATGAGTAATGTATTAAGAACTTTTAGCGTGTAAAAGGACTCACAAAGTCATATATGTATGAGATACTATGCCCATATTATTTTAAATTCAGATTCACACATAGCCTTTCCAAGTTTCAAAACTCCCCCTCAATTTAAGCCATGAGGATGCGTAACCCCTATTTCACTACGAATGAAACAACAATGAGTGAAATCCAAAGGTTTTGTAAAAATGTCAGCCAATTGTTGTTGGTATCTACATGGTGAAGCACAATGTTTCCTTTTTTCAACATTATCACAGAGAAAGTGATACCTAATGTCATTGTGCTTTGTTATAGAATGTTGCATGGGGATTTTAGAAATCCAAATGGCACTAGTGTTATCACAAAATAGGGGAACACTATCTAGATCAACCTCATAGTCCTCAAGTATTTCAATAATCCAAAGAATTCGTGAGCAAGCGCTACCAAAGCTACATATTCAGATTCGGCTGTGGATTGTGCAACTGAATTTTGTTTTCTAGAGGACCAAGCAACAAGTGAATTACCAAGAAAATGACAAGCACCCAAAGTACTTTTCCTATCAATCCTACAACCCCCAAAATCAGCATCCGAAAAAGCTTTCAATGTAACAGTCGAGGAAGAAGGAAGAAAAATGCCAAATTCTTGAGTTCCATTTAAGTATTTGAAAATTCTTTTAACTTCTTGAAGATGAGAAGCACGTGGAGAAGCTTAAAACAGTGCACGAAGATATACACTGAAATGTATGCCCGGTATTGATGCTGTGAGGTACAAAAGTATTCCAATCAATCTTCTATATTCTTTTTGATCGACTGGGTCACCAACTTCACCAAGTTCAAGTGTTGTTGTTGTTCCCATTGGTGTCCGAAGAGGCTTGCTTTTGTCCATGTTGAAGCACTTAAGAATGTCTATTGTATACTTTGTTTGATGCATAAAAGTACCCTCCTTGATTTGCAGCCCCCAAAAGTACATGAGTTCTCCCATCATAATCATCTCAAATTCTGAACTCATCATAGCTGAAAACTTGGACACAAGATCATGAGAAGCAAAACCAAAGATAATATCATCCACATATACTTAAACGAAAAATGAGTCATCGTCATGCTTAAGCACAAAAAGAGTTTTATCAACCTTGCCCATGGTAAACCCCTTTTCAAGTAAGAATATTTTTAACCTATCATACAATGCTCTAGGGGCTTGTTTGAGACCATACAAGGCTTTTGATAGTTTGTAAACATGATTAGGAAAATCTGGATTTTCAGAACCTGGTGGTTGCTTGACATAAACCTCCTTATTTATGTAGCCATTAAGAAAAGCACTTTTAACATCCATTTGGTATAGCTTAAAACCTTTTGATGCAGCAAAAGCTAAAAAATTCTTATGGCGTCTAATATAGCAATAGGAGCAAAAGTTTCATCAAAATCTAGACCTTCAACATGTGTGAAACCTTGAGCAACCAACCTAGCCTTATTCCTAACCACAACCCCATCCTCACTTTATTTATTTTTAAACACCCATTTAGTTCCAATTAGAGTGTGACCTTGAGGTGGAGGTATAAGTTTCAAACATCATTTCTTACAAAATTTTCTAACTCTTCTTGCATGGAAATAATCCAAGATTCATTAATGAGTGCGTATGATATATCTTTGGGTTCAAAAGAAGCAAAAGCAGAATGAGCATGAGAGTTTGGATCGCAAAACCTGGACCGTATAACTTGTTCATGCAAGCTTCCAATGATTTGTTGTGGAGGATGACTTTTGATGATTCGGAGGGGAGTAGACGCTTCACAAGCTCCTTGTTCTTCATGTTCATTACAGATTGAAGAACTTGTAACTTGAGGATTACCTGTACCAGTTGCAGTAGTTGTTGGTGCTGGTAGTGGTGCAAAATCAGCATCATTTGCTTCTGAATTTTCGGGTAGCAGCACCACTACTTCGTATTCTTCGATGAAAATACTCCCCCCCCCCCCCCCCACGGATATGGATCTGAACCTGCAATATTAGAGCTAGTACCTAGGCTAGCTTCATCAAAAGAAACCTCATAAGTCTCCACAATTTTGTTAGTATCAGCAAAAGCACACCATAGCCTCTAGTATAAGATGGATAACTAAGAAACATGCCATCAATAGATCTAGGTTCAAATTTATCAAGGTTATCATGTTTCTAAACAAAGAATTTACAACCAAAGACCCGAAAGTGTGTGACACTAGTCTTATATCCAAAATGAAGTTCATATGGGGTTTTACCTAGCTTAGCACGCAAGAAAACACAATTTTAGGCATAACAAGTGGTTGCAATTGCATCAGCCCAAAATTTCCTAGGAGTTTGACATTCATAAAGCATAGTTCGATCCATCTCAAGTAAGGTTCAGTTCTTTCTCTATACGACAACATTTAGTTGAGGTACATAAGGTGAAGAAAATTGAGGATCTATTCCTTTTTTAGCACAAAAGTGATCAAAAGATTGATTTTTAAATTCGGTTCCATTATCACTTCTAATTGCTTTTAAAGATTCTCGACGGTGAAGTGAAAATTTAAGAACTAATCTTCTAAAGAGACAAAAAGATTCATTCTTAGATGCCATAAAGTAAACCCAAAATTATCTAGAATAATCATCAACAGTCACAAGATCATACTATTTACCTCCAAAAGATTGAACACGTGAAGGACCTACGGTGTAAAGGTGCAAATATGGTCCCAGTTCAGTTGTCATGGTCATTGTAAGACGAGCATGTGAACCTGCAACCATCTTAGGATGTCTACAAGAATAGCATACAACTTCTTTGTCCCTTTTAAGCTTAGGCAGCCCATGTATGTGATCAAGGGCACTAACACACATGAGATGATCAAAGCCTACGTGACAAAGTCTGAGATGCCAAAAATATAAAACTTTTTAATTATTAGCAACTAGACACCTATGCTTAGAGGATGATATGTCAAATAAGCTTTAAAAACTCTTTCAAAACAAGACATGCTAAAAATAAGCTCACTATTTGAATCTACAACCTTACAACAATGTTTAGTGAAAATAATTTCCAGATTTTCATTTAGCAATTGTGAAACAAAAAGCAAGTTATATTTCAAATTTTTGACAAGTGCCACATCTTTCAAAGTGTAGTGATTATCTACTCTAACTGAACTCTTTGCAATTATAGGAGTTGAAGAACTATTTGCAAAAGTAACATTCTCTACACGTGACACGAGAGAGAGAGCGGATAACCAATCTTTGTTACCGGTCATGTGGCATGAGCAACCTGAATCCACAATCCAAATGTTCTCCTTCCTTAAGCGTGTAACCTACAAATAAGCACAATACATCGATGACTCATAATGGGGTTAGTTAAAATGCATTTAGGAATCCAATACTGAGTCACACGACGTCTAGCAGGAATAACACGTGAAAGCTAAGATTAAACAACCGGTTTATGAGCCAAAGTTTGAGGATTTTTGTACCCAACAACTGACCTACAAGGTGTTACATGTGTAGCACTCAAAACAGTAGATTTGGGAGCAAATTTTGCATGTTTTTGATTTATTACAGCAGGTTGCATGTTTCTAACTTTCAATTCAGCATGACCAGCAAATTTTGCAGGAGAGTTATGAGATCTAGCTTGCATTCTTTCCTTTTTCTGTTGTTTAGCTAGTCTATAACAAAAATTCATCACATGACCATCTCTACCACAGTATGTACAATGAAATTTAACTTTGTGATCATGTCTAGATGAGCAAACAAAATGTTTATTAGAAATCGAATGAGACAACACTACTGCAGATTTGAAAATCAATTATTTATATTTAGGAACTGTTTGAATCAAACCACTTCCTAATGACCTTACAATTATAGGTGGATGTGCCTTAGCAAGAAGATGGGATTCAAAACCTAAACCAGTTCTGTCATTGCAAGATTTAGGGGAATTCAACAACAATTTTAGATCTTTATTCCTATTACAAAACCGCTCTAGTGTTCTATACATGTCATCAAGTTTATTAGACAAGTCTAGGCAGTTTTCACATGAAGTTTTTCCTTTTAATTTTCAATTAAAACAATATTTGACTTCATGAGAACGTAAAGCATTGTTCAAAACTGAAATTTCATCTATAGCATCGTGTAGTTTCTTATCAAGATAATCACAAGTATAACAATGCAAATCAATTGTAGAACAACAAGCATCTTTTAAGTTTTTATCATTCAGTGCAGCAAGCTTTTTGTTCTTTTCAATTTCAAGTTCAAGCTTATCAAGTGTGGAGGTGTGCACACATCTTAAACAGGACAATTATTCATATATAAGTTCAAATGAGGAACTAGAATCATCACTAGGAATCAAAAATTTTAAACGATTAATTTCAGATTCTAGTGATTCAATTTTAACAGCATTGTCCCTATGTTTTTTGTCCTTCTTCTTAAGTATAATAGTGGCACGAGAAATAGCATCACACATTTCTTCGCAAGTGGGACATACCTCTTCATTGTTGCTGTCGTGTTCTACTTCCTCCATACTTGATCTTGAGTTGCCCGCCATGAAACACATAGTTGCCAAATTGTCTTCATCCTCATCACTTTTGGAGTCCACATCGCTCATGTTGTTTTCTAGTAGAGCAGAGAGGGTATGGTCCACCACTTGACGTTTTGTGAAAGTCTTCTTTTTCTTGTTGTTGTTGCCAGAAGAGGACTTGAACTTATTTTGCTTTTCATCACGGATTGAAGGACCTAAAAGGTTGGGACAATCTCTACAAAAATGTCCTGTCTTACCACATTCGAAGCATCGTTGTGAACCGACTAGAGTGAAGTGCTAGCTCCTCCTTTGGAAACTCTTCTATCTGTTCAAGGGTTAGAGAGGACAACAAAGCAAGTGTACCACATGATGAAGATTGGCTAGACCTAGGCATGTCACGTTTGTAAACGAATGCAAGAGACTTGTTAGGGTTCTTACGTGAGATTATGTCAATTTCATCATTTTTCAACTTACGTGAGATTATGTCTAATGTAAGTGTTCTCATGACAGTAGATTCATGAATAGATGTAACTTTCATCTCCCGAATTGACATGTCTAATACACTCGGTAATTGCCTAGCATTCTCAACATCTGAAAAATTAACATTGACAGTCGTCTCACCACGATATTTGGCCTCCCTTGCTTATATAACCATCCCTAAGGCCAACTCAATCCTATCTAGGACTCCAATCCTACTGAGTTTCAACTAAAACTTTCTATAACTGCTCAAGACTCTTCTATACGCAGATAGAAGCAATCTTAAGACTCCAAACACCTTAGGAACATTCTAAAAATTCCTAAAACAACTCAACTTCGTGACCCACACAAAATCTAACCAAAACCAACTCGAAACTTTCCATAAACGAACCATAACCACCTTAGCCGCAGCATGAGGCATAATGCTGTCGGTTGGACCTTTCTGATGAATTCTTTACGTCTACTTCTCTTCATCACGCCTTGGAACCATGTTGCACCACCCATGCACTCCTTGCATATGAGCAAACACCTTCCAACAACGTCCATGATACCTTCATATGCATTGTTCTTGACCCAAACATGTTGCGTGACCTTCCGATCAACTCAACCACAATTCCTCTCGAACTTGGTTGTTGAACCTCATCTTCTCCCTAAGACTAGTTCAATGGATCCTATCACCAGCCATGTCTTGACCTCAAGCAACACCTGCACATGAACAAACAACCAATTATTTGCAAGCCCAAGTCCTCGACTTGCCTCTCGTTAGTTCAGAAAACCACAACACCTTACGTGAGTACCTCACATAAGCATATTGCAAATGTAGCAATATAAAATCTACCATGATTAGCCAAAACACATCAAAAACTTAGTAAAAGAATACTAAGAAAATATTCCCATAAGTGTAAAGGAAGTTTAAAAAATTGCAAGTTAAAAGTAGAACCGTTGCGATCTTGCACGGGACCTCGCCAAAGCTAACCGGACCTTGCGCCGGACCTTGCCAAAGCTAACTGGACCTAGCCAACGTTTGTCGGACCTTGCGCCGGACCTAGCCGAAGCATGTCGGACCTCACGTCGGACCTAGCCAAAGCTTGTCGGACTTAGCAAAAGCATGCTGGACCTTGCATCGGACCTACCCAAAACATGCCAGAACTATCGTTGGACCTTGCCAGAGCTACCCAAAACATGTCAGATCTATTGTCGGACCTTTGCCAGAGCTCGAACCTAGAGTCGGACCTTGTTGAAAAGGGTCTTTTGGCAATATTCAAAACTTTTATTGTAATAGCCAATGTATTCAGCACACATAGGTCTCACAGTTTCCACAATCAAACAAGAAATGCTTCATTCAAGCATATGTATAAAGGAATACTAAAGATAATATCTTTATTATGCATAAAGTCACAAATACAAGAAGTAATACATGAGCCATACCTTTCCCAATTTGGAATTGGGAAGAGAGACTCCCTCTACTCCTTTCCCAATTTAGACTTGCGACTAGAGACTCTCCTATCTACAACCTAACTCCTCTAAGGACTAAGAGAAGTAGTGTATACAATAGAATGATGCTCAAATGGTGTGTGTTGAAGTGAGGGGCAGGGGGCCTATTTATAGCTGGAGAAGGGTCAGTTCCCGCCACCAGAAGTGCGAGAATAACTCTTCATCGTTATAAGGGCACCACAGGGAGTTGACAAGTGGAAGTTGACCGAGTTTGGCACCAGGAAGGGTTCGGCTGAACCACCTATTCGGTCAAACTTGTCTTCTCTCTGTTTCGCATGTGCTTTGTCCAGATCACATCCAGGTGGGCCCTATTGACTGATATGAGTAATACACCATTTGATCTCTTCGGATACGTCAGTTTGTGGGCCAATTGATCCATGTGATGCCATGTGTTGACGCTTGATTGGCTGGGCTGATAATTTTTAGGATTGCTCCCCCTCTTTCAGATCATGTCCTGTATAAAAAGTCCGCATGCACATTTTTCCATGGACAAGTGGAAATAGGTCAAGTAGAAAGGTGATGTGTGCAAGAAATGATCCTTCCTTCACATAATTGAGTTTTATTCATTGGTGAAATTGGTATGTAACAACCGTCAACAAGTAGCTGGTGCAGTTTGCAAGGTAGGGTGACCATACTATTGTTTGTAGTACCATGCATGACAAGCTCCATTCATAACAACAGTGTAGTTTGTCTTTGGTTGGGGTCCGCAGAGCCACCGGTGATGGGAATATTGGTGCACCACCAGCAGATATCCCCAAATCAAGGCCTCCAGCATATGGTGCAATTGGGGTCACAGAGATTAACAAGGTGAGTTTTGAGGGGTAAGTGTGTCAAACCTGACTAGTGCATGGAACATAGTAGTCAATATATGCAAGGATTTGGCATCAACAGCTGCTGAATCAATAATTAAATATTTGAATCCGACTGTTGATGAGCTATTGCAAGGTACCCGATTGTCACCAATGTTTTAAAGTCAGCTAGTCGAACCCAGTCATTTCACCACCTATTAGGTTGACTAGAGTTATTAGTCGACCCTAATCGGATCTCTTGTCATCCTGCCAAATCTTGATGGAAGTCCCAAACACACACACACACACGAATTGGAGAACTTGAATTATCATAATTTTCCTATAAATATTTGTGTTAGAAAATAAGAACGAAAGCAACAACGGATCTCGTGAGGCATACGATGCAAGATCACAGACGACACACGATGAATGATATTTGATGAAAAGGTAGCCAAAGCCTACATTCCCAAGTAAATGACTACGAGTGCTCCTCCCCAATACGTGACAGCACCCGCTACGAGGTCCTGGCAAGAGTCGTCGCCTCCTCCCCGCGATGCTGGCGTTATGTTGTCATCTCAGTTACAACAGCAACCCTCCCCTCATATTTATAAGGAGGCCAGATACAGAGTCGAACACAAACTCTACACCCCACCGCCAATACAACTCAAAGTCCTAAGTGTAACCAACTTGTACACAATATTTGACACCTATCCAACAAACTCCACCATGACGAATATTGCACCACCGTGAAGTTGTCATGCACCAACTATTGACGGCTGTTATATACCAATTTCACCTGTCAAAATAACTCAATTACATGAAGGAATTGTAATTTCTTGAACACATCACATTTATATTTAACATATTTTCACTTTTCCTTGGAGAAATAGTGCATACAGGGAATTATTATAGAAAATGTGGTAAAAGAGGGGGAGAAATCCTATAAAATACCATCCTAGCCAATCAAACGACGACATGTGGTACCACATGGATTAAATGGCCCACATACAGAAGTATTTGAGGCCATCCAATGGTGTAACACCCATATCAAGGGATGGGACCCACCTAGCAGTGACCTGGAGAGCACACGAGAAATGGTGCAAAGACCGGGACGCCCGACCCCCCTAGTCGGCTGACATAGTCCGGGCGCCAAACTCAATCAATCGCCACATGTTGGCTCCTCTCGACTTGAAGAAGTCAGTGGTGACTACTTGAGTGGCGGGAACCGACCCTTCACCACCTATAAATAGGACCCCCTACCCACACTTCACACACACACCATTTGAGTATTCATCCATTGTATCTACTACTTACCATAGTTTTATAGGAGTTTAGGCTGTAAAAAGGAGAGCCTCTAGTCCATAGTCCAAATAGGAGAGAGGAGTAGAAGGAGTCTCTTTCCAATTCCTAATTGGGAAAGGTATGGCTCTCGTAATCCTATTTGTATTTGTGACTTTGCTCTTAATAAAGATGTTATCTTTAGATTTCTATTGTTTATATACTTGGTTGAAGCATTTCTTGTTTGATTGTGGATTCCATATATGTGGTAGGAGTAGTATTTATGATTATGCTGTACCATTCATATTATATCATGATAAACACTACAAACTCCCACTATAGTATAATTAGCTATGGGATGATTATGTTATTATGAATCACTTATGCTATGAATTAACATTGGTTCAACGATGATTTAGTTCATTTCCTTAGGATGGCTTATGCCTAGGCTCTTAAAGTAATTACTTAATATGCTAGCATGGTGCTAAGATAGATGAGTAGCGTTGAATATCTCGTAGACCCATGGATTGAAGAGGTAGGCAATAGGTGGTGACGGCTCTATCTGTCCTTTGTAATCCTCCACGTTCGGCTATGCCACAGACTCTTGGCAGGAGTTGTCCTAATGTGTCCAGGGGTAAACCCGTGCCCGACGTGTTAATCCACTTAGCTTGAGAATTCATAAATTATATGATCATTAGTAACTAACTTAGGCTATGTATATGTACATTAGAAGAACAGTAGGAGTATCTACCGAACTCTTAGACTAGTCCCTCTTTACCTCATTTACCCCCTTAGGATAGAATGCTCTTGTGTGTGTAACACTACCTGCAAATTATCATTTACCCATTCTTGCTAGAACCCTACATAGACCAACCTAGCCTCTCCATTTGATGATTGTTTTGCTTCCACCTAGTCTTCCTTTGGGAGAATATAAATGACACTCTTTGTGAATACTCTAAAAGGGGAAAGCTACATCGATAGATTACGTGTGCTTGCGGACTTACATCTGTAATCTAAAAACTATTAACAAGCATTTATGGCACCCTTGCTAGGAATGAATTGTCAGTAGTGCATAGGAAAAATCAAAAAGCATTTCTGGTGCCGTTGCTGGGGAAGGCAGCCGAAGTATTGCATGATTGAGTGAATAGGATAGGACCCTAGGTATGTTTTAGTAGGATAACCCTTCTTTGTTTTTGCATTCTATGTGAAAACAGGGTAGTGTATGTCTGGTTTTCACTTGTCGGAAAACTTTGTTGAAGATCTCGAATCCCTTATGAGAGATAGATCTCGTCTTTTACTCTTCAGAAGCTTCTAGCGGCAAAGCAAGCCAGCACAACTGCACCAACAATTGAAACGTCAATGGCCCAGAAGACACTTTTTGAGTTTTTGGCTCCCTCTACTAACAACGTGCTTGTTGGGCCCACTGTTAACATGGGAGACGTGAACATCGAAATCAAGACTGGCCGGATCACTATGGTGCAAGCCAACCTCTTTTGTGGGAAGGCTAATGAGGATGAGTTCCTTCAGATCTGCAACACTTTTAAGATCAAGGACGTATCTCCTGATGTTGTCCGTCTTAAGATGTTTTCTTTCTCACTTATTTAGAGAGCAAAATAGTGGTTCTATGCGAACTGAAGTGTCGTAGACACATAGGAGAAGTGTTCTACGGCATTCCTCGCCAAGTTTTTCCTGTTGGGCAAGACCAATGCGCTACGTGGAAGAATTTCCAGCTTCCGCAAGACGACAAGGAGTCTATTCCCGAGGCTTGGGAAAGGCTTCAGGAGTATATCCTAGCCTGTCCCCACCATGGGATAGATGATTGGCTCATTATCAAAATCTTCTACAACGGGTTGATTTCAACCCGTGATCATGTTGATGCTGCTACTGGAGGTGCCTTCTTCTCATTGACGGTGCCCAAAGCCAAAGATTTGATTGAAAAGATGGTGTCAAACATGGGTTGGTGCGACGATCGTCTCCATACCAACAAGCGAGGCATGCACACCTTGAAGGAGGTGGACATGATCGCTGCCAAATTGGACCTCCATAAGAAGAAGATTTATGGACAAGGCAATGGTGAGGTATGTGGCAATGCCTATGCCCTAGACTCTCACATCACTTATGAAGTCTGTGGCAACATGGGCCATTTGGGTAATGACTGCCCAGAAACCCGTGAGGATGCCCTATACGTAGCCAATAATGGAAACAACAATGGCTATCGTCCTGGAGGTCAAGGGTGGGGCCAACCATGCCCACTCTTTCAAGGAGGGTACAAAAACAATGGCAACAATGGAAATCAACCCAAATTGAGAGAGCTTGCCATTAGCTAGCTAAACATCAATGATACTCTAGCCATGAAACTGTTGGCTAATGACAAGACCCTAGAGAGCATTAATGCCAAAGTCGAAGGACTATCCTCAGCCTTCAAGAATCAACTGAGTTTCAACGAGAGGTGTGAAACTCAGTTGGTTCAACTGGCAGCTGCTGTTCCTCTAGTGGAGAATGGCAAGATGCCAGGACAACCTGAACCTCCAGTGGAAAAAATCAACATGATTTCTCTATAAGGAGGCAACTGGCTAATGGACCCTGGATGTCCTACAATATCATGCTGGATTGGGGCTCACTACTTTGATAAGGCCCTTTGTGACCTTGGAGCAAGTATGAGTGTGATGCCCAAGGTGGTTTTAGACCAGCTGAACTTCATAGAGCTTACTCCAACACCAATGCAACTTCAACTTGTTGATTATTCAGTTTGTTATCCGGTAGGTATCGCTGATCGATGAAAATCTAGAATTGCTTCATACCCGTTGATTTCTTGGTGCTCGACATGGAGTTCGAGGAGGATACGCCGCACATCCTTGGGCGACCATTCCTTAGCACCGTGTATGCTCGCATAGATGTGGAAGCTGGATAAATCCACTTCCATATCAATGGCAAGGAGGAGAAGTTTAACTTTCGTCCGGAATTGGAGCAATGCTCCATGATCTGTATCAAGTATGGGTCGAATGTTAAACACATTCAATAGGTTGAAATCACACTTTAAAAGGTGGAGCCACTCATTGCATTCATTAGGAATTTGATCCATGCAGAGAACCCGTCTTAACGTGCACGCCCACTCCCCAAGAAGACGGAGAAGTCCGGGCCTCCCCAAAGGTCCAAGTCCACCAAGACACCAAAGAATTAATGGCGGAAGAAGCAAGACAAGCCGTCTGAGCCCATCCCTCCGGGCCCAGATGTCAAGAAATGAAGAAGGAGGAATGTCGATCCCATCAGACAGTGGTGAGACCTAGCCAATAGGTTAAATTGGTAGTTATCCTTTTCTTTATTTCTCTTTTCTCTTCATTTGGTTTTTTGCCATTTAGTTTTATTTTTCCTCACTGCATATTTGGTTTTCTTAGCAAGTTGAGAATCTTCTATTCTCAACTATCATTTTTTATTTCTTTATTTTACACAAAAAGAAAATTGTTGGGGTTTGAAAACGGAGGTTTTATTCAAAAAACAATTTCTCTGAGTTGCAAAAGTTGTAATTAAGCATCATGCTATGTCAATAGCCGTTGGGGAGCCACCTGCCAAAAGGTAGAACAGGGGGCCCACTTGTCAGTTTGGTCGGCCCCCCTGTTCAGTCGACATAGGGAAAGAGCCATTTTGGCTCTCTCTCTCTCTCTCTCTCCTCCTATGGCTACATTTGGTTCCCTAGTGACCATTAGAGAGTGCAAACTATAAATGGTGGTCTTGAGGAGCATTCCTCCTCACATTTTACCTTATTTCACACCTCCCCAAAGTCACTCCTTGCATTGTTTTTCTTGCTCTTCATTGAAGTACTCTTGATCAAAATCCAACTCAAAAAGATCTTCTTTTGTTTGCATTTGCAATTTGCTCTCAAGCTCTTCAAGGGAAAATTCGTCGGGGTTTTGCTTTTGCTAACATCACCTTTTTCGAGTTTTTGCCTTGTTGTGTCTTGTTTATTGTGGCCATGAAAGGAATGAAGAGGTTGTTTGAAAAGAGGAAGAAGGTTGCAAGCTCAAGCCATGGTGGAGATTCAAGTGCACGCCCCTCTTCTATTGCTACACAAAGTTCGCGGAGGAGGAGTGTAGGTGGGGACACTCCAATGGGAGAGAGGAGCAACCAGCACCAACTTCATCATGACGACGACCTCGACATACAAAGTGAAGTTGAAGACCAAGCACATAAGCTCCTCCAAGATCGTGAATTTTCTCATACGAAGGCTTATGATCAGGATTTGATCTCTAAAATAGGTATGGATTCCGAATTCTTTTCCATTTGGCATGCACTAGGATGGAACAATTTTGCTCACATAGAGGAGAGGGGTTCACGTCTTCTCTCCGTGCAATTCCTTTGCACACTCAAAATAGGATTTGATGGTATTACTTTTACATTATTTCAAAAAGAATAGAACATCCTATAGAAAGAATTAAGTGAAATCCTAGGCTCCCAAAATCGTTGTTTGCTAGATTTTAACGCTTTGCCTAAGCTTAACAAACAAAGTTTTTGGCAAGATTTAACTAGTGAGGTCAGATGTAGTGCACCTAGGAATAGCCACTTACACAACCCTACTTTACGCTTCATGCATAGATGGGTGGCTCTGACTATGTTTCCTAGAGGAGACATATGGGTAGTGCGTGAAGATGAGCTGTAAATTTTATTTGTCATGATTAAAAAGATAAAAGATGCTCCAGTTATTGCCATGATGACATAATGGTTAGATTACATTCCAAGAACATGGCCAATTGAATGCACTTCATTGATTACCTGTATCGCTACAAGGGTAGGAGCTTTAGAATATTCTTCATTTGAGTATATTGAAAATGAAAGAGAATTATTTGATGAAGATTATTTAGTGCAAGGACATACCTTTAAGCATGATCAAGATGACTCTTTGATAATTTATTATTTAAGCTTTGTCAATGAAATTCGGTTACCTAACTTGGATTATCATTTGTACAAATGCCGGAGGCTCACCATTGATCTTCTTCCCATCGAGGAAGCCCGAAGAAGTAATGTCTCTAGAAGGGTAACTAGAATCCGTACAAGGAGAGCGGCCATGCCCCTGACAACCTCCACAATCCATAAGTCCGAAGAGGAAGAGAACCCAATGGATGATGCACAGGGATGGACTCAACCTCCATCGTATGATACCAAAGGTCCGTCTTGGCATGAATGGCCAGGTGGCGCATGGGAGCCACCCCTATCCACTTCAAGCTCTAGCAGCTTGCCTCCAACGTCCATATGATGATGTCATTCCTCTTTGGCTAGAAGTCATCGTGACTATAGCCAAGGAACGACGGATCTCACTAGACGTATGGAAGAGCTTGAAGTGAGAACAGGTGACAACTACAACACTCTCAAAGGGCATGTCCAAGGTACCCAGGACTGACAACAACACATGGACGCTCAATTCACCAACTTCAACTCCACAGTACAACAACAACAAGCCGATCTCGCAGCATACTTCCGTCATCAAGGGTTCGACCCTCATCACGGAGGAGAGTGAAAAACAAGCTTGGGGAATGACCCCCACTTGAGGTAAATTGTGTCACACCATTTGCATATTTATTTTCCATTCACCCATCATCCACCTTGCATATAAAATAATAATAATAATAAATAAAGTAGTATAGATTTGTTTTCAAATAAAATAAAAGATTTCGGTAAGAATGACTTGGAATTCACATAGATGAAATGATGAATAGTTGCTTTGTTTTATTTTCCTAAGTCCTTAGTCTATAACTTACTACTCTCCAACATATTGCTCTCATTGTATAAAATTGCTTTTGCCTTGATTAGAAAATTTTGGGTAGCAAAGCCTAATCTATTCTAAGTTGTTGTGATATATGGTATAGTGATAGGGCTGCTATTCCTAGTTTGAAAATGAAACTTGGATTTCTAGAGAAAATTCTTAAAAGATTAGAGTTACTCTCATTTGATTGGAAATACCTACCATAGCCATATGATACATTACATCGATAGACCTTATGCATATGCTATTTATCTTCACATTGAGC
This sequence comes from Tuctoria greenei, assembly GCA_036927565.1. Classification (NCBI taxonomy): domain Eukaryota; kingdom Viridiplantae; phylum Streptophyta; class Magnoliopsida; order Poales; family Poaceae; genus Tuctoria; species Tuctoria greenei. The sequence continues at coordinate 145,940,331 of JAYESD010000002.1, forward strand.
TTTGTAAAACTAGTATAGACCTATGTGGGATTCCATTCATTATTTTTTGAATTCAAGACTTCACTTGCACATGTTATACTTCTACACTAGAAGTAAGCAAAATCCCATCATACCACCATTCCACAATGAAAAGAGAAACTCCATATCCTATGTGCTCAGTACTCTCTCACAAATTATTGCATAAAAAGGGAGTAGAAGACATGGCTACAAGAAAAGAAAAAGAATAATACAAAATAAAATTCATGCTTACATCATAAGCATGAGAAAAAAAGAAGAAAAAAAAAGAAAAAAAAAGTACCGATGTTTCATCCCTACAAATTAAGAGAGTCCACTCAAAAAGGAGTCATCCCAATATCAAATCCACCTCCATTCCATCACACATGCACAAGTCTTGAATCAAATTGTTTTGAATTAATTTCTCCTAAGGCTGGCTCTCTGACTTAGCAATATTATGTGTTGCAAATATGCCTACTACATTCCCTACCAAACTCCACATAAAGCCTTATTTAGTGGTAAGATGAGTGTAGGCACAATGCCTTGGTGAGGAAATATTTCCACTACATATAAAGAAGAGACTGAGAGAATCTAATTGACATACTTATAATCTAAATTGAACTCTCTGGAATTTGAGTGGAACTTGATTTCTAGGGTATGTGTGCTCCATTTGCTGTTCTATCTTTCAACCAAACATGAATAGGAGATGGCATAAGCCCCATAATGACTTAAGATGGGTGAAGTACCATGCCAATTTTTGCAATACTAGGTAGAGTATTTTGTTGTGAACATGGTACTTTGAAAATATAGAACATTGTAGCAACTCCTGATCATCAACCTAAAGTCTTAACTTTGCTCGGAACGAGCAATGGATAAACTTGGGGGAGTTTGTTGACGGCTGTTATATACCAATTTCACCTGTCAGTATAACTCAATTATGTAAAGGAATTGTCATTTCTTGCACACATCTTAATGTAGCCTAGAGGGGGGGTGAATAGGCTATATGATTCTTTGTCGATCCCTAAAACACTTAACAGATTGATCAAATACAGGGAGATCGGACTAGTCCAGTACGGTGCGGACTAGTCCGGTATGCATGGACTAGAAAGATCAAGATTAACCGATAATCTCACTTCTAGTACCATATGCAACGGAAAGTAATTATCAACTTGGATGTATTGCAACAATGAAGCAATTTATGGAAAAGATCAATTTTAATTCCAATGTTTCAACGTGAGTTACAAAAGATTATGCAAACCCTAGAATATGATGAATGATGAAACAGAAGTGTGTGAGACAAGATTTTATCCCGATGTTTGATTCCCATGGAGGAAACCTACATCCCCGTTGGGGAGTCCACGAAGGACCGGGTCTTCACCAACCCTACCCTCGTTGAATTGCCACGGAAGTCGATTCTTTTCCACTAATCACAAAGGGGCAAATAACTCGTTCAGGTGGCCTTCTCACAAGTTAAGGGCTCCCAAAGAATTATAATGAATTAACACCACCAAACACACTCAAAATATGTACAATGAACAGCAAGAGTGTGCGAGAGATCAAACCCAAGAGCTCAAGTTGTGTAGAACAAGTCTATCCTTTGATCAATTGCTAATCCTCAAAGACTTGATCTTTTGAGGATTAGAATGTGTGGAGAGATGTGAATTTTGGACTCTTGGAAGGTGTGACAGTGAAGGGGGTCTATAGTGTTGGTTGTATGGCCGTACACCTCTATTTATACTAGGGTTTCCAAAAGTTACCATTAGGGTTTGCAATGTCCGGACTAATCTGGTGTGCGACATGTGAAAAACCATAAGTATGATGGATACCGGACTAGTCCATTAAGGTGCGAACCAATGCAATTTTAGTCAGAAACTTTTCAGACTAGTCCGGTTCATACCGGACTAGCCCGGTGTAGTGAACACCGTGTAGAACTGAGGACAAGTCCGCACTTGGTGGGACTTGTCTGATTTTAGTCAGAGAGTTATTGGACTAGTCCAGTGAATATCGGACTTGTCCGGTGCAGTGAAGATATTAGGGCTAAGGACAAGTCCGGACTTAGAGGACTTGTCCAATTTTAGTCAGAGGATTATTGGACTAGTCCGGTTGATATCGGATTTGTCTGGTGTTGTGCTAATGTGTAGTCCTGAGGACTAGTCTGCATTAGGGGGGACTGGTCTGATCTTAGTCAGAGAGATATCGGACTAGTCCACTTTTCCTGTGAAATGTGCAGTGAGTTGAATTATTTGTTCACTTGAGCTGTTGGGGTGTTTTTCTCTAACACACTCCATACAAAATAATCTAATCTTTTTAGCTCCTGAGCTCTTTTCCATTTAGATCCTCATTCTCTTCCTTTTTGTACTTTCTTCCTCATTTCTTTAAATCCCGCGCTCATCTCAACAATTTTGCTAGGATCTCATTTGTTTGTCATAAATCAACCAAAACCCACAAGGGATGCCTAGACGCACTTTCAATCTCCCCCTTCATGGTGATTGATGACAACCAACTGAGATTACACGAATATGGTAAAAATCCATATTTTCATAAAGTGTGCACATATGAGCTTTGAGCGAAATAGGCAATGTAGACATAAGACATATGTGCACTCTTTATGGTGGGATGCAAAACTACGTGTGTGAGAAATAATATTGATGTGAATGAGGTAAAAGACATAATCATAATAACATCAAGAATCTCAAACATACATAGCAATTTTAAACATAAACCATTGATAATAGTAAATCATAACCATAACTCCATAATACATGTGTAGAAGCATAAAGTGAACATAATAAGAGTTTTACAATACCAAAAGCACAATAGAGTTGCAACAAAAATGCAAAAGAGAAATAGAGATCACTCTCTCAACCTAATGCTACGACCTAAGAATCCCCCTCAATCTCTCCCCTTTGGGACCAAGGCACCAAAAAGGAAGAGAAGGGATCTATTCATCGTCTCCGGCTCACTCCGCGCTGTCAGGCCTTTCGTCATCTTCTTCATCATCCTGAGGAGGAGGAGGAGGAGAGGAACTACTCGTCATGCCCCGAAGGCAAAAGTAGGCAAGCTCGGAGGGAGAGAGAGGAGGAAGCTCTGAGAAGTCAGAGGCAGAGTCCTCTGAGATAACTGGAGACCCAATAGTCTCAATCTCTAGCTTTTGACAAATAGCTTTGACATTGTCCTTCATGTATGTCATTTGCTCTTTTCATGCCTTTTTCATCTTACGAACCTTCACCTCAGTTTTGCGGCAAGAACAAAATATGGCAGCCAAGTACTTCATGATTCCACTAGCAAACCCTTTGCTAGATGGAGGGACTCTAGTGCCATAGGAAGGTCTTGTATCTTCTTGAGCTCTCTTCGGATGTTCCTCACTTGAGGCAGATGAGGGAGTAGCTTGGAGAGAGGCTTGAGGAGGCTTCTGAGGTCTTAAAGGAGTATGCTCCAAATCCTTCACAAACTCAATTCATGTGACTTTTTCAATCATGAACATAAAGTATGGTGCATAGCCACAGGAGCGGTTTTGTGTGCAAGAGATGTTCACCATGTCATTCCAGGTGTAATCGAAGATATTAAACTTGCTCTTCTTGTTAATCACTTTCATCAGGGTTCTAAAGTAACCTTGTACACTCCTGGCATCTCCATCCTTTGGAGCAATTGTCTTTCGAAGCACTCTATTAAGAACCATAAAGAAGGGCTTCATGTTCTTGGTTGATGGAGGATTGTATTTGAGGTGAGTAACATAGAGAAAGTCCATCTTGTCCTTCTCCAAAACACCAAGATTGTGAATCACAATCTCATTGCTGCCAGTGTCCTCAAGGTGTAGCAGCCTGGCAAACTCAGCATAAGTAACAGTGTACTTGGATCCATGTGTCATCCAAGTCACTGTCTCTTCTTCATCGTTGGCAAAATAACAAGTTGCGTAGAATTGAGCAATGACTTCATCGTTCCAATTGTATCTGAAAGAAAACAAGTCCTTTAAACCATGCCTCTCTACAGCCTATACCACCTCATTAAAAGGACCACAACTCTTTCTATCAAAGTGGCTCCAGTCAATCCATTGGCTGCGGACTACTGGAGTCTTCATTTGGAGATACACGTACTGTAGTAGTCCGAGTTAAAGTTACTCCAATATCTCGGGTCAGCTACCTTTTTGCCACTGCTATAGGGATCAATCTTCCTTAGCTTTCATGCTACATCACTTCCTTTGCCATTGAACTTCTCCTCCGAGGGGTCCCTATTTCCCTGTCCTGGAGCTGTCATCTTGAGGGGACCAATCGGGCCGTAAGCAAGTCCCTTTACTTAGCCCTTTGACTGGCGTGGAGTTGCCGAGCTAGGACCAGCCATATCTTTCGCTCTTGAATCTGGTTTCTTGGCCGGAACCTTTCGACGCAACCTAGGTGGGGTGGGCGAAGGCTCGGCAGCACGCTCTTGTCTTTTGTTGGAGCGAGATTCTGAAACATGAGGCAACACTTCTTGATCCATCCCAGCCTCAATGTCGGAGATATCCTCGTTTGAGTTTGACATTATTCTTACAAGGAAGATATAAAGGATATGGATAAGCAAGGATGATAAGGAATTGCATTGAATTGATGTAGGCTAGAGTTTTGATCAAGACATACCAGACTTGTCCGTTGTTCAGGGACGGACTAGTCTGGAGTACTGGACTTGTCCGCCCTTAAAATGGACTAGTCTGTTGTGTGGCTATTCAAAATCTAACTCAATGAAATTTTAGGTTACTCATAGCAAAGATGATCTAGGGTAAATGGAATACATCAATAGAGCATGTATTGACTGTAGAAACTAAGCTATTTGAGAAAAAACAAGGAAAATCAAAGGTTCTAGGGTTTTGAGAGAAATTACCAAATCCTACGATTCGAGTCGTTGAAGGAGTTCTTGATGCGGACTAGTCCGGGGTCTTCAATCCCCTTGGAGTGGAGATCGATTCCCGTGGAAATTTGAGTGTATTTGATGGAGAACTCGAAAAATCACCTTGGGAGCACTTGAGTGAGGAGAGAGAACGTCAGAGGAGTTGTGAGGTAGAAGAAGATTAGGGTTTCACCGGCCCTAGGGTTGTGGAGTCGAAAAATCGAACCATCCCTTGGTAGGACTGGACTAGTTCGGGCTACCGGAGAACTCAACGGACTAGTCTGCAATGTGCGGACTAGTCCGAGGTAACCACAGACTAGTCCGTGGTCACCTGGACAGAAAAAAATACAGGCCTTTCGTATATATTCGAAGGTGCTTAAAAAGAAAATATGGAGCAAAAACAGACAAATAATCTTGACGAATATGATCAGTAAACTTACAACAATCATGCTATGAACATAATTCACCAAGATCAAGTAATTAACATAGTTTTTCGAAGAAAATAGAGAGAGATGATTTTTCAACACAATCAACATGATTTTGAAGATGGCATACAAGTATGCAAGTTTTCAATCCATGTTATGAGCATCAAGGATATTTAGTTCATTTCGGAGCTCACAAAAGCATTTTTCATCAAGTGGCTTGGTAAAGATATCAGCTAGTTGTTTTTAAATGTTGACATGGCAAATGGCTATGTCTCCTTTCATTAAGTGATCTCTCAAAAAGTGATGCCAGATGTCTATGTGTTTGGTTCTATAGTGCTCAACGGGGTTATGGGCAATTTTAGTGGCACTCTCATTATCATAAAGGAGTGAAACACGTCTCATATTATAACAGTAATCCCTTAGAGTTTATCGCATCCAGAGGAGTTGTGCACAACTACTCCCAGCTGCAACATACTCCGCTTCAGCCATGGATAAGGCAATTGAATTTTGTTTCTTGGATGACCAAGAAACTAGGGATCTACCAAGGAATTGACAAGTACCGGAGGTACTTTATCTATCGACTTTGCATCTGGCATAATCTGCATTCAGTGCTGACGATGTTGGACTTGGGTCTTTCAACAAGCTCCCACCCTTCGTTCGTTTTGAAGTCGTTCAATTCTTATTGCATTGCCATCACCCAATCGAGATATTTTAGTGCATCTTGAACCCTGTGTGGTTCCAAAGAAGATGCAAAGGAATAGTTTTCACAAAAATTAGCTATGCGAGATCGAGTTATTACTCCCTTTTGAATGTCACCAATTATATTGTCGACGGGGTGATCTCTTTGGATGCTTTGGTGTACTCTTGGATGTGGCACTTGTGGTATTGAATCTTCATTATCATCTTCTTCTCTCCCTGGATAGTCGCCATCATTGATGTTTTGCTCACCTTGATCTTCTTGATGTTGATCTTGTGTGGAAGCTCCCACTTGATCATTTTCCTCCACTTGTGGTTCATCTTCTTCATCCGCATTTGGAGGTGGCACTTGTGTTCGAACGTCACCCAATGCCATTCTCCTCAATGCTTGACATGGATCTTCTTCTTTGTCTAGCACAAATTGATCAACTTGCTCTTCTTGAGAGCCGTTAGTTTCATCAAACACTACATCATGTGCTACTTCAACAAGTCCACATGCCTCGTTGAAGACACGATAGGCATAGGAAACCTTCATCGGACTTTGAAGCGAACTTCGAAGCCCTGGGCTTCTTGTTTGAAATGTAACATTTTGATCCAAAGACTTAAAAATATGAAATATTCGGTTTGTTACCCGTGAGTACTTCATATGAGGTTTTCTTGAGTAGACGGTGAAGATAGAGTCGGTTTATGGCGTTACAAGTGGTGTTAGCTGCTTCAGCCCAAAACCTATCTGATGTCTTTTATTCATCGAGCATTGTCCTCACCATCTCAATGACTGTTCGGTTATTCCTTTAGGCTATTCTGATTTGTTGAGAAGAATATGGTGCTGAAAATTCATGCTTTATCCCTTCCTCATATAGATACTCCTCAACTTGGGTATTCTTGAATTTTGTCCCATTGTCACTTCGTATGTTCTTGATTTTCAATGAGAATTCATTTTGGGCACGCTTGATGAACTTCTCGAGGGTTCCTTGAGTTTCTGTCTTATCACGCAAAAAGAAAACCCACGTGAAGCGTGAAAAATCATAAACAATGACTAAACCATACTTATTACCACTAATGCTTATGTAAGCAATTGGACCGAACAGATCCATGTGGAGGAGCTCGAGCGGTCTTGTTGTAGTCATGAAATTCTTCACCAGATGGGGTGATCCTACTTGCTTCCCAGTGTGGCATGCTCTACAAGGCCTGTCCTTTTTAAAAACAACATTCTTTAAACCTCAGATGTGATCGCCTTTAAGGAATTTTTGAAGATTCCTCATACCATCATTTGCTAGCCATCTATGCCACAGCAAACCCATGTTGGTCTTTGCAATCAAGCATGTGTCAAGTTCGGCTTAATCTTTGTTGAAGTCAAATAGATAATGTTTTCCCTTTAACACACCTTTGAATGCAATCGAGTTATCACTCCTTCTAGAGACGGTCACACCCTCATTAGTGAATAAGCAATTATAACCCTTGTCACATAATTGAGATATGGACAAAAGGTTATAATCCAAGGAGTCAACATGTAAAGCATGAGAAAGAATATGTTGTGATGAAATTGCAATTTTACTGGTACCGAGCACCCTTCCTTGACTATTATCACCAAAATAAATGCCTTCGCTTGGATCTTCATTTTCTTCATATTCCACGAACATCCTTCTTTCTCTGGTCATGTGATTGGTGCATTCACTATCTAGCACCCATTTTGCTCCACCGGATGAATAAGCCTGCAAAAAACAAATTATGCCTTGGTCTTAGGTACCCAAGCTTGCTTAGGTCCTTTGAGGTTAGTCACATGTGATTTCGGCACCCACACATGAGACTTGGTGTTCCCATGGCATGGCCCAACATGTTTAGCATAAACTCTTCCAAGGTTACCTTTCATAAGTACATATGAGGCATCAAAAGTTCTAAATAGGAGTTGTTGTTCATATGTGTTCCCAATGTTAAATTTATCAATAATATTAGGATTTCTAACTTAAGAAGAGTTTCCCTTGACAAAGGCATTGCAATCCTTGTTAGTCTTGTGGATTAGTGTTTTGCTTTTCACCATAAGAATACCCAATGCCAAATTTGACATTAGGAGGTCTTGTGACCGAGTATGCACTGCATGCATACTTGACCTTCTCCTTGTCAAATATGCCACTTTGGGAAGGTTGCTCGTCCTTTGTTGAGTTTGACTTTTCCTTCAAGTGTCACTTTTGGCAAAAGCACAAGTAATAATAGTTTCAGTTTTTATTTGTTGAGAAGGTGAGCTTGAAGAGGATGAAGTACCACTTTGCTTGAGTGACTCAACTTGTAGCCCAAGGATCGTTAACTTTGGTTAAATTAGCAAGTTCCTCCTTAATGATGGTGTTTCAGTCTTTTAGCTTCAAGAAAGTTTCCTTGCTTGAAGCTAACTCAAATTCTAGTGATTTACTTCACTCCTTTTCAAGTTCAAGAAGCTTTTCAATCTCAAGATATTCCTCCTTTTGGGAGATGATCATATCTTCCTGACGATTGACTAACTTCTCCTTATCAACAATCTTATCAAGTAAAAATTTCATTTTAGCAGCAGTCTTTTTGTGTAAACCACTAAGCAAGTATTTATTTTCATCACTGTTATCATCCTCACTAGAATTATCACTATCACTAGTGAAATAATGTGAGGAGGAAGATTTAGTTTTTTCTTTTCTTTTACCTTCGTTGGCCATTAGACATGTGTTGTCGGTGTCCTTCCATGTGCCCATGGTTGGGAAGATAGTGGTTTTCTTGTTGGTCTTCTTGATGGCTATGGTGGCCATCTCCTCTTCTTCTTTGGATGAGGATTCATCATTGGAGTCCCACTCCTTCCCTAGATGCGCTTGGCCATATTGCTTTTTCTTTATGAACATTTTCTTTGGTTGAGGCTTGTTGTCTTTAGTCTTCCTCTTATTTTCTTCATGTGGACAATCTACTATGAAGTGATCATATTCTCCGCAATTGTATCACACCCGTCTCATCTTGGGTCTTTGTTTGTCCCTTTGTCTTCCTTCATTAGAGATACTACCCTTTCTTGTTCTCACCATTTTCTTGAACTTCTTCATGAATAAGATCATGTTTTCATCATCAATATCACTGATTTCATCATCGTTGTCATCTTCTCCATGAGCTTCTCTAGCTTCTTTTGATACGGGTTTACAAGTTGTCTTCAAGGCAACTCCTTTCTTCTTTGCCGAGGTAAGATTGGCAATTGCCTTGACATGCTTGGCTTACTTCTCCATCATTTCAAAGTTGATAACCTTGCCTAGATGTTCATCTGAGGTCCAGGGTCACGTTGCGAGGCATGAATGCTCTAAGAATCAAATTCACGACCTCATGATCATTCCACTTTTTGCTGCCATATACTCGGACTTTGTTCATAAGATTCTTCAATCGATTGTACATATCTTGTCGTGATTCATCTTCTTCCATAGTGTATCTTCCCAATTCACCTTCAATCATCTATATCTTTGCTTCGTTTACCTGACGGTCACCTTCATGTGCGGTTTGTAGAGTATCCCATATCTCTTTGGCAATTTCAATTCCATCCATGTGACACCCGGTTCCGAAAATTGAACCAAGTGAACGCATATGTGTGCCCAGGATGTTCAACACACATACACGAGTGCATTCACAAAAGAGTATATAGAAAGTTACCACAGAACAAGATTAATTAACCAAATTTTATTACACAAACCATATAATCCTCAAATACAAACTCTAATGAATATTAATGACAAGTTCAACTAATGCAGCGGAAATAGACTAAATAAGCAAACTAAACAGTTAGGCAGCATAAGCGATAGGGTATAGCGCAACTCCATGCAACACCACAGGCAAAGCTGACGGTAGACACGGCCTAGAACTCTGCATTATCGCCATTAAACTCCCAATCCTGACCTGCAACTATTTGGGGGGGGGGGGATTGCAAGAGTGAGTACATGTCGTACTCAGCATGTGTGGGAAGTATGACATGTGGCTGATTCAAATGACGAATATAATAATGGTTGAGTGCTGAAAAGTATGTTAAAACATTTGAAAAGAAATAAATTACATGTATATGAAGTAAACCCATCATAAACCATAATTAAACTCATAGTACCAGTCCATATTCCATGTCCATCATCACATACCAATATCCATTTTCAATACCAAAATTCAATTCATAACCATCCATAACCATAATACCAACCACAACCATACCAAATAACATCCCAATACCGAGTTTCCTCTAATAATGTGAGGGTCCAGGTTGCTCATAACCGGGAGCATGGCTATCATGATAGTTTTAGACACACTCTATAGAGGTTGTACCGCTTTACCCACGCGTTTGTGATTTCATCACCTTTCAATGAGTATAGAATCTCAATTATGCCTTCTCACACTTCCGTGGGTGTGTGGCCAAGAGATCAAAAAATAGCCTTTACAAAGGGATTACTAGCCTATTTAGACCCCACTGAGGTTTCACCAGTGGCGATGTCTCCCACATAGCACATCTTCAACCAAGGGCCCCCTCTTGAGCCATTCGGATCCCAGGATAGTCCCACAAATCATCAACAAACCCAATCCGACTACCCCTTCCCCAAGCATCCTTAGTGGTCCAAATAGCACTGGCAAAGCCATAATTAATCAGCTACCCCGCACCCATACTTGTCCTCGTGGTGGCACTATAAATCCTGGATGGTCGCTCCACGAATCGGTCCTTAGATCTAAAGCAAGTAATCCACCATACATCCAACCCATCCACATACCAGGCTTGCTTAGATCACCCATTACCATATCATATTAACCAGTTCATGTTAACCATAATCTCATGAATGCATAATTAAATTGAGTGGTATAGTTGTTTTCCCATCCTAGTTGATTAAGCGAAGCAAAAAGGTAAAAAGTCCTTCCCAACTCTCTACCATATATTCCAGGTGACAAGGGTGTTTAACAAATCTAGTAAACTTCCTACCATAGGATTTCCCATCAAATTGACACAAGCATGCAGTTTTGCAAACAAAACATTTATTTCAAAACAAGATCAATATGCTTCAAGGACAGTTGCCTTGCTCTTGCGATTGATTAGGGTCAAAGCCTTCAAACTCTTGGTGCTGTAGATCCTCCGCGGCACTCTCTAGCGCAAATCCGTCTAATCCACACAATAAACATACAAGACAAGAAACACAATCAAAGAGTGCACAAATATTACTCAATATGACATGCATGATTAATGCAAATGCAAGGTGGAATTTGTTAATGGGTTACTTTTAATGATCACTAGCTAGTTCTAATTGCTTTTAACAAGTTTATACAAGTTTATAGTTGATTAGATCAAGTTTTAAAATTAATTCAACACAATTTACCCAGGAAAATTGGACTAGTCTGCAGAGGGCCGGACTAGTCCGCACTTCGCAGAACTAGCGAACTAGGGTTTTCTAGATCGACGTGAATTTGGAGATTAGGGGTTGAGTTCACGTAAGGAAAAGAGAATAGAAGGTACACCAGGTGTTTCGGACTCCAATGAATCAATAAACTTGGAGGTAACACTTGGATCTTGATGATCTAGGGTTGGGGGATGAACTTGGAAATGAATAGGTGATGAAGAACGAAACTTGATTGAGATCTTGATCCTCTTTCGTTTCCTCCTCTTCTTCTTCTTGCTTGGGATCTCCGCCTCCCTCCTTGGTGGTGGCTCTCCACGAACTAGGGTTTGGGCGGGGTGGAAAAGTGGCTAATAGATGTCAAGCCAAGGGGTGGGGTTGTCTATATAGAGGTGGAGGCTAGGGTTAGATGGATTTCGAGTTTGAGAGGAGTAGAGGCCGGTTTAGAGTCACACATGGGCTCTAAAAGAGTTAGGCACGATGTCCCTAGGCCCACTTAATGTGAAACCCAAGAAACAAGTCATAAAGCAAAAGATCAACTCGGAGTCACGAAATATCGGACAAGTCCGAAGGACCGGACTAGTCCGAAAATGTCCAGAGAGAAAATCGAACAAGTCTGACCTAAAATCGGATAAGTCTGACTTTAGTCAGAGAGGAAAACGGACAAGTCCGCTGAAACACCAGACTAGTCCGGAAAAGTCTAGGGACTTAGCAAATTTTCAAGGATTCTTGGAATATCGGACTAGTTCGCACAAAATCAGACAAGTTCGTATGTTTCCAGAGGCAAAATCGGACTAGTCCACAGCAAAAACGGACAAGTTCATTTTTAGTCAGAGAGAAATCGGACTAGTCCTCACTAAAATCGGACTAGTCCGCACTTTTCAGCATTTTAAGTGCGGTTTTGTTCCAAATCAATTTTAAACTCGTTCCTCTTTATGTGGGTTAATGTTAAACATGTATATGAATGTATGTAGGTCATGATGCATGAAAATGAGGGTGTTACAAACCTACCCCCCTTAAAATGAATCTCGCCGTCGAGATTCGACGCTGAAGAGAGATAGGGAAATTCTTTCTTGATATCATCCTCCAATTTCCACGTCGCTTCTTGTTTCCGTGTGGTGCTTCCATTGAACTTTACACCATCTAATAACCTTGTTCCTTGTGACTCTCTCCTTGGTTTCCAAGATTTTGATCGGTTGCTTGGCATAACCAAATCTTCCTCTAGTTCCAATCCTTCCATTGACACTTGTTATTCTGGTACTCTCAAGCACTTCTTGAGCTGGGAAACATGAAACACATCATGTACGTCTGAAAGATGAGTTAGCATATCCAACTTATATGCCACTTCTCCCCTCTTGTCCACAATCTGGAATGGTCCAATGTAACAGGTGCTAGCTTGCCTCTTATGTTAAACCTCTTATGACCTCTCATTGGTGAAACCTTGAGGTAAACAAAATCTCCTATTTCAAAGGCTAATTTCCTTCTCCTATTGTCCGCATAGCCTGTTTGTCTTGATTGGGCAGCCCTCAAGTTTTCATGAATTATTTGGACATGCTTTTCGGCTTCATGCAACACATCCGGACCAAATACTTGAGTTTCTCCTGCCTCATTCCAGAATAAAGGTGTCCTTCACTTCCTTCCATAAAGCGCTTCATATGGTGACATTTTCAAGCTTGCTTGGTAACTATTGTTGTATGAAAATTCTGCATATGGCAAGCTCTTGTCCCAACTTTTCCCATGCTTTAAAGCACAAGCTCTTAACATGTCCACTAAAATCTGATTGGTCCTCTCGGTTTGTCCATCCGTTTGAGGGTGGTATGCTGAACTAAAATTCAACCTTGTTCCTAATGCTTCATGTAACTTTTGCCAAAACCTGGAGGTATTGAGAACCTCTATTCGAGACTATCTTCTTAGGGACTCCATGTCGACACACAGTATGCTCCATGTATATTTTGGATAATTGTGCAGATGTATACTTGGCCTTGACAGGAACAAAATGAGCTGACTTGGTCAATCGATCCACAATTACCCAAATTGAGTCATACCCGGACTGGGTATGCGGTAAACCAACTATGAAGTCCATACCAATTTCTTCCCACTTCCATTCCAGAATCTTTAATAGTCCAGCTGGCCTTTGATGTTCCACCTTCACTCGTTGGCACGCATCACACAATGCTACGTATTCAGCTATGTCCTTCTTCATGCTAGCCCACCAATAGCAAGTCTTCAAGTCTTTGTACATCTTCGTACAACCGGGGTGAATTGAGTAAGGTGAGTCATGTGCCTCTTTTAATATCGTCTCCCGAATATGCTTCACATTAGGCACGACAATCCTTTTTCCCAGCCATAAGGTACCATGTTCATCCTCATCAAATCTGAATTCTCTCCCCTCTTGAGTCCTTTCCTTGATTTCTTGAATTTCCTCATCCTTGGTCTGTGCCTCTCGAATTTCTTGCTCCAAGGTTGGGTTTAACTCCATCATCTCCATCTCATTTACAAATCCGAGGTTCAACCTTTCGAACTCCTTACATAACTCGGATGGCAACTCTCGAACTGTGAGCTGATTACTTCTTTTCTACTCAAAGCATCGGCCACTACATTGACTTTTCCCCGACGATAGTTGATCCCCAAATCATAATCTTTGATGAGCTCCAACCATCTCCGTTGCCTCAAATTCAGATTTGTCTGTGTGAAAATATACTTAAGACTCCTGTGATCCGTATAAATTTCACACCTATGTCCAAAAATGTAGTGTCTCCAAATTTTCAATGTGTGTATCACAGCTGCGAGTTCCAAATTGTGCGTTGGGTAATTCTGCTCATGTTTCTTCAATTGTCTTGATGCATAGGCAACCACTTGACCTTCTTGCATAAGCACACATCTAAGTCCTTGTCTTGATGCATCACAATAAATATCAAAACTCTTGCTTACATCCGACAATATCAAAACTGGGATTGTTGTCAACCTCTTCTTCAACTACTAAAAACTGTTTTGACAAGCTTGAGTCCATTGGAATGCCTTTCCCTTCGTTAGCAATTCCGTCATTGGCTTGGCTATCTTAGAAAAGTCCTTGATGAATCTACGGTAATATCTAGCCATCCCAAGAGAACTCCATATTTCCATTATGTTTTGTGGTGGTTCCCACTTCAACACGTCTCTCACTTTTCCGGGGTCAACCGATACTCCTCTTCCTGAGATTATATGACCCAATAACGACACCTCTTTCAACCAAAACTGACACTTGTTGAGCTTGGCATACAATTGATGCCCCCTCAATTTCTGCAACGTAAGCCTCAAGTGTTCCTCATGTTCCTTCTCATCCTTCGAGTAGATCATAATGTCATTAATAAACACCACAACAAACCTATCCAAGTACTCTATGAAGACCTTATTCATGAGGTACATAAAGTAGGCAGACACATTTGTCAATCCAAAAGACATCACGGTGTACTCATAAGATCCATACCGTGTCCTAAAAGCTGTCTTGGGTATGTCTGATGGTCTAATCTTTATTTGAAAATATCCCGACCTCAGATCAATCATAGAGAAGACACAAGCACCCTTCATCTGATTAAACAAGTCCTCTATGCATGCTAAGGTGTCTTTGTTCTTGATTGTTACCTCGTTGAGAGCTCGGTAATCTACACATATCCTTTGGGTTCCATCCTTCTTGTCCTCAAACAGCACCGGTGCTCCTTAAGGTGAAGAGTTGGGCCGAATTAAACACTTCTCTAGTTGCTCTTGAATTTGCTTCTTGAGCTCCGTTAATTCCATAGGAGGCATCCTATACGGCCTCTTAGCTATAAGTGCAGTTCCAGGTATTAATTCAATAATAAACTCAATGTCTCGATCAGGTGGCATACCTGGCAACTCATGCGAAAAAACATCCAAAAATTTACACACCACCGGAATCTCCTCAATTGCGGCACCGTCCATATGATTTAGCTCCAATTGATTCGGTGCAGTTTGAGATGCTTCAAATTCTACGGTGATCCCTTCCTCATTATTCAACTTCACCGTCTTCATGGCACACTCGATAACCCCATTGTGCTTCCTCAACCAGTCCATACCAAGTATAATGTCCAATCCTTGGGAATCCAAAACAATGAGGTTGGCGGAGAAGTCTACCCCCCTTATTCTAAGGCTTACTTTTGGACATACTATATTTGTCCTCATCTCTCCTCTAGGAGACTTAACCAATAGAGTGAACTTCATATGAGGGATAGGCAAACTATACTTGGCGACATACTTTGATGCAATGAATGAATGCGATGCTCCAGAATCAAATAACATAATCGCGGGGTTGGAGTTGGCAAGAAACATACCAATGACCACATCATCCGCTTGTTGAGCATCCTCCGTAGGGACATGGTTCATGTTGCCACGAACAAAATTCTGCTGTCCATGGTTCCCTTGCGGATATCCTCCATTGGGTCTTGGGTTTTGCCTCGGTGCATTACTTCCTTGACCAGGGCCTTAGGACATTGATGCGCAAAGTGTCCAGCTTCTCCACAAGTATAGCACTTCTTTACTCCACCGGATTATTGGGGCGAGCTTGGTTCTGAACATTTGCACCAGGAAAATTAGCACGAGGTGCAAAAGGCATTGGAGGCCTAGGTGCTTGCATGACAGGGCGCTGCTGCACAAATTGAGCTGGGCGTGGTGCAAATCCAGGGCGTTGACCAGGAATAGAAGAGCTGAAATAAGGCGCATTAGGAGGCGCAAGGCGAGGGCGCACAATACTTCCTTGTTGCTATCCTTGATATTGTGCCTTCCTCTTGTTGTCTTGCTCCATCCTACAGATCTTGTTCTCAACCATGATTGCTTTGTCCACAAGCTTCTGAAAATTGGCATAATCATAGTTGAGTAGTTGCACTTGGATTTCATTGTTCAAGACCCTCATGAACAAGTATTGATTCTGCCTGTCCCGGCTTACATCCTCAGGTGCATACCTTGAGAGTTGAGTGAATATATTGAGGTATTCACCCACACTCGATCTTCCTTGCCCCAAGTTCTCAAATTCTTGCCTCTTCAAGATCATAACACCTTCCGACACATAATGAGAACGAAAGCTCTCTTTGAATTCGGCCCAAGTAATTCCATTTTGATTCTCATGAACATTGCAATAAGCATCCCTCCAATCCGCAGTTGCGCCAATGAGTTGATGAGAAGCAAATAGCACATTCTCCCGGTCACTGCATTGGACAATATAAAGTTTCTTCTCCACGGACTTGAGCCAATCATCGGCATCCATAGGTTCGGTAGCTTGAGCAAAGGTTGGCGGCCTAGTCCTCATAAACTCTCCCAATCGGCTATGAGGAGGCGGGGGTGGCGGTGGAGGCATGTGGGGCTGATGGTTGATGTTGCCAGCCTGTAGCTGTCCCATAGTTTCTATCATGGTATGCATGAGCTGGTTTTGCATAGCCAATAGCTGCTCGATGTCGATAGCTCCATGAGTAGGTCCTTGTCCATTGTTGTTCCGAGGTACTCCATGGTTCTCCTCCTCATAATTAGCATCCCTCTGGTTGCGAGTCCTCACCATCTGGATAAAAGCAATAGGTAAGAATTAGAAAATGTCCCAGACTGTATGCATCAAGGGATATGAAACTAGACAACTAACTAGCCTACATGGACATGGCAATGCTAAAGTATCCCAAAATCCTCTATTAAGCACACAAGCAAACAATATATAGCAACAACACACCAAACAAAACACATCGGTTCCTGAGTGCTTCTATGTGCTCTAAAGTGTCTATTATATCTAGGTTGCGTCCTATGGTCAACCTGTGGCTCTGATACCAATCTGTTACACCCGGTTCTGAAAATTGAACGAAGTGAACGCATATGTGTGCCTGGGATGTTCAACACACATACACGAGTGCATTCACAAAAGAGTATACAGAAAATTACCACAGAACAAGATTAATTAACCAAATTTTGTTACACAAACCATATTATCCTCGAATACAAACTCTAATGAATATTAGTGACAAGTTCAACTAATGCAGAGGAAATAGACTAAATAAGCAAACTAAATAGCTAGGCAGTATAAGCGATAGGGTATAGCGCAACTCCATGCAACACCACAGTCAAAACTGACAATAGACACGGCCTAGAACTCTGCGTTATCGCCATTAAACTCCCAATCCTAACCTGCAAGTGATTGGGGGGAGATTGCAAGAGTGAGTACATGTCGTACTCAGCAAGTGTGGGAATTATGACATGTGGCTGATTCAAATGATGAATATAATAATTGTTGAGTGCTAAAAAGTACGTTAAAACATTTGAAAAGCAATATATTACATGTATATGAAGTAAACCCATCATAAACCATAATTAAAATCATAGTACCAGTCCATATTCCATATCCATCATCACATACCAATATCCATTTTCAATACCAGAATTCAATTCATAACCATCCATAACCATAATACCAACCATAACCATCCCAAATAACATCCCAATACCGAGTTTCCTCTAATCATGTGAGGGTCCAGGTTGCTCATAACTGGGAGCACGACTATCATGATAGTTTTAGACACACTCTGCATCGGTTGTACCGCTTTACCCACGTGTTTGTGATTTCATCACCTTTCGATGACTATAGAATCTCAATTATGCCGTCTCACACTTCCGTAGGTGTGTGGCCAAGAGATCACAAAATAGCCTTTACAAAGGGATTACTAGCCTATTTAGACCCCACTGAGGTTTCACCGGTGGCGATGTCTCCCACATAGCACATCTTCAACCAAGGGCCCCCTCTTGAGCCATTCGGATCCCAGGGTAGTCCCACCAATCATCAACAAACCGAATCCGACTACCCCTTCCCCAAGCATCCTTAATGGTCCAAATAGCACTGGCAAAGCCCTAATTAATTAGCCATGCCGCACCCATACTTGGCCTCGTGGTGGCACTGTAAATCCTGGATGGTCGCTCCACGAACCGGTCCTTAGATCTAAAGCAAGTAATCCACCATACATCCAACCCATCCACATACCAGGCTTGCTTAGATCACCCATTACCATATCATATTAACCAGATCATGTTAACCATAATCTCATTAATGCATAATTAAATTGAGTGGTATAGTTGTTTTCCCATCCCAGCTGATTAAGCGAAGCAAAAAGGTAAAAAGTCCTTCCCAACTCTCTACCATATATTCCAGGTGACAAGGGTGGTTAACAAATCTAGTAAACTTCCTACCATAGGATTTTCCATCAAATTGACACAAGCATGCAGTTTTGCAAACAAAACATTTATTTCAAAATAGGATCAATATGCTTCAAGGACACTTGCCTTGCTCTTGCGGTTATTAGGGTCAAACCCTTTAAACTCTTGGTGCTGTAGATCCTCCACGACACTCTCTAGCGCAAATCTGTCTAATCCACACAATAAACATACAAGACAAGAAACACAATCAAAGAGTGCACAAATATTACTCAATATGACATGCATGATTAATGAAAATGCAAGGTGGAATTTGTTAATGGGTTACATTTAATGATCACTAGCTAGTTCTAATAGCTTTTAACAATTTTATACAAGTTTGTAGTTGATTAGGTCAAGTTTTAGAATTAATTCAACACAATTTACCCAGGAAAATCGGACTAGTCTGCAGATGGCCGGACTAGTCCGCACTTCGCAGAACTAGCAAACTAGGGTTTTCTAGATCGACGTGAATTTGGAGATTAGGGGTTGAGTTCACATAAGGAAAAGAGAATAGAAGGTACACCAGGTGTTTAGGACTCCAATGAATCATGAAACTTGGAGATAACACTTGAATCTTGATGATCAAGGGTTGGGGGATGAACTTGGAGATGAATTGGTGATGAAGAACGAAACTTGATGGAGATCTCCTCCTCCCTCCTTGGTGGTGGCTCTTCACGAACTAGGGTTTGGGTGTGGTGGAAAAGTGGCAAATAGATGTCAAGCCAAGGGCTGGGGTTGTTTATATAGAGGTGGAGGCTAGGGTTAGATGGATTTCGAGTTTGAGAGGAGTAGAGGCCGATTTAGAGTCCCACATGGGCTCTAAAAGAGTTAGGAACAACGTCCCTATGCCCACTTAATGTGAAACCGAAGAAACAAGTCATAAAGCAAAAGATCAACTCGGAGTCACGAAATATCGGACAAGTCCGAAAAGTATCGGGCTAGTCCAAAAATGTCCAGAGAGAAAATCGGACAAGTCGGTACTAAAATCGGACAAGTCCGACTTTAGTCAGAGAGGAAAACGAACAAGTCCACTGGAACACCGGACTAGTCCGTAAAAGTCTAGGGACTTAGAAAATTTTCAAGGATTCTTAGAGTATCGGACTATTATGCACAAAATTGGACAAGTCCAAATGTTTCCAGAGGCAAAATCAGACAACTCCACAGCAAAAACGGACAAGTTCGTTTTTAGTCAGAGAGAAATCAGACTAGTCCTCACTAAAATCAGACTAGTCCGCACTTTTCAGCATTTTATGTGCGGTTTTGTTCCAAATCAATTTTAAACTCGTTCCTCTTTATGTGGGTTAATGTTAAACATGTATATGAATGTATGTAGGTCATGATGCATTAGAATGAGTGTGTTACAATCCACCTCGGTGAACTCGTCTCGGCTTAGTGATGAAGTGATCAAAGCTGCAGCTTGAGCATTCCGATGAATGGCTTGTCCTTGGCTTGGAGTCAGCTCTTCATCATCATCCAGGATATTTATCCCTGTACACACTATATGCCAAAGGCTTGGGTTAAGAGATATAAGGTGCATTTTCATGTTTTGTCTCCACACTGAGTAGTCATTGCTATCAAAGAAAGGTGCTTTCCCTAAAGGAATTGATAAGTGATGATTATTGTTAGAATATATACGTTCATAGTCAAAAGGATATTGGGAGTAGTCTGTGTGACCATCCCCCTTATTCTTTCAATCGTAGATCTTCTTCTTCCCTTTTGGGGAGAGAGCCTTCTTCCGTAGAAGAGCCTTGAGTTGAACCATCTCCTCATCATCATCCTCACAGTCTTCAATGGTGTCGAGGAGCTTCTCCAGTTTTCGGGTCTTTTCATCATCACCCTTCTCGTTGTTGAAGTTCTTTACATCCTCGACGTCTGACATCGTCTCTTTGAGCGGTGAGTTTCTTTTGAAGAGTTTGGATTTGATACCAAACGATTGTAGCCTAGAGGGGGTGAATAGGCTATATGATTCTATGACGATCCCTAAAACACTTAATAGATTGACCAAATACAGGGAGATCGGACTAGTCCGGTACGGTGCGGACTAGTCCGGTACGGTGCGGACTAGTCCAGTATGTGTGGACTAGAAATATCAAGATTGATCAATAATCTCACTTCTAGTACCCTATGTATCAGAAAGTAATTATCAACTTGGATGAATTCCAACAATGAAACAATGTATGGCAAAGATCAATTTTAATTCCGATGTTTTAACGTGAGTTACACAATATTATGCAAACCCTAGAATATAATGAATGATGAAAGAAAAGTGTGTGATACAAGATTTTATCCCAATCTTCGATTCCCACGGAGGAAACCTACATCCCCGTTGAGGAGTCCACGGAGGACCAGGTCTTCACCAACCCTACCCTCGTCGAATTGCCAAGGAGGCTGATTCTCTTCCACTAATCACAAAGGGGCAAATAACTCGTTCAAGTGGCCTTCTCACAAGTTAAGGGCTCCCCAAGAATTACAATGAATTAACACCACCAAGCACACTCAAAAGATGTACAATGAACAGCAAGAGTGTGCGAGAGATCAAACCCAAGAGCTCAAGATGTGTAGAACTAGTCTCTCCTTTGATCAATTGCTAATCTTCAAATATTTGATCTTTTTAGGGTTAGAATGTGTGGAGAGATGTGAATTTTGGGCTCTTGGAAAGTGTGACTGTGCAGGGGGTCGATAGTGTTGGTTGTATGGCCGTACACCTCTATTTATACTAGGGTTTCCAAAAGTTACCATTAGGGTTTGTGATGTCCGAACTAGTCCGTGGTGGACACCGGACTAGCCCGGTGTGCGGCGTGTGGAAAACCCTTAGTATTGATGGATATAGGACTAGTCCGTTAAGGTGCGGACTAGTCCAATTTTAGTCAGAAACGTTTCGGACTAGTCTAGTTCTTATCGGACTAGTCTGGTGACGTGAACACCGTGTAGAACTGAGGACAAGTCCGCACTTGGAAGGACTTGTCCAATTTCAGTCAGAGAGTTATCGGACTAGTCCGGTGAATATCGTACTTGTCCGGTGCAGTGAAAGATTGTAGGTCTAAGGACAAGTCCAGACTTAGAGGACTTGGCCAATTTTAGTTAGAGGATTATCGGACTAGTCCGGTTGATATCAGACTTGTTGGGTGTTGTGCAAATGTGAAGTGCTGAGGACTAGTCCGCATTAGGGGGGACTAGTCCGATCTTAGTCAGAGAGATATCGGACTAGTCCGGTGCTTATCGGACTAGTCCGATTTTCCTGTGAAATGTGCAGTGAGTTGAATTATTTGTTCACTTGAGCTCTTGGGACGTTTTTCTCCAACACACTCGATACAAAATAATCTAATCATTTCAGCTCCAGAGCTCTTTTCCATTTAGGTCCTCATTCTCTTTCCTTTTCGTACTTTCTTCCTCATTTCTTTAAAACATGCGCTCATCTCAACAATTTTATTAGGATCTCATTTGTTTGTCATAAATCAACCAAAACACACAAGGGATTCCTAGATGCACTTTCAACATCACCTTAATGTTTAACCTATTTTCACTTGACCTTGGAGAAATGGTGCATGTAGGGAGTTATTGCGGAAAATGAGGTAAAAGAGGGGTAGCAATCCTATAAAATACCATCTCAGCAAATCAAACGGTGACATGTGGCACCACATGGATCAAATGGTCCACAAACAGAAGTATCTGAGGCCATCCAATGATGTAGCACCCATATCAAGGGATGGGACCCACCTAATAGTGACCTAGAGAAACCACACGAGAAATGGTGCAAAGACTAGGTCGGCCGAACCCCTAGTCGGTCGACCTCATCCTGGCACTAAATAGGTCAATCACCACGTGTTGGCTCCTCCCGACTTTATGAAGTTAGTGGTGACCGATTCACGCGCTTTTGGTGGCGGGAACCAACCCTTCTCCACCTAAAAATAGGACCCCCTAACCTCACTTCACACACACCACCTGAGTATTCATCCATTGTATCCACTACTCTCCATAGGTTTAGAGGAGTTTAGGCTATAGACAGGACAACCTCTAGTCCATAGTCCAAGTAGGAGAGGAGTAGGAGGAGTCTCTTCCCAATTCCTAATTGGGAAAGGTGTGGCTCTCATATTCATATTTGTATTTGTGACTTTGCTCTTAATTAAGATGTTATCTTTAGCCTTTTATTGTTCATATGCTTGGATGATGTGTTTCTTGTTTGATTGTGGATTCCATATATGTGGTAGGAGTAGTATTTATGGTTATGATGTACCATTCTCATTATGTCATCATAAACACTACAAACCCCACTATAGTCTAATTAGCTATGACATGATTATGTTATTATGAATCACCTATGCTATGAATTAACATTGCTTCAACGAAGATTTAGTTCATTGCCTTTGGATGGCTTGTGCCTAGGCTCTTAAAGTAATTACTTAATATGCTAGCATGGTGCTTGGATAGATGAGTAGCGTTGAATGTCTCGTAAACCCACAGATTGAAGTGGTAGGCAGTAGGTGGTGATAGCCCTCTTTATTATTTGAAATCCTCCATGTTCGGCTATGCCACATGCTCTTGGCGGGAGTCGTCCTAGTGTTGCTAGAGGTAAACCCGTGCCCAATATGTTAATCCACTCAGCATGAGAACTCATAATTGATAAGATCATTAGTAACCAACTTAGGCTATGTATATGTACATTAGAAGCACAGTAGAAGTATCTACCTAACTTATAGCTTAGTCCCTCTTTACCTCATTTACCTTCCTTAGAATAGAATGCTCTTGTGTGTGTCACACTACCTCCAAATTATCATTTACCTATCCTTGGTACATCCCTACCTAGACCATCCTATCCTCTCCATTTGATGATTGCTTTGCTTCCACATAGCCTTCCATTGGGAGAATATAAATAAGACCTTTTGGGATTACTCTAAAAGGGAAAATGCTACATCCATAGATTTCATGCGCTTGCAAACTTACATCTGTAATCTAAAAACTATTAACAAGCATTTCTGACACCCGTGCTAGGAATGAATTGTTAGTAGTGGGTAGGAAATATCAACACCAACCTCCATGTACACGGACTTGAGTTGTCGACTTCGCAGCTCACGGAGAGCCACCCGACGAGTCCAATGCCTTAGACTCGCCATGCGAAGAGAACACCGCTATCTTCTCAACTCCATCTCCAAGGCTCCACCTACAACGGAACACCCTTGTAACTTGTACAAATTTGATGCCTCTCTATCTCCTATCATCATAGTCTCATCTCCATTCATATCTATCATTGTCTTTCATCCGGCTTAGCCCAGAGTAACAAACCACCACGTTGTAGAGCCCCAAGTGAAATTGGATTCCTTTTCAGCTTCGATTCATGCTTAACACCTTGAAGCACATGCTCACCTTTGTCTCAAGTTTTGACCAAGATCCCGCCTATTCCAATAACAATGTGTCTCCTATCATCTTCTAAATAATGTTAGCCAAAATCACCTGACTTGTACGAATAGAACCACCCCCTTTTGTGTGTTGCATGAAAAGAGTTTGCCAAATATAACATCATTGCTTCAGTCGACTGTATTTCGATACCCATTGAGAGAACATCACCGTCGCTATCCATGCCAGTCTTTGGAGTTATCACATTAGCACTTAACCCTTCACTTTTACTGGACAATACCTTTTAATATGTCCCCACTCCTTGCAGACATAGCACTACACATTTTTTCTTCTTCTTGCCCTTGACCTCCACCTTCTACTTGGCATTCTCACCTCTGATCAGCAAACCTTCAGCTTGAGGTTTTTGCTTGAGGTTCTTCTGCTGCATTGTTCTTCCTCCTTTGTGCTTGAGCTAGTAACATTGCAGTAACATCCTCGATTTTGATGAAATCCTTGCCTAATGTAAGTGTCGTGACCGTTTGCTCATAAGATGGTGGCAAAAAGCATAAAAGACTTATTACCTTGTCTTCATCATCAATTTTCACATCTAGTTGACCTAGATTTATGATCCTTTGACTGAAAGCATTTATGTGCTCTACAAGATCAGACTCTTCCAGTATCTTCAGCCCATATAATTTTTGCTTCAAATACAACTTGGTCGTCAAAAGTCTTTGACGTGAACTGATTTTCCATCTTGTCCTAGATTTCCTTTGGTGTAGTCAACTCGATGACATGTACATGACATTTAAAGACAGACACAGCCGTATGGTTGCAGCTGCTTGCCTTCTTTGCCTCCCACTCGTCATCCTCCATCTTGACCAGCTTCATGGCCTTTGGATGGAATAAAGACTTTGTTGCGCCAACAAATCTTTCACCCTTATCTGCCACAAACCAAAGTTGACGCTGTCAACAAACTTCACCATATCAAATCTAGTTCCCGTCAGTGCCATCCGACCTCTTCCCACGTATCATGGAAAGAACTCCGCACGTGAATGTACCACACATCGAAGTTGCGTGCCTCCTGCACGCACAAGCACGTCGTTGCGTACACGTGCACTTCCGCCGTAAACGTTTGTGCGCAACCCGTTGCTCTCAAGCCTCTATGACTATCACATCGCTCGCACACGACGAAGTCAACTCGCTTGATTGCCGCCTGCTGTTCACCGTCAATTGTTGCAATCTAATGTTGAAATACAAACATCTCATTTTTTCTGCCTTCTGATCTTTTTTTTATGTTCTGTAATTTTCTTAGACCCCGTCTGTTATATAGGAGTTGGATTGTAGAGTCCATATAGACACGGACAAGTCCTGCCGGCCCTTACCTTTTTGTCTCGCCGATTCTTTCCTTCTCATCACATGACAAGGTTTTGTGCCGAATCCCAGCCTGGAGCAGGATATATTCGATCAAAGGAAACAATATAAAAGATCCAACCAGCTGCATGTGTCCTAACCTCTTGATTAGTCAAGTCAAGCACAACCATGGATCCCACCTTTGTCTCCCATGCATCAAACATCCATTCATGTATGTTGATGGTTGTCATATCCCAATTTCATCCGTCAATCTAACTCAATTGTGTGAACGATAAGTCATTTCTTGCACACATCACCTTTCTACTTAACCCATTTTCACTTGTCCTTGGAAAAATAGTGCATTCAAGCTTTTTATGGAGAAATTGAGGTAAAAGAAGTGGAGTAATCCTAAAAAGTATCACCCCAGCCAATCAAGTGCTGACAAGTGGCATCCCATGGATCAAATGGCCCACAAATAGACATATCCGAGGAGATCTAACGATGTATCACCCATATCAATCAATAGGGCCCACTTGGAAGTGACCTAGATAAAGCACACGTGAAACAAAGCTAAGACCAGGTCGGCTAAACACCCTGTTCAGCCGACTAGTTACTGCCACCAAACGCGGTCAACTTCCACTTGTCGACTCCTATTGGTGCCTAGATAACGATGAAGACTTATTCGCGCGCTTTTGGTGGCAGGAACCGACCCTTCTCTCGCAATAAATAGGACCCCTCACTTCAACACACACCACTTGAGCTTCATTCTATTGTATCCACTATTTTCCATAGTTGTAACACCCTAATTTTCATGCATAATGCATTGCATACATCCTCATACATGTTTAACATAAAGCAACCATAAAAGGAACAAGAATTAGAATGAATTTAAGTCTAATTAGGAATTCAAGTAATTTAGGGTACAGACTTGTCCGGCTGTAGGATCGAAGAGCACGTGTAAAGCTACCAGGGGGGGGGGGCGAATGGTAGATTAAGAAATCTTACGCAGCGGAAACAATTAAATCCCAACCCGTTCGGCAGTAAAACGATCTGTTAATGAAATCGTGTGTGAGACTAATATAAACGTGTTTCACCGTGAAAAAAGTGATATATATCAGAGATAATCAAGTCACGAAGATGACGCAACAAGAATCACTCAAATCCGTCAAGAGAAACTCAAGTTACAAACGAAAGATCGAACAAAGGTCAATCTGTTCTACTGAGTAAAAAACAGTTCTGGAATGCTGCAAAGAAACTCGTGTAGATCAGAAACCACAAATCCAATGACCGTGAAATTTTGATAGATGATATATAATCAAGTTGTGAAGACAAACCAAAAAGAATCATGTCAATCGGAATGGTAAAACTCGAGTTATGATAAAACTACCAAAGAAAGGTAGTGTTGTGCAGAAACTCGAAGAGAAAAACTTGTCTGGAACAAATTGGACGAACAAGGCACCAAAGTTCCTTTAAACTAGGAATATTATTTAATAGAACACAAGAGGAACAGCCCCAAAGTCGTCACCCACAAGCTCTGGCCTCCCTTGCTTATATAACAAGCCCTTAGGCCAACCCAATCTCAACTAGGACTCTAATCCTACTCAAATCACGAATTGAAACATTCCATAACTGCTTAGGACTCTTCTATATGCAGATAGAAGCAATCTTAAGACTTCCAAACACCTCAGGAACGTATCCCACATTCCTAAAACAACTCAAATTTGTGACGAACACAAAATCCTATCATAACCATCTCAAATCTTTCCATATTTGAGTAAAACACGACTTAGCCGCAGCTTGAGTCCATAACCTAGTCGGTTGGACTTTTCCGACCAATTCTTTACGTCAACATCTCTTCATCACGCCTCAAAACCATGTAGCCACATCCATGCACTCCTTGCATATGTGCAAAAATCTTCCAACAACGTCCACAATACCTTCATATGCATTGTTCTTGATTCAAACATGTTGCGCAACCTCCCGATCAACTCAACCACAATTCCTCCCGAACTTTGTTGTTAAACCTCATCTTCTCCCTAAGACTAGTTCAATGGATCCCGTCACCAGCCATGTCTTGAACTCAAGCAACACCTGCACATGAATAAACAACCAATACTTTCGAGCACAAGTCCTCGACTTGACTCTCGTTAGTTCCGAAACCACAACATCTTACGTGAGCACCTCACATAAGCATGTTGCAAACCATAGCAAAATTATATCAGACTTAACCACCAAAAAACACCAAAAACTTAGTAAAAGAATACTAAGCAACCTTTCCAAAAGTGTAAAGCAAGTTCGAAACATTGCAAGATAAAAGCACCAAACCTTGCCAAAGCTAACCGAATCTTGAACCGAAGCTTACCAAAGCTAGCCAAACCTTGCACTGGAGCTAACCAAAGCGAGTCGGACCTAGACAAAGAAGTCGGACCTAGCCAAAGCAAGTCAGACCTTACGTCGGACTATGCCGGAGCTAACCAAAACAAGCCTTACCTATTGTCGTACCTTGATGATAAAGGTGTTATGGTAGTATTCAAAATTTTTATCGCCATAGCCAATGTATTCAGCACACATAGGTCTCACAATCTCCCCATTGATGAATGCATTGGCAACACCACTTAAGATCCAAATATTGGCTTATTCACATTAAAAGCTTTGAAAACAATTTCTCCCCCTTTGTAAAACGGAAATTAAATGAGAAAAAGAATTTCTCCTCCTGAGAAGAATCATGCCAAAAACAATTGTGAATATGTGCAATGTGTAATCAATTTCTCCACCTTGCATACTTATCTTTAAAAATTCACATATTATTTGTCCCCCTTTGACAATGTATTCGGCAAGGTTTATAAGAAAAAATTTTAATTGTTATGAGCATATTATAACATATATATATATATATATATATATATATATATATATATATATATATATATATATAACAAAGCTCACAAGTCATACTATCAAGTAACTTACACTATCACATCAATGAAATACATAAAGTAGTGTAAGCCATGCTAGAGATCAAATGTAATTTCCAATTTAGCAAGTCATGATCTCACGAACTTAACTATTTCAAAACCTGAAAGCATGACACTTGTTGATGCATTTTATTATTTTTCAAAGCAAAAATTTATAGCATATGATATTTGCAAAAGATTATATGCGCATCCGCCTTATTCTAACCAACCAAGCCAAGCCTATGTCATTTGACAATCAGAAGCTTAAGGACATGGTTTTAGTCATACACAACTTCTTCCAATTTCATATCTAAGTGCAATGATAAGCAATCTCAAAAGAAGAAGTGCGATGCATGCATATTCTCTTGATATTTTCTCAACTTATATTTGTTCATTAAAACTCCACATGTGAGTTGATTACTTGATTAATTCTTTATGGTTAAAAGCACTTGTGAGCATGCAACAAGTTCAAAATAGCAAGAAAGTTCGACCATGACCAGATTTAGTGTAAGTAATTATTCCTATTACTAGACATGGCAAAACTATATAATGTATAACACGAGTAATGTAGTAAGATCTTTCAGCATGTAAAAGGAATCACAAAGTCATATATGTATGAAATACTATGCTCATATTATTTTAATTTCAGATTCACGCATAAACTTCTCAAGTTTTAAAACTCCCCCTCAATGTAAGCCATGAGGATGCATAACACCTATTTCACTACGAATAAAACAAAAACGAGTGAAATCCAAAGGTTTTGTAAAAATGTCAGCCAATTGTCGTTCGGTATCTATATAGTGAAGCACAATGTTTCCTTTTTCAACATTATCACGGAGAAAGTGATACCTAATGTCAATGTGCTTAGTTCTAGAATGTTGCACGGGGTTTTTAGCAATTCAAATGGCACTAGTGTTATCACAAAACAGTGGAACACTATCTAGATCAACCCCATAGTCCTTAAGTGTTCGAACAATCCAACGAATTTGTGAGCAAGCACTAGTAGCATCTACATATTTAGATTCGGCTGTGGATTGTGCAACTAAGTTTTGTTTTCTAGAGGACCAAGCATCTAGTGAATTAACAAGAAAATGACAAGCACTAGAAGTACTTTTCCTATCAATCCTACAACCTCCAAAATTAGCATCAGAAAAAGCTTTCAAAGTAACGGTTGAGGAAGAAGGAAGAAAAATGCCAAATTCTTGAGTCCCATGTAAGTACCTGAGAATCCTTTTGAGGGCTTGATGATGTGAAGCACGTGGGGAGGCTTGCAACCATGCACAAATACATACACTGAATTGTGTGTCCGGTCTTGATGTCGTGAGGTACAATGATCCGATCATGCTTCTATATTCTTTTTGTTCCACGGGTTCACCATACTCATTAAGTTCAAGTGTTGTTGCTGTTCCCATTGGTGTCTGAAGAGGCTTGCTTTTGTCCATGTTGAAGAGCCTTAGGAGGTCTTTTGTATACTTCGTTTGATGCACAAAGGTACCCTCCTTGGTTTGCTTGATTTGCAGCCCCAATAAGTACGTGAGTTCTCCCATCATACTCATCTCAAATTCTGAACTCATCATATCTGAAAACTTGGACACAAGATCATGAGAAGAACAACCAAAGATAATATCATCCACATACACCTGAACGAATAATGAGTCATTGTCATGCTTAAGCAAAAAAAGAGTTTTATCAACCTTGCCCATGGTAAACCCCTTTTCAAGTAAGAATGTTTTTAACCTATCATACCATGCTCTAGGGGCTTGTTTGAGACTGTACAAGGCTTTGAACAGTTTGTAAACATGATTAGGAAAATCTAGATTTTTAAAACCCGGTGGTTGTTTGACATAAACCTCTTCATCTATGTAGCCATTAAGAAAAGCACTTTTAGCATCCATTTGGTATAGCTTAAAATCTTTAGATGTAGCAAAAGCTAACAAAATTCTTATGGCTTCTAATCTAGCAACAGGAGCAAAAGTTTCATCAAAATCTAGACCTTCAACTTGAGTGAAACCTTGAGCAACCAACCTAGCCTTATTCCTAACCACAACCCCATCCCCACTTTGTTTATTTTTAGACACCCATTTAGTTCCAATTAAAGTGTGACCTTGAGGTGGAGGTACAAGCTTCCAAACATTATTTCTTAAAAAATTTTCTAACTCTTCTTGCATGGCAATAATCCAAGATTCATTAGTGAGTGCGTGTGATATATCTTTGGGTTCAAAAGAAGCAACAAAATCAGAATGAGCATGAGAGTTTGGATCGCAAAACATGGACCGTGTGACTCGTTCGTGCAAGCTTCCAATAATTTGTTGTGGATGATGAATTTTGAGAACCTGGAGGAGAGTGGACACTTCAAAAGCTTCTTCTTCTTCTTCTTCATGTTCATCACAAATCGATGAGCTTGTGACTTGAGGATGAACTGGACCAGCAATGGTGGTCGTCGGTGCTGGCTGTGAATCAAAATCATGAGTTGGAACAATGTCATTAGCTGCTGAATTTTCGGGCAGCAGCACCACTTCTTTCTCATCTTCAACGAAAATGCTCTCCCCAGCGGATATGGATCCGGACCTGCAATGTTTGAGCTAGTACCTATGCTAGCTTCATCAAAAGACACCTCACAAGTCTCCACAATTTTGTTACTGTCAAGTAAAAGCACACGGTAGCCTCTAGTATGAGACGGATAACCAAGAAACATGCCATCAATGGATCTAGGTTCAAATTTATCAAGATTACCGTGTTTCTTAACAAAGCATTTGCAACCAAAGACCCGAAAGTGTGTGACACTAGGCCTATGTCCAGACTGGAGCTCATATGGTGTTTTACCTAGCTTAGCGCACAAGAAAACACGATTTGAGACATAACAGGCGGTTGCAATCGTATCAACCCAAAATTTCCTAGGAGTTTGATATTCATCAAGCATAGTCCTAGCCATATCAACTAAGGGTCTGTTCTTTCTTTCTGCAACACCGTTTTGTTGAGGTACATATGGTGAAGAAAATTGACGATCTATTCAATTTTCAGCACAAAAGTGATCAAAAGATTGATTTTTAAGTTCAGTTCTGTTATCACTTCTAATTGCTTTTAAAGATCCTAGGTGATCAATTGATAATCAAAGAGATAAAGTTCTAAAGTGACTAATAGATTCATTCTTAGATGCCATAAAGTAAACCCAAGAGTATCTAGAATAATCATCAACAATCACAAGAACATACCATTTACCTCCGAAGGACTGAACACATGAAGGTCATACGGTGTCAAGGTGCAAAAGAGTACACGGTTCAGTTGTCATGATCATTGTGAGAGGAGTATGTAACCTGCAACCATCTTAGCATGTCTACAAGAAGAGCACACAATTTCTTTGTCTTTTTAAGCTTAGGCAGCACAGATATGCGATCAAGAGCACTAACACGCGTTACATGATCAAATTCTACGTGACCAAGTCTACGATGCCAATAATATAAATCCTTTGAATCATTAGCAACTAGACACCAATGCTTAGAGGAAGACATATAAAAATCAGCTTTAAAAACTCTTCCAAACAGAGACATGCTAAAAATAAGCTCACTATTTGATCCTACAACTTTGCAGCAATTTTTATTGAAAATAATTTTCATATTTTCATCTAGCAATTGTGAAACAGAAAGCAAGTTGTATATTAAATTTTTGACAAGTGCCACATCCTTCAAAGTGTAGTGATCATTTACTCTAACCGAACCCTTAGCAATTATCAGAGTTGAAGAATTATCGGCAAAAGTAACATTCTCTACACGTGACCCAAAAGAGAGGGAAGAGAACCAGTCTTTGTTACCGGTCATGTGGCGTGAGCAACCTGAAGTCACAATCCAAATGTTCTCCTTCCTCAAGCATGTAACCTACATAGAAGCACAATACGTCGATGATTCAATACTGGTGTTAGTCAAAAGGTATTTAGGAATCCAGTACTGAGTCACACGACGTCCAGCAGGAATAACACGCGAAAGCTGAGATAAAACAGCATGTTTATAAGCCAAAGCTTGAGGATTTTTGTACCCAACTACTGTCCTACGAGATGTTACATGTGTAGCACGAAAAACAGTAGGTTTGGGAGCAAACTTTGCATGTTTTCGGCTCATTACAGCAGCTTGCATGTTCCTATCATTCGGTTTAGCATGAGTAGCAAATTCTGCATGAAAGTTATGAGATCTAGCAATCATTCTTTCCTTTTTCTGTTGTTTAGCTAGTCTATAAAAAAATCTATGACATGACCATCTCTACCACAATAGGTACAATGAAATTTAACTTTGTGTTCATGTCTAGATAAGCAAGCAACATTTTTATTTGAAACCGAATATGACAATACTCCTACAGTTTTGAAAACCAATTCTTTTTATTTAGGAACTATTTGAGTCAAACCACTTCCTACTAACTTTACAATTTTAGGTGGATGTGCCTTTGCATGAACATGAGAATCAAAACCTAAACCAGATTTATAATTACATGATTTAGAGGAATTCAGTAGCGAGTTCGGGTTTTTATTCCCATTATAAAACCGCTCTAGTGTCCTATTCAGAACATCAAGTTTATAGGACAGATCAAGACAATTCTCACATGAAGTTTTTCCTTTTAATTTGCAATTAGAACAATTTTCAACTTCATGAGCACGTAAAGCATTGTTCAATACAGAAATTTCCCTCATAGCATCTTGTAGTTTCTTATCAAGATCATCACAAGTAGAAAAATGCAAATCAATCGTAGTACAACTAGCATTTTTCAAGTTGTTATCATTAAGTGCAGCAAGCTCTCTATTCTTTTCAATTTCTAACTCAAGTTTATCAAGTGTGGAGATGTGCGCACTTATTAATGAGGACATTGTTCATATATTAAATCACATGAGGGACATGCATCATCACTAGGAATCAAAGTTTTTAAACGGTTGATTTAAAATTCTAGTGATTCAATTTTAGCAGCACTATCCCTAAGCTTTTTGTCATTTTACTTAACTATAATAGTGGCACGAGAAATAGCATTACACATTTCTTCATAAGTAGGACATACCTCTTCATTGTCGATGTTGTGTTCTGCCTCCTTCATACTTGATCTTGACATGCCCGCCATGAAGCACAAGTTTGCCAAATCATCTTCATCTTCATCATTACCAATGTCCACGTCGCTTGAGCCAAGTTCTGGAGTGCGGAGATAAACTGCTCACCAATTGACGTCCTGTAAAACCTTTTTTTCTTCTTATCGTTTGCAGAGGAGTGCTTCGTCCTTTTTTGCTTTTCATCCCGGGAAGTAGGACCTGAAAGGTTAGGGAAATCTGAACGAAAATGTACTGTCTTACCACATTCGAAACATCCTTGAGGTCTGGAGCTTCCTCTCCTTCTAGTTCTCACATTTTTCAATGCTTTGGAGAACCTATAGAGAGAAGTACTAGCTCCTGCTTTGGAAACTCCTCAATCTGTTCAAGGGTCAGAGAGGACAACAAAGCAAGTGTACCACAAGGTGAAGATTGGCCGGAGCTAGGCATATCACGTTGAGAAACAAATGCAAGAGACTTGTTGTGGTTCTTACGTGAGATTATGTCAATTTCATAAGTTTTCAATTTAGAATAAAGAACATATAATGTAAGTGTACTCATGACAGTAGATTCACGAATAGATGTGACTTTCATCTCCCAAATTGACATGTCTAATGTAATTAGTAATTTCCTAGCATTTTCGGCATCTGAAAAATTAACATTGACACTACGCAAGTTGCTTAGAATTTTGTTAAAACGAGCAAAGAGATCGTCAATTGACTCACGGGGTTGCAACTCAAAATGCATGTATTCCTTTTTAAACATATCTTGTTTTACCTTATTGATAGTATTAGATCCTTCGTGGTAGTCGCAAAGCACTTTCCACACATCGTATGCAGATCGGAGGTGTGCAACACGGTCGAAGTCGCTTTGAGTTAATCCTTGTATGATCAAGTTTCGAGCCTTGTTGTTGTTGTCGACACCTCTCAGATTTGTAGCTGTAACATGATCATTTGACGACATTAATAAGGCTTGTATACCTTCTCCCATATTGCGAAGCCTTGAGCCTGGATGAAGGCTTCCATACGCGCCTTCCAAACCTGAAAATCAATACCACTAAAGACACAAGGTTTTGCGGAGTATTTCTCCAAGATGATTAGTCAAAACATGTGCAAATCACAGAGATTAGAGCACCGAGGCTTTGATACCAATTGTAGGATCGAAGAGCATGTGTAAAGCTACCAGAGGGGGGGTGAATGGTAGATTAAGAAATCTTATGCAGCGGAAACACTTAAATCTCAACCCCTTCGCCAGAAATACGATCTGTTAAAAAAATTGTGTGAGAGACTAATCTAAATGTTATTCACCATGACAAAAGTGATAGATATCAGAGAGAATCAAGTCACGAAGATGACACAACAAGAATAACTCAAATCCGTGAATAGAAACTCAAGTTACAATCGAATGATCGAACAAAGGTCAATCTGTTCTACTAAGTAAAAAAGCGTTCTGGAACGCTGCAAAGAAACTCCTGTAGATCAGAAACCACAAATCCAATGACCGTGAAATTTTGACAGATGATAGATAATCAAGTTTTGAAGACAACCCAAAAAGAATCAAGTCAATCGGACTGGTAAAACTCGAGTTATGATAAAACTACCAAAGAAAGGTAGTGATGTGCAGGAACTCGAAGAAAAAAACTTGCCTAGAACAAATTGGACGAACAAGGCACAAAAGTTCCTTTAAACTACAAATTTTATTCAATAGAACAAAATAGGAACAGCCCCAAAGTCGTCCCCCATGAGCTCTGGCCTCCCTTGCTTATATAACCAGCCCTTAGGCCAACCCAATATCAACTAGGACTCTAATCCTACTCAAATCACATATCAAAAATTTCCATAACTGCTTAGGACTCTTCTATACGCAGATAGAAGCAATCTTAAGACCTCCAAAAACCTCAGGAACGTATCCCACATTCATAAAACAACTCAAATTCGTGACCCACATAGAATCTTATCATAACCAACTCAAATCTTTCCATATTTGAGTCAAACATGACTCAGCCGCAGCTTGAGTCCATAACCTAGTCGGTTGGACCTTTCTGACCAATTCTTTACGTCCACATCTCTTCATCACACCTCGGAACCATGTAGCCACATCCATGCACTCCTTGCATACGTGCAAACATCTTCCAACGACGTCCACAATACCTTCATATGCATTGTTCTTGATTCAAACATGCTACGAGACCTCCCGATCAACTCAACCACAATTCCTCTCAAACTTGGTTGTTGAACCTCATCTTCTCCCTAAGACTAGTTCAATGGATCCCGTCACCGGCCATGACTTGAACTCAAGCAACACCTACACATGAATAAACAACCAATACTTTCGAGCACAAGTCCTTGACTTGTCTCTCGTTAGTTCTGAAATCACAACATCTTACGTGAGCACCTCACATAAGCATGTTGCAAACCATAGCAAAATGATATCAGTCTTAACCACCAAAATACATCAAAAAGCATAGTAAAAGAATACTACGCAACCTTTCCAAAAGTGTAAAGCAAGTTCGAAAAATTGCAAGATAAAAGCAAAAACACTGTGATCAAGCACCAAACCTTGCCAAAGCTAACCGAATCTTGAACCGAAGCTTACCAAAGCTATCCGAACCTAGCACCGGAGCTAACCAAAGCTAGTCGGACCTAGACAAAGAAGTCGGACCTAGCCAAAGTAGGTCAGACCTTATGTCGGACATTGCCGGAGCTAACCAAAACAAGCCTTACCTATCATTGGACCTTGATGATAAAGGTGTTTTAGTAGTATTCAAAACTTTTATTGCCATAGCCAATGTATTCAACACACATAGGTCTCACACCGGCCCTGAACCCGGGCTAGTCTGGCATCCCTCTCAGTTTCAGAAAATTGAGTTCCTCAGTGCATGGACTTTTCCGACACACTACACGAACTAGTACGAAATGATCTTTTAGTGTTTTCTCGGACTTGTCCAATTTTGAGCGGACTAGTCCAACCTTGTCTAAATTTCAGTCCGGAAGCTTTTTAATTTGCAACCCTGGACTTGTCCGACCAGTACACTGGACTTGTTCGAAATAGTTTCTAATCCGAAACAGACTTGTTCGGCCACACATAGTGGACCTATCCGAAAACCTCTCTTTTGCCAAACGTACTTGTCCAGTGCTATTTGCGAACTAGTCCGGCCTGCTGTATTCCACTCGGATTCTAGTATTCATCTTCCACAATTGGTTATTGGGTAATTGCCTTAATTGGGCCCAAGAACTTCGTGGCCAACCGCAGAGGAGCTCAAGTGGACCCCACCTTGGCCCTTCACGTCCCCCACCGAAATCCACATGGAATTCAACCCAAAACACTACCTTTCCACCCCTATATAAACAACCCAATACCCTCACATTTTCAATCTTTGAGAAAAACCCTTGCTACCGTTCCTTGATCGTGTGCTGCTGTCAAGAAGGAGCCCAGAAGCATGGAGAAGGAGGAGAAGAGGGATATGTTTCAATCAAGATCGATCTTCGTCAACTTTTTGACAATTGACATTCTTCATCATCAAACCTTCATCAACTCTTTTTCATCAAGCCCTAGATGTCAAGATTCAAGTGTTGCATCCAATCTTCGACCCTTGGATCTCTAAATACGTGGTAAACCTTCTAAATCAACTTTTCCACGTCAAATTAAACATCAATTCCCGCTGATCATAAAAATCCTAAATTCATTTTCTGATCAGGGCCGACTAGTCCAGCCCAGATACTGAACTTGTCCGGCCTCTGAATCTGCATTGTGCTGAATTTAATCCAAGTTGACTGAAATAAACTTCAAACTTGTTCAAACTTGTTATAAACCATTATAACTAGTAAACATGAATAGAAAAGCATTAACATGTTTTACTTCACAATTGCATTAATCATGCATATCATGGTATATTGAGTAATATGTGAGCATTTTTTGATTGTATTGTTTGTTTTGCATGTTATTCGCGCGGAATAGAAGGTCTCACTAGAGAGAGCTTTTGAGGACCTGCGGAACCAGAACTTTGAAGCTTTCGATCCAAACCAAGCTCAAGTGCAAGGCAAGTGTCCTTTATCATTTTGATTCGGGTTTTTAAATGTTTTGGTTGTAAAATTGCATGCTTGTGTAAATTGATGGGAAAACCCAATTGTAGGAGTTTACTAGTCTTGTATGACCACCCCTGTCACATGAATATAAAGTAGAGAGTCGGGATGGGTATTTTACACTTTTGCTTCACATTACTTAATTGGGTTTGCGAAATAATCATATTGCTTAATTATGAACTATTGAACACATGAATATGATAATTGATATTAATGACCCTTTTAGCAACATGGTGCCTAGGAATCTGAGCAAGCCGATTATGTGGAATGGGTTGGACTATTTAGGTGGTTTTGCTTGCTATAGATCTAAGGACCGTTTCATGGAGCGACCATCCAGGATTTACAGTGCCACCACAGGGCCCAAAATGGGTGCGGCTTAGCTGACAAATTAGTGTTTTGCTAGTACTATTTGGACCATTAAGAATGATTGGTGAAAGGGTAGTCGGATGGGTTTGTAGAGATTGGTGGGACTACCCTGGGATCTGAACAGCTCAAGTTGGGGCCGTTGGTTTGGTGTGCTTAGTTGGAGACAAAACAAGATTTGAAACATAACAAGCGGTTGCAATTGCATCTGCTCAAAACTTTCTGGGAGTTTGATATTCATCAAGCATTGTCCTAGCCATCTCAACCAAGGTTCTGTTCTTTCTCTCTACAACACCGTTTTGTTGAGGTACATATGGTGAAGAAAATTGATGATCTATTCCATTTTTAGCAAAAAAGTGATCAAATTAGTGATTGTTTTAATTTTAGTTCAATTATCACTTATAATTGTTCTTAAGGATCCTGGGTGATCAATTGATAATCATTTACCTCCGAAGGATTGAACACGTGAAGGTCCTAATGTGTCAAGATGCAAAAGTTGACCCGGTTCAGTTGTCATGGTCAATGTGAGATGAGCATGTGAACCTGCAACCATCTTAGCATGTCTACAATAAGAGCACACAATTTCTTTATCCCCTTTTAGCTTAGGCAGCCCACGTATGCTATCAAGAGCACTAACACGCGTGAGATGATCAAAACCTACGTGACCAAGTCGGTCATGTGGCATGAGCAACCTGAATCCACGATCCAAATGTTCTCCTTCCTGAAGCGTGTAACCTACATAGAAGCACAATACGTTGATGACTCAATACTGGGGTTAGTTAAAAGGCGTTTAGGAATCCAGTACCGATTCACACGATGTCCAGCAGGAATAACACGCAAAAGCTGTGATAAAACAGCGGGTTTATGAACCAAAGCTTGAGGATTTTTGTACCCAGCTACTAACTTACGAGGTGTTACATGTGTAGTACGAAAAACAGTAGGTTTGGGAGCAAACTTCGCATGCTTTCGACTCATTACAACAGGTTGCATGTTCCTATCATTCAGTTTAGCATGTGCAGCAAATCTTGCATGAAAGTTATGAGATCTAGCAATAATTATTTCCATTCTTCTGTTGTTTAGCAAGTCTATAACAAAAACTATGACATGACCATCTCTACCACAGTAGGTACAATGAAATTTCACTTTGTGTTCATGTCTAGATGAGCAAGCAACATTTTTATTTGAATTGAATGAGACAACACTCCTGCGGATTTGAAAACCACTTCTTTTTGTTTAGGAACCGTTTAAATCAAACCACTTCCTAATGACTTTACAATTTTAGGTGGATGTGCCTTAGCATGAGCATGAGAATCAAAACCTAAACCAGATTTATCATTGCAAGATTTAGAGGAATTCAACAGCAAGTTTAGGTACTTATTTGCATTACAAAACCTATCTAATGTCCTATGCATGCCATCAAGTTTATTTGACAGGTCTAGGCATTTTTCACATGATGTTTTATCTTTTAGTTTGCAATTGGAACAATATTTAACTTCATGAGAACATAAAGCATTGTTCAATGTAGAAATGTCATTCATAGGGTCTAGTAGTTTCTTATCAAGATCACCACAAGTAGAACAATGCAAATCAATTGTAGAATAGCAAACATCTTTTATGTTTATATCATTAAGTGCAGCAAGATTTTTGTTCTTTTCAATTTGAATTTCAATTTATCAAGTGTGGAGATGTGTGCACTTCTTAGAGAGGACAACTGTTCATATATTAAATCACATGAGGCACAAGAATCATCACTAGGAATCAAAGATTTCAAATGATTAATTTTAGATTCTAGTGACTCAATTTTAACAGCATTGTCCGTAAGGTTTTTGTCCTTTTTCTTAACTATAATAGTGGCACGAGAAATAGCATCACACATTTCTTCTCAAGTAGGAAATACCTCCTCATTGTCGATGTTGTGTTCTGCCTCCTCCATACTTGATCTTGACTTGCCCGCCATGAAGCACAAATTTGCCAAATCATCTTCATCTTCGTCACTTTCGATGTCCACATCGTTCGAGCCAAGTTCTTGAAGTGTTGAGATAAAACTATTTACCAATTGGCATCCTGTAAAACCCTTCTTTTTATTGTCGTGGTTCTTTACCAAGTTAGGAGTGTTTCGTCGTTGTTTGCTTTTCATCGAGGGAAGTAGCACCTAAAAGTTTATGGAAATCCATGCAAAAATGTCCTGTCTTACCACATTCGAAGCATCATTGAGGTCCGACAATTCCTCTCCTTCTAGTTCTCAAATTTTGCAATGCTTTCGAGAACCGAGTAGAGATGAGTGCAAGTTCTTCCTCCGGAAACTCTTCAATTTGTTCAAGGATTAGAGGGGACAACAAAGCAAGTGTTCCACAAAATGAAGATTGGTCGGATCTAGGCATGTCACGTTGAGAAACAAATGCAAGAGATTTGTTGGAGTTCCTATGTGAGATTATGTCAATTTCATGAGTTTTCAATTTTGAATATAGAACATCTAAAGGAAGTGTACTCATGACAGTAGATTCACGAATAGATGTGACTTGCATCTCCCAAATTTACATATCTAATGCACATAGTAATTGCCTAGCATTCTTAGCATCTGAAAAATTAACATTGACGCTACGCAAGTTGCTGAGAATTTTATTAAAGCGAGCAAAGAGTTCGTCGATGGACACACCTGGTTGCATCTGAAAGCGCATGTACTCCTTTTTGAACATGTCTTGCCTTACCTCCTTGATCATGTTGGATCCTTCGTGGTAGTCGCAGAGTGCTTTCCACACATCGTATGAAGATCGAATTGAGCAACACGGTTGAAGTCGCTTTGAGTTAATCCTTGTATGATCAAGTTGTGAGCCTTTTTGTTGTTGTCGACATCTCTCTTGTGTGTAGCCGTGACTTGATCGTTTGACGAAATGTCGTAAGGCTTGTACACCTTTTTCCTATATTGTGAAGCCTTGGTCCTGGATGAAAGCTTCCATACGTGCCTTCCAAACCTCAAAATCAATACCACTAAAGACACAAGGTTTTGCAGAGTATTTCTCCATGATGATTACTCAAAAACACGTGCAAATAACAAAGATTAGAGCATTGTGGCTCTAATACCAATTGTAGGATAAAGAGCACGTGAAAAGCTTCCAGAGGGGGGTGAATGGTAGATTTAAAACTTTTAGTGGAAGCAACAAAATCTCCTCGGTAGAAAATCAATCTGTTAAGAAATCGTGTGTGCGACTACTCTAAATGTGACCAATCGTGACAAAACCAGTATATATTGTGGAGAATCAAGTCACAAAGACACAAAAACAAGAATCACAAAAAACCGTCGAGAAAAAACTCAAGTTATGATCGAAATGCTGAACGAAGGTCAATCTGTTCTACCCGAGAAAAACCAGATCTACAACACTGCAATGAAACTCATGTAGATCGAAATCCACAAATCCAATGACCATGAAATTTTCACATATGATATATAATCAAGTTGTGAAGACAACCCAAAAAGAATCAAATCAATTGGATCTGTAAAACTCGAGTTATGACCAGCCCTTATGCCTACCCAATCCTAACTATGACTCAAATCCTACCCAGAGTCAACCGAAACTTTCCATATCTGCCGAAGACTCTTCTATAAGCATATAGAAGCAATCTTAAAACTTCCAAACACCTTAGGAACGTATCCCACATTCCTAAAACAACTCAACTTCGTTCTCATCATGAAATCCTATCATAACCAACTCATATCTTTCCATATTTGAGTCAAACCCGAACCAGTCGCAGCCTGAGTTCATAACCTAGTCGGTTGGACCTTTCTGACCAATTCTTTACATCCACTTCTCATCATCACATCTTGGAAACATGTTGCCACGTCCACGCATTCCTTTCAAACGTGCAAACACCTTCCAATGACATCCATGATACCTTCATATGCATTGTTCTTGATTCAAACATGCTGCGCGACCTCATGACCAACTCAACCACAATTCCTCCAGAACTTGGCTGTTGAACCTAATCTTCTTCCTAAGAGGTTCAATGGATCACGTCACCAGCCATGTCTTGAACTGAAGAAACACGTGCAAATGAATAAACAACCAATACTTCTGAGCACAAGTCCTCGACTTGACTCTCGTTAGTTCCGATAACCACAACACCTTCCGTGAGCACCTCACATAAGCATGTTGCAAACCATAGTAAAATAATATCAGCCATAACCACCAAAACACAACAAAAACATAGTAAAAGAATACTAAGAAAACTTTCCATGATCCAAAAAAAAGTTTGAAACATTGCAAATTAAAAGCAGAACCACTGTGATCAAGCTTCGAACCTTGCCAAAGCTAACCAGAACTTTAACCGGAGCTTACCAAAGCTAGCAGGACCTAGCGCCCGGACTTCAAAAGCTAGTCAGATCTACCACTGGAGCTTGCCAGAGCTAGTCGAACCTAGCGCTGGAGCTAACCAAAGC
Source organism: Tuctoria greenei (assembly GCA_036927565.1). Taxonomy (NCBI): domain Eukaryota; kingdom Viridiplantae; phylum Streptophyta; class Magnoliopsida; order Poales; family Poaceae; genus Tuctoria; species Tuctoria greenei. Next base: position 145,982,440 of record JAYESD010000002.1, read on the forward strand.
TAATCAAACTTAGCGCCGGACTTAGCAAAAACATGTTGGACCTAGCCATAGCAAGTCACACCTTGCCAAAACATGTCGGACCTAGACAAAGTAGTCGGCCTAGCCAAAATAAGTCAGACATAGACAAAGAAGTCGGACCTAGCCAAAGCAAGTCGGACCTTACGTCGGACCATGCAGGACCTCAGACCTAGAGTCGGACCTTGATGAGACGGGTGTGTCGGCAAAATTCAAAACTTTTATCGTTATAGCCAATGTATTCAACACACATAGGTCTCACAGGTTGTAATCCTTTTATCGTTTGTGAATTACCTGTGTATGTGTCTTAAACATGCTGGGCACACATATGCATTGCGCTTGGTTCATTTTCTGAGCCGGGTGTCACAAATTGGTATCAGATCCGTGTTTGACCATAGGACGCAAGCCTCGGTAGAATGGACAACACAAAGCACTTTGGACTTCTTTCCTATTCAAAATTAGCCTAATTTGCACTATTTTTCCTTCCACTGGCTATATAATGTGGAAAAGTTTGTGCTTTTTACTGCTGCTGCAATTTTTGCCACTTTTCCATCTTTTTGAGCAAATGCACGTCCTCTCATCTTGATTTATAGCTGCTGCAATTTAGAACTGATATTTATGTTTTCCTCTATTTTTCTCATGTTTTGTTGTAGATGGCTCACACCAAAATGACAGTCCGCAAGAGAGCTCGTTTGCCAACCCTTGGAAGCAAGCTTAGGCCTCGCAAGGAGCAGCAAATGGAACCAGCCCAAGAGGAGTGGGAAGTGAATTCCCCCGCTAAGAAAGTTGAGCATGAATACTCCATCACGACATAGGAAGATCCAGAGATTGTGGAAATCAATGAAAGTGAAGATGAGGAAGGTGAAGCACATGAGGAGAATGAAGATGAAGCCCAAAAAGAGGAGGAACCGCAGGAGGAGGATGAAGCTGCTGCACAAGAGGAAGCACCTAAAGCTCAAAGGAATGCATCATAGCCTAGTGAAGCCAGAAAGGAGGACAAATGCATAGTTTACCGTGATGTCCAAGAATTTTGTTTCAATGGCACCGATGGAGGATTTGCAGCTAAGAAATTGAAGGAGTTTCTTGATCTATGCAAAATGGACCCAGATTACTATGTTAAGAGGATTCCTTGCCATGGACAAGAAGAATGGAGGGCTCAAGTTACTGTTCTTGCCAGAGATGAGGTGGTCACCCGACACTTTGCCTCCACGTGGAGAAGCACCAGGGAGCAAGCTATTGATGATGTTGCTTGGGATGCACTTACTAGATTGTTCCACATCTATCGGGAGCTGGTTGGAGGTGCCAGTTTTGCACTGCACCCGCAACGCAAAAAGGGAACAAGAAAAGTCTTAAGGCTGCAAGATGGACCTCAAGTCAGTTCTCATGCTATTGACAGATCCCAGGAAGTACTAGTGAACTTGGGAAATTTCTATGCTAATGCCATGGAAGAGATCTACAATCTCCGTAAGAAACTGTTCATCATGGAGAAGCAAGACGAAGTCCGTTCTAACGTGGAGGTCAAATGGTGTATATACCTCTCCAGCGCCTACTTGGACGGCCAACTCACCTTGGCATGCGCCCATGTATGCCTCGCCGTCGTCGTTGCCTTCATCGCCTTATGGCCAAGACAGCCACAGTAGGAAAGCATTTAGATTGCTTTGGTTGTGTTTAGGGTGGTGTGCTGAATTTTCTTGGTGTGTGCTTGTGCTTGTGTGCTTGGTGCGAGTTGTGGGACGTCTAGCGTTTTGTTCACATCCATCTAATAGGGTTTTTAGATTAACAAAAGAATTGTTAGTTACATATACCTTGATGCATATAGTTGGGGTGTTCCTTTTCAAATTCTAAATTCTTCGGTATCTACTATTCTTTCACCAAAAGATGTTGCGGACTCGCAACCAAAGGAATGCCAATGGTGAGGAGGAGAACAATGAAGCACCTCAGAATAACCAGGGATCTGCACATGGAGCTGTCAACCTTGAGCAGCTATTGGCTATGTAGAACCGGCTCATGCATACCATGATACAGACCATGAGACAGCTGCAAGCTGGCAACAACAATTAGCCTCACGTGCCGCCACCACCACCACCGCCGCCACCCCACAAATGTTTGGAGAGTTCACAGGACGCCTACATTTACTCAAGCCACAGACCCTATGGAAGTTGATGATTGGCTAAAGTCTATAGAGAAGAAACTTGCCATTGTCCAGTGCAGAGATAGGGACAAGGTTCTTTCTGCCTCACACAAGTTATTGGAGCAGCTGCAGACTGGTGGAAATCTCTTTGCAGTGCCCATGAAAATCAAGAGAGAATCACCTGGGCTGAATTCAAGGAGAAGTTCTATTCTCACTATGTGCTAGAGGGAGTTATGATACTAAGAAGGCAAGAATTTGAAAACCTCAGGCAAGGAAGGATGAGTTTAAGTTAGTATCTCAACAAGTTAACTCAACTGTCTAGATATGCTCCAGAAGACATCAGCACTGATAGCAAGAAGAAGTATCTGTTCATGAGGGGTCTCAACAATGAAATTCATGTTCAGTTGCTCAACACTGACTATGCAAATTTTCAGAAGCTGGTTGACAAGGACATTGTGGTTGAGAACAAGATTCATGAGATGGAGCTAGATCACAAGGAAAATGCCATATCAAGGACAGCCGCAAGGAAGCCATGTCCGTCCTCGCTATGCACCGCCTGCCGCACCATATTATAACCCGTCTACTGCTGCATACAGCCCTGCTTACCCTCCGCGACCGCAACAGATAATGCAACAATGCCCGCCCAAGCAAGCACCTCATTTACCTATGCAGCCTGCGCTACGCCCAAATATTACTGCCTATGCTCAGAACCATCCTTGCCCTAACTTTGCTCGCATCACTGGTACAAAGTCTTGCTATACTTGTGGTCAAGCATGACATTTTGCAAATCAACGCCTGAGATCAAGTTAAGGTCAGATGAACAATGTTCCATTGTAGAATCCTAGGCCCAATGGAGGAGCAACTCAAGGCAACCGAGGACCACATAATTTTTCTCGTGGCAAGGTGAATCATGTATCTGCAGAAGAGGCTCAGCAAGCTAAAGATGTTGTGATTGGTATGTTCCTTGTAAACTCCAACCCCGCTACTATATTATTTGATTCTGGAGTATCCCATTCATTCATCTCATCAAAGTATGTTGCAAAGCATAGCATTCCTATATTGTACGTGAACTATACCTTGTTGGATAAATCTCCTGGAGGAGAGATGAGGACGAATATAGTATGTTCAAAAGTAAGTATTTCCATAAGGGGGTAGATTTCCTCGCCAACCTCATAGTCCTGAATTCTCAATGCTTGGACATCATACTTAGCATCGATTGTCTAAAGAAGCATAATAGAGTAATTCAGTGTGCCATTCGGATAGTGCAAGTGACAAACGAGGAAGGAATCAGTATAGAGTTCAAGGCAGTTCAGCCGACGACCGAGAAGGCAATGGTAAATCAGGCAAAAGGAGTAACTTTGGAGGAGATTCTGATTGCTCGTGAGTACCCAGATGTGTTTCCTAAGGAGTACCCAGGCATGCCACCTGATCGTGACATTGAGTTTGTCATTGATTTAATACCTGGAACTGCACCTATAGCAAAGAGGCCATATAGGATGCCTACAAAGGAACTAGGAGAGCTCAAGAAGCAGATTCATGAGTTGTTAGAAAAGGGTTTCATACGACCAAGCTCGTCGTCATGGGGAGCCCCAGTGCTTTTCATAGATAAGAAGGATGGATCCCAGAGAATGTGTGTGGATTACCGGCCTCTCAACAAGGTGACAATCAAGAATAAGTACACACTGCCCCACATAGAGGATCTATTCGACCAGATGAAGGGAGCCAAAATATTCTCCAAGATTGATATTCGGTCGGGATATTTCCAAATGAAGATTAGACCATCTGACATACCTAAAATAGCTTTCAGGACACGGTATGAACCCTATGAGTATATGGTCATGTCATTTAGATTGACTAATGAACCCTCATACTTCATGTATCTTATGAATAAGGTCTTCGTAGAGTATTTGGATAAGTTTGTGGTAGTGTTCATTGATGACATCATGATCTACTCTAAAAGTGAAGAGGAGCATGAAGAGCATTTAAGGCTCATGTTGCAAAAATTTTGAGAGCACTAGTTGTATGCCAAATTTAACAAGTGCCAATTCTAGTTGAGGGAGATATCATTCCTAGGCCATGTCATATCTCGAGAAGGGGTGTCAGTTGACCTAGGGAAGGTTAGATATGTGCTAAAGTGGAAACCTCCGCAAAATGTGATGGAAATAAGGAGTTTTCTTGGAATGGCAGGATATTGTCATCGGTTCATCAAGGACTTTTCAGATATAGGGGAAGCCCATGACTGTATTGTTAAACAAGGAGAAGCCTTTCAAGTGGACTCATGCTTGCCAGGATAGTTTCGAGGCTAACAACAACACCTTTGTTAGTATTGTCATATGTGAGCAAGAGCTTTGATATCTATTATGATGCGTCAAGGCAAGGACTTGGTTGTGTATTGATATAAGAAGGCCGAGTAGTAGCTTATTGTTGACGTCTGTTATACACCAATTTCACCCGTCAATATAACTCAATTATGTGACTTGCACACATCACCTTTCTATTTCACCTATTTCCACTTTTTCCTTGGAGAAAGTAGTGCATGTAGGGATTCTATGCAAAAATGAAGTGAAACAATGGGTTGGATTCTATAAAATACCATTCTGGCCAATCAGGCGATGCCACGTGGCGCCACATGGATCAAATGGCCCACAAACAGAAGTATCCGAGGCCATCAAACATTGTAGCACCAATATCAGTCAATGTGACCCATCAATCAGTCACCTGGACGAAGCACACCGCAAAAGGGACCAAGACAAGGTCGGCTGACCCCCCTAGCTTGCTGACTAGGTCCTCGTGCCTTTCTCGGTCAAACTCCACGTGTAGGCTCCTCCCAGTTTGAAGAGGTCATGGGTGACTGATTCGCGCACTTTTGGTGGTGGGAACCGGCCCTTCTCCAAGTTATAAATAGGACCCCTCATCCCTCACTTCAACACACACCACTTGAGAATTCTTCCTTTGTATCCACTACTCTCCATAGGTTTCGAGGAGTTAGGGATGGCAACGGGTCGAGTTCGGGTCGGGTAGAGTGAAACCCGACCCGATAAAAATTGTGTTCGGGTAAACGTTTGTACCAGAACCCGTACCGGCCGGTTAAAAATGATACCCAAACCCGAACCCGACGGGTTTCAAGCGGGTTGGGTACCCGACGGGTACCCGTTAACACTGAGCAAGTCTGAATTTGAGCAGACACCATAACCTTCATTTATACTTGTGCCTCAGTACCAGGTGGATTCATTATGCTTGTTTGGCTGTTGCATGCTACGCACGTGTTCCAAGGCACTTGCACCTGCCCTGCACCCAGAAACCTACCAACCTGGCTTGCCACATTTAAATTCGATGGTGCAGACCAGTCAACAAGTAGGTGGATTGTAGCTGAATTATTTTTTTGGTTGATTTTCAAGTTTCGGGTAACCCTTCGGGTACCCGCGGGTAGGAATGAAAACCCGAACCCGTACCTGCAAAACATCGGGTCTGGTACGGGTTGTACCCGCGGGTAAAAATTTGTACCTGAATTTGCACCTGTCGGGTGCAATACCCGCCGGGTATCCAAACCCGCGGGTACGATTGCCATCCCTAGGAGGAGTATAGGTTGTAGAGAGGAGAGCCTCTAGTCCATAGTCCAAGTAGGAGAGGAGTAGAAGGAGTCTCTTCCAATTGGGAAAGGTATGTCTCCAATATTCGTATTTGTAATTGTGACTTTATTCGTAATAAAGATGATATGTTTAGTCTTCTATTGTTCATATACTTGGATGAAGAGTTTCTTGTTTGATTGTGGATTCCATGTATGTGGTAGGAATAGTATTTATGATTGTGCTATACCATTCTTATTACATCATCATAAACACTATAAACCCCCACTATAGTCTAATTAGCTATGATATGACTATGTTAATATGAATCACTTATGCTATGAATTAACATTGGTTCAATGATATTTAGTTCATTGCCTTAGGATGGCTTGTGCCTAGGCTCTTAAGGTAATAACTTAATATGCTAGCATGGTGCTAGGGTAAAGAGTAGGGTTGAATGTCTCGTAGACCCACAGATTGAAGAGGTAGGCAGTAGGTGGTGACAGCCCTATCTTTCCTTTGTAATCCTCCACGTTCAGCTATGCCACAGGCTCTTGGCGGGAGTCGCCTAGTGTTGCTAGGGGTAAACCCGTGCCCGATGTGTTAATCCACTTAGCATGAGAATTCATAATTAACATTATCATTAGTAACTAACTTAGGCTATATATATGTACATTAGAAGCATAGTAGGAGTATCTACCTAACTCTTAGCCTAGTCCCTCTATTACCACATTTATCTCCTTAGGATAGGATACTCTTGATTGTGTCACACTACATCCACTTATCATTAGACCCATCCTTGCTAGAACCCTACCTAGGCCAACCTAGCCTTTCCACTTGATGATTGTTTTACTTCCATCTAGCCTCCCTTTGGGAAAATATAAATGACACCCTTTGGGAATACTTTTAAAGGGGAAATGCTACATAGATAGTTTCCGTTCACTTGCGGACGTTCACTTGAGAATTAAAACCTACCAACAAGCATTTTTGGCACCACTGCTAGGGATGAATTGTTAGTAATGTGTAGGAAATATCAACAATCATTTCTGGTGCCTTTCACGGGGAAGGCATCCAAAGTATTGCATGATTTAGTGAATAGGATAGGACCCTGGTAGGTTTTAGTAGGATGACCCATCTTTGTTTTCGCATTCTATGTGAAAACAGAGTAATGTATGTCTGGTTTTCGCTTGCCGAAAACCTTTGTTGAAGATCCCGAATTCCTTCTGAGGGATCGACCTCGTGTCGTTACTCCTCAAAAGCTTTGAGCGGCAAAGCAAGCCCGAATAACCACACCAAGAACCACAACACCAATGGCCAAAAAGACCCTTTGTGAGTTTTTTGCTACCTCTGCTAACAATGTGCCTGTTGGGCCCACTACTAACACGGGAAACATAAACGTTGAAATCAAGACTGGCCTTATAACTATGGTGCAAGCCAACCCGTTTGGTGGGAAGGCTAACGAGGATGAAAGTGCTCACCTGCAACAGTTCCTTGAGATCTACAACACATTTAAGATTAAGGACGTATCCCTTGATGTTGTCCATCTTAGACCGTTTCCATTCTCTCCTCATGGCATAGCAAAACAGTGGTTTTACGCGAACTGAAGTGTTGTAGATACTTGCGAGAAATGTTCGACAACATTCCTCGCCAAGTTTTTCCCGTTGGGCAAGACCAATGCCCTACAAGGAAGAGTTTCCAACCTCCAGCAAGATGCCAAGGAATCTATTCCCGAGGCTTGAGAAAGGCTTCAGGAGTACATCCTAGTCTGTCCCCACCATGGGATAGATGACTGGATCATTATCCAAAACATTTACAATGGGCTGATCCCTTCCGCCCGAGACCATGTTGATGCTGCTGCTGGAGGTGCCTTCTTCTCATTGACGGTGCCCAAAACCAAAGATTTGATTGAGAAGACAGTGTTAAACATGGGTTGGAGCGACGAGCGTCTCCATACCCGCCAGCGAGGCATGCACACCTTGAAGGAGGTGGACATGGTCGCTGCTAAATTGGACCTCCTAATGAAGAAAATTGATGGACAAGACAATGGTGAAGTATGTTGCAATGCCTATGCCTTAGATTCTCACATCACTTGTGAAGTCTGTGGCAACACGGGACATTTGGGCAATGACTACCCAGAAACCTGTGAGGATGCCCTATACCTTGCCAACAATGGAAACAACAATGGCTATCGTCTAGGAGGTCAAGGGTGGGGCCAACCGCGCCCATTCTTTCAAGGAGGGTACAACAACAATGGCAACAATGGAAATCAACCCCACTTGAGAGAACATGCCATTGGCCAGCTTGTAAGACCTATGTGTGCTGAATACATTGGCTTGTAGTGAATACACTTGCTTTGACGATAAAAGTTTTGAATATCACCAAAACACATTTTTATTAAGGTCCAGCTAGTTTTGTAAGATCCAGCGGGAGCTTGGTTATACTAGTTTTGGTTAGCTCCAGTGAAGTTTTGTCTTTAGCTCTGGCATGTCTTTGATAGCTCCAACATGTTTTTGTTAGCTCCGGCTCAAGGTCCGGGTTGCTCTGGCAAGGTCCGGAACTTGACCGCAATGCTTCTGTTTTTCATTTGCAATGTTTCGTACTTGCTTTACATCTCTGGAAAGATTGCTTAGTATTTATTTGCTAAGTCTTCGATGCATTTTTGGTTAACATGGATGATATCGTGTTACTGTGGTTTTGCAACATGCTTATGTGAGGTTCTCACGTAAGGTGTTGTGTTAGAAACTAACTTGAGTCAAGTCGAGGACTTGGGCTCGTATGAATTGGTTGTTTATTCATGTGCAGGTGTTGCTTGAGTTCAATACATGGCTGGTGACGGGATCCATTGAACTAGTCTTAGGTAGAAGATGAGGTTCAACAACCACGTTCGGGAGGAATTGTGGTTGAGTTGATCGGAAGGTTGCGCAACATGTTTGAATCAAGAACAATGCATATGAAGGTATTGTGGACATCATTGGAAGATGTTTGCACGTGTGCAAGGAGTTCATGGACGTGGCTACATGGTTCCAAGACGTGATGAAGAGATGTGCACGTAAAGAGTTGGTCGGAAAGGTCCATTCGACTAGGTTATGGACTCAGGCTGCGGCTGAGTCGGGTTTGACTCAAATATGGAAAGATTTTAGATGGTCATGATAGGATTTCGTGTAGGTCACGAATTTGAGTTGTTTAGGAATGTGGGATACGTTACTGAGGTGTTTGGAAGTCTTAAGATTGCTTCTATTTGCATATAGAAGAATCCTAAGCAGTTATGGAAAGTTACGATTCATGAACAGAGTAGGATTAGGTTCCTGATTTGAGTTGAGTTGGGTTTCGAGCTGGTTATATAAGCAAGAGAGCCCAGATCTCGTGGTGCACGACTTTGGGGCTGTTCTTCTTGTGTTCTATTGAATAAAATTCGTAGTTTGAAGAAACTTTTGTGCCTTGTTCGTCCGACTTGTTCCAGACAAGTTTTACTCGTTGAGTTTCTTGACAGCACTACCTTTCGTCGGTGGTTTTATCATAACTCGAGTTTTACAGATCCAATTGACGAGTTTCTTTTTGGTTTGTCTTCACAACTTGATTATCTATCATCTATCAAAATTTCACGGTCATTGGATTTGTGGTTTTTGATCTACACGAGTTTCTTTGCAGCATTCCAGAAACTGTTTTTCTCGGGTAGGTCAGATTGACCTTTGTTTGATCTTTCGATCATAACTTGAGTTTTTCTCGACGGATCTGAGTTATTCTTGTTGTGTTGTCTTCGTGACTTGATTCTCTCTGATATCTATCCCTTTTGTCACGGTGAAACACGTTTATATTGGTCTCACACACGATTTCCTTAACAGATTGTTTTTCTACCGAAGGGGTTGGTGTTTAATTGTTTCCACTGCACAAGATTTTTAAATCTACCATTCACCCCCCCTCTGGTAGCTTTTCACGTGCTCTTCGATCCTACACAGCTGAAGATCAACGAGGCTATATCCAAGAATCTTTTGGCCAATGACAAGACCCTAGAGAGCATCAATGCCAAGATTGAAGGACTATCCTCAGCCTTCAATAATCAATTGAGTTTCAACAAGATGTTGGAGACTCAATTGGCTCAATTGGCTGTAGTTGTTCCTCCAATGGAGAAAGTGAGTGCTGTGGCTACGAGAGTTGGCAAGACCACTCGTGACCCACCTTATCCCACACAAGAGAAAAGGGAAAGTACAAATGAGAAGGAGTATGTCCCAGTTGGCAAAAGTGAAACATATAGTGAGAGAATGGCCAAACACATTGAGGACACCAGCTTATTGCCATTCCCTCACAGACAAAGGAAGCCAAAAATGGATGAGCAATTCAACCGCTTTGTTGAGATCATCCAGAAAATCCACATCAATTTGCCCTTGATTGATGCAATGCAAGTACCCACTTATGCTCGCTATATCAAGGACATATTGAATAACAAGAGGCCATTGCCCACCACTGAGGTTGTCAAGCTTACGGAAGACTGCAGCGCAGCCATCCTCAATAGGCTTCTGGAAAATAAGAAGGACCCCGATGTCCTACAATCTCATACTCAATTGGGGCACACCACTTTGACAAGGCCCTTTGTGACCTTGGAGCAAGTGTGAGTGTGATGCCCAAGGTGGTTTTTGACCAGCTGAACTTCATGGAGTTTACTCCAACATCAAAGCAACTCCAACTTGTTGATTACTCAGTCTATTATCCGGCGGGTATTGCCAAAGATGTCCCGGTGAAAATCCAGGATTGCTTCATACCTGTGGATTCCGTGCTGCTCGACATGGAGGTTGAGAAGGATACGCCGCTCATCCTTGGGTGTCCTTTCCTAAGCACCGCAAAGGCTCGCATAGATGTGGGAGCTGGAGAAATCCACTTCCATATCAAGGGCATGGAAGAGAAGTTTAACTTTCGCCCAAAGTTGGAGCAACGCTCCATGATCCGTATCAAGTATGGGTCGAATATTAAGCACATTCAAGAGGTCGAAATCACACCACTAAAGGTGGACCCGCTCATTGCATTGATGTGGAATTTTATCTATGCGGAAAACTCGTGTTAAAATCCACGCCGACACCCTAAGAAGACAGAGAAGTCCGGGCCTTCTCAAAGGCCCAAGTCCACCAAACTGTCAAAGAAGGTATGGAGGAAGAAGCAAGACAAGCCATCCGAGCCCATCCCTCCAGGCCCGTATGTCAAAAAAAGTAGAAGGAGGAATGTCCATCTCATGAGACGGTGGTGAGACCTAGCCAATAGTTTAAATTGGTATTTATCCTTTTCTTTGTTTTTATTTTCTCTTTACTTGTATTTCCCCATTTAGTTTGATTTTCCCCATTGCATATTTGATTTTCTTAGAAAGTTGAGAATCTTATCTTCTCAACTACCATTTTTATTTCTTTATTTTTCACAAAAAGAAAATTGTTGGGTTTTGAAAAAAAGAACTTTTATTTGGAAAACAATTCTTCTGAGCTACAAAAGTGGTATTTCACCAATGGGATTATTCCATAGCCGTTTGGGATCCACCTGCCAAAAGGGAGAACATGGGGGCCCACCTGTTAGGTCGGCCGACTAGGGGAAAGAGCCATATTGGCTCTCTCTCCTCTAACGGCTGCATTTGGTTCCCTAGTGACCGTTGGGGATTGCACACTATAAAAGGTGGCTGTGAGGAGCTCTTCTTCTCATACTTCACCTCATTTCATACATCCCCAATGTCACTCTTGCTCACATTGTTTTCTTGCTCTTCATTGAAGCACTCTTGCTCAAAATCCAATTCAAAAAGATTTGCTTTTGCATGCAGTTGCAATTTTCTCTGAAGTTCTTCAAGGGAAAATTCGTCGGGGTTTTGCTATCACTAACATAACCTCTCTAAAGTTTTTGCCTTGTTGTGTTCTTGCTTCTTGTGGCCATGAAAGGAATGAAAAGGTTGTTCGAAAAGAGGAAGGATGTTGCAGGCTCAAGCCATGGTGGAGATTCAAGTACATGCTCCTCTTCCGTTGCTACACCAAGATCACGGAGGAGGAGTGTAGGAGAGGACACTCCCATGGGTGAGAGGAGCAACCCCCACCAACTTCTTCACGACGACGAGCTTGACATCCAAAGTGAAGTTGAAGATCAAGCACGCAAGCTCCTCCAAGATCGTGAGTTTTCTCATACGAAAGCTTATGATTTGGGTTTGATCTCCAAAATAGGTTTGGATTCCGAATTCTTTTCCATTTGGCGTGCGTTAGGATGGAAAATTTTGCTCACATAGAGGAGAAAGGTTCACGCCTTCTCTCCATACAATTCCTTTGCACACTCAAGATAGGATTTGATGGTATTACTTTTAGATTATTTCAAAAAGAATACAATATCCTGTGTAAAGAATTAAGTGAAATCCTAGGCTTCCATAAACGTTGTTTGCTAGATTTAGACACTCTGCCTAAGTTTATCAAACAAAGTTTTCGGCAAGATTTATTTGGTAAGGTCAGATGTAGTTCACCTAGGAATAGCCACTTGCACAACGCTACTTTACGCTTCATGCATAGATGGGTGGCTATGACTATGTTTCCTAGAGGAGATGTAAGGATAATGCGTGATTATGTGCTGAAAATTTTATTTGCCATGATTAAATAGATAAAAGTTGCTCCGATTATTGCCATGATGACAAAATGGATAGATTACATTCCAAGGGTAGGGCCAATTGAATGCACTTCATTGATTACCCGTATTGCTACCAGGATAGGAGCACTAGAATATTCTTGATTTGAGTATATTGAAAATGAAAGAGAATTAATTGGTGAAGAATATTTAGTGCAAGGACGTACCCTTAAGCATGATCAAGGTGGATCTTTGATATTTTATTATCATGGCTTTGTCAATGTAATTCGGTTACCTAATCTGGATTATCATTTGTACAAATGCCGGAGGATAACCTTTGACCTCCTTCCCATTGAGGAAGCCGGAAGAAGTAATGTCTCTGGTAGGGTAACTAGAAGTTGTACAAGGAGAGCGACCATGCCCCCGACAACCTCCACGGTCCATGGGTACAAAGAGGAAGAGAACCCAACGGGTGATGCACCCGGATGGACTAAACCTCCATCGTATGAGACAAAAGGTCCGTCATGGCATGAATGGACAGGTGCTACATGGGAGACACCCCTGTCCACTTCAAGCCGTAGCAGCTTGCCTCCATCATCTATGAGAAGATGTCATTCCACTTCGGATAGAAGTTACCATGACTATAGCCAAGGAATGAAGGAGCTCGGAGTAAGTACGGGTGACATCTACAACACTCTCCAAGGGCATGTCCAAGGTACCCAAGACTGGCTACAACACATGGACGCTCAATTCATCAACCTCAACTCCACGCTACAACAAGAACAAGCCGATCTCGCGGCATACTTCCATCATCATGGTCTAAACCCTCATCACAGAGGTGAGTGGACAACAAGCTTGGGGGAGGACCCCAACTTAAGGTAAATTGTATCAACCCCTTTCATATTTATTTTCCACTTACCCATCATCCACCTTGCATTTAAAAAAATAAAATAAATAGGATAGTTTTGCTTTCAATAAAATAAATGATGTGTGGTAAGTATGACTTGGAATTCACATAGATGAAATGATGAATAGTTGCGCTGTTTTAATTTTCCTAAGTCCCTAGTTGACCACTTACCACTCTCTAAAATTGCTTTCATTGGCTAGAATTATTTTTGCCTTGATTTAGAAATTGTGGGTAGAAAAAGCTTAATCCAATCTAAGTTGTTGTGAGATATGATATAGTGATAGGGCTTCTATTCTTAGTTTGATAGTGGAACTTAGATTTTCGAAGAAATTCTAAAACGATTTAAGTTATTCTCATTTGATTGGAAATACCCACCAAAGCCATATAATAAATTACATTGATAAACCTTATGCATATGCTATTTTCTTTCACATTGAGCTTTGTCAAACTAGTATAGACCTACGTGAGATTTCTTTCATTACTTTTTGAATTCAAGACTTCACTTGCACATGCTTTACTAGAAGTAAGCAAATTTCCATCATACCACAATTCTACAATAAAAAGAGAAACTCCATATCATTCATGCTTAGTACTCTCTCCAAAATTCATTGCATAAAAAGGGAGTCGAAGACATGGCTACAAGAAAATGAAAAAGAAAAAGAAAATGGATGCTTACATCGTAAGCATGAGAAAAAAAGAAAGTAGCCATGTTTCATCCTTGCAAAATAAGAGAGTCTACTCAAAGAGGTGTCAACCTTGTCGGAGCAGTGGCGGTGCACGCCAAAATTGGTTGCGTCGACCTCCATCGCGCTCGGCCGTGACCGCCTAGCCACAAAATCGGCTGCGCAAGACGATGGTGAGGTCCAATCGTGGCGGCGACGGACAGAGATGGCGGTGCGACGACAGCGGCGGGGCTAGGGTTTTGGCGATGGCCGAAGTCACTCAGGAATGGTGCAAAAGGTTTGGGAAAAGGTCGGTGAGGCTCCTGAGATCATGAGGAAGATTCCTAGGTGGTGTAAACGGTGTGGAACCGCCGGTAAGCACAAGTTCATGGAGGAACAGGGGAGGTTTCAATGGCGGAGGGAGAAACTCTAATATCTCCGCAATCCTTTGATTGTTTCCACCGATTCGTGGCGGAAGGGTGCGCTAGGAAGTATGGATCAATATCCATGAACGGATTAAAGAATAGTGTGTGTGGAAATCGAATTAAACAAAGAAGTAAGCTAGTTCATGGACCACGGCCGACAGTAAAACTTGAAAAACTTGCTCGATAGTTGAGGAAGTTAAGCACGTGTTTTAACGTGAGAAAGATCTCATGATGGCAATCCCTTTTGCTGTTGTAGGATCGAAGAGCACGTGAAAAGCTACCAGAGGGGGGGTGGTGAATGGTAGATTTTACAAATCTTACGCAGCGGAAACAATTAAACCCCAACCCCTTCGGCAGAAAAACGATATGTTAAAGAAATCGTGTGTGAGACTAATCTAAACGTGTTTCACCGTAACAAAAGTGATAGATATCAGAGAGAATCAAGTCACGAAGACAACACAACAAGAATCACCCAAATCCGTCGAGAAAAACTCATGTTATGATCGAATGATCAAACAAAGGTCAATCTGTCCTACCCGAGAAAGAAAAACAGTTCTGGAACGCTGCAAAGAAACTCGTGTAGATCATAGAACACAAATACAATGACCATGAAATTTTGACAGATGATATATAATCAAGTTGTGAAGACAACACAAAAGAATCACGTCAATTGGATCTGTAAAACTCGAGTTATGATAAAACCACCGATGAAAGGTAGTGCTGTCCAGAAACTCGACGAGTAAAACTTGTCTGGAACAAGTCAGACGAACAAGACACAAAATTTCCTTCAAACTACGAATTTTATTCAATAGAACATATGAGGAACATCCCCAAAGTCGTGCACCACGAGCTCTGGGCTCCCTTGCTTATATAACCAGCTCGAAAGCCAACTCAACTCATATCAGGAACCTAATCTACTCTGTTCACGAATCGTAACTTTCCATAACTACTTAGGATTCTTCTATACGCAGATAGAAGCAATCTTAAGACTTCCAAACACCTTAGGAACGTATCCCACATTCCTAAACAACTCAAATTCTTGACCCACATGAAATCCTATCATAACCAACTCAAATCTTTCCATATTTTAGTCAAACCCGACTCAGCCGCAGCATGAGTCCATAACCTAGTCGGTTGGACCTTTCCGACCAACTCTTTACGTCCACATCTCTTCATCACATCTCGGAACCATGTAGCCACATCCATGCACTCCTTGCACACGTGCAAACATCTTCCAATGATGTCCACAATACCTTCACATGCATTGTTCTTGATTCAATCATGTTGCGCAACCTCCTGATCAGCTCAACCACAATTCCTCCTGAATTTGGTTGTTGGAACCTCATCTCCTCCCTGAGACTAGTCCAATGGATCCCATCACCAGCCATGTCTTGAAATCAAGCAACACCTGCACATGAATAAACAACCAATCCATACGAGCCCAAGTCCTCGACTTGACTCAAGTTAGTTCCGAACACAACACCTTATGTGAGCACCTCACATAAGCATGTTGCCGGAGCAACCCGGAACTCGAGCCGGAGCTAGAAAAAGCTAGTAGAACCTAGTGCCGGAACTTACCAAAACTAGTATAACCAAGCTACCGCCGGAGCTTACAAAACTAGCAGGACCTTAATAAAAAGGTGTTTTGGTGATATTCAAAACTTTTATCATCAAAACAAGTGTATTCACTACAAGCCAATGTATTCAGCACACATAGGTCTTACAATCTCCCCCTTGATGAATGCATTGGCAACACCATTTAAAAACCGAACATTGGCTTATTTACATAAAATTTTGAAGACAATTTCTCCCCCTTTGTATGTCAAAAGTAAAATGAGAAGAAAATCCAAAAATTATCCCATATTATCTCTCCCCGTTTATTATCTCTCCTTATGCACATATTCTCTTTCTATTCATGCTTATCTCTCCCCCCTTGACAATGTATTCAACAAGTCATGAGCATATAAACAAATTATCTCTCCAACTTTAGTTGTTATGAACATATTATAACATATACATATAAACAAAGCTCATCCAAGTCATACTATCAGGTACCTTACATTATCACATCAATGAGATACATAAAGTAGTGTAAGCCATGCTAGAGATCAAATGTAATTTTCCATTTAAGTAAGTCATGATCTCACAAACTTAACTATTTCAAAACTTGAAATCATGACACTAGTTGCTGCATTTTATTATTTTTCAAAGCATACATTTAGATCATATGATATTTGCAAGAGATTATATGCGCATCTGCCTTATTCTAACCAACCAAGCCAAGCCTATGTCATTTGACAATCAGAAGCTTAAGGACATGGTTTTAGTCATACCCAACTTCTTCCAAGTTCATATCTAAGTGCAATGATAAGCCATCTCAAAAGAAGAAGTGTGATGCATGCATATTCTCTTGATCTTTTCTCAATTTATATTTGTTCATAAAAACTCAACATGTGAGTTGATTACTTGATTAATTCTTAATGACTAAAAGCACTTGTGAACATGTAACAAGTTCAAAACAGAAAGAAAGTTGGAACATGACCAGTTTTAGTGTAAGTAATTATTCCAATTACTAGACATGGCAAAAACTACAAAATGTATAACACGAGTAATGTAGTAAGAACTTTCAGCATGTAAAAGGAATCACAAAGTCATATATGTATGAAATACTATGCTCATATTATTTTAATTTCAAATTCACACATAGACTTCGCAAGTTTCAAAACTCCCCCTCAATTTAAGCCATGAGGATGCATAACCCCTCTTTCACTATGAATATAACAAAAACGAGTGAAATCTCGGAGAACGTGATACCTAATGTCAATGTGCTTAGTTCTAGAATGTTGCACGGGGTTTTTAGCAATGCAAATGGCACTAGTGTTATCACAGAACAGTGGAACACTATCTAGATCAACCCCATGGTCCTTAAGTGTTTGAACAATCCAAAGAATTTGTGAGCAAGCACTAGCAGCAGCTACATATTCAGATTCGACTGTGGATTGTGCAACTGAATTTTGTTTTCTAGAGGACCAAGCAACAAGAGAATTACCAAGAAAATGACAAGCACCGGAAGTACTTTTCCTACCAATCCTACAACCCCCAAAATCAGCATCCGAAAAAGCTTTCAAAGTAACAGTTGAGGAAGAAGGAAGAAGAATTCCAAATTCTTGAGTTCCATGTAAGTACCTGAGAATCCTTTTGACGGCTTGACGATGTGAAGCACGTGGGGAGGCTTGAAACCGTGCACAAAGACATACGCTGAATTGTATGTCTGGTCTTGATGTTGTGAGGTACAAAAGTGATCCGATCATGCTTCTATATTCTTTTTGATCCACGGGTTCACCATCTTCATCAAGTCCAATTGTTGTTGCTGTTCCCATTGGTGTCCGAAGAGGCTTGCTTTTGTCCATGTTGAATCACCTTAGGAGATCTTTTTATACTTCGTTTGATGCACAAAGGTACCCTCCTTAGTTTGCTTGATTTGCAGCCCCGAAAAGTAAGTGAGTTCACCCATCATACTCATTTCAAATTCGGAACTCATCATTGCTCAAAACATGGACCCAAGATCATGAGAAGCACAACCAAAGATAATATCATCCACATACACTTGAACGAATAATGAGTCGTTGCCATGTTTAAGCACAAAAAGAGTTTTATCAACCTTGCCCATGGTAAGCCCCTTTTCAAGTAAGAATGTTTTTAACCTATCATACCATGCTCTAGGGGCTTGTTTGAGACCATACATGTTTGTAAACATGATTAGGAAAATCTGGATTTTCAAAACCCGGTGGTTGTTTCACATAAACCTCCTCATATATGTAGCCATTAAGAAAAGCACTTTTAACATCCATTTGATATAGCTTAAAACCATTTGATGCAGCAAAAGCTAGCAAAATTCTTATGGCTTCCAATCTAGTAACAGGAGCAAATGTTTCATCAAAATCTAGACCTTCAACTTGAGTGAAACCTTGAGCAACCAACCTAGCCTTATTCCTAACCACAACCCCATCCTCACTTTGTTTATTTTTAAATACCCATTTAGTTCCAATTAAAGTGTGACCTTGAGGTAGAGGTACAAGTTTCCAAACATTATTTCTTTCAAAATTTTCTAACTATCCTTGCATGGCAATAATCCAAGATTCATTAGTGAGTGCGTGTGATATATCTTTGGGTTCAAAAGAAGCAACAAAAGCAGAATGAGCATAAGAGTTTGGATCGCAAAACCTGGACCGTGTGACTCGTTTGTGCAAGCTTCCAATCATCTGTTGTGGGGGATGATCTTTGTAAAACCGTAGTGGAACAGATGTCTCACAAGCTTCTTCTTCTTCATGTTCATCACAAATCGATGAGCTTGTGACTTGAGGATGATTTGAAACAGAATTAATGGTTGTCGGTGCTGGTTGAGAATTAACATCCGGAGCTGAACCAAAGTCTTTAGCTGCTGAATTTTCGGGCAGCAGCTCCAATTCTTCCTCATCATCAACAAAAATGCTTCCCCCCTGCGGATATGGATCTGGACCTGCAACGTTTGAGCTAGTACCTGGGCTAGCTTCATCAAAAGACACTTCACAAGTCTCCACAATTTTGTTAGTGTCAAGTAAAAGCACACAGTAGCCTCTAGTATGAGATGGATAACCAGGAAACATGCCATCAATGGATCTAGGTTCAAATTTATCAAGATTACCATGTTTCTTAACAAAGCATTTGCAGCCAAAGACCCGAAAGTTTGTAACACTAGGACTATGTCCAAACCGGAGCTCATATGGTGTTTTACCTAGCTTAGCACGCAAGAAAACACGATTTGAGACATAACAAGCGGTTGCTAATGCATCATCCCAAAATTTCCTAGGAGTTTGATATTCATCAAGCATAGTCCTAGCTATCTCAACTAAAGTTTTGTTCTTTCTTTCTACAACACTGTTTTGTTGAGGTACATATGGTGAAGAAAATTGATGATCTATTCTATTTTCAGCACAAAAGTGATCAAAAGATTGATTTTTAAATTCAGTTCCATTATCACTTCTAATTGCTTTTAAAGATCTTGGGTATTCAATTGATAATCTAAGAAATAAAGTTCTAAAGTGACTAAAAACTTCATTCTTAGATGCCATAAAGTAAACCCAAGAGTATCTAGAATAATCATCAACAATCACATGTACATACCATTTACCTTCGAAGGATTGAACACGTGAAGGTCCTACAGTGTCAAGATGCAAAAGTTGAAATGGTTCAGTTGTCATGATCATTGTGAGAGGAGTATGTGAACCTGCAACAAGTGTTTTGGTGATATTCAAAACTTTTATCATCAAAACAAGTGTATTCACTACAAGCCAATGTATTCAGCACACATAGGTCTTACAATCTCCCCCTTGATGAATGCATTGGCAACACCATTTAAAAACCGAACATTGGCTTATTTACATAAAAGTTTTGAAGACAATTTCTCATATTCTCTTTATGACAATGTATTCAACAAGTATTCAACGTTTATTATTTCAAAAATTATCCCATATTATCTCTACCCGTTTATTATCTCTCCTTATGCACATATTCTCTTTCTATTCATGCTTATCTCTCCCCCTTTGACAATGTATTCAACAAGTCATGAGCATATAAACAAATTATCTCTCCAACTTTAGTTGTTATGAGCATATTATAACATATACATATAAACAAAGCTCATCCAAGTCATACTATCAGGTACCTTACATTATCACATCAATGAGATACATAAAGTAGTGTAAGCCATGCTAGAGATCAAATGTAATTTTCCATTTAAGTAAGTCATGATCTCACAAACTTAACTATTTCAAAACTTGAAATCATGACACTAGTTGCTGCATTTTATTATTTTTCAAAGCATACATTTAGATCATATGATATTTGCAAGAGATTATATGCGCATCTGCCTTATTCTAACCAACCAAGCCAAGCCTATATCATTTGACAATCAGAAGCTTAAGGACATGGTTTTAGTCATACCCAACTTCTTCCAAGTTCATATCTAAGTGCAATGATAAGCCATCTAAAAAGAAGAAGTGCGATGCATGCATATTCTCTTGATCTTTTCTCAATTTATATTTGTTCGTAAAAACTCAACATGTGAGTTGATTACTTGATTAATTCTTAATGACTAAAAGCACTTGTGAACATGTAACAAGTTCAAAACAGAAAGAAAGTTCGAACATGACCAGTTTTAGTGTAAGTAATTATTCCAATTACTAGACATGGCAAAAACTACAAAATGTATAACACGAGTAATGTAGTAAGAACTTTCAGCATGTAAAAGGAATCAGAAAGTCATATATGTATGAAATACTATGCTCATATTATTTTAATTTCAAATTCACACATAGACTTTGCAAGTTTCAAAACTCCCCCTCAATTTAAGCCATGAGGATGCATAACCCCTATTTCACTATGAATATAACAAAAACGAGTGAAATCTCGGAGAAAGTGATACCTAATGTCAATGTGCTTAGTTCTAGAATGTTGCACGGGGTTTTTAGCAATGCAAATGGCACTAGTGTTATCACAGAACAGTGGAACACTATCTAGATCAACCCCATGGTCCTTAAGTGTTTGAACAATCCAAAGAATTTGTGAGCAAGCACTAGCAGCAGCTACATATTCAGATTCGGCTGTGGATTGTGCAACTGAATTTTGTTTTCTAGAGGACCAAGCAACAAGAGAATTACCAAGAAAATGACAAGCACCGGAAGTACTTTTCCTATCAATCCTACAACCCCCAAAATCAGCATCCGAAAAAGCTTTCAAAGTAACGGTTGAGGAAGAAGGAAGAAGAATTCCAAATTCTTGAGTTCCATGTAAGTACCTGAGAATCCTTTTGACGGCTTGACGATGTGAAGCACGTGGGGAGGCTTGAAACCGTGCACAAAGACATACACTGAATTGTATGTCTGGTCTTGATGCTGTGAGGTACAAAAGTGATCCGATCATGCTTCTATATTATTTTTGATCCACGGGTTCACCATCTTCATCAAGTCCAATTGTTGTTGCTGTTCCCATTGGTGTCCGAAGAGGCTTGCTTTTGTCCATGTTGAAGCACCTTAGGAGATCTTTTGTATACTTCGTTTGATGCACAAAGGTACCCTCCTTAGTTTGCTTGATTTGCAGCCCCGAAAAGTAAGTGAGTTCACCCATCATACTCATTTCAAATTCAGAACTTATCATTGCTAAAAACATGGACCCAAGATCATGAGAAGCACAACCAAAGATAATATCATCCACATACACTTGAACGAATAATGAGTCGTTGCCATGTTTAAGCACAAAAAGAGTTTTATCAACCTTGCCCATGGTAAGCCCCTTTTCAAGTAAGAATGTTTTTAACCTATCATACCATGCTCTAGGGGGTTGTTTGAGACCATACATGTTTGTAAACATGATTAGGAAAATCTGGATTTTCAAAACCCGGTGGTTGTTTCACATAAACCTCCTCATATATGTAGCCATTAAGAAAAGCACTTTTAACATCCATTTGATATAGATTAAAACCATTTGATGCAGCAAAACCTAGCAAAATTCTTATGGCTTCCAATCTAGTAACAGGAGCAAATGTTTCATCAAAATCTAGACCTTCAACTTGAGTGAAACCTTGAGCAACCAACCTAGCCTTATTCCGAACCACAACCCCATCCTCACTTTGTTTATTTTTAAATACCCATTTAGTTCCAATTAAAGTGTGACCTTGAGGTAGAGGTACAAGTTTCCAAACATTATTTCTTTCAAAATTTTCTAACTCTCCTTGCATGGCAATAATCCAAGATTCATTAGTGAGTGCCTGTGATATATCTTTGGGTTCAAAAGAAGCAACAAAAGCAGAATGAGCATAAGAGTTTGGATCACAAAACCTGGACCGTGTGACTCGTTTGTGCAAGCTTCCAATCATCTGTTGTGGGGGATGATCTTTGTAAAACCGTAGTGGAACAGATGTCTCACAAGCTTCTTCTTCTTCATGTTCATCACAAATCGATGAGCTTGTGACTTGAGGATGATTTGAAACAGAATTAATGGTTGTCGGTGCTGGTTGAGAATTAACATCCGGAGCTGAACCAAAGTCTTTAGCTGCTGAATTTTCGGGCAGCAGCTCCAATTCTTCCTCATCTTCAACAAAAATGCTTCCCCCCTGCGGATATGGATCTGGACCTGCAACGTTTGAGCTAGTACCTGGGCTAGCTTCATCAAAAGACACTTCATAAGTCTCCACAATTTTGTTAGTGTCAAGTAAAAGCACACAGTAGCCTCTAGTATGAGATGGATAACCAAGAAACATGCCATCAATGGATCTAGGTTCAAATTTATCAAGATTACCATGTTTCTTAACAAAGCATTTGCAGCCAAAGACCCGAAAGTTTGTAACACTAGGACTATGTCCAAACCGGAGCTCATATGGTGTTTTACCTAGCTTAGCACGCAAGAAAACACGATTTGAGACATAACAAGCGGTTGCTAACGCATCATCCCAAAATTTCCTAGGAGTTTGATATTCATCAAGCATAGTCCTAGCTATCTCAACTAAAGTTTTGTTCTTTCTTTCTACAACACTGTTTTGTTGAGGTACATATGGTGAAGAAAATTGATGATCTATTCTATTTTCAGCACAAAAGTGATCAAAAGATTGATTTTTAAATTCAATTCCATTATCACTTCTAATTTCTTTTAATGATCTTGGGTATTCAATTGATAATCTAAGAAATCAAGTTGTAAAGTAACTAAAAACTTCATTCTTAGACGCCATAAAGTAAACCCAAGAGTATCTAGAATAATCATCAACAATCACATGTACATACCATTTACCTCCGAAGGATTGAACACGTGAAGGTCCTACGGTGTCAAGATGCAAAAGTTGAAATGGTTCAGTTGTCATGATCATTGTGAGAGGAGTATGTGAACCTGCAACCATCTTAGCATGTCTACAAGAAGAGCACACAATTTCTTTGTCCCCTTTAAGCTTAGCCATCCCACGTATGCGATCAAGAGCACTAACACGCGTTAGGTGATCAAAGCCTACGTGACCAAGTCTACGATGCCAAAAATATAGGTCCTTTGAATCATTAGCAACTAGACACCTATGCTTAGAGGAAGACATATCAAAATCAGCTTTAAAAACTCTTCCAAACCGAGACATGTTAAAAATAAGCTCACTATTTGAACTTACAACTTTGCAGCAGTTTTTATTGAAAATAAATTCCAGATTTTCATCTAGCAATTGTGAAACAGAAAGCAAGTTGTATTTCAAATTTTTGACAAGTGCCACATCCTTCAAAGTGTAGTGATCATTTACTCTAACCGAACCCTTAGCAATTATAGGAGTTGAGGAATTATTGGCAAAAGTAACATTCTCTACACGTGACACAAAAGAGAGGGAGGAGAACCAATCTTTGTTACCGGTCATGTGGCGTGAGCAACCTGAATCCACAATCCAAATGTTCTCCTTCCTCAAACGTGTAACCTACATAGAAGCACAATACGTCGATGACTCAATACTGGGGTTAGTCAAAAGGCATTTAGGAATCCAGTACTGAGTCACGCGACGTGCAGCAGGAAAAACACGAGAAAGCTGAGACAAAACAGCAGGTTTATGAGTCAAAGTTTGAGATTTTTTATTCTTAACTACTGACCTATAAGGTGTTACTTGTGTAACACAAAAATTAGTAGCACCAGAGGCAAAAACAGAAGGTCCGGAGGTAAACTTTGAATATTTTTGACTCAAAACAGCAGGTTGTACATTCGGTTCAATATGTGCAGCAAATTTTGCATGAAAGTTATAAGATCTAGACACCATTCTTTCCCTTTTCTGTGGTTTAGCTAGTCTATAACAAAAATCTATGACATGACCATCTCTACCACAGTAGGTACAATGAAATTTAACTTTGTGTTCATGTCTTGATGAGCAAACAACATTTTTATTTGAAACCGAATGAGACAATACTCCTGCGGATTTGAAAACCACTTCTTTTTGTTTAGGAACGGTTTGAATCAAACCACTTCATAATGACTTTACAATTTTAGGTGAGAGTGCCTTAGCATGAGCATGAAAATCAAAACCTAAACCAGTTTTATCATTTCAAGACTTGGATGAATTCAGCAGCAAGTTTAGGTTCTTATTCCCATTACAAAACCGATCAAATGTCTTATGCATGTTATCAAGTTTATTGGACAGATCACGACAATTTTCACATGAAGTTTTTCCTTTTAATTTGCAATTGGAACAATATTTAACTTCATGAGAACGTAAAGCATTGTTCAATATAGAGATTTCATTCATAGCATCTTGCAGTCTCTTATCAAGATCATCACAACTAGAATAACGCAAATCAATTGTATAACAAGAAGCATCTTTTAAGTTTACAATATTAAGTGCAGCAAGCTTTTTGTTCTTTTTAATTTCAAGTTCAAGTTTATCAAGTGTGGAGGTATGTGCACTTCTTAGGGAGGACAATTGTTCATATATAAAGTCACATATGGAACAAGAATCATCACTAGGAATCAAGGATTTCAAACGATTAATTTCAGATTCTAGTGACTCAATTTTAACAACATTGTCCCTAAGCTTTTTGTCCTTTTTCTTAACAATAATAGTGGCACGAGAAATAGCATCACACATTTCTTCGCAGGTAGGACATACCTCTTCATTGTCATTGTTGTGTTCTGCCTCCTCCATACTTGATCTTGACTTGCCCGCCATGAAGCACAAGTTTGCCAAATCATCTTCATCTTCGTCACTTCCAATGTCCACGTCGCTTGAGCCAAGTTCCTAGAGTGTTGAGATAAAACTGCTCACCAATTGACGTCCTGTAAAACCCTTCTTTTTCTTCTTATCGTTTGTTGAGGAGTGCTTTGTCCTTGATTGTTTTTCTTCCCGGGAGGTAGGACCTGAAAGGTTAGGACAATCTGTACGAAAGTGTCATGTCTTACAACATTCGAAGCATCGTTGAGGTCCGGAGCTTCCTCTCCTTCTAGTTCTCACATTTTGCAATGCTTTTGAGAGCTTCGTAGAGAGAAGTGCTAGCTCCTCCTTTGGAAACTCCTCAATCTGTTCAAGGGTTAGAGAGGACAACAAAGCAAGTGTACCACAAGATGAAGTTTGACCGGAGCTAGGCATGTCACGTTGAGAAACAAAAGCAATAGACTTGTTGGGGTTCTTGCGTGAGATTATATCAATTTCATGAGTTTTTAACTTGGAATATAGCACATCTAAAATAAGTAAACTCATGACCGTAAATTCACGAATATAAGTGACTTTCATCTCCCAAATTGACATATCTAATGCACTTAGCAATTGCCTAGCATTTTCATCATATGAAAAATTAACATTGACCCTACGCAAGTTGCTGAGAATCTTATTAAAGCGAGCAAAAAGGTCATCCACAGACTCACCGGGTTGCATCTCGAAGCGCATGTATTCTTTCTTGAACATGTCTTGCCTTACCTCTTTGATCGTGTTGGATCCTTCGTGGTAGTCACAAAGTGCTTTCCACACATCATATGCAGATCGGAGGTGTGCAACACGGTCGAAGTCGCTTTGTGTTAATCCTTGTATGATCAAGTTCCGAGCCTTTTTGTTGTTGTCACCATCTCTCAGATTAGTAGCTGTAACTTGATCGTTTGATTGCACTTCGTAAGGCTTGTGTACCTTCTCCCATATTGCAAAGCCTTGTGCGTGGATGAAAGCCTCCATGCGTGCCTTCCAAACCTGAAAATCAATACCAGCGAACACACAAGGTTTGGCAGAGTACTTCTCCATGATGATTAGTCAAAAACATGTGCAAATCACAAAGATTAGAGCACCGTGGCTCTAATACCAATTGTAGGATCGAAGAGCACGTGAAAATCTACCAGAGGGGGGTGAATGGTAAATTTTACAATTCTTACGCAGCGGAAACAATTAAACCCCAACCCCTTCAGCAGAAAAACGATCTGTTAAAGAAATCGTGTGTGAGACTAATCTAAACGTTTTTCACCATGACAAAAGTGATAGATATCAGAGAGAATCAAGTCACAAAGACAAGACAACAAGAATCACTCAAATCTGTTGAGAAAAACTCAAGTTATGATCGAAAGATCAAACAAAGGTCAATCTGTCCTACCCGAGAAAGAAAAACAGTTCTGGAATACTGCAAAGAAACTCGTGTAGATCATAGAACACAAATTCAATGACCGTGACATTTTGACATATGATATATAACGAAGTTTTTAAGACAACCCAAAAACAATCACGTCAATTGGATCTATAAAACTTGAGTTATGATAAAACCACCGACAAAAGGTAGTGCTGTCCAGAAACTCGACGAGTAAAACTTGTCTGGAACAAGTTGGACGAACAAGGCACAAAATTTCCTCCAAACTACGAATTTTATTCAATAGAACACAAGAGGAACAGCCCCAAAGTCGTGCACCACGAGCTCTGGGCTCCCTTGCTTATATAACCAGCTCGAAAGCCAACTCAACTCAGATCAGGAACCTAATCCTACCCTGTTCACGAATCGTAACTTTCCATAACTGCTTAGGATTCTTCTATACGCAGATAGATGCAATTTTAAGACTTCCAAACACCTTATCAACTTATCCCACATTCCTAAACAACTCAAATTCGTGACCCACATGAAATCTATCATAACCAACTCAAATCTTTCCATATTTGAGTCAAACCCGACTCAGCCGCAGCCTGAGTCCATAACCTAGTCGGTTGGACCTTTCCGACCAACTCTTTACGTCCACATCTCTTCATCACGTCTTGGAACCATGTAGCCACATCCATGCACTCCTTGCACACGTGCAAACATCTTCCAATGATGTCCACGATACCTTCACATGCATTGTTCTTGATTCAATCATGTTGCGCAACCTCCTGATCAGCTCAACCACAATTCCTCCTGAATTTGGTTGTTGGAACCTCATCTCCTCCCTGAGACTAGTCCAATGGATCCCATCACCAGCCATGTCTTGAAATCAAGCAACACCTGCACATGAATAAACAACCAATCCATACGAGCCCAAGTCCTCGACTTGACTCAAGTTAGTTCCGAACACAACACTTTATGTGAGCACCTCACATAAGCATGTTGCAAAACCACAGTAACGTTATATTATCCATATCAACCAAAAACGCACCAAAGACATAGCAAATGAATACTGAGCAATGTTTCCAATAATGTAAAGAAAGTACGAAGCATTGCAAATGAAAAGCAGAAGCATTGCGGTCAAGTTCCGGACCTTGCCAGAGCAACCCGGACCTTGAGCCGGAGCTAACAAAACCTAGTAGAACCTAGCGCTCAAACTTACCAAAACTAGTATAACCAAGCTACCGCCAGAGCTTACAAAACTAGCAAGACCTTAATAAAAAGGTGTTTTGGTAATATTCAAAAATTTTATCATCAGAGCAAGTGTATTCACTACAAGCCAATGTATTCAGCACACATAGGTCTTACAGCTGTTGGAGTTGGGGCGTGACAGCACTTGTTGAGGGTTCATGACGGTGACGCAGAGGCGATGATCATCCCCAACTTCGGCGGCGTCCGCGAAACCGAGGAATACCACGGATTTAGATCAGGAAAGGTTGAACCAACAGCTTGGGAAGGTAAAGCAACGAGCTGGGTTACTTTTTGATGCTTGGAGCTCGATCAACCGAGGGCTAGAACGGCTAGATGAAGTGGAGAAGAGGAAGGCGGCCGGTGATGGCACCAGTAGTTTGTTTTTGGAAGAACGGTCGGTGAACGTCGAAGGGGAGTCATCCGGTGCTTAAGTAGAGTGGAGAGGTCGGTTTAGGCCACGCAGCTGCTTGCTTTACATGCCCATGTTGCGGTGGTGAGCTCTCCCAGCGTGGAAGCGCGGGGACAGCCATAATCAGAGCGGCTTCATCAGTTCACCGAGTGGGAGAGGCTGACAGTGGGTCCCACTGCTCCCCTTAAGCCTATCCTCCTTTGTAACTTCAACTTTTCTACCTAAAATTGTCCAAAAATTCTAGATTTTTGTGGGGAGGCTAAATCAATTGTGTAGGTTCAGATTCTGAAATTAGATTTCAAATTGGGACAAGTTTCAATTTGAATTCAAATTCAAATTTGAATTTGAATGAAATTCAATGGAGTCACTGAATTTAATAGCAAATGGGCTTCAAAAGTTATGAAAATTTGCAGGTGTGCTATTTGGAATATTCTGAGGCCATGGAAAAATTTATAGCTTCAGATTTGAATATTTTGACAGGGCCTACCTTTGCAGTAGCTATATTCAAGTTTTGAAATAATTTGAATATATTTAGTACTGCATATGGTTTTTTCCCTAGTAATTCTCATTCAATTAAATTCAAAAATTTGTAGAAAGATCACTTGAATTATTCTAGGTCATTGGTGAAGTCCCATCCCCATGTTAATAAAATTTAAGTATGAGTAAAAAAATATTTTTAATGTGATCAAGTTCATGTGTACAACCATAATTGAGCTCCACTATGGTTGATAACCAACTGGTAGTTGAACTTTACAATAAGGAAATACTGGGATTTTACATGCCCCCTCCCTTAAAAGAATCTCATCCCGAGACTACAATAGGATGGATAAAAGAAAAAAATGTAATGAACATATGCCGCTAACAAGTCCGGATAGTTTGTTCTAAGATATTCCTCGCTTTCCAACGTTGCTTCTTCAGCGGTGTGGTTGCCCCACAAGACCTTGTAGAAGTGCAAGGTGCGGCTTCTTGTGGTGCGAGTCTTCTCATCGATTATTTGGGTTCGATGCTCAGAGTAAGTAAGATCTGGTTGGAGATCTTCCAAATCCTCTATACGTACGTTAGCTGGGGCCTTGAGACATTTCCGCAACTGTGAAATGTGAAACACATTGTGGGCCCCTGAAAGCGACGCTGGTAGCTCTAGCCAATGGGCCACATGTTTGCATTGTTCAATTATTGCGAACAGCCCAATGAAGCGTGGAGCTAGCTTTCCTTTTACTCCGAAGTAATGAGTCCATGTCATTGGGGATACACGAATATAAACGTGATCCCCGACATCGAAGTGAAGAGGTCGATGCCATTTGTCCGCATAGCTTTTCTGATGAGACTAAGCAGCCTTGAGATTGGCTTGAATAACTCGTACTCGTTCTTCGGCTTCATTCACCACGTCGATACCATATATCACTCATTCACCGGACTCACACCAGTTCAAATGTGTGCGACACTTCTGGCCATAAAGATCTTCATATGGTGCCATTTGGATGCTAGCGTGATAACTATTGTTGTATGAAAACTCTGCCAATGGTAGATATCATCCCAATTCTTACCATGGTGGATGGCACAGGCGCGGAGCATATCTTCTAGCACTTGGTTTACTCGCTCTGTTTGACCATCAGTCTGAGGATGGTAAGCTGAGCTTCGAATAAACTTAGTACCCATTGATGCATTGGGTTGCTCCCAAAATCGAGCAACAAAAACGACTCCACGATCTAAGATGATGGTGCAGGGTACTCCGTGTAAGCACATGATTCTACAAATATACAACTCTGCGTACTTTGGTGCATGGTAGTTGATATTGAGGGGTATAAAATGAGCTGACTTTGTCAATCGATCAACTATCACCCAAATGAAATGATGCTTACAAAATGTGAGAGGCAAACCAACGATGAAGTACATGCTGATGTCCTCCCATTTCCAGGCCAGTATGCTGAAAGGTTGTAGCTGTCCGGCTGTCCTCAAATGATCAGCTTTCTCTCGCCGACATGTATCACATTGTGATATATACTTTGCTATTTCACGCTTCATCCGGGACCACCAGAATTTCTTCTTCAATTCCTGGTAGATTTTGTTAATTCCTGGATGAATAGAATACTTGGACAAATGAGCTTCGTCCAAATTCTTCTTCCGATGTCCCATATTACGGGGCACCACGATGCGGTCTTTGAACCAGATGGTACCGTCATCATCACATCGAAAACACTTCATCTCCCCCTTCTTCATTCTTCGGTGAATGTGCAACATGCCCTTGTCTTCGCTCTGAGCCTCTACAATATCTTACATTACGGTAGGAATGAGAGCTAGATTGTAGAGCGCTCCATATGAAACCAAGTAGAGACTCTACTCTTCTCCTTCCATCGAGGTGACGGAAATATTATGGATATGGGACTTGTGACTCAGCGCATCTGCAACTACATTTACTTTGCAAGGATGGTAGTGGATCTCAATCTCATAGTCTTTAATCAATTCCAACCATCTTCGTTGTCGCATATTCAAGTCCTTCTGGGTGAAAGATGTACTTCAAACTCTTTTGATCGGTGTAGAGATGCACTAGGTTGCCCAATATATAGTGTCTCCACATCTTCAATGCAAGTACCACGGCAGCGAGCTCAAGATCATGAGTCGGATAATGCTGCTCATGGTTCTGAAGCTGTCGTGATCCATAAGCGATCACGCTTCTGTCTTGCATCAATACAATATATCAATCTTAGATGCATCATAGTAAACATCAAATGACTTGGTTGTGTCCGGTTGGGCCAATACCGGTGCCGTTGTGAGGTGTTTCACTAATGCTTGAAAACCTTCCTCACATTCCTTCGTCCATACATACTTCTTCCCTTTCTTCAAGAGTTATGTCATAGATTTAGCTATCTTGGAGAAACTTGGAATGAACCTCCGGTAATATCCTGCTAAACCCAGGAAGCTTCGAACTTCATGTACAGACTTCATAGACTCCCATTTGAGTACTTGTTTAATCTAGCTTGGATCAACTGCAATCCCCTCAGCAGAGATGATGTGCCCTAGAAATGGCACTTGACTAATCTAGAACTCACATTTGCTGAACTTACCATACAGCATGTGGTCTCACAATCGTTGAAGCACGACACACAAATGTTGAGCATGTTCTTCTTCGGATTTCGAATGCACAAGGATGTCGTCGATGAAGACCACAACAAACTTGTCCAATTCCGGCATGAACATCGAATTCATGAGATACATGAAATGACCTGATGCATCGTCAATCCAAAGGACATGACAAGGTATTCCTACAATCCATACCTCGTCGAGAATACCGTTTTAGGTATATCCTCTGGTCGAATCCAGATCTGATGATACCCAGAACAAAGATCCATCTTTGAGATTACCTTAGCACCCACCAATTGATCGAACAGAATATCGATGCGTGGTAGTGGATACTTATTCTTGATTGTGACAGCATTGAGTGGATGATAGTCCACACATAGTCTTAATGTCTTATCCTTCTTCTCCATGAACAATGCAGAACAGCCCCAAGGTGATGAACTTGGATGAATGAAACCCTTGTCCATAAGTTCCTTCAGCTGTTCCTTCAGTTCTGCATGTTCCTTAGGTGCCATCTTATATGGCTTCCTCGAGATCGACACTGTACCCGGTACAAATTCAATCTTAAACTCGACATCTCTTTCTGGTGGCATACCAGGAAGAGCCTCCGAAAATACATCCGGATACTCACATACCACCAGAATATCCTTAAGTTTTAAGGCATAGGTGTTGTAAGTAGTTGGAGTCACACAGATGACCTAAAGAATGAGAGTTTGGGGGGGGGGGGGGGTGGTGTGGAGAATTCAGATATACTCTTTGAGGAACGATGTTAATAATAGCACCATTTTATTGCAACCATGTCATCCCTAAGATGACATCTAACTTCTGATGCTCTAGTAATATAAGAGAGGTAGGGTATATGCTCCCACCCAGATTAAGAGGTACCCTATGGACCATCTCATCTACTACTACTTTCCCACCCGGAGAACAAATCATATATGGGGTCTTTGTTGGAACAATAGGCAGATGATATTGAATGACATAAGACTTGCTAATAAAGTTGTGGGAAGCACCAGGGTCAAAGAGGATGACTACGGGATGACCAAGGAGAGAGAACGTACCCATGAGTACGGGTGTGCCTTCTAGAACATCCTCGATGGCGAGGTGGTGGACGTTGCCGGTTCTGGTGGCCGGCTTCTTGGGCTGGTTGCTGGGCTAGTTTGCCCCCTTGTACGAATCTATCCCCCACCTTGCTTGTCCTGCAGGCAGTCCTTGGCGAAGTGCCACGTACGACCACACGTGAAACACGTGTACAGGGTCTGGCCGGCATGGAAGGGAGGACGGAACCCCGGTGCATGCGGTGGAGGTTGAAGGGCATGCGGAAACATCCCCTGTTGCTGCTGCTACGGACAGTAGCCAACATTGTTGAACTGGCGACCACGAGACATTGGTGGTCGCGATGGCGGCTGCCACCTTTGGCCAAATGGAGATGGATACACCATTCGATACTTTTGAGGAGCACCACCTCCGCTGCTCTGTAGAGCACTCCTTTTCTTCTCGTCAGAAAATAGCTCCCCAGTAGCGTCCTCCTGTATGATCGCGACATTGACAATGTTGTTGAAGCTACCGCTGTGGAACAAGGCAAGCTTGTCCGTCATCTTGGGGTTCAAACCCCGGTAGAAGCATTCACGGTTCCTATCTTCCGTACTCACTTGGTCCTGAGCATACTGGGCCAAGTGGTTGAATACCTTTGAGTACTCGTAAGCACTCCTTCCTCCTTGATTCAGCTCCAAGAACTCTTGAATCTTCCTCCTCATGATCCCGGAAGGTACATGATAGGTGCGGAACGCCTCCCGAAACTCCCCCCAGCTCGTGACATAGTCTGCTGGTCGTGCAGCGAGATAATTTGCCCACCATGCCCCAGCAGATCCATGCAACTGTTGTGCCGCAAACAGGGTCTTCTGTTGTCCGGTCATTCGCAGCAAACCAAACTTTCCTTCGATGGAGCGGAGCAAGTTGTCCGCCTCCAACGGTTCATCGGCCTCCATGAAGACTAGCGGGTGCATTGACATGATGTCCGAGTATGAACTCGAAGAGGGCTGTCGTGGACCCGCATCTGGTCGCCCCCTTAACGAGACGAATGTTGAACAGAGGTCTGTAGCAACTCGGTTTGCTCATCGTGCGAGCCGAGCATTGCGGCGAAAACCTCCGCTAGACTCCTCGAAAGTTCAGGAGGTGGTGGTGGTAGAACTTGTTGCTGCAGTGTCGCAGCTTGCTCCTGGTTCGGAGATTCGTCCTCACGACCACGACTTGAACCTCCCATCTCAAGCTTTGAACGCGTACGTACCATTCTGCGTCCATATGATTTAAAATCAGCAACATGTTTGCTTTTCCTTCATCCATTTCATATTACAGTAGTGCAAATATTTACAAGGGAATAAGTGCATAACATTCACATATATTGATAAAGTACAAACTTTATACAAGATATATTATCTCATGACCAAGTTTACAGTAGTGAAGTCCAAAATGGCGGACTCCCACTACGGAAGTGCATCCCTACTATACTTGGTCTCCATGAGACATCATACACACCTTGTTATCTTATAAACACTCACTACTATTTATAATATGACACAAACATGGCCACAACATAAACACGAGCAACTACTAAACTATACGTTGCCCCGTGATGGAAGGAGTGCTGCCCCATCCTACTCCGATATGTCCTATTTGACGTACTCGAGTATCGCAGGATCTTCTTCGTCCTCGTCCTCAGAAATTGGTGCCACAGGTGCTGGTGCATCAGCAGGAGTTGCTGCCTCACCCGCCACCGATGATGTTGTGGCAACTAATGATTGCACAACAGCCTGTAGATGAAACATCTTATAGTCTTCCAGTTCCTTTCGTGCATGCTCGCAACTGGCTATCCAATCCTGAGTCTCCTCCCTGGATTGATCCAGTTCTTGAGTCACCGTACTCAACTGATCATCCAGCAGCTGTACCTCAAGTTGACTCGCCTCCAATGCGCTTTCTGCGTAGTGTGCTTCCTGGCGAGCTTCTGATAGGTCTTGAACAGCTCGGTGCCACAGGTTCTTCCTAGCGTTTAAACGTCGATTGAGAGGAGCAATCATGGCTCTAAGCGAGTCATTGGCCCAGTCAAAATCATCTCCTCAAATCAAAGCTTGTTTCAGATCACCCAACAACCCTTCAATGCTAAGATGTTGTGTAACGCTCACTTGACATGATGATGCTGCATATAATGCCAAGATTATCTTGGGTACCTCTCCGTGAAGACCATAATCTGCACTCATTCGACTCGCCCACTCCTCATTAGCTCTACCATTGACTGGAAAGAGTGCAAACGGGGTGCCCACCAAATGATGAATATGAAGCTTGCAAAACCTCGCAGTAGCAACACTCGCGGCAAAACACCACGTGTCTTCCAACTGAGCCCCTTTCACCTGGATGGAGAAAGGAGCCCATCCAATATATGACAGACCAGCGGGCACATCAACATAGATGGTGTATCTTGTCACACCTCCGTCATCGAATTCCCCACCCCAATAGCTCGGTATGTCACGATACCCGAACCGTTGAAGCAGCGATATCAGCAACTCCAGATAACCTTTTCGATGAGCACACGTCGCAAAAGAAAATTCTAACCTGTATATCCTGATACGTTTATAGGTGTCCCTAGTATCGTTTACTCGCAAACGTGTTCTACACGAGTCACTACTGTAGTTAGTGCTGCAAAAGACAAACAATCCCCTTTCACACCATCACACCTTAAGGGCGGCACAGGGAAACATAACATGCAGTCACAATAATAGTATATATGAAAGTAAATGCATACGACTCTGGTGTGAGTCGCCCTCGAGCGATGTCATGTCTCGAGGTACATGGCTGTACTACGTCTGTACAACAAAGACTTCTGCACAAACCTGCTTATACACGCTCGCGCATACGTGTTTTGCATGCTCCCATAAAACATGAATAGTTCTAGAGATGCATACTATCGGGCTATCCACCACCCGACGGGGGCTCCCACTAATTTTGTGTCACGCTGGGGTACCGCGTGTCATATGTTCTTAGAAACATGAACAGTTTCAGAGACTCATATTGACTCTTTCATGCAAAGCCACGGAATGATTTCCATGCTACCTCTCACATGGTGAGCTTACCGCAATTGATCTGCTTGCCGTGGCGTACCTTACCTCTTACCTGACGTCGGAGCATCGTTACAAAATTAATACCACATAACTTAGTTTACCACATTTATATCTTATACTTATAATACTCCTTATAAGGGCATATAGCTAATTTCTTACTCATATAATCCTATGTTTTTGAAAATATGCTCTTTTCAAGCACACTGTTCCCAATGATGCTCTGATACCGTTCTGTGTGGACCGGAATCCTGACATCCAAGGATCTCATTGGGTGGTATCGTGCGATACGACACCCAACAGTATTCAAGAAAAGAACGAGAATAAAATACAATACCAAGTCTTTATTATGAACACAGCGGAAGTTTTACAAAACTAAGCGAAAACAAAAGAGAACTATACATCATTGCTACGCTCTTGGCACTAGCTATGCAAAAGAAAAGTCATCTATGTCCTGGATGCTTCGCACTAGGAACACCCAACTTACGGCGGTGTGTAGGATTCCCACTCGGCTGTAAACCATGGAGGGGGTGCAGCCTCGTCGTCGAACCCATCATTAGTCGTATAATCTGCAAAAACTTGTTAACTACAAAGGCTCAGCAAGACTAACCCGTCTCACTAAACATATGCAGGGGTGAATACTAAGGATAGGTAAGGTAAAGCAGTAAAGGACTAGCCTACATGTGGATCCTTAGCTTTCAAGTTATTATCAGCAGCTTACTAGTTAAATGAAAGTAACTTTAGTGATCATATTGGACAACAATCAAAGTTCCAAAATAATTATAATTCAATACATCGTATTCTCCTGACTTCTTTAATATTTACTATGTCACGACACGGTGAACAAGTGGTACTCTATTACCGCGAGGGACGGTGATTGCAATCGGGACACAACCGGTCAACACGACACATACGTACTTTTGGAAGCGTCAGCGAGTACTTACAACAGTACCTACATAGCACTTCAGTCTTAGTCGTATATGACGACCTTTCACCCAACACTAGAATGTCGAACTGGTCGATCCGTCACGAGCAGGAGGTCCCTGCATGGGGCGTACTCTTACGTGCCCACCGGCTGATTTACACCTTTCTACCCTCAACCTACGCCTATAAAATGAAACGGTATGCCTCAACAAACTAGTATTAAGCTACGTCAGTTTGCTGGAGCCCATTTCTCTAGTATGTCGCCGGTGCAATTCAAGCTTGTCCAGCAGGGCCGCACACGGATGGGTCCTCGATCGACACAAGTAGGGCTACGCACGTGAGACCACATCTCGCTGCATCCTACCCGCTGCCCGGTCTCAATTTCATATTCGTAAACCCTTTATTGTTATCCAATTCATCCCGTGTGATAAAATCCTATCTCGCGAGTAGATTCCAACTACTCGACTTCTACTGGATTCCAATGAATATAAGCATGGCAGTTTCTAATCATCGGGCTGTAGACCTACTCAATACTCCATGGGATTTGTGGCCATGCAAGTGGATGTAAAACACCTTAAACGTAATGCACGAACATCTGAAGACGTAAGGTGAATGAAAACTGCAAAGGCACTGTAAGAAACTTAAATGCAAATTGGGGCTTGCCTGAAAACGAGTCCGGGTCTATGTTAGTCTCTGGCAGCTAGACTTCCAAGGCTTCCAGCTGCTTCTTGACTTCAATTACTACACGATATGCGTATACTATATATGAATGACTTTGAAGAATGGTCGGTGAACGTCGAAGGGGAGTCATCCGGTGCTTAAGTTGAGTGGAGAGTCGGTTTAGGCCACGCAGCTGCTTTCTTTGCATGCCCATGTCGTGGTGGCGAGCTCTCCCGGCATGGAAGCACGGGGACAGCCGTAATTAGAGCGGCTTCGTCGGTTCACCGAGTGGGGGAGGCTGACAATGGGTCCCACTGCTTCCCCTAAGCCTATCCTCCTCTGTAACTTCAATTTTTCTACCTAGAATTGTCTAAAAATTCTAGATATTTGTGGGGAGGCCAAATTAATTTTGTAGCTTCAAATTCAGAAATTCGATTTCAAATTTGGACAAGTTTCAATTGGAATTTAAATTCAAATTCGAATTTGAATAAAATTCAATGGAGTCACTGAATTAAATAGCAAATGAGCTTCAAAATTATGAAACTTTGCAGGGGTGCTATATGGAATATTATGAGTCCATGGAAAAATTTATAGCCTCGGATTTGAATATTTTGACAGGGCCCAACTTTACAGTATCTATATTTAAGTTTCGAAATAATTTGAATATATTTAGTACTGCATATGGTTTTTGCCCTGGTAATTCTCATTCAGTTAAATTCCAAAATTTGTAGAAAGGTCACTTATTATAGGTCACTAGTGAAGTCCCATCCCCATGTTAATAAAATTTAAGTATGAGTACAAGAAATATTTTTGATGTGATCAAGTTCATGTGTACAACCATAATTGAGCTCCACTATGGTTGATAACAAACTGGTAGTTGAACTTTATAATAAGGAAAAAACTGGGATTTTACATCGGACAAGTCCGAACCAATCTAGAGGGGAAAAACAGACAAGTCTGACCAAAATCGGACAAGTCTGACTTTAGTCAGAGGGGAAAACGGTCAAGTCCGCTGGAATACCAGACAAGTCCATGGACTTAGCAATTTTTCAAGGATTCCTGGAATATCGGACTAGTCCGCAATGGATCGGACAAGTCCAAAAGTGTCCAGAGAGAAAAATAGACTAGTCCGCAACAAAACGGACAAACCCGATTGAAGTTAGAGAGAAATCGGACTAGTCCGCACCAAAATTGGACTAGTCCGTACTTCCCAGAATTCTTATGTGCGGGTTTTGTTTCTAATTCATTTTAAACTTGTTCCTTTTTATGTTCCTCAATGCTAAATATATTTAATGATGGATGCAGGGCATGATGCATGAAAATGAGGGTGTTACAATTATACTATGTATCAACAATGGTTTCAATGACTATTTAGTTCTTGCCTTAAGAGGGCTTGTGCCTATGCTCCTAAGGTATTTACTTAATATGCTAGCATGGTTCTAGGATAGTAGGCAGCATTGGATGTCTCGTAGACACAAAAATTGAAGAGGTAGGCAGTAGGTGGTGACAACCCTATTTGTTCTTTGTAATCCTCCATGTTCGGCTATGCCACATACTCTTAGCGGGAGTCGTCCTAGTTTTGCTAGGGGTAAACCTGTGCCCGATGTGTCAAACAACTTAGCATAAGAATTCCCCATTGATATGCTCATTAGTATCTAACCTAGGCTATGTATATGTATATTGGAGGCATTGTAGGAGCAACTCACTAACTCTTATTCTAATCTCCATAGGATCTATTTATCCCCCTTATAATAGAATGCTCTTTGCGTGTCACACTACCTCCAATTATCTATTATCCATCCTTACTA
Organism: Tuctoria greenei; assembly: GCA_036927565.1. NCBI lineage: Eukaryota > Viridiplantae > Streptophyta > Magnoliopsida > Poales > Poaceae > Tuctoria > Tuctoria greenei. Next base: position 146,021,038 of record JAYESD010000002.1, read on the forward strand.
GGACCCTACCTAGACCATCTACCATTTCCATTTGATGATTGCTACACTTCCACCTAGCCTTCCCTTGGGAGAAAATAAATAACACCAACAGAATACTCTTTTAAGAGGAAATGCTACATTGATAGTTACTGCGTGCTTGCGAAATTTATTCTATATGTAAGAAATGCCAACAAGCATTTCAGGTGCCGTTGTCGGGGAAGCCAGTTGAAGTTTTGCATGATTGAGTGAATAGGATATAACCCTGGGTAGGTTTTTAGTAGGATAACCCTTCATTGTTTTCGCATTCATTTAATGTGAAAACAAGTTTGTGTATGTCTAGTTTCCAACTGCCAGAAAACTTTATTGAAAATCTAGAATCCCTTATGGGAGATCGACCTCGTGTTAGACTCTTTCAAGATCAAGGACGTCTCTCCTGATGCCGTCTGTCTTAGACTTTTTCCGTTCTCCCTTCATCATAGAGTGAAGCAGTGGTTCTAGGCAACCGAAGTGTTGTAGACACTTGGGATAAGTGTTGTACAACATTTCTCGCCAAGTTCTTTCCGTTAGGCAAAACCAATGCCCTACATGGAAGAATTTCCAGCTTCCAGCAAGATCCAAATGAGTCTATTCCTGAGGCATGGGAAAGACTGCAGAAGTACATCATGGCCTGTCCCCACCATGGGATGGACGACTGGCTCATTATCCAAAATTTCTACAATGGGCTGATCCTATCCGCCCGTGACCATGTGGATGCTACTACTGGAGGAGGCTTCTTCTCATTGACAGCGCCCAAAGCAAAAGATTTGATTGAGAGTATGGTGTCCAATATGGGTTGGAGTGATGATCGTCTCCAAACCCGTCAACGAGGCATGGACACCTTGAAAGAGGTGGACATGATCACTGCCAAATTGTACCTCCTTATGAAGAAGATTGATTGACAAGCCAATGGTGAAGTATGTTGCAATGCCTGGACCTTAGACTCTCACATCACATATGAAGTCTGTGGAAACATGGGTCACATGGATAATGACTTCCCAGAGACTCATGAGTATGCCCTATACGTAGCAAATAATGGGAACTTCAACAACAATGGCTATCATCAAGGAGGCTAAGGGTGGGGCCAACCACACCCTTTCTTTCAAGGAGGGCACAACAATAATGGAAACAATGGCAATCAACCCAACTTGTGGGCCTGGATGCCAAGAATTGAAGACAGAGGAAAAGTCCATCTCATCAGACTTTTGTGAGACCCAGCCAATAGGATAATTGGTAGTTATCTTTTATTCGATTTTTCTTTTCAGCTCGTTTGATTTTTCCCACTTAGTTTAATTTTTCCCATTTAGTTTGATTTTTCCCACTACATGTTTGATCTTTCTTAGCAAGTTGAGAATACTATATTCTCAACCAGCATTTTTTTTCTTTATTCTCACGAAAATAAAATTATTGGATTTGTAAAATAATTTTATCCGAAAAACAATTTTTCTGCACTGCAAATGTACCAACGGGCCAATTTTATAGTCATTGGGAAGCCACCTGCCAAAAGAGGGACCAGGGGGCAACTTAGAGGTTGGTCGAACACCCCTGGTTGACCGAAGTGAGGAAAGAGCCAATGTGGCTCTCTCTCCTCCAATGGCTACATTTGTGCCTCTTATGACCGTTGGGGGCTGTACACTTTTAGTGGTGGCCGTGAAGAGGACCTCTTTTTACACTTCACCTCATTTTCCCACCTCCCCAAGTCAATCTCTTGCCCAAATTGTTTTCTTGCTCTTCATTGAAGCAATCTTGCTTAAATCCAACCCAAAAAGATTTGCTTCCATTTGCAATTGCTATTTGCCCTCAGGTTCTTTAAGGAGAAAATTTATCGAGGGTTTTTGTTTCACCTACCATCACTTATTTTCGAATTTTTGCCTTTTTGTATTCTCTCTTGTTGTGCTCGTGAAAGGAATGAAGAGGTTGTTCGGGAAGAAGAAGGGGGCTGCAAGCTCAATCCGTGGTGGAGACTCAAGTGCACACCTCTCCTCTGTTGCTACACCAAGTCCAGGAAGGAGGGATGTGTGTGAAGAGACCCCCATGGGTGAGAGGAGCAACTGTAAGTGCATCTAGGATATCCCTTGTGGGTTTTGGCCAATTGATGACAAACATATGAGATCCTAATAAAACTACTGAGATGATTGCAGGACAAACAAGTGAAACATCTTGATGCACACAAAAAGGCGAAAAATGAAGTGGTGTTCAAAGAGAGATACTTTGATGAAGCTTGGAAGACCAAATTAGATTTTGAATGTATAGAGAGTGTATGAAAGACACACTCCAAGAGCTCACAACTTTACGCGAGGGTAAGGGATTAAAATTAACCTAACCTTCACAAAGCACCGGACTAGTCCGATCATGGACCGGACTAGTCCGTTCATCTTTCTAGAATCCCACTTACAAGGAGACCGGACCAGTCCGTGCATCCACCGGACTAGTCAATTGATGTTTCTGGAGTCTCTCATATTGAGAGACCGGACTAGTCCGATCATGGACCGGGCTAGTCAGTTGAACTTTCTGGAATCCCCAATTCGTGGAGATCGGACTAGTCCGATGAACTTTCTGGAGTCACCTTCACACAGCACCGGACTAGTCCGACAGACTTTCTGGACTTCAAAACACATTGAGACCGGACAAGTCCGGACTTGCACCAGACTAGTCCGGTGTTAGGGTTTTTCAACGGCTAGCTTTTGGAAACCCTATAAATAGAGAGTCCGCGGCTTTCCTATTGACACACACATCGAATACTGATCAAAGAGCAAACCCTAGCGCCGCCACTTCGTCCCAAGAGCCCAAAACACATCTCCCCACACATCTAAAGTTCAAAAAGAGTGAAATCAATTAAACACTTGGATTCGGGATTGGGAGATCGTCGTTCTTTCATTGCGAGCTCTTGGGGTTTGATCTTCTACACTCATACTCTGCATTGTAATACTTTTGAGTGTATTTGATCACTTCTTTCATTGTAATTCTCGTGGGAGCCCTCAACGTGTGAGGTTGCCCGACAAACTTGGTGATTACCCGTGATAGTGGAATCAAGTCGGCCTTCGTGGTGACATGAAGAGGGAAAGGGTTGGAGATCCGGCTCTGTGTGAGCATCCCCAACGAGGACGTAGATCTCGTGGTGAGATCGAACCTCGGGAAAAATTCGTGTGTCTTGCGTCTCATTTACTTTAAATTTTGTTCATTAGATCACTTGAGTGCTAAACATAAACTTAAGGCAATTATAAGTTACACCTGCATTCTTATATTAATCTCAAGTACAAATATCAGTTGTTCTAATTCTTGCTGCTAAAGAAAATTATTTTCCCAAATAACACCTCATCAACACACATAATTTTGCACACCGGACTAGTCCGCCCACACAACCGGACTATTCCGGCCAACCAAGTTTTGACGGTTCTATTAAGTGTGCTGGAAATTCAAAAGGCCTATTCACACCCCCTCTAGGCCACATTCAATTGGTATCAGAGCAAGGTTCTCCACCAACGAGACTCACATCTCGGAGAGATCAATGGCCTCTGAGAAGAACAACGATATCTCAAAGATGAACATTAATGAGGAGGAACAAGAAACTAAAGCTTTTGATGTGCTGAAAGAGAGCCCACACGATGATGAAGAAGTGCGACAATTGAAGGCACTTCTGAGAAAGAAACTGCTAGGACAAAAAGGAAAAGAAGAAGAGAAGACGACGGGGAGCGGTCATCACGACTACTTCCGACAGCCTTACAACTACAACCGTCTCAATTCAAACAACCATTATCTTTCCATTCCTATGGGAAAACCTCCACAGTTTGACGGAAGCGACTATACAATGTGGAAGTACAACATGAAGATGCATCTAATATCCCTAAATCCTAGTCTATGGCACATCGTTTGCACTGGCATAGATATCCCGGACACGGATGAAGAACTCACCCAGAACAAGAACAAGAGATTCACAGAAATGCACAAGCCATCGCCATGATCACGTCATCATTAAGCAGAGAGGAATTCACCAAGATTGATGGCTTAGAAAGTGCAAAGGAAATCTGGGATACACTTAAGACAGCTCACGAAGGAAATAGATCAGTTCGTGAAGCAAAAATCGAAATGCTTGAAGGAGAGTTGGGGAGATTCGCTATTGAAGAAGGCAAATCACCTCAAGACATGTACAACCGGATGAAGGCACTCATCAACAAGATACGTGCCTATTGAAGTAAGAAATGGATAGATCACAAGGTAGTCAAGAGAATGATTAGAGCCTTCATGCCAAGAAATGTCACTCTTTGCTCAATGATTAGAGAAAGCCCCGATTTTCACAAAATAACCCCCGATGAGTTGTTGGGGAAGATCATAAATCATGAGATGATGGAGAAAGAGGCAAAATACGTCAAAGACTTGGCCGAACTCACTTCCTCCAAAAGGAAAGAGGTCACTCTCAAAGCTACATGCCGACCCAAACTCAAAGAAGCTCGTGAAGATCAAGACGATGGACATACAAGTGATGAGAGCACCGATCTTGATGATGAGGAAATCGTACTCTTTATAAAGAAGTTCAAGCGAATGATGAAAAGAAGACACGACAACAACTCAAATGAAGGCAAAAGCAAGGATAAAGGAAAATCCAAGGCTCGACGCACTTGCTACAACTGCGGAGAGTATGGTCACTTCATGATGGACTGCCGCTATGAAGAAAACAAAAAGAAGAAGGAAACAAGACCTCAAGAAAAGAAAAATTTCAGAAAAAGAAGACAAATCCATCAAGCTCACATTGGCAAGGAGTGGGACTCAAACGACGAGTCCTCCTCCGATGAAGAAGAAGAGATGGCCAATATTGCAATCAAGAAACCTACTATGAAGGCCACACTCTTTCCAAACATGGGAGGACGGGACAAGAACAACCACACTTGCCTTATGGCTAAGAAAGGCAATAAAAAGGTACGGCTCACTCCTCCTACACTAAATTCCTCTATTGATGACTTTGATAGCTCTAGCGATAACGAAGAAATGTTTAGAGGACTAAGCAAAATTGCTCTAAAGAAAATGGAAATGTTGTCGAAAGAAATTTTTGAGAAGGAAGAACTTCTTGATCGACAACAAGATATGCTCATCCGTGAAAGGAAGAGATATCAAGAAGTTGAAAAGCTTCTCGAGCTTGAAAGAGAGAAGAACAAGTCGCTTGAAGATGAGCTAGCCTTGAGGAAGGAAACTTACTCAAAGCTAGAAGACTCGCATATTGCAATCAAGGAAGAACTTGCTAACTTGTCAAAAGTTAACAAGATCCTTGAGGTGCAAGTTGAGTCGCTCAAGCAAAGTTACTCCTCTTCCTCCAAGAGCTCTTTCTACAAAGATATGAGTTCGACAACAATCGGAACTTGCACTTGCTCTAGTAAGAAGAATATTATTTCTAATACATCAACTTCTCGTAATATGCATGCCCCTCCAAGCGGCATCTTTGATAAGGAGAAGATCAAGTATGCACGCAGTGCATATATGGTCACTAGACCTCCTAATGTCAAAGATGGCCTTGGTTTTGATAAGAACAAACACATGCCTAATTCTAATCATGCTAAGAATAGAATTGTCTTTGTCAAGGAAAAATCTCATGAATCTTAACCACAAATATTGTTTCATACATTTAATGCTTCTTATGTTCTTATGAAAGCCAAAAATGGAAGAGTCATTGCCAAATATACAGGGCCACACCACAAGAACTTGAAAACTTGTGTGTGGGTGCCCAAGACACTTGTGACTAACCTGAGAGGACCCAAGCAAGCTTGGGTACCTAAAACCAAGGAATAATTCTTTTTTGCAGGCTTACTCCTCTGGTGGAACAAAATGGGTACTTGATAGCGGATGCACAAATCACATGACCGGAGAGAGAGGTATGTTTGTGGAGTACGAGTACAACAAGGATCCAGGTGAAGGCATATACTTCAGAGACAACAGCCAAGGAAAGGTCCTTGGTAGCGGTAACATTGAAATATCCTCTCAACATACCTTATCAAATGTTTTACATGTAGATTCTCTAGATTATAACCTTTTGTCAATATCCCAACTATGCGACAAAGGTTACAACTGTTTATTCACTAATGAGGGTGTGACTATTTTTAGAAGAAGCGATGGCTCGATTGCATTCAAGGGAATGTTGAAGGGCAATCTCTATCTAGTTGACTTCAACAAAGATAAAGCCGAACTCAACACTTGCTTGGTTGCTAAAACCAGCATGGGATGGCTGTGGCATAGACGGCTAGCTCATGTTGGGATGAGAAATCTGCAGAAACTTCTAAAAGGTGGTCACATCCCTGGTCTTAAGGATGTGGTTTTTGAAAAGGATAGGCCGTGCAGCGCTTGTCAAGCAGGAAAACAAGTCGGAGCACCACACCTCGCCAAGAATGTGATGACTACTGCAAGACCGCTGGAACTTCTACACATGGATCTTTTTGGTCCAGTTTCGTACATCAGCATCGGCGGTAACAAATACGGTTTAGTAATTGTTGATGATTTTTCAAGATTTACCTGGGTATTTTTCTTGTATGATAAATCAGGAACTCAGGGGATCCTCAAGAAGTTCTTAAAAATAGCTCAGAACGAATTCTCATCAACCATAAAGAACATCAGAAGTGTTAACGGGACAGAATTCAAGAATCTCCAAGTTGAAGAGTTTCTCGATGGAGAAGGGATAAAACATGAATTCTCAGCACCCTACTCCCCTCAACAAAATGGAGTGGCCGAAAGGAAGAACAGAACATTGATCGAAATGGCGAGAACTATGTTGGATGAATACAAGACATCAGATCGATTTTGGGCAGAAGCGGTGAACACCGCTTGCCATGCCACTAATCGACTGTACCTCCATCGACTACTGAAGAAAACTCCATATGAGCTCCTTACCGGCAAAAAGCCTAATGTTTCTTATTTTAAAGTTTTTGGTTGCAAATGCTTTATTCTGAACAAGAAACAGAGGGCCTTGGAGTTCGCTTCGAAGTCCGATGAAGGATTCTTGCTTGGTTATGAATTGAATGCCTACGCCTATCGTGTCTTCAACAAGGTGTCCGACCTTGTTGAAGTAGCACGTGACGTAGTGTTCGATGAATCTAACGGCTCACAAGTGGAGAAAGTTGATAAGTGTGTGCTAGATGAAGAGGAAGCTCCATATGAAGCACTGAAGAAAATGGGACTTGGCGATATCTTACCAGAAGAGCAAACATTCGACTCAAATGCACAAGATGAACCTCAACACGGAGGCAATGATCAAGGGGGAGCCCTTGCACAAGATCAAGAGGTGGAAGATCAAGAAGATCAGAACCATCATGGAAGCAATGATCTAGGGGGGGACAATGCACATGAAGATAATGAAGAACAAGCAACTACACAAGCTCCACACCCAAGAGTACACCAGAGCGTGCAAAGAGACCACCCTGTCAACAACATCATTGGAGATATTGCTAAGGGAGTAACTACTAGATCTCGAGTTGCAAATTTCTGTGAATCCTATTCTTTTGTGTCTTTTCTGGAACCATACAGGGTGGAAGAAGCCTTAGGGGATCCAAACTGGGTGATTGCAATGCAAGAGGAGCTGAACAACTTCAAGAGAAATGAAGTATGGGAGCTAGTGGAGAGACCAAAGGCGAACATAGTTGGAACTAAATGGGTCTTTCAGAACAAGCAAGATGAACATGGAGTAGTAACAAGAAATAAGGCAAGACTGGTGGCCAAAGGTTATTCTTAGGTCGAAGGTTTGGACTTCGATGAAACTTTCGCTCCTGTAGCTAGACTTGAGTCCATTCGTATTTTATTGGCATATGCTACTCACCATAATTTTAAGCTGTATCAAATGGACGTCAAAAGCGCTTTCTTAAACGGTACAATCAAGGAGGATGTTTATGTGGAGCAGCCACCAGGATTCGAAGACCCGAAGTATCCCAACCATGTCTACAAACTGCGTAAGGCTCTCTATGTCCTCAAACAAGCTCCTCGAGCTTGGTATGAGTGTCTTAGAGATTTTCTAATTCAAAATGGATTCAAAATTGCAAAATTATGACAGATAGGTTCGAGATGTCAATGATGGGCGAATTAAAGTTCTTCTTGGGATTCCAAGTGAAGCAACTAAGAGAAGGTATAAGAAATTCAATATGGTCAAAGCCAAGCCCATCAAGACACCCATGGCCACTAATGGACATCTCGACCTCAATGAAGACCGTCCAAATGTGGATCAAAAGGTATATCGGTCCATGATTGGCTCTTTACTTTATTTATGTGCATCTAGGCCAGATATTATGCTTAGTGTTTGCTTGTGTGCAAGGTTTCAAGCTGCACCTAAAGAGTGTCATTTAGTTGCTTTAAAAAGAATCCTAAGGTACCTTGTGCACACACCCAACTTGGGCCTTTGGTATCCCAAAGGATCCAAATTTAACTTGATAGGATATTCTGATGCCGACTATGCAGGATGCAAAGTCGATAGAAAGAGCACGTCAGGGACTTGTCAGTTTCTTGGTAGGTCCCTGGTATCTTGGTCATCTAAAAAACAAAACTCCATTGCCCTTTCCATAGCAGAAGCAGAATATATTGCAGTCGGTAGCTGTTGCGCCCAATTACTTTGGATGCGGCAAACCCTTAGGGACTACGGCTACAATCTTAACCATATCCCACTTCTATGTGACAATGAAAGTGCTATAAAAATTGCACACAACCCAGTAGAGCACTCAAGAACTAAGCACATAGATATCCGTCATCATTTTCTTAGAGATCATTCATTAAAAGGTGACATTGCTATTTCACATGTTAGAACTGAAAAACAACTTGAGGATATTTTTACCAAACCGTTGGATGAGAAAAGGTTTTGTGAACTTAGGAATGAACTTAATATTCTTGACTCTCAAAATGTGGCTTGAAACATTGCACATCTGGTTGATACTTCAAATGTTACATTTTATTGCTAAAACCGCCCCTCACCTCCTTTTCTCCTAAGAAAACTATTTTTAATGAAGAAATCTTGGAATTTATGACCATGTTTTTGTGTTGAGTGCTTTGTGGTCATAATCACCAAGATTATTTGCAAAACTTGTCCTTGGATCACTATTAGTTATCTCTAAATACTTAGTTTGTCCAGTAACACTGGACTAGTCAGGTTTGCCACCGGACTAGTCCGGATAATCCCTCTTCCTAGGTCATCTAGGGACACCGGACTAGTCCGCCCTCTGACCGGACTAGTCCAGTCGGCTGCCTATATAAGCAGCTTGCCGACCCAAAACCGTTTCAAATCACCCTCCACTTGAGTTAAACCCTCACCTCTCAAACCCTAGCCTCCAAAAGGAGATTTTCGAGTTGAGCCCTCAAAATCCAAGCTTTCTCGATGGGAAATTCTCCCCTCGATGAGTTGGTACTCCTCTCCAAACTCATCCGGACAGATTTGTGCTCCTTCAACGCGAATCCTCAAATCTCGGTAAATTTCTCCCTAAAGTCAAATTCTCAACTTTTCTAGTTCTAGCCTATTTCTCTTGATTCCAAGGATGTACATTAGCTTCAGAGATGTATTCCTTTCACCTTCATGCTCATTTGCATCCTTAAATAGAAGTCGTGATTCTAGTTTTGCTAGGGTTCTTGTGCCAGGCCGGACTAGTCCGGCTCCCAGGTATGGACTAGTCCGGTACACCGGACAAGTCCGCACTCTGACACCGGACAAGTCTGGTCTCTGAAATTTGAATCCTCACATCACCTTAATTCTTAGTTCATTGTCATCTAAATCATGAACTCCTTGTTAGGCACGATGTCTTCAAGCTCAGATGATAGCTCCTTCCATGTTGATGAAGAAGTTGAGCGCGAAAAGGTGAAGAGAGCCTAGGAGAGGTACATGAAGAAAAGGCATGATGTAAATGTGCACTCTCCACCCTCAGACGACAACTTGCCCAAGAAAAAGAGGGTAGTAGTGAAGAAGGCCCAAGGAAAGGCTGGTGAGAGATAGCCAAAGAGGACCCTCAACAAAGGAAAGGTCTTGCTAGTGGTCCCATTGGACCCTTGAAAATGAAGAACCCAAGTCACCGCAACAGGCAGCGCTCAAGTAAGGATTTCACTGAAAAAGGGGGTGAGCTTGCCGACAGCTTCAGGCAGGTTAATGTGTATGCTCAACCTCGGCAATGCTCAGACCCAAGATTTTGGAGCAACTTCCATGCCGACTACTACGAGCATGTGTACATGAAGATGAAGAATCCCGTTGTGAAGAGTCAATGGGTGAACATCGGGTACATGCAGTCAAAGAAGTATCCTGCTTTCCGTGAGGTGGTTGAGTCCCTGGAGAGGCACGGACTGAAGGAACTGTTTACCTTTGAGAATGACTGGAACAATGAGGTGATCACCCAATTCTACTCTACCCTCTACTTTGCTCGTGGTGATGGAGACAGTCTTACTTGGATGACCCATGGTTGCAAGTATAGTGTTACTTATGATGAGTTTGCAAGGATTCTCCACCTTGAGCATACCTTGGATCATGATCTCGTCATCCACAATTTGCAACCCCTGGAGAAGGATGAGCTCACATTTCTCTATGACACAAGGATGCCATATGTTGCTCCCACTATCAAGTATTTGAAGCCCTTCTATGTGGTCCTCAACAGAATTTTGAGGAAGACAATAGCCCCAAAAGATGGAGATGCGGGGACTATTCAAAGAACTTTGAGGACCCTAATGAAGGTCATTGGTGGGAGAAGACCGTTCAATGTCTTTGAATACATCTACAATGACATTGTGAACATCTCAATCACTCCAAACAGATCTTGCGAGTATGCCCCATACGTCATGTACATGATTGAGAAGGTGACTGGACTTGAGTTCGTCAAGGATGTTCACCATACGGGGATGAAATCGCAAAAGCCCACCGAGTACACTCTACCTTCGGCTCCTGATGCACCTCCCTCCCCTGAAGCTGAGAGGAGGACTAAACATGCTCGGGATGTGAATGCAACAAGATCTTCAGCTGCTCCTCCTGGCTCTGCACCTGCTCATGAACCCTCCGGTGGTGTGCTCAAAATGCTAACCTCTATCTTTGCCTCCTGCCGCAAGATTGAACTCAGGCAGAAGAAGCATCAACAATATGTCAATGCCAACATCAAAGCTATCTGCGACAAGCTGGAGATTGAGCCGGTGGGATCCTTGCCCGCCTTCGAGGACTCCGAGAAAGAGTCTGCTCCGGCGAATGATGATGATGGTGGTGGAGATGAGGACTGGACCGAGACGGAGGAAGAGAGTGGCGATGAGTGATTCCCCTCAATTTTTCCCTTTTTGGTGCCTTGATGCCAAAGGGGGAAAGATTGAGACTAGGAGAGATTGAGACTAATAGTTTAAGAGTAGTTGGTGTCTTTATGTTTTTGTGATCAAGGACATGTGTACTTAATTTTAAAACCTTGTAATGCACTATTTATCTTATGTGTGATGCTTATTGTTGCTTGGATGATTATCTTTACACTCATTATTGATTACCTTTAATTCATCACACCTTGTTGATCACACACCGGTTAGGCACCCCACCATAAGGTGTGTGCATATGTGAGAAGCTTTTTGTGGACTTATCATTATTCTCATATGTGCACACCTTATGAAACTCAAGATTTTATTCTCAATTGTGATATCTCAAATGGTTGTCATCAATCACCAAAAAGGGGGAGATTGTAAGTGCATCTAGGATATCCCTTGTGGGTTTTGGCCAATTGATGACAAACATATGAGATCCTAATGAAACTACTGAGATGATTGCAGGACAAACAAGTGAAACATCTTGATGCACACAAAAAGGTGAAAAATGAAGTGGTGTTCAAAGAGGGATACTTTGATGAAGCTTGGAAGACCAAATTAGATTTTGAATGTATAGGGAGTGTATGAAAGACACACTCCAAGAGTTCACAACTTTGCGCGAGGGTAAGGGATTAAAATTAACCTAACTTTCAAAAAGCACCAGACTAGTCCGATCATGGACCGGACTAGTCCGTTCATCTTTCTGGAATCCCACTTACAAGGAGACCGGACCAGTCCGTGCATCCACCGGACTAGTCCGTTGATGTTTCTGGAGTCTCTCGTATTGAGAGACCGGACTAGTCCGATCATGGACCGGACTAGTCTGTTGAACTTTCTGGAATCTCCCATTCGTGGAGATCGGACTAGTCCGATGAACTTTCTGGAGTCACCTTCACACAGCACCGGACCAGTACGAGGTTGGACCGGACTAGTCCGACAGACTTTCTAGACTTCAAAACACATTGAGACCGGACAAGTCCGGACTTGCACCGGACTAGTCCGGTGTTAGGGTTTTTCAACGGCTAGCTTTTGGAAACCCTATAAATAGAGAGTCCGCGGCTTTCCTATTGACACACACGTCGAATACTGATCAAAGAGCAAACCCTAGCGCCGCCACTTCGTCCCAAGAGCCCAAAACACATCTCCCCACACATCTAAAGTTCAAAAAGAGTGAAATCAATTGAACACTTGGATTCGGGATTGGGAGATCGTCATTCTTTCATTGCGAGCTCTTGGGGTTTGATCTTTCTACACTTATACTCTGCATTGTAATACTTTTGAGTGTATTTGATCACTTCTTTCATTGTAATTCTCGTGGGAGCCCTCAATGTGTGAGGTTGCCCCACAAACTTGGTGATTACCAGTGATAGTGGAATCAAGTCGGCCTTCGTGGTGACTTGAAGAGGGAAAGGGTTGGAGACCCGGCTCTTTGTGAGCTTCCTCAACGAGGACGTAGATCTCGTGGTGAGATCGAACCTCGGGAAAAATTCGTGTGTCTTGCGTCTCATTTACTTTAAATTTTGTTCGTTAGATCACTTGAGTGCTAAACATCAACTTAAGGCAATTATAAGTTACACCTGCATTCTTATATTAATCTCAAGTACAAATATCAGTTGTTCTCATTTCCGCTGCTAAAGAAATTTTCCCAAATAACACCTGATCAACACACATAAGTTTTGCACACCGGACTAGACCGCCCACACAACCGGACTAGTCCGGCCAACTAAGTTTTGACGGTTCTATTAAGTGTGCAGGAAATTCAAAAGGCCTATTCACCCCCCCTCTAGGCCACATTCAGCAGCACGCATCAACTTCTTCATGACAACGACCTCGACATACAAAGTGAAGTTGAAGATCAAGCACGCAAACTCCTCCAAGATCATGAGTTTTAACTTACTAAAGCTTATGATCCGGATTTGATCTCCAAAATAGGTATGGATTCCGAACTCTTTTCTTTTTGGCGTGCATTAGGATGGGAATTTTGGTCACATAGAGGAGAAAGGTTCACGCCTTCTCACTATACACTTCCTATGCACCCTCAAAATAGGATTTGATGGTATTTCTTTTAGATTATTTCGAAAAGAATACAACATCCTATGAAAATAATTAAGTGAAATCCTAGGCTTCCATAAACGTTGTTTGCTAGATTTAGACACTTTGTCTAGATTTAACAAACAAAGTTTTTGGCATGAATTGACTAGTGAGGTCACATGTAGTGCTCCTAGAAATAGCCACTTGCACTATCCTACTGTACGCTTCATGCATAGATGGGTGGCTATGACCATGTTCCCTAGAGGAGATGTTAGAGTAGTCCGTTATGATGAACTGAGGATTTTATTTGCCATGATTAAGAGGATAAAAGTTGCTCCAGTGATAGCCATGATGACACAATGGTTAGATTATATTTCAAGGATAGGGCCAATTGAATGCACTTCATTGATTACCTGCATTGCTACTAGGGTGGGAGCATTAGAAGATACTTCCTTTGAGTACATTGAAACTAAATGAGAATTAACTAATGAATATTATCTAGTGCAAGGACATACCCTTAAGATTGATCATACTGACTCTTTATATTTTTCTATCCCAACTTTGTTAATGAAAATTTGGTTACCTAACCCGGATTTTCATTTGTACAAATGCCAGAGACTAACCATTGATGTTATTCCCGTCGAGGAAGCTAGAAGAAGTAATGTCTTTGGCAGGGTAACTAGAAGACGTGCAAGGAGTACGGTCATGGACATGCCTCTGACAACCTCCCCAGTCAATGAGTACCAAGCAAAAGAGAACCCAACGGATGATGCACCCAGATGGACTGAACATCAACCATATGAGGCCAAGGGCAGTCTTGGCATGGATGGCTAAGTATTGATTAGGAGCCATCCCTATCCACACTTGAGGTAACTTGTATAACACCCATTGCATATTTATTTACCATTCATCCACAATTCATTTTGCATATAAAAAATGTAATGTAGATTTGCTTTCAATCAAATAAATATGTGCGGTAAGAATGATATAGATTTCACATATATAAAATGATGAATAGTTGCTTTTTATTTTTTTCCTAAGTCCGTAGTTTTCAACTTTCTACTCTCCATGTATTGCTTTCATTGGATTAAATTACCTTTGCCTTGATTTAGAATTTGTGGGTAGCAGAGGCTTAATCTAATTCTAGGTTGTTGTGAGATTTGAGATAGTGATAGAGCCGCTATTCCTAGTTTGAAAGTGAAATATAGATTTTTGGAGGAATTCTAAAAAGGTTTAAGGTATCCTCATTTTATTGAAAATACCTACCAAAGTCATATGATATTTTACACAGATAAACCTTATGCATATGTCATTTGCTTTCACATTGAGCCTAGTCAAACTAGTATAGTCCTATGTGAGAATTCATTTATTTCTTTTGAATTCAATACTTCACTTACATGTGCTATACTTCTACACTAGAAGTTAGCAAAATTCCATCATATCATCATTCCACAATAAAAAGAGAAACTTCATGCTTTCATATTTAGTACTCTATTCATATTTATTGTATAAAAAGGGAGTAGAAGACATGGATACAAGAAAAAGAAAAAGAAAATGCATGCTTACATCATAAGCATGACAAAAAAATGAGAAGAAAAGAAAAGTAGCCATGTTTCATCCCTGCAATAAAGAGAGTCCACATCAAAAGGTGTCATCTCAACATTTCCACGTCCACTTCCACTACCATTCCATCACACATGCACATGTCGTGAATCAAAATTTTTTGATTTGATTTGTCCTAAGGCTTACTCTTTTGACATAGAAAAATCATGTGTTGCAAATATGCCTACTCTAATTCCCTACCAAGCTCCACATATAAGCCTTATTTAGTGGTAGGATTAATATAAGCAAATGCTTTGGTGAGAATATATTTCCACTAGACAAAAAAGGAGTGATTGAGATAATGAAATTGAGGTACTTAGAATATAAATTAAAGCTCTCCAAAATTTAAGTGGAACTTCATATCTAGGCTATGCTTGCTCCATTTACTATTTACTTTTCTGTCTTTCAACTACCCATGAATTGGAGAAGGCATAAGCCCCATAATGACTTAAGAAGGGTAGAGTACCATACCAAATTTTTGCAATAATAGGTAGATTATTTTTTTGTGCACTTGGTACTTTTGAAGGATAGAACATTGTAGCAACTCCTGATCATCAACATAAAGTCTTGACTTTGCTCGGGATGAGCAAAGGATAAGCTTGGAAGAGTTTGTTGACGGTTGTTATATCCAAATTTGATCCGTCAATATAACTCAATTATGTGAAGGATAAGTCATTTCTTGCACACGTCACTTTTCTACTTAATCTATTTTTACTTGTCCATTAAAAAATAGTGCACGCGGGCTTTTTATGCATGAATTGAGGTAAAAAAGGGGAGCAATCCTAAAAAGTATCATCCAGCCAATCAAGCGCTGACACGTGGAATCACATGGATCAAATGCCCCACAAACAGACATATCCGAGGAGATCCAACGATGTATCACAAATGTCAATCAATAGGGCCCACCTGTAAGTGACCTAGAGAAAGCACACGTGAAATGGAGCCAAGACCAGGTTGGTCGAACATCCTGTTCGACCGACTAGTTTCTAGCGCCAAACGCGGTCAACTTCCACGTGTCGACTCCCTGTTGTGCCCCTAATAACGATGAAGACTGATTCGTGCGCTTTTTGTGGCGGGTATCGACCCTTCTCCAGCTATAAATAGGACCCCCTACCTCTCACTTCAACAAACACCACTTGAGCTTCATTGTATTGTATCCACTATTTTCCATAGTCCTTGAGGAGTTTAGGCTGTAGAGAGGAGAGTCTCTAGTCCCTAGTCCAAATTAGGAAAGGAGTAGAGGGAGTCTCTCTTTGCAATTCCACATTGGGAAAGGTATGGTTCATGTATTCCTTATTGTATTTGTGACTTTATGCATAATAAAGATATTATATTTTGTCTTCCTTTATACATATACTTGGATGAAGCGTTTCTTTCTTATTCTAGATTCCAAGTATGTGGTAGGAATAGTCTTTATGATTATGTCATAACTATCATAATCTATCATCATAACCACTATAAACCCTTACTATAGTCTAATTAGGTATGATATGATCATGTTAATATGAATAATTATGCTATGTATTATCATTGGTTTCAACGATGATTTAGATCATTGCCTTAGGATGGCTTGTGCCAAGGCTCTTAAGGTATTTACTTAATATGCTAGCATGGTGCAAGGATAGCTAAGTAGAGTTGAATGTCTCGTAGACCCACGAATTGAAGAGGTAGGCAGTACGTGGTGACAACTCTATCTGTTGTTTGTAATCCTCCATGTTCGGCTATGCCACAGGCTCTTGGTGGGAGTTGTCCTAGTTTTGCTAGAGGTAAACCCATGCCCAATGTGTTGAACATCTTAGCATAAGGATTCACTATTGACATGCTCATTAGTATATAACCTAGGCTATGTATATGTATATTAGAGGCATTGTAGGAGCAACTCACTAACTCTTAGTCTAATCTCCATAGGACCTATTTATCCCCCTTATAATAGAATGATCTTGTGTGTGTCACACTACATCCAATTAACCATCCTCACTAGAATCCCACCTAGACCATTCTACCCTTTGATGATTGCTACACTTCCACCTAGACTTCCCTTGGGATAAAATAAATGACACCCTTGGAATACTCTATTAAAGGGAAATGTTACATCGATAGTTTCCGTGCGCTTGCGGGATTATTTTTGTATGTAAAAATCGTCAAAATGTACCAAAATTTCCATAGTCTGTACATGCACGATCAAAGGATACAATATATAAAGATCCAACATGCATGCGTCCTCAACTCCTTACTAGTCAAGTCAAGCACATCCATGGACCCCATTTTTGTCTCCCATGCATCCAAAATCCATGCATGTAGCTTATTTTCCATAGTTTGTACACGCACGCCTCTGACTCTGGTTTGCAAATGAGTCCACCGGCAGCACATTCCTTCGTCTCATGCTCTCACACGTTCAACATGCAACGTCGCACCCCGCATCCTTTGTGCCCTAGCCAGGGAACTTTGTGTGGATGCCGCAATCAGCTTATCGAGACTGAGCAACAGACAATACGCCACCTTGCCATCGTTGTAGCAGCTCCACTTTGAGCATGCCACAACCCATCTGATCAAACTAATCACATTTCAGTTGGATCGCGAGTCGAAGTCGCAACCTAGATTCGTTACATCTTCTAGCCGTACTGTTGAACATGGATCACCACGTCTGATTGTCCCCTAGCAAAAAGCAGCCTCCAGCCACCATCAATTTGTTCTCCACGTTTGTAAAAAACCTGTTGATGCAGCTCATCGACGGTACGGGCCGCTACGCTCGAAGCGTTCAACTCCACCGATCATGTTGTCGATCATCGCCATGCTCCATCTTGCGCCATGTATCTCCCGGACACTTCGTGCGAGATTTTGTGCGGCATGAAACATACCATCATACCTCTTTGTGATCTTCAACCTGACCTCTAGATCCAATCCAACCTTTGCTCTGATACCACTTGTTAGAAAATAAGCACGCGAAAGCAACAACGGATTTCATGAGGCATACGGTGCAAGATCACGAAAGACACACAAGACACGGTATTTGATAATGAGGTTCAGCCGAAGCCTGCATCAGCTCCTCCTCAATATGTGACAGCACCCGCTAGAGGTCCGGATGAGAGTCGTCGCCTCCACCCTGTGAGTCTGTCGTTATGTTGTCATTTCAGTTACAACAGCAGTTCTCCCCTCATATTTATGAGGAGGCTAGATACAGAGTACAACACAAACACTACAAGCCACCACAAATGCATCTCAAAGTCCTAAGGGTAACCAACTCGTACACAGTATTTGACACATATCCAACAGTTTGAGTCTTCCACTTGTGATGATTACTTTTATATGCACTAGTTTGATGATCCTTATTGCTATGGTGAGGAACACTGTCATCATCGTATGATAGTCGCGAGAATTATAGCCAAAAAGGGACAAGTCTTTCATCAAGACTAGTTTGCTGATATTGAGTGAGAAACCCGTGGGCTCTCTGACCCCATGCAAGCATTCGCAAATTGCTTTTTTTCTCCTTTAGTGTAAAGTTGTAGCTTGCTAGGGAAGGTAATGCGTCATGTTGCCTTTTTCTACTGGGTGAAGCTCTGGTCTAATGTCAAGATTTACTAGCTCCATACGTGATTTTAATCCGTCTTTTGTATTCCTCGGCATTTCCTTTAAGGTTCTACTGATGTTGTCAAATACATTCTTTGTAATGTGCATCAAATCAATACTGTGGCAAATTTTCAGTTCCTTCAAGTACGGAAGAAACTTGAAAATAATCGATTTTTTCTTGAAAGTCATGTCAGTTGTATCAAACAAATGTAGTTTTCTTTCTCTTTGTTGCTTAATTTTTTTTGCCCTTACCAAAAACAACCAGAATGTTCTTTAACCATTTCGAACACGAGCTTTCCAGTATAAGGTTTTGGTGCAGGACCTTTTTTGGTTTTGTTATTAAATTGTTTTTTCATCTCTCGATACTTGTGTGTATCTGTCAAGAACTGTCGATGTATCATGTACATCAACTTTCTGGATGAAGTGAGGTATAGAAAACCAATTCCATCCATGCACATTACACAAATTTTCTTCCCTTTAGTTTGTCTCAATAATGTAAAAAGTCCAAGATAATTGTGGACGGTAGCAAATATCATTGCTATTAGCTTGAAAGACTTCCGCTTGTACTCGTCCCATGTAGGTACCCCTACATTCCATAGTTTCATCATATCATCCATTATAGGTTCTAGAAACACATCAATTTTGACGCCATCGTGTTTCTTACCATTGATAAGAAAAGATAATAAAATGTACTTTCTTTTGTGACACAATCATATCGGTAGGTTGTACATCATTATGATCACGGGCCATATGCTTTGTATGCTCTTTTTTTCACCAAATGAATTCGTTTCATCTCTACCCAAAGCAAACCTAACATTTCTTATTTTCTTTGCAAACTCTGGATTTAGAATATCAAAATTTTTCCATTGTGTTACGTCACTAGGATGTTAATCTGTTTGTCATTCTTCGTGCGCTTCTCAGAATGCCAACACATAAGTTTGGCCTCCCTAGGGTTTGAGTACAAACACTTCAAACAGTCAATTACTGGAAGCTACCACATCACCAAGGTACTCATTATTTATTCTCCCAGTTTGCATCATCAAAAGTATCATCATCTCCCATAGACCAATAGAACTCCTCTCATTTTTTGGGTTTTATTCATTTTAATAACGTGCTGCTGATTGTACTCCTTCTTGTATCTACTGACACCGCAGATCGGACACCTTATTGTGAGCTCATGTTCTTTATGATATAGAATATGATGGTTCGAACAAGCTTGTACTTTTGTCACACCTAGCTATATCAAATATAGAAGATTTTCTATAAGTTCTTATAGAATGTTTACTGGGATTTGGAAGAATTTCTACTAGAAGATTAAAAATATCAATGAAACTACAATTGGACCATCTGTGGGTGGTCTTCAACTTTAGTAGTTCTAGGACTGCACGCAACGTAGTAAACTCTTTATCACAATGCTTTTGTTCATCATATAAAAGCTCCTTTGATCCACTCTTTAATGTCTCCATTTTATTTAAACCTTTATTGGTTCTCATAGAAATATACTCATGTGGTTTCATGTGACACAACATCTCCTCATAATCAAACTCATCATCACCGTCATCATTCTGATTGTCATGACCATGATCGATATGAGCTTTATCACCATCAGAATACCTGACACCTCTTGCACCATCATTGTATCCATTGCATGTATCTAGCTCACCATAATTTGCCCATCACTATAGGAAACGCGAACCTTTGCGATGGCTAATGTTATTTGCGATGGCCGTCCGTTGCAAAAAAATTAAATTGTGATGGCCCGCCTCTGGCCGTCGCAAAAATGAGACCGTCGCAATTAAGGCTCTATTTGCGACGGACGTTTCCCAATCCATCGCAAATAAGCGGCTATATACGACGGCCAACCCTAGGTCCGTCGCAATTAAAAAACTGTTTCAAATAGGACCTTATTCGTGATGGCCCGAACAAGAACCGTCACAAATAACTTAAATTGCGACGGCCACACCGATGGGCCATTGCAATAAAGCTAGCTATGGCAAATTAGTGTGATATACCCTGCCCCGTCGGCCCCCGACTCCCCACTCACACAATCACGCGCGCACATGCCCCGATGCTGCTGCCACCGCTGCCGCCTCTATAAGTCCCCCTACCTCCCCTCCCTCTCCATGGTTGGTCACCCCCCCATTGTCGCCCCCTTCTCCCTCCCTCCATAGTCGCTCCCTCCATGGCCGGCCTCTCTAACCCTCCATGTCCGCCCTAATCGACCCCCCTCCCCCCTCCATGGCGGCCCCCCTTCCATGGCCACACCATCCCCCTCCCTCCAAGACGACCCCTCTCCCCTCTCCATGGTCGCTCCCCCTCCTCCATGGCCGCCCCTCCCCCTCCCTCCTAGCCGACGCCCTGCCCCATCCATGGCCTCCCACCCTCCATGGTCGTACCCACCCTCCTTCCCTCCCCTCCTCCATGGCTGCCCCCCTCCCCTCCCTCCATTTTAAATTTTTGGCAAAATTGTTTGTTTAATGTGTTGAGTTAGTTTGGTTAATTGGTGATTAGTTGATTAGAGGATTGAATTGTGTAACTCAATTGGTGATTAGTTGATTGAATTGTGTAATTCAGGGATTAAATTGTTGATTAGTGGAAGAATTGTTGTTTTTTATTATGAATCATGTTTAGGTTATTTACTTATGTTAATCATGCTTTGGTTATTTATGCATAATAAATTGATTTGTTTATCATGCTTAGCTAAGTTTAGGTTTAATTATGTTTAGGTTTATTTATGATTAGGTTCAATGTTTTGTTAATTGAGATTAAGTTTGCTAAGTTAGGTTATTAGGTCAATGCTTATGTCTATAATTATGATAAAATTGTTTGTGTTTATGTTTATTAATTGATAAATTACAATTTAATTATTGTTATGTTTACATTTATTGAATTTCTTCGTTTTTTAGATTATGGTTATAATTTTAGTTTTGATTGCTTGAGTGTTATTATATGTATAAAAATGAGATTCGAGTCATCTTGACCCGACACAACCCATTTAGGGCCCGACAACGATCATTTAGCTAGAAGTTAAAGTATGTGCCTAAATGGACACAGAGATGAATGACGATGGAGACGAACCCACTTCTCTATCTCTCTCTAGTTCTTTCATCATTTCTCGTCTTGAAGAGCTGCAGCCCCCGGCGAGTGGAGGACGTGGCGGTAGCCCTGGCGAGTGGCATACGCGGTGGCTCCGAGACAGCACGGAAGTGAACCGCAACAGTAACCATCGTAAATAAAGTCTCGTGGCCATAATTGGCAACGGTAATTGTCGTTAGTCCACAGGATGTCGTTACTGACGACAAGATCCCCCGCATGGACGGGTGGTTTTCTCACGTTCATTGCTCCACTTTCGTTCTTTTATCGCCTCCTCTATCGTTGTTGGACAGTTGCCCCACAGCTTGAAGAATTGCACCATTTTTGGGGTGTGCAGTGTAAAACAAGCTAGGTTATGCTACCGAAATTTTGATCGGATTCAGGTTTTATGTCTCGTCAGAAGCAGGATAAATCCTGCATACATTGAAGATAATTTCTTCCGCTTTAAACTGCAAAGTCAAACATGGGTGAAGACCGCAGTTGGATGTATACTGGCTGGAAGAGCAGAACTGGTTGTCACTCGAATGAGTGGTACATCAAGTTAGATAAATTTTCGGATCGAGAATTTTCATTGTCAACGGATGATAAGGTGTGGTGCCCATGTACGAAATGTCAGAACACAAAGTTTTTTAGCAGATTGGATCTTTCGTTTCACTTATGTCGAAACGGTTTCCCGCCATATTATGACATGTGGACCTTCCATGGCGAGACTAAATCTTGAATCGTAGTAGAAGTGGATGAAGATGATGATATAACGGGGGTTGATAGGATGGATGAGATGCTACATGCTCTGGAAGTGGAGGATCCTCTTACAAAGGAGGCAGAGGAGTTCTTCGAGGAGCTCAAGAAATCACAACAGCCATTGCACGAACACACGGTTGTGACCGTCCTTGCTTTCTTGACCAGATTTATTGCGATTAAGTCTAAGTTCTTCTTTTCCATTAACTTCTGCAATGATCTTATGAAATTGATTTGCGATATCCTTCCACAACCTCACAAAGCATTTAAAGATATGTATCAGTCGAAGATCCAGATATTTGGTCTCCATATGAACTACGAGAAAATTGATGTGTGCCCACACAACTGCATGCCATTCTGGAAAGAGCACGCCAACAAGAACATGTGGTTTAAATGTGGTAAATCGAGGTATGTCGAAGTTGTTAATGATGATGGCGATAATGTGATGACAAATGTCGCACATAAGCAGCTTTGTTACTTGCCTGTGACACCTCGGTTGAAGCGGCTGTTTATTTCAAAAAGAACCGCAAGACACATGAGATGGCACAAAGAAGGTAAACATAAGAACAGAGAATTCTTGACGCATCCGTCCGACGGTGATGCATGGAAGGCACTAGACCGTTTCGATCTATATTTTTCTTGTCATGCGAGAAATGTTCGCATCGGGTTAGTGACAGACGAATTCTCATCATTTAGTAAAAATGCCATGACATACTCCTGTTTGCCCGTCTTTGTAATTCCATACAACCTGCCACTGGCTTTGTGTATGAAGAACTAGTTCATGTTCCTCAACCTCATTGTACCTAGACCTGATCATCCCGGGTCACATCTCAACGTGATGTTGAAACCGCTGATCGAAGAATTGAAAGTGTTTTGGACATGAGTCAAAGTGTACAACAGTTACAAGAAGCAAAAATTCAACCTTCGAGCTACTTAGATGTGGGCCGTCTGTGATTTTCTAGCATACGACATGTTTTCCAGATGGGGCATTCACGGTCGTCTAACGGGTCCGATATGTGCTTCAGACACGGCTTGCTTTTGACTAACTCAATGAGGCAAGATATCTTCAATTGTAACAGACATTGGCTGCCTCTGAATCACATATCTAGGCAACAGAGGCATGCCTTTAGAAAAAACACCATTGTCACTAAAGGACCACCAAAACGTCTCAACGGGTCAGAATTTCTGATATGTTGGACGAACTGGTGCCAGATGAAGGTCGTCCTGGATATGTCGTAGGTTATGGAGAGGAACACAATTGGACTCACGTATGTGGAATTTGGGAGCTACCATATGAGAAGTCATTGATTCAAATGCACAACACTGATGTCGTGCATCAAGAGCGTAAAATGAGCGAAAGTATCATAACCACATGCATGGATATGTCTAGCAAAACGAAAAAAAATTCAAAGCTAGACTAGATTTGGCAGACATTTGTCACCGTCCAACTCTTGAAATCTCTGAAAGTGGTGGTAAGCCACGTGCTTCTTTATGTATTCGATCTAAAGAAAGGAAAGAAGTCATGAAATGGTTGAAAACTCTAAAATTCCCAGATGGTTACGCAGCTAGCCTGAAACGAGCTGTGAATGTGAACACAGGAAACCTCACTGGGTTGAAGAGTCAAGATTATCACATTATCATTGAAAGACTCTTACCTATTATGTTTCGGGGCTATCTAGATGATGTGGTGTGGAAGGTTTTAACCGAGCTCAGCAATTTCTATACACATCTTTGTGCTAAAGAAATCAAGATAGGGATGATGGATAAGTTAGAAATGGAGATACCCATACTTTTATGTAAGATGGAAAAAAATTTCCACATGGTTTCTTCAATCCAGTGCAACATCTGCTTATCCATCTTCCATTCGAAGCTAAAGTTGGTGGGCTGTGCAATACAGATGGATGTATCACATTGGAAAAGCGCTACGATATCTGAAACCTATGGTTGGCAACGGGGCAAGGGTGGAAGGGTGCATAGCTATAGCATATGATCTTAAGGAAGTAGGATACTTTTCTAGTGTCTACTTTGCAGATGAACACAATGTCAATATTTTGGCGATGCGGTACAATGTGGGCGAAGCACCCACTTTAAGCGACCTCTCCATTTTTCAAACGAGAGGCACTACCGTTGGCAGCTACACGACATACATCCTACCCGAACGTGATAGGACTGTTGCTTTACTCTACATATACGCAAATATAGAGGCATGCAGGAATACTTCGAGTAAGTGTTTGTCCTACATTTATGCTATTCGATATATTTTGCTACACATGTATTCTAAAAGATAGTTTTTCACGTTCAACGAGTTCCACAGACAATAATGGCCACATGGGAATCAACCTATGGCCAAACAAGTAGAAGGGGTGAGACAAGAAAGAATAAATGGAGGGTCGGGTTTCCTATCCCGGTTTCGAGATTATGTAATACTCTCTCCTATTCTACACGACCTATTAAAGAAGTATTATTTGAACTTATGATCTTTTTTTACAGTGCCGGACTCACAATGTCCATGAAGATTTGCGGCAGCTATCTTATGGATAGGTGAATGTTAGAAGCTATGGTCGATATGATGTAAATGGCTTTTGATTTTGTACAACTCATTTTGAAGCTCTCCGTCCTCTCGCGGCAACATCAAATTCCGTTGTTGTGACGAGAGCAATTGACACTCAAGGGAATGTAACCAACTATTATGGGATCATTAACAAAATCCTTGAATTAACTTTTACTAGAAATAATACACTTCGAGTTGTCTTCTTTGACTATGACTGGTTTGATAGCACTAATGGAACTCGAGAAAACCAATTTGGAATGGTGGAAGTCAAAGATAAAGACCGACTACGAGGTTACGATACATTTGTTCTTGCACAACAAGTGGAGCAGGTGTATTATCTATCTCATCCATGCACAAAGCTCAGTGCTTGGTGGGTGGTATATAAGGTGAATCCTCGTGAGTGGTTATATACACCTGGGGATGATGGTTACCATGATAGTGAAGACGTTGAAGAAGTGTACCAGGAAGAAGAGTTGCAAGACACTTTTATCGTCAAGCCTGGTGCAGGACTCGATCAATTAGTTGGAGATGTTGAAGATGTAGAGATAGGTGATATGCGAAAACGAAAACTAGAACAGGTCACGATGGAAGATCGTTGAGCTGGTTTAAGAAGTAGGGCACATGATATTGATGTCGATGAATTTTGAAAGTGATTACGAGTAATGTTTTCTTGAACATAGTAACATGAATTTTGTATATCTTATTTGCATATTTACTAATTATCTATTAAAATAGGATGGCATCAAAGAAGGGTAAGATGGTGCCGCTGACGATGGGGTTCTTCCCCTCCAGACCTGAGGATGCTTTCGCTGGTGCCTCGTCGACTGGGGGCAGATGCTCTCAATTGTTGGGCACGTTTTGAGCAGCTCTAGGGCCTCGCCACAGGTTAATTTCACTCGTCTTTGAAAAATTCTTCAAATTCAATCTCCAATTAAACTTACTTATGAATAATTTGAATGTTGTAGTCCTCACTGACTGACTTAGAGGCTACAGCGTTAGTTGAGCTTGGCTACCTTTTTGTGATTCAACCCTTGGCTGGTGAGTCTTCTATTTCTGAGCCCTTTGGCTCGACTAGTGATGAGCCTTCTGGGTCACCAGACGTGGCACCGGAGCAGATGTGGTGGACGAGAAGGACTCACTTTGTCAGTCCTCTTGTGGTCCTTTCACAGAGGATTGCGATTCTTCCAATCGGAGACAGGTAATAAAATCATAGTGTTCATTTCTGGTTTCTTTTGGTTACTTAAGTAATGAATGAATAAATATCTTGCAGCACTTGGTACGACGCATTTTTCACCATTGAGAGACACCACGGACCGGTGAATGGTGTCCTCGGGTCCTTAGTGTGTTTGTACTATCTCGGGGTCATCGACGGGGTGCCTACTTTTTTGTGGAAGGACTACGCACACATCCATCACATGGAGCACGACAACATTCAGGAGGCCATATGGGCTGATTTTATGGTAAGTATGTTAAATATAGTTTCTATGTTTTAATTCCTAATCTCTTTTAATGAACATCTCTTCAACATATTCTTTATCACAGGAAAGGTATATTTTAGAGGATACGGATGACTGTTGCATGTTTGGAGAGTGTTTCACGTCAACATTGCGAAGGCGCTTCAACAAGCTTTGTAGAACGCTCGTATTCAAATTATCAATGAGCACTTGAAAGCGAACTAGCACCACGTGCTACACTTATTGAAGAGAGTTAGAGGCACCTGATGGAAGAGGAGTACGCGCGGGTACGTGTGGTGTGGTAAATATCTTTTTCTGATAATTTCCTCAATGGTATTTTTAACGACCTACAACTATGTGCAGCGCCACGTGAGCCTATTGCAGGGTTGGTCCGATGCATTCCAGGCCCTTTGTCAGTACTGGCTGGCGATGAGTTTAAAGCTAAGTCTGAGAAGGATCGAGAGTGCAGACGGTTCGAGGGGAAGCACAACCACGACCAAGATAACCACTTGCACTTAGCTAAATGCATGGTAAGTGTATGTGTCGATGTGTTAGAGCGACACCCCCCCGGATCTGCTAAGTAGCAGCCCGCAGAGGTTCTTTGTTTGGTGGAGCTTAGGCCTCAATCAAGTGTTATAGCGGGTGGAAATAAGAGACAGTGGTTTTTACTTGTTTCGGGTCGCAAGGAGCATAACACCCTACTCCATGATGAGTGGTATTGCTGGTATGTGTGTGTGTGAGGTTCGATGTGGGGATCCTTGTAACGGTGATGGTCCGTGCCTTTTATAGACAATGTCGGATGCCTTACAAGTGGGGTCCCACGGCCTGATAGGTCGCCATGGGGCGATCTTATCCAAAAGATCTAACGCTTCTTTCCTAGGCTTGCTCTGACCGTGGTCTTCAAGACTCACCTTCTTGCCGCCTGCGTCGTCAGTAGCCCATGCACCATTGCTGACATTGGCAGGGGATGCCCCATCCAACTATCTCTATCGCCGTAAGCTACCAACTTGGCGAAGTGGAATAGGCCTTCGACGTCTTCACTGTTATGTGATTGGTTGCAGAAGTACTTGACATTATGCGTGCACCGCCCCACGCGTCTGGGGAAGCCATGTATCTTCAATCCTTGACAGGGACAAGGTGCTCCGTCCTCTTAACTCCCGCCTCCATCCATCCAGGGCAAGTGGATGGGTTATGTGACAGCTCCAGAGCTCACCTCTATGGAGGAGGTCAGGTCCCGCCTTGCGGACCGCATGGTAGCTTGGCAGCTCACCTCTGCGACGGAGGTCAGGCCCCGCCTCACGGGCCACATGGCGGCTCGGGAGCTCACCCTTGCGGGGATGGCTAGGCCCCGTCGTACTGGACACGTGTCGGTGCCGGGAGCTCACCTACGTGGTGGAGGTTAGGTCCCGCCTTGCGAGACACGTGGCAGTGCCAGAGCCCACCCATTCGGGAGGTGGCCCACCTGATGTCATGGCCCACGTGGCAACTCTGGAGCCCCGTCTCCCGAGGAGGAGGGATCCTTACCTGCTGTACACGTGATTACCCGGTGGCTCGTCTCCAAAGGGGGGCGCTGAACTTCTCCATGAGGTTCCTTGTGGATATCCTGGACCTCCTATCTAAGACTGATGGGTTTGGGTCCCTTGAACACGTGGCGCCTTAGGACCCCGCCTCTGCTAGGAGGAGGGGTACCTAGGCAGCTATAGCTTGTGCGTGAGGCTACCCGGTATGTCGGGTACCGACAGTGACCCCTAGGTCCACCTTGGGGGGAGGCGACGAGCCCAAGGGTGGAGCCCTTATCCTGCTTTCATGCGCAACCTTTTAATTTTTGTCTTGATGAATCGAAGCGGTGCGCTCCTCTGCTGTTGTGACCACGCATCCCTCTCAAGTTGAGGGGTCATGACGATGGGATCTTTTCATGGTGCGACATTATCGTGACGGTTCCCAAGGCGCCTGCTGCACTTCTGCTGCTTTCACTTCCGTCTTTATGGGAACCGCTGGATTGCCTTCTTAGGTGGAGAACTGCCCGGGCTGGTTTTTCGACGGGGGACCGGGCCCATTTCTCATGGACGTCGTGGTACGAGCCATTGATTCGGAGCTCGTTCAAATTTGCACGGTGTGCCCAAACGTCACTAGGGTGCTTCAAAGGGGTACCTCTGTGCACAATGGAGGTTCCTTACTTCCGCATGCCCCAAGCATTTGAGCCTTCGTATTCCTTTTGAGCATCTTCCCACCCTTGAGTTTCTTGACCCTTGCTCCAATGGACTGAACTCTGCCTCCTTCCCAGATGGAGGATTTCTCTCCCGTGAGGTGACTTTTTGGCTGGGAGGATAAGGAGCGACAGGATATGATCTGTCCCGGCTCCTTGCCACTGGAGTTGGGGGAGAAGGAGATCGTCTTC
The DNA here is from genome assembly GCA_036927565.1 of Tuctoria greenei. Taxonomy (NCBI): domain Eukaryota; kingdom Viridiplantae; phylum Streptophyta; class Magnoliopsida; order Poales; family Poaceae; genus Tuctoria; species Tuctoria greenei. The sequence goes on from JAYESD010000002.1 coordinate 146,049,749, forward strand.
TTCCAGGCGTACGCATACTCGGGGTTTGTCCTTCCTGTTTCTTCTTTCCTCGTGACACTCCTGGAAGTCCTTGAGCTTCTGCTTCATCATTTGTCGCTGAACTCTCTGCTGGTGGTAGCGGTGTTCTCTCATTTGTGTGAGATGTTCATCGGGGTGTATCCGAGCGTACCAGTGTTCCGACAGTTTTTTGTGCTGAGGCAGACCAGGAAAAAGAACAAATCCAACTTCCTCGGCGCCTACTGCTTTCAGCATCGGGCTAACAACCCCTTCAAGTACATCACACCGCTCTCTCCGGCGAAGTGGGCTGATTGGAGGAAGGACTGGGTGATCATACAAGTCAACACCCACGACCGCCTGGTTACGCCCGCCGGATGGGCGACGATGAGGAAGGAGACCTGAGGGAGCGGCTGAAGTTGGATGCTCCGGCGTCGTCCATCATCATTGTAGAGTCGTCAACGGCAGGCCTCTGGTGCACAGGCTATCGCAAGAGAACCCTGTTAGCAACAAGTGCGGGGCAGGAGAGTTTACTTACTTATCCATGCTTGGTGCTGATGTTGACGTTCTCGGACGTCGATAGTAGGCCCCTCGCGAAGTGCTGGAGCAGGATGCTATGGCGTTGCCCCAACACCATCGTGGAGACGTTGACGGCAGGCCCGTTGGAAGGGGCCACAGTTGGATGCTCCAGCATCGTCTACCAATGTTGTAGAGTCGTCGACGGCAGGCCCCTTGGGAGGTGCCAGAGCTGGATGCTCTGGTGTTGTCCACCATCATTGTTTGAGACATCGACGGTAGGCCCCTTGGGAGGTGCCGGAGCAAGATTCTACGACATTGTCCACCATCATCGTAAAGTAGTCGACGGCAAGCCCCTGGAGCGCAGGCTATCGCAAGAGAACCCTGCTAGCAACGAGTGCGGGGCAGGAGAGTTTACTCACTTATCTACGCTTGGTGCTGACGTTCACGTTCTGGGACGTCGACGACAGGACCCTTGGGAGGTGCCGGAGCTGGATACTCCGACGTTGTTGACCGTCATCATAGAGTTGTCAACGTTAGGCCCCTTGGGAGGTGCCGGAGCTGGATGCTCTGGCGTCGTCCACCATCGTCGTAGAGTCGTCGAAGGCAGGCCCCTTGGGAGGTGTCGGAGCTAAATGTTCCAGCGTCGTCCACCAGCGTTGTTGGGACAACGACGACAGGCCCCTTGGGAGGTGCCGGAGCTGGGTGCTCTGGTGTCGCCCACCATCATCGTAGAGTCGTCGATGGCAGGCCCCTTGGGATGTGCTGGAGTTGGATGCTCCGGCGTCGTCCTCCATCGTCGTTGAGACGTCTACGGCAGGCCCCTTGGGAGGTGCCGGAGCTAGATGCTCTGACGTCTTCCACCATTGACGTTGAGACATCGACGGCAGGCCCGTTGGGAGGTGCCGGAGCAGAATGCTCCGGTGTCATCCAAAATCATCGTAGAGTCGTCGACAGCAGGCCCCTTGTGCACGGGCTATCACAAGAGAACCCTGTTAGCAACAAGTGTGGGCCAGGAGAGTTTACTCACTTATCTGTGCTTGGAGCTGATATTGACGTTCTGGGACGTCGACGACAAGCCCCTTGGGAGGTGCCAGAGCTGGATGCTCCTACGTCGTCCACCATCGTTGTAGAGTCGTCGATGGATGGCCCCTTGGGATGTGTCGGAGCTGGATACTCTGGTGTCGTCCACCGTCGTCGTTGAGACGTCGACGGCCCCCTTGGGAGGTGCCAGAGTTGGGTGCTCCGGCATTGCCCACAATCGTCGTAGAGTCGTCGACGGTAGGCCCCTTGGGAGGTGCCGGAGCTGGATGCTCCGGTGTCGTCCACCATCATTGTAGAGTCGTTGACGGCAGGCCCCTGGTGCACAGGCTATCGCAAGAGAATCCTGTTAGCAATAAGTGCGGGCAGGAGAGTTTACTCACTTATCTGCATTTGGTGTTGACATTGAAGTTCTGGGACGTCAACGGCAGGCCCCTTGCAAAGTGCCGGAGAAGGATGCTCCGGCGTCGCCCGCCATCGTCGTGGAGATGTCGACGGCAGGCCCCTTGGGAGGTGCCGGAGTTGGATGCTCTAGCGTCGTCCACCATCGTCGTAGAGTCGTCGACGGAAGGCCCCTAGTTCACAGGCTATCGCATAAGAACCCTGTTAGCAACAAGTGCGGGGCAAGAGAGTTTACTCACTTATCCACGCTTCATGCTAACATTGATATTCTGGGAAGTCGATGGCAGGCCCCCTGCGAAGTGCCAGACCAGTATGCTCCGACGTCTCCCACCACCGATGTGGAGACGTCGACGGCAGGCCCCTTGGAGGTGCTGGAGCTGGATGCTCCGGCATCGTCCACCATCATCGTAGAGTCGTCGACGGAAGACCCCTTGAGGGGTGCCACAGTTGGATGCTCTGGCGTCATCCACCATCGTCGTTGAGACATTAACAGCAGGCCCCTTCGGAGGTGTCGGAGCTGGGTGCTCTGGCGTCGCCCACCATCATCGTAGAGTCATCGACGACAAGCCCCTTGAGAGGTGCCGGAGCTGTATGCTCTGGTGTTGTCCACCATCGTCATAGAGTCGTCAACGGCAGGCCCTTGGTGCACAGGCTATCACAAGAGAACCCTGTTAGCAACAAGTGTGGGGTAGGAGAGTTTAATCACTTATCCGTGCTTGGTGCTGACGATGACGTTCTGGGACATTAACCGCAGGCCCCTTGCGAAGTGCCGGAGCAGGATGCTCCAGCGTCACCCACCACCATCGTGGAGACATCGACCGCAGGCCGCTTGGGAGGTGACGGAGTTGGATGCTCCGACGTTGCTCACCATTATTGTAGAGTCATCAATGGCAGGCCCCTTGGGAGGTGCTGGAGTTAGATGCTCCGGCGTCATCCATCATCGTTGTTGAGATGTCGACTGCAGGCCCCTTGGGAGGTGCTGGAGCTGGGTGCTCCAGTTTTGCCAACCATCATCGTAGAGTCATCAACGGTAAGGCCCTTGGGAGGTGCCAGAGTTGGATGCTCTGGCGTCGTCCACTATCCTCGTTGACACGTCGACGGTAGGCCCCTGGCTTGTGAGCAACAAGTTCGGGGCAGGAGAGTTTAGTCACTTATCTGTGCTTGGTGCTGACGTTGACGTTCTGGGACGTAGACGATAGGCACCTTGTGAAGTTCCAGAGCAGGATGCTCCAGCGTCGCCCACCTCCGTCGTGGAGACATCGGCGGCAGGAACCTTGGGGGGTGCTGGAGCTGGGTGCTCTGGTGGTTTGTCCTGCATATAGAAAGAGGGGGGACTAGTCTTGCTCATCAATCATACCTGTTCCTCTACTTAGCTCTATGATGTCTTACTGTCCTGGACTGACGCACGAGGCTTGGTAATTTGATGCGTTGGTGCTCCGGGGTCCGGCTCCTGCCGTCCTTAGGTTGTGAGCTTTCTGGTTCTAGTACTTAGCTATAGCGCTGGGAGGCAGGGTGTGTATGCTTAGGGTGCAGGACTAGGCTAAGCAACTTACACCCCCTGGAACTCATGCTCGGCACAAACCTTTCCTGGGAAACCTTCTGGTGCCACGGGACCCTAATGATGAGAGCAGCCGGAAAAACCCCTCACACACTGCAGGTACCTCAAGCGAACCCGCCTGTAGCTGGATGCATGACATCAGCAGGGGTGAGTTACAGAGTATACAACCGTGTATGTGAAGATAACATAAAAAAAATGAGGCAATTACAGTATAATCATAAAATTAATGCGTAGTTAAATAAACAATGTTTTTAACAATGAGTTTAAGTAAAATAGTCATTCTTTTTTATCGGAGATCGTAGGAGGAGTTAGGCTTTTACAAAAGAGGGCAATGGCTTGTTCCCGGACGATGAGGGAGCCAGGGTGTACAGGCTTAGGGTCTGGAACCAAGCTAAGATGACTGCACACTCTGGACCTGATCCCCCCGGTGCTCGGTTGTCTTTAGTGCCGTTCCTTAGCCCTACGAAAACCTTTACACTGTTCTACTAATCTTAATATATACAATAGGGGTGCCTAAGGCTCCAAGGTAGTTGTGATGGTTGTGGTGCAACCTTGCTGTCGATAGCTACTAGAGGGGCTATGAGCGAGCGTCCCTATTTACTGCCCCCTGCTGCCCATCTTGCGGGTGGTATGAGCAATGTTGGGACTGAGCTTGGCAGCTTTGACGGGGACATCGGTGCTGCCGAAGGGCTGCAGTCGGGGCGTGGCGGGTGCTCCACACTTACGTGAGCTCGGTGGAGGCTGACTTGATCCAGCGCCGCCTGGGGTGGGTGACAGGTCTGCTGAGAGGGCTTGGAGATGATCCTAGGCTAATAGCGCGGTGGTGCAGTCTTTGTGGATCCTGAGGACGCCCGGAGGGGGTTGGAATCTTCAGTATGAGGTAGCCATAGTGGGCTACGTCCATGAATCGTTATAGGGTCGGCCCACCGGTGATGGCATTGAAGGGGAGGCTGACATCAATGATGTCGAAGAGGATGCTCTCCATCCAGTAGTTGTTGGGTGTCCCGAAGGTCACCCGGAGATGTATGTTGTCGTATGGAATGATGCTCCATGGTCCCACCACCGAGAATGGGCTCGAGGGGGTGAGCTTGGACACTGGGATCTGCAGCTGCTTGAAGGCCGCACGACTGAGGAGGTTGAGACCGACACCGCCATCTATCAAGACATAGTGGAGCTTAACGTTGGCTATGGTGGGGGCGACTAGAAGAGCTAATACCCCTGCCCCAGCCATGTTCTTGGGGCAGTCAGAGGTGTTGAAGTTGATCGACGTCTCCTTCCAGCAGTGGTGTCGCGCTAGAGTGGCTACAGGGGCTATCGAAGCCACTACACGATGTAGGGTCTTGACTGCGTTTCGAGACACACGATCCCGAGACCCTCTGAAGATGATGTGGAGGGTCTTGCGACGCTCATGGTCACTGCTGGCGTTGGAGTCCTCATATTGGTGGACCACTTTGACAGCCCACTCTTGCTTCTGGTACTCCATCTCCTCGTCATCGTCGACCTTGGGGTCGACCTTCTGCTTGCCCTCCCGCTGGTGGAAGGGGTTGTCGTCTGGGCACTACTGCACCCGCTCTTGGTAGCGTTTGGTGCATATTTTTATCTCCCGGCACTCGCTCGCAGTGTGGTCACGAGTTTTGTGCACCGGGCAGGGCTCGAGGCTTTCATCAGCTGGGGGTGGCTGACGTGGGCGCTTCTCCAGGCGAGGGGGAACCATGCAGCGCTTGTTCTAGCTACCGCCCCTGTTCTTGTTTTCTTTTGCCGCTACCTGGGGTAGCGGCTCTTTCTCCGTTCTGGCCGGCCTTGCCCACTCTGAGGGCGGGCTGAGCATGCCAGTCGCGGCCTTCTACCGCCCTGGCGCACCGATCGGCGATGGAGAAGAGCTTGGAGATGTCTTGAACATTGTATGTGGCTAAATTCTTGAGCATCTTGCGGTCGCGCACTCCCTGTCGGAATGCCACTATGATAGAGGCACTAGGGATGTTGGGGATGAAGTTGCGTACCTGGGAGAAACGTTGGTTGAATGACCGTAGCGTCTCCTTGGATTGTTGTCGTACGGTGTGGATGTCGAGCTCGGTGTCGGGGGGGGGGGGGGGGGTGTAGGAGCTGCCGACGTTTGTCGTGAACCGCCGGCACAGCTCATCCCGAGAGGTTATGGACCCGTAAGGCAGGTTCATTAGCCACGAGTGGGCCGATCCAGTCAGGGCGACTGTGAAGTAGTTCGCTAGGATGGTTATCCGCTCCTGCAGCAAGGAGAGCCGTGGTGTAGATTTGCAAGAACTCAACAGGGTTGATACTACCGTCGAACCTCTCCAGAATATGAGGCCGAACCTTGCGTGGCCACGTCACACAGCGGAGGTGTGGAGCCAACGCTGTGCAGCCCCCGATGGGTTTCGTTGGAGAGGTGTACGGTGTAGCATACCCCAAGGGGGTCTGCTGCATGATGTGTGGTGCCCGGGGATCCTGCGGTCTTGGCACTGCTTGTGTCATGTGTTGCTGCAATGGTACTGGATGCGCCAAGTACTGATGCTGCATGTCCTGCTGCATCGAGTACTGCAGGGGGTTGTTGAGTCAACATACTCTCGGTTAGGTGGCGAAGGTTTTACCTGCGGTGCACCTTGGACGGAGGACGCCTCTTGAACAGGGCATTGAGGGCCATATTCAGCATCAAGGTTGCGCCGCCTCTCTCACTGTCGCTCATCGATGACTCGGCCGTCCATGTGGGCTCAACGATGGTCAAGCTCAACCCTGAGGTCCTTTGTGGGGAGCCAGCCAAAGCTCGTAGGCATGGAGGAGCGGGAGTTGGCGGTGCGATGGTCGATGGACGACGTTCGCGACAGTGACACGAGGCGCCTTCCCCTATTGGGGGAGTTGATGGCTGCGATGATGAAGTGGTCGATGTCTTGGACCCACAACTGAGCCGCTCCCTGGGAAGCGTTCAGTGACGATGGGTGGTGGAGAAGGGCTCTGGCCACTGCCAGGGCGCTCTACGGGCTTGCATTCAGTTGCGCCGGTGGGGCCGACTGAGCTGGGATGTGTCTCGACGAGGCGTCCTGGGCAGCTGTACTGCACGGGGGCATGATGGACCAGAGAGCGCCGCTCGAGCGATGGATCTGGTCACTGGACGTCGGCCGCGGAAAACCGCCTTTCACGGGCCGGATGAACACCATGGTGGTGAAAGCGCTACCACTTCTGAGGGAAAAAGCCCCCTACCTGGCATGCCAAATGTCAAAGTGTTAGAGCGACACTTCCCCCAGATCTGCTAAGTAGCAGCCCACGAAGGTTCTTTGTTCGGCGGGGCTTAGGCCTCAGTCAAGTGTTCTAGCGGATGGAAATAGGTTACAGAGGATTTTACGTGGTTCGGGGTGCAAGGAGCGTAACACCCTATTCCACGATGAGTGGTATTGTTGGTATGTGTGTGTGTGAGGTTTGATGTGGGGATCCTTGTAATGGTGGTAGTCCGTGCCTTTTATAGACAACACCGTATGCCTTACAAGTGGGGTCTTGGGGCCCGACATGTGGTCCAGGGCGATACTATCCTAAAGACCTAAGGCTTCTTCTATAAGCTTGCTCTGACCGTGGTCTTCAAGACTCATTGTCTTGCCGCCTGCATCGTCAGTAGCCCATGCACTGTTGCTGACATTGGCCGGGGATGTCCTGTCCAACTGTCTCTATCGCCGTAAGCTACCCACTTAGCGGAGTGGGATAGGCCTGTGGCGTCTTCACTGTGATGTGATTGGTCACAGCAGTACTTGACATTAGGAATGTGCCGCGCCATGCGTCTGGGGAAGCCACGTATCTTCAATCCTTGGCAAGGACAAGGCGCACTGTCCTCTTAACTCCCGCGTCCATCCGTCCAGGACAAGTTGCTGGACTATGTGATAGCTCGGGTGCTCACCTCTACGGAGGAGGTTAGGTACCGCCTTGCGGACCATGCGGTATCTCGGGAGCTCACCTCAGCGGTGGAGGTCTGGTCTCGGCTTGCGGGCCACATGGCAGCTCGGGAGCTCACCTCTGCCAGGATGGCTAGGCCCCGTACTTCTAGACACGTGTCGGTGTCGGGAGCTCACCCATGCGGTGGAGCTTAGGTCCCGCCTTGCAGGACATGTGGTAGCGCTAGAGCCCAGCCATTCGTGAGGTGGCCCGCCTGATGTCTTGGCCCACGTGGAACTCTGGAGCCCTATCTTCGGGGGAGGAGGGATCCTTACCTGCTGGACACAAGGTTACTTGGGCTCGTCTCCAAAGGGGGCACTGAGCTTCTCCCTCGGGTTCCTTGAGGATATCCTGTACCTCCTATCTAAGACTTATGGGTCTGGGTCCCTTGAACATGTGGCGCCTTAGGACCCCGCCTCTGCTGGGACGTGGGGTACCTAGGCAGCTCTTGCTTGTGCATGAGGGTACATAGTATGGCGAGTACTGATAGTATGAACTTATGTTTATATATTCATAATATACTCTTCGTACTAACATGTATTGACAGGAGCGCAAGATGGGGGTGTCGCCGACCATTGTTGAGATCTGGAAGAGAGGTCACAAGGACCGTTCTCAGCCTCAGGGGGGCAGTCAGGCTGCAGTCGAGTGATTTGTAAGTTTAGAAATAATTCATATTAAATATAACTATATGAATTGTTGAACTTACACTATTTTCTTGTTTTTCAGGCTAAGTACGGGGAGGAGGCTAGGATGATACATGGTGAAGGTTTTGATTGGGAACATGCACCGATCTATGCTCAGGTTGCGTATGCAAGCGGAGGTGGAAAAGCCCACTGAAGGTGAGTTCATAAGTCATTTTATCCTTTTCAATGCAAAGTATTCAATATATTTCAATTTCATATTACTGATCTTTTTTTTTACAAGATCGCCATATTCGACGAAGTTGCCAAGTTGACAGCGGCAAGAATAGTGGGAGGCTGCTCCACGCGGTCTTCATTGGTGGGCACGTCAGGTCATCGCGTCTAAGAGAGAGACATCGAGATCACTACAAGGATTCCGCCCTATTGCAATGATTGTTCTAAAACGAATACTAAGTCGTTTCAGTAAGCTTGGTCTTTTGCCACGGTTCACTAGTTTGTAGCAATAGAATCTATTGTCACGGAACACAATTGTTGCATTAGGATCTGTTGCCACGGTTCCTAGTTCGTGGCGTTAGGATCTATCGCCAGGAATCTGTTGCCATGATTCACTAATTCATGGCTTTAGCACCTATCGCCACGAAACGCGATCGTTGCATTAGGACCTATTGCTACGATTCACTAGTTCGTGGCGTTAGCATCTATTGCCATGGAACACGATCGTTGCATTTGGAACTTTTGCCACGATTCCCTACTTTGTGGCATTTGGATTTATCGCCACAGAACAGAATCATTGCATTAGAAACTATTGCCACAATTCACCTGTTCGTGGCGTTAGGATCTATTGCCACGGAACACAATCGTAACATTCGGAACTTTGCCATGATTCGCTAGTTCGTGGTGTAGGATCGAAGAGCACGTGAAAAGCTACCATAGGGGGGGTGAATGGTAGATTAAAAAATCTTACGCAGCAGAAACAATTAAATCCTAACCCCTTCTGTAGAAAAATGATCTGTTAAAGAATTCACGTGTGAGACTAATATAAACTTGTTTCAATATTACAAAAGTGATAGATATCATAGAGAATCAAGTCACGAAGACAACACAACAAGAATCACTCAAATCCAGCGAGAGAAACTCAAGTTACGATTGAAAGATCGACCAAAGGTCAATCTGTCCTAACCGAGAAAACGGTTCTGGAACGCTGCAAAGAAACTCGTGTAGATCAGAAACCACAAATCCAATGACCATGAAATTTTCACAGATGATAGAAAATCAAGTTGTGAAGACAAACCAAAAAGAATCACGTCAACTGGATCTGTAAAACTCGAGTTATGATAAAACCAACAAAGAAATGTAGTGATGTGTAGAAAACTCGACGAGTAAGACATGACAAAAACAAGTCAAACGAACAAGGCACAAAAGTTCCTTTAAACTACGATTTTTATTCAATAGAACATAAGAGGAACAGCCCCAAAGTCGTGCACCATGAGCTCTGGTCTCCCTTGCTTATATAACCAGCCCTTAGGCCAACCAAATCTCAAATAGGACTCTAATCCTACTCAAATCATGAATCGAAACTTTCCATAACTGCTTAGGACTTTTCTATACACGCATAGAAGCAATCTTAATACTTCCAAACACATTAGAAGCGTATAACATATTCCTAAAAGAACCAAAATTCTTGGCCCACATGAAATCCTATCATAACCAACTCAAATCTTTCCATATTCTAATTAAAACCCGACTCGACCGCAGCTTGAATCCATATTCTAGTCGGTTAGACCTTTCTGACCAATTTTTACGTCCACATCTCTTCATCACGCCTTGGAACCATGCAGCCACGTCCATGCACTCCATGCACACGTGCAAACATCTTCCAATGACGTCCACGATACCTTCATATGCATTGTTCTTGATTCAAACATGCTGCGCGACCTCCCGATCAACTCAACCACAATTCCTCCCGAACTTGGTTGTTGAATCTCATCTTCTCCCTAAGAATAATTCAATGGATCCCGTCACGAGCCATGTCTTGAACTCAAGAGACACCTGCAAATGAATAAACAACCAATACTTTCGAGCACAAGTCCTCGACTCGACTCACGTTAATTCTGAAACTACAACATCTTACGTGAGCACCTCACATAAGCATGTTGCAAAGCATGGCAAAAATGATATCATACATATCAACCAAAACACATAAAAAACTTAGCAAATGAATACTAAGCAATCTTTCCAACAATGTAAAGCAAGTTCGAGATAATTCACAGAAAAAGCAGGAACATTGCAATCAAGCTCTGAACCTTGCCAAAGCTAACCCGAGCTTGAGCTAGAGCTTACCAAAGCTAGTACAACCTAGCGCAGAGCTTACCAAAGCTAGTACAACCTAGCGCCGGAGCTTGAAAAACATGTAGGAGCTGACCAACATAAGTCGGACCTATCAAAACATATCGGAGCTTAACAACGACATGGCAGAGCTATCAAATACATGCAAGAGTTAAAGACAAAGCTCACCAGAGCTACCCAAAATAACATGTCGGACCTAGACAAAGAAAGTCGGACCTATTGTCGGACCTTGCAGAAGCTCGGAGCTAGAGTCAGACTTGCTAAAAAGAGGTTATGGCAACATTCAAAACTTTTATTGTCAAAGCCAATGTATTCAGCACACATAGGTCTCACAATCTCCCCCCTTGATGAATGCATTTGCAACACCATTTAAAATGCGAACAGTGGCATGAAAAGTTTTCAGAACAATTTCTCCCCCTATTTGAAAATCAAATGAGATAGAAATAAATTTCTCCCTCTATACATATTTCTCCCCTTGCATACTTATCTTTAAAAAATCACCATATTATCTCTCCCCTTTTGACAATGTATTCAGCAAGGTTGAGAAGAGACACTTTAATTGTTATGAGCATATTATAACGTATACATATAAAACAAAGCTCATCCAAGTCATACTATCAAGTAACTTACACTATCACATCAATGAGATACATAAAGTAGTGTAAGCCATGCTAGAGATCCAATGTAATTTTCAATTTAAGCAAGTCATGATCTCACAAACTTAACTATTTGAAGACCTGAAAGCATGACACCTGTCGCTACATTTTATTATATATCAAAGCACAAATTTTGATCATATGATATTTGCAAGAGATTATATGCACATCTGCCTTATTCTAACCAACCAAGCAAACCTATGTCATTTGACAATCAGAAGCTTAAGGACATGGTTTTAGTCATACACAACTTCTTCCAAGTTCATATCTAAGTGCAATGATAAGCCATCTCAAAAGAAGAAGTGGGATGCATGCATATTCTCTTGATCTTTTCTCAACTTATATTTGTTCATAAAAACTCAACATGTGAGTTGATTACTTGATTATTTCTTTATGATTAAAAGCACTTGTGAGCATGCAACAAGTTCAAAACAGCAAGAAAATTCGACCATCACCAGATTTAGTGTAAGTAATTATTCCAATTACTAGACATGGAAAAAACTACAAAATCTATAACACGAGTAATGTAGTAAGAACTTTCAGCATGTAATAGGAATCAAAAAGTCATATATGTATGAAATACTATGCTCATATTATTTTAATTTCAGATTCACACATGGACTTCTCAAGTTTCAAAACTCCCCCTCAATGTAAGCCATGAGGATGCATATTCACTACGAATAAAACAAAAATGAGTGAAATGCAAAGGTTTTGTAAAAATGTTAGCCAATTATTTTTCGGTATCTACATGGTGAAGCACAATGTTTCCTTTTTCAACATTATTACGGAGAAGTGATACCTAATGTCAATGTGCTTAGTTCTATAATGTTGCAAAGGGTTTTTAGCAGTGCAAATGGCACTAGTGTTATCACAAAACAGTGCAACCCTATGTAGATCAACCCCATAGTCCTTAAGTGTTTGAACAATCTAAAGAATTTATGAGTAAGCACTAGCAGCAGCTACATATTCAAATTCAGCCGTGGATTGTGCAACTGAGTTTTGTTTTCTGGAGGACCAAGCAACAAGTGAATTACCAAGAAAATGACAAGCACTGAAAGTACTTTTCTTATCAATCCTACAACCCCCAAAATCAGCATCCAAAAAAGCTTTCAAAGTAATGGTTGAGGAAGAACGAAGAAAAATGCCAAATTCTTGAGTTCCATGTAAGTACCTGAGAATCCTTTTGACGGCTTGACAATGTGAAGCACGTGGGAAGGCTTGAAACCGTGCACAAAGGCATATGCTGAATTGTTTGTCCGGTCTTGATGCTGCGATGTACAAAAGTGATCCGATCATGCTTCAATATTCTTTTTAATCCACAGGTTCACCATCTTCATCATGTTCAAGTGTTGTTGCTATTCCCATTGGTGTCCGAAGAGGCTTGCTTTTGTCCATGTTGAAGCGCCTTAGGAGGTCTTTTCTATACTTCATTTGATTCACAAAGGTACCCTCCTTGGTTTGCTTGATTTGCAGCCCCAAAAAGTACGTGAGTTCTCCCATCATACTTATCTCAAGTTCTGATCTCGTTTTCTTAGTCAAAAGACACCTCACAAGTCTCCACAATTTTCTTAGTGTCACGTAAAAGCACACGGTAGCCTCTAGTACGAGATGCATAACCAAGAAACATGCCATCAACAGATCTAGGTTCAAATTTATCAAGATTGCCATGTTTCTTAACAAAGCATTTACAACCAAAGACCCGAAAGTGTGTAACAATAGGCCTATGTCCAAACCGGAGCTCATATGGTGTTTTACCTAGCTTAGCGTGCAAGAAAAACACGATTTGAGACATAACAAGCGGTTGCAATCGCATCAGCCCAAAATTTCCTAGGAGTTTGATATTCATCAAGCATAGTCCTAGCCATCTCAACTAAGGTTCCGTTCTTTCTTTCTACAACACAGTTTTGTTGAGGTACATATGGTGAAGAAAATTGATGATCTATTCTATTTTCAGCACAAAAGTGATCAAAAGATTGATTTTTAAATTTGATTTTGTTATCACTTCTAATTGCTTTTAAAGATCTTGGGTGATGAATTGATAATCTAAGAAATAATGTTCTAAAGTGACTAAAAGCTTCATTCTTAGATGCCATAAAGTAAACCCAAGAGTATCTAGAATAATCATTAACAATCACAAGAACATACCATTTACCTCTGAAGGATTGAACGCGTGAAGGTCCTACAGTGTCAAGGTGCAAAAGTTGACCCGGTTCAGTTGTCATGATCATTGTGAGTGGAGTATGTGAACCTGCAACCATCTTAGCATGTCTACAAGAAGAGCACACAATTTATTTGCCCCCCTTATGCTTAGGCATCCCACATATGCGATCAAGAGCACTAACACACGTTAGATGATCAAAGCCTACGTGACCAAGACTACGATGCCAAAAATATAAGTCCTTTGAATCATTAGCAACTAGAGACCTATGCATAGAGGAAGGCATATCAAAATCAGCTTTAAAATCTCTTCCAAATCGAGACATGTTAAAAATAAGCTCACTATTTGAATTTACAACTTTGCAGCAATTTTTAGTGAAAATAATTTCCTGATTTTCATCTAGCAGTTTCAAAATAGAAAGAAGTTGTATTTCAAATTTTTAACAAGAGCCACATCCTTCAAAGTTTAGTGATTATTTCCTCTAACCGAACCCTTAGCAATTATAGGAGTTGAAGAATTATTGGCAAAAGTAACATTCTCTACACGTGACACAAAAAGAGAGGGAGGAGAACCATTCTTTGTTACCGGTCATGTGGCGTGAGCAACCTGAATCCACAATCCAAATGTTCTCCTTCCTCAAGCATGTAACCTACATAGAATAACAATACGTCGATGACTCAATACTGGGGATAGTCAAAAGGCATTTATGAATCCAGTACTGAGTCACACAACGCCCAGCACGAATAACACGCGAAAGCTGAGATGAAACAGCAGGTTTATGAGCCAAAGCTTGAGGATTTTTGTGCCCAACTGCAGTCCTAAGAGATGTTACATGTGTAGCACGAAAAATAGTAGGTTTGGGAGCAAACTTTGCATGTTTTCGACTCATTACAGCAGATTGCATGTTCCTATCATTCGGTTTAGCAAGTGCAGCTAATTTTTCATGAAAGTTATGAGATCTAGCAATCATTCTTTCCTTATTCTGTTGTTTAGCTAGTCTATAACAAAAATCTAATACATGACCATCTCTACCACAGTAGGTATAATGAAATTTAACTTTGTGTTCATGTCTAGATGAGCAAGCAACATTTTTATTTGAAACCGAAGGAGACAACAGTCCTGCTGATTTGAAAACTACTTCTTTTTGTTTAGGAACTGTTTGAATCAAATAACTTCCTGATGACTTTACAAATTTAGGTATATGTGCCTTAGCATGAGCATGAGAATCAAAACCTACACCAGTTTTATCATTGCAAGACTTGGAAGAATTCAACAGCAAGTTTAGGTTCTTATTCCCATTACAAAATCGATCTAATGTCATATGCATGTTATCAAGTTTATTGGACAGATCAAGGCAATTTTCACATGAAGTTTTTCCTTTTAATTTGCAATTGGAACAAAAGTTAACTTCATGAGAACGTAAAGCATTGTTAAATATAGAAATTTCATTCATAGCATCTTGTAGTTTCTTATCAAGATCATCACAAGTAGAAAATGTAAATCAAATGTAGAACAGCTAGCATCTTTCAAAATTTTATCATTAAGTGCAGCAAGCTCTATATTCTTTTCAATTTCTAACTCAAGTTTATCAAGTGTGGAGGTGTGCACACTTCTTAATGAGGACAATTGTTCATATAATAAATCACATGAGGGACATGCATCATCACTAGGAATTAAAGTTTTTAAACGGTTGATTTCAGATTCTAGTGATTGAATTTTAGCAGCACTATCCCTAAACTTTTTCTCCTTTTTCATAACCATAATAGTGGCACAAGAAATAGCATCACACATTTCTTCGCGAGTAGGACATACCTCTTCATTGTCGCTGTTGTGTTCTGCATAATCCATACTTGATCTTGATTTGCTCGCCATGAAGCACAAGTTTGCCAAATCATCTTCGTCCTCGTCACTTCCAATGTCCACATCGCTTGAGCCAGGTTCTTGAAGTGCGGTGATGAAGCTGTTTATCATCTTGCGTCCTATAGTACCCTTCTTTTTCTTGTTGGAGTTTCCAGAGGTGGTCTTGACCTTGTTCTGCTTTTCCTCGCGGGTAGAAGGGCCTGAAAGATTAGGGTATTCTATACGAAAGTGTCCTGTCTTACCACATTCAAAACAGCGCTGAGGTCCGGAGCTTCCTCTCCTTCTAGTTTTCACATTTTGCAGTGCTTTTGAGAATCTAGTAGAGATGAGTGCTAACTCCCATTCTAGAAATTCCTCGATCTGCTCTAGGGTCAGTGAGGACAGCAAAGCAAGAGTATTGCAAGAT
Source organism: Tuctoria greenei (assembly GCA_036927565.1). NCBI lineage: Eukaryota > Viridiplantae > Streptophyta > Magnoliopsida > Poales > Poaceae > Tuctoria > Tuctoria greenei. Next base: position 146,065,257 of record JAYESD010000002.1, read on the forward strand.
GATGATTGGCCGGATCTAGGCATTTCACGTTGTGAGACGAATGCAATAGACTTATTTGGATTCTTTCGTGATAAAATGTCAATTTCATGAGTTTTTAGTTTAGAGTAAAGTGCATCTAATGTAAGTGTACTCATGACAGTAGATTCACAAATAGATGTGACTTTCATCTCCCAAATTGACATATCTAATGCACTTAGTAATTACCTAGCATTTTCAGCATCTAAATAATTAACATTGACACTACGCAAGTTACTGAGAATTTTATTAAAGCGAGCAAAGAGGTCATCAATGGACTCACCAGGTTGCATCTCAAAGCACATGTATTATTTCTTGAACATATCTTGTATTACCTCCTTGATCGTGTTGGATCCTTCACGGTAACCACAAAGTGCTCTCAACACATCGTACGCCGATCGGAGGTGTGCAACACGGTCGAAGTCGCTTTGAGTTAGTCCTTGAATGATCAAGTTGCAGGCTTTGTTGTTGTTTTCAACGTCCCATAGGTTCGCAGCCGTAACTTGATCGTTTGACGGCCCTTCATAAGGCTTGTACACCTTTTCCCATATGGCGAAGCCTTGTGCCTGGATGAAGGCTTCCATACGTGCCTTCCAAACCTGAAAATCAATACCACTAAACACACAACGTTTGGCGGAGTATTTCTTCATGATGATTAGTTAAAAACACGTGCAAATCACAGAGATTAGAGCACCATGGCTCTGATACCAATTGTAGGATCGAAGAGCACGTGAAAAGCTACCAGATGGGGGGGGGTGAATGGTAGATTAAAAAATCTTACGCAGCGGAAACAATTAACTCCTAACCCCTTCGGCAGAAAAATGATCTGTTAAAGAATTCGTGTGTGAGACTAATATAAAATTGTTTAACCATGACAAAAGTGATGGATATCATAGAGAATCAAGTCATGAATACAACACAACAAGAATCACTCAAATCCGTCAAGAGAAACTCAAGTTACGTTTGAAATATCGAACAAAGGTCAATCTGTCCGACCCGAGAAAACAGTTCTGGAACGCTGCAAAGAAACTCATGTAGATCTGGAACCACAAATCCAATGACTGTGAAAATTTCACAGATGATAGAAAATTAAAGTTGTGAAGACAACCCAAAAATAATCACGTCAATTGGATCTGTAAAACTCGTGTTATGATAAAACCACCGAAGAAAGGTAGTGCTGTGCAGAAAACTCAACGAGTAAGACTTGACAGAAGCAAGTCAGATGAACAAGGCACAAAAGTTCCTTTAAACTACAATCTTTATTCAATAGAACACAAGAGTAGCAGCCCCAGAGTACAAAAGTTCCTTTAAACTACGATCTTTATTCCTGGCCTCCATTGCTTATATAACCAGCCCTTAGGCCAACTCAATCTTAACTAGGACTCTAATCCTACTCAAATCATGAATTGAAACTTTCCATAACTGCTTAGGACTCTTCAATACACAGATACAAGTAATCTTAAGACTTACAAACACATTAGGAACATATCCCACATTCATAAAACAACCCAAATTCGTGACCCACACGAAAACCTATCATAACAAACTCAAATCTTTCCGTATTTGAGTCAAAACCCGACTCAGCCGTAGCTTGAGTCCATAACCTAGTCGGTTGGACCTTTTCGACCAATTTTTACGTCCACATCTCTTCATCACACCTTGGAACCATGCAGCCACATCCATGCACTCCTTGCACGCGTGCAAACATCTTCCAACGACATCCACGATACCTTCATATGCATTGTTCTTTATTCAAACATGTTGCGTGACCTCCTGATCAACTCAACCACAATTCCTCCCGATCATGGTTGTTGAACCTCATCTTCTCCCTAAGACTAGTTCAATGGATCCCGTCACCAGCCATATATTGAACTCAAGCAACACCTGCACATGATTAAACAAACAATACTTTTGAGCACAAGTCCTCAACTTGACTCACGTTAGTTCCGAAACTACAACATCTTATGTGAGCACCTCACAAAAGCATGTTGCAAAGCATAGCAAAAATGATATCATCAATATCAACCAAAACGCATCAAGAACTTAGCAAATGAATACTAAGCAATCTTTCCAACAATGTAAAGCAAGTTCGAGACAATTCACAGTAAAAGCAGGAACATTGCGATCAAGCTCCGAACCTTGCCAAAGCTAACCAGAGCTTGAGCCGGAGCTTACCAGAGCTAGTACAACCTAGCACCGTGACTTACCAAAGCTAGTACAACCTAGCGTCAGAGCTTGAAAAACATGTCGGAGCTAACCAACATAAGTCGGACCTATCAAAACATATCAGAGCTTAACAACGACATGCCGGAGCTATCAAAGACATGCCGGAGCCAAAGATAAAGCTCACCGGAGCTACCCAAAAAACATGTCGGACCTAGACAAAGAAAGTCAGACCTATTTTTGGACCTTGTAGAAGCTAGGAGCTAGAGTCGGACCTTGCTAAAAGATGTTATGGCAACAATCAAAACTTTTATTGTGAAAGCCAATGTATTCAACACACATAGGTCTCACACGTGGCGTTAGGATCCATCGCCACAGAACACAATCGTTGCATTAGGAACTTTTGCCACGATTCACCAGTTCGTGGCGTTAGGATCTATCGCCACGGAACACAACCATTGCATGAGGATCTTCTGCCACGATTCACTAGTTTGTGGTGTTAGGATCTATCACCACGGAACACAATCATTGCATTAGGAACTTTTGCCACGATTCACCAGTTCGTGGCATTAGGATCTATCGCCATAGAACAAAATCGTTGCATTAGGATATTTTGCCACGATTCACTAGTTCATGGCGTTAGGATCAATCACCATGGAACACAATCATTGCATTAGGAACTTTTGCCACGATTCACTAGTTTGTGGCGTTAGGATCTACTGCCACGGAACACAATCGTTGCATTAGGAACTTTTGCCATGACAAGTTCTTGGCGTTAAGATCTATCGCCACAAAACATAATCGTTGCATTAGGATTTTTTGCCACGATTCACAAGTTCGTGGCATTAGGATCTATCACCACGAAACAGAATCGTTGGATTAAGAACTTCTGCCACGATTCACAAGTTCGTGGCGTTAGGATCTATCGCCACAAACAAAATCGTTGCATTAGGAACTTTTGCCATGACTCATAAGTTCATGGCGTTAGTATCTATCGTTACGGAACACAATCATTGCATTAGGAACTTTTTACATGATTCACAAGTTCGTGGCATTAGGATCTATCGCCACGGAACACAATTGTTGCATGAGGAGATTTTGCCACGATTCACAGGTTTGTGGCGTTAAAATTTATTGCCACGGAAAAAATAGTTGCATTAGGAACTTCTGCCATGATTCACAAGTTCAGGGCGTTAGGATATATCGCCAGGAACAGAATCGTTGCATTAGCAACTTTTGCCATGGTTCACAAGTTCGTGGCATTAGGATCTATCGCCACGGAAAACAATCGTTGCATTAGGAACTTTTGCCATGATTCAATAGTTCATGGCCTTAGGATCTATCGCCATGGAACACAATCGTTGCATTAGCAACTTTCACCACAATCCACTAGTTCATGACGTTAGGATCTATCGCCACGGAACAGAATCATTGCATTAGGAACTTTTGCCACGATTCACAAGTTCGTGACGTTAGGATCTATCGCCACAGAACATAATCATTGCATTAGGAACTTTTGCCACGATTCACAAGTTTGTGGTGTTAGGATCTATCGCCACGGAACACAATCGTTGTATTAGGAACTTTTTGCCACGATTCACCAGTTCGTGGCATTAGGATCTATCGCCACGGAACACGATCATTGCACCACATTACACAAGTTCATGGAGTTAGGATCTATCGCCACGGAACACAATCGTTGCATTAGGATTTGTTTCCACGATTCACGATATGTTACAAAACGTTGGCCACCGTGTGAATGAATAAATGTGTGGTGTGTTTTCTTCGTGTTTCTCAAGAATCACAAGGACATATTTGTTTATTTTATAGACGAGTGAATGATTCAATTATTAAGTGAATGTGCTCTAAGTTCAGTGATGTGTGATATCAACAGTGAACCGAAACAAAATGTAGAAAATCGTGAAAATAAAAGGAGTTGTTGTGGGGAGGACGCGCTTTTCATATAAGAAATGCACTTTGCGGCTAATTAAGCGCGTCTCCATCTTGCTTGTACAATCGTTGCATTAGAATCTGTTGCCATGATTGTACTAGTTCGTGGCCTTAGGATCTATTGCAACAGAACACACTCGTTGCATTAGGATCTGTTGCCAGGAATCACTACTTCGTTGCATTAGGAATTTCTACAGGAGCATCATTTCAAATTCTGGGTATCTTCTAAAGAGGTTGGATTATTCAATATCGTCTTGCTTCTAAGCTTGCTTTTAAATAGAAGAGCGGCTTGTATCTTTTCAAAAAAAATCAAATAGTTCACAGCTAGCTGGCACAATACTTATATAAAAAAATCATCATCTTCATTGTTGTCCCCCCACCCCAATATTGGAAGTACAATATCATCATTGATATATGTATCATCGTCGTTGTCTTCGTCGTCATCTACATTTCCTTATGGAGCTCCATGTGCTTCAAACTGATCACATGTTCTCATTTGAAGAGCAGAAGCATCAGTGGTTGCTCCCACAATGTCATTCCTAACCCATGCGGTCCTATCCTCATTTATGTGTTGCATATTGATATCAGTAAGTTGTCGATCATCAAATGTCTCAGCCTCCATCATCTTAGTGACATTATTTTCACTGTCTCTAGGGGGCATGGCAAAAAGGTTCTGTGGTTTCATTTTAACAACTTTAGCCCTTTTAGGTTGCTTCATACTTTGAACGTAAAAACTTGTTCTGCTTGGGTGGCTAGAATGTAAGTGTAACACCCTCATTTTCATGCATCATGCCCTACATATATTCATATACATGTTTAACATTAACCCACATAAAGAGGAATAGGTTTAAAATTGATTTGGAACAAAACCGCACCTAAAATGCTGAAAAGTACGGACTAGTCCGATTTTAGTGAGCACTAGTCCAATTTCTCTCTGACTAAAAACAGACTTGTCCATTTTTGCTGCGGACTAGTCCGATTTTGCCTCTGGAAACATTTGGACTTGTCTGATTTTGCGTGGACTAGTCCGGTATTCCAAGAATCCTTGAAAATTTGCTAAGTCCCTAGACTTGTTTGGACTAGTCCGGTGTTCCAGCAGACTTGTCCGTTTTCCTCTCTGACTAAAGTAGGACTTGTCTGATTTTTTGCCAAAATTGTCTGATTTTCTCTCTGGACATTTTCGGACTAGTCCGGTCCTTTTCGGACTTGTCCGATATTTCGCGACTCGAAATTGATCTTTTGTTTGACGACTTGTTTTTTGGGTTTCACATTAAGTGGGCCTAGGGACGTCGTGCCTAACTCTTTTAGAGCCCTTGTGGTACTCTAAACCAGCCTCTACTCCTCTCAAACTCGAAATCCATCTAACCCTAGCCTCCACCTCTATATAAACAACCCCACCCCTTGGCTTGACATCTATTTGCCACTTTTCCACCCCACCCAAACCCTAGTTCGTGGAGAGCCACCACCAAGAAGGGAGGAGGAGATCCCAAGCAAGAAGAAGAAGAGGAGGAAACGAAAGAGGATCAAGATCTCCATCAAGTTTCGTTCTTCATCACCAATTCATCTCCAAGTTCATCCCCAACCTTAGATCATCAAGATCCAAGTGTTACCTCCAATTTTTTTGATTCATTGGAGTTCTAAACACCTGGTATACCTTCTATTCTCTTTTCCTTATGTAAATTCGACACCAAATCTCTAAATTCACGCCGATGTAAAAAACCTTAGTTCGCTAGTTCTGCGAAGTGCGGAGTAGTCCGGCCTTCTGCAGACTAGTCCGATTTTGCTGACTAAATTCTGTTGAATTAATTCTAAAATTTGATATAATGACATCCAAACCTGTGTAAACTTATTAAAATCTATTAGAACTAGTTAGTGATCATTAAAAGCAATCTATTAACAAGTTCTACCTTGCATTTGCATTAATCATGCATGTCGTGACATACTGAGTAATAGTTGTGCACTCTTTGGTTGCGTTTCATGTCTTGTATGTTTATTGTGTGGATTAGACGGCTTTGCGCTAGAGAGTGCCGCGGAGGATCTATAGCACCAAGAGTTTGAAGGCTTTGACCCTAATCAACCGCAAGAGCAAGGCAAGTGTCCTTGAAGCATATTGATCCTGTTTTGAAATAAATGTTTTGTTTATAAAACTGCATGCTTGTGTCAATTTGATGGAAAATCCTATGGTAGGAAGTTTACTAGTTTTGTTAACCACCCTTGTCACTTGGAATATATGGTAGAGAGTCGAGAAGGGCTTTTTACCTTTTGATTTGCTTAATCAACTGAGATGGGAATACAACTATACCACTCAATTTAATTATGCATGACTGAGATTATGGTTAACATGAAATGGTTAATATGATATGGTAATGGGTGATCTAAGAAAGCCTGGTATGTGGGTGGGTTGGATGTTATGGTGGTTTTGCTTGCTTTAGATCTAAGGACCGGTTCGTGGAGCAACCATCCAGGATTTACAGTGCCACCATGAGGCCAAGTATGGGTACGGCATAGCTAATTAATTAGGGCTTTGTCAGTGCTATTTGGACCATTAAGGATGCTCGGGGAAGGGGTAGTCGGATTGGGTTTGTTGATGATTGGTGGGACTACCCAGAGATCCGAATGGCTCAAGAGGGGGCCCTTGGTTGAAGATGTGCTCAGTTGGAGACATCGCCACCGGTGAAACCTTAGTAGGGTCTATATAGGCTAGTAGTCCCGTTGTAAAGGCTATTTTGTGATCTCTTGGCCACACACCTACGGAAGTGTGAGACGGCATAATTGAGATTATATAGTCATCGAAAGGTGATGAAATCACAAACATGTGGGTAAAGCGGTACAACCTCTGCAGAGTGTGTATAAAACAATCATGATAGCCGTGCTCCCGGTTATGAGCATCCTGGACCCTAACATGATTAGAGGAAACTTTGTATTGGGATGATTTTTTGGATGGTTATGGTTTGGTAATGGTTATGGCTGGTTATGGATTAATTTCTGGTATTGAATATGGTTATTGGCAAATGGTGAAATCTGGAATTATTGATGAGGATGGTGAATTATGGACTGGTATTATGTTGAATATATGGTCTATGATGGGTTTACTTCACATACATGATGTATATTGCTTTTTCAAATGTTTTACTGTACTTTTCAACACTCAACCATTATTATATTCGTCATTTGAATCAGCCACATGTCATACTTTCCACACTTGCTGAGTACGACAGGTACTCACTCTTGCAATCCCCCCGCCCCCCAACAGTTGCAAGTCAGAATTGGGAGTTTAATGGCGATAATGCGGAGTTCTAGGTCGTGTCTACCATCAGCTTTGCCTGTGGTGTTGATTGGAGCTGCGCTATACCCTATTGCTTATGTTGCCTAGCTATTTAGTTTGCTTATTTAGTTTCATTCCACTGCAATAGTTGAACTTATCATCAATATTCATTAGAGTTCGTATTCCAGGATAATATGGTTTGTTTAGTAAATTTTGGTTAATTAATCTTGTTATGTGGTAATTTTCCATATACTCTTTTGTGAATGCACTCGTGTATGTGTGTTGAACATCCTGGGCACACATATGCGTTCACTTGGTTCATTTTCAGAACCGGGTGTTACAGATTGGTATCAGAGCCACAGGTTGACCGTAGGACGCAGCCTAGATAGAATGGACACTTTAGAGCACATAGGAGCACTCAGGAATCAATGTGTTTTTTCTTGGTGTGCTGTTTGATATATATATATATATATATATATATATATATATATATATATATTGCTTGCTTGTGTGCTTAATAGAGGATTTTGGGATGCTTTAGCATTGCCATGTCCACATAGGCTAGTTAGTTGTCTAGTTTCATATCCCTTGATGCATATAGTTGGGGACATTTTCTAATTCTTACCTATTGCTTTTCTCCAGACGGTGAGGACTTGCAACCAGAGGGATGCTAATGATGAGGAGGAGAACCATGGGGTACCTCAAAACAGCAATGGACAAGGACCTGCTCATGGAGCTATCAACATTGAGCAGCTATTGGCTATGCAAAACCAGCTCATGCAGACCATGATACAGACAATAGGACAGCTGCAGGCTAGTAACATCAAGAATCAGCCCCATATGCCTCCACCGCCACCCCCGCCTCCTCATAACCGGTTGGGAGAGTTTATGAGGACTAGGCCGCCAACCTTTGCTCAAGCCGCTGACCCTATGTACACGGATGATTGGCTCAAGTCCGTGGAGAAGAAACTTGCTATTGTCCAATGTAGTGACCGGCAGAAGGTGTTATTTTCTTCTCATCAACTAGTTGGAGCGGCTGCGAATTGGTGGGATTCATATTGCAATGCTCATGAGAATCAGGAGAGGATCACTTGGGCCGAATTCAACGAGAGCTTTTGTTCTCATTATGTGTAGGAGGGAGTTATGATTTTGAAGAGGCAAGAATTTGAGAACTTGAGGCAAGGAAGATCGAGCGTGGGTGAATATCTCAACAAATTCACTCAACTCTCAAGATATGCGCCTGAGGATGTTAGTCTGGACAGCCGGAAGCAATACTTGTTCATGATAGGCTTCAACAATGAGATCCAAGTGCAACTGCTCAACTGTGATTATGCCAATTTTCAGAAGCTTGTGGACAAAGCAATTGTGGTGGAGAACAAGATCCATGAGATGGAGCAAGACAACAAGAGGAAGGCGCCATATCAAGGACAACAACAAGGAAGTAATGTGCGCCCTCGCTTTGCACCTCCTAATGCGCCATATTACAGCTCTTCTGTTCCTATACAGCGCCCTGGTTATGCACCGCGCCCAACTCAGTTTGTGCAGCAACGCCCTATTATGCAAGCACCTAGGCCTCCAATGCTTTATGCGCCTCGTGCTAATTTTCCTAGTGCAAATGTTCAAAATCAAGTCCGTTCAAATTCTGGTGGAGTTAGGAAGTGGTATACTTGTGGAGAAGCTAAACATTTTGCGCATCAATGTCCTAAGTCAGGCCTTGGTCAAGGAAACAATGCACCAAGGCAAAACCCAAGATCCAATGGAGGAAAACCGCAAGGGAACCTCGAATAGCGGAATTTTGCTCGTGGCAACGTGAACCATGTCTCTACGGAGGATGCTCAACAAGCAGATGACGTGGTCATTGGTATGTTTTTCGCCAACACCAACCCCGCGACTACGTTGTTTGATTCTGGAGCATCACATTCATTCATTGCATCGAAGTATGTTGCCAAGTATAGTTTTCCTATCTCTCATATGAAGTTTACTCTATTGGTTAAGTCTCCTGGATGAGAGATGAGGACAAATATAGTATGTCCAAAAGTAAGCCTTAGAATAAGGGGGGTAGACTTCTCCGCCAACCTCATTGTTTTGGACTCTCAAGGATTGGACATTATATTTGGTATGGACTGGTTGAGGAAGCACAGTGGAGTTATTGAGTGTGCCACAAAGACGGTGAAGTTGACCAATGAATACGGGATCACCGTAGAATTTGAAGGATCTCAAACCGCACCGAAGCAATTGGAGCTGAATCATATGGACGGTGCCGCAATTGAGGAGGTTCCGGTGGTGTGTGAATTTTTGGATGTTTTTTCCGGATGAGTTACTAGGTATGCCACCTGATCGAGACATTGAGTTTTTTATTGATTTAATACCTGGAAATGCACCTTTGGCTAAGAGGCCGTATAGGATGCCTCCTATGGAATTAGCGGCGCTCAAGAAGCAAATTCAAAAGCAACTAGAGAAAGGTTTTATTCACCCATGTTCTTCACCTTGGGGAGTGCCCATACTATTTGTGGACAAGAAGGATGGATCCCAAAGGATGTGCGTAGATTACCGAGCCCTTAACAAGGTAACAATCAAGAACAAGTACACCTTGCCATGCATAGAAGACTTGTTTGATCAGATGAAGGGTGCTTGTGTCTTCTTTAAGATTGATTTGAGGTCAGGATATTTTCAAACGAAGATTAGACCATCGGACATACCCAAGAAAGCTTTTAGGACACGGTATGGATGTTATGAGTACACCGTGATGTCCTTTGGATTGACCAATGCACCTACGTACTTTATGTACCTCATGAATAAGGTCTTTATGGAGTACTTGGATAAGTTCGTTGTGGTGTTTATTGATGACATTATGATCTATGCCAAGGATGAGAAGGAACATGAGGAACACTTGAGGCTTACATTGCAGAAATGGAGGGAGCATCAATTGTATGCCAAGTTCAACAAGTGTTAGTTTTAGTTGAGAGAGGTGTCGTTTTTGGGTCATATCATCTCAGGAGGAGGAGTATCGGTTGACCACGAAAAGTGAGAGACGTGTTGAAGTGGGAACCGCCGCAAAATGTCAAGGAAATAAGAAGTTTTCTTGGGATGGCTGGATATTACCGTCGATTCATCAAAGACTTTTCCAAGATAGCCAAGCCAATGAAGGAATTGCTAATGAAGGGAAAGGCATTCCAATGGACTCAAGCTTGTCAAAACAGTTTTGAGGAGTTGAAGAAGAGGTTGACAACAGACCCAGTTTTGGTATTGCCGGATGTAAGAAAGAGTTTTGATATTTACAGCGACGCATCAAGACAAGGACTTGGATGTGTGCTTATGCAAGAAGGTCAAGTAGTATCCTATGAGTCGAGACAATTGAAGAAACATGAGCAGAATTACCCAATGCATGATTTGGAACTCGCAGCCGCGGTACGCGCATTGAAGATTTGGAGGCACTATATCCTTGGACATAGGTGTGAAATTTATACGGATCACAAGAGTCCTAAGTATATCTTCACACAAACGGATCTGAATTTGAGGCAACGAAGATGGTTGGAGCTCATCAAAGATTATGATTTGGGGATCAACTATTATCCAGGAAAGGCTAATGTAGTGGCCCATGCCTTGAGTCGGAAAGTAGTAAGCCACCAACTCACAGTTTGAGAGTTGCCATCCGAGTTATTTAAGGAGTTTAAATGGTTGAACCTTGGATTTGTGAATGAGATGGGAATAATGGGGTTAAACCCAACCTTGGAGCAAGAAATTCGAGAGGCACAGACCAAGGATGAGGAAATTCAGGAAATCACGAAAAGGACCCAAGAGGGGATAGAATTCAGATTTGATGAGGATGAACATGGTACCTTATGGCTGAGAAAAAGGATTGTCGTGCCTAATGTGAAGCATATTTGGGAGACGATATTAAAAGAGGCACATGACTCACCTTACTCAATTCACCCCGATTGTACAAAGATGTACAAAGACTTGAAGACTTGCTATTGTTGGGCTAGCATGAAGCAGGACATAGCTGAATACGTAGCATTGTGTGATGTGTGCCAACGAGTCAAGGCGGAACACCAAAGGCCAGCTAGACTATTACAACCATTAAAGATTCTGGAATGGAAGTGGGAAGAAATCGGTATGGACTTCATAGTTGGTTTACCGCGTACCCGGTCCGGGTATGACTTAATTTGGGTAATCGTGGATCGATTGACCAAGTCAGATCATTTTGTTCCTATCAAGACCAAGTATATAGTTGCACAGTTGGTTGAAATATACATGGAACATATTGTGTGTCGACACGGAGTACTGAAGAAGATAGTCTCGGATAGAGCTTCTAAACTTACCTCTAGGTTTTGGCAAAAATTGCATGAATCATGAGGAACAAGGTTGAATTTTAGTTGAGCATACCACCCTCAAACGGATGGACAAACCGAGAGGATGAATCATATTTTAGAGGACATGTTAAGAGCTTGTGCTTTAAAGCATGGGAAAGGTTGGGACAAGAGCTTGCCATATGCAGAATTTTCATACAACAATAGTTACCAAGCAAGCTTGAAAATGTCACCATAAGAAGCGCTGTATGGAAGGAAGTGTAGGACATCTTTATTTTGGAATGAGACAGGAGAAACTCAAGTATTTGGTCCGGATGTGTTGCAAGAAGCCGAAAAGCAAGCCCAAATAATTTGTGAAAACTTGAGGGTTGTCCAATCAAGACAAAAGGGCTATGCGGACAATAGGAGAAGGAAATTAAACTTTGACGTGGGAGATTTTGTTTACCTCAAGGTGTCACCGATGAGAGGTCATAAGAGGTTTAACATAAGAGGCAAGCTAGCACCTGGCTACATTGGACCATTCAAGATTTTGGACAAAAGAGGAGGAGTAGCATATAAGTTGGAGATGCCAACTCATATTTAAGACGTACATGATGTCTTTCATGTTTCCCAGCTCAAGAAATGCTTGAGAGTACCGAAAGAACAAGTGCCCATTGAAGGATTGGAACTAGAGGAAGATTTGACTTATGCCGAACAACAGATCAAAATCTTGGAAACCAAGGAGAGAGTCACAAGGAACAAAGTTATTAGATGGTGTAAAGTTCAATGGAAGCACCACAAATAAAAAAGAAGCGACGTGGGAATTGGAGGATGATATCAAGAAGGAATTTCCCTATATCTTCTCTTCCGCGTCGAATCTCGAGGGCGAGATTCATTTTAAGCGGGGTAGGTTTGTAACATCCTCATTTGCATGCATCATGCCCTACATACATTCATATACATGTTTAACATTAACCCACATAAAGAGGAATAGGTTTAAAATTGATTTGGAACAAAACCACACTTAAAATGCTGAAAAGTCCGGACTAGTCCAATTTTAGTGAGCACTAGTCCGATTTCTCTCTGACTAAAAACGGACTTGTCCATTTTTGCTGCAGACTAGTCTGATTTTGCCTTTGGAAACTTTCGGACTTGTCCGATTTTGTGCGGACTAGTCCGGTATTCCAAGAATCCTTAAAATTTGCTATGTCCCTGGACTTGTCCGGACTAGTCTGGTGTTCCAGCGGACTTGCCCATTTTCCTCTCTTACTAAAGTCGGACTTGTCCGATTTTTTGCCAGACTTGTCCGATTTTCTCTCTGGACATTTTCAAACTAGTCTGGTCATTTTCGGACTTGTCTGATATTTCGCGACTCCAAATTAATCTTTTGTTTTACAACTTGTTTCTTGGGTTCCACATTAAGTGGGCCTAGGGACGTCGTGCCTAACTCTTTTAGAGCCCATGTGGGACTCTAAACCGTCCTCTACTCCTCTCAAACTCGAAATTCATCTAACCCTAGCCTCCACCTCTATATAAACAATCCCACCCTTTGGCTTGACATCTATTTGCCACTTTTCCACCCCACCCATACCCTAGTTCGTGGAGAGCCACCACCAAGGAGGGAGGGGGAGATCCCAAGCAAGAAGAAGAAGAGGAGGAAACGAAAGAGGATCAACATCTCCATCAAGTTTTGTTCTTCATCACCAATTCATCTCCAAGTTCCTCCCCAACCCTAGATCATAAAGATCCAAGTGTTACCTCCAAGTTTCTTGATTCATTGGAGTTATAAACACCTGGTATACCTTTTATTCTCTTTTCCTTATGTGAATTTGACCCCAAATCTCTAAATTCATGTCGATCTAGAAAACCCTAGTTTGCTAGTTCTGCGATGTGCGGACTAGTCCGACCTTCTGCAGACTAGTCCGATTTTGCTGACTAAATTCTGTTGAATTAATTCTAAAATTAGATCTAATCACATCCAAATCTGTATAAACATATTAAAATCTATTAGAACTAGTTAGTGATCATTAAAAGCAATCTATTAACAAGTTCTACTTTGCATTTGCATTAATCATGCATGTCATGACATATTGAATAATACTTGTGCACTCTTTGATTGTGTTTCTTGTCTTGTATGTTTATTGTGTGGATTAGACGGATTTGCGCTAGAGGGTGCCGTGGAGGATCTACAGCACCAAGAGTTTGAAGGCTTTGCCCCTAATCAACCGCAAGAGCAAGGCAAGTGTCCTTGAAGCATATGATCCTGTTTTGAAATAAATGTTTTGTTTGCAAAACTGCATGCTTGTGTCAATTTGATGGGAAATCCTATGGTAAGAAGTTTACTAGTTTTGTTGACCACCCTTGTCACCTGGAATATATGGTAGAGAGTTGGGAAGGGTTTTTCACCTTTTGCTTCGCTTAATCAACTGGGATGGGAATACAACTATACCACTCAATTTAATTATGCATGGATGAGATTATGGTTAACATGAACTAATTAATATGATATGGTAATGGGTGATCTAAGAAAGCCTGGTATGTGGACGGGTTGCATGTTATGGTGGTTTTGTTTGCTTTAGATCTAAGGACCGGTTCGTGGAGCGACCATCCAGGATTTACCGTGCCACCATGAGGCCAAGTATGGGTGCGGCATAGCTGATTAATTAGGGCTTTGCCAGTGTTATTTGGACCATTAAGGGTGCTCGGGGAAGGGGTATTCGGATTTGGTTTGTTGATGATTGGTGGGACTACTCTGGGATCCGAATGGCTCAAGAGGGGGTCCTTGGTTGAAGATGTGCTCAGTTGGAGACATCGCCACCGGTCTAAATAGGCTAGTAATCCCTTTGTAAAGGCTATTTTGTGATCTCTTGGCCACACACCTACGGAAGTGTGAGACGGCATAATTGAGATTATATAGTCATCGAAAGGTGATGAAATCACAAACACGAGGGTAAAGCAGTACATCCTCTACAAAGTGTGTCTAAAACTATCATGATAGTCGTGCTCCTGATTATGATCAACCTGGACCCTCACATGATTAGAGGAAACTTGGTATTGGGATGACTTTTGGGATGGTTATAGTTTGGTAATGGTTATGGCTAGTTATGGATTAATTTCTAGTATTGAATATGGTTATTGGCAAATGGTGAAATCTGGAATTATTGATGATGGTAGTGAATTTAAACTGATATTATGATATTACTTATGATTATGATGGGTTTATTTCATATACATGTAATATATTGTTTTTCAAATGTTTTAATGTACTTTTCAGCACTTAGCCATTATTATATACGTCATTTGAATCAGCCACATGTCATACTTTCCACACTTGCTGAGTACGACATGTACTCACTCTTGCAATCCCTCCCCCCAACAGTTGCAGGTTAGGATTAAGAGTTTAATGGTGATAATGCGGAGTTCTAGGTCATGTCTACTGTCAGCTTTGCCTGTGGTGTTGATTGGAGCTGCGCTATACCCTATTGCTTATGCTGCCTAGCTATTTAGTTTGCTTATTTAGTTTATTTCCGCCGCAATAGTTGAACTTGTCATCAATATTCATTAGAGTTTGTATTCGAGGATAATATGGTTTGTTTAATAAAATGTGGTTAATTAATCTTGTTCTATGATAATTTTCTGTATACTCTTTTGTGAATGCACTCGTGTATGTGTGTTGAACATCCTAGGCACACATATGCGTTCACTTGGTTCATTTTTGGAACCGGGTGTCACAGTAAGGCTCATACTTAAATTGAGAAATAGTAGAGTCAACATCTATCATTCTGTATTGATCCGTTTTGTAGCCTCTGCTTTGGCTCTGACCGGAACGGGGTCGACCAAACCAGTCACATTCAAATAACAGAACCTCTTGATTTTTTTTTCAAAATCTAGAGAAATTATTTTCTTGATTACTCCAAACCACTAATGATCACCATCCCAAACAACAACACCACTGTTTTGCGTCCGTAAATCTTTTTCCACCTCTACAATTTGAAAGAAGAAGCCATTTATGAATGATCGACTAAAAAAATGTGCCCAACGATTAGGTCCTCTAGGTAATGCATACAAACAATTGGTTATTTTGCCTTCTTTGTGTAATGTCGTAATCTGTACACATTAGTATAACTGGGGTCATCGATAAACCAACTTTGGAATACATATTTGTTCAATATTTCATCAAAGTAAAATCTTGCATGTACTTACTCGGTTCTAAAACCAATAAACAAACTCATCTCTATGGCATTTTTCGACATCACGAGAATGAATATTTTTCAGCTCTTCAAAATGCTCACTGAAAAGGGTACAAAATTAAATTAGCCATCTACAATAAGCATGATTCAATATAGTATAGAACATCTGAGTAATATGTACTTGATCCATGGAGCAGCGTCTTCAACATTAGAAATAATATAATGCCTCATGTTATGTAGTTCCACCATAGTAAGTTGGCCCCATTTAAAACTTTTTTTAGAATTATCAACTTCTGTAAATATATTAGACTCAAGAGAAGGTTCATTCCTAGCTGCAGCTTAATGACGTTCTTGCTTATTAAGCTTGGTGCTGATGTTATCCAAAAACTGACTACAAAAAGTCATACACTCTTCCATAATATATCCCTCAGCTATAGAACCCTCCGGGTGAGCTCTGTTATGTACATACCTCTTCAATGAACCAAGGTACCTCTCAATTGGATATATCCATATGTAAGAAACAGGTCCACCCAAGCGAGCTTCTTCAGCAAGATAGATTGGAAGATATACCATGATATAAAAGAAAGCGGGAGGAAGCAACATCTCAAGCTTACAAATTGTTTCAGGAAATTCTTTGATCATATTATCCAAATCTGGTCCCGCCAATTATTTAGAACGGATCACATAAAAGAATCTGCTAAACTCGATTAAAGGTTCAACAATCTTTTCAAGCAATATGTCGCGTATTGCAATAGGAACGAGCTTCTGATATATAGTATGGCAGTCATGAGTTTTTAGACCCGATACCTTACGTTCTTTTATGTCAACCATCGGGCATCTTCACATCCCCCAAAAACTTGCATAAGGTGGTCTTCTCATATTTATGCAAAGTATTTGATGCTGATGGACAATTTGTAGCCACCAGATGTTGTTGTGGTCGTATACCCATATCTTGCATATCAAGACGAGCTTGTAGACTATCTTCTGTTTTACCATCCATATTAAGCAATGTCCCCAATGTGCAATCACAAATGTTTTTCTCAATGTGTATGAAATTTAAGTTATGCCTTATTAGCAATGTCTTCCAATACGGGAGCTGGAAAAATATACTTTTCTTCTTCCAACTATGCCACCTATTTTCCTTAGTGCGCTTTCTCTTATTATTCCTTTGCCAAAACTCACTTGATCAAAACTCTCGTATTGTAGGAGTACTTCATCACCGAAGGTGATGTTGGAGCCTATCTATTCTCTATCTTGTTGTTGACAGAAGCTTTGTATCGACGCCACCTATGATTCTGAGGTGGGAAACGACAATGACCCATGTAGCAATACTTTCATCTTTGTTTCATCCACAAGGCGTCAGTGTTTACATGGCAGTATGGACATGCTAGCTGACCTTTTGTGCTCCATACACATAGCATTGCATATGCTGGAAAATCATTTATTGTCCACAATATAGAAGCTCGCATGAGAAATGTCTCTTTCTTTGAACTGTCGTATGTTTCAACACCATTAGACCATAATTTAAGTAGCTCATCAATCAAAGGCTGTAGATACACATCAATGTTGTTTCCAGGTGACTTTGGCCCAGGAATTATCATTGACATCAACCAATAAGGCTGCTTCATACACGACCAAGGTGGTAGATTATAAAGGATTAGAATCACAAGCCATGTACTGTAGAAAACATTCATTATTCCAAAAAGATTGAAACCATCAGATGCTAGTCCAAGTCTTATGTTGCGAGGATCAGATGAGAAATTTGGATGAATGCTATCAAAATGCTTCCATGCTTTCGAATCTGCAGGATGATGTAATATTACATCATCAATATGTTCTTCTTTGTGCCAGCGCATGTTTGATGTCGTTGATTCTACCATGTAAAACCTTTGAAGACGGGGAATAAGAAGGAAGTATCGTAAAATCTTGCGTTCTACAAGCTTATTGGCTTTTCCACAAGGTTGTGGTTGTTGCACATGGTGTTTGGTTGAGACAATGCAACTTGTGTTCATAACGATAAGAATTAAAAAATAAAAACAGTATATCAGATTCAAAAATCTTCATTACTTTCTTTACTCGGGGCTCGAGCACATCAAATTCGAAAATTCCTCCACTCATATTGTAACTGCATCAGTTATATATCCACGCGACGCTTCCAAAATCAAAAATAGTGTAGACGAAGGTTTGCACAAAAGAGAAGATATGTTGCGCCTCTGCAGACGACAAGGAGAGAGGACCTAATGGTGGGGACTCAGGTGTACAAAATGATGTTCGAGGAAGACGTTATCAGCACCACCGTGACGTTCTTTGACAAGGCCGTGGAGGACTGGCTCGACGAGGTCCTCTCTATCCACCGTCGGCGCCTTCACAAGCTCACCGTCGGGCTCGACGTCGAGTGGCGCCCTAGCTAATCCGCTAACCAGAACCCCGCCGTCGTTCTGCAGCTCTGCATCGGTCACGCTGCCTCATCTTCCAGGTCATCCATGTTGACTACTTCCCCAACGAGCTGGAAGATTTCATTGGCGATTCTGACAATCGCTTCGTCGGCGTGGGCGTGGAGGGTGACGCCGACAGACTTTGGAAGGACTGGCAGCTGAAGGTGGCCAAAATGGTGGACCTGGTCGAGCTTGCGGTGGAGAAGATGGATCGCCCGAGCCTCTGCCGCACGGGGATGAAGGACATCACGAGCGCCATGATGGGCTCCGACATGGAGAAGCCTAACTGAGTGAGGACGAGCAACTGGGATGCGTACAATCTCTCCCGCGAGCAGATCAACTATGCGTGCATAGACGCCTTTGTCTCCTTCGTGGTCGGCTGCAAGCCGCTCTCTGGCAACTACTAATCTAACCACCGAGTTTGCGGATCAGCTACCGTCAATCATCCTGGCATGGAATTTGCATGTGCAGCGCTCAAGTTCTAGCTTTTCTGCTTGTGCGCCCAATCTCGTATAAAACTATTTTTTTCTCGAGGAAACACTATATCTTGGGTTCATATCATATGTGTGCCCCACCGTTGTTGGGTCCACATGTCAGCTGCAGTAATAACTGCTGGGCAAAGGATTTCATTGCCATTGTCTTGGCATTTAAGTTAATGTTTTAGTGGTTTCTGTGTTGATTATTCAAAAAAAATAGTTTTTGTGATGGAAGAATTAGCTGGAGTCTATTTGTCATGTGTCTGAAATTTGAGAAAATTTAGGCAATAGATCATTAGAAGCTAATAATTACTGTCATTAGTCACTTATTTTTCAATTAATCATTAACTATTAATTTTATAGGTTAAGAAATTACAAATTAACATAGTCCTTACAATTATGGAATTACAACTACTAGCTCCCTCCATCCCAAATTATTTGTCAACCTTTTTAGTTTAAAAATGAACTAATTAATTAAAGAGCGACAGGTAATTTTGGAGATGGAGGGAGTACATATTAATAATTTCGAATAAGTAAGAAACATACTTCACCCTTCTTACGGCTGGTCGGCTGGCGGTGGCGCCGCCTCTACGAGCTTCGAGCGCTGCAGCCCCGAGCTCCACGTGCCACCGTGCACCGTGCCCCGCCCGCATCTGCCTCGCCGTCGCCTCGGCGAGCCGCCATCTCGACCCACTGCGTTCGACCTCCGTGCCGCTACCGTCGATTAGATCAGCAGCGCGGGCCGAGGCGAGGGCTTTTAAAAACAAGCATGCTATTTCACATGCATCGAGGTCTTTCACGCGCATGTTAGTTGTCCATGCATGCTACGCCCCAAACATGATCAACGGGCCTCAAAAATGGTGATCTCTCAACAAAAGGAGAAAATACGTAGCGTCATCAAACATGATTGAGGTCTTTCACATGGATGTTAGACGTCCATAAGCATGCTACGGCCCAAACATGTATTCCAAGAATAGAATATTTCCTACCATGTATATATATTTCTATATTTATCATATTCTCTACCATGCATGTGTATGCTCTCAACCTATATGGCAATGTTATCTACCACACTAATGAAAAATATTATCCTATTCTCAATTGAGATAACAAATTTGAAAGGATTGATGTTCCCTCGATGGTATGAGGACAGAATGTGGACTACCATCATATAATAAGCACACGGCTCTCACTACGTATGTGGTTCATTAAATTAATCGATCATATGCTGCCATGTATTGCTATACTCGTCTTTTGAAGAAACGACAGCCGTAGGCGCTAGCCGCTACATGTTTTGATTTTAGGAACAGATGAGCACACTTGTGAAAATACGTATGCCACATCCGATCCTCAACGTCATCAAATTAGCATGATCCTCAATAAGGGGGCACAAAAATCCTCATCATGTCATCAAACATGCTTGATCGCGAGTCTCTTTCACATGCATTATATTCATGTCCACCATCATATATGATCATGAAAATTATCATCGGTTCGATATGGACTCTCGGTCGTCAACCGTCGGATCCTTCAAAGCAAAGGATATGGACTCTCGGTCGATTTCCACGCGCGTTCACGTCAATCTTCCTCATCTTGTTGAAATCATTCGCACGAAGTGTTACGAACGCCGCGGGACGGACCTACAAAGTATGTTAGGTGGGCCAATGCATACTCTAGGCCCTTTGCGTGTCAAATTAAAAAACTGGCCAATGGGACGTGTTGAGCTATTTCGAGAGGAGGCAAATCGCGATTTGGAGTAACTCCGACTGTCGATTCAAAAGCACAGTTCTCGAGGCGTTTTATCATCTCCACTCGCGCGCTTGGATGATGACCTGCTATGAAGGCACACCGTCATCTTCTTCTCCACCGCACCTCTCGATCGATCTTTTAGCCTCCAAACTTCTCCTCTTGCTTCTTCGCTGCACCACCGTCGACCACCTCTCTCTCTTTGTTCGCACCTCCGTCACCGCAAAAAAGGGTAGCCCCGCACCGAAGAGCTCCAGGCTGAAAGTGCATCTAGGATCCCTATGGGTTTTGGATGATTGATGATGACAATTAAGTAACTAATGAGCTCAATGATCTTAAGCACAGGTGTGGACTCAAGCGGAAACACAAACCCTCAAAAAGGAAAAGGATGAAAATGGTGATGTCGACTCGAAAAGAAGAAACTAGGGTTTCTAGTGTGTCGAGTTTAGACTAGCGAAATATGTGTGAGGGTGTGTGTGTAAAGTGCATTGAGATCAAGTTAGGAGCTCAAAGCAGATTAGAGATCAAATTCTATTGAGAGAAGAGAGTTGGAGGAGTCTGGCAGGAGTGGCCGGACTAGTCCGCGCATGTGGCCGGACTAGTCCGCTCCTGGCCGGCCAAGTCCGTTTTGAGCCAGACCAGAAGGGTCTGACTGCGTTCGGACTAGTCCGTAGTGGAACAGACTAGTCTGGATGGTCATGGAGTGGGTTTTTGGGACTAAGTCCCAGAACCACGGACTTGTCCGTTTTAGTCCGGACCAAGAGGTCCTGACTGAGATCGGACTAGTTCACCCTGGGGGTCGGACTAGTCCGGATTGGTGCGAAGTTGGTGCTTCAGCGAATAAGTTTGGGAGGTCGGACTAGTCCGCCCTGGGGGCCGGACTAGTCTGTGGTCTCCAGACTAGTCCATTTTCACACGAAACAAAAGGTTCTGTGTGAGATCAGACTAGTCCAATCTGTATCGGACTAGTCCGTTTTGAAGTGACCGTTTGAATTTGAAGTTTGGCGGGTAGCGTGACGATTGTCGTGCAATGCGACAGTTGTCAGGGACGTCAGTGGTCCCAAAGGTCGGAATAGTCCTGGTTGTAGGCCAGACTAGTCCGCCCATCTGCTGAAGTCAGCAGTATGGGCTGGAAACCTCTATAAATAGAGGATCCCTGGGTTCATTTGAACCAACTCTTGAGTACTTTGAAACCATAGCGTCGCCAAAGCAAACTTTGAGCCTCCAAAAGCTTCCTTCTGGCCTACATTTCCTCTAAAACTAATTCTTGTATGGATTATGGTTTGGTGAGGTGAAGAAGAGGAAGAACATCGCTCTAGGCTCTCAGTTTGATCTCTTGCACTTGTGAATCTTTGTGATTTGTGGCTTGAGTTGATCTTTGTGATTTGTGATTGTATTTGTGGTGAGAGCCTCAGATTGTGAGAAGCTCCAATGAATCTTGTGTTCCCCCTTTGTGATAGTGGAGAACCAAGTTAGGCCCTTGTGGTAAACTTGGTGAGGGAAGGGTTGTTGAACCCGGTCCTTCGTGGACTCCTATCAACGGGGATGTAGATTCCTTTGTGGGATTGAACCTCGGGATAAAATCCTTGTGTCCCTTGTGTACTTCGCTTTCACTTATTGCACATTGCTTCTAGGGTTAGCTTTATCATTTTTGTTCATCACCCTTGTCTCACTGTGATCCTTAGCCTCATACTTGTTCCATAACTTGTTAAGGTTCACTAAGTCATTCCAACATACTTTGCATTACAAGAATCGAACTAAAACTTGTCAGAAACACTTTTTAGGCTTTCCCTGCAGGAGGACCGGACTAGTCCGCCCCTGGACCAGGCTAGTCCACCCCCTCAGTATTGATCTCGTTTTATTAAGTCATTTTAGGTCGATTGGCCTATTCACCCCCCCTCTAGGAAACATTCAATTGGTATCAGAGCAGGACTCTCCCAAAGAGTCTAACAACTCGGAGAGAAGATGGCCGGAGTGGGGTATGACGAGGTCTCGACAAATGAGATCCAGGCAACCCAGTAGGAGGTGCTTGTCTTCCAAGACAAGTCGACGGATGACGAAGAGACTCGCCAGCTCAAGGCGAAACTTCGAGAGAAGTTGAATATTCCAAAGGTTGACTCTTCAACCTCCACATCGGGTGGCACGATCAACTACAACCAACAACGCTACAACTATGAACGCCTTGTCTCCAACAACCACTACCTTTCCATCCCATTGGGGAAGCCTGCTCAATTCGATAGAACCGACCACGGGATGTGGAAGCACAACATGAAGATCCACCTCGTGTCACTCAACCCCTCATTGTGGCAAATTGTGTTGACCGGGTGGTGCATATCCCGAAGAATGAAGAAGACATGACTCCGGAGCAAGCTGTGCTCCTTCACCGCAATGCCCAAGCGGCCGGAGTGATCATCTCATCTCTCTCAAGAGATGAATTCAACCGGGTAGATTGACTTGAGGTGGCCAAGGATATTTGGGACACCCTCAAGACAGCTCATGAAGGCAACCGAGTCGTGAAAGAAGCGAAGATTGAGCTCATTGAAAGAGATCTCGGGAGGTTTTCCATAATTGATGGTGAATCTCCCCAAGAGATGTACATCCACCTAAAGCTACTCATCAACAAGAGTAGGTATTGTGGCTGCACAAAGTGGACGGACCACGAGGTGGTGAAGAGGATGATTCGGGCATTGATGCCTAGAAACATCTCTCTTTGCTCCATGATACGGGAAAGCCCGGGGTTTGCCAAAATGACCTCGGAGGAGGTCCTAGGAAGGATCATCAACCACGAGATCTTGGAGAAGGAGGCGCTCTTCTACAATGACCTCCAAAGGTTCACCGCCTCGAAGATGAAGGATGTTGCACTCAAAGCGACATCCTCCTCAAAAGAGTAAAATGAAGATGATGAGGAGAGCCTTGACAACAATGAGGAAGAGGCCCAATTCATCAACAACTTCAAGAGGATGATGAGGAGAAGAAAAGGAGGATATAAGCATGATAGCAAAGGAAAAGAGAAAGCAAGGCCCAAAACAAAGAGGGCTTGCTACAATTGTGGCGTGTACGGGCACTTCATTGTAGATTGCCCACATGAAGAGGGCAAGAAGAAGAAGGAGGGCAAGCTGCAAGAAAAGAAGTTCTATAAGAAGAAGAGGCCCTCCGGTCATGCTCACATAGGCAAGGAATGAGACTCTAACAATGAGTCCTCCTCGTCCAAAGACGAGGAGAAGATGGCAACTATAGCCATCGGGAGGAGCTCCAAGGGAAGCAAGCTTTTCCCCAACCTCTACGACCACAAGCAAACTTGCCTCATGACAAAACAAGGAAGGAGAAAGGTTACTTCTACCTCATCCTCTTCCATATCCTCCCATGATGATTTTGATAGTGCTAGTGAAAACGAACACATGCTTAAGGACATAAGTAAGAGCACTTTGCGTAGAATGAAATTACTCTCGGATGAAATCTTTGAGAAGGAGGAGTTCATAGATAGGCTAGAGTACATGCTTATCCATGAAAAGGAGAGATTTAAAGAGCTTATTGAGCTCCTTGAGCTTGAGAGAGAGAAGAGCAAGGAATTAGAGCATGAACTTTCTCTAAGCAAGAAAACATGCTCAAGTCTTGAGGAGACAACCATTGAGCTCAAGGACAAACTTGGCACCTTGGCAAAAGTTAACAAGATCCTTGAGACTCAAGTTGAGTCCCTCAAGACCAATGTAGCCTCTTCCTCCAAAAGCTCATCCTCCTCAAAGGTTGCATCCGAAGCAATATCTACATGCAAATGTTCTAACTTGATCCTCAAATTAAAGGATGAGCTTAAGTTGACTCAAGGCAAACAAGCACCTAAGGGTGGCGTCTTTGACAAACAGAAGGTGGCGTATGCACAAAGTGCGTACACCAACACAAGACCTCCGAATGTCAAGGATGGTCTTGGTTATACTAGAGGTCAAAAGCAAAATGCTAAAACCTCCAGGTATGGCAAAGGCTTGATTGTATTTGTCAAAGGAAGCTCATCCCCAAGTAAAATTGGGAAGAATACCTCAACTGGCACATACTTGCCTAAATCTGAACCACATCCTCTCTTCCATGATTTTGATGCATCTTATGTTTTAATGAGGAACAAGTATGGCAATGTATATGCTAGATATTTTGGGCCACTCCGCAAGAGCCCCAAGCCTTGTGCGTGGGTGCCCAAGTGCCTCACTACTAACGTCAAAGGACCCAACTCCGCTTGGGTACCTAAAAGGAAGGCATAATCTTGTTTTGTAGGTGTACTCCTCCGGTGGATTTAAATGGGTGCTCGATAGTGTATGCACAAACCACATGACCGGAGAGAGGAGAATGTTCGTGGAGTATGAGCAACATGATGATCCAAATGAAGGAATCCTCTTTGGGACAATAGCCGAGGGAAAATCCTTGGCTCCAGTAAAATTGTCATTTCTCCCCAACATGCTCTTTCTCACGTTTTGCAAATTGATTCTCTAGATTATAACCTCTTGTCCATATCACAACTATGTGACAAGGGTTATAATTGTGTTTTTACTAATGAGGGTGTGATCATCCTTAGAAGAAGTGATAACTCAATTGCTTTTAAGGGTGTGCTCAATGGAAAGCTTTATCTTGTGGATTTCGCCTCGGATAAAGCTCAACTTGACACATGCTTAATGGCGAAAACCAACATGGGATGGATTTGGCATTGAAGGCTAGCCCATGTTGGGATGAGGAACTTACAAAAGCTTCTTAAGGGCGAGCACATCTATGGTTTGAAGAATGTTGTCTTTGAAAAGGATAGACCATGTAGTGCTTGCCAAGCGGGGAAGCAAGTAGGAGCTCAACACCCCTCAAAGAACATCATGACGACGACAAGACCTTTGGAACTGCTACAAATGGACCTTTTCGGGCCAATAACCTACATTAGCATTGGCGGTAACAAATATGGTCTTGTTATTGTTGATGATTTTTCCCGTTTCACTTGGGTATTTTTCTTACATGATAAGGGTGAGAATCACGGTGTTCTCAAGAGGTTCTTGAGAAGAGCTCAAAATGAGTTCGC
Organism: Tuctoria greenei; assembly: GCA_036927565.1. NCBI lineage: Eukaryota > Viridiplantae > Streptophyta > Magnoliopsida > Poales > Poaceae > Tuctoria > Tuctoria greenei. The sequence continues at coordinate 146,090,830 of JAYESD010000002.1, forward strand.
CTCAAGAATCAAGGCTATAAGAAGCGACAACGGCACCGAGTTCAAGAACACTCAAGTGGAAGAATTCTTGGATGAGGAGGGCATCAAGCATGAATTTTCAGCCCCATACTCCCCTCAACGAAATGGGGAGGCAGAACGGAAGAATAGGACACTCATTGAGATGTCAAGTACGATGCTTGATGAGTATAAGGCATCGGACCGGTTTTGGGCAGATGCGGTTAACACTGCTTGCCACGCGGTCAACTGATTGTACCCCCACCGCCTCCTCAAGAGGACCCCCTACGAGCTTCTAGTTGGTAAGAAACCCAATGTCTCTTACTTTCGTTTCTTTGGGAGCAAATGCTATATTCTCAACAAGAAGCATAGGACATCGAAGTTCGCTTTAAAGTCCGATGAAGGTTTCTTGCTTGGTTATGATTCAAACACCCACGCCTACCGTGTCTTCAACAAATCCTCCAGGATTGTTGAAATAGCATGCGACGTGGTGTTTGATGAAACTAATGGCTCCCAAGTGGAGAAAGTTGATCAAAGTGTTCTAAATCAAGAAGACTCTCCACAAGAAGCTCTTAAAAGGATGGCACTTGGAGATATTCGTCCACAAGAAAAAACTCAAAGCTCAAGTGACCAACGACAAGATGATGGAAGCCATCTCCCACGTGATCAAGTTGAAGATGGACAAGTGGCACCTCAACATGATGAAGAAGACAAAAGTCAAGAGGGAAGCATACATCAAGGGGGAGACCAAGAAGAAGAATAGGATGATGATGACTCAAGAGTTCAACCTCCACATCCTCGTGTGCATCAAAGTGTTCAACGGGATCACCCCGTTGACAACATTCTAGGAGACATTACAAAAGGGGTAACCACTCGTTCTCGTGTTGCTAACTTTTGTGAACATTACTCCTTTGTATTCCTTTGTATCTTCTTTGGAGCCCCATAAGGTTTAAGATGCATTGAGAGACCCGGATTGTGTGGTTGCCATGCAACAAGAACTCAACAACTTTGGGAGGAACAATGTTTGAGAACTTGTCAAGCTTCCACAAGAAAATGTTGTGGGCACCTAGTGGGTGTTCCGCAACTAGCAAGATGAGCACGGCTTGGTGACAAGGAACAAAGCACGACTTGTGGCCAAGGGGTACTCACAAGTCGAAGGTTTGGACTTCGATGAAACCTTTGCTCCCGTAGCTAGGCTAGAGTCAATTTGTATATTACTTACCTTTGCTACTCACCATGATTTTAAACTTTACCAAATGGACGTCAAGAGTGTGTTCCTAAATGGTCCAATCAAGGAGGAAGTCTATGTGGAGCAACCACCGGGCTTTCAAGACCAAGACTTCCGAAATCATGTCTTCAAATTGCATAAGCCTCTCTATGGCCTCAAACAAGCTCCTAGAGCTTGGTATGAGTGCCTTAGAGACTTTTTGATTCAAAATCGTATTAAGATAGGAAAAGCTGATTACACTTTCTTTACAAAGCACTTTAATGATGATCTCTTTGTGTGCCAAATATATGTCGATGAAATCATATTTGGTTCTACTAACAAAGTGCTTTGTGATGAGTTTTCTAAGATAATGACAGAGAGATTTGAGATGTCCATGATGGGGGAGTTGAAGTTCTTTTTAGGTTTTCAAGTTAAGCAACACAAAGAAGGCACGTTCATAAGTCAAACAAAGTACACTCAAGACATATTAAAGAAATTTGACATGGACAAGGCCAAACCCATCAAGAATCCAATGGCAACAAATGGACACTTAGACCTCAACGAAGATGGTCCAAGTGTGGACCAAAAGGTATATCGTTCCATGATTGGTTCTTTGTTATATCTTGGTGCATCTAGACCGGATATTATGCTTAGTGTGTGTATGTGTGCACATTTTCAAGCTGCACCTAAGGTGTGTCATATGACCGCCATTAAGAGGATTCTTATATATTTAGTTCACACACCTACCCTAGGACTTTGGTACCCCAAAGGATCCAAGTTTAACCTTATTGACTATTCCAATGTGGATTATGCGGGGTGCAAAGTTGATAGAAAGAGCACATCCGGGACATGCCAATTCTTGTGTAGATCCTTAGTGTCTTGGTCCCCTAAGAAACAAAACTCCATTGCTCTTTCCACAGCCGAAGCGGGGTATGTAGCAGCCGGAAGTTGTTGTGCACAACTTCTTTTGATGCGACAAACTCTAAGGGATTATGGTATAAACTTGCGCCATATTCCTCTCCTATGTGACAATGAGAGCGCCATCAAAATAGCCCATAATCCAGTTGAGCATTCGAGGACAAAGCACATAGATATTAGACATCACTTATTGAGAGATCATTCCTTGAAAGGGGACATAGTGATATCCCATGTTAGAACCGAGAATCAACTAGCCGATCTATTCACCGAGCCTCTAGATGAGAAGCATTTTTTTGAGCTTAGGAGTGAGCTCAATATCTTAGATTCTCGAAATGTGGGTTGAAACATGCACATCTGAATGTTTACCTTACATCTTATTCAAAGGAACGCACGTGTTTGAGAAATTCATCTCTATCTCAATTTTCTCCAAAATATTTGAAAAACTATCAACTTTGTGCGTTATGGTCATAGTTTGACTGTTGAGTGCTTACTGACCATATTCATATGGTTTTGTTGTGGCAATATGTCCAAAAGGATCAACTATAGTGGCTAAGATTCAAATATATATGTTTTCAGCCTTTAGGATCGGACTAGTCCGCCCTATGGCCGGACAAGTCCAGATCCCAACTGGTCCGGGTCTGGCCCGCAGACCGGACTAGTCCGGCGCCTTCACCGGACTAATCTGGCCCCTGGGGACTTAAACCCCCAGGGAGGCGGCCGATCCCTCCTCTTCTCCACACTCACTTTTCTCTCTCCCACACGCGCAACTCCACGCCCATTAGGCGATTCAGTTTTCTCCACCAAAAATCATTTACAATCCGTGCATTGGAAGCCCCGGAGGTGTGGTAGACTTTTCCCAATCACTCCGGACGTGATCCATCCCTGATTTCATCGATTCCTCGAGATTCGAAGAGGTATTCCTCATTTTTCAAAAACTTACCTCATTCTTGATTCATAGGGTTTTTGATAGATGTCTCTTCATTAAAGTTGTTTCCAAGATTTTTCAAAAAACCGTTAGAGTTAGGGTTCAACTTGTGTAAACCGGACTAGTATGGTGCCAGGCGAACTAGTCCGCCCCTGGGGCAGACAAGTCCGATGTACACAGGCCAAACCTAACTTTGGCTGTCTCTCGTGATTTCTTTCGCAATACTCCACCTTCTTGAACTTCTATCCCTTGTTTTCCTCATGTTTCAGTAGAAATGGCAGCTCCTCGCCGTTCCGCTTCTCCACCCACTGACCCCGAGTGGGAGGCTGAACAGCTTCGCCTTGGCGAGGAATGAGCACGGGCTGAGGTTGAGGCTGCCAAGAAACATCCCGAGCAGCAAGAGCGAGCAAAGGCAGCCAAGAAACAACAAGCTAGGGCCACAGCTACGGCCTACAATGAAGATGAGCAATGGCTCGTGCCATTGAGGGATCCCACAAGGAACTCCGCAAGAAGAAGTGAGAGGAGCGCGAGGCTCACAACTCTCAGGCTGCTGCAGCACAAGTCTCCAAAAGGAAGAGACTTTTGACCATGGGAGAGGAAGAAAGGGGCAAGGAGCAAGCCCGAGAGGAAATTGCTGAACACCGGATCGACTTCGAAGGCCAAGGGCATTGTTATTAAGGAGAAGGGGAAGGTCGAACCCATTGGCCCCTTGGAGATGCACACTCCTGAGAGGAACCCCAACAGGCAGCGTGAGATAGCCGCCAATGTTTTCCATGGTAAAGGAGCCGAGAAGGCAAGAAGACTGCGGACGGGCAAAGTCTACAAGTATGAAAGAAGCACCGTCGATCCTAGGTTTTGGTGCGACTTTCATTGTGACTATTACGTCTGGTCTACCAGAACATGAAGAAGTCGGTGATCGAAGCACAATGGGTAGACTGGGAGTATATAGCCCAGAAGAAACACTCTGCTTTTGATGCGGTGATTGGGCAGCTGAGCGTCATGAGATCAAGGGCATCATGAGATTCAAGTACAACTGGAATGTTGAAGTCATCCTGCAATTCTACTCCACCATCTACTTCACCGCTCAAGGTGATAGACGGATCTTTTGGATTACTCATGGGGAGCAATACTCAGTCACCTTTGCAGAGATTGCCACGATTCTCGGACTTGAGGCTCATTTGGATCATGAGATCATTATCTCTAACCTCAAGGCCGTAGAAAGAGATGAGCTGGCCTACATGTATCCCAGTCATGTTCAATATGATGTCGGGCATGCTCACAATATCAAGCCATTCTACAACATTCTGAACAGGATCCTAAGGAGGACAATTGCACCCAAGGATGGTGATGCAGGGGTGATGCAAGGCAATCTAAGGCACCTGCTGCTCCTTATTGATGGCGATGAGAAGTTCAACCTAGTTGACTACATCTTCGACGACATCTTCAACATCTCGCATACCTCTAATCGTTCTTGTGGGTATGCGCCCTACATCATGTATCTCATTGAGAAGGTGTCGGGCTTGACCTTCGTCAAGGATGTGACTCATTGCCCGCTTCATCCTGAGACACCTCCTTCAGTGACGCCTCCTCCGCGCTAGAAGAATGTGGAGCCTCCCTCTCACTCTGCAATGCCAGCACCTCACCCTGTGGCACCTCCTTCTCCGCCTCCGCCTCAGTCGATGAGCGCTTTCTTCAAGTGCTTCAAGGCTATTTCCACCTCCTGTCGGAAGCAAGAGATCCAGAATCACCGAGCACACAAGCGCCACGAAAAATACCTCAAGGTAGTGTGCGACAAACTGGAGGTCCCCATGTCCTCTCCGAAGGTGAGCGACGGGGAGATCACTCCATTCCCCGACCTCACCGCCGACGTGCTCGCCAAGCTCCAAGAGGACGGGAGCTCTTCCCGGGCGGCTCCCTCGGCACGGGTCTCCAACAACGACAAGGACCACGAGGACCCGGAGGCCACGGAGAGCGACTCCAATGATGAGGCAAGCGATAGTGAGGAGGATGACGACTAGTGGATAGGCCTCCGTGTTCCCCTTTTCTTTTCCTTTTTGGTGTCTTGATGCCAAAGGGGGAGAGTTAGATGGGGGAGAGTTAGAAGGATGGGGGAGAGTAGTTAGATGTGGGGAGAGTAGTCCTTATTTTGGATCCTTGGACATGTTGCACTTCTTATTGTAATATTTATGTCATTCGAATGTTTTAAATTTGTGCAAGACTATGTTTTGAATGTTTAATATCGATATGATGCTTTGAATGTACATCTTTTGATCATATTCATATTTATTATGTCTTGTCACAAATGTTGAGCACAACACGTAGGCACCCCACCATAACGTGTGTGTGTGTATGAAGGACTTCCTCAATCTTCTTTTTATGATGCATTCATTGAGGGGGAGTTACTCATACACCCGCACATTATGAGAACCAAAATTTATACTCTTAAATGTGAAGACTTAATGTGTTGTCATCAATCACCAAAAACGGGGAGATTGAAAGTCCATCTAGGATACCCGTGGGTTTTGGATGATTGATGACGACAATTAAGTAACTAATGAGCTCAGTGATCTTAAGCACAGGTGTGAACTCAAGCAGGCACACAAACCCTCCAAAAGTTAAAGGATGAAAACGACGATGTTGACTCGAAAAGAAGAAACTAGGGTTTCTAATGTGTCGAGTTTAGACAACCAAATATGTGTGAGGGTGTGTGTGTAAAGTGCATTGAGATCAAGTTAGGAGCTCAAAGCGGTTTAGAGATCAAATCCTATTGAGAGAAGAGAGTTGGAGGAGTCTGGCAGGAGTGGCTGGACTAGTCTGGGCAGGTGGTCGGACTAGTCTGCTCCTGGCTGGCCAAGTCTATTTTCAGCCAGACCAGAAGGGTCTGACTGAGTTCGAACTAGTCCGTAGTGGGACGGACTAGTCCGGGTGGTCATGGAGTGTGTTTTCGGGACTAAGTCCCAAAACTAAAGACTTGTCCGTTTTAGTCTGGACCAAGAGGTCCTGACTGAGATCGGACTAGTACAGATTGGTGAGAAGTTGGTGCTTCAGCGACTAAGTCTGGGAGGCCGGACTAGTCCGCCCTGGGGGCCGAACTAGTCTGTGGTCTCAAGACTAGTCCTTTTTCACACGGAACAAAAGGTTTTGTGTGAGATCGGACTAGTCTGGTATGGACCGAACTAGTCCATTTTGAAGTGACCGTTTGAATTTGAAGTTTGGTGGGTAGAGTGATGATTGCCGCGCAGTGCGACAGTTGTCTGGGACGTCAGTGGTCCCAAAGGACGGACTAGTCCAAGCCGTAGGTCGGACTAGTCTGCCCATCTACTGAAGTCAGCAATATGTGCTGGGAACCTCTATAAATAGAGGATCCCTAGGTTCATTTGAACCAACTCTTGAGTACTTTGAAACCCTAGCGCCACCACAGTAAACTTTGAGCCTCCAAAAGCCTCCTTCTTTCCTACATTCCCTCTAAAACTAATTCTTATGTGGATTAGGGTTTGGTGAGTTGAAGAAGAGGAAGAGCACAGCTCTAGGCTCTCGGTTTGATATCTTGCACTTGTGAATATTTGTGATCTATGGCTTGAGTTGATCTCTGTGATTTTTGATTGTATTTATGGTGGGAGCCTCAGATTGTGAGAAGCCCCAACGAATCTTGTATTCACCCCTTTGTGATAGTGCAGAACCAAGTTAGGCCCTTGTGTTAAATTTTGTGGGGGAAGGGTTGTTGAACCCGGTCCTTCGTGGACTCCTCAACGGGGATGTAGATTCCTTTGTGGGATTGAACGTCGGGATAAAATCCTTGTGTCCCTTTTGTACTTCGCTTTCACTTATTGCACATTGCTTCTAGGGTTAGCTTTATCGTTTTTGTTCATCATCCTTGTCTCATTGTGATCCTTAGCCTCATACATGTTCCATAACTTGCTAAGGTTCACTAAGTCATTCCAACATACTTTGCATTACAAGAAGCGAACTAGACTTGTTAGAAACACTTTTTAGGCTTTCCTTGCAGGAGGACCGGACTAGTCTGCCCCTGGACTGGACTAGTCCGCCCCCTCAGTACTGATCTTGTTTTATTAAGTCATTTCAGGTCGATTAGCCTATTCACCCCCCTCTAGGCAACTTTCACAGGCTAACAACATCCTCCGAACCTCCTTCTTCATTTCCATCGTCGCTAATGCCGGTGGAACTGGATGCTGTGCCCGCACCTCCTGCACCCCCGTCTCCACCACCGGCGCCCGTGTGGACGGCTCCTAAAATATACTAACCAATCATCCACGACAACGGTGCCAGAAATGCTTGTTGGTATTACTTATGCACCATTAACTAAACATCTCCAACTGATGGGTCAGAAATGCTTGTTAATGGTTCTATTGGATCACATAGTGAGTTTCACAAGCACACGGAGGTATCATTGTAGCATTTCCCCTTAAGAGTGTTCCCAAGTGTATCATTTATTTGACCCTAAAGGAAGGCAGGGAAGAGATATAACAATCATCGAGTGGGCAAGGTAGAAAGGTCTAGGTAAGAATCAAGTAAGGATGGATAAAAGAATAGTGGAGGTAGTGTGACACACACAAAAGCTTTCAAGTCTAAGGGGGGTATGAGGATCCTAGAGGTTAGTTAAGGTTGAGAGTTATGGAGGTACTCCTACTATGCTCTATTGTACATATACATAGTCTAAACTAAGCTAGATCATTAGTGAATACTTATGCTATGTGGGTCAACACATCGGGCACGGGCTTACCGCTAGCAATACTAGGGCGACTCCCGCCAAGAGCCTATGGCATAGCTGAACGTGGAGGGTTACAAAGGACAGATAGGGCAGTCACCACCTACTGCCTACCTCTTTAATCTGTGGGTCTACGAGACATCCAATGCTACTTAGCTATCCGAGCACCATGCTAGCATATTAAGTAATTACCTTAAGAGCCTAGGCACAATCCATCCTAAAGCAATGAATTGAATCATCATTGAACCAATGTTGATACACAACATAATTATCCATAATAACCTAGTTATGTTATAATTAACTAGACTATAGTGGGGGTCTATAGGTTCTATGATAATGAGATATGTTCATGATGAAACCGTCATAGAAGCTATAACTTCCACATACATGGACTCCATAATCAAACAAGAAACGCTTTGCCCAAGTATATGTATAAGTAGAGTCTAAAGATACTATCTTTATTATGCATAAAGTCACATATACAAGAAAGAATACATGAGCCATACCTTTCCCAATGTAGGATTGGGAAAAGAGAGAGACTCCTTACTCCTTTCCCAATTTGGACATGGAACTAGAGACTCTCCTCTCTACAACCTAACTCCTCTAAGACTATGGATTATAGTGTATACAATAGAGATGAAGCTCAAGTGGTGTGTGTTGAAGTGAGGGGTAGGTTGTCCTATTTATACTAGTGTTGAGGTCGGTTCCCGCCACCAAAAGTGCGCGAATCAGTCACCATTTACTCCTTCAAGCCAGGAGGAGCCAACACGCATCGTTTGACCGAGTTTGGCACTAGGAAGAGGTCGGCTGAACCCCTGGTTCGGCCGACCTGGTCAGCACTCCAAACACGGAGTGCTTCCTCCAGGTGGCTGCCAGGTGGGCCCCTTGATGTATATGGGTGATAAACCGTTGGATCTCCTTGGATACTTCTGTTTGTTGGCCATTTGATCCATGGGATGCCATGTGTCGTTGCCTGATTGGCTGGGATGATATTTTATAGGTTTGGTCCCTCTACATTTCCTGCATAAAATGCTGCATACACATATTTCTCCAAGTACAAGTGGAATTTGGTTAGATAGAAAGGTGATGTGTGCAAGAAATGACAAATCCATCACATAATTGAGTTAAATTGACGGATGAAATTGGTATATAATAGCCGTCAACAAACTCCCCCAAGCTTATCCTTTGCTCGTCCCAAGCAAAGTCAAGACTTTAGGTTGATGATAAGGAGTTGCTACAATGTCTTATTTTTAAATGTATCTAATGCACAACAAGATACTCTACCTAGTATTGCAGAAATTGGCTATGATACTCTATCTTTCTTAAGTTATCATGGGGCTTATGCTTTTTCATATTCATGAGTAGTTGAAAGGTAGAATAGCAATGGAGCAAACATAGCCTAGAAATCAAGTTCCACTTAAATCCCGGAGAATTCAATTTAGATATTAAGTACCTCAATTTGATTCCCTCAATCACTCCTATGTGGATAGTGGAAATATTTCCTCACCAAAGCATTGTGCCTCTACTATTCCTACTCATTGAATATGGCTTGTATGTGGAGCTTGGTAAGGAAAGTAAGTAGGCATATTTGCATCACATATACTGCTAAGTCAAAAGAGTAAGCCTTAGGAGAATTCAAATCAAAACTTTTTGATTCAAGACTAGTGCATGTGTGATGGAGTGGAAGTGGATGTAGATACTTGAGATAACTCCTTCTTGGTATAATATCTCTTTCTTTTGCAGGGATGAAACATGGCTACTTTTCTTCTCTCTTTTTTTTTCATTTTGTAGCCATGTCTTCTACTCCATTTCTTTGCAATGAATTTTGAAGAGAGTGCTAAACATGAATAACATGGAGTTTCTCTTTTTGTTGTGGTATGGTGGATATGATGGACGTTTTTCTTACTTCTAGTGTAGAACTATAGCATGTGCAAGTGAAGTCTTGAATTCAAAAAGAGATGAATGATTTCTCATATAGGTCTATACTAGTTTGACTAGGCTCAATATGAAAGCAAATAGCATATGCATAAGGTTTTGTCTATGTATGAACATCATATGGCTTTGGTAGGTATTTCCAACCAATTGAGGGAAACTTAAATCTTTTTAGAATTTCCCCAGAAATCTAAGTTTTACTTTCAAACTAGGACTAGCAGCCCTATTACTAATTCTAATCTTGCAACAACCTAGAATTAGAATAAGCTTTTGCTACCCACAATTCCCAAATTAAGGTAAAAGTATTTCGAACCAATGAAAGCAATATTCGGAGAGTAGCAAGTTGTAAACTAGAGACTCAGGAAAATAAATCAGAGCAACTATTCATCATTTCATCTATGTGAATTCTCAATCATTCTTACCGCACATCTTTATTTGATGAAAGCAAATCTAACCTATATATATATATATATATATATATATATATATATATATATATATATTAAATGCAAGGTGGATGATGGATGGATGGAAAATAAATATGCAAGGGTTGTGATACATGTTACCTCAGGTGGGTGTCCTCCCCCAAGCTTGTTCTTCAACTACCTCCGTGATAAGGGTTGAACCATTGATGACGGAAGTATGGTGCAAGATCGGCTTGTTGTTGTTGTAGCTCCGTGTTGATGTTGGTGAATTGAGCATCCATGTGTTGTTGCCAATCCTGGGTACCTTGAACATGCTCCTGGACTGTGTTGTAGATGTCACCTGTTCTCACTTCAAGTTCTCCCATACGTCTAGTGAGGTCCGTTATTCCTTGGCTATAGTCATGATGACTTCTAGCCGAAAAGGAATGACGTCCTCTCGTGGACGTTTAGGGCAGGCTGCTAGAGCTTGAAGTAGATAAGGGTGGATCACTTTGCCATTCTTGCCAAGATGATCCCCCAGTCTCATACGTTGGAGGTTGAGTCCATCCGGGTGCATAAACTGTTGGGTTCTCTTCCTCTTGGTATTCATGGACTAGAGAGATAATCGGTGGCATGCCTGTGGCTGCAGCCCTCGCACGATTCCTTGTTACCCTGCCAGAGACATTACTTCTTGTTACTTCCTCAAGAGGAAGAATTAATGGTTAGCCTCCGACATTTGTACAAATGAAAATCAGGGTTAGGTAACCAAATTTCATTGATAAAGCCGGGATAGAAAAATATCAAGAAGCCATCTTGATCATGCTTAAGAGTATGTCCTTGCACTAAATAGTCTTCGTCAATTTATTCTCTTTCAGTTTCAATATATTCAAATGAAGTGTATTTAAGTGCTCCTACCCTTTCAGCAATATGAGTAATTAATGAAGTAAATTCAATTGGTCCTGATTTTGAAATGTAATCTAACCATTGTGTCATCATGGCTTTGACTGGAGCAACTTTTATCGTTTTAGTCGTGGCAAACAAAATTTCCAATTCATCATCTCGCACAACCATAACTCCCCTGGGGAACATAGTCATAGCCACCCATCTATGAATGAACCGTAAGGTAGGGTTTTGGATGTGGCTATTCCTAGGAGCCCTACAAGTGACCTCACTAGATAGCTCATGCCAAAAACATTGTTTGTTAAACTTAGGCAAATTTTCTAAATCTAGCAAACACCGTTTATGGAAGCATAGGATGCTACCTAATTCTTTCCATATGATGTTGTATTCTTTTTGAAATAATCTAAAGGTAATCCATCAAATCATATTCTTAGCATGCAAAGGAATTGGATAGTAAGAAGGCGTGAACCTTTCTCCTCTATGTGAGCAGAGTTGTCAGAGTGTTTTTCCGGCAATTCTCACGATACTACCGTTGGTAGCTCGCGGAGTTTGTAGTTCGGTATTTGGTGCGCAGAGATTTCAAAGAATATGGCAAATGGACACAAGGATTTACGTGGTTCAGGCCGCCTGAGTGTAATACCCTACTCCACGGTGTGTGTAGCTGTTGTATTGAGCGTATAAGAGCTTCTCGGGAGTTTTCAGTCCAGAGACTATGTGTGTCTGAGAGCGTGAGCGTGTGAGTGTCTGAGAGCCTCCCCCTGTGTATCGTCGACCAGTCCTTTTATAGTACAAGGTCTGGTCGTTACACCGTTAGCATGGCGCGACATGTGGCCCCGACGGTTACTAATATTTAATACATCATTAATGAGATTAATTACCCTTATTAGCGTGGTAACAGGACCTGGCAGTGCCATTACTGGTATTAAGGGCCTTCTGATCATGTGTCATTAATATGGTATTAATGACACTTAGTCAGGTCTTGAAGTCTTTGATTGCCCCTTGGAGGTCCGAGCCGTTGGGGGTTCGCCAGCTTGATCGCTGAGGTTGAAGGTCCGGAGGTTTGGACACGTGGCAGCTTCGGAGCTATTCGTCTGGGACGGGTAGGTCCGGTGTAGATGTACACGTGTCAATACGGGAGCTTCCCTCTGTCGGAGGTTAGGTCCGGGGGTGTTGCACAAGTGTTTAGCCTAGAGCTATCCCATGTGTGGGATATAGGTCCGGTTGTAGTGTACACATGGCAGTACCGGGACTAACCATAGATAGGAAGCAGGTCCGATCTTGTATGACATGTGGGACCTTCGCAGGTCTTCAACTCGGACAGGTGAAGTCCCTTTGGTCTTTTTGTAGTCCCAAGGGGTATACGGTACGTAGGGTACCGACAGTGGCCCCATGGGCCCACCTCTAGGAAAGACCTTTTGGATGGAGTCATTTTGCCGGAGGTGGGTCCATCCTTTGATTTTTGTGTCGTGTCTTCAAGGATTTTCGGATGTGCCGTTGGCGGTAGTTCATAGTTAAACCAACGCCGCGTGGCATATCCAGGATGCGACAGGTGAGATCTTAGCGTGCGGATCTCACGCAATTGAAGGTCATCGGTTCCCGATACAAAAATCGTATCGGTTCCGCACGCCTTGTCAAGCCGCCACCTTTGGGTTTCCCGCCTTTAATGAAGACAACCGTTCACCCGGGGCATGGACCTCGACTTGATCATCGGGGTGGCCCCGGCCCCCCTTGTCATTGGCAGGGTGAAGTTTTTGACTTGTAACGTCGGCTCCTCTGCGGTTTCCATCCAAGATTTGCGAGGGCTTACTTAAGAAGGGAAGCAGGCACCGTTTGGGGGTTCTTTACGCCTTCATTCGTTCTTGTGCTCAAACCTTCCAAACTTTCCCTTGCTTTTCGACCCTAGCCCCGCTTGTGCTACGATGGAGTTGGGTCTCCGCGAGAGCCGACTTAAGACCTACAACAACTTGAAGAAGGTCTGAGCCCTCATGGGGTGGTCCAGTGACTTCTTCAATCACCAGGTCCACGCCGGCAAGCTTCCATTCGAGAAGGAGCATGCCAGCGACATGGTGTACTTTTCCGCGTACGCCATGGTGGGATTGATCCCACCCTTTTCTTCTTTTCTCTTGATGCTGCTAGACTTTTATAGTCTGCAGCTGTACCACCTCGGCCCCCACTCCATTCTTTTGGTGTCGATCTTTGTCCACTTTTGCGAGATGTGGGTGGGTATTCCTACCCGCGTCAAGCTCTTTCGCACCTTCTTCACCATCCACACCACCGGTAAGAGTGACGAGTACCTTGGCTTCTACTACTTCGTGAAGCACAAGAAGTGCCCATACAAGTACTTGCGGTCATTCCCTTCTGGCAAGTGGGACGACTGGAAGAATGATTGGATCATCATCAGGGCAGAGGAGCATGAGAGGCTGGAGTTGCCCGTAGGCCTCCCCAACATCGACACTGAAGCTTGGAGTGATGTTCTGGTGTTGTCAGATGCCTTCAACCCTGCTCTGACCAGGATCCACCAGTGCGTGGAAGGAGGGGTGACTCCTCAGGCGGTATTTTGCAACTTCCTGACCAACATGTGGGCTCCACTAAAGAAGAGGGAGAAGCTTGCTTGGGCCCTCAACAGCATGATGGACGATGACCGGATCAAAACCGGTTTGAAGTCCAACCTGGAGGGCGCAACCTTGGAGCTTCACCTCAGGAAGTTCCAGCACGGCATCGACGTCGAGGGCGATTACTTATCTCCGTTGACAGCTTTCCTCCCTTTGAACATGGAGGCAAAGTTCTGCAGGGAGCTCCGGTGTTAGATGTCGGTGCTTGATGACCTTAGGGTCGTTGAAAGGCGTTCGATCACCGGGTTGGCGATCTTCGGAGCTTCCGAGGGTGGTCCCCCTTCCGTCCCGGAACAGAGAGTTGAAGTCGCGGGCAAGGGCAAAGAGTTGGCCCAGCCCTCGAGCCGGAAAAGGATGCTGAAGCACTCTGATGGGAGGTCCGTCAGGCCTGCTCCTTCCGCAATGGCTCCTTCTCCCCGGAGGGGGAGGTCTTCAATAGCGGCAACCACTCCAGCATCGACACCTCCCCGAAGTGCTAGTTCCAGCCGTGTGGCTACAGCACCAGGACCAGCTAAAGGCTCTAGATCTAGAAGTTCTTCCCGATCGAGGGGGGCCTCGATCAAAGCAGCGCCGACGGTTGCGGCAATCTCCGGGGAACCTTCCGGAACAGACATGCTAGTGGCGCCAGGTTCCAGTCCTGACCGTCCGGAGAAGAGGTTCCGTGCTAACTGGTGCGGAAGCCTTCTGAGGTAAATTTTGTTTTTAACTTCAATCAGTTGTTTTGTGTTGTAACTGCGTTTTGAGTGTCTTCGTCCTTCATCTACAGGGTACCCAAGAGAGGGGCTGAAGCTCCTGTTCCTGCCACAACAGCTGAAGCTGTGTAGGCGGAGGCTCCATCTCAAAACCCGGCGGCGCTCCAAGGAGTGGCTGAAGCTGCGACAGCTCCAGTGCCGGCTGTCGTGGTCTTGGACCTTGATTCATCCCAGAAGCTCCCGTGGTAGCGCCGGACCACGGGAATGAAGATGTACCAGGGGCACCTGCACCGGAGGTTGAAGCTCTGGGTTTGGACGCTGAAATGGTGGATGCTCCGGCCTCGGAACCGGAGATATCCATGATTCCGGCCCTAGAGCCGGATGTTGTTGAAGTCCCAGCGGTGGAGCCAGTTGTTGATGATGTCCCGGGGGTAGAGCCAGTGGTTGGTGAAGCTCTGGCGCCTGAGCCGGTTATCGAGGAAGTTCTAGCGGTAGAGCCGGTTGTTGTAGAAGTTCCAGCAATAGAGCCGGCCGTCGGAGAGGTTCCGATGCCTGAACCAATCGCTGCAGAGGTGCCGGCGCCCGAGCCCATGATGGTCGATGCGTCAGCGCGTGAGCCAGTGGTGGAGGAGGCGCCAGCGTTGTAGCTAGAAGTGGCTTCAGCTTCGACCAAACCTTCAACACCTGCCCAGAGGTCGTGGTCCCGAGGTGCCCGCGCCCGAGCCAGTGTGCCGAGATGAAGTTGATGACCCCCCGCTTGAGGGACCAGTTGTTGACGACCTGGCGGCGGGACCTTCGGAGCCAACTCCAGAGGCTGAAACTCCTGTAGCAGGACCTTCCTCGACAGCGGTCGATGCTATTCTGGAGGGCGACCCTAGTGCCGTGGAAGCCCAGGGAACTGATCTTGTAGAGTGGGACCCAATTTTTGTCACAGAGAACCCGCTGGAACCAGCGGAGATGACCCCAGCAGGTCCGGACCCGATCCCTCTATCGTTGTCTATTGACAATGCTTGTTCCAGTCTTCGCCGGGTTCAGCTGGCTTTTTACCACGACAGCAAGGCACTCGAGGAGGAGGGTCAAACTCTTAGGAGGTGGCACAACCGGCTCCAATTCGAGACCAAGCTAGCGCAGTCGAGGCTGGCTGGCGACAAAGAGTGGGTGAGGAAGGAGAAGATCCGCCTGGAGTACTAGGGTAAGCTGTTGGATGAGAGGGGAAGCATGACGCGATCCCTTGACAACCAGCCCCAGGCCATCTACGAACAGGCCAAGGCTGCTAATAGCGCAGCGGGTGATTGCCAAGAGGCTCGACGCCATCCACACCAGTCTCGTTAAGCGCCGGGAGGCTCTTGAGGAGCAAGAGAGAAAGCTCGAGGATGAAGAGGAAAAACTCCTGGAGCTGCAGGAAGACATCGTGAAGAGGGAAGAAGAGCTTAATCAGAGGCTAGCTCTGGGTGACAAGAGTCTCGAGGAGCGCAATAAAAAATTGGATAAGCGCTGCGAGAAAGAGGAGAAGAAGGCCTGGCAGCGAGGACAGGAACTCCACAGGAGGAAAACTGACATTGCTGCCAGGGAGAAGAAGGTGCAGGGCCGAGACAAAGACCTGGTTAACCGCCAGAATGAAATCCACCTTCGGGAGGAGGAGCTCAGTAAACTCGAAAGGCAAGTTGCTAAAAAGATTCAGCAGAACACCAAAGAGGTGGAGCGTCTTGCTCGGGAGAACTTGGAGCTTGCGACGGCCAGAAGATCCTTGGAGGAGATGCGAAGTGGCAGGGTTGCGGAGTCCCAACAAGTTTGGGACTTCCTGGGCAAAGCCAATGACGCACTGGCGCCAATGGGTTTCAGTTATGTGCGTCCGGATGATTCGGAACTGGAGCCGGACTAGGCATTGCAGGCGTTGAGTTCGGCAGTCAACAAGCTCACCAAGATGGGTAATTTCATTGCAGACCAGATAGAAACCGAGGGACAATCCCTGGCTAAGAGTGTTGTAGAATTTATTTTGTCATGCTACATATGTCGGGACCCCAATCCCCTCTGGACCCGGTGCTCCAAGGTCCCATCGACGGAGAGGGAGAAGCTGCCCAGGCCAGCGTTTCTGAGGTTGCCCAGAAGGTCACCTCATTCTTCCATAGGGTCTAGGACCATCTCTTTGTAGCTCCGCTTGTATCCTCTCTTCTTTTTTTCCAGTTTTGTAATCTCTTGTATCAAGATGAATGAAATCCAAGTTTTTTTTATGAATTTCATTTTTTGTCTTCAACACCTTTGTCCCGCTTGGCCCCATTGTAGATGTATGCAGTTTGATTGTGCACATGTACCAAGAGGATGTAACAGTTGTTGAAGACTCGCGTGCTTCAGACTTGTAGAGCATAGGTCCGAAGCCTTCGGTAGTGAAGGCTCCCTGAGGTTGTCGGAGCTTAAGGGCTCCGGCCTTGACCATCATTGGAGCTTGGTAGCTTCAGCAGTGGTCTCCATCAACACGTAGAGTGTCGACAGTTAGTCCTCTGTAGTCTTCCCACCATCTTTTGTTCATTTTGACAGCTAGCCCCAATGGCTTTACCGGAGCTGAGCAGCTCCAGTGATGCTTGCTGTCAATGTTTAAAACATTAACTACAAGCCATCTGGGGGATGTCGAAGCTTTTGTAGCTCTGGCTTAACTCACCATCATCATGAGATCTTTATTTTTCCTGCACACTGAAGTAAAGAAAAATAGTAAAATTCGTTTCCTATCTATAACTCAGTTGCGACTTATTATTCTCGTAAGAAATTTTTTGGTCGAGTGCAATTCTTCATACAATCAAGTGCACCGAGTTGTTTTCTCTAGGTCCAATTGTTTTTAGGACCCGCCTTAATACAGCCTGCTGGGGTGTAGGTAGAGTGGCATACTTAGGGTGCAGGACCAGGCTAAGTCGATAGCACACTCCGGACCTAGATTGGCTGGCGGCATTCAGGCAAGTGAACCATTCAACAACTTGAAAACCCGAAGGAATTAACAATGCGACTCGAGATGTACATGAATTAGTCGATCTAAAAAATTCTTGAGAATCGCACAACTTTGTTATAGACAAGAAAGAGAAAAATAAAAAATTTTGAGCTTGTACAAAATAAATGCACGTGGAGTCTGTTTTCACATAAAGATGTCTTTCATTATAGGTCCGGGGTACAGGGGAAACAAGTACACCCTTAGGGTACGGAACCAGGCTAAGTGCGTTTTGTTTCTTGTTGGACCCAAGGTAGCTAGCTACACTTTTAGTTCTGAGACTGTGACAAGTATTACCTCAACTTTGCGGACCTTCCGGGGAAGGTCCGGCTGTTCTCCAGGAGGAGCTACCCGACTTTGTACAATGACTCTATAACATACATCACGTGTAGCTACAGACTCACCTCCGTGATATTAAGCGTAGAACTTACAGAGGTGCTCAATGTTCCAAGGATTAGGGGGAGGTGTCCCATCCTCGGTTGCCAAGCGAACGCATCCGAAATGGGATACTTTAATCACACGGAAGGGTCCTTCCTAGCTGGGAGAGAGTTTGTTTAACCCTTCTCTGGATTATATTCTATGTAGCACCAGATCGCCTTCTTCGAGCTGTCGGCTGTGAACATGCCTTTGATAATAGCACCAGAGAGCTTGGCGGTATCGGGCATTCCAAACAGCTGCTCGGCACCTTCCCTCTTCAAGGAGGTCAAGGCCTTCAAGCCGGAGCTGGTCCTGCGCGGCATCATCGAAGGTCCGGACCCGGAGCGACCCCAAGGTGATTTTTGGAGAAAGGACTGCTTCAGGTCCATACACCAGGAAGATGGGTGTCTCTCCAGTTGACCGGTTTGGAGTTGTCCTGTTAGCCCATAGAGTGGGCAGAAGCTCTTAGATCCAGTTGGCTCCATGTTTTTTCAGATGCTCATATGTGCGCGTCTTGAGTCCTTTTAGGATTTCTGCATTTGCTCTCTCGGCTTGGCCATTGCCTGCAGGGTGAGCTACGGAAGCGTAGCTGACTTGAATGCCGAGGTCTTCGCAATATCCTCGGAATGCAGAGCTTGTAAATTGGGTCCGATTATCGGTTACGATTTTGTTTGGGACTCCAAATCTGCATAAGATGGACTGTAAGAAGTTGATGGCTGATTGCTTGTTTATTGTCACAACTGGAGTTGCTTCCGGCCATTTGGTGAATTTGTCGATGGCGACGTACAGGAACTTGTAACCTCCGACGGCTCTTGGAAAAAGGTCCTAAGATATCCATCCCCCATACATCGAAAGGTCATGTAGGAGGTATCATTTGTAGAGGCTGAGCAGGTGTGTGAATTTGTTTTGCATGAAACTGGCATGCTTCACATTTGTTCACTAGCTCAGTTGCATCCTGGAGTGTTGTAGGCCAGTAAAAGCCATGCCGAAAGGCTTTACCGACCAGCATGCGGGAAGACACGTGGTTCCCACACTCGCCTCCATGGATTTATTCGAGGAGCTCGCAACCTTCATCCTTTGTGATGCACCGCATTAGGACGCCGTTGGCACCGCACCGGTAGAGATCCCCTTTTACCAACGTGTATCTTTTAGCCAATCTGACTATCCGGTCAGCAGATACATCATCGTCAGGACGGAAATTGTCTTTCAAGTAGCTCCAGATCTCTGAGATCCATGCATCGGAGCTAGCTTGAGCATTTGAGTCTTGCGTGATGGGTTGCTCAGAGCTTCCGGCAGCACCTACGACCCTTGATGGCTGCCATGGTAACAGGGCCATTGGGACCGCCAGCTTCGAGATGTTGGTCTCGTCCCCTTCGCTCAGTTCGGCAGGTTGAGCTGTCGGTTTAGACAACCTCCGGATGAAGGTTCCGTCGGGAGCCAGAGCTTCGGTTGACGCTTTCGTTGAGAGTTCGTCAGCTTCAACGTTGAGGAGACGATGTATATGGTGGAGGTCCAGGACTTCGAAGTCCTTCTGAAGCCTCTGGACTTCAAGGAGATAAGAATCTAGTTGGGGATTGTTGCAGGAGCATTCACCCTTCACCTGTTTAATGATGAGCTGCGAATCTCCCTTGACCAACAACGGCTATAAAGATAGTGCTACCTTTAGTCCGTAAATGAGTGCTTCATACTCCGCCATGTTGTTGGTCGTCTTGAAGTCAAGGTGCACTATGTACTTAACCTTCTCCCCGGTCGGAGCGAGGAGAAGGATTCCAGCTCCGGCTTCTTGCTTCTGCATGGAGCCGTCGAAGTAGAGAGTCCAGTGAGGCTCGGTGAAGACCGGAGTCTTGAGTGTCGGCTTCAGCTCACTCGGGCCCCCAGGGTTTGATGGCGAGGGGGTCCATTCTGCCACAAAGTCCGCCAATGCTTGACTTTTGATTGCTTGTCTTGGGATGAATTCAAGGTCAAACTCGGCCAATTCCGCTGCCCACTTTGCAATGTTCCCAGTGGAGTTTGGATTATGCAAAATCGCTCGCAGTGGATATGAAGTCACCATCGAGATCTTGTGAGCTTGGAAATAGTGTTGAAGCTTCCTGGAAGCAATAAGAACCGCGTATAGAAGTTTATGTACTTCCAGGTACTTAGTTTTGGCGTCGTGAAGTACTTCACTAATGAAGTACACTAGGTGTTGGACTGTCCGGACCCTCCCGGAGGGGCCCAGAGCTTCCTCCTCATCGACCCGGACCCTTCTGGAGGGGTCCGGACCTTCTTTGGGGATCGTTGGGTTCTTGTTGGAGGAACCCGAAGCTTCTTCAAGAGTGACCTGGACCCTCCCAGGGGGGTCTGGCTCTTCTTGCTCAACAAGAGTAACTCCTTGTTGTCCCAAGTCTGGGGGCTGGGACCCAGACTCGCCTTCAGGAACCTCCTGACTCTCCCGAAGGGGTCTGGATTTCTGAGCTTGTAATGGTTCCGGTCTCTCCGCCACCAGGGCCATGCTGACAACTTCATCAGTTGCCAAAATGTAAAGCA
This sequence comes from Tuctoria greenei, assembly GCA_036927565.1. Classification (NCBI taxonomy): domain Eukaryota; kingdom Viridiplantae; phylum Streptophyta; class Magnoliopsida; order Poales; family Poaceae; genus Tuctoria; species Tuctoria greenei. The sequence continues at coordinate 146,111,057 of JAYESD010000002.1, forward strand.
GTAAAGGCTCACCAGGGTTTGGAGCTACCAAGGCTGGTAGAGTGGTGAGGAGTTGCTTCAGCTCCTGGAAGGCCTTTTCTGCTTCTTCAGACAATTGGAATGGTCCAGACTTCCTCAATAGCTTGAAGAAGGGTAGTGCCCATTTCGCCAGTCTTGAGATGAACCGGTTGAGGGCGGCTAGACATCCAGTCAGCTTCTGGACGTCCTTGATGCGGGCTGGGGGGCGCATATCTTCGATGGCTTTAATCTTTGCCGGATTTGCTTCTATGCCTCGGTGGTTTACCAGGAAACCAAGAAGCTTTCCGGAGCTAACCCCGAAGACACATTTGTCCGGGTTCAGTTCGTGCGAGTGACTTGCAACTTGTCGAAGACAGCTTGCAAGGTGTCAAGAAGTGACTCCTTGTCCTTAATCTTGACGACGATGTCATCGACATACACTTCCACTACGTCTCTGATGAGCTCTCCAAAGGTTTTGTACATGGCTCGTACAAATGTTGAGGCTACATTCTTGAGACCACATGGCATGGCAGTATAACAATACAATCCATTTACTGTGATGAAAGAAGTATGCCCTTCATCTTCCCTTGACATTCTGATTTGATGGTACCTAGAATATGCATCTAAGAAACACAGTAACTCACACCCGGAGGTGGAATCCATTATCTGATCTATTCTAGGTAGTGGGAATGGATCTTTTGGACATACCTTATTCAGTGTTGTGTAGTCGATACACATCTCAAGCTTCCCGTCGGCCTTGGGTACAACGACTAGGTTTGCTAGCCATTTTGGGTGGAAAACTTCTCGGATGAATCCAGCTTCGAGCAAATTCATCACTTCTTGTCGTATGAAGTTCTGTCGCTCTACTGATTGCTTCTGAGGCTTCTGGTGTACAGGTCGAGCATCGGGATAAATCTTCAGAATATGCTAGATCACTTCCCTAGGGATCCCAGGCACTGTGCCGGTTTCCAGGGAAACACGTTGACGTTAGCCCGGGGGAAAGTGATGAGCGCGAGTTCCTATTTGTCATTCAGACCTCCCGATATACGGGTGGTCTGAGCGGCGTCAGAACCGATTTGGACGACATTGACGGGAATGTCGGTGTCGCCGCTTGGTTGCAAGCGGGGTGCAGAGGTGGGGCCTCGATGACAAATGCTCGGGGTTTTTGGAGCTTGCTCCTACCTGGACTCTTCCTCCTGCGCTGTAGCAAGCGCGTGAAGTTCTTCCACTGCAGTCACTCCGGCAGTGCGGTCTTTACGGATCCGGAGAACACCAGCTGGTGTTGGCATCTTCAACACCAAATAGCCGTAATGAGCAGCAGCCATGAACTTGTATAAGGCTGGCCTGCCCAGAATGGCGGTCAAGGGTAAGTTGATCTGAGCAACATCAAAGACCAACTTCTCAGTGCGATAGTTCTCCCATGTCCCAAAGGTTACGGGGAGAGTAATGGCACCAAGTGCGGTTATGGCCCCCGGACCTACTCTGGAGAAAGGTCGAGAGGGGCGAAGGTTCAAAGGTCAGAGCTGAAGCTTGACGAAAGCTTCGAAGCTTATGAGTTTCAGCCCCGAACCTCCGTCTACCATCACGTGGTGGAGTTGGATGTTGTTGATGGTCGGAGATACCATCAATGGGAGTTGACCAGCTCCGATCATATTCCGAGGGCAGTCCGACGCGTCGAAAGTGATGGCTGTATCCATCCACTTCCGGTGCGGCTCCACCCTGGCAGTCTGAGCCACCGAAGCCATGTCTCGCCGCATGGTCTTGAGGACACGGTGGGAGGTGATGTCCCATGAACCACAAAAAATGGTGTTCATGATTTTTCGACGTTCATTGTTGGAGACGTCGGAGTCATCGTCAACGAAGGTGTAAACATCCTTCAAGACCTCTTTAGAATCCTGAAAGCCTAACTCCTCTTCAGCCGAGCTTCGTCGACTTTCTGTTTTCCTTCCTTTTGCCCGAAAGGGACTCCTTCCCGGCGCTTGTTGTAGCGCTCAGCAAGGTTCTGGACCTCTCGGCAGTCTTCCAAATTGTGGTTGTTCGACTTATGAATAGGACACCACATTTTGGAGTTGCCACCATCTTCTAATGATGGCCGAGGTCATTTCTCGGGGCGTGGCTCTCGGCCACCCGGAGCTGCGGCAGCTGTAGCAGTAGGTTTGCCGGTCGATGGCTTTTTCTTGCCGTTGGACTTTTTCTTCTTTTTGCCACTCCCGGAGGTAGTGGCTTCGCCCTTGGAGGATTTTTTATTATCCTCCGGATGTGGTTTGGAGTGCATTTCACGGCCTTCAGCAGTTTTGGCACACTTGTCTGCCAAGCTGAAGAGCTCCGTGATGCTGGTGATCTCTTTGATCGCCAGCTTCTCCAACATCTTCTTGTCTCGTACACCCTGTCTAAATGCCACAATAACAGAGGCGCTGGAGATAGAAGGAATAGTGTTTTGTACCTGGGAGAACCTCTGGATGAAGCAACGTAGGGATTCTCCCCCCTTCTGCGTGAGAGCAAAAAGGTCCAGTTCGGTGCCTGGCCGGGTGTATGAACTACCAAAATTGGCGGTGAACTGTTGGCACAATTCCGCCCAACTATTGATGGAGTTGGGTGGGAGGCTCATGAACCAGGACCTGGCGGTCCCAGTTAAAGCCAATGGGAAGTAGTTGGCCATTACGGCCTCGTTACCTCCGGCTGCAAGGATTGCAGTGGAGTAAATCTGGAGAAACTTAGCGGGATTGACAGTCCCGTCAAATTTCTACAGAAGGTGAGTCTGGAACTTTTGTGGCCATCTGACCATACGCAAGTGCATGACCAGTGCAGAACAGCCTCCTCCTATTCCCTCAGGAACAGGACTATCTCGAGCTTCTTGCCTTTCGCGAGCACGCTCGATATGGACGCGGCCATCCTGTTGACGGCAACAGCGATCAAGCTCCACCCGGAGGTCGTGAGTTGAAAGCTTGGTTACTGTATGGGTGTGCCGCGCCTCGGTAGGCAGCAACGTCACCTGTTGAGACGCAGCACGCCTCCTATTTCGCAAAGCGTGCGGACCAAGTCTGCCCGACAAAGTCCAATGTTGCGATGGGGCCCGCCCCAAGGGGGGGGACCTTGGTTGCTGATGCAATCGGCTGCTGTTGCAACCAAATTTTCCACATCAGCCCTCCACTTCTCCATTGCACCCTGAGATGCACCTGGAGGTGGTGGGCGTTGGAGAAGAGCACGTGCTGCATGGAGCGCGTGTTCAGGATTGTAGTTATTCGCCGACATCGTGACCGACGCAGATGCTCTGTCCCGTTGTCCAGCTTGATTTGCTGGTGCAGACGGTGGCGGTGGAGGCATGAGTCCTGCTCGAGCCGCGACACCTGCTGGTTGTTGCATCTTGGAGGGATTGCCTCCAGCAAGTTGCACAACAAGGTTGCCGTTGGACGATCCAGCAGCTGAGTTCACCATTCTTGAAATCTCGGGCACTGCCCCCCTACCTGGCGCGCCAACTGTCGGAGTGTTTTTCCGGCAATTCTCCCGATACTACCATTGGTAGCTCGCGAAGTTTGTAGTTCGATATTGGGTGCGCAGAGATTTCAAAGAATATGGCAAATGGACACAAGGATTTACGTGATTCGGGCCGCCTGAGCGTAATACCCTACTCCACAGGGTGTGTAGCTGTTGTATTGAGCGTATGAGAGCTTCTCGAAAGTTTTCAGTCCAGAGACTGTGTGTGTCTGAGAGCGTGAGCGTGTGAGTGTCTGAGAGCCTCCCCCTGTGTATCGTCGACCAGTCCTTTTATAGTACAAGGTCTGGTCGTTACACCGTTAGCCTGGCCCGACATGTGGCCCCGGCGGTTACAAATGTTTAATAAATCATTAATGAGATTAATTACCCTTAATAGCGTGGTAATGGGACCTGGCAGTGCCGTTACTGGTATTAAGGGCCTTCTGATCGTGTGTCATTAATATGGTATTAATGACACTTAATCAGGTCTTGAAGTATTTGATTGCCCCTTGGAGGTCCGATCTGTTGGGGATTCACCAGCTTGATCGCTGAGGTTGAAGGTTCGGAGGTTCGGACACATGGCAGCTTCGGAGCTATTCGTCTAGGATGGGTAGGTTCGGTGTAGATGTACACATGTCGATACTGGAGCTTCCCTCTATCGGAGGTTAAGTCCGGGGGTGTTGCACAAGTGTTTAGCCCAGAGTATCCCATGTGTGGGATATAGGTCCGGGTGCAGTGTAGACGTGGCAGTACCGGGACTAACCATAGACGGGAAGCAGGTCCGGTCTCGTATGACACGTGGGGCCTTTGCAGGTCTTCAACTCGGACAGGTGAAGTCTCTTTGGTCTTTTTGTAGTCCCAAGGGGTATACGATACGCAGGGTACCAACAGAAGTCATCAAATCCAATTGCATGCCAAATGGAAAGAAATTCGGAGTCCATACCTATTTTGGAGATCAAATGTGGATAGTAAGCCTTGGTGTGGCGGAACTCACGATCTTGGAAAAGCTGTGTGCCTGATCGTCAACTTTGCTTCGTATGTTGAGGTCGTTGTCATGAAGAAGTTGGTGTGGGTTGCTTCTCTCTTCCATGGGAGTGTCCTCACACACACTTCTCCTGCTTGGGTTTGTACCCATGGAAGAGAGGCGTGCACTAGAACCTTCACCATGGCTTGAGCTTGCAGCTTCCTTCCTCTTTCCAAACAACCTCTTCATGTCTTTTTGAGTTCAACAATCAAGAACAAAACAAGGCGAGAAAAATTCGAAAAGAAGTGATGTTTGGAAAACAAAACTCTCAACGAATTTTCTCCTCTTGAAGGCTTGAGTGTAAAATGCAATTGCAAACAAAAGAAAATCATTTTGGGGATGGATTTGAGCAAGAGTGTTGCAATGAAGAGCAAGAAACACAGGGTGAGCTAGAGTGTGACTTGGGGAGGTGTAAAATGAAGTGGTGTGTGAAGAGAGGTGCTCCTCATGGCCACAATTTATAGGGTGCACCCTCCAACAGTCACTTGTGGTTCAAAATGTAGCCGTTGGAGGAAGGGGATCCAATTTGGCTCCACTCCATGTTCGACCGACCAGGGGGTTCGTCCGACCTGACAGGTGGCCCCCTGGTTCCCCTTTTGGCAAGTGGCTCCCCAACGGCTATAAAGTTAGTACGTCGGTGAAATGCCACATGTGCAGCTCACAAAAAATTGTTTTTCAAATAAAAACCTTTTCAAATCCAATAAAAATTTTCTTTTGAAAAGAAAGAAAGAAAATGATAGTTGAGAATATAAGATTCTCAACTTGCTAGGGAAAATCAAATATGCAATAGGAAAAATTTAATGGGGTGGATAAAGAAAGAAAGAAAAATAGTGTGGGATAACTACCAATTTAACCTATTGGCGTAGGTCTCACCATCGTCCGATGAGATGGACATTCCTCCGTCTTCATTTCACATCCGGGCCCGGAGGGATGGGCTCGGACGGCTTCTCTTGCTTCTTCCGCCATTCCTTCTTTGGCGGCTTGGTGGACTTGGGCCTTTGGGAAAGTCTAGACAATTCTGTCGCCTTTGGATATTAGCGTGGTCGAAACGACAGATTCTCCTCGTAGATTAATCTTCTCATTAATGCAATGAGTTAGTCCACCTTTGGAGGTGTGACTTCGACCTCTCTTATGTGTTTATAATTCGGCCCATACTTGATTCAAATCATGGAGAATTGTTCTAATTTTGGCCGAAAGTTAAACTTTTCCTCCTTGCCATTGATATGGAAGTGGATTTCTCCAGCTCCCACATCTATGCAAGCTTTTGCAGTGCTTAGGAACGAATGCCCAAAAATTAGTGGTGTATCTTTCTCAGTGTCATGTCTAGCACCACAAAATCCACGGGTATGAAGCAGTTCCGGATCTTCACCGGGACATCTTCAGCAATACCCACTGGATGACGGACTGAAGAGTCACCCAATTGTAGTTGCATTGGTGTCGGAGTCAGCTTTGTGAAGTTCAGCTGGTCAAACACAACCTTGGGCATCACACTAACACTTGCTCCCAGATCACAAAGTTCCTTGTCAAAGTGGTGAGCCCCAATTGAGCATGAAATGGTAGGACATCCGGGGTCCTTCTGCCAGTTGCTCTCTCGTACGGAAATCATGTTGACATTTTCTGTTGGAGGTTCTGGATGGCCTCGCATCTTGCCATTCTCCATCGGATGAATAACAGCTGCCAGCTGAGCCAAATGAGTCTTGAGCATCTTGTTGAAGCTCTGTTGATTCTTGAAGGCTGAGGATAGTCCTTCCATCTTTGCATTGATATTCTCAAGGGTCTTGTCATTAGCTGACAGCTTCTTGGATAGGGCATCATTGATCTTGAGCTGGCTAATGGCAAGTTCTCTCAAGTTGGGCTGATTTCCAGGGTTGCCATTGTTGTTGTACCCTCCTTGAAAGAATGGGCGTTGTTGACCCCACCCTTGACCTCCTGGACGATAGCCATTTTTGTTGTTGAAATTTTTGTTGTTGGTGAGGTATAGGGAATCCTCACGAGTTTCTGGGCATTCATTCCCCATATGACCCGTGTCGCCACAGACTTCACACGTGGTGTGAGAGTCTAGGGCATAGGCATTGCCAGACATTTCACCACTGGCTTGTCCATATATTTTCTTCATTAGGAGGTCCAATTTTGCAGCAATCATGTCCACCTCCTTCAAGGTGTGCATGCCTCGCTATCGGGTATGGAGACGCTCATTGTTCCATCCCATGTTGGACACCATCTTCTCAATAAGATCTTTAGCTTTTGGCACCGTAAATGAGAAGAAGGTTCCTCTAGCAGCAGCATCCAAATGGTCACGAGCTGATGGGATCAGCCCATTATAGAAATTCTGAGTAAGGAGCCAGTCATCCATCCCATGGTGGGGACAGGCTAGGATGTACTCCTGAAGCCTTTCCCATGCCTGGGAAATAGATTCCTTGGGCTCTTGCTGTAAGCTGGAAATCCTTCCACGTAGGGCATTGGTTTTGCCCAGCGGGAAGAATTCGGCGAGGAATGTCATAGAACACTTCTCCAAAGTGTCTACAGCACTTCGGTTCACGTAGAACAATTGTTTCGCTCTCCCAAGGAGAGAGAACGGGAACAGTCTCAGACGGACCGCATCCGGAGACACGTCCTTGATCTTAAAAGTGCTGCATATCTCGAGGAATTGTTGCAGGTGAGCACTTGCATCCTCGTTAGCCTTCCCACAGAATGGGTTGGCTTGCACCATAGTGATAAGGCCAGATTTGATCTCGAAGTTCACACCTCCCATGTTAACAGTGGGCCCAATAGGCACATTGTTAGCAGAGGGAGCTGAGAACTCACGAAGGGTCTTCTGAGCTATTGGCGTTTGGATTGTTGGTGCAAAAATGCTGGTTTGCTTTGCCGCTCGAATCTTCTGAGGAGTAAAGACACGGGGTCAGTCTCTCAGAAGAGATTCGGGATCTTCAACAAATTTTTCTAGTAGTCAGAAACCAGAAACACACTACCCTGTTTTCACATTTAAAATGCAAAAACAAAGAATGGTTATCTTACTACAGTCCTACCCAGGGGTCTATCATATTCACCTGGTTATGTTATATATCTATTTGCCTTCCCCGACAACGGTGCCAAAAATGCTTGTTGACGGCTCCTAAGATATACTAACAAATCATCCCCGGTAACGGCGCCAAAAATGCTTGTTGGTATTACTTATGCAACATTAACTAAACATCTCCAACTGATGTGTTAGAAATGCTTGTTAATGGTTCTATTGGATCATAGAGTGAGTTCTACAAGCGCACGGAGGTATCATTGTAGCATTTCCCCATAATAGTATTCCCAAGGGTGTCATTTATTTGATCCCAAAGATAGGTAGGGAAGAGATATAACAATCATCGAGTGGACAGGGTGGAAAGGTCTAGGTAAGAATCTAGTAAGGATGGATAAAATAATAGTAGAGGTAGTGTGACACACACAAAAGCTTTCAAGTCTAAGGGGGGTAAGAGGATCCTAGAGGTTAGTTAAGGTTGAGAGTTATGGAGGTACTCCTACTATCCACTATTGTACATATACATAGTCTAAACTAATTATTCATTAGCTAGATCAATAGTGAATACTTATGCTATGTGGTTCAACACATCGGGCATGGGCTTACCCCTAGCAATACTAGGGCGACTCCCACCAAGAGCCTGTGGCATAGCCGAATGTGGAGGGTTACAAAGGACAGATAGGGCTGTCACCACCTACTGCCTACCTCTTCAATCTGTGGGTCTACGAGACATCTAATGCTACTTAGCTATCCTAGAACCATGCTAGCATATTAAGTAATCACCTTAAGAGCCTAGGCACAATCCATCCTAAGGCAATGAATTGAATCATCATTGAACCAATTTTGATACACAACATAATTATCCATACTAACCTAGTTATGTTATAATTAACTAGACTATAGTGGGGATCTATAGGTTCTATGATAATGAGATATGTTCATGATGAAACCGTCATAGAAGCTATACCTTCCACATACATGGACTCCACAATCAAACAAGAAACGCTTTGCCCAAGTATATGTATAAGTAGAGACTAAAGATACTATCTTTATTATGCATAAAGTCACAAATAAAAGAAAGAATACATGAGCCATACCTTTCCCAATGTTGGATTGGTAAGAGAGAGAGACTCCTTACTCCTTTCCCAATTTTGGCTTTGCACTAGAGACTCTCTTCTCTACAACCTAACTCCTCTAAGTCTATGGATGATAGTGTATACAAAAGAGATGAAGCTCAAGTGGTCTGTGTTGAAGTGAGGGTAGGGGGTCCTATTTATACTAGTGTTGAGGTCGGCTCCCGCCACCAAAAGCGCGTGAATCAGTCACCATTGACTCCTTCAAGCCAGTAGGAGACAACACGCGTCGTTTGACCGCGTTTGGCGCCAGGAAGAGGTCGGTCGAACCCCTGGTTCGGCCGACCTAGTCAGCACTCCAAACGTGGAGTGCTTCCTCCAGGTGGCTGCCAGGTGGGCCCCCTTGATGTATATGGGTTATACACCGTTGGATCTCCTTGGATACTTCTGTTCGTGGGCCATTTGATCCATGGGATGCAACGTGTCGTCACCTGATTGGCTGGGATGATATTTTATAGGATTGGTCCCTCTAGATTTCCTCATTTCCTGCATAAAATGCTACATACACATATTTCTCCAAGTCCAAGTGGAATTGGGTTAGATAGAAAGGTGATGTGTGCAAGAAATAACAAATCCTTCACATAATTGAGTTAAATTGACAGATGAAATTGGTATATAACAGCCGTCAACAGTCCACACCTCCTCCGTCCGACTATGATGAGACTGTCAGCCTCATCGAGAAGCACATCAACAAACTTGATGGCGAGATTAAGGAGGTCACTGGCAACCTGTTCGCCGCTGACGTGCAAGCAAGAGCGCTCGACAAAATGGCGCAGGATGTATTTGACAATACATCACTCTCTTGTCACCGTTTGGAACTTGGGATTCTTCCCCACCACACAAGCATGGACTCCGCCGGCTACTACATCTTCGGGTTAGGCTTTGTGGCCACTCGTCTCGACTGCCTCTACGAGACGATCGGTGAGGAGGCTGGGGTGGAGATTCACGAGCAATAGGTAGACACTGTCGGCTGGAAGTTTGGTCTAGTGTTAGAGGATGCGCCGCCAGCGGTTCTGGCGGAGACGAAGGCGCCACCGGCAGATGCGGAGGCAGCGGCAGAGGAGGTGGACAAGTCCTCCTCCGAATAGAGTAGGATTAGTAGTAGTTTTTTCTTTTGTTTTCTATGTGTTTTTTTCTCGTTTGTAATATATGTGTTGTTTTTATGTTAATGAAAAATGTCTTTTCTGCTCATGAACAATGCATCCTATGCAGTATCGAAAAACAACTCCTTTGTTAAAAAGGGGTGAGATTACTGTTGTTCAATGTCAAGCCAAGAATTCGTTGTGTTGCGACAATCGACGACTCTTGGTTGAAACTCCATTGAGATCATGGTTGAGGCCGTGTATCTCCTCTTTTTTGTTCTTTCACTCAATTTATTCATTTGTAGTCGGCGCCTGTGAAAATGTATTTTTAGTAGTAATATATACTACATGTTATCATTTTATTGTGATTAATGTTACAGAATGCTGGTTGTTTCTATCGCCCTTTCGTGGACTTGGGTGTTATGTATTTGCATATTTTTTGCATTAGCCTATATACATTTGGCGATATTATTTTTGTTCGTATTTTTTTGGAACATTCCCCTACCTAGCAGATGACTGCTTTTATATTTTGCTCTCCATGCATGGCAACAAAGATGAAGGGGAGCTAGCGGTCGCACGACGAGCAAGCAGCTAGGACATACAGTAATTAAGAAGCGAGCAAGTTGTCTGAAGAAGTCTACCTCTCTAGCTACATGCACCATGTGCAGGAATCGACGAAACATGACATGTAATTAATCACAATTGCAAGCGTGCACAAGGGCATGGCAAGCGTCAAATTCTCCAAACCCGTGAAAATTTTTTATTTCTTCTTGGCGCGCCAAAATTGAAATTTTGACATTTCAATTTTCACTCCCTTCACCTCCAATTTCATTCGCGCCTATTATAAACCTATTTCAACCACGATGAGTATAAATGGAAACTCTAGCCTCCGTTCCCGACACACTACTGCCCCGCCCTTCCGGTGATCTCGCAGTACTCCAAATGTGTTGTCTCTTTGTGCTGTGTTTCAAACTTGAATTCCTAAGGAATTCCTGTGTTTTCATTTCCCACGGTTTTTACAAATTTTTCCCCATGGATCTCGCAGTGATGCATCGAAGGTCTTGGTGGTGGTGACTCGTGGGTACAACATCAGGCGACCAAGTTTGACGAGCCCTACCGAACCTCTTCGTCGCCGACAGCTCCCTGCGACATCTCGAACTCCAGTTTTCTGCTAGGTAAGTTCTACACGATCCATGCCGTCATTTTATAGAGATATATTGGCTAGGTTCTACACGATCCATGCAATTTTGGGCTAGTTAAGTTCTACACGATCCATGCTGATATACAAAGACTAAATAAATTAACAAAGAAGAAATGTGGTCTTCCGTTCCAAAATAAATATACTACATCTGTCCCAAAATAAATATCGCTCTGACAGCTTATAACGGTAGTGTATTTCTAGTCAAATTCCTGGCCGAGAACGGCAAATATTAAAAATCGGAGGTATTATGTAATTTCCGGATTTAGAAGTAAATGACGCACGGGTTATCTAATAAACCACTCCAAATGTTGTACTCGCATTCCCGTTCTACAAATTTGTATTCCTAATATTTTCATTTGCCACAATTTTTACACTTTTTTCTTTCTTGTTAGTTTCTCGGATCGTACGTTTTTTTCTATTCCTTCATTTCTAATTCCTCGGTTCCAAACAAACACTGCAGTTTATAGAAACCACACCGTCCGATCCAAAATCTACGTCGGTCATGTAATCTGATGTTATCACTGTTATTTGGAATTACTACTTACAATGCTCTTTACATTAGGAACAAGACATCAAACCGTGATGTCGTCTACAAGCATTCATGGTGGCCAACAAGCACCTGGTATAACTATAAATGTGTTTACTATAAAAATTAAAAAATATTAGAAAACATTAATTCCTTTGCATGGTATGCAGAGAATATTGCAGCACATGATTTTCAGGAACCCCGAGATTCTTCACTCCCTAGTACTACGATGCATGAACCAACAAGAGGTATAGATATACAAACCTGAAATACTCATTCTGCCCCAGCGTAAATTTACATTTAGAGTTTAAACAATTTCCCACTTCAACTCTATCAGTAGCTTCCAACTACCCATATGACATCACATTACTACATGCCTCTCTACCGTGTCATTTGTTTTGGCAGAGCGTGTTAGTTTTTTACTCCTTTGGCATTGAATTTGGATCATTTTGAGAGACTATATTCTGTCCTTTAAATGTATTGATGATGGGTGTATCATGGTCATTTGCATTCTTTTCTAGGCTCTACTAATTATTTTAGCATGCCTTGCGATTCTACTTTCGTAGTCTTTGTAGTTAACAGTTCATTAGCCTGTGTGATGGTGTGATATTTTGATGCCTCCATGTTGTGCTCTCTCGTCGCCGGTCACTCGAGCTGGCACCGGTGCCCACGCCCTGCTGCTGGTCACTTTATTGTCCTCCCCGACGCGTCTCCCTTGCCCATCGACATGTCCCATCCTTCACGTGCCATGATGACCCCACCGCCCGCAAATATTTGGCCATTACTCACCCTGCCACCAATCCTCCTCGAGAGTGCTCCTGGTGATCTCGGCCAGACCAAACCCTCGCTTTGTTAAGTATCACAAGTTGGGACTATGCAGTACTGCACCTGCAGTAGCCGCCATCGACAAGTGGACCGGATGTCTCATGGTCCCACATGTCAGTGGCAGCTACTGCAGGTGCCGTAATGCAAAGGATTTCAATCCTGCAAGCTTCCTGCCTTATCTGTCTTGCATTCGCCACCTGCTACCGCTGGTGTTCATTACTCACCGTGCAACTAATTCACTTCGAGACGCGCTCCGGCTGATGTTACTCAGACCAAACCGGTGAACCCTATCTTTGTCTACTCTAGTGTTGCCAGCTGCATGCCCGCCTCCTCAGTCTTGCCTGCTTTGCTGCTAGACTGAAAATCCTCTGCAGTACTACGAGTGCAGTAGCACCACTGACATGTGTACCTGATGGCTCATTTTAGGGTATGAACAGCAACAAAGAAGTCAACAATGTAGTTCCCCCCACCCCGTATAAAAATAGTTGTCGCTCGGACAGCCCTAACTAGTTCATTTTTGATTCATTTGTTGGTATTATATGACAATTAATATAAACCAAGAGGGAGTAACACAAAACAAAATGCTATTGGGATGCGGTCCTCCCACGCTCGTATTTGTCGCACTTGTCCTGAAGATGGTACGAACATTAGATTTTTCTTCTTTTCACACTATTTGTACATGATACTAAACACGGTCAGGCGGTAATTTGCTTTATTAAATTACCGTTTGAATCAATGTAACAGAAGGAAAGAAGTATGGAAGAAGAACTTATGTCGGTGGCTGACGTAAGTCACCTTAATTACGTCCAAAAGTCTACGTCGGCCAGTAGCCGACATAAGTAAAGGAAAACCGACGTAATAAAGTTACTTACATCGGTTTATGCCTTACTTATGTCGACTTTGGCCGACGTAAATGATCGATATTCCTGTAGTGACTTCACTTGGGGAGCACCAGTTATTTTCTTGGATAAGAAGGATGGATCCCAAAGGATGTTTGTGGATTACCGGGCTCTCAATGAGGTGATGATTAATAACAAGTATACGTTGCCAAATATAGAGGATTTGTTTGACCAAATGAAGGGCACATGTGTTTTCTCTAAGATCGACTTGAGGTCAGTCTACTTCCAAATGAAGATTAGACAGCTAGACATACCCAAAACAGCTTTTCAGACAAGGTATGGATCATATGAGTACACTGTGATGTCCTTTGGATTGACAAATGCACCTATATAATTGATGTACCTCATGAATAAGGTCTTCATGTAGTACTTGGATAAGTTCGTCGTGGTGCTCATTGATGACATTATGATCTACTTCAGAAGCGAGGAGGAGCATGAGGAGCATTTGAGACTAAAATTGCCGAAATTAAGGGAACACTAGTTGTATGCAAAATTCAGCAAGTGCCAATTTTGGTTAAGCGAAGTGTCATTTTTGGGACATATCATCTCCATAGGAGGAGTATCGGTTGACCCAGGAAAAGTGAGAGATGTGCTAAAATGGGAGCCACCGCAAAATGTGAAGGAAAATTGATTTTTCTTCGAATGGCTGGATATTACCGTCGGTTTATCAAGGATTTCTTTAAAATAGCAAAGCCCTTGACTGAATTATTAATGAAGGGAAAAGCTTTCCAATGGACTCAACCTTGCCAGGAGAGCTTTGAGGAGCTAAATAAGAGTTTAATAGCAGCACCTGTGTTGGTATTGCCAGATGTGAGCAAAAGTTTTGATATTTATTGTGATGCATCTAGACAAGGACTTGGATGCGTGCTTATGCAAGAAGGTCAAGTGGTAGCTTATACATTTAGGAAATTGAAGAAACACGAGCAGAATTATCCTACACATGATCTCAAACTTGGACCGTAGTGCGTTCCTTGGAGATATGGAGACATTACATTCTTGGTCATAGATGTGTGATTTATAAGGATCACAAAAGTCTCAAGTACATATTCACATAAATGGATCTGAATTTGAGGCAACGACAATGGTTGGAACTCATTAAGGGTTATGATGTGGGAATCAACTATCACCTGGGGGAGGCTAATTTAGTGGCCGACGCATGGAGTAGAAAAGGAGCAAGCCAACTACTCACAGTTCAGGAGTTGCCATCTGAGCTATGTAAGGGGTTTGAACGGTTGCATCTTTGATTCATAAATGAAATGAGATTAATGGAGTTAAATATGACCCTGGAATAAGAAATACGAGAAAGTCAGACAAAGGATAAGGAAATCCAAGAAATCAAGGAAAGGATCCAAGAAGGGAGAGAATGGAGGTTTGATGAAGATGATCATGGTATACTATGGCTTGGGAAACGGATTGTTGTCTGGGAGACGATATTGAAGGAGGCACATGAATCGCTTTACTCCATCCATTCCAAAGATGTACAAAGACTTGTGTGAGACCTATGTGTGCTTAATACATTGGCTTTGATGATAAAGTTTTGAATACTGCCAAAACACCCGCCTCATCAAGGTCCGAGTTTATGCAAGGTACAACGATAGGTCTGTCTTGTTTTGGGTAGCTCCAGTAGGGTCTGATGTAAGGTCTGACTTGGTTTGGCTAGGCCCAACTTACTTTGTCTAGGTCTGACATATTTTGGCTTGGTTTAACTTGCTATGGCTAGGTCTGACATGTTTTTACTACGTCAAGCGCTAGGTCCGATTAGCTTTGGTTAGCTCCGGAGTTAGTTCCTACTAGCTCTGGTTAGTTCTAGCACTAGGTCCGACTAGCTTTAGTAAGCTCCGGCGCTAGGTCCGACTAGCTTTGGTAAGCTCCGGTGCTAGATCCTGGTAGCTTTGTTATGCTCCAACTCAAGGTTCGTTTAGCTTTGGCAAGGTCCGGTGCTAGATTGCAATGGTTCTGCTTTTACTTTGAATTTGTTCAAACATACTTTACATCTATGGAAAGTTTGCTTAGCATTATTTTACTAAGTTTTTGGTGTGTTCTGGTGGTAATTGTTTATATCTTTTTTCTAAGGTTTGCAACATGCTTATGTGAGGTGCTCACATAAGGTGTTGTGGTTTAGGAACTAACGAGAGTCAAGTCGAGGACTTGTGCTCGGAAGTATTGGTTGTTTATTCATCTGCAGGTGTTGCTTGAGTTCAAGAAATGGCTGGTGATGGGATCCATTGAACTAGTCTTAGGGAGAAGATGAGGTTCAACAACCAAGTTCGGGAGGAATTGTGATTGAGTTGATCAGGAGGTTGCGCATCATGTTTGAATCAAGAACGATACATATGAAGGTATCATGGATGTCATTGGAAGATGTTTGCACGTGTGCAAGGAGTGCATGGACGTAGATACATGGTTCCGAGGCGTGATGAAGAGATGTGGACATAACAAATTGGTCAGAAAGGTCCAATCGACTAGGTTATGGACTCAGGCTGCGACCGAGTCAGGTTTGACTCAAGTATGGAAAGATTTGAGTGGCCTATGATAGGATTTCGCGTGGACCACAAAGTTCAGTTGTTTTAGGAATGCCGGATATGTTCCTAAGGTGTTTGGAAGTCTTAATATTGCTTCTATCCGCGTATGGAAGAGTCTTGAGCAGTTATGGAAAGTTTCATTTGAATCTGAGTAGGATTTGAGTCCTAGTTAGGTTGGGTTGGTCTAAGGGCTGGTTATATAAGCAAGGGAGGCCAGAGCTCGCGGGGCACAACTTTGGGGCTGTTCCTTTTGTGTTTTCATCAATAAAATTTATAGTCTAAAGGAGCTTTTGTGCCTTGTTCGTCCGACTTGTTTCTATCTAGTTTTTCTCGTCGAGTTTCTGGATAGCACTACCTTGCGTTGGTGGTTTTTTATCATAACTCGAGTTTTACAGATCCAATTGGTGTGATTCATTTTTGGTTGTCTTCACAACTTGGTTAACTATCATCTTTGAAAATATCATGGTGATTTGATTTGTGTTTTTGGATCTACACGAATTTCTTTGCAGTGTTGCAGATCTGTTTTTACTCGGGTATAACAGATTGACCTTTGTTCAATCTTTCAATCATAACTTGAGCTTTTCTTGACGGATTTTCGTGATTCTTGTTGTGACGTCTTCATAACTTGATTCTTCACAATCTATACTTGTTTTGTCCTGATAGATCACATTTAGATTAGTCGCACACATGATTTCTTAACAGATTAATTTTCTAATGAGGGGTTTTTGTTGCTTCCGTTGAAATGTTTTAATCTACCATTCACCCCCCTCTGGTAGTTTTTCACGTGATCTTCGATCCTACAATTGGTATTAGAGCCACGGTGCTCTAATCTTTGTTTGCACGTGTTTTTGACAATCATCATAGAGAAATGCTCTCCAAAACCTTGTGTCTTTAGTGGTATTGATTTTCAGGTTTCGAAGGCACGTATGGAAGCTTTCATCCAGACAAAAGGCTTTGCAATATGGGAAAAGGTGTAAAAGCCTTACAAAGTGCCTTCAAATGATAAATTCATGGATACAAACATGAGAGATGTCGACAACAACAACAATACTCGCAACTTCATCATACAAGGATTAACTCAAAGCGACTTCGACCGTGTTGCTCACCTCTGATCTGCATATGATGTGTGGAAAGCACTCTGCGACTACCACGAAGGATCCAAACGATCAAGGAGGTAAGTCAAGACATGCTCAAAAAGGAGTACATGCGCTTTGAGATGCAACCAGGTGAGTTCATCGACAATCTCTTTGCTCATTTTAATAAAATTCTCAGCAACTTGCATAGCGTCAATGTAAATTTTTCAGATGCTAAAAATGCTAGGCAATTACTAAGTACATTAGACATGTCAATTTGGGTGATCAAAGTCACATCTATTCGTGAATCTACTGTCATGAGTACACTTACTTCAGATGTTCTATATTCTAAATTGAAAACCCATGAAATTGACATAGTCTCTTGCATTTGTTTCCCAACGTGACATGCCTAGCTCCGGCCAATCTTCATCGTGTGTAACACTTGCTTTATTGTCCTCTATAACCCTTGAACAGATTGAATAGTTTCCGGAGGAAGAACTTGTACTCATCTCTACTCGGTTCTCAAAAGCATTGCAAAATATGAGAACTAGAACGAGAGGAAGTGCTGGACCTCAACGATGCTTCGAATGTGGTAAGACAGGACATTTTCGCACGGATCGCCCTAACATTTCAGGTGCTACTTCCCATGATGAAAAGAAAACAAGGACAAAGCACTCCTCTACAAACAACAAGAAGAAAAAAAGGGTTTTGCAGGACGCCAATTGGTGAACAGTTTTATCTCCGCACTTCAAGAACTTTGATCAAGCGATGTGGACATCGGAAGTGACGAAGGTGAAGATGATTTGGAAAACTTGTGTTTCATGGCGGGCAAATCACGACCAAGTATGGAGGAGGCAGAACGCAATAGCGACAATGCAGAGGTATGTCCTACTTGCGAAGAAATCTGTGATGCTATTTCTTGTGCCGCTGTTATAGTTAAGAAAAAGGACAAAAAGCTTAGGGACAATGCTATTAAAATTGAGTCACTAGAATCTGAAATTAATCATTTGAAATATTTGATTCCTAGTGATGATTTTTGTTCCTCATGTGATTTAATATATGAACAATTGTCCTCTCTAAGAAGTGCTCACACCTCCACACTTGATAAACTTGAGTTAGAAATTGAAAAGAACAGAGAGCTTGCTGCACTTAATGATAAAAACTTGAAAGATGCTTGCTATTCTACAATTGATTTGCATTTTTCTACTTGTGATGATCTTGATAAGAAACAACAAGATGCTATGAATGAAATTTCTTTATTGAACAATGTTTTATGTTCTCATGGAGTGAAATATTGTTCCAATTGCAAATTAAAAGGAAAAACTTCCTGTGGAAATTGTCTTGATCTGTCAAATAAACTTGATAACATGCATAGGACATTAGATCGGTTTGTAATGGGAATAAGAACCTAGACTTGCTGTTGAATTCTTCCAAGTCTTGCAATGATAAAACTGGTTTAGGTTTTGATTCTCATGCTCATGCTATGGCGCATCCACTTAAAATTGTAAAGTCATTAGGAAGTGTTTTGATTCAAACAGTTCCTAAATAAAAAGAAGTGGTTTTCAAATCTGCAGGAGTGTTATCTCATTCAGTTTCAAATAAAAATGTTGCTTTCTCATCTAGACATGAACACAAAGTAAAATTTCATTGTACCTACTGTGGTAGAGATGGTCATATTATAGATTTTTGTTATAGACTAGCTAAACAACAGAAAAAGGAAAGAATGATTGCTAGATCTCATAACCTTTATACAAAATTTGCTGCACATGCTAAACCGAATGATAGGAACATGCAACCTGCTGTAATGAGTCAAAAACATGCAAAGTTTGCTCGAAAACCTTCTGTTTTTTCGTGCTACACATGTAGCATCTCGTAAGTCAGTAGTTGGGTACAAAAAACCTCAAGCTTTGGCTCATAAACCTATTGTTTTATCTCAGCTTTGGTGTGTTATTCTCGTTAGACGTCGTGTGACTCAGTACTGGATTCCTATATGCCTTATGACTAACCCCAGTATTAAGTCATCGACGTATTGTGCATCTATGTAGGTTACACGCTTGAGGAAGGAGAACATTTGGATTGTGGATTCAGGTTGCTCACGTCACATGACCTGTAACAAAGAATGGTTCTCCTCCCTCTCTTTTGTGTCACGTGTAGAGAATGTTTCTTTTGCCAATAATTCTTCAACTCCTATAATTGCTAAGGGCTCAGTTAGAGTAAATGATCACTACACTTTGAAGGATGTGGCACTTGTCAAAAATTTAAAATACAACTTGCTTTCTGTTTCACAATTGCTAGATGAAAATCTGGAAATTATTTTCAATAAAAATTGCTGCAAAGTTGTAGGTTCAAATAGTGATCTTTTTTTTAATATGTCTCGATTTGGAAGAGTTTTTAAAGCTAATTTTGATATGTCTTCTTCTAAGCATAGGTGCCTAGTTGCTAATGATTCAAAATACTTATATTTTTGGCATCGTAAGCTTGGTCACGTAGGTTTTGATCATCTCACGCGTGTTAGTGCTCTTGATCGCATGCGTGGCTGCCTAAGCTTAAAAGGGACAAATAAATTTTGTGCACTTCTTGAAGACATGCTAAGATGGTTGCAGGTTAACATGCTCCTCTAACAATGACCATGACAACTGAACCGGGTCAACTTTTGCATCTTGACACCGTAGGACCTTCACGTGTTCAATCCTTCGAAGGTAAATGGTATGTTCCTGTGATTGTTGATGACTATTCTAGATACTCTTGGGTTTATTTTATGGCATCTAAGAATGGAGCTTTTAGTCACTTTAGAACTTTATTTCTTAGATTATCAATTGATCACCAAGGATCTTTAAGAGCAATTAGAAGTGATAATGGAAGTGAATTTGAAAATCAATCCTTTGATCATTTTTGTGCTAAAAAAAAAGAAATAGATCATCAATTTTCTTCACCATATGTACCTCAACAAAACGGTGTTGTAGAGAGAAAGAACAGAACATTAGTTGACATGGCTAGGACTATGCTTGATGAATATCAAACACCTAGAAAGTTTTGGGCAGATGCAATTGCAACCGCTTGTTATGTTTCAAATCGTGTTTTCTTGCGTGCTAGGATAGGAAAAACACCATATGAGCTTTGGCTTGGACATAGGCCTAGTGTCACGCACTTTAGGGTCTTTGGTTGCAAATGCTTTGTTAATAAACATGGTAATATTGAGAAATTTGAATCTAGATCTGTTGATGGCATGTTTCTTGGTTATCCATCTCATACTAGAGGCTACCGTGTGCTTTTATTTGACATTAACAAAATTGTGGAGACTTGTGAGGTTTCTTTTGATGAAGCTAGCCCGGGTACTAGCTCAAATATTGCAGGACCGGATCCATATCCGCAGTGGGAGAGTATTTTCATTGAAGATGAGGAAGAAGAGGTGCTGCTGCCCGAAAATTCAGCAGCTAATGACATTGTTCCAGCTCCTGATTTTGATTCACAACCAGCACTGATGATCACCATTGCTGGTCCAGATCATCTTCAAGTCACAAGCTCATCGATTTGTGATGAACATGAAGAAGAAGAAGTTTGTGATGTGTCCACTCCCCTCTGGGTTCTCAAAAGTCATCCTTCACAACAAATAATTGGAAGCTTGCACGAACGAGTAACCCGGTCCAAGTTTTGCAATCGAAACTCTCATGCTCATTCTGCTTTTCTTTGTGAGGACCGGAGTCCACACTTTCCAAGAATCACATTGGGTGGTGCCATGCGATGCGACACCCAACAACACACATGTAAAGGAACACGTATTACATAAATCTTTTGCTGAAATTTACAAAGATGTTCAGTTTACAAATAGTTTATATAAAAATAAACTACAGCGGAGGATAAGATTATAACTCTCGTACTCAAGTCTAATAAGCAAAAGAGAAGCCGTCCAGCCCACGGGCGTTCCCCACTAGCCACGAAGACTAAACAGCAGCGGCATGTTTCCCACACGAGTATACCACACGGATAATCCCGAGTCTCATCGCACAACCATAATCATAAGCACAGAGATTAGTACCTGCAAAACAACTTATATATAAACCGTGAACACAAAGGTTCAGCAAGACTTAACAGTCTCACCTAAACATGAAACTCTACATGAGGGTAAAGACATCAACATAGGATGGCAAATTTGCAAAATGGACTCACCTAAATGTAGGTCCTTACTTTCAGATTTATAGCAGCAGCTTAAACTTTGTGCAGGACAACATCGTAACACAAAAATCAAACAAGAAACGCTTCATCACGATGCTGCATGCCCAAGGTGGAAAAGAAATTTAGTGAGCGCTATACTAATACATACAAGATAACAATACCATGATAATATAATGTTCATAACAGCAGCAATTAATTTTCATCTCAAGTCCAAGTATTACTACATCACAACTCTGTGAACAAGTGGTACTCATATCCGTGAGGGACGGTGATTCGAATCAATGATACCCGGAATACACGACACATATGCCCGTACTGGAAGTCACGTACGTGCACTCCACGGACGTCGTACACAGCCACCTTTCTCAAATTCCACCCAAGTTGAATCGATTCAATCGTCTAGGACAATATTCCCACTCACGGTGCACCTTTCCACTGTGAAGATGTCGTGAGCGAGTTTCTGTCTACTGTGTTGCGGCTGAAAGCCTGAGGCGATCGAAAAAGTCTCATCAAAGGCTTCCCAAGGTACATCGGTTTCCTGGACCCCACATATCCAGTATGACTCCGGTACAGTTCAAACTTGCTCAGCAGGGCGGCATAAAGAGCGGTCCTTAACCGACACAAGTAGGTCTACGCACCCAAGACCACCACTTGCTGCATCCTACGCCTCTGCCCGGTCTCATATTCAGATTACTACACCATTTCTTTGAACCAATCCCATGTCAAAAAGTCCTAGCCATGCGAGTAGATTCCAACTACTCGGCTTCTACCGAATCCTATACAATATTTAGTATATCATAATATACACGATGGCTTAATAACTACCCAAATCCTCCATGGGTTGATCTGGTCATGCGAGTGGATTTTCAATCACCTTAGCCCTAATGCACATAACTCACCCTAGACATAGGTGATACAAATCAAAACTTTGTAATGGTGCTTAAATGCAAACCGGGGCTTGCCTGGTTGCAAGACGGTATCAAAGTTAATCTCCATAGGGATGAATTCAAGTAGCCCCGGGGTCCTCTTGAGCTCAGTTCCTAATCGATATGCAAAGAATTATGCAAGTTAATCAATACCTGTATTATGATACAGCTTAATGGAAAGACAGTTAAGTATATTAACTTGAGCGTAATGGTTCCTAAATTTTTACAGGGTACACTTGGTACTATGGGGGAGGTTATGGCCAAAATTGGGTAGAAGTTACAGTTGTATAAAATTCAATGAACCTAAACACTTCCCAGAATTTTGAGGAATATTTTGTAGCTTTGACTTGGCCCTAAGTTGGTGTTATATTTGGAGGAGGTCAATATTGACTCAACAAAATTGGTTTCATAATTTCCTAAGCATCCTACAGTGAGATATTGAATTTACAAGTTTGGATAATTTACTGAAATGTTGCTGTTGTTTTTGGGCATTCTATGACCAGTTAGGAAAATCTTCACATTGAACTAGGTTAGTCAAGTCAAATGGAGCTTAAATTTTTAAAGGAATTCAGAAACGTATTAAAAACATTTTGGAAAAATTTCATAGTTTTCTATGAAGTGAATCATAAAATAAAAATCAAACATGATTTTGCTTTGAAGGGCTCTACAGGAAAATCTAGGGATTTTCATGAAGATTGGGTTGCAGTTCTGGTTATTGTTGATAAAGAGCAAACAAAAAAGTTGGTTTGACAAATTTTGATGCTTTATACTGAGATATATTCAATTTAGAAGTTTGCACAAGTTTCTGTACATATTCTAAACGAATTTGGCTATTTTTATGTTCATAGAGGATACAAAGGTGATCAGACCATGTAAATGATGTCTAATGACCCTGAAATTTTCACTGGAGTTCAAGGATAATCAGGTGAAGGTTCTGGAAAAACTTGGTAATTTTACAAAGAGCGGAACTATAGGAATTAATTCTATAAGAATTTTTCTTATTTGAATTACTGAGAAATTCGTATGGACTTCCATACAAATCCAAGTGAACCACTTGAAAGTATTCCTCATTCTTGTTCTAACAAAATCTGTTTGGAAATTTTTGGACAATTATACTAGCAGATATTGATTTTTCAAAGTTGGAGCAAAATCTGGAATTAAATTCTAATTGGAAAAAGTTTGAATAATGGCTGGGCCCACAGGATTTAAAATGGGCCAATCGGGTTGAAGCAACATGGGGGCCACGGATTCAACCCGCATAGCCGCACCTGATCCCTAGCCGCAGCAGATCCGGATGACGCATTTCTGTGACTGACGGAGGGTCCCCATAGACTCTTCTTCTTCCTCGCGCCGGCGGCGCTCGGGCGTAGCGCGCGGCGGCGTCCAATGGCGGCCACACTCCGGCGGCCATTCCAGGGCTCTGCAACTCTCGGTACTCGCCGCCCCTACCTAACATCAGCCGTAGAACATGATGGAGAACCTCCCGATGGCGATAGATGGCCGGAAAAGTGGTCTCGATGGCGGCGGGCGGAGCTAGGGTTTCGACGAACACGAATTATCCTCTGCAAGAGCAAAAACCACTCTGGAAATAAACAGGGAGCTTCCTGGGAGTATGGAGATGATCATGATGGATAGTAAATGGATTGAAATGGGTCGCAACATGAAGGTCAACAGTGACGTGGGGGTCCGACTGTGGCGGGTAGGAAAATCCTATTCCGTCGTGTCCAATCGATGAAAATCAATGGGGTTTCCTCGAGGGTGTGCATCAGGTAGTCTATAACAATACTTCTGACGGTCATGACCTATGATCGAATGTGGAAAATGAATTTCTGCCGAGACCTATGCAGTTCGTACACGAAGTTCATCGAGAAAAACACTAATACTCGAGCTAGGAGGGATGGCAAGGGCTGAAAATTTACGTGCAGAATCTAGGTACTATAGCGCACCTTTTCCATCAAGGACCGAGTTGGGATGATGCTTTCATCGCCGGGCGTCGAGGGACAGAGGGCGGAAAAACAGAGGAGTTCACCGGCGGCCACAGTTCCACTTCGGTTGGCGACGGGGAGGCTTTGGCTGGTCAATAAAATGGTCAGGGAGATGCGCACGACCTTGGTGAGTGAGTAGAGGCAAAAAAAGTGCACAAACCAGAGTACTTTTCTCCTATTCGGCTGGACATAGGAGGTTTTGGGTGAGAGGTAAAAATTGCGCTGGAGACATAACAAGGAAGAAATGGTCGACCCAGGGCCAAGGGGGGGAATAAGGAGGAGGTCAGGTCAAGCTGGGGGCAGCTGGAGGCGACCTCAACAGTGCAAGCAGCTGCCTGGCCATTGCGTGGCATGTGGTGTCATTTGGAGAGCAAAAACAGCACTTTGCTTTGGATGACAAGTGGGTCCCACCTCATCCTCATCCTTGCCCCATCAAATTCTGCCACCTAATTCATTCCAAAATTTGTTAGATATTTGTTGGATGGCTGGATTAATCATATAGAATTTGATTTTGAATTCAATTAGTTGATTGGACAAAGATTAATTTGAATTCAAACTTGAATTTCAATTTGAGTTAAATTCAATGTAGTAAAGTTATAAAAGTTTGCAGGGAGGCTATTTGGAATATTTGATCCACTGGTTGACTCAAATCTCCATGTTAAATTCATTTAAACAGTAGCTAAGTTTATTTTTTTGAATTCCCTCATTTGGAGTTTGAATTTAGTTGTTTTTCTCATTTCCTTTTTTTTGCTTTTTATCATTCAAAAATTTTGTCCTAAATGAACTTTGAATTATGGAAATTAGGGCTCTTACATTCCTCCCCCTTAAAAGAATCTCGTCCCGAGATTACAATTAAGAGACGAAAGTAGGAGAGAAATTACCGGATATGAGACGATAAGAAATCCGGATAGTTGGAGTGGAGATATTCTTCGGATTCCCAAGTCGCTTCCTCAACAATATGGTTGCTCCATAACACTTTATAGAACCACAACATGCAGTTCTGTGTTGTTTGAGTGTTCTCATCGAGAATCTGAATCGGATGTTTGGAGTACGTCAAATCCGGTTGCAATTTGCCAATTTCGTCGGTGTGGACTGCAGCTGTGAACTTGAGACATTCCGGAGCTGAGATACGTGGAAAATGTCATGTATACCAGCGAGAGATGCCGGTAATTCTAATCGATAAGCCACAGATCCGCACTTCTCCATGATAGCAAACGGGCCAATAAATCGGGGAGCGAGCTTACCTTTTACTCCAAACCGATGAATTCCTTTCATTGGTGACACACTGAGATAAATGTGAACACCCACATCAAAGTGCAGTGAGCGACGCCGCTTGTCCGCAGAAAACTTCTGTCGAGATTGAGCCGCTCTTAAGTTCGATTGAATGATCCGAACTTGTTCCCCGACTTTGTTGACTAGATCAATCCCGAACGTCACCCTCTCGGTTTGCCCATCGATCTGGTGGTGATATGCAGAGCTTTTAATCAGTTTTGTACCCAATGAGGCGTGCAGCTGCTCCCAAAAATGAGCAATGAACAGCGAGCCTCGATCTGAAATAATCGTGCGAGGAATTCCGTGTAGGCACACAATTCTTGATATGTACAACTCCGCATATTTCATGGCATTGAATCCGACATATACCGGAACGTAGTGTGCTGCTTTGGTTAGTGTCTCGACTATCACCCAAATCGAATCATGCTTCCGGAATGTTAGTGGCAATACGACTATGAAATCCATACTCACATCCTCCCATTTCATGCCGGAATATTCAGCGGTTACAGCTGTCCCGCTTTCTTCATATGGTCGGCCTTCACTCGCCGACACGTATCACACTCGGATACGTACTTTGCTATTTCTTGCTTCATCCGTGTCCACCAAAACATGTTCTTCAAATCTTGATACATTTTATTGCTGCCCGGATGAATCGAATATTTTGACATGTGAGCTTCATCCAATATTTTCTTCCACAGCATAATATCCCGGGGTACAACTATCCGGTCCTTGAACCATATCGTACCGTGATTATCTTTCCGGAAACGTTTTACCTCCCCGCTGTCCACTCTTTCCCGTATGTGTGACATGTCCTTGTCCTTCTTTTGGGCTTCAATAATTTCCTCTTGGATGGTGGGAATGAGAGCAATATTATTGAGAGCCCCATATGGAATCACATATAGACTTGGTTCCTCATCTTCCATTTCAGCCATGGTGATGTTGTGGACATGAGCTTTCCGACTAAGCGTGTCGGCAACCACGTTCGCTTTACCAGGGTGGTAGTGAATTTCAATTTCATAATCCTTGATCAGCTCTAACCACCTTCATTGTCTCATATTTAGCTCTTTCTGCGTGAAAATATATTTCAAACTTTTGTGGTCGGTGTAGAGGTGTACAAGATTTCCGTGGAAGCAATGCCTCCACATTTTTAATGCCAATACCAAGGCAGCGAACTCAAGGTCGTGAGTCGGATAGTGCTGCTCATGGTTTCGGAGTTGTCAAGATTCATACGCGACCGCACGTCCTCCTTGCATAACAACACAGCCAAGTCGGATGCCGGATGCATCACAATAATTGTCAAACGGTTTTGTTGTGTCCGGCTGAGCAAGAACCGGGGCTGTTGTAAGGTGATGTACTAATGTCTTGAACGCTTCTTCACAAGCTGAACTCCAAATATATTTGGTGCCATTTTTCAGCAGCTCCGTCATCGGCTTAGCGATTTTTTAGAACCTCGGGATGGACCTCCGATAATATCCCGCTAAACCGAGGAAACTTCGGACTTTATGTACGGACTTCGGAGACTGCCATTTCTTGAACAATTTTACTTGGGTCCACCGTGATGCCCTTAGCTGAAATGATGTGTCCCAAGAATGGCACTTGGCTGATCCAAAATTCATACTTGCTTATTTTTGCATAGATCTTATGGTCTCTTAATCATTGCAGCACAATATGCAGATGTTCAGCATGCTCTTCCTCTGACTTGGAATAAACCAATATGTCGTCGATGAAGACTACGACGAACTTGTCCAAGTCCGGCATGAATACCAAATTCATGAGATACATAAAGTGAGACGGAGTGTTGGTGCGACCAAAAGACATGATGAGATACTCGTATAATATCGAGTCGAGAATGCCGTCTTCGTTATATCCTCCGGTCGGATTTTAATTTGATGATATCCGGAACAAAGATCCATCTTCGAGAACACCCTCGCACCAACAAGTTGATCAAATAGAATGTCGATGCGGGGCAGCAGGTACTTGTTCTTTATAATCACAGCGTTGAGTCGTTGATAATCCAAGCAAAACCGCAATGTTTCATCCTTCTTCTTGACAAACAGCACCGAGCAACCCCGAGGTGATGAGCTTGGGCGAATAAAACCCTTGTACAAAAGGTCTTTCAAATGCTCCTTTAAATCAGCTAACTCATTAGGTGCCATTCGATATGGTCTTCAAGAGACCGGTGTGGTTCCCGGTACATGTTCAATCTTGAACTCAACGTCACGCTCGGGCAACATACCCGGTAAGTCATTGGGAAACACATTGGGATACTCACGGACTACCAGGATATCTTCAAGTTTAGTTGCTTCCGTGTTATATGCAGCTGCACTGTCCCACTCCATGCTGTCCAAAACCAGTTCGTGCTGTCCGTGTATCGAAGAGTCAACTTGGACAGTCCGGGTACCGATACTAAGAACGGCACCATGATGGTTCAACCATTACATCCCCAATATTACGTCTATCTTCTGTCCATCCAATATAATCAGTGACGTTGGATATATCTTGACTCCCAAACATAGAGCTGCTCGGGGAACAATCTGACTAGCCGAGATACTCCCACCCGGTGAACTTATAAGATAACTATTCTTGGGAGTATTGCTGGATAATTGGTGCTGATCCACACATGACTTACTGATAAAATTGTGGGTAGCACCGGAATCAAATAGTATGAGGATGGGTATGTCTTTGATAGCAAACATGCCCGCTAACACCGGTGCTTCCTCCGGAACACTCTCGATTTCTATGTGTTGAACACTTCCGGTTTGCAGTGCTGCCCTCTCCGGTTAAATACCGGGCAGAATACATCGTTGTACTGGTACTTGCCCATTGCTCAACATCTTCTCTGGGCAATCCTTAGTATAGTGCCCAACACAATCACATGTGAAACACATATACTGATTCAACATCCCGCTGAATTGAGGCCTGAATTGTCCTGCATCTTTCTGCGAGATAAATGCCCCTGGAACCATTTGGGACTGTTCCTTCTGATGATGTAATGCTGGTTGGAAATCTGATACCTCAAACGGCTGACTCCGATACGAACTCGGTTGTGCAGTCGGCTGCCACATCTGACCGGACGGTGATCGGTACACCACACGGTATTTCTGAGGAACATTATGTGTGCTGTCCTGCACAACAAGTCTCTTCCTTGACTCCTCCACAATTCTCTCACATGTGGCATCCTCTTGCATAATCGCGGCATTAAACACGGCGTTGACCGAACCGTGATTGAACAATGCAAGCTTGTCTTTCAACATGGGGCGTAGACCCCGATAGAAGAACTCTCGCCTCTGATCCTCCGTACTCACATACTCCAATGCATATTACGCTAGATTAACAAAGACTTTGGAGTATTCTTGAGCACTCATTTATCCTTGCTTCAAATCAAGAAATTCCTGAAGCTTCCTTCTCATAATGGCAGGAGGAACATGATAGGCGTGGAATGCCTTCTGGAACTCTGTCCAAGTGACTTGCTGTCTGGCGGCCAAGGAGGCGATGTGGCTCACCCACCAAGCACCGGCGATGCCATGCAGTTGTTGTGCTGCATATAAAACCTTCATATGATCACTGCACTGTAGCAGTCCGAACTTAGCTTCAATGGTGCGGAACCAATGGACCGCGTCTAGAGGTTCACCATTACCACTGAACACGGGGGGTGCAGTCGCCAAGAATTCCAGATATGTTGCTTGCTGAGGTTGATGACTGCCTTCGGCTTCACATCCCCCCTGATTGTACATAATCTGCATGAGGGTTCGCAGCAGTTTGGCCTGCTCGTCGCGCGAACCCAGCATGGCTGCGATATCATCCGCCAATGTAAGCGGAGACGGAGGTGGTGGTTGCGCCGGTTGTTCTGGCTCTTGAGAGTCATCCCCTCCCTGACTTGAACCACATACCTCGTATGTTGCATGAGTGCGCACCATTCTGCAGTTATAGTCATTAATCCAACATGAGAAGTGATATTGCAAGATTACACTAGGATGAAAACAATAGTGTGTGTATTGATTACCAAACTTGCATAACGAAAACATATATTGATAAGGTATAATCTTTATACACAATACATCATCCCTGGACCAATGTCACAATAGCGAGCTCCAAAATATTGAACTCCATTGGTCAAAGTTCATTTCTACTATCATTGGTCGCGACGGGACGTTATACGCGTTAACGGGACGTTATACGCGTTATCGTGCGAATACACACTTTTATTTTTAATATGACACAAACATGGTCATAAAAGAAAAGAGGTTCGAGTGGGTCAAACCCTCAATTCCACTGGTAAATGGTTGAGTATTGACAACTGGTCCTTTAAGACATTTCTCGAAGCGAAATCGAGGACCAGATCCATAACAAGACCAAATTATGCCAAATCGATGAAGTTTCTGTTGAAACTTGACCAGTTTGTACTCAAACACAAATTTACCCGAGTAAATGGCAGAATCAGATCTTGAGGTGAACTACAAAGTTGAAGTACACTTCAATACCTTTTCACAAAGTATTGGTTTGCCTCCATATCGTTTTTGGTTGAGACGATATGGCATTGTAAACATGACAGTTTTTCTGGAAAATTTGACAGCATCTCCTTTGTTTATGCTGATTTTGGGCCACAATTTCCAGATATAAAACAACAGAATTTACAAAAGCCACAATTTCAAAATTTGTAATAAATATTACAAGGATTCCAGAAATGTCTTGCATGACCCGGTTTGAATTTTCTAGAGTGAGATATGGTGAAAACAATCAGCAGTACAGAGAGGGTTTCATTTTTCTGTCTAGTTTGGCAGATTTGGAATTTTGAAATTTTGAACATGTTATACGGGAATTCAGTTCTGGAGTTGAACATAACAGTTTTAAAGGACTTCCTAAACTCTCCATCCATGTAATATACACATTCATTGGAGTTTTCTTCTGGGAGATATGGTATATCAAAGTCAGGTATTTTCAGGAAGAAACAGAACACTCTGTTTTTAAATTGGTGGCTTCAAAACCTACTCCAAATTTGAAAGCTTAGTTCAAACTCAGAGCTCGATAGATAATATAAGTAGTTTTACATCTTCTCAGTTCCATTTTACAGAAAAGAGGTTAATGCATCAAAGGAGTATATGTCGGTACTACCTGCCTCACAAATTAAAAATTCTAAGCCGGTATTCCGGCATACGTCTCAACGGTGGTCTTAATGACGTTCACTCGCAAACAATTTTTAAACGCAATACAATCACGTGGTTAGTGTACCTGGCACTACACACAAACTACAGATCAATCATATGGTGCCGTACGATACAGCCCACACGGGCAAACATTTCTCAATGATATATATGAAAGTAAAAGCATTCATCCCGTATCATTCCATATGGGCCGCCCTGAGTTAAGCCACGTCTTGAGGTACATGACCGGGTTTTCTACCACCCAACGGGGTCCCACGTCTTTGCATAGTGCTGCAGCAGTAGGAGGTGCTTCGGGTTATGTCCCACCCGACGGTGGCTGCCACTAACTTTGAAGCACGTTGGGGTACCGCGTGTCATATGTTCTCAGAAACATGGAAAGTTTCAGAAACTCATATTGAATCTTCCGTGCAAGGCCGCGGAAAGATTCCCATACTACCTCTCGCATGGCGAGCTTAACGCAATTGATCCGCTTGCGGTGGCGTACCTTACCTCTTACCTGATATCAGAGCATTGTTACAAAATATGATAACACATAAGTTAGCTTTGCCACCTTAATAACTTATTCTACTATAGTCCTTATAAGGGCCTAGTACCGTATCCTCACTGTATCCTATGTTTTTCTTGTAATACGATCCTTATTTAATGTGCTATTCCCAACACGGCTCTGATACCAGGCTGCGAGGACCGGAGTCCACACTTTCCAGGAATCGCATTGGGTGGTGCCATGCGATGCGACACCAAAGAGCACACATGTAAAGGAACACGTATTACATAAATCATTTGCTGAAATTTACAAAGATGTTCAGTTTACAAATAGTTTATATAAAAATAAACTACAACGGAAGATAAGATTACAACTCTCATACTCAAGTCTAATAAGCAAAAGAGAAGCCGTTCAGCCCACGGACGTTCCTCACTAGTCACAAAGACCAAACAGCAGCGGCATGGTTCCCACATGAGTATATCACTCGGAGAATCCCGAGTCTCATCGGACGACCATAATAATAAGCACAAAGATTAGTACCTGCAAAACAACTTATATAGCAACTGTGAGCACGAAGGCTCAACAAGACTTAACCATCTCACCTAAACAAGAAACTCTACATGAGGGTAGAGACATAAAGATAGGATGGCAGATTTGCATAATGGACTCGCCTAAATGTAGGTTCTTATTTTCAGATTTATAGCAGAAGCTTAAACCTTGTGCGGGACAATGTCGTAACTCCACAATCAAACAAGAAATGCTTCATCTCGATGCTACATGCCCAAGGTGGAAAATAAATTTAGTGAGCACTATACTAATACATACAACATAGCAATACCATGATAATATAATGTTCATAACAGCAGCAATTAATTCTCATGTCAAGTGCAAGTATTACTACGTCACAACTCAGTGAACAAGTGGTACTCATATCCACGAGGGACGGTGATTTGAATCAATGATACCCGGAATACACAACACGTACACCCGTACTGGAAGTCACGTATGTGCACTCCACAGACGTCGTACGCAGCCACCTTTCTCAAGTTCTGCATAAGTTGAATCGATTCAATCATCTAGGACAGTATTCCCACTCACTGTGCACCTTTCCGCTGTGAAGATTTTGTGAGCGAGTTTCCATCCACTGTGCTGCGGCCGAAAGCCCGAGGCAATCAAAAAGTCTCAACAGAGGCTTCCCAAGGTACATTGGTTTCCCGGACCCCATATATCCAATATGACTCCGGTACAGTTCAAACTTCTTTACTAGGGCGGCATACGGATCGGTCCTTAACTGATACAGGCAGGGCTACACACCCAAGACCACCACTTGCTGCATCCTACGTCCTTAATTTATTTGGTAATTTTTGGACAATTCTACTAGGAGATATGGATTTTCAAACTCGGAGCAAAATCTGGAATTAAATTCCAATTGGAAAAAAGTTTGAATAATGGCTGGGCCCACGGGATTTAAAATGGGCCAATCGGGATGAAGCAACACAAGGGCGACGGATTCAACCCACGTAGCCGCACCTGATCCCTAGCCGCAGCAGATCCGGATGACGCATTTCTGTGACTGGGGGATGGTCCCCACGGACTCTTCTTCTTCCTCGCGCCGGAAGGGCTTGGGCGCGGCGCGCGGCAGCGTCCGACGGCGGCCACATGAAGGAGGCCATTCCAGGGCTCTGCGACTCTTGGTACACGCCACCCCTACCTAAAATCGGTCGTAGAACACGATGGAGAACCTCCCAACGGCGATAGATGGCTGGAAAAGTGGTCTCGACGGCGGCGGGTGGAGCTAGGGTTCCGGCAAATACGAATTCGCCTCTGCAAGGGCTAAAACCACTCGAGAAATAAACAGGGAGCTTCCTGTGAGTATTGAGATGATCATGATGGATAGTAAATGGATTTAAATGGGTCGCAACATGATGGTCGACGATGATGTGGGGGTTCGACTGTGGCGGGTAGGAAAAATCCTATTCCGTTGTGTTGAATCGATGAAAATCAATGGGGTTTCCTCGAGGGTGTGCGCCAGGTAGTCTAGAACAATACTTCTCACGGTCATGAGCTATGATCGAACGTGGAAAATGAATTTCGGCCGAGACCTACGCCGTTCACACACGAAGTTCATCGGGAAAAACACTAATACTCAAGCTAGGAGGGATGTCAAGGGCTGAAACTTTATGAGAACAATCTAGGTACTATAGCGCACCTTTTTCCTTCAAGGACCGAGGTGGGATGACACTTTCATCTCCGGGGCGTCGAGGGACAGAGGGCGGAAAAACAGAGGACTTCACCGGCGGCCACAGTTCCACTTCGGTTGGCGTCGGGGAGGTTTTGGCTGAGCAATAAAATGGTAAGGGAGATGCGCACGACCTTGGTGAGTGAGTAGAGACAAAGAAAGGTTCACAAACCAGAGTACTTTTGCTCCTATTCAGCTGGACAGAGGAGGTTTCGGGTGAGAGGTAAAAATGGCGTTGGAGACTTAACAGAGAAGAAATGGTCGACTCAGGGCCGGGGGGTGGGGGGCGGGGGGGGGGGGATAAGGAGGAGGTCAGGTCGAGCTGGGGGCAGCTGGAGGCGACCTCAACAGTGCAAGCAGCTGTCTGGCCATTGCATGGCACGTGGTGTCATTTGGAGAGCAAAAACAGCACTTTGCTTTGGATGACAAGTGGGTCCCACCTCATCCTCATCCTTGCGCCATCAATTCTGCCACCTAATTAATTCCAAAATTGGCTAGATATTTGTCGGATGGCTTGATTAATTATATAGAATTTGATTTTGAATTAAATTAGTTTAATTGACAAAGATTCATTTGAATTCAAACTTGAATTTGAATTTGAGTTGAATTCAATGTAGTCATTGAATTAAATAGAAAAATTGCATAAAGAATTATGGAAGTTTGCACTGAGGCTATTTGAAATATTTGGAATCCACTGGTCAACTCAAATCTCCATGTTAAATTCATTTAAACAGTAGCTAAGTTTATTTTTTTGAATTCCCTCATTTGGAGTTTGAATTTAGTTGTTTTTCTCATTTCCTTTTTATTGCTTTTTATCATTAAAAAATTTTGTCCTAACTGAACTTTGAATTATGAAAATTAGGGCTCTTACATTGTTGCTTCTTTTGAACCCAAAGATATATCAGACGCACTCACTAATGAATCTTTGATTATTGCCACACAAGAAGAGTTAGAAAATTTTTAAAGAAATAATGTCTGCAAACTTGTACCTCCACCTATAGGTCACACTTTAATTGGAACTAAATGGGTGTTTAAAAATAAACAAAGTGAGGATGGGGTTGTGGTTAGAAATAAGGCTAGGTTGGTTGCTCAATGTTTTACACAAGTTAATTGTCTAAATTTTTATGAAACTTTTGCTCCTGTTGCGAGATTAGAAGCCATAAGAATTTTGTTAGCTTTTGATGCATATAAAGGTTTCAAGTAATATCAAATGGATGATCAAAGTGCTTTTCTTAAAGGCTACATAGATAAGGAGGTTTATGTGAAGCAACAACCAGGTTTTGAAAATCCAAATTTGCCAAATCATGTCTACAAACTGTCAAAAGCCTTATATGGACTCAAACAAGCCCCTAGAGTATGGTATTATATGTTAAAAACATTCTTACTTGAAAAGGGGTTTACCATGGGCAAGGTTGATAAAACCTTTTTTATGCTTAAGCATGACAATGACTCATTATTCGTTCAAGTGTATGTGGATGATATTATCTTTGGTTGTGCTCCACATGCTCTTGTGTCCAAGTTTTCAAGTATGATGAGTTCATAATTTGAAATGAGCATGATGGGAGAACTCATGTACTTTTTGGGGCTGCAAATTAAGCAAACCAAGGAAGGTACCTTTGTGCATCAAACGAAGTATAGAAGAGACATTCTTAAGCACTTCAACATGGACAAAAGCAAGTCTCTTCGGACACCAATGGGTACATGAACTACACTTGAAATTGATGAAGATGGTGAACCCGTGGATCAAAAAGAATATAGAAGCATGATCGGATCACTTTTATACCTCACGACATCAAGACTGGACATACAATTCAGCGTATGTCATTGTGCATGGTTTCAAGCTTCTCCACGTGCTTCACATCGTCAAGCTGTCAAAAGGATACTCAGGTACTTACATGCAACTCAAGAATTTGGAATTTTTCTTCCTTCTTCCTCAACCATTACTTTGAAAGACTTTTCGGATGCTGATTTTGGGGGATGTATGATTGATAGGAAAAGTACTTTGGGTGCTTGTGATTTTCTTGGTAATTCTCTTGTTGCTTGGTCCTCTAGAAAACAAAATTCAGTTGCACAATCCATAGCTGAATCTGAATATGCAGCTGCTGCTAGCGCTTGCTCACAAATTCTTTGGATTGTTCAAACACTTAAGGACTGTGGGGTTGATCTAGATAGTGTTCCGCTGTTTTCTAATAATACTAGTACCATTTTCATTGCTAAAAACCACGTGCAACATTCTAGAACAAAGCACATTGACATTAGTATCACTTTCTTCGTGATAATGTTGAAAAAGGAAACATTGTGCTTCACAAAGTATATATCGAACAACAATTGGCTGACATTTTTACAAAACCTTTGGATTTCACTTGTTTTTATTACATTCGTAGTGAAATGGGGGTTATGCATCCTCATGGTTTAAATTGAGGGGGAGCTTTCAACTTTGGGATCTGAATTTAAAAGTAATATGAGCATAGTATTTCATACATATATGACTTTGTGATTCCTTTTACATGCTGAAAGTTTTGATGATCAAATGAAAAAGTGAGAAAAGATCAAGAGAATATGCATGCATCACACTTCTTCTTTTGAGATGGCTTACCATTGAACTTAGATATGAACTTGGAAGAAGTTTTGTACGACTAAAACCATGTCCTTAAACTTGTCAGATGACATAGGCTTGGTTTGGTTAGAATAAGGCTGGTGCTACATATAATCTTTTGCAAATGTCATATGATCAATATTTGTGCTTAAAAGAAAATATAATTACAGCAACAAGTGTCATGCTTTTATATTTTGAAATAGTTAAGTTTGTGAGATCATGACTTGCTTAAATTGAAAATTACACTTGATCTCTAGCATGCTACACTACTTTATGTATCTCATTGATGTGATAGTGTAAGTTACGTGATAGTATGACTTGGATGAGCTTTTTTTTTATATGTATATGTTCTAATATGCTCATAACAATTAAAATTTCTCTTTTGAACCTTGCTGAATATATTGTCAAAGGGGGGGGGAATTGATCACACATTGTACAATTTCACAAGTGTTTTGACACAATTCTTCTCAGGGGGAGAATTTTTATTTTTCTTCTCATTTTATTTCTTATTTACAAAGGGGGAGAAATATTCCGGGGAGATAATTGTTTTCAAAACTTTTCATGTGAATAAGTCTATGTTCGGTTTTCAAGTGGTGTTGCCAATGCATTCATCAAGGGGGAGATTGTGAGATCTATGTGTGCTGAATACATTGGCTATGACGATAAACTTTTGAATACTGCCAAAACACCCGTCTCATCAAGGTCTGAGTTTATGCAAGGTCCGACAATAGGTCCGGCTTGTTTTGGGTAGCTCCGGCAAGGTCCGACGTAAGGTCCTACTTGTTTTGGCAAGGTTCGTCTTACTTTGTCTAGGACCAACATGTTTTGGTTAGGTCCTACTTGCTATGGCTAGGTCCGACATGTTTTTGCTAAGTCAGGCACTAGGTCCGATTAGCTCTGGTTAGCTCCGGCGTTAGGTCCTCCTACCTTTGGTAAGTTCCGGCGCTAGGTCCGACTAGCTTTAGTAAGCTCTAGAGCTAGGTTGGAGTAGCTTTGGTAAGATGCGGTGCTAGGTCCTGCTAGCTTTGGTAGGCTCCGACTCAAGGTCTGTTTAGCTTTGGCAATGTCCGATGCTAGATTGCAATAGTTCTGCTTTTACTTTGAATTGGTTCGAACTTGCTTTACATCTATGGAAAGTTTGCTTAGTATTCTATTACTATGTTTTTGGTGTGTTTTGGTGGTTATGGTTGATATCTTTTTGCTAAGGTTTTCAACATGCTTATGTGAGGTGCTCACATAAGGTGTTGTGGTTTCGGAACTAATGAGAGTCAAGTTGAGGACTTATGCTCGGAAGTAATGGTTGCTTATTCATTTGCAGGTGTTGCTAGAGTTCAAGACATGGCTAGTGACGGGATCCATTGAACTAGTCTTAGGGAGAAGATGAGGTTCAACAACAAAGTTTGGGAGGAATTGCGATTGAGATGATCGGGAGGTTGTGCAATATGTTTGAATCAAGAACAATGCACATGAAGGTATCATGGACGTCGTTGGAAGATATTTACACATGTGCAATGAGTGCATGGACGTAGCTACATGGTTCCGAGGCGTGATGAAGAGATTTGAACGTAAAAAATTGGTCGGAAAGGTCCAACCGACTAGGTTATGGACTCAGGCTGCGACTGAGTCGGGTTTGACTCAAATATGGATAGATTTGAGTTGGTTATGATAGGATTTCATGTAGGTCATGAAGTTGAGTTGTTTTAGTAATGTGGGATACGCTCTTGTGGTGTCTGGAAGTCATAAGATTGCTTCTATCTGCATAGGGAAGAGTCTTGAGCAGTTATGGAAAGTTTCGGTTGAATCTGAGTAGAATTTGAGTCCTAGTTAAGATTGGGTTGACCTAAGGGCTGGTTATATAAACAAGGGAGGCCAGAGCTCGTGGGGCATGACTTTTGGGCTGTTCCTTTTGTGTTTTGATCAATAAAATTCGTAGTATAAAGGAGCTTTTGTGCCTTGTTCGTCCGACTTCTTTCTGTCAAGTTTTGCTCATCGAGTTTCTGCAAAGCACTACCTTGCTTTGGTGGTTTTATTATAACTTGAGTTTTACAGATCCAATTGACGTGATCCTTTTTGGGTTGTCTTCACAGCTGGATTACCTATAAGGTGTGAAAATTTCATGGTCATTGGATTTTTGGTTTTGTATCTACACAAGTTTCATTGCTGTGTTGCAGATCTGTTTTTACTCGGGTAGAACAGATTGACCTTTGTTCAATCATTCAATCATAACTTGAGTTTTTCTCGACGGATTTTCGTGATTCTTTTTGTGACGTATTTTTAAATTGATTCTCCATGATCTATACTAGTTTCGTCATGATTGATATGTGAGGACTGGGTTTACACATTCTAGGAATCGCAGAGGGCGGTGTCGTACGATGCGGCACCCAACAGCACATACAAAAAGAATACGATAAAATACAAAGTTTTATTTTTATAAAAAGCAGAAGTCTTTTACAATACTTAATGTACAGTGAAAGATAATACTCATAGTTAAACTCTCCGCCTAGCTATGCAAAAGTACAGCCATTCAGCCCCTGGATGCTGCACACTAGCAACACACAATTTTACGGCGGTGTGCAGGGCTCCGACTCGGCGGCATACCCCGACAGGGGCATCGCCTCATGCTCGGGCTCTTCCTCATATGTGTCACCTGCAAACAACTTTATATAGAGACCGTGAGCACGAAGGCTTAGCAAGACTTAACAGTCTCACCTAAACATGGAACTCTACATGCAGGGATACGTAACATAGGCATAGATATTGCAGTAAATGACTCGCCTACATGTTGATCCTTAATTTTCAAGTTATTAACAACAGCTTGCAAGTTTAATAAAAGTAACTTTAGTGATCATATTTGACAACAATCAAAGTTTCAAAACAATTATAATTCAATACATCGTATTCTCCTGGCCTCTACAATATTTACTACGTCACAGCGCAATGAACAAGCGGTACTCAAATAACCACGAGGGACGGTGATTGCAATCAGGACACACTCAGATAACACATCACATACACCCATTTCGGAAGTGGAGCAAATCACACTTCAATACTATGTTGTATGCAACAACCTTTCATAGGAAACCCAAATGCCGAACCGGTCCTTCTGTAACGGGCAGGAGGTCCCCACGCGGAGCATGTTCTATGCCCGCAATCAGATTTACACCTTGCTACTCTCAGCCCACTCCTATAAAATGGTAGGGTAAGCCCCGACACCCAGGTTAACCAATTACATTGGTTTCCTGGTTTCCATATAACCAGTATGCCTCTGGTACAGTTCAAACTTGTCCAGCAGGGCTGCACACGGATCGGTCCTCAATCAACACAAGCAGGGCTACGCACGTGAGACCATGTCTTGCTGGATCCTACCCGCTGCTTGGTCTCAATTTCATATTCATAAACCATTTCTTGATTCAATTCATCCCGTGTAATAAAATCATATCTCGAGAGTAGATTTTAACTTCTCGACTTCTACCAGATTCCTATGAACATAAGCATGGCATTGCCTACGCGTCGGGATGTAGACCTACCCAATACTCCATGGGATTTGTGGGTCCTGCAAGTGGAGTAACAAGCACCTTAACTCTAATGCACAAAATCATCCTAGACATTGGTGATACAAATATAAACTTTGAAATAGAACTTAAATGCAAACTGGGGCTTGTCTAGTTGTGAGTTAGAGGGGAAGTTAGATTCTGGTAGGATGCTGTCCAAGGCCTCTGGGTCCTCCTCGACCTCGGTCACTATATGATATGCAATATATAAAGTACATGAGTGATATAGAAACTATAGAAAAGATATTATAAATAGTGATCGGTAGAGAAAATGATCTTAATTGGCTTTGGGATTTTTACAGTGGATACTAGGATGTATGTGGAAGATCTAGACCAAAAACTGGATATGTTCAATGAAGCTTGTTGTCTCTAAAATTCCAACAAGTAAAAGAATTCTCTGAAAATTAGTTTTAGTTTTGGATCTTTGTAACGGCTAAAAGTGCATTATCAAGGTAGAGGGGGTCTCACTGGTTCTAGGAAATTTTTTTAACATTTTTCTAAGCGCCTATAGGGAGAAATTGATTTTACAAGTTTGCAAGAAATTCTGAAAATCTTTCTGTACATTTTCCATTTTTCAATTGACATTGGCGATTTGAACACTGTTTGGTACAGTAAATGATATCCAATGAACTTGAAATTATTACAGGATGTCAAGTGTATTTTTAAGAGTGTTCTGACTAAAATTGGGAATTTTTCAATAAACATAACAGGAGTAATTAATTTCCTAAGCAGTTAGCTCAAAGGAATGAATTATTAAAATTCTGGGATATTCATGTCCAACCAAATGCAACACTGCAAAGTTGGGAACAAGATGAGTTTACCAAAATTTATTTGGAATTATCTGAGCAAGTATGCCAGGAGAAATTGATTTTTAAGGTTTGGATGAAATCTGGAATTAATATGGAAGGAAAAGTTTAAATAAAACCGGCTGGGCCCACTGGTTTAAAATCAACT
Organism: Tuctoria greenei; assembly: GCA_036927565.1. NCBI lineage: Eukaryota > Viridiplantae > Streptophyta > Magnoliopsida > Poales > Poaceae > Tuctoria > Tuctoria greenei. The sequence continues at coordinate 146,151,165 of JAYESD010000002.1, forward strand.
AATCACAGCTGGGTCACATATGGTCCATAGGGTTTAACTCTTGCAGCCTCATTCAATACAGTGGCCACAGCAGATCCAAGGAAGAAAAACAGTTGCTGACAGGTGGGGCCTGCGAGGTCGTCTACTACCTAGCGCCCTGGGCGGCGCCCGGGGTCCCCGCGGCAGCGCAGCACCGGCAAGCTCGCCGGATAGGCTTTCCCGGCCACCACCGTTTTCTAATCTTGCCGCCTATCCATTTTCCAAGGTGCTGAGCACGATGGAACGGCCGTCGACCATCGGCGATGGCCGGAAATCCGCGTCCGACGACGGCAGCGGCGGCTAGAGTTTTGGCTATGTTGAAACTACACATACACAGCGCAAACGCATCAGAAAAAGGTCGGGGAGACTCCTGGGAGCATGAGGAAAGTGACCATGGTGAGAAAAAGGGATGGAACTGCCGGCAAAGTCGACTTCGATGGTGAATCGAAGCTTTTTCCATGGCGGTGGGGAAAACTCGCCTAACTGAGGCTCTCACTTGATCATTTCCGTTGATTCTTGGTATAGGGGTGCGCTAGGAGGTGGTGCACATAATACGTAACTGGATTAGAAAGAGTTTGCACCTAGATACAGAATCGAGCGTATGGCCTAGACCCGATGCTCTGCTTTGCCATCGGGTAAAACAGAAAATACTCGAGCAACGATCCATGAATCAATCTGAAACTTTGTGAGTACAAGGGGCTCGGTTAGGCGCACATTTTTCCAGTTTGTAGTAAAGCATGAGATGGCCTAGAACTTCGGCTCCACAGTGATGCAGATAGGTTCCGACGGCGGTACACCCTGATGGCCGGACAAGACCTTCACAAGACAACAAATTTAAGCAAGGAATTGACAAGGGAATTGGAGGAGATGGTGTAGAATCCTTATGCACCTTACTTTACTTCACGAAGCTCGATCGATCAGGGGTGGGATGACTCGGGCGGCCAGGAGCAGAGGCGGCAAACTCTGTTCTTGGCGGAAGAACGAAAACAGGAAGAGAGGAGCACGACGGTTGCCACTCTGGCCAAAGGAGTAGGAATAGAGATGGAGAGGAGTGTGGGACACTTTATGAAGCAACCTAGCAAGAAGCTCCGTGGATTGCACGCTGTGCGGTGTCGCCACAGTGAGCGGAGGCAGAGCACTCACGTAAACATGCCACTGACCAGTGGGTCCCACAGCCCCTTAAGTCTATCCTCCTCTGGTTAAACAAATATCCTACCGAATAATGTCCAAAATTCATGAAAATTTGTGGATAGGCTCAACTACATATCTGGGATTTGATTCTGAAATCAAAACTTCGAATTGGTCAAGTTTCAATTGAAATTCAATTTTGAATTTGAATTTGAATGGAATTCAATGGAGACACTGAATTAAATAGTAATTGAGCTTAAAAATTTTGAAACATTGCAGAGAGGCTATTTGGAATATTTGGAATTTAATGGTGAACTCAGATTTTTATTTTGGCATAGTTTGAACAGGAGCAAAATCTGAATTTTTGAATCCCTTTCATTGAAGTTTGGATTGGTTTGATTTTTCAGTTTCCATTTTTAATTTCATTTTACCATTCAAAATTTCAATTCTCCTCTATGAACTTTGTACTTTGAATTTAGGGATTTTATATTCCTCCCCCCCTTAAAAGAATCTCGTCCCGGGATTACAAATAAAAGAGACGGAGGTAAAATGATTACCGGATACGAGATGATAATAAATCCAGATAGTTTGATCGGAGATAATCCTCGCAATCCCATGTCGCTTCCTCAGCGGTATGCTTGCTCCACAAGACTTTGTATAAGTACAAAGTCCTGTTCCTGGTGGTGCGAGTCTTTTCATCGATAATCCGGATCGGATACTCCGAATAAGTGAGATCCTGTTGGAGAGCTTCAATATCTTTGGTGCGGATTTCAGCTGAGGATTTAAGACACTTTCACAGCTGAGAAATGTGGAATACATTATGAACTCCAGAGAGTGACGCCGGTAACTCCAAGTGATAGGCCATGGGTCCGCATTTTTCAGAGACGGCGAACGGATCGATGAATCGTGGAGCATGTTTTCCCTTCACTCTGAAACGATGAATCCATTTAATTGGAGAGACACGGAGATAAACGTGGTCTCCAATGTCAAAGTGGGGAGATTGACATATTTTATCCGCATAGCTTTTCTGACAAGATCACTCGTACTCGTTCTTCGGCTTCATTTACAAGATCAATTCCATATATAACTTGCTCGCCGGACTCACACCAGTTGAGTGGTGTGCAGCATTTCTGGCTGTAGAGAGCTTCATACGGCACCATCTTGATGCTAGCTTGATAGCCATTGTTATATGAGAACTCCTCCGATGGTAAATGATCATCCCAATTTTTACCGTGATGGATGGCACAAGCGCGTAGCATATCTTCCAGAACATGATTCACCCGCTCAGTTTGACCATCCGTCTGCGGGTGAAATGTGGAGCTTTGGATCAGTTTTGTCCCCAATGACGCGTGCAGTTGCTCCCAGAAACGAGCAACGAACAACGCACCGCGATGTGAAATAATCGTCCGGGGGAACTCCGTGCAAGCGCATGATTCTTGCAATATATAACTCCGCATATTTCTTGGCAATGTACTTCATATGTACAGGGATGAAATGAGCTGATTTAGTTACTCGATCAAGTATCACCCAAATTGAATCATGCTTGTGGAATGTGAGAGGTAACCCGCCAATGCAGTCCATACTAATGTCCCCCCATTTCCACGCTGGAATTTTCAATGGTTGCAGCTGTCCGACTTTCCCCATGTGGTCAGCTTTCACCCGTCGACACGTATCACATTCGGATACATACTTTGCAATTTTTATTTTCATCCGTGTCCACCAAAATCAGGGTTTCAGATCTTGATATATTTTTTTGCTGCCCGGATGAATAGAATACTTGGATAAGTGAGCTTCATCCAATATTCTTTTTCGAAGTTCTATGTCACGGGGTACCACGATACGGTCTTTGAACCACAGGGTACCATGTACATCACTTGGAAGCATTTCATTTCCCCATTCTTCATTCTCCTCCGAATGTGTGACATACCCACGTCTTTCTTTTGAGCTTCCATAATCTCCTCTCGTATGGTAGGGGTGAGAGCAAGATTATATAATGCTCCATATGGAACCAAGTATAAACTCGGCTCGTCCTATTCCACTGGAGTGATGGACAGATTATTGACGTGAGACTTGTGGCTCAGTGCTTCGGCAACCACATTTGCCTTGCCGGGATGGTAATGAATTTCAATATCATAATCTTTGATTAGTTCTAACCATATTCGCTGCCGCATATTCAGCTCATATGCAATCTCACGGTCTTCTTGCATTAACACGCAGCCGAGACTAATGCCAGACGCATCACAATAAACGTCAAAAGATTTGGTCATTTCCGGCTGAGCTAACACTGGGACTGTTGTGAGATGTTTCACCAATGCTTGGAATGCATCCTCACATGCCTTGGTCCAAATATATTTAGTCCCCTTCTTCAGCAGCTCTGTCATTGGTTTAGCATTTTTTGAGAAGCTCGGAATAAATCTCCGAAAATATCCCGGTAACCCGAGGAAGCTGAGAACTTCGTGTACGGATGTTGGAGACTTCCATTTCAGCACTTGCACAATTTTGCTTGGATCCACAGCGATGCCTGCCATTGAAATAATGTGACCAAGAAATGGTACTTGGCTGATCCAAAATTCACACTTGCTGAATTTTGCATAAAGCTTGTGATCTCGCGATCGTTGGAGCACGATATGCAAGTGGATGGCGTGTTCTTCCTCCAATTTAGAATAAACCAGAATATCATCGATGAAGACCACGACAAGCTGGTCCAACTCCAGCATGAAAACTGAATTCATTAAATATATGAAGTGTGCCGGCACGTTGGTAAGTTCGAACGACGTGACAAGATATTCATAGAGTCCATATCTCATCGAGAATGTCGTCTTCGGTATATCCCCCGGTCGGATTTTTATTTGATGATATCCGGACCGAAGATCCATCTTTGAGAATACTTTAGCACCCACTAGTTGATCGAATAAAATATTGATGCACGGTAGTAGATATTTATTCTTGATTGTTATGGCGTTGAGCGGACGATAGTCCACACAGAGACGTAACATCTTGTCTTTTTTCTTCACAAACAATGCAGAGCAGCCCCAAGGTGATGAACTTGGGCGTATGAGACCTTTGTCCAGCAGGTCCTTCAAATGCTCCTTTAATTTCGCTAACTCATTTGGTGCCATCTTATACAGCCTTCGAGAAATAGGCGTGGTTCCCGGAATAAGTTCAATCTTGAACACGATGTCTCTATCCGGTGGCATACCCGGAAGGTTGTCCGGAAACACATCCGGATATTCACGGACCACACGAACGTCTTCAAGCTTTGTGGCTTCCGTGTTATATGTGGCTGGAATTTCTTGGATTAGGCGGTCTAGAATGAGAGTGTGTGGTTCATATAGTGGAGAGTTCAAATGGACCACACGTGGAACAATGTCGGGAACAGCACCATGACGGTGCAGCCAAGACATTCCAAAGATGACATCCAGCTTCCGACTCTATAATATAATTAGAGAAGTCCGATACAGATTCCCACCCAACTGAAGTGGTGCTCTATAGACTATTCTATCAGTTGCTACTGTCCCACCCGCAGAGCAAATCAAATATGGACATTTTGTGGGAATGATTTGTAATTGGTATTTGATGACATATGATTGGCTAATGAAATTATGGATGACACCGGAGTCAAATAATATGACTACGGGATTTTGGAGTAGAGAAAACGTACCCGCAAAGACGGGTTCGCCTTCCGGCACGTCTTCGATAGCTAGGTGGTAGACGTTGCCCGGTTTTGCTGCTGGTTTCTTGGGCTGGTTGCGGGGTTGAGCTGCACCCCGATATGGTGCTTGCGCGCCGCCTTGTCGCTTTTCGGGGCAGTCCCTTGAAAAATGACCGACACGGCCACACGTATGGCACGTGTATTGTGTCAGGTTCCCGCCAAGCTGCGGACAGAATCCCGGTGCACGGGGTGGAGGTGGATATGCACGCGGGACAATCCCTTGCTGCTGCCGCTGCTGTGGAAATGGTGGTTGGAAACGCGGCGTGTTGAAAGAACGACCGCAGAATTGCTGCGGTCGCGCCAGTGGCTGCCATCGCTAACGGGATGGTGAGAAATACACCACGCGGTACTTCTGCGGACCACCACTGCTGCTGCTCGACGGCGCACACCATTTCCTCTTATCAGAAACAAGATCGGGTGGAGCATCTTCTTGTACAATCGCGGCATGGACGATGTCGTTGAAGGTGCCGCGATTGCATTGCGCGAGTTGGACCTTCATCTTGGGATTTAGGCCCTGGAAGAATATGTCTGGCTTCCTATCTTCCGTTCCCACATACTCTGGCGCGTACTGCGCCAAGTGATTGAATGCGCGGGAGTATTTTTGGGCACTCCTCAAGCCTTGCTTTAGCTCCAAAAATTATTGAAGCTTCCTCTTCATTATTCCGGGAGGTATATGGTAGGCGCGGAACGCCTCCCGGAATTCAGTCCAGGTGACCGCATGACCAGCCGGCATTGAGGCGATGTAGTTCGCCCACCAAGCACCGACGGATCCTTGAAGCTGTTGCGCTGCAAATAGTGCCTTCTGTTGTTCAGTGCATCGTAGCAAACCGAACTTTGCCTCGAGCATGCGGATAAATTTGTCCGCCTCCAGGGGCTCCTCGGCCTCCGTGAAGACCGGTGGATGTGTCGCTAAGAAGTCCGGGTACGAACTTTGTTGGGGCTGGCGTTGCCCATTGTCTTGTCGCCCCCCTTGACGGGACGAATTCTGCACCAACATACACAGTAACTCGGTTTGCTCATTGCTGCGGTGTCGCGGTTTGCTCCCGGGTCGGAGATTCATCCTCACGACCCTGGCTCGAGGCTCCCATTTCGGGCGTAGATCGTGTATGCACCATTCTGCATCCACATGATTTAAAAATCAGCAACATGTTTGTTTTCTTCATCAACCATAGTAGTGCGAGTATTGACACCATGATAATTGCATAACATTCACATATATTGATAAAGTACAAACTTTATACAAGATACATTATCTCATTACCAAGTTTACAGTAGTGAACTCCAAAATGATGGACTTCCACTATGGAAGTGCATCTCAACTATACTTGGTCTCCATGAGTCGTCATACACACCTTGTCATCTCCTACACACCCACTACTATTTATAATATAACACAAACATGGCTAAAATAAATACGAGCAACCACTAACTATATGTTGCCCCGTGATGGCAGTTGTGCTGCCCCATCTTACTCCGATGCATCGTCATCGGCGTACTCTAGTATCTCAGGATCTTCCTCCTCCTCTGAATCTGAAGGCACTTGCTCACTCATATTCAGCAGTATGTCATGAGCCGGTGGATACACAATTGGTTGCAATTGTGCTTCGGCCTCAATCAAGTCATCACGAAGTTGGTCTGCCTCGTAATCCCAATTCTGAGCTTCTTCGATGGCTTCCTCTCGTGCCTCGTTGACTACCAACAGCTGCTCTTGCTGTTGTTGCACCTCCAACTGACTCACCTGCAGTCCACCACGATCTTGCTGCAGTTCCATGCGAGTTTGCCACAGTTTGGTGCGAGCTTTTCGCAGTCTAGTGCGAGTGTGATGCAGCTGATCCTCGCATTGATTCAGCCGGTGATTCATCAGAGCCAGGAATGAACGTAGGTTCTCATTGATATAATCAAGAGTTTCATCCCGTTCAATTGCTTGCTTCAAGGCATTGAATTGATCCCGAAAGATTTCACCTTGTGTAAAAACCACCATGCTAGATGCAGCGTCATACGTCCCAAGTGTTGTCGAGGTTGTGTCGCCATATGGTTGATAGGCCGCAACCATATGATGTTGCCACTCAAGACCAGCAATACCACGGACCGGGAGAAGAGCAAACTGTGTCCCAGCCATGGCATCTTGATGAAGCTTGCAAAGCTTCATATGCGCTTCACCCGCTGCAATGGCCCACATGTCCTCCAAGCGAGCTCCCTGGATAGTGATAAAAAAAGGAGCCTATCCATAAAAACGAGGACTAGCCGGGATGTCGACCAGGAAAGTACATGACAGTACGCCTCTGTCAATTGCCTCTTGACCCCAATAGCATGGCATCTCGATGAAGCCAAACTGTTGGAGCACCTCCCGCAACGTGATCGGAAAGCCCGGACGGTTGGCGCACGTGGAGAACACCCATCCGTCCGGCAATAGCATCACATCTGACATCTATAAAAAGAAGTACTTGAATGAGTAAAATACACAAATTCAACAAACTTTGTTGATCAACAGATTGATGTAAAAATTGAATTATGAAAGCCAATCCAAATTCAAATGCCAAATGAAACATAACACTGGAATTCTGTCTCAGTTTCTGTTCATGCTGACCAATCTGGAGAAATCTGAACTTGTCATCCAGTTAGAGGCACATTCAGGACTTGAGTTAAACTACAAAATTGTAGTACGCCCAAATATATTTCCATAATGTATTTATTTGCCTCCAGATAATTTATGTATAAGGATATATGATTTTTGCAAGTTGACAGTTTTCTGGAAATTTTTTGACAGCATCTCCTTTGTTTAAGGCTGATTTTGTCCACAATTTTCCAGATACAAAACATCAATATATGCAAAAATTCTAAATTACAACATTGTTGTATACATCCTCAGGATTACATAAATGTATTACATGAAGTCATTCGTTGATTCTACGAAGAGATATGATCAAGACAGTGACAAGATACAAAAACTGTCCATTCTCTGTCCCGATTTATAAGAGTTTGGAAATTTGAATTTTTCATTAGTTTACAGGGGGATTCTGATCTGGAGTTAAACATAAGAGTTTTATAGGACTCTCTAATATTTCCAACCATGTATGGTAGACCTACAGGGGTGAATTATACGGGAAGTTATGCAATTCCAAACTTAGTCAATTTTCTGTCCAGTTCACAGTTTGAACCAGGATCTGGGCAATTTTAGTTCAAATGAAGTTTTCAAGTTTTAAATCTTAAAATCTGTCTTGGAGATGAAAATGAAACTTTTGGATGACTTCCTCAAGTTCCCAAATCATATATCCACTTATCCAACCGACCACACGATCAATTGTAAATCTGACCAGCACGCTCCAAAACAGAGATTACAAATTCAAACTTAGTCCTAAGTTGGAAATTTTTACTTGTTGTTGAGTCACAACACTAGCACGGATATCGTCGTTGACGTGTTTGATGAAACTCAAATGCAATGCCGGTACTAAGCCCTCACAAAAAAATCCTAAGCCGGTATTCCGACATACATCTCAATGGTGGCGGTAATGACATTAACTCGCAAACGTTTTCTACTCGAGCTACTTAAACGTGGTTAGTATACTGCATCTACACAGAAATGATAGATCAATCATATGGTGTCGTACGGCACAGCCCGCACGGGTGAACAATTCACAATAAAATATATGAAAGTAAAAACATTCATCCCGTATCATTCCATACGGGCCGCCCTGAGCTAAGCCACGTCTCGAGGTACATGACTGGGTTTTCTACCACCCGACGGGGTCCAACGTCTTTGCACAGTGCTGCACCAGTAGGGGGCGCATCGGGTTTTATCCCACCCGACGGGGGCTCCCACTAATTTTGTAGCACGCTAGGGTACCGCGTGTGATATGTTCTAAAAAACATGGAAAATTTTAGAGACTCATATTAACATTTCCGTGCCAAGCCACGGAAACAATCACATGCTACATTTTGCATGGTGAGATTACCGCAATTGATCTGCTTGCGGTGGCGTACCTTACCTCTTACCTAACGTCGGAGCGTCATTACACAATATAATAACAAATAAGTTAGCTTGCCACCTTCAGTAACTAATACTATAATAGACCTTATGTGGTCATAGTACTAATCCTCACTCCACTATTCTTAAGTTTTCAAAATAGGCTCTTTTCGAGTGTGCTATACCCAATGCAGCTCTGATACCAGGCTACGAGGACCGGGTCCACACATTTCAGGAATCACAGAGGGTGGTGCTGTGCGATGCAGCACCCAACAGCATACACGAAATGAATACGATAAAATACAAAGTTTCATTTATATAAACAGCAGAAGTATTTTACAATACTTAATGTATAGTAGAAGATAATACTCATAGGTAAACTCTCAGCCTAGCTATGCAAAAGTACAGCCGTCCAGCCCGCGGACGCTGCACACTAGCAACACACAATTTTACGGCGGCATGCAGTGCTCCTACTCGGCGGTATACCACGACGGGGGCATCGTCTCATTCTCGGACCCTTCCTCATACGTCTCACCTGCAAACAACTTAATATAGCAACCGTGAGCACGAAGGCTCAGCAAGACTTGACTGTCTCACCTAAACATGGAACTCTACATGCAGGGATACTTAACATAGGCATAGATATTGCAGTAAATGACTCGCCTACATGTTGACCTCAATTTTCAAGTTAATAACAACAACTAGCACATCTAATAAAAGTAACTTTATTGATCATATTTGACAGCAATCAATGTTTCAAAACAATTATATTTCAATACATCGTATTCTCCTGGCTTCTTCAGTATTTACTACGTCACAACGCAGTGAACAAGCGGTACACAAATAACTGCGAGGGACGGTGATTGCAATCAGAACACACCCAGATAAACCGTCACATACACCCATTTGAGAAGTGTATCTGTCGGTGGTTTTGATGCAGCAGATCTCCCGACACTACTAAAAGTGTTTGCGGAGTTTGATGTTCGGTGTGGGCGCGCGGAGATTCGAGAAGGTGAAATGTAAAATGACATAGGAGACACAAATATTTACGTGGTTCGGGCCGCCTGAGCGTAATACCCTACTCCACGGGGTGTGTTGGTGTTGTATTGGATGTATGAACTCAACTCAGGTGACGTGAGTTGAGAGCGCGTGTGAGCCAATTAGACCAGATCAGATCAGATCAGCCTCAGATCAGATCAGGCTCCCTTTTCTATGTATCATCGGCCTGTCCTTTTATAGTACAAGGACAGGCCGTTACAAGTTGGCCTGGCCCGACATGTGGCCCCGGCGGCTACTAATATTGATACACATTTGATGCGCTTAATTACACTTAATGACCAAGTTACGGGCTTTGACAGAGCCGTTACTGGTAATAAAGGTCGTCCGATCGTGTGTCATTAACATAGTATTAATGACACTTAATCGGGTCTTGAAGTACTTGATTCCCCTTCGAAGATCTGGAGCCGTTGTGGATTCTACCGGAGGTTTGAGGCTGAAGATCCGATGGTTAAACACATGGCAGCTCCGGAGCATACTGTGGGGAACAGATTGGTCCGGTGCCACCAGACACGTGTCAGTTCCGGAGCTTCTCTCGGTCTGGGGTTAGGTCCGGGGGTGCCGTTATGGTACATAGCCCGGAGCTTCCCCCTTGTGGGCGGCAGCTCCGGTTTGATGGTACACGTGGCGACCCTGGGACTAACCATGTTGGGGAAGCGGGTCCGTTTATGTCTGACATGTGGGGCTCTGAAGGTCTTCAAATCAAGTAGATGACATTTCCTTGAGATCTTTGCAATCTCAAGGGGTATACGGTACCCAAGTGGCCCCCTGGGCCCACCTCTGGGGAAGACCCCTTGGGTGAAGTCATTCCGCCGGAGGTGGGTCCATCCTTCGACTTTTGAGCCAAGTCTTCAAAGGTCTTCAGATATGCCATTGGCGATAGTTTTGGAGTTAAATCCTCACCGCGTGGCATATCCCGGGTGCGGCAAATGAGATCTTTGGCATGCGGATCTCACGCAATTGAAGGTCGCCAGTTCGCGATACGAAAATCTTATCGGTTCCGCGTGCCTTGTCAGGCCACCGCCTTCAGGCTTCCCGCCTTTCATGATGACAACTGTTCGCTTGGGTAAGAACCTCAACTCGATCGTCGGGGTGGTCACGGGCCCTCTTGTCATCGGCAGGGTGAAATTTTTGAATAGTATCTTCGGCTTCCCTGCGGTTTCCATCCAAGCATTGCGGGGGCTTACTTAATAAGGAAAGCGTGCACCGTCTGTGGCTCCTTACGCCTCTCATCTGAACTTGTGCTGGAACTCCCAAACTTGTGCTTGCTTTTCCTCTCTTGCCTCGTTGTGTTGCGATGGAGTTGGGTCTCCGTAAGAGCCGCTTGACGACCGAAAGTGACCTGAAGAAGGTTCGGGCCCTCATGGGGTGGTCCCCGAACTTCTTCAACCACCTGGTCCGAACCGGGGGAAAGCTCCCATTCGAGAAGGAGCATGCCGGCGAGATGGTGTACTTTTCTGCGTACGCCATGGTGGGGTTGATCCCAACTGTTTCCCCCTTTTTATTGATGCTGCTAGACTTCTATGGTCTGCAGCTGTACCACCTTGGCCCCCACTCCATTCTTCCATTGTCTGTCTTCGTCCACTTCTGTGAAATGTGGGTGGGCATCCCCCCCTGCATTGAGCTTTTCCAGACCTTCTTCACCGTCCATACCACCGGGAGGAGTGATGAGTACCTTGGCTTCTACTACTTTGTGAAGCGCAAGAAGTGCCCATTCAAGTACCTCCGGTCGTTTCCCTCTGGAAAGTGGGACGATTGGAAGAAGGACTGGATAGTCATCCGAGTGGAGGAGCACGAGAAGCTGGAGCTGCCCGAAGGCCTCCCCAACATCGACTCTGCAGTCTAGAGTGAAGCTCAGGTGCTGTCGGATGCCTTCAACCCTGCTCTGACCAGGATCCGCCATTATGTGGAGGGAGGATTAACTCCTCAGGCGGTGTTTTGCAATTTCCTGGTCAACAGGTGGGCACCGCTGAAGAGGAGAGAAAAACTCGCTTGGTCCCTCAACAGTGTGATGGACGACAACCGGGTCGAGACCGGGCTGAAGTCCAACATGGAGGGGGCGACCTTGGATTTTCATCTCAAGAAGTTCCAGCACGACATCGACGTCGCGGGTGTTGACTTGACCCTGCCACCAGCTTTCCTTCCTCTGAACGTGGAAGTACAGTTCTGCAGGGAGCTCTGGCGGATGATGCCGGCGCTTGACGACCTCGGTGTCATCGAGAGACGATCGACTTCCAGGGTGGTGATCCCTGGGGCTTCTGAAGGTGGCTCCGCCCCTGCCCCGAAGCCAAGGACCGAAGTCGTTGGCAAGGGCAAGGAGCCGGCAGCCGAACCCTCGAGCCGGAAGAGGAAGCTAAAGCATGTCGACGGAAGGTCCGTCAAGCCTGCACCCTCTGCAGCAACTCCTTCTCCCTGAAGGGGGAGGTCTTCTACAACTGCGGTGACTGCACCTGCAGCAGTGTCTTCTCGGGGTGCTAGCTCCGGGCATGTGACTCCATTACCAGGGCCAGTTGAGGTCTCTGGGTCCGAAGGTCCTTCCCGGTTGAAGGGGGCCTCGACTAAGGAAATGCCCGCGGCTACAACAAGTTCCGGCGGGCCTTTTGGAGCTACCACGCCGGCGGCGGCCGTGGTCAGTACAGAACCCCTGGGACAGAGATTCCGTGCAAGCTGGTGCGGAAGCCTTCTGAGGTAATTTTAAATCTTTACCTCAGACAGTTGTTTTGTTGTAGTAACTGTTTTTTAAGTTTCTTCATCCATCATCTGCAGCGTCCCCAAGAAGAGGAGTGAGGCTCCGCCCTCAGCCACAGCAGCTGAAGCTATGAGGGCGGAGGCTTCTGCTCCTATCCTGGTGGCGCCCCAAGTGGTGGCTGATGCTGCGGCAGCTCCGGCGCCAGCTGTCGTGGTCATGGACCTCGAATCATCCCCCGAGACTCCCGTGGTAACGCCAGACCACAGGAGAGAAGATGCGCCAGCGGCACCTGCCCCGGAGGTTGAAGCCTCAGGTCTTGATGCTGAGATGTTGGAAGCTTCAGCCGCTAAGCCAGAGGAAGCAGTGATTCCGACCTCAGAGCTGGAAATTGTTGAAGCCCCGGTGGTTGAGCCGGAGGTTATTGAAGTCCCGGGGGAGCGAGCCGGATGTTGAGGAAGTCCCGACGATTGAGCTGGCTACCTCCAAAGCTCCGGCCTCAGAGCCGGTTGCCACTGAAGCTCCGACTGGAGAGCCAGTTGCAGTTGAAGACCTTCCGTTGGCTGAGCCGGTTGAGGTTGAAGCTCCGACCTCAGGGCCAATTGTTGCGGAGGCATCAACACTCGAACCCGTGATGGTCGAGGCACCAACACCCGAGTTACCAGCGTAGGAGGAGCCCAGGCCGGAGCCGGAAGTAGCCCCTGCTCCGGAAGTGATGACGTCGCTGGCCCCCTGCCTGAGGGGGCAAATGAAGACCTAGCGGCAGGTCCTTCGGAACCACTTCTGGAGGTCGGAACTTCTTCTGTAGGACCCTCCTCGATGGCGACTGAGGCTATCCCAGAGGACGGCCCTAGTGCCGTGGAGGCTCAGGGGATCACTCTTGTGTAGTGGGACCCAATTTTTGTAAGCGAGAACCCGCTGGAACCAGCGGAGGAGACCCCAGCAGGTTCGGACCCTATTTCCCTGTCGTTGTCTATTGACAACGCTTGCTCCAGTCTGCGTCAAGTCCAGCTGGCGTTCTACCACGAAAGCAAGGCTCTTGAAGAGGAGCGCCAAACCCTTAGGCGGTGGCGTAATCGGCTCTACTTCGAGACCAAGCTGCCACAGTCGAGGCTAGCAGACGACAAGGAGTGGATCAAACAGGACAAGGTCCGCCTGGAATACTAGGGCAAATCATTGGATGATAGGGAGAGCTTGACTCGTGCCCTCGACACTCAATCCCGGGCCATTTATGAGCAGGCCAAGGCAACTAATAGTGCGGCTGATGATCACCAAGAAAGGCTTGAAGCCATTAACACTATCCTCATCAAGCGTCGGGAGGCACTTGAGGAGAGGGAGAAGAAGCTCGAAGACGAAGAGCAAAAACTCCTAGAGCTGCGGGATGATGTCGTGAAGAGGGAGGAGGTGCTCGCTGAAAAGGTGGCTCTGGCTGACAAGGGCCTCGAGGAACGCACCAAGAAATTGGAGGAGTGTTGCGTTGAGGTGGAGGAGAAGGCCTGGGTGCGAGGGCAGGAACTCTACAAGCAAGAGTGTGCCATCGCTGCCAGGGAGAAGAAAGTTAGGGGCTAGGAGAAGGACCTGGTCGACTGCCGAAACAAGATCTACCTCCGGGAGGAGGAGCTCGGACGACTCGAGAAGCTGGTTGCTGAAAAGATTCAGCAAAATGCCAAAGAGGTTGAGCGCCTTGCTCGTGAGAATTATGAACTGGCAGCGGCCAAAAGATCCTTGGAGGAACTGAAGGGCTTGAGTACTGCAGACTCCCTACAGGTTTGGGAGTTCCTGAGCAAAGCCAATGATGCGCTGACACCAATGGGCTTCAGTCCCATGCGTCCGGATCATTCGGAGCCGGAGCCGGACCTGGCGTTGCAAGCGTTGAGCTCGGCGGGTGACAAACTCTCCAAGGTGGGTGATGCCATCGCGAACCAGTTGGAGGCTGAGGGGCAGTCCCTGGCGAAGAACGTCGCAGGTTATGTGCTGACGTGCTACACCAGCCGGGATCGCCAATTTCCTCTGGACCCGGTGCTTGAATGTCCCGTCGAAGGAGAAGGTGAAGCCACCCGAGCCAACGTGTCGGAGGTTGCTCAGAAGGTCGCCCGGTTCTTCCATAGGGTCTAGGACCATCTCTGTAGCTCCCACTTGTATTCTCTCTTTTTCTTCCCCAATTTTTTAATCCCTTGTCTCCAGATGAATGAAATCCACAATTTGTTAATGAATTTCATTTTTTGTCTTCAACACTTCTGTCTTCACTTGGCCCCCTGGTAGATGTACACGATTTGATTGTGAACATGTACCAAGAGGATATTGTATTTTGTTGAAGACTCGTTTGTTTTGAACTTGTGGAGTGTAGGTCCGAAGTCTTCGATAGTGAAGGCCCCCTGAGGTTGTCAGAGCTCAGAAACTCCGACATTGACTACCGTTGGAGCTTAGTAGCTCCGGCAATAGTCCCTGTCAACGCGTAGAGCATCGATAGTTAGCCCTTCGGGTTGTCGGAGCTTAGTAGCTCTGGCAGTGACCTTTGCCAACGCGTAGCTTGTCGGTAGCAGACTCCGCTTGTGGGGTCTTCTCACCATCTTTTATTCTGCGTCGACGGCTGGCCCCCATAGCTTTGCCGGAGCTTGGTTGCTCTGGTAATGCTCGTTTTCAATGTTTAACATCGATCACAAGCCACCTAGGGAGAGTCGGAGCTTTGTTAGTTCCGGCTTTTCTCCATCAATGTGGATTCTTTATTTTTCCTGCACAATGAAGCCAAGAAAAATAGTAAAATTCACTCCTTGCCTATAACTTTGTTGCGGCTTACGATTCTCAAGAAAGTTTTAGGTCAAACACAATTCTGAATACAACCGAATGCGTTGCCTTCTTTCTTCCAGATCCAATTGTACTTGGACCCGCCTTACTTCGGCCTGTCGGGGTGTAGGTAGAGTGGCGTACTTAGGGTGCTTGACCAGGCTAAGTCGATAGCACAATCCGGCCCTAGATTGGCTTTGCGGCATTCAGGTGAGTGGGTCATGAACAATATTTGAATCCAAAAGAATTGACAGTACAGCTCGAATTGTACATGAACTGGTCGAACTAAAATTTCTTAAGAATTGCACAACTTTGTTATAGACAAGAAAGAGAAAAATAAAAAATGTTGAGCCTGTACAAAATAAATGCACGCGGAGTCTGTTTCACATGAAGATGTCTTTCATTATAGGTCCGGGTACAGGGGAAACAAGTACACCCTTACGGTACGGAACCAGGCTAAGCGTGTTTCATTCCTTGTTTGACCCAGGGTAGCTAGCCACACTTTTAGTTCTGAGACTGTGACAAGTGTTGCATGAACTTTGCGGACCTTCTGGGAATGGTCCGGCTGTTCTCCCGGAGGAACTACCCGACTCTGTACAATGACTCTATAACATACACCTCAAGTTACTACAGACTCACCTCCGTGATATTAAGTGTAGAACTTACGGAGGTGCTCAATATTCCAAGGAATTGGGAGAGGTGTCCCATCCCCGGTAGCCAAGCGAACGCTTCCGGGGCATGATACTTTAATCGCTCCGAAGGGTCCCTCCCAGCTGGGGGAGAGTTTGTTTAACCCTTCTTTGGATTGTATTCTCCGTAGCACCAGATCGCCTTCCTCGAGCAGTCGGTTGTGTACATGCCGCTGATGATAGCGCCGAAGGGCTTGGCGGTATCGGGCATTCCGAACAACTGCTTGGCACCTTCCCTCCTCAAGGAGGTCTAGGTCTTCACGCCGGAGCTGGTCCTGTGTGGCTTCGTCGAAGTTCCGGACCCAGAATGACCCCAAGGTGATTTCCGGAGGAAGGATTGCTTTAGCTCCGTACACCAGGAAGAAGGGTGTCTCTCCAGTTGACCGGTTTGGAGTTGTCCTGTTGGCCCATAGAGTGGGCGGAAGCTCTTCAATCCAATTGGCTCCATGTTTTTTCAAGCGCTCATAGGTGCGCGTTTTGAGTCCTTTCAGGATTTCAGCATTTGCTCTCTCGGCCTGGCCATTGCTTGCCGGGTGAGCTACGGAGGCGTAGCAAACTTGAATGCCGAGGTATTCGCAATATCCTTGAAATGCAGAGCTTGTGAATTGGGTCCTGTTATCAGTAATGATTTTGTTTGGGACTCCAAATCTGCATACAATGGACTGCAAAAAAGTTGATAGCAGATTTCTTGTTTATTGTCACAACTGGAGTTGCTTCCGGCCACTTGGTGAACTTGTCAAAGGCTACGTACAGGAACTTGTAACCTCCGACGGCTCTTGGGAAAGGTCCCAAGATGTCCATCCCCCACACAGCAAAGGGCTATGTAGGAGGTATCATTTGTAGAGGCTGAGCCGGTGTGTGAATTTGCATTGCATGAAATTGGCATGCTTCGCATTTCTTCACCAGCTCAGTTGCATCCTGGAGTGCTGTAGCCCAGTAGAAGCCATGCTGGAAGGCTTTACCGACCAGCGTGCGGGAAGACACGTGGTTACCACACTCGCCTCCATGGATTTCTACGAGGATCTCACAGCCTTCTTCCCTTGTGATGCACCGTATTAGGACGCCATTAGCACCGCACCGGTAGAGATCCCCTTCTACGAACGTGTATCTTTTAGCCGATCTGACTATCCGGTCGGTGGATACATCGTAGTCAGGAAGGATGTTGTCTTTCAAGTAGCTCCGGATCTCCGAGATCCATGCATCGGAGCTAACTTGAGCATTTGAGTCTTGCGTGCTGGATTTCTCGGAGCTTCCGGCAGCACCTACGACCCTTGATGGCTGCCATGTAACAGGGCAATTGGGACCGTCAGCTTTGGGATGCTGATCTCGCCCCCTTCGTTTAGTTCGGCAGGCTGAGCTATGGGTTTTGACAATCTCCGGACAAAAGTTCTGTCAGGAGCTGGAGCTCCGGTTGACGCTTTCGTCGATAGTTCGTCGGCTTCAGCGTTGTGGACACGCTGGACGTGGTGGAGGTCTAGGACTTCGAAGTCCTTCTGAAGCCTCTGGACTTCAAGGAGGTAAGCAGCTAGCTGGAGATTATTGCAGGAGCATTCACCCTTCACTTGTTTAATGATGAGCTTTGAATCTCCCTTGACCAGCAGCTGCTTGACACCGTACGACAGTGCCACCTTTAGTCCATAGATGAGTGCTTCGTACTCTGCCATGTTGTTGGTCGCCTTGAAGTCAAGGTGTACCATGTATTTTACCTTCTCCCCGGTTGGTGCGTGGAGAAGGATTCCAGCTCCGGCCCCCTGCTTTTGCATGGAGCCGTCGAAATAGAGGGTCCAGTGAGGCTCAGTGAAGACCAGAGCCTTGTGTTCCGGCTTCTGCTCACTGGGGCCCCCAGGGTTTGATGGAGAGGGAGTCCATTCCGCCACAAAATCTGCCAATGCTTGACTCATGATTGCTTGTCTTGGAATGAATTCGAGATCGAAGTCGGCCAATTCCTCTACCCACTTTGCAATATTCCCAGTTGAATTGGGATTATGCAAGATTGCTCGAAGTGGGTAAGAATTCACCACTGAAATCTTGTGAGCTTGGAAGTAATGGCGAAGCTTCCTGGAGGCGATAAGAACTGCATAGATCAGCTTATGCACCTCTAGGTATCGAGTCTTGGCGTCATGAAGTACTTCACTGATGAAGTACACTGGGCGCTGGATGGTCCGGACCCTCCCGGAGGGGCCCGAAGCTTCCTCTTCATTTACCCGGATCCTCCCGGAGGGATCCGGACCTTCTTCGGGGACCTCCGGGTCCTTGCTGGAGGGACCCGGAGCTTCTTCTGAAGCGACCTCGACCCTCCCGGAGGAGTCTGGGTCTTCTGAAGTAACTTCTTGTGGACTCAAGTCTGGGAAATGGGACCTAGACTCGCTTTCAGGAACCTCCGGACCCTCCCAGAGGGGTCTGGATTCCTGAGTATGGGATGGTTCTGGTCTCTCCGCAACCAGGACCATACTGACGACTTCGTCAGTTGCTGATATGTAAAGCAACAAAGGCTCACCAGGGTTCGGAGCTACCAGAGTTGGTAGGGTGGTGAGGAGCTGTTTTAGCTCCTGGAACGCCTTTTCTGCTTCTTCAGACCATTGGAATGGTCCGGACTTCCTTAATAACTTCAAGAAGGGACGTGCCCGTTCCGCCAGTCTTGAAATGAACTGGCTGAGGGCTGCTAGACATCCAGTCAGCCTTTGGACATCTTTGATGCGGGCTGGTGGCCGCATGTCTTCAATGTCTTTGATCTTCGCCGGACTAGCCTCTATGCCCCGGTGATTTACGAGGAAACCAAGAAGTTTTCCGGAGCTAACCCCGAAGACACACTTGTCTGAGTTTAGCTTTGTGCGGGTGAACCGCAGCTTGTCGAAGACAGCCTGTAAGGTGTCAAGGAGTGACTCCTTGTTCTTGACCTTGACCACGATGTCATCGACGTACACTTCCACTATGTCTCTAATGAGTTCTTCAAAAGTTTTGTACATAGCTCGTACAAAGGTTGAAGCTGCATTCTTAAGACTAAATGGCATGGCTGTATAATAGTACAATCCATCAACTGTGATGAAAGAGGTATGCTCTTCATCATCCCTAGACATTCTGATTTGATGATACCCAAAATATGCGTCTAGGAAACACAGTAATTCACACCCGGTGGTGGAATCCACTATCTGATCTAGTATAGGTAGTGGGAATGGATCTTTTGGACACGCCTTATTTAGTGTTGTGTAGTCAATACACATCCGAAGCTTCCCGCCTACCTTGGGCTCAACGACTGGGTTTGCCAGGCATTTTGGATGGAAGACTTCTCGGATGAATCCAGCTTCGAGCAACTTCTTCACTTCTCGTCGAATGAAGTTTTGTCGCTCCACGGATTGCTTCCAAGGCTTTTGATGCACGGGCCGGGCGTGAGGGTAGATCTTCAGATTGTGCTCAATCACTTCCATTGGGATCCCAGGCATTTGTGACGGTTGCCAGGCAAACACGTCGAAATTAGCCTGGAGGAAAGTGATGAGCGCAAGTTCCTATTTGTCATTCAGTCCCCCCGATATACGGGTGGTCTGAGCGGCATCGGAACCGATTTGCGACTTTGATGGGAATGTTGGTGTCACCACTTGGCTGCACACGAGGTGCAGAAGTCGAGCCTCGTTGACGAATGCTCGGGGGTTTTGGAGCTTGCTCCTGCATGGAGTCCTCCTCATGTGCTGTAGTAAGTGCATGAAGTTCTTCCAGAGCGGTTACTCCGGCAGTGTGATCTCCACGGATTCGGAGAACGCCCACTGGTGTTGGAATCTTTAACACCAGGTAGCCATAATGAGCAGCTACCATGAATTTCTACAAGGCAAGCCTACCGAAGATGGCATTGAAAGGTAAGTTGATCTGAGCAACGTCAAAGACCAACTTCTCAGTGCGATACTTCTCCCGGGTCCCGAAGGTAACGCGGAGAGTAATAGCACCAAGTGGGGTAATGGCTCCCAGACCTACTCCGGAGAAAGGTCGGGAGGGGTGAAGATCCGAAGGTCGGAGCTGAAGCTTGGTAAAAGCTTCAAAGCTTATGAGGTTCAGCCCCGAACCTCCGTCTACCATAACATGGTGGAGCTGAATGTTATTGATGGTAGGAGATACCATCAGGGTAACTGGCCTGCTCCAACAATGCTTCGAGGGCAGTCCGAAGCATCAAAAGTGATGGCTGTGTCCATCCACTTCCAATGAGGCTCCACCCTGTCTGTAGGCGCTACAACGGCCATGTCCCGACACATTGTCTTAAGGACGTGGCGGGAGGTGATGTCCCATGATCCACCAAAAATGGTGTTCATGGTCTTCCGACGCTCGTTCTCAGAGACGTCAGAATCATCGTCGACGGAGGTGTAGACGGCCTTCAGGATATTTTTAGGATCTTGAAAACCTAACTCCTCTTCAGCCGGAGCTTCGTCAACTTTTTGTCTTCTTTCCCTCTGTCGGAAAGGAACTACTTCCCAACGCTTGTTGTAGTGCTCGACAAGGTTTTGGACCTCCCGGCAGTCTTCCAAACTATGGCTGTCCGTCTTATGAATTGGACACCACACCTAGGGTTTGCCACTGTCTTTAGAAGACGGTCGAGGTCGCTTCTCAGGGCGTGGCCCCCGGCCACCCGGAGTTGCAGCAGCTGCAGCATTAGATGCGCCGACCGAGGGCTTCTTCTTGCCGTTGGTATTTTTCTTCATTTTGCCACTCCCGGAGGTAGTGGCTTCGCCTTTGGAGGATTTCTTGCGATCCTCCGGAGGTGGTTTGGAGTGCATTTCACGGCCCTCCGCAGCTCTGGCACATTTGTCAGCCAAGCTAAAGAGTTCTGTGACACTCGTGATCTCCTTGATCGCCAGTTTCTCCAACATCTTCTTATCCCGTACGCCCTGTCTAAATGCCACAATGACAGAAGCGCTAGAGATAGAAGGGATAGTGTTTCGTACCTGAGAGAATCTCTGAATGAATGATCGCAGGGATTCTCCCCCTTTTTGCACGTCTGCAAAAAGGTCCAGTTCGGTGCCTGGTCGGGTGTATGAACTCCCGAAGTTGGCGGTGAACTGTCGGCACAACTCCTCCCAACTGTTGATGGAGTTGGGTGGAAGGCTCATAAACCAGGACCGGGCAGTCCCAGTTAAAGCCACTGGAAAATAGTTGGCCATTACGGCCTCATTTCCTCCAGCTGCCAGGATAGCAGTGGAGTAAATCTGAAGAAATTCGACAAGAATAATGGTCCTGTCAAACTTCTCCGGCAGATGAGGCTGGAATTTCTGTGGCCACCTGACCATACGCAGATGCATGGCCAGGACTGAACAGCCTCCTCCTACTCCTTCAGGAGCAGGAATGTCTTGAGCTTCTCATCTTTCACGAGCACGCTCGATATGGACTCGGCCGTCTTGTTGACGGTATCGGCGATCAAGCTCTACCCGGAGGTCATGAGTTGAAAGCCTTGATACCGTGTGAGTGCATCGCGCCCCGAAGGGCAACGACATCACTTGCTGTGACGCAGCACGTCTCCTGTTGTTGGAAATGTGCAGACCAAGTCTGCCAGACAAGGTCCATCGCTGCGACGGGGCCCGTACTGAAGGAGGAGGACCCTGGTTACTGATGCGGTCGGCTGCTACTGCAACCAAGTGTTCCACATCGCCCCTCCACTGCTGCATTGCATCCCAGGATGCATCCAGAGGTGGTGGGCGCTAAAGGAGAGCACGTGCTACATGGAGCGCGTGTTCCGGGTTGTCATGATTCGCTGACGCATTGATTGACGCCGGTGCACCATCGCGCTGCCCAGCTTGATTTGCTGGTGGAGGCGGCGGTGGTGGAAGTGTGACTCCTGCTGGAACTGAGGTTCCTGCTGGTGGCTGCATATTGGATGGATTGCCCCCAGCAGCTTGAACAGCAGGATGACCATTGGATGATTCAGCAGCTGAGTTCACCATTCTTGAAATCTCAGGCGCCCCCTTCCTGGCGTGCCAACTGTCGGTGGTTTTCATCCGGAAGATCTCCCAACACTACTAAAAGTGTTTGTGGAGTTTGAAGTTTGGTGTGGGCGCGCAGAGATTCAAGAAGGTGAAATGTAAAATGACAAAGGAGACACAAAGATTTATGTGGTTCAGGCCGCCTGAGCGTAATACCCTACTCCACGGGGTTTGTTGGTGTTGTATTGGATGTATGAACTCAACTCAGGTGACGTGAGTTGAGAGCGCGTGTGAGCCAATTAGACCAGATCAGATCAGATCAGCCTCAGATCAGATCAACCTCCCTTTTCTATGTATCGTCGGCCTGTCCTTTTATAGTACAAGGACAGGCCGTCACAAGTTGGCCTGGCCCGACATGTGGCCCCGGCGGCTACTAATATTGAGACACATTTGATGGGCTTAATTACCCTTAATGACCGAGTTACGGGCTTTGACAGCGCCGTTACTGGTAATAAAGGTCGACCGATCGTGTGTCATTAACATAGTATTAATGACACTTCATCGGGTCTTGAAGTCCTTGATTCCCCTTCAAAGATCCGGAGCCGTTATGGATTCTACCGGAGGTTTGAGACTGAAGATCTGACGGTTGGACACGTGGCAGTCCCGGAGCATACTGTGGGGAACATATAGGTCCAGTGGCACCAGACACATGTCAGTTTCGGAGCTTCCCTCGGTCTGGGGTTTGGTCCGGGGGTGCCATTATGGTACATAGCCCGAAGCTTCCCCCTTGTGGGCGGCAGCTCCGGTATGATGGTACAGGTGGCGACCCTGGGACTAACCATGTTGGGGAAGCGGGTCCAGTTATGTGTAACATGTGGGCCTCCGAAGGTCTTCAAATCGAGTAGATGACATTTCCTTGAGATATTTGCAATCTCAAGTGGTATACGGTACCCAGGGTACCGACAGTATCAAATTACGCTTCAATACTATGTTGTATGCAACAACCTTTCAAAGGAAACCCAAATGCCGAACCGGTCCTTCCGTAAGTGGCAGGAGGTCCCCGAGTGGAGCATCTTCTATGCCCCCCGACAGATTTACACCTTGCTACCCTCAGCCCACTCGTATAAAAAGGTAGGGTAAGCCTCGACACCCAGGTTCACCAATTACATCGGTTTCCTGGTTTTCATATAATCCGTATGCATCCAGTACAGTTCAAAGATGTCCAGCAGGGCCGCACACGGATCGGTCCTCAATCAACACAAGCAGGGCTACGCACGTGAGACCACGTCTTGTTGCATCCTACCCGCTGCTCGGTCTCAATTTCATATTCATAAACCATTCCTTGATTCAATTCATCCTGTGTAACAAAATCCTTTCTCGCAAGTAGATTCCAACTACTCAACTTCTACCGGATTCCTATGAACATAAGCATGCCATTGCCTACTCGTCGGGCAGTAGACCTACCCAATACTCTATGGGTTTTGTGGGTCATGCAAGTGGAGTAACAAGCACCTGAGACCTAGTGCACAAAATCATCCTAGACATAAGTGATACAAATACAAACTTTGAAATAGCACTGAAATGCAAACCGGGGCTTGCCTATATGATATGCAATATATAAAGTACATGAGTGATATAGAAACTATGGAACAGATATTATAAATAGTTATCAGTAGAGAAAATGATTTTAATTGGCTTTGGGATTTTTACAGTGGATACTAGGTTCTATGAGGAAGATCTGGACCAAAAACTGGAGATGTTCAAGGAAGCTTGTTGTCGCTTACATTCCAACAGGTAAAAGCCTTCTCTGAAACTCGGTTTTAATTCTTGAGCTTTGTCATGGCTAAAAGTGGATGATCAAGGTAGAGGGGGTCTCACTGGTTCTACGAAAATTTGTTTCACAATTTTCTAATCTTCGTAAAGGGAGAAATTGATTTTACAAGTTTCCAAGAAATTCTGAAAATGTTTCTGTACATTTTCCATTTTTCAATTGACATAGGTGATTTGAACACTGTTTAGTCCAGTAAATGAAGTTACAATGAACTTGAACTTTTTACTGGAGGTCAAGTGTACTTTTAAGAGTGTTCTTACCAAAATTGGGAATTTTCCAATTAAGAGAACAGGGGTAATTAATTTCCCAAGCAGTTAGCTCAAAGGAATTAATTATGACAATTCTTGGATTTTCATGTCCAACAAATTGCACCACTGCAAAGTTGGGAACAATATTAGTTTACAAAAATTTATTTGGAATTATTTGAGCAAGTATGCTAGGATAAATTGATTTTTAAATTTCGATGAAATCAGGAATTAATTTGGAAGGAAAAGTATAAATAAAACCGGCTGGGCCCACTGGTTTAAAATCAACCAGTCACAGCTAGTCCACATATGGGCCATAGGGTTTAACCCTCGCAGCTGCATTCGATCCGGTGGCCACAGCAGCTCCAAGGGGGGAAAACAGTCGCTGACCTGCGGGGCTCGCGAGGTCGTCTTCTACCTCGCGCCCTGGGCGTCGCCCGGGCTCCCCGCCGCGGCGCAGCGCCAGCGAGCTCGCCGGATATGCTTTCTCGGCCACCACTCTTATCTATACTCGCCGGCTAACCAATTTCCAATGTGCTCAGCATGATAGAACGGTCGTCGACCGCCGGCGATGGCCAGAAATCCGCGTGCGACGGCGGCGGCTAGGGTTTCGGCTATGTTGAAACTACACATACACAGCGCAAACGCCTCAAAAAAAGGTCGGGGAGACTCCTGGGAGCATGAGGAAGGGGACCATGGGAAGAAAAAGGCATGGAGTCGCCGGCAAAGTCGACTTCGATTGTGAATTGAAGCTTTTTCCATGACAGTGGGGAAAACTCACCTAACTCAGCTCTCACTTGATCATTTCCGTTGATTCTGGGTAGAGGGGTGCACTAGGAGGTGGTGCACATAATACCTAACTGGATTAGTAAGAGTTTGCACCTAGAAACGGAATTGAGCGTACGACCTAGACCCGATGCTCTGCTTTACCGTCGGGAAAAACAGAAAATACTCAAGCTACGATCCATGAATCAATCTGAATCTTTGTGAGTACATGGGGCTCGGTTAGGCGCACCTTTTTCCAGTTTACAGTGAAGCGTGAGATGGCCTAGAACGTCGGCTCCACGGTGACGCGGAGAGGTTCTAACGGCAGGACACCCTGACAGCCGGACAAGACCTTCACAATACCACAAATTTAAGCAAGGAATTGACATGGGAAGTTAAGGAGAGGGTGTATAATCCTTATGCACCTTACTTTGCTTCACAAAGCTCAATCAATCAGGGGCGGGATGGCTCGGGCGGCCAGGAGCAGAGGCGGCGAACTCTGTTCTTGCCGGAAGAAAGAAAACAGGGAGAGAGGAGCACGACAGTTGCCACTCTGGCCAAAGGAGTAGGAATAGAGATGGAGAGGAGTGCGGGACACGTTATGAAGCAACCTAGGAAGAAGCTCTGTGGATTGCATGCTGTGCGGTGTCGCCACGGTGAGCGGAGGCAGAGCACTCACGTAAACATGCCACTGACCAGTGGGTCCTGCAGCCCCCTTAAGTCTATCCTCCTCTGGTTAAACAAATATCCTACCAACTGATGTCCAAAATTCATGAAAATTTGTGGATAGGTTCAACTAAATATCTTGGATTTGATTCTGAAATCAAAACATCGAATTGATCAAGTTCCAATTGAAATTAAAATTTGAATTTTAATTTGAATGAAATTCAATGGAGCCACTGAATTAAATAGTAATTAATCTTCAAAAATTTTTAAACTTTGCATAGAGGTTATTTGGAATATTTGGAATTTAATGGTGAACTCAGATTTTTATTTTGGCATAGTTTGAACAGGAGAAAAATCTGAATTTTTGAATCCCTTTCATTGAAGTTTGGATTGGTTTGCTTTTTCAGTTTCCATTTATAATTTCTTTTTCCCATTCAAAATTTTCAATTATCCTCCATGAACTTTGTACTTTGAATTTAAGGATTTTACATGATAACGTTTGGATTAGTCGCACACATGATTTCTTAACAGTCTGATTTTCTACCGAGGAGTTTTTGTTACTTCCGCTGAAAAAGTTTTAATCTACCATTCACCCCCCCCCCCCTTTGTAGTTTTTCACATGCTCTTCGATCCTACAACTTGAAAACTTGCTATTGGTGGGATGGCATGAAAAGGGACATAGATGAATATGTTGCATTATGTGACACGTGTCAACGAGTGAAGGCTGAACACCAAAGACCAGCAGGATTATTACAGCCATTGAAGATTCCAGAATGGAAGTGGGAAGAAGGTGGTATGGACTTCATAGTTGGATTACCTTGCACTTCAGCAGGATATGATTCAATATGGGTTATTATGGGTCGATTGACTAAATCTGCGCACATTATTCCTGTCAAGACCACATATAGTGGAGCAAGGCTGGCAGAATTGTATACGGGAAGAATAATGTATTTACATGGAGTACCAAAGAAAATAGTGTTCGATAGAGGTTCTCAATTTACCTCAAGGTTTTGGCAAAAACTGCACGAGTCTATGGGAACTATGTTGAATTTCAGTTATGCATACACCCCCAAACGGATGGACAAACTGAGAGGACAAATCAGATATTGGAGGACATGCTAAGAGCTTATGCGCTAAAATATGGGGGAAGTTGTGAAAAGAGTCTACCATATGCTGAATTCTCCTACAACAACAGTTATCAAGTAAGTTTAAAGATGTTACCATATGAAGCATTGTATGGGAGAAGGTGTAGGACACCCTTGTTTTGGAATGAGACAAGAGAAACTCGAGTATTTGGACCTGATGTAATATAGGATGCCGAAAAGCAAGTTCAGACAATCCGTGAGAATTTGTGGGATGCTCATTCAAGACAAAAGGGTTATACAAATAATAGGTGATAAACTTAGACTTTGGAGTGGGAGACTTTGTGTATCTCAAAGTATCACCTATGCGAGGTCAAAAGCGGTTTAACGTCAATGGCAAATTGGCACCTCGCTATATTGGACCATTCAAGATTTTGTACAAACATGGAGAAGTGGCATATAAGTTGGAGATGCTAGCACATCTTTCTTATGTTCATGGTGTGTTCCACGTTTCTCAGCTCAATAAGTGTTTAAGAGTACCGGAGGAACAAATACCAACGGATGAATTGGAATTAGAGGCAGATTTGACTTATGCCCAGCAATCGGTCAAATTCATGGAATCAAAAGAGACAGTCACATGTAACTTGGTGATTTGATGGTGCAACGTACAATGGAAGCATCATACAGAATCAGAAGAACCTTGGGAGCTAGAAGATTATCTCAAGGAAGAATTTCCCTACCTTTTTCCTTCTATGACCAATCTCGAGGGCGAGATTCATTTTAAGGGGGGTAGGTTTGTAACACCCTCATTTTCATCCATCATGCATTGCATACATTCCAATACATATTAAACATTAAGCAACAGAAAAAGGAACAACATAAAAATAAATTAGAACCAAAGCAGCAATTAAAAACCAGATTCAGTGTGGACTTGTTCGAATTGGACCCCAGACTAGTCCGACTTACTCTCTGTTGTTTTTCGAAAATATCTGCTTTGCTACGGATTAGTCCAAAATCGTTTCTGTTGTCCTCTGGACTTGTCCGTTGATTTTATGAACTTTTCCGGTTTTGTTTCTGTTCTTGTCCGTACTTGTCCGTTGTTGGATACAGACTAGTTCGTGTATATCTATTGAGAACTTCCAAAAATTTTGGTCTGGTTCGATAGTGGGCAATTTCGAACTTGTCCAGCTTGGTACCGGACTTGTCCATTTGAATCTCTGTTCTTGAACGGTATTGTCTGGTATTGCACCAGACTTCTCCGTTGAACTCTCTATACCCGATTGGACTTGTTTGGCCCCTCTACGGACTAGTCCAGTGTGTAGGGTTTCGACACGAATTCTATTTTTCATCCATAAAAGGATTTTGGTTAATTAACTTAATTGGGCTCAAGAACATCATGCCCCTCCTCTGAGGAGCCTAAGAGTTACTCTACCACGACCTCTGCTTGTTTCCAACGCATTATATATGGATTCTACCCTAACCCTATGTTGGTGTTTCTTACATCACAGATAAAAATCCGCAAGCACACGAAAACTATCGTGTAGCACTTCCCCTTAAGAGAGTATTCCCAAGTGTACTGAATCCAAGGAACGTGTGTGTAATCTTGCGAACTAATCCACCCAGGGACACAAAGTTGTTTGGTAGGTAAGGAAAAGAGAGGAATTCAAAGTATTGATTCTACCTCTTCAATCCGTGGGTCTACGAGATATTCATTGGTGATTTCTAACCTAAGCACCACGCTTACATTCTAAATCACAACTCTAGTTGTTTCAAACACAAAGCTACAACTAGAGCCTCTAATGAATTAAAGCAATGAACCCACAAGTAACTATTTGTGCAAACTACTATGAACTGAGAATCAAACTTGAATTCAATTCACAAAGGCTTACTTGATTTGAATAAGACATTTTTAGGGGTACAAGTGTAGAAGAGGGACTTGACAACCTCAATCCTCCTTCTCCTAAACTCTTCACCACACTCTCCTTCTACATGGCATCCTCTAGGAGTACTCTAAGCCTTTGGAGTGGTATTCAATTCTCAACTTTTGGTGTGTGTGTGAAGTGAGGTGTGGGGTCTATTTATAGGGCAGGAGAAGAGTCTGTTCCCGCCAACAAATGCGCGCAAATCAGTCACCCACGACCTCTTCAAGCTGGGAGGAGCCAACACGTGGTGTTTGACCAAGAAAGGCGCCATGACCTAGTCGGCCGACTAGGGAGTCGGTCGACCTGGTCTCAGCCCTGTTGGGGTTATGCTTCTTCCAGGTCCCTGCCAGGTGGGTCCCATCCCCTTATATGGGTGCTATGTCATTGGATGGCCTCGAATACTTCTGTTTGTGTGCCATTTGATCCATGTGATGAAACTTGGCATCGATTGATTCGTCGAAACCCAATTTTATGGATTGCTCCCTGCTTGTCTTGGTCTTTTGAGTCTAAATTCACCTGCATATAAATAAACACCAACACATTTTGGAATTTGTTAGTTTTTAACCCTACCACTACATTATTTTTCTCTTTTGTGCACAGTATGAGGTGAATTTACAGTCTAAATATGGCACTTAAGGACCGTCAACAAACCCACAAACTTAGTACTTTGCTCGTCTTCGAGTGAAGGCAAGAAAAAGAACTAAGGTGCTGTCATAAATTTGCATATAAGGGAATACTAGATATTTCAACTCATACGTCAATTCATGGCTACCACATCAATCTTGGGGTTTGAAGAGTGAAATTGTTGGGATGTAGTTCTCTTGGATCTTCCCTTGCCAAAATTATTTGACGATTTTGCTACATTCGGAAGGTCTAAGGAACGTTATCTCTCACCTAGAATCTCTCAAGTCTATCAAAGTGTTTTATGCTCACCTTGGCATGTTGTGCCAATTTTGTCCCTATACTAAATATGACTATATATGGTGTTTGATAGGGATAAATGTGGAACACATTGCAATTCATATGTTACTAAGTCAAAAACTTGATCCTATGAGAGATTTATGCAACAAACAAATTGACAAAGGAAATCCTTGTGCACATGAATGGAATGGATACCTATGGACTCCATGATTTTCTCTCTTTAAGCATGAAACATGGCTACTCTCTCTCTCTCTTTTTTTTTTTTGAATTCCGTAGCCATGTCTTCTACTCCTTTTTATTTTTTCTAAAGAGATTTTGATGACCAAAATGTATGGTGTTTTCTTTATTGGATGGATGAATGGTGGATGCAAATTGCCAATGTGAGAAATTTTGCATGAATAGGGTGCACAAGAATTTTATAAGTCAAAAGTTTCATGCATGTCACTCAATTGGGTCACGAGTTTGAAAAAGTTCAATGAAAGGCAAAGTGGAATATGCATGTGGTTTTCAAGACATTGTATCGTATGGCCGTGGTGGGTATGTAAATCTCGAATGAGAGGGTTAGGCAAATTTCAAGACTCCAAATTGTGCGTACATCAACAATCAATTTCAAGCAAGGAAATATCTCCTCAAGTAACCCATTTACCATATCACACTAGTCAAATAATTAGATAACATGTTTTTATATTATGCTTGTGGGAATCATAAACAGGGAAATAAATCAAAATATAATGTATTCAAATTTTTAGTTTAAGCAAATTTTGACTACCAAGTTTTAAGTTTTAACTATTGGGTTGAACTGATTTCACATATTCAATATTAAATATTAAATCAACTCAAACAATAATGTAGCATGCATATTCAGGGGTAGGAGATCCAAACCGAATTTGTGGAGCGAAACGAAGCCGTGTGGGGCCCATACCAGGTCGGCCGACCAGGGGGTTCGGCCGACCCCTTCAGGCCTCTATGTTGCTCTGTTTTGACGTGTTGAGTCGTATAATCGGTTGCGACGTGTTTTGAGATGCAACGATATTTTTGCATCTTGGGATTTCAAGAATTTGTGGTACCCCCCCCCCCCCCCCCCACACACACACACACTTGTTCCCTGAATTCCTTATTCAACACAAAATAAACTAAAGATGGAACTTACCAGGTTAGATGGACTGGTAAGTTCCTTTTATTGATCTCAACTATGGGGATGCTTACATTATTCAACCTAAACTTAATGAAATAAAAAATTTGGAATAAAACTAAACAAAACTAGTAAGCATCCTATGCGGTCGGGACATCTACACTAAGGATTGTTGTAGATGTCGGGCTTCCCGACGGTGTTGCATATGTGCCGCAGCTTGGCGCTCATGCCACGGTGAACACCATCAATCTCCTCCTTGAGGGTTATGAGCTAATCCTTCAGTTCCACCAACTTGATGCGCCCTTCAGCCACTAAGTCAGATAGCTTCTTGTTCTCCAAACGGAGAGAAGCTAACTCCTTAGAAAGCTTTGCAACTTTAGGGGCACGAGGAGATTTCCCGTCACTATCCTCAAATTGGCTAGGTGGCCCTCTGATATAATGCGGCGAGAGGTGATGCCTAATCTTGGATGGTGACGAGCCCATCGATTCTTCCACTGCCAAATTATCCACTTGCTTGAAAAAACCCTTTGCATAGCCTCCATTAGGTTGGCACACCCCGTGGATAATGAGGCGGTCTCCCACACGCTCGGGTGAGGTACGCATAGGGGACTTGTAGTGGTGTCTCACTACATCACCATCCTTGTTCTTTAGAGTGTACATGAACTCCTCGCTAGGCTGTAGCGTTGGGGAGACTCGTCTTTTTTAGGAAAAAAGATGGGTCTTGACAGACTTAAGGCCAGTCGGAGTCTAACGACGTGCAGGTGTTGTCGACTTCATGGGCGTCCTCCGAGGGGAAAGCGATCGTGTAGCACCATGAGGTTTTGTGCTATGCCCACGCGGAGTCTTCGTCGGTGGCGGGATCATGGCGAGGGGCACGACATCCGATGCCATGACAAACTCCAAAGCAAGGTGGGACTTGTCATTGGCCAGCGTGATGTCTCTGCTCAGGTTGAAGGTTGAGCTAGAGTGGGGATGAGGCATAATTTTCTTTTAGGCCATGACTTGGAATCGGAGATGGATTTATTGATACGGTGCAAGGTTCCCCTCTTGTTCCCGTCAATATATAAGCGAGGAAAGCACGATAGCGCCGAGAATCTTATTGAGATACGTCGGGAGAGTTTGCAAGCAAAAAAAGAAGGCTGACGGTTCGGCAGACCCTTTACTGGCTCCGTATAGGCCAAATTTTCATGG
Source organism: Tuctoria greenei (assembly GCA_036927565.1). Taxonomy (NCBI): domain Eukaryota; kingdom Viridiplantae; phylum Streptophyta; class Magnoliopsida; order Poales; family Poaceae; genus Tuctoria; species Tuctoria greenei. Next base: position 146,182,854 of record JAYESD010000002.1, read on the forward strand.
GTTGGCTTAATGGTCCCCATAGATGAAAAATTGGATGGGTCCATTAATTGGACGCGTAGAATTTAGACAGGATTTAAAGAAACGGTGTGAAAATCAATAAGATTTATCATGTCTATTTCTTTTTCTGTCACATCCTCTTGGGATTCAAGAAATAATTTGAGTCGGTGCCCATTCTCTTTAAATAGATGACCATCATCGCCTTGGAGTGTGATTGCTCCATGAGATGTGGTTTCTACTACAGTGAAGGGTCGTTCCCATTTACTTCTGAGCTTCCCATATCCTAAGAGTTTAACCCTAGAATTGAAGAGTAGAACTTTATCTCTGGGTTTGAACTCTTTAGGCGTAACCCTATTATCGTGCCAACTTTTTGTTCTTTCCTTGTAAATTTTGGCACTTGGGTACGCCTTATCTCTCCATTCTTCCATCTCGGAGAGTTGCTTCAATCGGTGCTTTCCTGCTTCATGAAGGTCCATGTTCCATCGCTTGATGGCCCAATAGGCTCTATGTTCCAATTCTACAGGAAGGTGACAAGTCTTCCCATAGACAAGTTGGAATGTAGACATGTCGGTGGGAGTTTTGTAGGCAGTACGGTATGCGCACAATGCATCGGGTAGCATATGCTTCCACCCCGTTTCCATTTCCAAGATGGTCTTTTGCAGAATATTCATAATTTGCTTATTAGATGTTTCTGCTTGACCACTTGTTTGTGGGTGGTATGGGGTAGCAATGTTATGTTGGACACCAAGCTCCCTAAAAAGCTCCGGAAGGTCTTATCTTTGAAATGAGACCCTCCATCACTTATGAACATACAGGGAGTGCCAAAGCGCAGGAAAAATGATCTCATGGAACATTTTCCTAGCTTTCTTGGAATCAGCATTCTTGCATGGCAAAGCTTCTACCCATTTTGACACGTAATCTACAGCTACCAGGATATACTCGCAATCATAGGACCTAGGGAAAGGTCCCATAGATCAAATAACTCCACATTTAGATTATAGGTTAGGAGCATCGCATTGCGAGCTGAGATTCCTCCATGTTTTTGACATTTTCAACATCTAAGAATGAATTCTTTTGTGTCTTCATACATAGAAGGCTAATAAAATCCACTTTGCCAGATCGTTGCTTGGGTACGGTGAACACCGTACAAATATAATAGCTAGGGAATACTCTTGGGAGAAATACTACAGCGGTACTTTCTGAGCACTTGCGGAACTCATCTTGCTTTGGCTTAGGTTAACCTATTGCTTTTGCAGAACTAGACTTGCTACAAGGATGACCTGTAGACGCTAGGAAATACCAACAAGCACTTCTGGCGCCGTTGTCGGGGAAGGCACAAAATATTTGCATCATCATGTTGTAGATAGGATTCTAGTAGGTTTTTAGTAGGATAACCCTCCTTTGTTTTTGCATTCTTTGATGTGAAAACAGGGTAGTTTATGATCGGTTTCTGTTTGCCGGCAAACTACGTAGAAGCTCTCGAGCCACTACTAAGAAGAGTTAAACCTCGTGTCGTTCTTCCTCAGGTGATCTTCTTGGCTTGAAAACCCATTATCTCCGCACCATCACGCTGCAAGCCGGTGGCCCAGAGGACCCTTCGTGAGTTCTCAGCTCCCTCTGCTGACAATGTACCTATTGGGCCCAATGTCAACATGGGATACGTAAACTTCAAAATAAAGACTGGCCTAATCACCATGCTGCAGGCCAGTCCCTTACGTGAGAAAGCCAACAACAATGCAAGTGCTCACCTGCAACAATTCCTTAAGATTTGTAATACTTTCAAGATAAAGGATGTCACGCTTAATGCCATCTGTTTTCAACTGTTTCCATTCTTCCTTCTTGGGAGAGTGAAGCAGTGGTTACATGTGACACTTAGTTCCAAAAATGAACCAAGTGCGACGTATATGTGTGCCCAGGATGCTCAACACACATACATGAGTGCATCACAAACGATATAGAAAAATTACGACAACACAAATTAATTAAATAAGTACCTTTATTACAATATTCAATAATCCTCAAATTACATCTCTAATGATCATTAATACTAATAGTTTTGAAAAATGCATAGGAAATAATCTAAACATTGAGCTAAGCAACTAAGCAAGGGGTTATAGCGCGGCTCCAAGCAATCCACAAGCAAGTCAACGACAGCACACAACCTAGTACTCCGCATTATCCTCAGGGTACTCCCAAGCATCACCTGATACTGTTGGTGGAGGAATTGCAAGGGTGAGCACATGTCATACTCGGCAAGTGTGGAAAAATAATGACATGTAGTTTAAACAAGGATTGATAATAAATAATGTCTAGTTGCTAGTGCAATTTAAACATATGAAAAGCTTCCTACAATGTCTATGTGAATTATTCCCATCACATCCCAAATAATTGCCAATTATGAGTCCAATACCATGAATTACCATTATATCCCATCCAAATACCAAATTCTTACCATCATAATTAACCATGTTCATTTATCACAAATTAAACCATAACCAATACCAAACCATAACCATAACCATCCCAATTACCAAGTTTCCTCTAATCATGTGATAGTCCAGGTTGCTCATAACCGGAAGCACGACTATCATGATAGTTTTTAACACTCTACAAAGATTGTACCACTTTACCCACATGTTCAGGATTTCATCACCTTTCAGTGACTAAGAACCTCCCTCATGTCGTCTCACACTTCCTTTGGTGCGTGGCCCATAGATCACAAAATAACTTTTACAAAGGGACTACTAGCATGTATGGACCCATGAAGGTTTCACCAGCAGAGTTGAATCTCCATTCTCCCACCGATGGGCCCCCTCATGTGCCATACGGTTCCCAGGGTGGCCCTTCTCGACTCCTATTCCTTGCACCATCCAATGGTCCATACAATAGCAGCAGCACACAAAATTATTCAGCTACACCGCACCCGTACATGGTCATGTGGTGGCACTGTAAATCCTGGATGGTCACTCCACAAACCGGTCCTTAGATCTAAAGCAAGTGAAACCGCCGTAACATCCAACCCAGTCCACAATCCATGCTTGCTTAGATCTTCCAAGTCCCATGTTTGCCAATTAACCACTTTCATCAATTCTCATCGTATACATGCTCATTGGTTAATAGTTAAACCTTTTAGCTGTTTTTCCATCCCGATTAATTAGAGCAAAGCAAAAAGGTAAAATACCCTTCCCGACTATCTGCAACATATTCCAAGCGACAAGGATAGTCAAACAAGTCTAGTAAACACCTATCTTGGGTTTCCCATCAATTTGACACAAGCATGTATTTTTCAACAAAACATTTAAAAACAGGATCAAAATGTTCAAGGACACTTGCCTTGCTCCTGAGACTGGTTAGGATCCAAAGCTTCGATGTTTTTGTGCTGGAGGTCCTCAACAGCACCCATTAGAGCAACACCTTCTATTCCACCCAACAAGCATACAAAACAAGCATTACAATCAACAAAAGCTCATATATTACTCAATATGTCATGACATGCATGAATAATGCAATTATGTGGTAATGCATGTTATTAGGTTGATATAATTTTGTACTAACTAGCTACAATTATGTTTTACATGTTTGAACAAGTTTCAAGTAATTTCAGAGGATATTAAAGAAGTTCGACGAAGTTTAGAACAGTAAGACCGGACTAGTCCGTAGTGAGGCCGAACATGTCTGTTCTGGTACTGAAAGGGGATCGGACTAGTCCGCACTGGACTGGACAAATCCATTATGGCTAGGGTTTTGGTGAATTTCCAACTAGAGCATAGTGAAAATTAATGTGGAACCATATTTTACGATAGAAAGATGCATCTAAGATATTTACCATGAGTTAAAGGTTCAAGAGTTGAAGTCTCAAGAATTTTGACGTCAGGATTGAAGAAGACGAAGAATTGGTGGAGAATTAATGATGATGAAGGATTGATTATGGAGATCGCAGCGGCGACGACGATCTTGGGTGAATCTTCCTCCTTCCTCCCTTCTCCTTATTCTCTTTGCGGTGGAGGCTCCTTGATGGCAGCTCTCGCAAACTAGGGTTAATGGTTTCCTCAATTGCGGCAAAGAGATGAAAGGTGGGTGTTGGGGTGTTTATATAGGGTGGAGGTGGCAGAGTTTGGGGTGGAATTCATGTTTAAGGCGGTGGAGGCCAAGTAGGGTCCCACATGGGCTCCATAGGGATTGGACATGACCTTCTTGGGCACACTTAAGGCATTTACTCAATAACTTGTCATGGAGAAAGAAATCGAATCCGAGTCGGGCACATCGGATTAGTCCGCTAGGGGGCCAGACAAGTCCGATATGGAATAGAGACTTGAAAGGGCAAGTCTGGAGGAGGTCCGGACAAGTCCAATCTTGTCCAGAGAACAAAACAGACAAGTCCGGTATGGGGCCTAACAAGTCCGGAGATCTTCTCAAGGTTTCAAAAATCAGACCAAAACGAGGAACTACCGGACAACTCCGGAAACTTCTAGAAAGTTGAACGGATAAGTCCCATATCACGCAGGACAAGTCCGTTCGGAGTTAAACTGAAGTTTCAAAGAGTTAATCGGACAAGTCTGGTGCTAGGCCAGACAAGTTCGGGCATTCCTAAGGAAAACATCAGAAACATTTTCAGACTAGTCTGTAACATTAACAGAAAAGTCCAAAAAACATAAGAGAGTTAACCGGACTAGTCCGGAGTCATGCCCACACAAGTCCGCACTAAAACCAATTTTTAGTGTTGTTTTGGGTTTTAACTCCTTTTAAACTTGTTCCTTTTTGTGTTGCTTAATGTTAAACATGTACAAGAATGTATGCAATGCATGGTGGATGAAAATGAGGGTGTTACATTCCACTCTAAGCGAAGTGCTATAAACACTTGGGACAAGTGTTCTACAACATTTCTTGCCAAGTTCTTCCTGTTGGTCAAGACCCAGCAAGAGCCCGAAGAGTCAATTCCCAAGGCTTGGGAAAGGTTGCAGGAGTACACCCTAGCCTGTCCCCACCATGGGATGGATGATTGGCTCATCATCCAAAACTTCTACAACGGGCTGACTTCATGAGCCTGTGACCATGTTGATGCTGCTGCTGGAGAAGCCTTCTTTACTCTTACGGTGCCTAAAGCCAAAGAATTAATTTAGAAGATGGTTTCCAGCATTGGTTGGAGCAATGAGCATCTCCAGCCCCGACAGTGAGGCATGCACACCTTGAAATAGGTGGACATGATTGCCGCCAAATTGGACCCCCTTATGAAGAAGTCAGACTGTAAAGCCAATGGTGAGGTATTTGGAACCGTCCAAGCCTTAGACTCTAACATGACATGTGAAGTCTGTGGAAATGTGGGTAATATGGAGAGTGACTGCCCCGAGATTCGTGGGGATTCCTTATACTTAGCCAACAACGGGAATTACAATAATGGCTACTGCCCAGGAGGTCAAGGGTGGGGCCAACCACGCCCTTTCTTTCAAAGGGGGCAACAACAACAACAAGAGCAATAGGAACCAACCACCCTTGAGGGAACTTGCCATTAGCCAAATCAAGATCAATGATGCCCTATCCAAGAAGTTGTCGGCTAATGACAAGACCCTAGAAAGTATCAATGCCAAGGTTGTAGGTTTAGCTTCTGCCTTCAAGAACTAGTTGAGCTTCAACAAGATGTTGGAGACCCAATTATCTCAAATGGCAGTTGTTGTCCATGCATTGGAGAATTGGAAGATTCTGGGGCAACCCGAGACTTCCCTAGAGAATGTGAGTGAAGTGGATACAAGATGGTGAAAAGACCACTCGTGACCCACCGTGACCCACTCAAGAGGTGACAACAGTTGAGAACAAGAAAGAAGAAGTTTCTCCAAAGAAGGGAGAAAATCTCAATGAGAGAATTGCAAGGGAATTTTAGGATACTACCTTCATGCCATTCCCTCAAAGAAATTGAATGCCAATTGTGGATGAGCAATTCAATCGCTTTGTTGAGGTTATCCAGATGATCCACATAAATGTGCCCTTAATAGATGCGATGCAAGTACCCACTTATGCTCGCTATCTCAAGGACATATTGAACAACAAGCGACCATTACCCAATGCAGAAGTTGTCAAGTTCACCGGGGATTATAGTGATGCTATCCTCAACACGCTTCCAAAAAAAGAAGAAAGATCAAGGATGCCCTACCATATCCGACTCTATTGGCACATAACACTTTGACAAGGCACTTTGTGACCTTGGTGCAAGTTTTAGTGTCATGCCAAAAGTGGCCTTCAACAAGTTGATCTTCACCACACTATCTCCAGCACCAATGCAGCTCCAGCTGGACAATTCATCAGTTTGCTACCCCGCAGGTATTGCCAAAGACGTCCCAGTGAAAATCCGAAACTACTTCATACCCGTAGACTTTGTGGTGCTCAAAAAGAAGGTCAAGAAGGAAACTCTACTCATTCTTGGGCACCCTTTTCTTAGCACCGCGAATGCTCACATCGATGTTGGAGCTGGAGAAATCTGCTTCCATATCAATGGCACAAAGGAGAAGTTTTACTTTCGACCAAGAAAGGTGTCATGCTCCATGATCAAAATCAAGTATGGCCCGAACGTTAAACACATCAAGGAGGTCAAAGTTACACCACCTTTAAGTGGACACCCTCATTACCTTCATGAGGAAACTGATTTATGAGGAGACTCCATCTTTTCGCCCATACCGACATTTCAGAATGATGGAGAAGCCAGGGCCATCCGAATGGCCAAAGTCCACAAAGCCGCCAAGGAAGGTGTGGCGGAACAAGAAAGGCGAGCCAGCCATGCCCACTTCTTCGGGGCCGGAGGCTGAAAATTGAGCTTCAAGAAGATGAAGGAAAATCCAATTAATCTGATTTTGGATGGGACCTCGCCTATAGTTTCATTTGGTAGTTGTTGACGTTTCATACATCACAGATAAAAATCCGCAAGCACATGGAAACTGTCGTGTAGCATTTCACCCAAGAGTATTCCCAAGGGTATCATATTTATTCCAAAGGAAAGCAATGGAGTAAAGTAGACACTACTCTTATGATCAAGCTATGAGATACTAATCAATTATCAAGACAAGGGTAAGTTGATAATATAGGTAGTGTGACACACACCTAAGCAATCTATTCTAAAGGGTAAATGGGTCCTAATAGAGATTAGACTAATAGCTGGGGAGTTGCTCCTACAATGCTTCTAATATACATATACATAGCCTAGGTTAAGGTACTAATGAACATGCCAACAGTGAATCCTTATACTAAGTTGTTCAACATATCGGACACGGGTTTACCCCTAGAAATATTAGGACGACTCCCGCAAAGAGCCTGTAGCATAGTCGAACGTGGAGGATCACAAAGAAATGCAAAGAGTCTAATATAGGGTTGTCACCACCTACTGCCTACCTCTTCAATCCGTGGGTCTACAAGACATCCAACGTTACTTAACTATCCTAGCACCATGCTAGCATATTAAGTAAACACCTTAGGAGCCGCAGGACAAGCCATACTAAGGCAATGACTAACGTAAACATTGTTGAACCAATGTCGAAATATAGCATAAGTCATTCTTATTAACATGATCATATCATAGCTAATTAGACTATAGTGGGGGTTTATAGTGTTTATGATGATAGTAAAATGGCATTAGGACATGATCATAAAGACTATTCCTACCACATACATGGAATCCACATAAGAAACACTTCATCCAAGTATATGAATAAAAGAAGATGAAAGATGATAACTTGTTATGCATAAAGTGACAAATATAAGGAAAGATACATGAGCCATACCTTTCCCAATTTAGACTTGGGACTAGAGGCTCCTCTCTACAGACTAACCTCCACTAAGGAACTAGGAGAACTAGTGTATACAATAGAATAATGCTCAAGTGGTGTGTGTGTGAAGTGAGGGTAGGGGGTCCTATTTATAGGTGAAGAAGGGTCGATTCCCACCACCAAATGTGTGTGAATCAGTCATAATCATCTTCGGGAAGTCGGGAGGAACCAACATGTGTCGATTGACTGAGTTTAGTGCCAGGACCAGGTTGACTAACTTGGGGGGTTGGCCGACCTGGTCAGGGATCTGTTGGGGCTATGTTTTCTCCAGGTCCCTTATAGGTGGGCCCCCCTTACAGATATAAGTGATACACCTTTGGATGGCCTCGGATACTTCTGTTTGTGGACCATTTTATCCATGTGGTGACACATATCGACACTTGATTGGTTGAGATGATATTTTATAGGATCAATCCCCTTGTATTCACTTCAAATTTGTATAAAATACCAACATGCACCAATTTCACCAAGTACAAACTAGGTCATTTCTAACTATAATGTGTGTAAGAAATATTCATTCCTTCACATTATTGAGTTAAAATGATGGTCGAAATTAGTATATAACGACTGTCAACAAACTCCTCCAACCATACCCTTTGCTCGCCCCGAAGCAAACATAAAGACTTAGGTTGTTGATCGAGAGTTGCTACAATGTCCTATTTTGCAAAGTACCAAGTGCACAACAAAATATTCTATCTTGCATTGAATAAATTGTCTATTGTACCTCACCCTTTTTTCTTAGTCTTTGTGGGGCTTATGCCTCATCCTTTTCTTGGGTGGTTGAAGGACAAAACAACAAAATGAGCATGCATCACCACCTAATGTTTGAGTTCCACTCAAATTTCTAGACAATTTCAAATGGTGTTTGGCTTTAAGTTCCTCAAATGATGCACTCAATCACTCCTATGTGGGAAGTGGTATTTGTATCCTTACCAAGGTAATGCATTTCTTGTCATACATCTAAATAAGGCTTGTATGTGGAGCTTGGTAGGGATCAAGAGTAGACATATTTGCAACATATATATTGCTAAGTCAAAAGTGTAAGCCTTAGGATAAGACAAATCATACTTTTCATCAAGATTTGTGCAAGTGTGATAGAATATTGTGGAGTGGGAATATGAAGATGACTCTTTTGTCTGCACTCTTTTTCTGTGAGGATGAAACATGGCTACTTATTCTCCTTCTTTCTCTCTTTTTTTCAGGCTCTTGTACATGAGAATGCATTTTCTTTCTTGTGGCCATGTGTTCTACTCCTCTTTTCAAATAATTTTTAGAGAGTGTTATGCATGAAAATCATGGAGTATGCTTTTGGTGGTGGAATGGTATGATAGAATTTTGCTAACTTTGAGTGTAGAAGTTTAGCATGTGCCCTTGTAATCTTGATCTTAAAAGCATGAACAGATTCTCACATAGGTCTATACTAGTTTGATCAAACTAAATGTGAAGTCAAATAGCATATGCATCAGGTTTTTTAAATCAGAACGTCATATGGCTTTGGTAGGAATTTATATCAAATGAGGAACTTCCATTTTCAATTTTCTCCGTGAAATCAAGTTTCAATTTCAACTAGGATATTAGCAGCTCTTATCACTATACATATCCCACAACAACCTAGAATTGGACTTACCATTTGCTAGCCGCAATTTCCAAGTTTCAGTCAGGAATATACTAGGCCAATAAACCAATACTTGGAGAATACTAAGTTGTATGAAAGGGACTAGAGAAAATAAAGCAGAGCAACTATTCATCATTTCAACTTATGCAAAATAAAAATATTCTTACCTCACATTCTTTTATTTTATTAACCTAACCTATACTAGGTTTTTTTAAATGAAATGTGGTGGAAATAAATAAATAAAATAAAGGAATTCAAATAGGGTGTGATATAAGTTACCTCAAGTGGGGGTCCTCCCCCAAGCTTGTTCTTGGTCAAGGTCCATGATAGGGGTTGAAACCCTAATGACGGATGTAGGCCATGAGGTTGTCCTATCCTTGTTGCAGTATGGCTTTGGCATTGGAGGGTTGAGTGTCAATGTTGGATTTCCTTCCATAGGTTCCATGAGTGTGGTCGAGGAGGGTGTTGTCGATGTCGCTCATCCACATCTCAAGGTTTCCATAGATTGGATGTACCTTGTTATTCCTTGGCTAAGGTAATGATAACCTTTATCTACAATGGAATGACGTGCACTCAACATGGTTGAGTGTGTTTCGTCATTCTTTGGATAAGGTGTATTATACCTTCTTGCCATAAAGGAATAACTTTTACCTCTCATGCATTTGGTGTGATCCGTCATTCCTTGGCTAAGGTATTGATAACCTTTGTCCACAAAGGAGTGACTTGAACCCAACATGTGCTGAGTACGATCCTTTATTTCTTGGCTAAGGTACAAAATACCTATAACCATAAAGGGATGACGTGAACTCAACATGGGTTGAGTGTGATCCATTGTTCCTTGGCTATTGTATAAAACACCTTATAGCCACAAAGGAACAACTTGCACCTAATATACATTGGATGTGATCTTGTCATTCCTTGGTTAAGGTGCATCATACCTTTTAGCCACAAAGGAATAACTTACACCCCATGATGGTAGCAATTCCCTTGAGCTTGAATGAGTGCTTAGAATAGTTGAGAGCATAATGCTCTCACATATTCGTAGCAGCCCATTGGTTGCTCACGGAGGGTTTCCATATCAAATCTCTGATCTCGTATAGTTATGGTTGACCTTCGAGCTTAATTTTCGGTAGGCATCAACCATTCCGTTTTACTCATTGGCCAAGAGATGTTGAAATGTAATACTCTTAGGGTTTCCAACAATCGGATCTTTGAATTCATGCATAGTAATATTACTCCTGCAACTTTCCCTCTATGATAGAAATGGATGGTTAGCTCTCGATACTTGTACAAATAAATTTTCAGACTCTCTACCATGTATCCCAAGCGACAAGGGTGGTCAAACAAGACCAGCAAACTCCTATCTTGGGTTTTCCATCAATTTGACACGAGCAATGCACTTTTACAAACAAACCATTTAAAAACAAGATCAATATGTTCAAGGACACTTGCTTTGCTCTTGGGCTTGTTTTGGGTCAAAGTCTACAAATTTCTGGTGCCGAAGGTCCTCCGCAGCACCCTCTAGTGCAAATCCGTCTAAACCGCGCAATAAACATACAAGACAAGAATTACAATCAATAAAGGCTCATATGTTACTCAATATGTCATGCCATGTACGATTAATGCAAATGCAAAGTAAAACTAGTTAATGAGTTATTATTAATGTTCACTAGTCATTTACCATGGTTACTAACAATTTTACATAGGTTCATGTTGATATTACATCAAATTGGAATTAATTAATTATTAAATGAATCTGGGGACCAGACAAGTCCGTTGTTGGTCGGACTAGTCCACCCTACGCAGAACCAGCGAGTCAGTGTTTTCTCGATTGACATGAATTTGGAGAAACGGGATTGAATTCACGTGAGAAAGAGGAACTAGAAGGTATACCAGGTGTTTAGAACTCCAATGAATGAAGGGTTTTGGAGGCAACACTTGGATCTTGACAATCTAGGGTTGATGAAGAAACTTGAAGGTGACTTGTTGATGGAGAATGAAAACTTGATGGGGATCTTGATCACTTGATCCTCTTTCATTTCCTCCTGCTCTTCTTCTTGCTCTAGATATCCTTATCCCTCCTTGGCAGCGGCTATCCGCGAGCTAGGGTTTGGGTGTGATTCAAAAGTGCCAAAGAGAGGTAAAGTTAAGGGATGGGGTTGTTTATATAGAGGTGCAGGATTATGGTTTCAATGGAGTTCAATTTTAGAGAGGGTGGAGGCTGGTGTGGGGTCCCACATGGGCTCCAAAAGAGTCAGACACGACGTCCTTAGGCCCACTTAAGGTAAAACCCAAAAATGTGTCGTGGAACAAAAGATCAACTCGGATTCACAATTACCGGACAAGTCCGCGAAAGGCCGGACTAGTCCGATATTAGTCGGAGAAAATCGGATGAGTCCGTATCAAATCGGACAAGTTCGAACTTAGTCAGAGAGGAAAATGGACAAGTCTACTAGATGTCGGACAAGTCCGGACAAGTCCAAGGACTTCGCGAAATTTTTCAAGGATGGAATGACCGGACTAGTCCGCAATATACCGGACAAGTCCGAAAACGGTATAGAGAGGAAAACGGACTAGTCAGCAGCAAAACGGACATGTCCGAGGGAAGTCAGAGAGAAATCGGACTAGTCCGCATCAATACCGGACTAGTCCGCACTTCTCGAAACATTTGAGTGCGGTTTTGCTACTAATTCATTTTAAACTTGCTCATTTTTATATGACTTAATGTTAAACGTGTATATGAACTTATGCAATGCATGATGCATGAAAATGAGGGTGTTACACTGAAGGAGTCCTATTCTCATTAATCATGGATGAGAATATGGTCTCTACTAAGGGGGTAGATTGAAGAGTGCTCTAGTTCCTTTAGCATGTCATGCACACCACTTAACAAGGTGAACATGCTAGCTAAGGAATTACACCTCCCATTGAAGTAACATGAAGATCAAGCCAATGGAGAAGTGTTTGGATGATCCAAGCCATGGATATTAGCATGATTTGTGAAAACCCATACCATCACGGGCCACTTGGGGAATCATTTCCCTAAAGACACATGAGGATTCTTCCTTCCAAACACAACTCCAATGGCTATCGCCTACGAGGAGGTCTAGGGTGAATCAACATCACCCTTGTAATCAAAGAGGCTATGGTGATTTAATGGGATTTATGTTCAACTAGCCCACCTTGAAGTATCTTGTCCATGGCCAATCAAGAAATCAAGACAACATGAAGCTCTTGGCCAGGGACAAAAACTTAAAGAGCATTCGAGATCCATGATATCCCACAATCAATTGTTGTGATTGTGGATGAAGCATTTCTTGTTTGATAATGGAGTCCACATGTCATCATGCCACAGGAAGCTTTTTGAATCATGATCAATGTATGGGTTAACCATAAGGGATATCAAGATGGTCGAAGTGACACCCCAAAAAGAATGACAAGTCTCACCATGCTCATAAGAGAATATCTTCAGGAGGGAGAAGCTGTCGCTACATCAACATGTCTCCATCAAGACAACGGAGAGGCTAGGGCCATCATTTGGTCCACATGTCTAGCTAACATGCTAAAGGAGGTTTTCCATGTCAATCAAGAGAAGTTGTCCACATCTTCTACTCCGGGATTGGATGACAAATCATCGCACTAAACAGGACGGAGGTATGTCCCACTCATTGGACTTCAAAAATTTGGTGAGTCCTTGCCAATAGTTTAATTGGTAGTTATCTTATATTTGATTTCCCAATTGCATACTTGGTATTCCCATCAATCTTTGCATTTGCATTTAGCATGTTTGAATTTTCACACTTGCATGTTGGAAAGTAAAATTTCCAACCATCATAAAACTAAAATTTTGATTTAGGAAATAAATTTATTTGGTTATGAAACTTGGGCGTAACCACTTGAATTCATCTTCCTAATTCAAACCAAAAATATTTCCCTTTATATTCATTGCTTTTGCAAGTTGTTTCAAGTTGAGCAAAACAATTTGACAAAGGGTACAACATGCTTTTGAGCTAACGTAACCCGTTTTCGAGTTGTTTTGTTTGTTCTTGACTTTAGTGCAGCCATGAAAAAAATTTGCAAAGAGGTTGGAAGGCCCCATCAAGTGCATATCCTTCCATAAATCTCATTTTGAGTTCATGGTGGAGGAATTCTCAAGATGGTGGTCCAATTAAGGAACAAGATGAAGCTCGTTCAACTCCAACCTTAACTTGGCATGAGACATTGAACATGAAGGCTACACCAAAATTGATGGTCTTGAGTTTCTCAGACAACGAACTTCAACCCGTACTGCTCTTCAATTGAGGTACACGTTCAAACTTTCCGTCGTTTGAAATGCATTAGGATTGAATGAAATTTGCTTAGATTGGTAAGGAAGGTTTACACCTTCTCATCATTCAACTATTTTGCATCCTCACGAGAGTAAGTGTTGACATTACTCTTTTTGATTCTTCAAAAAGGAATGTCACCTCACATGGGAATAAATTTAAACAAGTACCTAGAATTTCGTAAGCATTGCTAATATTGACTTAGACATTTTCTGCCTAGGTAATGTTTATGGAATGACTTAATGATTGAATTGGTATGTAGCAACCGAGGAATAGTGATGTCCATATTTTTTATTTGAAACTCATTCATGCATGGATCACTAAGTTGCAAATTCCAAGGCAAGAAGTTAAAAATTTTCATGAGGATAAAATTGAGAATCTTGTTTGCCATGACCCAAATGATAAATATTTGCTCCTGTAAAAACTATGATGGTTAGAAATTTTACAAGAAGAAGAGATCCATATAGTGTATTTATATCACTAGCATTGCTAAGAGTAGGAGCTTTACAAAATGTCCAACTTGATTTATCCATAAAGCCCCACTCCTAGCAATGATTCATACATTGTTCATGGATACACTGGAAATTGGACCCAATGCATCTTTGGTCTTGTTCTTCCCCATACGTACAAATGAAGATTCGGATACATAACCCAAAAATTCATTTGTACAAGTATCGGGAGCTAACCATCCCTCTCTATCAAGAGAGAAAGTTGTAGGATTAAAATAACTATGCAGACATTCAAAGATCCGATTGTTGGAACCCTAAGAGGATTCCATTTCCACATCTCTTGGCCAAGTTTTTAATTAGGATGGTTTCTAGGTATTGGAAATTAAGCTCGAAGGTCAACCATAACTATACGAGGCCGGAGATTTGATATGGAAACCCTCTATGATCAACCAATGGGCTGCTAATAATATGTGAGAACATTATGCTTTCAACTATTCTAAGCACTCATTCAAGCTCAACGGAATTGCTACCATCATTGGGTGTATGTTATTGATTTTGTGGTTAAAAGGTATGATGCACCTTAGCCAAGGAATGACAAGATCACATCCAATGTATATTGGGTGCAAGTTGTTCCTATGTGGCAAGAAGGTATTTTATACCTTAGTCAAGGAATAACGGATCACACTCAACCCATGTTGAGTGCACGTCATTCCTTTGTGGTTATAGGTATGTTGTACCTTAGCCAGGGAATAACGGATCATACTCAACACATGTTAGGTACAAGTCACTCCTTTGTGGCCAAAGTTTATCGTTACCTTATCCAATGAATGACGGATCACACCCAATGCATGAGGGGTACAAGATATTCCTTTATGGCAAGAAGGTATGATACACCTTAGTTAAACAATGACGGAACACACTTAATGCATGTTGAGTGCACGTCATACCTTTGTGCTAAGGGTTATCATTACCTTAGCCAAGGAATAATAAGGTACATCCAATCTATGGGAACCTTGAGTTGTGGATGAGCGACATCGTCAACACTCTCCTCGTCCACACTCGTGGAACTCATGGAAGGCAACCCAACATCGACACTTAACCCCTCCAATGTCAAAGTCATGCTGCAACAAGGTTAGGCCAAGCTCATGGCCTACATCTATCATTAGGGTTTCAGCCCCCTAGCGCCGACCTTGAACAAGAACAAGCTTGAGGGAGGACCCCTACTTGAGGTAACTTGTATCACGTCCCATGCATATTTATTTTCATTGACCCATCATCCATCTTGCGTCAAAAAAAAGAGAGAGATTAATAATAATGTAGTATAGGATAGGTTAATAAAATAAAAGATGTGCGGTAAGAACGGTTTGGAATTCACATAGATGAAATGATGAATAGGTTCTCTGTTTTTATTTTCCTAAGTCCCTAGTTTACAACTTACTACTCTCCAACATATTTGTCTCATTGCCTAGAATTACTTTTGCCTTGATTTAGAAATTGTGGGTAGAAAAAGCTTAATCCAATTCAAAGTTGTTGTGAGATATGATATATTGATAGGGCTCATATTCCTAGTTTGAAAGTGAAACTTAGATTTCCGGAGAAATTTTAAAAGGATTTAAGTCACTCTCATTTGATTGGAAATACCGACCAAAGCCATATGATATACTACATTGTTAGACCTTATGCATATGCTATCTCTCTTCATATTGAGCTTTCTCAAACTAGTATAGACCTATGTGAGATTTCATTCATTAATTTTTGAATTCAAGACTTCACCTGCACATATTGTACTTCTACACTAGAATTAAGCAAATTTTCATCATGCCACCATTCCAAAATAAAAAGACAAACTCCATACCATTCATGCTTAGTACTATCTCCAGATTTATTGAATAAAAAGGGAGTAGAATACATGGACACAAGAAAAAGAAAAAAATGCATGCTTACATCAAAAGCATGAGAAAAAAAAGAGAGAAAAGTAACCATGTTTCATCCCTGCAAAATAAGAGAGTCCACTCAAAAAGGATTCATCTCAAATATCCACATCCACCTCCATTCCATCACTCATACATAAGTCTTGAATCAAATAGTTTTGATTTGATTTCTCCTAAGGCTTGCTTTTTTGACTTAGCAATATTATGTGTCGAAAATATGCCTACTATATTCCCTTCCAAGATCCACATACAAGCCTTATTTAGTGGTAAGATGAGTATAGGAAAAATGTTAGGGTGAGAAAATATTTCCAATAGACACAAAGAAGTGATTGAGATAATCAATTTGAGGTACTTAAAATCTAAATTGAGCTCCCCAGAATTTGATTTGAAATTGATTTATAGGGTATGTGTGCTCTATTTGCTGTTCTGTCATTCAACCACCATGAATAGTAGATGGCATAAGCCCCATAATGATTTAAGATGGGTGAAGTACCATGCCAATTTTTGCAATACTAGGTAGAGTATTTTGTTGTGCACATGGTACTTTTGAAAAGTAGAACATTGTAGCAACTCCTGATCATCCACCTAAAGTCTTGACTTTGCTCGGGACGAGCAAAGGATAAGCTTGCGGGACTTTGTTGACGGCTATTATATACCAATTTCACACATCAATATAACTCAATTATGTGAACAAAATATCATTTCTTGGACACATCACCATTCTATTTAACCTATTTCCACTTGTACATAGAGAAATTTGTGCATGCAGGTCTTTTATATGGAATTGAAGTGAAACAAGGGGATGGATCCTATAAAATATCATCCTAGCCAATCATGCACCAACATGTGGCACCACATGGATCAAATGGCTCACAAATAGAAGTATCCAAGGCCATCCAACGGTGTAGCACCCATATCAAGGGATGGGACCAATCTGGCAGTGACTTGGAGAAAGCACACATGAAATGGTGCAGAGACCAGGTCGACTGACCCCCCGAGTCGGCCGACTTGGTCCTGGCACCAATCGCCACATGTTGGCTCCTCCCGGCTTGAAAAGGTCAGTGGTGACTGATTCTCGTGCCTTTGGTGGTGGGAACCGACCCTTCTCTAAGCTATAAATATGACTAATCACCACTAACTTTAACACACAACACTTGAGCATCATTTTGTTGTATACACTCGTTCTCGTAATCCTTAGTGGAGTTAGGCTGTAGAGAGGAGAGCCTCTAGTCCCAAGTCAAAGTTAGGGAAGGTATGGCTCATGTATATTTTCTTATATTTGTGACTTTATGCATAATAAAGATATTATCTTTAGTCTTCTCTTATTCATATACTTGGATGATGTGTTTCTTGTATGATTGTGGAGTCCATATATGTGGTAAGGGTAGTCTTTATGATTATGCCATATCACTCTTAATCTATTATCATAAGTACTACAAACCCCCCACTATAGTCTAAGTAGTTATGATATGATCATGTTGATATGAATAACTTATGCTATGTCTCAACATTGGTTTAATGATGATTTAGTTTATTGCCTTAGGATGTCTTGTGCCATGGCTCCTAAGGTATTTATTTATTATGCTAGCATGGTGCTAAGGTAGTTAAGTAGCGTTGGATGTCTCGTAGACCGACGGGTTGAAGAGGTAGGCAGTAGGTGGTGACAGCCCTATCTATCCTTTGTAATCCTCCATGTTCGGCTATGCCACAGGCTCTTAGCGGGAGTCGCCCTAGTATTGCTAGGGGTAAGCCCATGCCCGATATGTTGAACAACTTAGCATAAGTATTCACCATTGACATGCTCATTAGTATCTAACCTAGGCTATGTATATGTATAGTTGAAGCATTCTAGGAGAAACTCCCTAACTCTTAGTCTAATCTCCATTAGGACCCATTTACCCTTTAGAAACTAGTTCTCCTAGTTTCTTAGTAGCTACCTACCTCTTCAATTTGTGTGTCTACGAGACGTCCAATGCTACTTAACTATCCTAGCACCATGCTAGCATATTAAGCAAATACCTTAGGAGCTGCAGCACAAGCCATCCTAAGGCAATGACTAACCTAAACATCATTGAACCAATGTTGAAACATAGCATAAGTCATTCATATGAACATGATCATATCATAGCTAATTAGACTATAGTGGGGGTTTATACTGTTTATGATGATAATATAATGACATTAGGACATGATCATAAAGATTGTACCTACCACATACATGGAATCCACAATCAAACAAGAAACGCTTCATCCAAGTATATGAATAAAAGAAGACTAATGATAACATCTTTGTTATGCATAAAGTCACAAATATAAGAAAAGATACATGAGCCATACCTTTCCCAATTTGGACTTGGGACTAGAGGCTCCTCTCTACAGCCTA
Source organism: Tuctoria greenei (assembly GCA_036927565.1). Taxonomy (NCBI): domain Eukaryota; kingdom Viridiplantae; phylum Streptophyta; class Magnoliopsida; order Poales; family Poaceae; genus Tuctoria; species Tuctoria greenei. Next base: position 146,201,362 of record JAYESD010000002.1, read on the forward strand.
ACCTCCACTAAGGAACTAGGAGAACTAGTTTATACAATAGAATGATGCTCAAGTGGTTTTTGTTTGTGAATTTAGGGTAGGGGGTCCTATTTATTGGTGGAGAAGGGTCAGTTGCCGCCACCAAATGCACGTGAATCAGTCATAATAATCTTTCGAAAGTCAGGAGGAGCCAACACGTGTCGATTCACCAAGTTTGGCGCTAGAACCAGGTGACCGACTAGGTGGGTCGACTGACCTAGTCAGGGCTCTGTTGGAGCTGTGTTCTCTCTAGGTCCCTAACAGGTGGGTCCCCCTTATTGATATAGGAGATACACCATTGAATGGCTTCGGATACTTCAATTTGTGGGCCATTTGATCCATGTGGTGCCACATGTCGATGCTTGATTGGCTGGGATTATATTTTATAGGATCATCCCCTTATTTCACTTCAATTTTGTATAAAATATCTGCATGCACCATTTTGTCCAAGTACAAGTGGAACTAGGTCATTTCTAACTATCATGTGCGTAAGAAATATTCGTTCCTTCACATAATTGAGTTATATTGATGGTCATAATTGGTATATAACAACCGTCAACAGTAGTTATCTCATTTTTGCTTTTTTCCATCATTATTTGAATTTTTCCATGTTTTTTTGAATTTTCCCATAACATATTTGATTTTTCTTATAGAGGCTGGGAATTTTGTAGTCTAAACTTAGATTAATTTTTCATTTTATTCAGAAAATAGAAAAAAATAAAAATATTGGATTTGGGGATGTTTCATTTGAAAAACAATTTTTCGGAGCAATTTTGTGGTCGATTCACCCGACAACTAGAAATATAGCCGTTCGGGAACCACATGCCAAAAGAAGGACCATAGGGGGCCCACCTACAGGACGACCAAGCCCCCTGGTCGGCCGAATTGGAGAGAGTTTCTTTTTGGCTCTCTCTCCTCTAATGGCTATACTCTTGCCTCTTGTGACTGTTGGGGGCTGCTACACTATTTATACATGCCCCGGTCAGTGTGTTTCTTCACACTCCACCTCATTTTCATCTCCCCAACTCACCCTCACATTTGTCAAAAATTGTTATGCTCTTTGTTTCAACTGTAGGATCGAAGAGCATGTGTAAAGCTACAAGAGGGGGGTGAATGGTAGATTAAAACTTTTTAGCGGATGTAACGAAACACCCCTCAGCAGAAAACTGATATGTTAAAGAAATCATGTTTGCAACTAATATAAACATGTTCAACTGTGACAAAACTAGTATATATTGTAGAGAATCAAGTCACAAAGACATAACAACAAGAATCACAATAATCCGTCGATAGAAACTCAAGTTACGATCGAAAGATCGAACAAAGGTCAATCTGTCCTACCCGAGAAAAACAGTTCTGAAACACTGCAAAGAAACTCGTGTAGATCAGAAACCACAAATCCAATGACTCTGAAATTTTCACATATGATATAAAATCAAGTTGTAAAGACAACCTAAAAAGAATCATGTCAATCGGATCTGTAAAACTCGTGTTATGATAAAACCACCAATGAAAGGTTGTGCTGTGCAGAAACTCGACGAGAAAGACTTGACGGAAAGAATTCGGACGAACAAGGGACAAAAGTTCCTTCAAACTACGAATTTTATTGATGAAAACACACGAGAAACAGCCCCCAAAGTCGTCTACTATGAGCTATGGCTTCCCTTGCTTGTATAACCAGCCCGAAAGCCAACTCAACTCTAACTAGGACTCTAATCCTACTCAATTCACGAATCAAAACTTTCCATAACTGCTCAAGACTCTTCTATACGCAGATAGAAGCAATCTTAAGACTTTCGATCACCATAGGAACGTATCCCACGTTCCTAAAACAACTCAAATTCGTGACCCACATGAAATGCTATCATAACCAACTCAAAACTTTCCATATTTGAGTCAAACACGTCTCAGCAGCAGCCTGAGTCCATAACCTAGTCGGTTGGACCTTTCCAACCAATTTTTTACGTCCACATCTCTTCATCATGCCTCGGAACCATGTAGTCACGTCCTTGCACTCCTTGCACATGTGCAAACATCTTCCCACGACGTCCACGATACCTTCATATGCATTATTCTTGATTCATACATGATGCGCGACCTCCCGATCAACTCAGCCACAATTCCTCCCGAATTTGGTTGTTGAATCTCATATTCTCCCTAAGACTATTTCAATGGATCCCGTGACCAGCCATGTCTTGAACTCAAGCAACACCTGCACATGAATAAACAACCAATACTTCCAAGCACAAGTCCTCGTCTTGACTCACGTTAGTTCCGAAACCACAACACCTTACGTGAGCACCTCACATAAGCATGTTGCAAACCATAGCAAAAACGATATCAGCCATAACCACCAAAACACACCAAAAACATAGTAAAAGATTACTAAGCAAACTTTCCATCAATGTAAAGCAAGTACGAATCATTGCAAGTTAAAAGCAGAACCACTGCGATCAAGCTCCGAACCATGCCAAAGTTAACCTGACCTTGAACCAGAGCTTACGAAAACTAATAGGATCTAGTGCTGGAACTTAACAAAGCTAGCAGGACCTAGCGCCAGAGCTAACCAAAGCTAGTCAGACCAAGCGCCAGAGCTTACCAAAGCTAGTCGGACCTAGAGCCGGAGCTAACCATAGCAAGTCAGACCTAGCCACAACAAGTCGGACCTTACATCGGACCTTGCTAAAAAAGTGTTTTGGTACTATTCAAAAATTTTATCGTCAAACCAATGTATTCAGCACAAGCCAATGTATTCAACACACATAGGTTTCACAATCTCCCCCTTGATGAATGCATTGGCCACACCACTTAAAATCCAAACATTGGCATGAAAAGTTTTGAAAACAATTTCTCCCCCTTTTTGAAAATCAAATGTGATAGAAATAAATTTCTTCCCCTATACATATTTATCCCCCTTGCATACTTCTCCCCCTTTGACAATGTATTAAGCAAGGTACAACAGAGAAATTTTTATTTATAATGAGCACATTATAACTTATACATATAAAGAAAGCTCATCCAAGCCATACTATCAAGTAACTTACACTATCGCAGCAATGAGATATATAAAGTAGTGTAAGCCATGTTAGAGATCAAATGTAATTTTCAATTTTAGCAAGGCATGATCTCACAAACTTAACTTTAAAACCTGAAAGCATGACACTTGTTGCTGCATTTTATTATTTTTCAATGCACAAATTTAGTTCTTACGATATTTGCAAGAGATTATATGCGCATCTACCTTATTCTAATCAACCAAGCGAAGCCTATGTCAATTGACAATTAGAAGCTTAAGGATATGGTTTTAGTCATCTACAACTTCTTCCAAGTTCATATTGAAGTGCAATGATAAGCCATCTCAAAAGAAGTGTGATGCAATCATATTCTCTTGATCTTTTCTCAATTATATTTGTTCATAAAGCTCAACATGTGAGTTGATTACTTGATTAATTCATTGAGATTAGAAGCACTTGAGATCATGCAACAAGTTCAAAACAGCAAGAAAGTTCGATCATGACCAGATTTAGTGTAAGTAATTATTCCAATTACTAGTCATGGCAAAAACCACAAAATGTATAACATGAGTAATGTAGTAAGAACTTTCAGCATGTAAAAGGAATCACAAAGTCATATATGTATAAAATACTATGCTCATATTATTTCAAGTTCATATTCACACATAGACTTCCCAAGTTTCAAAACTCCCTATCAATTTAAGCCATGAGGATGCATAACCCCTATTTCACTATGAATGTAACAAAAACGAGTGAAATCCAAAGGTTTTATAAAAAAGTCAGCCGATTGTTGTTTGGTATCTACATGGTGAAGCACAATGTTTCCTTTTTCAACATTATCACAGAGAAAGTGATACCAAATATCAATGTGCTTAGTTGTAGAATGTTGCACGGTGTTTTTAGCAATGAAAATGGCACTAGTGTTATCACAAAATAGTGGAACACTATCTAGATCAACTACATTGTCTTTAAGTGTTTGAACAATCCAAAGAATTTGTGAGCAAGCAGTAGCAGCAGCTACATATTCAGATTCGGCTGTGGATTGTGCAACTGAATTTTGTTTTCTAGAGGACCAAACAACAAGTGAATTACCAATAAAATGACAAGAACCGGAAGTACTTTCCCTATCAATCCTACAACCCACAAAATCAGCATCCGAAAAAACTTTTAAAGTAACGATTGAGAAAGAAGGAAGAAAAATGCCAAATTCTCTAGTTCCATGTAAGTACCTGAGAATTCTTTTGATAGCTTGATGTTGTGAAGCACGTGGGGAAGCTTGAAACCATACAAAAAGACATACGCTAAATTGTATGTCAGGTCTTGATGCCGTGAGGTACAAAAGTGATCCGATCATGCTTCTATATTCTTTTTGATCCACGGGTTCACCATCTTCATCAAGTTCAAGTGTTGATGTTGTTCCCATCGGTGTCCGAAGAGGCTTTCTTTTGTCCATGTTGGACCGCTTGAGAAGGTCCCTTGTATACTTCGTTTGATGCACAAAGGTACCTTCCTTGGTTTGCTTGATTTGCAGCCCCAAAAAGTAAGTAAGTTCACCCATAATACTCATTTCAAATTCTGAAATCATCATTGCTGAAAACTTGGACACAAGATCATGAGAAGCACAACCAAAAATAATATTATCCGCATACACTTGAACGAATAATGATTCATTGCCATGCTTAAGCACAAAAAGAGTTTTATCAGCCTTGCCCATGGTAAACCCCTTTTCATGTAAGAATGTTTTTAACATATCATACCATGCTCTAGGGGTTTGTTTTAAACCATACGGGGCTTTAGTCAGTTTGAAAACATGATTAGGAAAATCTGGATTTTCAAAACCAGGTGGTTTCTTAACATAAACCTCCTCATCTATGTAGCCATTAAAAAAGCACTTTTTGCATCCATTTGATATAACATGAAGCCTTTATATGCAGCAAAAGCTAACAAAATTCATATAGCTTCTAATTTAGCAACAGGGGCAAAAGTTTCATCGAAATTTAGACATTCAACTTGTGTGAAACCTTGAGCAACCATCCTAGCCTTATTTCCAACCACAACCCCATCCTCACTTTGTTTATTTTTAAACACCCATTTAGTTCCAATTAAAGTGTGACCGTGAGATGGAGGTACAAGTTTCCAGACATTATTTCTTTCAAAATTTTCTAACTCTTCTTGAATGGCAATAATCCAAGATTCATTAGTGAGTGCGTGTGATATATCTTTGGGTTCAAAAGAATCAACAAAAGCAGAATGAGAATGAGAATTGGAGTCGGAAAACCTGGATCTTGTATCTCGCTCATGCAAGCTTCCAATTATCTATTGCACGGGATGATTCTTGTAAATCTATAGGGGAACAGATGTCTCACAAGCTTCTTCTTTATCAGGTTCATCACAGATTGATAAGCTTGTGGCTTGTGGACGATTAGGACCAGCAGAGATGGTAGTCGGAGCTTGTTTAAAGTTCAGAGCTGGACACGTGTCAGCTTCAGAACTATTAGGCAATATCACCGACTCTTCTTCTTCTTTGAAAATACCCTCCCCCCATGAGGATATGGATTCAAACCTGCAATGTTTGAGCTAGTACCTGGGCTAGCTTCATCAAAAGAAACCTCACAAGTCTCCATAATTTTGTTAGTGTCACGTAAAAGCACACAGTAGCCTCTAGTATGAGATGGATAACCAAAAAACATGCCATCAATGGATCTAGGTTCAAATTTATCAAGATTACCATGTTTATTAACAAAGCATTTGCAACCGAAGACCCGAAACAGTGTAACACTAGTCCTATGTCCAAACTGGAGCTCATATGGTGTTTTACCTAGCTTAGCGCGCAAGAAAACATGATTTGAGACATAACAAACGGTTGCAATTGCCTCAGCCCAAAATTTTCTAGAAGTTTGATATTCATCTAGCATAGTCCTAGCCATCTCAACTAAGATTTTGTTCTTTCTTACTACAACACCATTTTGTTGAGGTACATATGGTGAAGAAAATTGATGATCTATTCCATTTTCAGCGCAAAAGTGATCAAAAGATTGATTTTTAAATTCAATTCTGTTATGACTTCTAATTGCTTTTCAAGATCCTGGGTGATCAATTGATAATCTAAGAAATAAAGTTCTAAAGTGACTAGAAGCTTCATTATTAGACGCCATAATGTAAACCTGAGAGTATCTAGAATAATCATCAACAGTCACAAGAACATACCATTTACCTCCAAAAGATTGAACACGTGAAGGTCCTACGGTGTTAAGGTACAAAAGTTGACCTAGTTCAGTTGTCATGATCATTGTGAGAGGAGTATGTGAACTTGCAACCATCTTAGCATGACTACAAGAAGAGCATACAATTTATTTGTCCCCTTTAAGCTTAGGCAGCCCACGTATGCGATCAAGAGCACCAACACACATTAGATGATCAAAGCCTACGTGGCCAAGTCTACGATGCCAAAAATATAAGTCCTCTGAATCATTAGCAAATAGACACCTATACTTAGAGGAAGACATATCAAAATCAGCTTTAAAAACTATTCCAAACAGAGACATGTTAAAAATAAGCTCACTATTTGAATTTACAACTTTGCAGCAATTTTTAGTGAAAACAATTTCCAGATTTTCATCTAGCAGTTGTGAAACAGAAAGCAAGTCGTATTTAAAATTTTTAACAAGTTCCACATCCTTCAAAGTGTAGTGATTATTTACTCTAACGGAACCCTTGCAATTATAGGAGTTGGAGAATTATCGGCAAAATTAACATTCTCTACACGTGACACAAAAGAAAGGGAGGAGAACCATTCTCTGTTACCGGATATGTGGCGTGAGCAACCTGAATCCACAATCCAAATGTTCTCCTTTCTTAAGCGTGTAACCTACATAGAAGAACAATACGTCGATGACTCAATACTGGGGTTAGTCAGAAGGCATTTAGGAATCCAGTACTGAGTCACACGATGTGCAGCAGGAAAAACAATTGAAAGATGAGATAAAACAGCAGGTTATGAGTCAAAGTTTGAGATTTTTTTCTTAACTACGGACCTATAAGGTGTTACTTGTGTAGCATAAAAATCAGTAGCTCTGGAGGCAAAAACAGTTGGTCCAGAGGCAAAAACTGAAGCTCCGGAGGTAAACTTTGAATGTTTTTGGATCATAACAGCAGGTTGCATGTTCTTGACATTCGATTTAGTTTGTGTAGAAAATTTGGCATGAGAGTTATAAGATCTAGCTTGCATTCTTTCCTTTTTATGTTGTTTAGCTAGTCTATAACAAAAATCTATGACATGACCATCTCTACCACATTAGTTACAATGAAATTTAACTTTGTGTTCATGTCTAGAAGAGCATGCAATATGTTTATTTGAACCCAAATGTGACAACACTCCTGCAGATTTAAAAGCCATTTTTATGACGCTGATCAGGAGCTAGGCTTCCAAGACGACAAGAAAGCGTTAAAGGCGGTCTATAACACCGTCGACGAGTCCCACACCAAATCTGACAACGAACGTTGAAAGACTCTCCATGTGATCGATGGAGTGTCCTGAGACATCATCTCGCGACGCATTCTGAAAACTATGCGTCGGGAGATGGATGTTGCTGCTCCAACTGCCAAGGCGGAGCCTCGTAGGAAGTGGATGGATACTTCCATTACCTTCGATGCTTCGGACTGTCTGAAGAACATGGCAGGAGTTGGACAATTTCCCTTGATGGTCTCCCCAACTATCAACAATATCCAGCTCTTACATGTCTTTGTGGATGGAGGCGCAACGCTCAACCTCATCAACTTTGCAGCCTTTGTGAAGCTCCAACTCAGTCTCTCGCACTTCAGACCCTCACATCCATTCTTCGGAGTGGGTCCGGGAGCCATCACGCCTCTTGGGTTTGTTGCTCTCCCAGTGACGTCCGGGACACCGGAGAACTGTAGGTCCGAGAAACTGGTGTTTGATGTGGTGCACCTCAACTTTCCCTTCAACGCTATCCTAGGCAGGCCATTCCTATATAAGTTCATGGCGGTAGACCACTATGGCTACCTCGTGTTGAAGATGCCAACTCCGTTAGGCATCCTTTGGATCTGAGGTGACCCCACTGCTGGAGTCACTGTGATGGAGAAACTTCATGCGCTTGCAATAGCACAAGAAGATGAATATGGAAAGGAGCAATCTGCTCAGCAACCACCGAGTTTGCACCAGCGCGGCTCGACCTCTGCACCTCGTATGCAGCCAAGCGGTAGGTACTCATACCACTCATATATCGGGAGGTCTGGGTGACCAATAGGTACTCGCTCTTGTCGCTTTCGTTTGGGCAAATGTCGTTGTGTTTGCATGACAACCGTCACAAATGCCTAGGATCCCCAGGGAGGTGATCGAGCACCATCTAAAGATCTACCCCGACGCAGGACCTATACAGCAGAAGCACTGGAAGCAATCTGTTGAGCGGAAAAACTTCATCCAAGAAGAAGTTAGAAAGCTGCTTGACGCTGGATTCATCTGGTAGGTTCATCATCTATGATGGCTAGCAAACCCAGTCATCGTGCCAATAGCTGGCAAGAAGCTTCTGAAGTGCATCGACTACACCACTTTGAATAAGGCATGTCCAAAAGACCTCTTTCCACTACCAAGAATAGATCATATAGTGGATTCTACCTCTGGCTGGGAGCTTCTATGTTTCTTAGACGCATATTCTGGATTTCATCAAATTACAATGTCTATAGAAGATGAATAGCACACTACTTTCACTACTGTAGATGGTCTCTGCTACTACACAACAATGCCTTATGGTCTCAAAAATGCACTCTCAACTTTGTGCGAGCTATGCACAATATGTTTGGGGAGCTCATTCAGGACCTAGTGGAAGTCTATGTCGATGACATCATTGTCAAGGTGAAGAACAAAGACTCACTCCTTGACAACCTTCAATCCATCTTCGGCAAACTGCGCCTGACGTGCATGAAGCTGAACCCCGACAAGTGTGTCTCCGGTGTCAACTCCGGAAAGCTTCTTGGTTTTTTGGTGACTCACCTAGGAAATAAAGAAAATTTGGCTAAGATCAAAGTCATGAAAGTGATGTGGCCTTCAGCCCATATCAAGGACGTCCAAAATCTTACTGGGTGTCTAGCTTCGCTTAGGTGGTTCATCTCAAGGCTACAAGAGCAGGCACTTCCCTTCTTCGAGTTGTTGAGGAAGTTAGGAACATTCTGTTGGTCTGAAGAAGCAGAGAAGGGGCTCTAAGAGCTCAAGCTGCTTCGCACCACACTACCAATCATGGTAGCTCTGGAACCTAGTGAGCCTCTTCTGCATTACATTACTACAACTACGGAGGTTGTTAGCATAGTTCTGGATGCATAAAGACAAGAAACATCTTCATCTCAGGAGCACAGAACCTATCGTGAGGGTCCGAAGCTACCTGGAGGTGAGTGTGGGTCCCAGCCCCTAGGCATGGATCCTAAAGGCAAGAAGGAGATACGGACCCCTCCGAGAGGGTCCAGGTTGATGAAGAAGTAGCTCCTGACCCCTCCGGGAGGGTCCGAACTGTCCAACGACTAGTGTACTTCATCAGCAAAGTACTTCATGATGCCAAGACTCGATACATTGAGGTGCATAAGATGTTGTATGCAGTTCTTATCGCCTCAAGGAAGATACGTCACTACTTCCAGGCCCACAAGATATTAGTGGTAACCTCTTATCCACTGCAGCAATATTACATAATCCCAATTCAATGGGAAATGTCACCAAGTGGGTAGCAGAGTTGGTAGAATTCGATCTCCAATTCCTGCCTCGACACATAATCAAGAGTCAGGCACTAGCCGATTTCATGGCAGAGTGTACACTTTCTTCATCAAGTCTGGGGGGCCTCAACGAGCAGAAGCCTAAACCTAAGGTCCCGGTCTTCACTGAGCCTCACTTGACTCTATATTTTGACGGCTTCAGAAGCAGTGTGGTGGAGCTGGAATCCTTCACCTCGCTTCGACTGGGGAGAAGGTCAAGTACATGGTTCGCCTCGACTTCAAGGCAACCAACAACATGGAAGAATATGAAGCTCTCATATTCGAACTCAAGGTGGCGCTATAATATGGCGTCCGGCAACTACTACTAAATGGTGACTCGCAACTCATCATCAAGCAATTCAAAGGTGAATTAGTTGCAATAATCCTCATCTTGCTACATATCTGCTTGAAGTCCAGAAGCTGCAGAAAAACGTCCACGTCCTGGACCTCTGCCATGTCCAGTGTGTCAACAATCCTGAAGCTGATGATCTTTCGACGAAGTCTTCAACCGGGGCTCAGGCACCCGACAAAGTTTTTGTCAGAAGATTATCGGCACCTGCCGCTCAGCCTGCTGAACTAAGTGATGGGGGCAAGACCAGCACCTCGAAGGTGGCGGTCTCGGTGGCCCTGTTACTATGGCATCAACCAAGGATTGTAGGCGCTACAGGAAGCTCCGAGAAACCAAGCGCTCAAGATCCAGAAGCTCAAGTCAGTCCTGATGCATGGATCTCGAAGGTCTAGGACTACTTGAAGGACAACATCCTTCTTGGAGACGGTACATCCGCTGAGCGAATTGTCAGATTGGCTAAAAGATACACGTTGGTAGAAGGTGATCTCTACCGATGTGGTGCCAATGACGTTCTAATGCGGTGCATTTCTCGGGAAGAAGGTTGTGAACTACTCGTAGAGATCCATGTAGGCCAGTGTGGGAACCACACGTCATCTAGGATGCTGGTCAGTAAAGCCTTCTGGCATGGTTTTTACTGATCTAAAACACTCCAGAATGCAGTCGAGCTAGTCAAGAAGTGTGAAGCATGTCATTTCCATGCGAAGCAAATTCATACTCTGGCGTTGTCACTGCAAATGATTCCTTCCTCATGGCCATTCGCTGTGTGGGGCATGGATATTTTGGGACCTTTCCCAAAAGCCGTCGGAGGGTACCGATCCTTATACATCGTCATCGACAAGTTCACAAAGTGGCCGGAAGCTACTGCAGTTGTGACAATCAACGAGCAATCTGCCATCAAGTTCTTGAAGTCCATTATCTGTAGATTTGGAGTTCCGAACAGAGTTATCACTGGCAATGGAACCCAATTCATAGTTGCAACTTTCAAAGAGTACTACAAAGACCTCAGCAAAATAGTCAGCTACGCATCAGTAGCTCATCCGTCAAGCAATGGCCAAGCTAAGAGAGAAAACACAGAAATACTCAAAGGACTCAAGACGCGCACTTATGAGCGCTTGAAGAAGCATGGTGCCAACCAGATAGAAGAGCTTCCGTCTGCACTATGGGCGAGCCGGACAACACCCTGCCAGGCAACAGGAGAGACACCCTTCTTCTTGGTGTACAGAGCTGAAGCAGTCCTTCCTCCAGAGATCACCATGGGTTCTATTCGGGTCCGGACCTACGACGAAGCAACGGAGGAAGACCTAGACCTCGTCGACGAGGCAAGGTGCCAAGCAGCTGTCCAAAACGCGTGATACCGCCAGGCGCTCCAACGCTATCATCAAAGGTATGTGCGCAACCGGTAGTTGGAAGAAGGCGGTCTGGTGCTGCGGTAAATACTTACTCACGAAGGGATGAACAAACTTTTCCCCGGTTGGTATGGTCCTTTTTGAGTAGTCATAGTTTCCTATCTCGTATGTGTTCTCTTTGCAACAAAGGATGGGATACCACTTCCTAACCCCTGGAACATTGAGCACCTTCGTAAGTTCTACACTTAGTTACTCGGAGGTGAGTTTGTATTTGTATAAAATGTATTTTATAGAGTCTATGAAATAAGTCGGGTTGGTCCTAGATGAAAAGCACACTTAACATGGTCCCGTACTTTAGGTGTGTCTTTACCTTCCCTGGGTTAGTACAAGATGAATAGCACACTTAACTTTTTCTTGTACTTTAAGTGTGTCCTTGTCTCCTCTGTTATTTGGACCTATAATGAAATACATTAATACGCAAATAGACTCTACGTGCATTGATTTTGCAGATGCTCATTATTTTTCCCATTTTTACCTTCTTGTTAATAGCAATGTTGTGCAATCCACATGAAATTTAGTCCTATAGATTCATGTGACATATAAGTTTTATTGCTAATCTTCTATTGAATCTTAGTATTGCTAGATGGTCTACTTGCCTGAAAACCAAAGCCAATGATAGGTCCGGAGTGCTCTATCGACTTAGCCTGGTCCAGGACCCTATGTACACCACTCTACCTATTCTGGTGGGTCTTAGTATGGCAGGTCCAGAAAGCATACAAACCTAATGAAGTTCAATCAGTATACTTATGTTGTCAGATACAGTGTTAGGATCTGGAATTCAAAGAAGGATAATAAGCTGCAAATAAGCCAGAGGCAAGAGGGCGAATTGTGCTTCTTATCTTGTCTCTCATGTGTAGGAAAAATGAATAATTGATAGCAATCTGCACGGCAATGGTGGATGCTGCCAGAGAACTATTGACAGGTGTTATATGCCAATTTCACCCATCTATATAACTCAATTATGTGAAGAAAATATCATTTCTTGCACACATCACCTTTCTATTTAACCTATTTCCACTTGTCCTTGTAGAAAGTAGTGCATGCAGGCATTTTATGCAGAATTGAAGTGAAACAAGGGGATGGATCATATAAAATATCATTCCAGCCAATCAAGCAATGACATGTGGTACCACATGGATCAAATGGCACACAAACAGAAGTATCGGTGGCCATCCAACAGTGTAGCATCAATATCTTTCAATGGGAACCACTTGACAGAGACCTGGAGGAAGCACACCGCAAAAGTGCCAAGACTAGGTCGACCGACTAAGTCCTGGCGCAAAACGCGGTCAACTTCCACGTGTTGGCCCCTCCGAGCTTTAAGAAGTCATAGGTGTTTGATTCGCGCGCTTTTGGTGGCGGGAACTGACCCTTCTCCAAGATATAAATAGGAACCCTCACCCCTCACTTCAACACACATCACTTGAGCATCATTCTATTGTATACACTAGTTCTCTTAGTCATTAGTGGAGTGACACTATAGAGAGGAGAGCCTCTAGTCCTAAGTCCAAGTTGGGAAAGGTATGGCTCATGTATGTTTCTTTGTATTTGTGACTTTATGCATAATAAAGATATTATCTTTAGTCTTCTTTTATTCATATACTTGGATGAAGTATTTCTTGTTCGATTGTGGATTCCATGTATGTGGTAGGAATAGTCTTTATGATCATGCCTTAATGTCATTATACTATCATCATAAACACTACAAACCCCCACTATTGTCTAATTATTTATGATACGATCATGTTAATATGAATAACTTATGCTATGTGTCAACACTGGTTCAACGATGATTTAGTTTATTGCCTTAGGATGGCTTGTGCCATGGCTCATAGGGTATTTATTTATTATGCTAGCATGGTTCTAGGGTAGTTAAGTAGCGTTGGATGTCTCTTAGACCCAAGGATTCAAGAGGTAGGCAGTAGGTGGTGATAGCCCTATCTGTCCTTTGTAATCCTCCATGATCGGCTATGCCACAGGCTCTTGGCGAGAGTCGTCCTAGTATTGCTAGGGGTAAACCCATGTCTGATATGTTGAACAACTTAGCATAAGTATTGATCATTGACATGCTCATTAGTATTTAACCTAGGCTATTTATATTAGAAGTATTGTAGGAGAAACTCACTAACTCTTAGTCTAATCTCCATTAGGACCCATTTACCTTTTAGAATAGATTGCTTAGGTGTGTGTCACACCACCCATATTATCAACTTACCCCTGTCTTGATAATTATTCGTATCCCACAGCTTGATCATAAGAGTAGTGTCTACTTTACTACATTGCCTTCCTTTGGGATAAATACGATACCCTTGGGAATACTCTTCGGTGAAATGCTACACGAAAGTTTCTGTGCACTTGCGGACCTCATATTTTACTAGATATTGTAGGATCGAAGAGCACGTGAAAAGCTACTAGAGGGGAGGTGAAGGGTAGATTTAAACTTTTTCAGCGGAAGTAATGAAAACCCCTTGGCAGAAAAACGATATATTAAAGAAATCATGTGTGAGACTAATATAAACGTGTTTCAATGTGACAAAAGTGATAGATATCAGGTAGAATCAAGTCAAGAAGACGACACAACAAGAATCAATCAAATCCCTCGAGAGAAACTCAAGTTACGATCAAAAGATCGAAGAAATGTCAATCTGTTCTTCCTAGTAAAAAAACAGATCTGCAATACTGCAAAGAAACTAGTGTATACCAAAAACCACAAATACAATGACCGTGAAATTTTAACAGATGGTAGATAATCAGGTTTTGAAGACAACCCAAAAAGAATCACGTCAATTGGATCTGTAAAACTCGAGTTATGATAAAACCACCAAAGAAAGGTAGTGTTGTGCAGCAAACTCGACGTGAAAAACTTGTCTGGAACAAGTCGGACGAAGAAGGCACAGACGTTCCTTTAAACTACGATCTTTATTCAATATAACACAAGAGGAACATCCCAACAGGCGTACACCATGAGCTCTGGCCTCCCTTGCTTATATAACCAGCCCTTAGGCCAACCCAAACCTAACTAGGACTCCAATCCTACTCAATTCACGAATCGAAACTTTCCATAACTGCTCAACACTCTTCTATACGCAGATAGAAGCAATCTTAAAACTTCCAAACACCTTAGGAATGTATCCCACATTCCTAAAACAACTCAAATTCGTGACCCACACGAAATCCTATCATAACCAACTCAAAACTTTCCATATTTGAGTCAAACACGACTCAGCCGCAGCCTGAGTCCATAACCTAGTCGGTTGGACCTTTCCGACTAGTTCTTTATGTCCACATCTCTTCATCATGCCTCGGAACCATGTAGCCACGTCATGCACTTGTTGCACACGTGCAAACATCTTCCAACGATGTCCACAATACCTTCATATGCATTGTTCTTGATTCATACATGTTGCGCGACCTCCCGATCAACTCTACCACAATTCCTTCTGAACTTGGTTGTTGAACCTCATCTTTTTCCTAAGACTAGTTCAACGGATCCCGTCACCAACCATGTCTTGAACACAAGCAACACATGCAGATGAACAAACAACCAATACTTTCGAACATAAGTCCTTGACTTGACTCACGTTAGTTTTGAAATGACAACATCTTACGTGAGCACCTCACATAGCTATGTTGTAAACCATAGCAAAATGACGTCAGCCTTAACCAAAAAAACACACCAAAAACTTAGTACAAGAATACTAAGAAAACTTTCTATAAGTGTAAAGCAAGTTCAAAACATTTTACAATAAAAGCAAGAACATTGTGATCAATCTCCGAATCTTGCCAAAGCTAACCGGAGCTTGAGCCGGATCTTACCAAAGCTTGTACAACCTAGCGCCGGAGCTTACCAAAGCTAGTACAACCTAGCGCCAGAGCATACAAAATGTAGTACAACCTAGCGCCGGAGCTAGAAAAACATGTCGGAGCTAACCAGCTAAGTCAGACCTAGCAAAACATATCGGAGCTTAACAAAGTCATGCCGGAGCTAAAGACAGAGCTCACCGGAGCTACACAAAAACATGTTGGACCTTGACAAAAGCAAGTCGAACCTATTATCGGACCTTGCAGAAGCTCGGAGCTAGAGTCGGACCTTGCTAAAAAGGTGTTTTAGCAGTATTTAAGAACTTTTATGATCAAAGCCAATGTATTCAGCACACATAGGTCTCACAATCTCTGCCTTGATGAATGCATTGCCAACACCACTTAAGATCCGAACATTGGCCTATTCATATTAAAAGTTTTCAAAATAATTTCCCCCCTTGCATACATATCTTTAAAAAAATCACGTATTATCTATTATCTTTCCCCCCTTTGACAATGTATTCAGCAAGGTACAAAAGAGAAATTTCAAATGTTATGAGCATATTATAACATATACATATAAACAAAGCTTATCCAAGTCATATTATCAAGTAACTTACACTATCACATCAATGAGATACATAAAGTAGTGTAAGCCATGCTAGAGATCAAATGTAATTTTCAATTTAAGCAAGTCATGATCTCACAAACATAACTATTTCAAAACCTGAAAGCATGACACTTGTTTCTGCATTTTATTATTTTTCAAAGCAAAAATTTATATCATATGATATTTGCAAGAGATTATATGCGCATCTGCCTTATTCTAACCAACCAAGCCAAGCCTATGTCATTTGACAATCAAAAGTTTAAGGACATGGTTTTAGTCATACACAACTTCTTCCAAGTTCATATCTAAGTGCAATGATAAGCCATCTCAAAATAAGAAGTGCGATGCAGGCAGATTCTCTTGATCTTTTCTCAATTTATAAAAACTCAACATGGGAGTTAATTACTTGATTAATTCTTTATGATTAAAAGCACTTGTGAGCATGCAACAAGTTCAAAATAGCAAGAAAGTTCGACCATGACCAAATTTAGTGTAATTAATTATTCCAAGAAAGTGTTTGAACAATCCAAAGAATTTGTGTGCAAGCACTAGAAGCAACTACATATTTTGATTCAGTTGTGGATTGTGCAACTGAGTTTTAATTTCTAAAGGACCAAGCAACAAGTGAATTAATAAGAAAATGACAAGCACCAGAAGTACTTTTCCTATCAATCCTACAACCCCCAAAATCAGCATCTGAAAAAGTTTTCAAAGTAACGGTTGAGGAAGAAGGAAGAAAAATGCCAAATTCTTGAGTTCCAAGTAAGTACCTGAGAATCCTTTTCAAGGCTTGACGATGTGAAGCACGTGGGAAGGCTTGAAAACGTGCTCAAAGGCATACACTGAATTGTATGTCCAGTCTTGATGTCGTGAGGTACAAAAGTGATCCGATCATACTTCTATATTTTTTAGATCTAAGGGTTCACCATCTTCATATGTTCAAGTGTTGTTGCTGTTCCGGTGGTGTCCGAAGAGGCTTGCTTTTGTCCATGTTGAAGCGCCTTAGGAGGTCTTTTGTATACTTCGTTTGATGCACAAAGGCACCCTCCTTGGTTTGCTTGATTTGCAGCCCCAAAAAGTACGTGAGTTCTCCCATCATACTCATCTCAAATTCTGAACTCATCATAGCTGAAAACATGGACACAAGATCATGAGAAGCACAACCAAAGATAATATCATCCACATACACTTGAACGAATAATGAGTCATTGACATGCTTAAGCACAAAAAGAGTTTTATCAACATTGCCCATGGTAAACCCCTTTTCAAGTAAGAATGTTTTTAACCTGTAATACCATGCTCTAGGGGCTTGCTTGAGACCGTACAAGGCTTTGGACAGTTTGTAAACATGATTAGGAAAATCTGGATTTTCAAAACCTGGTGGTTGTTTGACATAAACCTCCTCATCTATGTAGCCATTAAGAAAAGCACTTTTAACATCAATTTGATATAGCTTAAAACCATTAGATGTAGCAAAAGTTAACAAAATTCTTATGGCTTGTAATCTAGCAATAGGAGCAAAAGTTTCATCAAAATCTAGACCTTTAACATGAGTGAAACCTTGAGCAACCAACCTAGCATTATTCCTGACCACAACCCCATCCTCACTTTGTTTATTTTTAAACACCCATTTATTTCCAATTAAAGTGTGATCTTGAGGTGGAGGTACAAGTTTCCAAACATTATTTCTTTCAAAATTTTCTAACTCTTCTTGCATGGCAATAATCCAAGATTCATCAGTAAGTGCGTGTGATATATCTTTGGGTTAAAAGAAGCAATAACAGCAGAATGAGCATAAGAGTTTGGATCGCAAAATCTGGACCATGTGACTCGTTCGTGGAAGCTTCCAAAAATTTGTTGTGGGGGATGACTTTTGAGAACCCGGAGGGCCGTGGACACTTCACAAGCTTCTTCTTCTTCATGTTCATCACAAATTCATAAGCTTGTTACTTGAGGAGGATCTAGACCAGCAATAGTGGTCGTCGGTGCTTGGTGTGAATCAAAATCAGGAGCTGGAACAATGTCATTGGCTGCTGGATTTTCGGGCAGCAGCACCACTTTTTCCTCATCTTCAACAAAAATGTTCTCCCCCCGCAGATATGGATCTGGACCTGCAATGTTTAAGCTAGTACCTGTGATAGCTTCATCAAAAGACACTTCACAAGTCTCCAATTTTGTTTGTGTCAAGTAAAAGCACACGGTAGCCTCTAGTATGAGATGGATAACCAAGAAACATGCCATCAATGGATCTAGATTCAAATTTATCAAGATTACCATGTTTCTTAACAAAGCATTTGCAACCAAAGACCCAAAAATGTGTAACACTAGGCCTATGTCCAAACTGGAGCTCATATGGTGTTTTACCTAGCTTAGTGCGCAAGAAAACACGATTTGAGACATAACAAGCGGTTGCAATCACATCAGGCCAAAATTTCCTAGGAGTTTGATATTCATCAAGCATAGTCCTAGCCATCTAAACTATGGTTTTGTTCTGTCATTCTACAACACCGTTTTGTTGAGGTACATATGGTCAAGGAAATTGATGATCTATTCCATTTTCAGCACAAAAGTGATCAATAGATTGATTTTTAAATTCGGTTCCGTTATCACTTCTAATTGCTTTTAAAGATTCCGGGTGATCAATTGATAATCTAAGAAATAAAGTTCTAATGTGACTAAAAGCTTCATTCTTAGATGCCATAAAGTAAACCCAAGAGTATCTAGAATAATCATCAACAATCACAAGAACATATCATTTACCTCTGAAGGATTGAAGACGTGAAGGTCCTATGGTGTCAAGGTGCAAAAGTTGACCCGGTTCAGTTGTCATGATCATTGTGAGAGGAGTATGTGAACCTGCAACCATCTTAGCATGACTACAAGAAGAGCACACAATTTATTTGTCCACTTTAAGCTTAGGCAGCCCACGTATGCGATCAAGAGCACTAACACGCGTTAGATGATCAAAGCCTACGTGACCAAGTCTACGATGGCAAAAATATAAGTCCTTTGAATCATTAGCAACTAGACACCTATGCTTAGAGGAAGACATATCAAAATTAGCTTTAAAAACTCTTCCAAACCGTGACATGTTAAAAATAAGCTCACTATTTGAATTTACAGCTTTGCAGCAATTTTTAGTGAAAATAATTTTCAAGTTTCCATCTAGCAGTTGTGAAACAGAAAGCAAGTTGTATTTCAAATTTTTATCAAGTGCCACATCCTTCAAAGTGTAGTGATCATTTACTCTAACCGAACCCTTAGCAATTATAGGAGTTAAAGAATTAGCGGCAAAAGTAACATTCTCTATACGTGACACAAAAGAGAGGGAGGAGAACCATTCTTTGTTACCGGTGATGTGGCCTAAGCAACCTGTATCCACAATCCAAATGTTCCCTGATGAGTAGGTTTAGGCCCGATCTTCCGAAAGGTATGTCGATTGGGGTGGAGAACTTGACGTTGATGATCTGCAGCACTCGAGCGGTTCGAGTACCCCTGCAATCACTACACCACGGCTCCCTAGGTTATCAACCGTGCTGCACACACTTGACCTCGCCAAGAAGGCTAATCCCTGCAAGTGCAACCGAGAACACGAGCAAGAACGTCGAAGACACGATCTGAAATCTCGAAGTCGGGGTCTCACAAACTATAGAACGGCGATATTATTGATCCAAGCAAAACCCACACCGAATATGACTTGCGGCTGCAGTATTTATAGGCTAGTGTTCGAGCAAAACACGATTAGACGTGTCCCTAATGGACTCTTACGGGATACAAGGCCCAAAGGCCCGATTCGGTGGCGCAGCACTGGACAGATATCTGGACTCGACTTGTTTTGACGATTCCCAATGACTCCGGAGGAATTTTGAGGTGGTACGAGAACCATTGGAAATTTTGTCTTCTCCTATTTCCGTTCAGATGTAGAACGTTGAAAACGGAGTCCGTATGCCTCCTGGGCGTCCGTTTTAAGGTGGACTGCTCCTGGACTCCGAATTGAACTCGAGTCCGAGTTGTAAACTGTTTCCATCAACTTGTGGACGTCCCAACTGGTTCTCCATGCTCTCAAGGCCTCTTTCCTTCACTTGTTGATCTTCTCCGTTATTCCTAATAACAATTAAATCATCACATAGCAATCTATTCTCAAACTCACATGCAAAAGAAGTTAGGAACGAATTCACCTGCTGATTTATTTACCGTGCTCGTGCTCTTGTGATTGGTCCTTGCAGTTCAATGTGCGTCTCCACTGTTGTGATGTTCTCATCATCCTCCCCCTCTTTAATTGGAGTCGTCCTCAACTCAAGTTCATCTTCTTCTCCCATGTACGATCGCAAATTTGAAATGTTAAATGTAGGACTAACCCCAAAATCGGGAGGCAACTCAAGCTTATATGCATTATCATTAATCTTTTCAACAATCTTAAAAGGACCAGCAACTCGTGGCATAAGTTTAGATTTTCTCAAGTCGGGAAATCGCTCTTTTCTCAAATGTAACCACCCCAAATCACCCGGTTCAAGTTTTACTTCTTTTCTACCTTTAATATCTGCAATCCTATACTTCTCATTCATCATTTCAATATTTTTCTTTGTAGTTTCATGCATCTTAAGAATGAATTCAGATCGTTGTGTAGCATCCAAATTTATAGTTTCAGAAGGAGGCAAAGGTAGTAAATCAATAGGAGCACGAGGATTGAAACCATACACTACCTGGAATGGACTTACCTTTGTCGTGGAGTGAACGGATCTGTTGTAAGCAAATTCTATATGTCGTAAACACTCCTCCAACAACTTCAAATTTGTTTTCAAGACAGCCCGCAACATAGTGGATAAAGTACGATAACTACCTCGGTCTATCCATCCATTTGTGGGTGACATGTAGTTGAAAACAGCAACTTGGTTCCCAATTTATACCACAAAGTTCTCAAAAAATGACTTAAAAATTTTGCATCACAATCAAAAACAATGGTATTTGTCACACCATGTAAACGAACAATTTCCGTCATAAATAAATCAGCAATGTGTGAGGCATTATCATTCTTATGACAAGGTATAAAGTGTGCCATTTTGGAAAAACGATCAACAACTACAAAAATACTATCCCTCCCCCTCTTAGTCTTAGGCAATCCCAAAACAAAGTCCATAGAAATATCCTCCCAAGATACACTAGGAACAGGAAGAGGCATATAAAGACCATGTGGGTTAAGGCGAGACTTAGCTTTGTTGCAAGTAGTGCATCGTGACATGTAGCGCTCGACATCACGCCTCATCTTTGGCCAAAAGAAGTGTGTGAACAGCACGTCTTCAGTTTTCTTCACTCCAAAATGTCCCATCAAACTTCCTCCATGTGTTTCCTGCAAAAGTAATAGACGAACGGAGCTAGCTGGAACGCATAGCTTGTTAGCACGATAGAGGAGACCCTCTCCCAGCACATATTTATTCCAAGTTCTTCCTTCTCTAAAATTTTCAAAAGCATCTTTGAAGTCCAAATCTGTAGGATATAATGCTTTTATTGTTTCCAAACCAAAGATTTTATGATCAAGTTAGGACAGCATGGTATAATGCCTAGAGAATGCATCGACAATGATATTTTCCTTCCCTTTCTTATGCTTAATGATGTATGGAAAAGAATCTATGAACTAAATCCATTTAGCATGTCGTTTATTCAGATTGTTTTGACACTTAAGATACTTCAATGATTCATGATCAGAATGTATGACAAACTCCTTAGACCAAAGATAATGTTGCCAAGTTTGTAATACACGCACTAAGGCATACAATTCCTTATCATAAGTAGAATAATTCAGAGAAGGACCATGAAGTTTTTTACTGAAGAAAGCAATGGGTTTACCTCCTTGTATGAGACGCCTCCAATACCAATGCCGCTTGCATCGCATTCTAGCTCAAAGTTCTTGTCAAAATCAGGAAGTTGTAGCAATGGTGCTTGTGTAAGCTTCAATTTGAGAGCATCAAAAGCTTGTTGCTGCTTTTCGCCTCATCGAAATGGCACTCCCTTCTTCGTTAGCTCATGTAGAGGTGCTGCAATGATGCTGAAATCCCGCACAAAGCACCGATAAAAACCTGCAAGACCAAGAAAACTATGAACATGTGTGACGGTTGTTGGGGCTGGCCAGCTCGTGATTGCTTCAATTTTTGCCTCATCCATCTCAATTCCCTGTGAGGAAACGACATAGCCATGAAACAAGACTCGATTGGTGCAAAAGACACACTTTTCGAGGTTACCAAACAAACGTGCATCTCTCAAAACAGTAAAAAGAGCACGTAAATGATCAAGATGTTCATCATATGACTTGCTGTAAATGAGGATATCATCGAAGTAAACCACCACAAATTGTCCAAATAAAGCACATAAAACCTCGTTCATTAATCGCATAAAGGTGCTTGGTGCATTAGTTAAACCAAAAGGCATGACTAACCACTCGTAAAGTCCAAACTTGGTTTTAAATGCAGTTTTCCATTCATCTCCTAGTGCCATTCTAATTTGGTGGTAACCACTACGCAAGTCAATTTTTGTGAAGATGATAGCACCACTCAATTGATCAAGCATGTCATCTAAGCGAGGAATAGGATAACGATATCGAATGGTGATTTTATTAATCGCTCGACAATCAACACACATGCGCCAACTACCATCTTTCTTAGGAACCAAAAGAACAGGAACAAGACAAGGGCTAAGACTTTCATGAATGTACCTGCGGTCCAAAAGATCTTGGACTTGTCGTTGAATTTCCTTAGTTTCTTGTGGATTTGCCCTGTATGCTGCACGATTTGGCAAACTTGCTCCTGGAATCAAATCGATCTTCTGTTCAATGCCTCTCATCGGTGGTAAACCAGTGGGTATCTCGGAGGGAAACACATCCTCAAACTCCTACAAAAGGTTAGCAACAGTAGAGGGCAATGCAATAGACAATTCATGAAGTGAAAACATGGCTTCTTTGCAAACTAAAGCATAGCACATCCCCTCAGCATCGAATAAATCAGCAAGTTCAGATTTAGTTGTGAGCAACGATGGTGATTTTAACTTCATAACTTGCTGTTTTTAAGATTCTAATTTTGTTGCTTTGCCATCACAAATTTTACTCTTCTCAAAATGCACAATTTCAGCAGGAGTCATGGGGAGCAAAGTGATTTTCTTTCCCTTATGCATGAGAGTATATTTATTGGTTCTACCATGATGAATAGCATCTTTATCAAATTCCCAAGGACGACCCAATAAAAGAGAACAAGCATCCATAGGAACAACATCAAAATCAGCAAAATCATGGTATGAACCAATTGAAAATGTATTCTCGCTGTTTGTGTTACCCGAACCTTACCGCTTTTGTTGGACCATTGAATGTGGTATGGATAAGGGTGTGCTCTTGTTGTCAAACCGAGTTTCTTGACAACGTCCATGTTCACCAAGTTATTGCAGCTACCTCCATCAATTATAGTGTGTACACGGCAGTCCTTGACGACGAGAAACATGTGAAAGAGGTTATGTTGTTGTAGCTTGTCGTCGGTCTCCACTTTGGAGCTCAAGGCATGCTACACAATGATGCTCCTATAGTTCTCCGTTGCCGCTGTACCAAGTACCTCTTCTTCGGTGTGTTCGTCATTTGGATCTGTAAAGTCAGTAGCAAGAGAATATTCATCTTCAACATCCGAAGTACTATCATACCCGCCATCATCGCGTGCTATGTATGCTCATTTGCTCGGGCAATCTCTCATCATATGACCAAGTCCCTGGCAGCGGTGACACTTAATTTCGGAAGTACGACCCGTAGAAGGAGTGGACGACGAAGGCTTGAATGATGTCGCCTTGCTGCCTTCCGGCACGCAAGAAGGTGGAGCAGCAGGTATAGTTCGTTGGCCGCCATTGGATGGTGTAGTCGCTGCACGGTTGGTCGAAGATGGTGCTGTCTTGGATGGTGTAGTCGCTGCACGCAGTGTGAAGTTGCTCCTCATGTGTTGTTGCTCTTGTTGTCGGCCCTGCAATTCTTTTTCTGCCAACATAGTAAGCTGAAACAATCTATTAACAGTATCATATTCCTTGTAATCAACAATGTCCTGAATTTCACGCCTCAACCCCCCCCATAAAAACGAGCTATTTTATCATCCATGTCCTCTACTACCCAACAACACAACATACCCTTTTGTAACTCTTGATAATACTCCTCTACAGACATGTTACCTTGGTCTAAGCGCTGCAATTTTTTGCGAAGGTCCCACTGAAAAGATGGAGGAACATATCGAACACGCATAGCTTCCTTTAATCTATACCATGTTGGAGGATAAGTTCTTGTTTTAACAATTCATTCCACCATATGATAGCAAAGTGCTTAAACTCACTAGTGGCTTGACGAACTCTATGTTGTTCAGGAACAAGATGGGAATTAAATTTTTGCTCTACTGTCATCTCCCAATCAAGATAAGCCTCAGCATCATAAGCACCAGAAAAAGAGGGTATTGTAAATTTCACTTTAGCAAAAGGATCATCAGAAGGAGGATTATAATTGTTATGATTATTACTTCTCATAACTCGATGATAAAGTGGCAGTCTTGGCTGATTATTGTGATCTTCCAGCTCATCATAAGCATTGTCTTCTTGTCTTTTAGCGAGAGGCAACTGTGCCTCAAAAGTATTCATCCGAAGAGCAAAGTCATCAAGTTGGCGAGTCAAGTTCGCTAATGACTCCTCCGTTGCTGCGTTGTATTTGGCGAACATATCTGTCATGCTCTTCATCATATCACGTAACTCAGCATGTTGAACACATTTGTCATCATTGTCTTCTCCTGCCATTGTTAGTAGGAAACAAAAGACAACAAAAAAATAGTTTATCCCTATCAACTACAGTTACAATGTGAAAGGTGGAAGAAAACAATCTCTCTTGCTCAAGCGTCTTACCACACTCTTACAAGTGTTCTTACCAACACAGCAGGTGGTGTGGACGGTGAGATAAACCAATGAAGTGTGGGGTTATTGCAAAGGTACCTGTTATGCTCAAGAGAAAGGTAGAGCTTGGATGGCACAATATGGTGGCTAATAAGCAGGAAATTGTTAATAGGTAAACAAAGTTGAATAAGTATTCAATGCAGGAAACTGCTGCTGGTCAACCAAGTGCTCTAGGGCCTAGAACAACACAAGGAAGTAGCAAGGCAAAAGGAAGACATAATTATATAACCAACAAACACAGCACAAGTAGTATAGGCCAATTGCTTTAATATGTGTGCTCTTCACTATTTTTTTTCTTTTTGTAATATTTTTTTGATATTTTTTCTTTACTCGGGAGCACGAAGATATGAAACACACAAATTTGCAGCTCAATTGGATGTAATATGCGGCCTATAGAAAATCAAGAAGATTCTTTAAAATTTGTGCTGAAACTTCGGAGGCCGGATAGCCTATCTTCCGAGGGGAATTTGGACAATCTAATTTTGCCAAACGCGGCTATGCGGCGAAAACCGGATGCAAAATTTCGCGTAAATGAATTTGAAACAAAAATCACCCGATTTTGAGTACGTATGCGAAAGTTATGGTCGTTTTAAGGAAGGTTGTCCGAGTTACGTTTTTTTGGATGTTGATTCCAACTCGGTTTGAGAACATAACTCGCAATCGGATACGAAAACGATCGGGAATTTGCACAACAACTAATGGGGTGGTGTGTGATGATTCAAGGATGAGTGGCACGATGGTTTGTCACGTAATCTAGGGCTGGCGATGCGGGAGTTCACGCAAGGCGGCTAGCTAGGGTAAACCGATGAACGTGGTGGATCGGTTTTTTATTTAGGGATTGTGGAATAGGTGTTGAACAGAAAGAAAACAAGGACGAAATACGATAACTAGGACCCAAAACACAAAGCTAAACCAACAACAAGACTCGAGCACACGAATGCAAACTCAACAATGCAAAGTGAAAAATGAAATTGTAGGCACTATAGTCTAGGAAGCGGTAAAAACGATCTAATTTTTTTGTGGCTTTTCTGTGGACTCTCGGTACAAAACAAAATCGATCTAATGGAAGGAAAACAAAGATACCACACGGGCAACCTAGAAATCTGATACCAAATGATGAGTAGGTTTAGGCCCGATCTTCCGAAATGTATGTCGATAGGGGTGGAGAACTCGACGTTGATGATCCGCGGCACTCGAGCGGTTCGAGTACCCCTGCAATCACTAAACCATGGCTCCGTTGGTTATCAACCGTTCTGCACACGCTTGACCTTGCCAAGAAGGCTAATCACTGCAAGTGCAACCGAGAACACGAGCAAGAACGTCGAAGACACGATCTGAAATCGCGAAGTTGGGGTATCACAAACCGTAGAACGGTGATATTATTGATCTAAGCAAAACCCACCAAATATGACAAGATGCTGCAGAATTTATAGGCTAGGGTTTGACCAAAAAATGATTAGATGCATCCCTAATGGACTCTTACGGGATACAAGGCCCAAAGGCCGGATTCGGTGGCGCAGCACCGGACAGATATCTGGACTCGACTTGTTTCGACGATTCCCAATTACTCCGGAAAAATTTTGAGGTGCAACAAGAACCATTGGAAATTTTATCTTCTCCTCTTTCCATGCATATGTAGAACATAAGAAACGGAGTTCGTATGCCTCCTGGGCGTCTGTTTTAAGATGGACTGCTCCTGGACTTTGAGTTGAACTCGAGTCCGAGTTGTAAACTGTTTCCATCAACTTGTGGACGTCCCAACTGGTTCTCCATGCTCCCAAGGCCTATTTCCATCACTTTTTGATCTTCTCCATTATTCCTAATATCAATTAAATCATCACATAGCAATCTATTCTCAAACTCACATGTAAAAGAAGTTAGGAACGAATTCACCTGCTGATTTATTAACCGTGCTCGTGCTCAAGTGATTGGTCCTTGCAGTTCAATGTGCGTCTCCGCTGTTGTGATGTCCTCATCATTCTCCTTCCTCAAGCGTGTAACCTACATAGCAGCACAATACGTCGATGACTCAATATTGGGGTTAGTCAAAAGGAATTTAGGAATCAAGTACTGAGTCACACGACGTCCAGCGGGAATAACACGCGAAAGTTGAGATAAAACAGCAGGTTTATGAGCCAAAGATTTAGGATTTTTGTACCCAACTACTGTCCTATGAGATGTTACATGTGTAGCATAAAAAATGGTAGGTTTGGAAGCAAACTTTGCATGTTTCTGACTCATTACAGAAGATTGCATGTTCTTATCATTCTGTTTAGCAAGTGCAGCTAATTTTGCATGAAAGTTATGAGATCTAGCAATCATTCTTTCCTTTTTCTGGTTTTTAGCTAGTCTATAATAAAAATCTATGACATGACCATCTGTACCACAGTAGGTACAATGAAATTTAACTTTGTTTTTATATCTAGATGAGCAAGCAACATTTTTGTTTGAAACCGAATGAGACAACACTCCTGCAGATTCGAAAACCACTTTTTTGTTTAGGAACTGTTTGTATCAAACCACTTCATAATGACTTTACAATTTTAAGTGGATGTTCCTTAGAATGAGCATGAGAATCAAAACCTAAACCAGTTTTATCATTGCAAGACTTAGAAGAATTCAACAGCATGTTTAGGTTCTTATTCCCATTACAAAACCGATCTAATGTCCTATGCATGTCATCAAGTTTATTGGACAGATCAAGACAATTTTCAGATGAAGTTTTTCCTTTTAATTTGCAATTGGAACAATGTTTAAATTCATGAAAACGTAAGGCATTGTTCAATATAGAAATTTCATTCATAGCATCTTGTAGTTTCTTATCAAGATCATCACAAATAGAACAATGCAAATCAATTGTAGAACAGCTAGCATTTTTCATGTTTTTATCATTAAGTGCAGCAAGCTCTCCGTTCTTTTCAATTTCTAACTCAAGTTTATCAAGTGTGGAGGTGTGCGCACTTTTTAATTAGGACAATTGTTCATATATTAAATCACACGAGGGACAAGAATCATCACTAGGAATCAAGGATTTTAAAAGATTAATTTCAAATTCTAGTGACTCAATTTTAATAGCAATGTCCCTAAGCCTTTTGTCCTTTTTCTTAACTATCACAGTGGCACGAGAAATAGCATCACCCATTTCTTCGCAAGTAGGACATATGTCTTCATTGTCACTGTTGTGTTTAGCCTGCTCCATACTTGATCTTGACTTGCCTGTCGTGAAGCGCAAGTTTGCCAAATCATCTTCATCTTCGTCACTTCCAATGTCCACATCGCTTGAGCCAAGTTCTTGAAGTGCGGCGATAAAATTACTCACCAATTGACATCTTGTAAAACCCTTCTTTTTCTTCTTATCGTTTGCAAGGGGGTGCTTCGTCCTTGTTTTCTTTTCATCCCGGAAAGTAGGACCTTGAAGGTTAGGGCAATCTGATCAAAAATGCCCTGTCTTACTACATTCAAAGCATCGTTGAGGTCCGGAGCTTCCTCTCCTTCTAGTTCTCACATTTTGAAATGCTTTTGAGAACCGAGTAGAGATGAGTGCTAGCTCTTACTCTGGAAACTCCTCAATCTGTTCAAGGGTTAATGAGGACAACATAGACAGTGTACCACAAGATGAAGATTGACCGGAGCTAGGCATATAACGTTGAGAGACAAATGCAAGAGACTTATTGGGGTTCTTACGTGAGATTATGTCAATTTCATGAGTTTTCAATTTAGAATATAGAACATCTAAAGTAAGTGGACTCATGACAGTAGATTTACGAATAGATGTGACTTTCATCTCCCAAATTGACATGTCTAATGCACTTAGTAATTGCCTAGCATTTTAAGCATCTGAAAACTTAACATTGACACTATGCAAGTTGCTAAGAATCTTATTAAAGTGAGCAAATAAATCGTCGATGGACTCACCTGGTTGCATCTCAAAGCACATGTATTCTTTCTTGAACATATTTTGCCTTACCTCCTTGATCATGTTTGATCCTTCCTGGTAGTCACAAAGTGCTTTCCACACATCGTATGCAGATCGGAGGTGTGCAACATGATTGAAGTCACTTTGAGTTAATCCTTGTATGATCAAGTTCGGAGCCTTGTTGTTGTTGTCGACATCTCTCAGATTTGTAGTTGTAACTTAATCATTTGACGACACTTCATAAGGCTTGTACACCTTCTCCCACATTGCAAAGCCTTGCTCCTGGATGAAAGCCTCCTTGCGTGCCTTCCAAACCTAAAAAACAATACCAGCAAACACACAAGGTTTGGCAGAGTATTTCTCCATGATGATTAGTCAAAACCCGTGCAAATCATAAAGATTAGAGCATCGTGGCTCTGATACCAATTTTAGGATCGAAGAGAACGTGAAAAGCTACCAAAGGGGGGTGAATGGTAGATTTAAACTTTTTTTGAAAACCTCTTGGCAGAAAAACGATCTGTTAAAGAAATCACGTGTGAGACTAATCTAAACATGTTTCACCGTGAAAAAAGTGATAGATATCAGAGAGAATCAAGTTACTAAGACAACACAATAAGAATCACTTAAATCTGTCAAGAGAAACTCAAGTTACGATCGAAAGGTCAAACAAAGGTCAATCTGTTCTTCCGATTAAAAAAAGATCTGCAATACTGCAAAGAAACTCGTGTATATAAAAAACCACAAATCCAATGACTGTGAAATTTTAACAGATGATAGATAATCAAGTTGTGAAGACAACCCAAAAAAGAATCACGTCAATTGGATCTGTAAAACTCGAGTTATGATAAAACCATCGAAGAAAGGTAGTGCTTTGCAGAAAACTCAACGTGAAAAACTTGTCTGGAACAAGTCGGACGAACAATACATTAAAGTTCCTTTAAACTACGATCTTTATTGAATATAACACAAGAAGAATAGACCAAAAGTCGTACACCATGAGCTCTGGCTTCCCTTGCTTATATAACCAGCACTTAGGCCAACCCTGATGAGATCATGCATATTATTATTGCACCTACAAACATGACACAATGTTTATTTGTTTGGGATCCTGGCTCAAGTGAATGTGCACTCTTATTTGATGGACAAGATCAAGATGGCACACTATGTCATCCACCACCTTGGCCTCCTCCATTCATACATACAAGAAGATTTGATAGCGTTGCACATTTGGATTAACACATGAGAGGAGATGAACTTGAGTCGAGGACGACTCCAATTCAAGAAGGGGAGGATGATGAGGACATCAATTCTATGGATACAAACAACACTCCATTGAACATACAAGATGCAATCAATAGAGTTCATACACAATAATTAATTTCGGAGGTGAACTCGTTCTTATATATTTCCTTATATGTTTTTTAGCATAGATTGCTACTTAATGATTTATTTGTGATTAGGATCCATAGAGAGGTTCAAGGAGTACTTGAAGGGAGTATTAGGGACGTGGAAGACCAGAGAATTCGTTCAAAGAAGATGGAAACCGAACCAAACTCCAAATCGTATCCAACTCGGAGTCCAGGTGCAGTATGCACTAAAATGGACGCCCAGGACGCATACAAACTCTGTTTTGGACGTTCTACATATGCACAGAAAGGGGAGAGGATAAACTTTCCAATGGTGCCGGTCCCATGTCAAAATTCTTCGGATTCGACGGGAATCGTCGAAACAAAATCGAGTACAGAATCTGTCAGGGTGCTGCGCCACCGTATTGGGCCATTGGGCCATGTATCAAGTCTAAGTCCATTATTTTTGTATATTAGGGATAGGGCACGACCCCAACACCCCCTTGGACGTCCTCCCACCTATATATACTCCATAGTAGCCGCCATGAACAATTGGGTTTTGCTTAGATCAATAATATCGCCGTTCTACGGTTTGTGAAACGCCAATTCAGCAATTTCAGATTGCTTCTTCTACGTTCTTGCTTGTGTCCTCGGTTGCACTTGCAGGGATTAGCATTCTTGGCGAGGTCAATCGTGTGCAGCACGTTTGATAACCAACGGAGCGGTGGTGTAGTGATTGCAGGGGTTGTTCGTGTTCTACTCGAGAGCCTCAGATCATCAACGTCGAGATCTCCATCAATCGACTTATCCATTACCTTTCGGAAGATCGGGCCTAAACCTTTACTCATCAATTGGTATAAGATTTCCAGGTTGCCCATTAGGTAATTCATTTATCCATTACATTAGTTTTGTTATTCATACCTAGAGTCCACAAAAAATCCACAAAAAATTTGCAGTTTAGTAGATCTGTTCATTATTTTGTCCAAACCACCATTGAGCCTTTGCAACTTTCGTTTTTAGTTTAGTTTTGTTGAGATTGTGTCCATTGTTGAGTCATAATGCAGGTTTAGAAAGTGTTTCTGGTCTTAGTTTGAGTTTTGCATTGTGTGATTCATCCTTTTGAATCACGTCATCACGTCCAGATTAGATTCGCCTCTGTCCAGTTCGGTATTTTCATCATATCTCGCTCATACGAACTCGGATTTTAGAGTTCTTGTACTTTCTGTAAATCTTAAGAAGTTTTCTATAACTTTATTATTCATCATTCTCCCAGAAAATATAGTTATCGATGTCGAAATTGCATTAGATCTGAATCGGTTATTGATCTTGAAATTCTGAACAGTCTGTATTTCGGGGGCAATATCTCCCATTGTTTGTATCCAAAATAGATCTTCCTATACTGAAATTAAAGAGGAGAGATAGATCTATAATATTTGTGGTCAAAGTTTTTAGATTTGGGGACTATAAAGGTGC
Organism: Tuctoria greenei; assembly: GCA_036927565.1. Lineage (NCBI taxonomy): Eukaryota > Viridiplantae > Streptophyta > Magnoliopsida > Poales > Poaceae > Tuctoria > Tuctoria greenei. The sequence goes on from JAYESD010000002.1 coordinate 146,233,000, forward strand.
TTAATTGTCCTTAGAACATTGAGCAGAAAATCTATAACAGACATACGAGATATCTTTGAGTGTTTGCATTGTGTTCTTCTTTTGCAGCACATTCTGAAAAAAAAAAGGAAGAAAAAAAGGCAAGTGCAAAAGAAGATACAAAAGACGCACAAAAAAGAGAAAAAAACAGCAAAAAAAAACAGAAGTGCTTGCATTCTTTGTGTCATCTAGTTTTGTCTCATGTCTTGCTAGCTTGAACTACTAGGAACACATTTAGGCCAACAACTTTGACAAGTACTTTGGACACTTATTCAACTTTATTATTTGATTTCATTGTTGCTAATAATTGCTTCATATAAAATGCCATCCAAGCTACACTTTACTCTTGAGTAGAATCGATACACCTTTGCAATCATCCCACGCTTCATTGGTTTCTTCATACCGGCCACCATTTGCCACCTGCAGTGTCGGTAAGAACACTTGTAAGAGCGTGGTAAGACGCTTGAGAGTGTGTGATTCCACTTCCAATTTGCCATTATCCTTTGTAGTTGATCGGGATAACATATTTTTTGTGTTGTCTTCTATTTGCTACTAACAATATCAGGTAAAAGCAAGAATCATGCATTATATGTTGAGATGATGGACATGATGAAGACGACGATGGAGTTGCTCAATAAAAATCATTATCAACCAAGGATTCACATGACCTTCAGACCACCTTTACAACACCTTCCACAAGAAGTAATTACATTCTCCCATCTCTTCCTTCTTATGATGGTTTTGGTTACGATGAATATATTGCTTGGGAAATAGAGTTGGATAAAATTTTTGGAAAATTGCATATGTGTGAGAAGAGAAAGATTAGAAATATTTCTAGTGCGTTAGTTGATTGTGCATTAACTTGGTGGGACAACTTAAGCGATATAGAAAAACCTCAAATATGGAAAGATATGAACATTCTTATGCGAGAAACTTTTGCTAATGTATCTAATTGCAAAGATGATATACATGAACTTGAGAAGAATTTTCTTGTTGTACCTCCTCCTTTGCCTAACCTTTTGCAGGAACATGAACAAATAAATGTAGATGCAAATGAGAGTGAGGTGTTGAACAACTCTTCTGAATTTTTTGATGAATCAACTGATAATGCATTTGAATTTCTTGCTGAAAATGAGAGTAGTGTTAATGGACAATGCAATACAGTTCACCAAGGTATGACATTTTCAGATGTGCTGAATTTTGCTACCAATCATACTATCAATGAGCAGCAACAAGATGAACCTTTTCATAATACACCTTTACCATTAGTTGATTTTCCTACTGATTCTTACAACAAAAATGAGTTGTGTGCTGATAACTATATTGTACCTATGCTAGAACAACCAAATGAATTTGATACTTTATCACTCACTTGTGCTGAAATTAAGCATTTGATCCCAACTACATGTGAAAGGGATGAGCTGAAATTGTTATCTTCTCTAAATACTTTGGGCTATATTGAATTTGACACTCTTTGTGATTTAGATATCGTAGAGAAGATAATATTTTCTCAATCTGAATTGCCTTTATTAAGTAGAAATATTTTTCATGCTATAGGCAACTATGAAGATAGTGGTGAATTTATAGTGCATAAAGTTTACATATGTTCAAATGTGCAAGCTCCTTTTGTGCTGCAACAATATGGTGAAATGAATGAATGCACTAACACTAAAAATGTATTGTCAAGTTTTTCTAGCATTTTTTTATTGTAGCAAGGACAACAAATAAAAAAGAAGCATTCTTCACTGTGGTTGTGCAATATAAACAGTGTTCATTGTGTTGGAATTAATGGGCTTGGTCCAATATTAATTCAGAAATAAATCCTAGAAAATCTCAAAGGCCCATTAGGGCAAGAGGGAGTGGTGCTAAGTGTTTAGTCCCACATGGGAAGTGGAAGTGGAGCAACCCCTACATATAAGGGAGGTTGCTCTTCCACTCCTTGAGTGAGAGAGAAGAGAGGAAGAGAGGGGTGGCCCACGCGCGCTCCTCCTCCTCCTCCTCCTCGCTCGCTCGCCTCACCACGCCACGCCTCGCCTCGCCCCGCCCGGCACACGCGCGCGCGCGCGCGTGTGTTCGTGTGAATTCGAGCCTCGAGCCGAGCCCAGATTTTATATTTTTGCAGAAAATTAAATTGGGCTTTTGGGCCTCCGAATTTTTGGGGCTACCGAGTCAGAGTCCAAGTCGTTAGAGACGGACGCGTCTACGACTGCGGAGTCGGTTAGGATCCAGATCGCATACGAACCGCCTCCTGGGACTCTATAAATACGGGCGTCCGCGGTACGGCAGAGAACCCCACGATCAAATCGTTCCCACGTTCGCGTTCCTTGTGCCGCCTTCTAGTCTACTCCATCCCGAGCGCCGGCGTGCACCGACGACCGGGAGAGCAGGTCTCCGGAACCGCTCGCCCTTGCGATCCTGCACCGGGAGAGGGCGAATAAGGTTTTTGGGAAGCGCACTGCACGACTGCTCGCGTTCTTCACCACGGCTCGTCTACCGACCAGATCGGGCGCTGCGGCTCAACGTCGTCATCAACGCCTGCAGCGGCGATCTACAGCGGTGCGATCGACTTCAAATCGGTACGCGTTATTTCTCGTCCCGTCTGTCCGCCGATCGCTGTTGTTTTTCTCGTATTTTTCCGGAATTATTCAGTAAATTGCCTCTTACTTTCCAACAATCCAAAAACCTTATTAGGCAATTTCCTGAATTGAACATGATGACTTTGGCCGATGCACTGAGGCCGGAGAAATTCTCCGGCGTGCACTTCAAGAGGTGGCAAGTTAAGGCCACGCTCTGGCTCCAATCGCTGAAGATCTTCTGGGTAACTGAGGGCAGGCCTCAAGGTCCTTTGTCTGTTGAAGAACAGACAAAGTTCGAGGAAGCCAATTCTGCCCTGAGAGGATGCATTCTAAGCGTTCTTGATAATAAACTCTGTCATGTCTATCTGACAGTCACAGATGGGAAGGAGCTCTGGGATGCACTTAACGCTAAGTATGGTGCAGCCGATGCAGGTGGTGAATTGTATATCATGGAGAATTTTCATGACTACAAGATGGTTAACAACCGTCCTGTAGTTGAACAAGCTCATGAAATACAGTGCCTTGCGAGAGAGCTCAATCTCCTTAAGTGTCCTTTACCCGACAAGTTTGTGGCTGGGTGCATTATTGCAAAGTTACCTCCGTCATGGAGGAACTTCGCTACAGCCCTCAAACACAAGAGACAGGAAATATCAGTTGAAAACCTGATAGCATCTCTTGATGTTGAGGAGAAGGCTCGGGCTAAGGACGCTACTGAGAAAGGAGGTGAGGGTCAATCTAGCGCCAATGCTAATATGGTGCAGAAACCCTATGTCAAGAACAAAGGGAACAAGTCTCTATTCAAGCCAAACAAAACTACTGCTTTCAAGAAGAAGAAGTCAAACAAAGCCAATGATGGCTGCTGCTACACCTGTGGGGAGCAGGGACATATTTCCAAGAACTGTCCTGAGAGGGCAGATCGCAAAGGGAAAAAGAATGTCAACATCGTGACATCCAGCAATGCAGATGGGTACGGTAATTCCTTTACTGTTCTTTCTGTTTCTCAAACATCATCTTGGTGGTTTGATGCAGGTGCTAATGTTCATGTATGTTCTGACATGTCCATGTTTACTTCTTACCAGTTCGTCCGGGATTCCGCCGTCCTAATGGGGAATGGGTCACATGCTTCTGTTCGTGGTGTTGGCACGGTCGATCTGAAGTTCACTTCGGGAAAGATTGTCCAGCTGAAGAACGTGCAGCATGTCCCTACTATGAACAAGAATCTTGTTAGCGGTACCCTTCTATGTAGAGATGGGTTTAAAGTAGTTTTAGAGTCCAATAAAATAGTTGTGTCTAAGCATGGACAATTTATTGGTAAAGGCTATGAATGCGGAGGCCTGTTCCGCTTTTCTCTTTCGGAGTTTAATAATAAGTCAGTAAACCATATTTGTGGCGGTATTAATGATAATGCAAGTGTTTGGCATTCTCGTTTATGTCACGTTAATTTTGGTTTAATGAATCGGCTATCTAGTCTCAAATTAATTCCGGAATTCACTATTGTCAAAGGTTCTAAGTGTCATAGTTGTGTGCAGTCAAAGCAACCTCGAAAGCCTCACAAGGCAGCCGAGGAGAGAAACTTGGCACCATTAGAACTCATACATTCTGATCTATGCGAGATGAATGGTGTGTTGACAAAAGGTGGAAAGAAATATTTTATGACATTAATAGACGATTCTACTAGATTCTGCTACGTTTACTTGTTGCAAACTAAAGATGAAGCTTTAGACTACTTTAAAATCTATAAATCTGAAGTAGAAACTCAATTAGAAAGAAAGATCAAACGTCTTAGGTCAGATCGTGGTGGTGAGTATTTTCCCAAAATATTTGATGATTTTTGTGCGGAACACGGTATTATACATGAAAGACGCCTCCCTATTCACCCCAATCAAACGGGGTAGCCGAGAAGAAAAACCGCACATTGTGTGACTTGGTGAATGCCATGTTAGACACGTCCGGTTTATCTAAGGCATGGTGGGGGGAGGCTCTATTGACTTCATGTCATGTCCTAAACCGCGTTCCAAACAAGAATAAAGAGAAAACCCCTTATGAGGAGTGGGTTGGGAGAAAACCATCACTCTCATACTTGCGTACTTGGGGATGTTTGGCAAAAGTCAATGTGCCAATTACCAAGAAACGCAAGCTAGGACCAAAGACAGTGGATTGTATCTTTCTAGGCTATGCTCATCGGAGCATCGCATATAGATTTTTAGTAGTTAAATCTGAGGTACCTGATATGCATGTTGATACTATTATGGAATCTCGTGATGCAACATTTTTTGAGAATATTTTTCCTATGAAAGATATGCATAGTATTGCTAGGATCTCTTCTGAAATTTGTCCTGAATCCACCACAACTAGCGAGTTTCTTGATACACCATTTGAGAATGTCCCAGAGGAAGAACACAATGAAATAACTTAGTCGAGTAAGAGATCACGGATTGCAAAATCCTTTGGTGATGATTTCATTGTGTACCTTGTGGACGATACTCCTAGATCCATAGCAGAGGCATATGCATCACCTGATGCAGATGACTAGAAAGAAGCAGTTCATAGTGAGATGGACTCAATTCTTTCCAATGGAACCTGGGAGTTAACTGAACGGCCATACGGGTGCAAACCAGTAGGCTGCAAGTGGGTGTTCAAGAAGAAGCTCAGACCTGACGGTACTATTGAAAAGTACAAGGCAAGACTAGTTGCAAAGGGCTATACTCAAAAGGAAGGAGAAGACTATTTTGACACCTATTCACCTGTCGCCAGAATGACGACAATTCGTGTACTACTTTCTTTGGCTGCCTCTTATGGTCTAATCATCCATCAAATGGATGTAAAGACAGCTTTCCTGAACGGAGAGTTGGAAGAGGAGATTTATATGGAACAGCCTGATGGATTCGTAGTAAAAGGTGAAGAGACAAAGGTGTGCAAATTGTTGAAATCCTTGTATGGCCTGAAACAAGCACCTAAGCAATGGCATGAGAAGTTCGATAGTACTTTGACGTCTGCGGGCTTTGTCATTAATGAGGCTGATCGGTGCGTGTACTATCGCCATGGTGGGGGCGATAGCGTTATGTTATGCTTGTATGTAGATGATATACTCATTTTTGGTACGAGCATTAATATAATTTCTGAGGTCAAGTCTTTTCTATCAAAGTGTTTTGATATGAAAGATCTGGGAGAAGCTAATGTTATTTTGAACATTAAGCTGAATAAGGATGAGAGTGGAATTACTTTAAGTCAATCCCACTATGTTGAGAAAATCTTGAGCCGGTTCGGCTTTATGGATAGCAAGATTTCTCCAACGCCTTATGATCCCAGCATGATACTTAGAAAGAACAAGAAAGAGTCAAGAGATCAACTCAGATATTCTCAGATGATTGGTTCACTCATGTACTTAGCTAGCGCAACCCGTCCTGATATCTCGTTTGCTGTAAGCAAACTGAGAAGGTTCATGTCAAACCCGGGTACAGATCATTGGCATGCACTTGAAAGGGTTATGCGCTATCTGAGAGGTACAATGAGTTATGGAATTCACTATACTGGGCATCCGGCCGTGCCTGAGGGTTATAGTGATTCGAACTGGATCTCTGATGTTGATGAACTCTATGCCACGAGTGGATATGTGTTCACTCTAGCTGGTGGTGCTATATCATGGAGGTCTTGCAAACAGACCATTTTGACGAGGTCAACCATGGAAGCAGAACTCACTGCTTTAGAGACAGCCACTGCGGAGGCAGAATGGCTGCGAGAGCTCTTGATGGATTTGCCTATAGTTGAGAAACCATTGCCGGCAATCCTTATGAACTGTGACAATCAGACGGTGATTGCCAAAGTGACCAGTTCTAAGGATAATGCAAAATCATCAAGACATGTCAAGAGACGTTTAAAATCTGTCAGGAAAATGAGAAACTCCGGAGTTATTACTGTTTCGTATATACAAACAGACAAAAACCTGGCAGATCCCTTTACGAAGGGTCTATCACGTAATGTGATAGAAAGTGCATCGAGAGAGATGGGTCTGAGACCCATTGATGTGACACCATAGTAGTAACCCAACCTATGTGATCGGAGATCCCGTGAATTAGGACATGGGAAAACAAGCTAGTGGTTCACCGAGGAGAGTACTTCCTTTATACCCTCTCTATGTGAAGATGCACACTTGTACTCTCAAACTGTAAGGCAGGTTGGCGATTGCCTTAATGTGTTTCTGTTGGCTATGTGTAGCAAAGATGCCGTCCTACAGGGCAGTCTTGAAGGAAACACACCTATATGAGCTCCGACTGTCTAACGTCGCAGTCTGTGAGATTTGGGTGATCTCTAGAAAGCTCATGAAGAGACCAGGGAGTACGACGCATATGCTCCACCCGCGGGGTAGACTACTGGTAGCCAAGTACTGGTAATGGTCTTTGGGTGAAGTCAGTTCACACAAAACTTGCAATTCAAGGCGTAGTCCATTGTTCTATTTGTGACCTGATAAAACTTGAGGATCTAGGCAGAAGTTCAACTTTACAGTCTCTACCGAAAACACTAGTATAATAAACAAGGAACGAGAATGACCTCTCTCCTAGTGGCTTTGAGATCTGGTGGGGGATTGTTGGAATTAATGGGCTTGGCCCAATATTAATTCAGAAATAAATCCTAGAAAATCTCAAAGGCCCATTAGGGCAAGAGGGAGTGGTGCTAAGTGTTTAGTCCCACATGGGAAGTGGAAGTGGAGCAACCCCTACATATAAGGGAGGTTGCTCTTCCACTCCTTGAGTGAGAGAGAAGAGAGGAAGAGAGGGGTGGCCCACGTGCGCTCCTCCTCCTCCTCCTCCTCGCTCGCTCGCCTCGCCACGCCACGCCTCGCCTCGCCCCGCCCCGCACACGCGCGCGCGCGCGCGCTCGTGTGTTCGTGTGAATTCGAGCCTCGAGCCGAGCCCAGATTTTATATTTTTGCAGAAAATTAAATTGGGCTTTTGGGCCTCCGAATCTTTGGGGCTACCGAGTCAGAGTCCAAGTCGTTAGAGACGGACGCGTCTACGACTGCGGAGTCGGTTAGGATCCAGATCGCATACGAACCGCCTCCTGGGACTCTATAAATACGGGCGTCCGCGGTACGGCAGAGAACCCCACGATCAAATCGTTCCCACATTCGCGTTCCTTGTGCCGCCTTCTAGTCTACTCCATCCCGAGCGCTGGCGTGCACCGACGACCGGGAGAGCAGGTCTCCGGAACCGCTCGCCCTTGCGATCCTGCACCGGGAGAGGGCGAATAAGGTTTTTGGGAAGCGCACTGCGCGACTGCTCGCGTTCTTCACCACGGCTCGTCTACCGACCAGATCGGGCGCTGCGGCTCAACGTCGTCATCAACGCCTGCAGCGGCGATCTACAGCGGTGCGATCGACTTCAAATCGGTACGCGTTATTTCTCGTCCCGTCTGTCCGCCGATCGCTGTTGTTTTTCTCGTATTTTTCCGGAATTATTCAGTAAATTGCCTCTTACTTTCCAACACATTGTACCCCCAAAGCAATCCTTTTTCCTGGACATACGAGCAAGCCGAGGACGGCTTGTCATAAAGAAGGAGAGAATGATGAGATCATGCATATTATTATTGCACCTACAAACATGACACAATGTTTATTTGTTTGGGATCATGGCTCAAGTGAATGTGCACTCTTATTTGATGGACAAGATCAAGATAGCACACTATGTCGCCCACCACCTTGGCCTCCTCCATTCATACATACAAGAAGATTTGATAGCGTTGCACATTTGGATCAACACATGAGAGGAGATGAACTTGAGTCGAGGATGACTCCAATTCAAGAAGGGGAGGATGATGAGGACATCACTTCTATGGATACAAACAACACTCCATTGAACATACAAGATGCAAGCAATAGAGTTCATACACAACAATTAATTTCAGAGGTGAACTCATTCTTATATATTTCCTTATATGTTTTTGAGCATAGACTGCTACTTAATGAATTATTTGTGATTAGGATCCATGGAGAGGTTAAAGAAGTACTTGAAGGGAGTATTAGGGACATGGAAGACCAGAGATTTCGTTCAAAGAAGATGGAAACCGAACCAAACTCCAAATCGTATCCAACTCGGAGTACAGGAGCAGTATGCACTAAAACGGACGCCCAGGACGCATACAAACTCTGTTTTGGACGTTCTACATATGCACGGAAAGGGGAGAGGATAAACTTCCCAGTGACGCCGGTCCCATGTAAAAATTCCTTCGGAGTCGACGGGAATCGTCGAAACAAAATCGAGTACAGAATCTGTCAGGGTGCTGCACCACCGTATTGGGCCATTGGGCCATGTATCAAGTCTAAGATCATTATTTTTGTATATTAGGGTTAGGTCACGACCCCAACACCCCCTTAGACGTCCTCCCACCTATATATATACTCCATAGTAGCCGCCATGAACAATTGGGTTTTGCTTAGATAAATAATGTCGCCGTTCTACGGTTTGTGAAACCCCAATTCAGCAATTTCAGATTGCTTCTTCTATGTTCTTGCTTGTGTCCTCGGTTGCACTTGCAGGGATTAGCCTTCTTGGCGAGGTCAATCGTGTGCAGCACGGTTGATAACCAACGGAGCGGTGGTGTAGTGATTGCAGGGGTTGTTTGTGTTCTACTCGAGAGCCTCGGATCATCAACGTCGAGATCTCCATCAATCGACTTATCCATTACCTTTCAGAAGATCGGGCCTAAATCTTTTTACTATCAAACCCAAACCTAACTAGGACTCTAATCCTACTCAATTCACGAATCCAAACTTTACATAACTGCTCAAGACTCTTCTATACGCAGATAGAAGCAATCTTAAGACTTCTAAACACCTTAGGAACGTATCCCACATTTCTAAAACAACTCAAATTCGTGACCCACACAAAATCTTGTCATAACCAACTCAAAACATTCAATATTTGAGTAAAACACGACTCAGCCGCAGCCTGAGTCCATAACCTAGTCGGTTGGACCTTTCTGACCAATTCTTTATGTCCACATCTCTTCATCATGCCTCACAACCATGTAGCCACGTCCATGCACTTCTTGCACACGTGCAAACATCTTCCAACGAAGTCCACAATACCTTCATATGTATTGTTCTTGATTCATACATGCTGCGCGACCTCCTGATCAATTCAACCACAATTCCTCCCGAACTTGGTTGTTGAACCTCATCTTTTCCCTAAGTCTAGTTCAATGGATCATGTCACCAGCCATGTCTTGAACTCAAGCAACACCTGCACATGAACAAACAACCAATACTTCCGAGCACAAGTCCTTGACTTGACTCACGTTAGTTCCGAAACTACAATGTCTTACGTGAGCACCTAACATAAGCATGTTGTAAACCGTAGCAAAATGATATCAGCCTTAACCACCAAAACACACCAAAAACTTAGTAAAACAATACTAAGCAAAATTTCTATGATTGTAAAGCAAGTTTGAAACATTTCACAGTAAAAGCAGGAACATTGCAATCAAGCTTCGAATCTTTCCAAAACTAATCGGAGCTTACCAAAGCTTGTACAAACTAGCGCCAGAGCTTACCAGAGCTAGTACAACCTCGCACTAGAGCTTACCAAATCTAGTACAACCTAGCGCCAGAGCTAGAAAAACATGTCGGAGCTAACCAACATAAGTCAGACCTAGCAAAACATATCGAAGCTTAACAAAGACATGACGGAGCTATCGAAGACATGACGGAGCTAAAGACAAAGCTCACTGGAGCTACCCAAAAACATGTTGGACCTTGACAAAGCAAATCGTACCTATTGTTGAACCTTGTAGAAGCTCGGAGCTAGAGTCGGACCTTGCTAAAAAGGTGTTTTAGCAGTATTTCAGAACTTTCATCATCAAATCCAATGTATTCATCACACATAGGTCTCACAGAGATGATCTGTGATGTTAGTAGACATCAACAAGCATTTCTGGCGCCGTTGCCGGGGAAGGCAAAGGAAGTAGAGGATAGCCATCACTTGTGATTAAGTCATAGGTACTAATAGTTGACAGGATTACCCTTGTTTGTTTTCTCCTTTTGTGGTGAAAACATGGTAGTGTTGGCTAACCCGTTTCATTGGGTGGCCAACGATGATGAAAGTGCTCAAGTACAAGCTGATTCATGGCGTACCTCAACAAATGTCCGCTAGGCAACACCATTGCCTTCCGCGGAAGAATTTCAGCTTCTATTAGGAACCAAAGTCATCCATCCCCAAGCTTGGGGGAGGCTCCAAGAGTTCTTCTTGGTTTTGCCTCCATCATGGGGTGAATAGTTGGCTCTTTGTCCAACACTCATGTCAAGCATTGGCTGCACCAATCCACGACTCAGTTCGTGCTGGAGCTGAAGGAGTCCTATTCTCATTCATCATGGATTAGAATATGGTCTCTACTCAAGGGCTGGATTGAATAGTGCTCTAGTTGCTTTAGCTTGGGATGCACACCACTTAACAATGTGGACATGCTAGCTAAGTACCTACACCACTCATTGAAGTATCATGAAGATCAAGCCAGTGAAGAAGTATTTCGATGATCCAAGCCATGGATATTCACATGATTTGTGAAAATCCATGTCATCATGGGCCACTTGGGGAATCATTTCCCTAAGACCCTTGGGGATTTTCCTTCCAAACAAAACCTCAATGGCTATCACCAACAAGGAGGACAATGGTGTAATCAACATCACCCTTGCAATCAAGGAGGCTATGAGGATTTCAAGGGATTTAAGTTCAACTAGCCTACCTTGAAGTACCTTGTCCATGGCCAAGCAACAAATCAAGACAACGTCCACATGAAGTCCTTGGCCAACTACAAGAAAATAAAAGAGCATTGAAGATCCAAGATGTCCCAAAATTATTTGTTGGGATTCTTATCCTTCGACCAAACCCATGCAACCTAGGGCAAGTGACATTGTGGATGAAGCGTTTCTTGTTTGATTTGGGAGTCCACATGTCATCATGCCCAAGTAAGCTTTTGATCCATGACCAAAGTATGGGTTGACCTTAAAGAATATCAAGAAGGTCGAAGTGAGACCGCTAAAGAATGACAAGCCTCACCATGCTCATAAGAGAATATCTTCAAGAAAGAAAAGTTGTCACCACATCAACAATTCTTCATCAAGATGACGGAGAGGCTAGGGCCACCATGTGGCCCACATGTCCAACTGTAATGCCAAGGGAAATTTGGCATGTCAATCAAGAGAAGTTGTCCACATCTTCAACTCCAGGAATGGACAACAAATCATTGATCCAAACAGGACGGAGGTAAGTCCCACTCATGGGACTTCAAAAGTTCGGTGAGTCCTTGCCAATAGGTTAATTGGTAGTTATCTCATATTTTATTTCCCAATTGCATATTTGAATTTCTCATTTGCATTTAGCATGTTTGAGTTTTCACACTTGCATGTTGGAAAGTAAAATTTCCAACCATCATAATACTAAAATTTTGAATTAGGAAATAAATTTATGTGGATATGAACCTTGGGCATAACCACTTGAATTCATCTTCCTAATTCAACCCAAAAATATTCCCTTAATATTCAATGTATTTGAATGTTGTTTCACGTTGGGCAAAACTATTTGACAAGGGTACAACATGCTTTTTAGCTAACGTAACCTGTTTTTGAGTAATTTTGTTTGTTCTTGATTTTTTGCAGCAAGGACAAAATCTTAAAAGAGGTTGGAATGCCCCATCAAGCGCATATCCCTCCATCGATCTCATTTTGAGTTTATGGTGGAAGAATGTTCAAGACGGTGGTCCAATGGAGGAACAAGATGAAGCTTATTCAACTCCAACCTCAATTTGGCAGAAGACATTGAACATAAAGGCTACATCAAAATTCATGTTCCTGAGTTTCTTACACAACGGCCTTCAACCGGACTGCTCTTCAATTGAGGTACAAGTTTAAATTGTTCTGTCATTTGAATTACATTAGGATTGAATGATTTTTGCTTACATTGGTAAGGAAGGTTTATACCTTCTTATTATTTAATTCTTATGTATCCGCACGAGAGTAAGTGTTGACATTACTCTTTTTTATTCTTCATAAAGGAATGTCACCTTACTTGGGAATAAATTTAAACAAGTACCTAGAATTTCATAAGCATTGCTAAAATTGACTTGGAAATTTTCTGCCTAGGTAATGCTTATGGAGTGACTTAATGGTTGTATTGGTATGTAGCAACCTAGGAATAGTGATGTCCATAATTTTGATTTGAAACTCATTCATGCATGGATCACTAAATTTAAAATTCCTAGGAAAGAAATTAAAAATGCTCAGGAGGATAAAATTGAGAATCTTTTTTGCCATGACAAAAATGATAAATATTTGCTCTTTTTTAAAAAACTATGATTGTTAGAAAATTTACAAGGTGAAGGGATCCATATAGTGTATTTATATCACTTGCATTGTTATGAGTAGGAGCTTTAGAAAACGTGCAAATTGATTTATCCGTAAAGCCCCACTCTTATCAATGATTCATACATCGTTCATGAATACACTTGAAATTGGACCCACTACATCTTTATTTTGTTCTTCCCTGTACGTACAAATGAAGATTTGGTTACCTAACCCGAAATTTTTTTTGTACAAGTATCGAGAGCTAACCATCCCTCTCTATCATAAAGAGGAAGTTTGCAGAAGCAAAATAACTATGCAGGCATTCAAAGATCCAATTGTCGGAAACCCTAAGAGGATTCCATTTCAATATCTATTGGCCAAGGAGTAAATGAGGATGCTTGGTACCTATCAGATGTTAAGCCCAAAGGTCAACGTTAATTATACGAGGCCGGAGATTTGACATGGAAACCCTCCGTGAGCAACCAATGGGCTTCTATGAATATGTAAGAGCATTATGCTCTCAACTATTCTAAGCACTCATTCAAGCTCAAGGGAATTTCCACCATCATTGGGTTTAAGTTATTCCTTCGTGGCTAGGAGGTACGATGTACCTTAACCAAGGAATGACAAGATCACATCCAATGTATATTGGGTGCAAGTTGTTCCTATGTGGCTAGAAGGTATTTTATACCTTACCCAAGGAACAACGGGTTACACTCAACCCATGTTGAGTGCACTTCATCCCTTTGTGGTTATAGGTATGTTGTACCTTAGCCAAGGAATAACGGATCATACTAAACACATGTTGGGTACTTGTCACTCCTTCGTGGCTAAAGGGTATCATTACCTTAGCTAAGGAATGACGGATCACATCCAATGCATGAGGTGTACAAGTTATTCCTTAATGGCAAGAAGGTATGATACGCCTTACTCAAAGAATGACAGAACACACTCAACGCATGTTGAGTGCATGTCAAGCCTTTGTGCGAATGGTTATCACTACCTTAGCCAAGGGATAACAAGGTACATCCAACCTATGGAAACCTTGAAGTGTGGATAAACGACATCGACAACACCTTCCTCGACCACACTCATGAAATCCATGGAAGGCAATCCAACTCCAACACTCAACCCTCCAATGCCAAAGCCATGCTGCAACAAGGTTAGGCCTACCTCATGGCCTACATCCGTCGTTAGGGTTTCAGCCCCCTAGCACGGACCTTGGACAAGAATAAGCTTGGGGCAGGACCCCCACTTGAGGTAACCTGTATCATACCCCTTGCATATTTATTTTCCATTCACCTATCATCCACCTTGCATAAAAAAAAGTAGAGTAGATTTGCTTTCAAAATAAAATAAAAGATGTGCGGTAAGAATGATTTGGAATTTACATAGATGAAATGATGAGTAGTTGCTCTATTTTAATTTTCCTAATTCCCTAGTTTACAACTTACTACTCTCCAAAATATTGCTCTCATTAGCTAGAATTACTTTTGCCTTGACTTAGAAATTGTTGGTAGCAAAAGCTTAATCCAACTCTAAGTTGTTGTGAGATATGATATTGTGATAGGGCTAATATTCCTAGTTTGAAAGTGAAACATAGATTTCCAAAGAAATTTTAAAATTATTTAAGATACTCTCATTTGATTGGAAATTCCTACCAAAGTCATATGATACATTATATTGATAGACCTTATGCATATGCTATTTTTCTTCACATTGAGCTTTGTCAAAATAGTATAGACCTATGTGAGATTTCATTCATTACTTTTTGAATTCAAGACTTCACTTGCACCTGTTGTACTAGTACACTAGAAGTAAGCAAGTTCCCATCATACCACCATTCCACAATAAAAAGAGAAACTCCATACCTTTCATGCTTAGTACTCTCTCCAAATTTATTGCATAAAAAGGGAGTAGAAGACATGGCTACAAGAAAAAGAAAAAATGAAGAAGAAAATGCATGCTTACATCCAAAGCATTAGAACAAAATAGTAGCCATGTTTCATCCCTGCAAAATAAGAGAGTCCACTCAAAAAGGAGTCATCTCAAATATCCACATCCACTTCATTCCATCACATATGCACGAGTATTGAATCAAAATTGTTTTGAATTGATTTCTCCTGAGGCTTGCTCTTTTGATTTAGAAATATTATTTGTTGCAAATATGCCTACTATATTCCCTACCAAGCTTCACATACAAGCCTTATGTAGAGGTAGGATGAATTTAGGCAAAATGACTTGGTGAGGATACATTTCCACTACACATAAATGAGAAACCAAGTTGAACTCTCCAGAATTTGAGTGGAACTTGAATTCTAAGGTATGTGTGCTCCATTTGTTGTTCTATCTTTCAACTTAATATGACATAAGCCCCATAATAACTTAAGATGGGTGAAGTACCATGCCAATTTTTGCAATACTAGGTAGAGTACTTTGTTGTGCACATGGTACTTTTAAAAATAGAGCATAGTAGCAACTCCTGATCATCAACCTAAAGTCTTGACTTTGCTCGGGACGAGCAAAGGATAGGCTTGGGGAGTTTGTTGATGGATGTTATATACCAATTTCACTCGTCAATAGAACTTAATTATGTGAAGGAAATATCATTTCTTGCACACCTCACCTTTCTATTTAACCTATTTCCACTTGTCCTTGGAAAAAGTAGTGCATGCAGGCATTCTATGCAGAATTGAAGTGAAATAAGGGGATGGATCCTATAAAATATCATTCAAACCAAACAAGGGACAACATGTGGCACCATATGGATCAAATGGCCCACAAGCAGAAGTATACGGGGCCATCCAATGGTGTAGCACCAATTTTAGTCAATGGGACCCACCTGGCAGAGACCTGGAGGAAGCACATCGCAAAAGAAGCCAAGACTAGGTCGGCTGACCCCCCTAGTCGGCCCGACTAGTTCCTGGCGCCAAACATGGTCAACTTCCATGTGTTGGCTCCTCCCGTCTTTAAGAGGTCATGGGTGACTGATTCGCGCGCTTTTGGTGGCGGGAATCGACCCTTCTCAAAGCTATAAATAGGACCGCTCACCCCTCGCTTTAACACACACCACTTGAGCATCATTCTATTGTATACACTAGTTCTCTTAGTCCTTAGTGGAGTTACCCTATAGAGAGGAGAGCATCTAGTCCCATGTCCATGTTGGGAAATGTATGGCTCATGTATCTTTGTATATTTGACTTTATGCACAATAAAGATATTATCTTTAGTCTTCTTTTATTCGTATACTTTGATGAATTGTTTCTTGTTTGATTGTAGATTCCATGTATGTGGTAGGAACGGTCTTTATGATCATGCCTTAATGTTATCATACTATCATCATAAACACTACAAACCCCCACTATAGTCTAATTAGTTATGATATGATCATGTTAATATGAATAACTTATGCTATGTATCAACATTGGTTCAATGCTGATTTAGTTCATTGCCTTAGAATTGCTTGTGCCATGGCTCCTAGGGTATTTATTTAATATACTAGCATAGTGATAGGGTAGTTAAGTAGCGTTGGATGTCTTGTAGACCCACAGATTGAAGAGGTATGCAGTAGGTGGTGACAACTCTATTTGTCCTTTGTAATCCTCCATGTTCGGCTATGCCACAGGCTCTTGGCGGGAGTCGTCCTAGTATTGCTAGGGGTAAACCCATGCCCGATATGTTCAACAACTTAGTGTAAGTATTCACCATTGACATACTAGTTAGTATCTAACCTAGGCTATGTATATGTATTTCAGAAGCATTGTAATAGAAACTCACTAACTCTTAGTCTAATCTCCATTAGGACCCATTTACCCTTTAGAATAGATTGCTTAGGCGTGTGTCACACTACCCATATTATCAACTTACCCATATCTCTATAATTTATTAGTATCCCATAGCTTGATCATAAGAGTAGCGTCTACTTTACTCCATTGCCTTCCTTTGGGATAAATATGATACCTTTGGGAATAATTTTGGGTGAAATGCTACACGACAGTTTTTGTGCGCTTGCGGACCCCATCTTTTACTAGAGATGATTTGTGATGTTAGTAGCCGTCAACAAGCACTAATCTCCAACTACCCCCAGGAGTAGCGCCATTGACTTTTCATACGTTGATAGTTGGCGCCGTCGAAGCTACAAGGCTCTAACAACACCCAGGGGCCCACCGTCAACGTTTCATGCGTTGACAGTTGGCGTCGTTGAAGCAAGCAAGCTCCGACAGCACCCAGGGGGCCTATCATCGATGTTTCATACGTTGATAGTGGGCGACGTCAAAGCAAACAAGCTCCAAGAACACCTAGAGGGGACCGCTGTCAACGTTTCATGCGTTGATAGTGGGTGCCATCGATTCAACTATGCACCAACAACATACAGGGGGCTCGTCGTCAATGTTTTATGCGTTGATAGTGGGCTCCGTCAAAGCTACTAATCTCCGACAACTCCCATGAGGCCGCCGTCGGTGTTTCATATGTTCACGGTGGGTGACGTCAAAGCAAACAAGCTCCTGCAACACATAGGGGGCCCACCATTGACGTTTTATGCATTGATAGTGGGCGCCACTGAAGCAACTAAGCTCTGACAACACCTAGGGGGTCTGCCGTTGATGTTTTATGTGTTGATAGTGGGGACCATCAAAGCAACTAAGCTCCAATGGGGGCCCTCCATTGACGTAACAATGGGCCCTTGGAGATTTCGAAAGAAATCCTCTAACCTCAGAGCTATCATAATGGCTACAAGTTCGGAGCAATTAAGTTTTCAAGACATTGTCAAATTCCTTATGGTAGATGTTCTCAATCAATTGAGTGCATCTACCAGGGGGCCAACAAAATAAAGGAAATGCATTGAATACAAAAATGGAATTCGAAAGGATTTCATTCATTCGAAATTTGGATATTTAGAAGATAAAGGTACAAAAGGAAATGTCCTAGATACTGGAGTTCCGCATGAAGTATGAAGCAACCTTCTAGGCGGCTTCTTGGATGTTAGCCTTGGCAGCTTCCTCTTCCTTAGCAATGATCCTTCAACCATCAGAGATAAGGATATTGAGGGGTATCTACTTCGGAAGCACGTCAGCACATATTATGTGACATTCTTAGCTAGAGACTTTCCTTGAGTCTCGAGCTGGTCGACATCCACATCTCCCAGTGCGTCCAACTTAGCACCAATGGAGTTGAGCGCCACCAAGGCATTGTCCATCTCTGGCTCCGAGTCAGTCGGTCGGACCGGACTGAATCCTAGAGGCACCAGAGCTTCATTCGCACGCCCGAGGAAGTCCCATACCTGCTGGGACTCAATTGCTCTTGTGCTCCAGAGCTCCTCTATTGACCTTGCGGATGATAGCTCCGAAGAACCCTACTTCATGAACCGCTCGGCCTCTCTGGCGTGCTGCTGGATCCGTTCAGCTAGTAGCCTCTCTTGGTCAACTATTTTCTTCTCTCATAGGTGCAAGTGGTCTCACATTTCCGCAAGGTCCTTTTCCTTCACCTTCACCTTGTTCTCCCAAGCATGGACAACATTATGTGTTTTGCTGACTCCTTCCCTTGCCAGCCATACTTGGTGCTTTTCTTTTCCGAACTAGGACTTGAATTTTTCAACGCAGTCAGCCAAGTCCTGCTTGCCGCATGCTAGGTTTTTGAGATTTCATCCTATCTCTTTTGGAGTTCATCCTCTTTATTATCAAGATCATCTCGACATTTGAGGAGTTATTGCCTCACAACGTTGAGACTCTCTAAGCGACTATCGACCACTTCATTGGCCTTCTTGGCGTGCTCGTAGATCTTTCAGGTCTTGTCATCGAGGACTTTTATAGCAGCCTCTTGTTCATTCAGTGCCTTGTTCAGACGTGACTGCCGAGCTTTCTCAGCCTCCAGCCACTCCCTTTGGTCCGCTAGTCGATACTACATCAACTTCGTCTTGAAGTAGAGCAGCTTCTGTTAGTGCGTCAGGGTCTCACGCTCTTCTTACAGGGTCTCGTTCTCATAGTCAAAGGCGAGCTGGACATGGTGGAAGCTTTAGCGGGCATTGTCGATAGACATATCCAGGGGTATTGGTTCAGGACCTATAGGAGGTTCCTTCTCTGGCTCCACCAAATCTTCTAGAATAGTCGTCGGAGCCCATGGCACAAGCTTGGACTCCAAGAACTCAACATTAGCGACACTCAGCTCTGGGAACTCATCCACCTCCAGCGCAGATGATGAAGGTCCCGCTGCCGGATCTTCAAGCAACAGCGCAAGCATAGCCATTTCTGGCATATCAGCATCAGCCAACGATGTTGTTACCTCCGAAGTTGGTCCCAGAACTTCCACTGCATCTTCTAAACCCTCCAGCACTGGTGTTGGGACCTCTGATGACTGCTTCAGAGCAGCTGAAGCTTGATCTGGTGCTTCTTCTGCGTGGTTCGGCGCAACCGCGACTTCTTTGGCCGCTAGCATGGTCTCCGAGGCCGCAACACTGGCAAGTGGAATTCCAGCTCCTCCTCTCGATACTCTGGAAACAGAGAAACAGAGAGTTCAGGAAAGAGCAAAAAGCAAAAACAAAACACAAGTCTAAGAGTGGATCATTACTTGGGCACATTGCCGCTCCAATCGACACGAAGCTTCTTTGTTGGACTGCCGGAGTCAAAACCCACTGTTGTCGATGAGGTACAAGCTCTGGACTTTATGCCGGGGGTCTTGGCAGTTGTCTGTGCTATTCTAGCTGGGACCTCTGTCGTCTAAGAAGGTACTCCGAAACCAGAGCCCACTGCTGGCACTGTGACCAGAGTAGACTTGCCAGACATAGTGTACCCTGAAGTCACTAGATCCAAGGATGATCTGGCCATCAGACCTAAACTTTCTGTTGTTGGAGGCACAACCAGCACTGACTTGAGGCCCAGCCGAGGCAGTGGCACCGCTTGCGTCAGAGTTGATCTGATGGAGCTGCCATCAGCCTGTGTAAACTTCCTCTTCTGATAGGAGGTGTCGAGGGGATCCTTGCCTTTGCCCTAACTTGAGTCAGGTTTCTTCTGGCTTGGATCTGTAGTAGCCTTGCCCTTCCTACTGATAGGCGTAGAGTCTGACCCTTCATGCAGATAGGGGGCCAAAGCTCTAGGGATTTCAATCCCCGCCGGCGGAGTGATCGTTTGACGCATCGCAATATGTGTGTCGTCAAGCAGTAGAATCATCTTCTACAACTGTCTCCTGACCTCGGGTACTACGTTCAGAGGCAGTAACTCCGTCGGAGGTCCGATGTCATCCCTTGAAAAAGTTCAGCTGTTTAGTTGCTGCAGATGAAGCTTCAAGGTGCGCTCATCCAGATTGGTGCCTTGGCCAACCTCAATACGGAGAAAATCCATTTCTCCAGAGAAAGACCAGGCCGCGAACTCTCGGTCCATAAGGGGCACCCAGTGGTTGGTCAAGAAGTTGTCGAGCACCATCATAGATGTTAATCCTCCATCCACGTGATGCTGGATCCTTGTCAACACGGGGTTGTACTTCTCGAACCACTCCGGGAGCTCCTCCCAAGAGTTGGAATCTGTTGTCGGAAACCCTTCTTGCAGCTCCATCCGATTATGAGGGTCCACCTGGATCACAACCCAATCGGTCTTCCAAGTCTACCACTTCCCGGAAGGAAAGGTCTTGATGTACTTGAATGCGGCATTTATACGTTCTACAAAGTGGTAGAACCCCAACAAGCAGTTACCTTTGCCTGTCGTACGGAGAGTGAAGAAGGTCCGAAAAAGAGGCATGCAGGGTGGCACACCCACCCACATCTCCCAGAAGTGGACAAAGATCGCCACTAGCAAGATGGGCTGAGGTGGTGCAGTTGGAGCCCGTGCAGCTCCAACAACATCCGCAAGAAGTTGGACACTAGCGGAACCAGCCCAACCATGGCGTATGCCGAGAAGTAAACAATGTCGCAGGAAGAGCCCTTCTTGAATAGGAGCTTGCCGTAGTGAATAGCATTGTGAAGGAATCACTTGTCCAACCCATTAGCTTTGGAACTCTCAACAACTCATCATCGCTCACAATCTTGCTGGGAGGAAGTCCGAGTTCCATCGCTGCAAAGTGGAGCAAAAGTGGGAGCGCAGCGCAAGGGTTCAAGTAGAGAACTCTATGGCGAGAATAGATCGATGTGTAAGAGTTCTCCCACCTTGTAGTGCCTCTTCCTTTATTACAACTCTGCAACAGTTTGATGGCAACTGCATTTGGACTATAATCACGCTCTACAAAGATACCTTATCAATGACAAGGGGGCTCGGGTCCACTTTGTTAAAAAAGTCGCACCAAGTGAACCGTTGTCATGATGAGAAGTTGGAAGCCCGAGAGCGTTGGCATGATAGGGCTACAAAGATTACACTAGGGACCGATACGGAAATTGTATTGGGAACCGGCGTCCTTCAATTTTGTGAAATCAGCACGTCATGTATCTCACCTACCAAATCAAGAAGGATTGCGTGTCCAAAGGGGAAGCCTGAAGCAGCAATGCGGGAGATAAAATGGCCCCACCTCC
Organism: Tuctoria greenei; assembly: GCA_036927565.1. Classification (NCBI taxonomy): domain Eukaryota; kingdom Viridiplantae; phylum Streptophyta; class Magnoliopsida; order Poales; family Poaceae; genus Tuctoria; species Tuctoria greenei. Next base: position 146,254,418 of record JAYESD010000002.1, read on the forward strand.
GGCATCAAAACCTCATAATCTCACCTGAGGTGGGCCCGGGGGCCACTGTCGATACCTTGCATACTAGGTATTTATTCGTACCAGAAGAAGATGCATCGAGTTCCACCTTCCAGTATTGTGGACTTTTGAAGGCAACACGTGTCCCGAAGTGCCGGACCTGCCTCCCAAAATAGGGTGGCTATGATGCTGCCACGTGTCCCGCAGTACCGGACCTGCTTCCCTCCTTAGGGTGGCTCCAGCGCAGCCACGTGTCCCGAGGCACCGGACTTGTCTTCCCGACGGAAGAAGCTCCGGTGCTGCCATGTGACTAATAGCTCCGGATCTACCTTCTTGCTGATTCGGTGCTGCCATGTGTCACACGTCAAGACCTATGTCTGCAACAGGAAGACAGGGGGATCCCCAATGGTGTGGACATTCAAGGGCTATCAATCGGCCATTACAAGACCTGGTTAATGCGTCATTAATACCATATTAATGATGCACAACTAGAGGAATGTTGTAACACCCTCATTTTCATCCATCATGCATTGCATACATTCTAATACATATTTAAAATTAAGTAACATAAAAAGGAACAAGTTTCAAATGAATTAGAAGCCAAACAGTACTCAAAAGTTATGATAATTTCAGAATTGTCCGTTTTTGGTCCGGACTAGTCCAATTTCTCTCTTACCTCTCTTCGGACATATCCATTTTTGCTGCGGACTAGTCCATTTTATGTCTGTTCTATTTTCCTACTTGTCCAGTCTAGTGCGGACTAGTCTGTTAACCCCACCTTTTGAAAGTGTTGCCAATTCCCAAGACTTGTCCGAACTTGTCCATTTTTTGTTGTACTTGTCCGTGTTGCTCTCTCACTAATATCTGACTTTTCCAGTTTTGGTCAGACTTTTCCATTTTCTCTCTAACTAGCTATCGGACTAGTCTGGTCCATTGCAGACTTGTCCGGTAGTCACAACTCCGGTTCAATCTTTTCCTCCACGACTTGTTTTGGGTTTTTACCTAAAGTGGGCCTAAGTACATCGTGTCTGAGATTTTTAGAGCCCATGTGGGACCCCAAACCGCCATCCACCCCACCCCCAAACTCGAAATCCATCAAACCCTACACCTCCACCCCTATATAAAAAAACCAACACCCTAACTTCTCACCTCTTTGCCACTTTTGAAAGACCACCAAACCCTAGTTTGTGGGAGCCGCCATCAAGAGGAGATCCAGTAGCAAGAAGAAGAGGAAGAAATGAAAGCGGGTCAAGTGAACAAGATCTTCATCGAGTTTTCATTCTTCATCACCAATTAACTCTCAAATCTTCATCATCAACCCTAGATCATCAAGATCCAAGTGTTGGCTCCGAACTCTTGATCCTTGGAGTTCTAAACACAAGGTGCACCTTCTACTTTCTCTTTGTTCACGTGAATTCAACCCCAATTCTCCCAAATATTGCATATCAAGAAAACTCTAGAAAACCCTATTTGCTAGTTCTACGAAGGGCGGACTAGTCCGGTCCCTAGCGCACTTGTCACGTCTCTAGATTTAATTGGTGCTAAATTAATTCCAAATTTATGTAAATAAACTTGAAACCTGTTCAAACTTATTAAAAACCATTGTAACTGTATTATGAACAATAATAGTGTCTCATTAACTAGTTTCACTTCGCATTTGCATTGATCATGCATGTCATTTCATATTGAGTAACATATGAGCATCTATTGATTGTATTTATTGTTTTGTATGTTCGTTGCACGGAATAGTAGGATTTGCTCTAGCGGGTGCTGCTGAGGACCTTCAGCACCAGGACATTGAACCCTTTGACCCTAACCAATCTCAAGAGCAAGGCAAGTGTCCTTGAACATATTGATCCTAATTTTATTAAATTTTTTGTTTGAAAACTGCATGCTTGTGTAAAAATATGGATATGGATAATGGTGATGGTAAAAATCTGGAATAATGGTAATGGATATTAAATATGGGGTTGTATCATGATAATTTTGTGGGATATGATGGGATTACTTCACACACACACAAACACACACACACACACACACACACACACACACACACACACACACACACACATATATATATATATATATATAATGTTTTTCTACATCTTTTAAAAGCAATTTTCAGCAACTAGCCTTTATTTATTGTCGTCATTTGTTAAGCTACATGTCATACTTTTCTCACACTTACTGTGTACGACATGTACTCACCCTTGCAATTCCACCACCAACTTTTTCAGGTCAGGATTGAGAGTATCACGACATTAATGCGGAGTTCTAGGCTGTGTGGTTCCATCAGCTTGCCTGTGGTGTTGCTTGGAGCCACGCATTCCCTTTCGCTCAGCTTGCTTAGTTGCATAATTAGATTGTTCCGTTGCTTTACTTTCAGACTTTTAGTAATAATCATTAGATTTGTATTTTGAGGATTATTGGAATATATAAATAAAAGGTACTTAATTCAATTGTTCTGTGGTAATTTTCTGGTTATCATTCGTGATGCACTTGTATATGTGTGTTGAACGTCCTAGACACACATATCCGTCGCACTTGGTTCATTTTTGGAACCGGGTGTCATAAATTGGTATCAGAATTACAGGTTGACCGTAGGATGCAACCTAGATAGAATGGACAATTTAGAGCACATAGGGGCACTAAGGAAACGTTGTGATTTGTTTGGTGTGCTAATTGCTACATATGTTGCTTGTGTGCTTCGTAGAGGATTGTGGGATGCTTTAGCATGCCATATCCATATAGGCTTCTATATTTAGTTGTTTAGTTTCATATCCCTTGATGCATATAGTTGGGGACATTTTCTAAATTCTTCTATCTCTTGCTTTTCTTCAGATGGTGAGGACTCGCAACCAGAGGGATGCCATGGACGAGGAGGAGAATAGTGGAGCACCTTAGAACAACAATGGACCTGGACCTTAGGCTATCAACCTTGGGAAGCTATTGGCTATGCAAAACCAGCTCATGCAGACCATGATACAAACTATGGGACAGTTGCAGGCTCGTAACAACAACAATCAGCCCCACATGCCGCCACCACCACCACTCCACAACCTCATAACCGGTTGGCAAATTTTATGAGGACCAGGCCACCCACCTTTGCTCAAGCTATTGATCGTATGGAGGTGGATGCTTGGTTTAAGTCCGTGGAGAAGAAGCTTGCTATTGTCCAATGCAGCCACCGGGGGAAGGTCCTATTTGCTTCTCATAAACTAGTTGGAGCAGCTGCGGATTGGTGGGATTCTTTATGCAACGCCCATGAGAATCAAGAGAGGATCACTTAGGATGAATTCAAGGAGAGCTTCCGTTCTCATTATGTGCCAAAAGGTGTTATGATCCTAAAGAGGTAAGAATTTGAGTAAAGGAAGATCAAGCGTGAGTGAATATATTGGTAAATTCACTCAACTTTCAAGGTATGCGCCGGAAGATGTCAGCCGGGAAAACCGAAAGCAATATTTGTTTATGAGGGGCCTTAACAATGAGATCCAAGTGCAATTGCTCAACGGTGATTATGCCAACTTTTAGAAGCTTGTGGACAAAGCAATTATGGTTGAGAACAAAGTTCATGAGATGGAGCAGGAAACTAAGAGGAAAACGCCATATCAAGGACAACCGTATGGAAGCAATGTTCGCCCCCGCTTTGCACCACCCAATGCGCCATACTACAACCCCTCGGAACATGCATATTGCGATGCTATTCCCCCGCGTCCAGCTCAACCAATGCAGCAACTCTCGCTATGCAAGCACCTCGTCCACCAATGCCTCAAGCGCCCCGCACCAACTTTCCTGTCAATGCCCAAAATCAAGTTCGCCCTAACATTACTGGTGCAGCAAGGTCGTGGTACTTGTGGTGAGGTAGGACACTTTTGCATCTTAGTGTCCTAAGTTAGGCCTTGGTCAAGGAAGCAATTCTCCAAGACAGAACCCAAGACCAAATGGAGGAGCGCCACAAGGCAACCGTGGATTGCAGAATTTTGCTCGTGGCAATGTGAACCATGTCTCTACGAAGGAAGCGCAACAAGCAGATGACCTGGTGATTGGTATGTTTCCCGCAAACTCCAACTCGCAACTATGTTATTTGATTCTGGAGCATCACATTCATTCATTGCATCGAAGTATGTTACCAAGTATAGTTTGCCTTTCTCTCATATTAAGTATACTTGGTTGGTTAAATCTCCTAGAGGAGAGATGAGGACGAATATAATATGTCCAAAAGTAAGCCTTAGAATAAGGGGGGTAGACTTCTTTGCCATCCTCATTGTTTTGGATTCTCAAGGATCGGACATTATACTTGGTATGGACTGGTTGAGGAAGCACAATGGAGTTATATAATGTGCCACAAAGACGGTGAAGTTGACGAATGAGGAAGGGATCACCATAGAATTTGAATCATCTCAACATGCACCGAAGTAATTGGAGCTTAATCACATGGGCGGTGCACAATTGAGGAGATTCTAGTGGTGTGTGAATTCTTGGATGTATTTCCGGATGAGTTGCCAGGTATGCCACCTGATCAAGACATAGAATTTGCTATTGAATTAATACCTGGAATTGTACCTATAGATAAGAGGCCATATAGGATGCCTCCTAAGGAGTAAGCGGAGCTCAAGAAGCAGATTCAAGAGCAACTAGAGAAGGGTTTTATTCACCCAGGCTCTTCACCATGGGGAGCGCCCGTACTTTTCATGGACAAGAAGGATGGATCCCAAAGGATGTGTGTGGACTACCGAGCTCTCAACGAGATGACAATGAAGAACAAGTATACTTTGCCCCGCATAGAGGATTTGTTCGATCTGATAAAGGGTGCTTGTGTTTTCTCCAAGATTGATATGAGGTCAGGCTACTTCCAAATGAAGATAAGACCGTCAGATATACCCAAAATAGCTTTTCGGACACGGTATGGATCTTATGGGTACACCGTGATGTCTTTTTGATTGACAAATGCACCTAGGTACTTTATGTACCTCATGAATAAGGTCTTCATGGAGTACTTGGATAAATTTGTTGTGGTGTTCATTGATGCTGTTATGACCTACTCGAGAAGCGAGGAGGAACATGAGGAACATTTTAGGCTCATGTTGTAGAAATTGAGGGAGCATCAATTGTATGCCAAATTCAGCAAGTGCAGTTTTGGTTGAGGAAAGTGTCGTTTTTAGGCCATATCATCTCCAGAGGAAGACTATCGATTGACCCAGGAAAAGTGAGAGATGTGCTGAAATGGGAACCCCCGCAGAATGTAAAGGAGATCCGAAATTTTCTTGGGATGGCTGGTTATTACCGTAGGTTCATCAAGAACTTTTCCAAGAGAGCCAAGCCAACGACAGAATTGCTAATGAAGGGGAAAGCTTTCCGATGGACTCAAGCTTGTCAAGACAAGGAGTTGAAGAAGAGGTTAACTAAATCCCTAGTCTTGATATTGCCAGATGTGAGAAAGAGTTTTTATATCTATTGTGATGCCTCAAGACAAGGACTTGGACGTGTGCTAATGCAAGGAGGTCAAGTTGTGGCCTATGCATCAAGAAAATTGAAGAAACATGAGCATAATTATCCAACGCATGATCTCAAACTTGCGTCCGTGGTACATGCCTTGAAGATTTGGAGACATTACATTCTTGGTCATAGGTGTGAAATTTATACGAATCATAAGACTCTCAAATACATTTTCACACAAATGCACCTAATTTGAGGCAGCGAAGATGGTTGGAGCTTATCAAGGATTATAATGTGGGAATCAATTATCACTCGGGTAATGCTAATGTAGTGACTGATGCTTGGAGCCAAAAAGGACCATGTCACCAACTCACTATTAAGGAGTTGCCTTCCGAGTTATGTAAGGAGTCTGAAAGGTTGAATCTTGGATTTGTGAATGAGATGGGAATAATGGAGTTAAATCCGACCTTGGAGCAAGAAATTCGAGAAGCACAAACAAGGGATGAGGAAATACAAGAAATTAAGGAAAGGAACAAAGAGGGGAGGGAATTCAGGTTTGATGAGGATGACCATGATACTTTATGGCTTGGAAAGAGGATTGTTGTGCATAATGTGAAGCAACTTTGCTAAAACCGATACTAAAGGGGGCACATGACTCGCCTTACTCAATTCACCCCGGTAGTACAAATATGTACAAGGATTTGAAGACATGAAATTGGTGGGATAGCATGAAAAATGACATAGCTGAATATGTAGCTTCGTGTGATGTGTCCCAACGAGTCAAAGCTGAACATCAAGGCTAGTTGGATTATTGCAGCCATTGAAGATTCTGGAATGGAAGTGAGAAGAAATTGGAATGGATTTCATAGTTGGACTACCACGTACCTAGTCTTGCTATGACTCAGTATGGGTTATTGTGGATCGGTTGACCAAGTCAGCTCATTCATCCTTGTCAAGACCAAGTATACCACAATACAATTGGCATACCTATATATGCAGCATATTGTGTGCCGACATGGAGTTCCAGAGAAAATAGTTTCGAATAGAGGTTCTAAATTAACCTCTAGGTTCCGGCGGAAATTGCATGAAGCATTGGGTACAATATTGAATTTCAGTTCGGCATATCACCCTCAAACCGATGGACAAACTTAGATAACGAATTAGATTTTAGAGGACATGTTAAGAGCTTGTGCTTTAAAGCATGGAAGAAGTTGGGTTAAAAACTTGCCATATGTGGAATTCTCATATAACAATAGTTACCAAGCAAGATTTAAGATGCCACTATATGAAGCACTATATAGAAGGAAGTGTAGGACACCACTGTTTTGGAGTGAGACAGGGGAGAACCAAGTATTTGGATCTGATGTGTTGCAAGAATCTGAAAAACAAGTCCCAATAATCCGCAAAAATTTGATGGCTGCCTAATCAAGACAAAAAGGAAATGCGGATAATCCGCAAAAACCCTAATTTGCTGGTTCTACGAAGGATGAACTTGCCCAGTCCCTAGATTTAATTGGTGCTAAATTAATTCTAGGATGATGTAAATAAACTTGAAACCTGTTCAAACTTGTTAAAAACCATTGTAACTGATTTATGAAAAATAATAGTAACTCATCAACTAGTTTCACTTTGCATTTGCATTGATCATGCATGTCATGTCATATTGAGTAACATATGAACATCTATTGATTGTAATTATTGTTTTGTATGTTACTTGCGCGAAATAGAAGGATTCGCTCCAGAGGTTGCTGTTGAGAACCTTTAGCACAGGGACTTCGAATCCTTTGACCCTAACCAAGCTCAAGAGCAAGGCAAGTGTCCTTGAACATATTGATCCTCATTTTATTAAATGTTTTGTTTCAAAACTGCATGCCTGTGTCATTTTGATGGGAAAACCTATGATAGGTGTTTACTCGATTTGTTGAACCATCCTTGTCGCTTGTATCACATGGTAGAGAGTCTGGAAGGGATTTTTACTCTTGCTTCACTCAAATAAATTGGGCCAGGAAAACAACCAAACAACTTAATTATGAATTAATGAGATTGTGGATAATGTAGATGATGAACATGGTTAATGGTAATATGGGACTTGGGTGATCCAAGCAAGCATGGTTTGTGGTATGGGTTGGATGTTATGGTGGTATGCTTGTTTGGGATCTTAGGGTTCATGCGAGAATAAGCCAGGACTACAGTGCCACCACGAGGCCAAGTATGGGTGTGGCGTAGCTGATTAATTAGGTGTATTGCTAGTATTGCGCGGACCATTTGAAAGAGCGGGAAATGGGAGTTGAATTGGGTTGGCAATAGTGGCGGGACTCCCTGGGATCCGAACGGCACAAGAGGGGGCCCTTGGTTTAGGATGTGCTCAGTTGGAGGCATCGCCACCGGTGAAACCTCAGCGGGTCCGTACATGCTAGTAGTCCCTTTGAAAAGGCTACTTTATGATATCTTGGCCACACACCAACGGAAGTGTGTAATGTGACCGACGGGTCACGGGCATAAGGGAGGTTCTTGGTCACGGAAAGGTGACAAAATCATGAACACATGGGTAACGTGGTACAACCTCTGCAGAGTGTTAAAAACTATCATGGTAGTCATCCTCCCGGTTAACAGCAACATGGACAACTTCCATGACTAGAGGGAACTTGGTATTGGGATGGTTTTGGGATGGTTATGATGTTGGTGCTGGTATGGTTATGGATATTTATAATGGTGATGGTAAAAATATGGAATAATGGTAATGGATATTGAATATGGGTTTGTATCATGATAATTATGTGGGATATGATGGGATTACTTCACATATATAATATAATGCTTTTCTACATGTTTTAAATGTAGTTTTCAGTAACTAGCCTTTATTAATTGTCGACATTTGTTATGCTACATGTCATACTTTTCCAACACTTGCTGAGTACGACATGTACTCACCCTTGCAATTCCCTCACCAACAGTTTCAGGTCAGGATTGGGAGTACCACAACGTTAATGCATAGTTCTAGGTTGTGTGCTGCCGTCAACTTGCCTGTGGTGTTGCTTGGAGCGGCGCATTCCCTTTCGCTCAGCTTGCTTAGTTGCTTAATTAGATTGTTTTGCTGCTTTACTTTCAGACTTTTAATAATAATAATTAGAGTTGTATCTTGAGGATTATTAGAATATTGAAATGAAAGGTACTTAATTAATCCGTTTTGTGGTAAATTTCTAGTTATCGTTTGTGATGCACTTCTATATGTGTGTTGAATGTCCTAGGCACACATATGCGTTGCACTTGGTTAATTTTAGAAACCGGGTCTCACAACTGTCAAGACCAGTAATGCTGCCATTAAGGCACGTTATCAGACTATTAACCACCCTTAACACCCATAGATCATGTATAGGGAGGTTATTACAGCTTGGGCCACCTATCGGGCCATGGCGCATATTGTAACAGCCAGTCCTATGCATATAAAGGGTTGCGCTGCACGGTAGAACTTAGGCTGATCTAAGCAAAATGAATCCCAAGTCATCCACACTCATACAATACACAACACCCCGTGGAGTAGGGTATTACACTCAGGCAGCCAAAACCATGTGCAAATCCTCTGTGTTCACCCTTGCTCTTGATATTGATTAGCACCCCGCATAAATACGAACCTATGCGGACTACTTCTCAGTAGTACCGAGGGAAGTGTCGTTGGCACACTTCACAAGATTGGTTTCCACTAACGTAACCTATTTCGTGTTTATTTTGTTTGTTCTCAGGTTGTGCAACCATGAAGAACATGAAGAAGTTGTATGGGAAGAATAAGGGACCTTCATAAAGCTCAAGCCACCGGAGGAACTCAAGCTCACACCTTACCCCCGAGCCTACACCAAGTCCATGGTGGAGAGGTGCACACGAGGACGTCCTAAAGGAAGAATATGATGCTTCTCTCTGCCTCCTCAACGACGATGACCTCGACTTGAGGCATGACGTTGAACGACAAGCCTACAGCATCCACCGAGATCGTGAGTTTGCCCACATGAAGACCTATAATCCGGCGCTACTCTCCAAAATAGGTACGGATTCTGAATTCTTTATTGTTTGACATGCATTAGGATGGGATAATTTTGCTCAAATAGATGAGGAATGGTTCATGCCTCTTTACTATTCAATACCTATGCACCCTTAAAATAGGATTTGAAGGTGTTTCTTTTAGGTTTTTCTAAAAGAATACTTTATCCTATGGAAAGAATTTAGTGAACTCCTAGGCTTCCATAGACGTTGTTTAATAGATCTAGACACTTGGCCTAAATTTAACAAACAAGGTTTTTTGGAAAGAATTGATTAGTGAGGTAGCATGTAAGAATCCTAGGAGTAGCCACATTCAAAACATAATCGTATGTTTCATGCATAGATGGGTGGCTATGACTATGTTTCCTAGAGGGGATGTTAGGATTCTGTGTGAAGATGAACTTAGGACCCTTTATGCCATTGTTAACAAGATTAAAATTGCTCCTGTTAAGGCTATGGTGTCAAAACGGTTAGAAAACACTAAAATGACGAGACCAATTGAATTTATTTCATTAACTACCCACATTGCTATGAGAGTAGGGGCTTTAGTAGATACTTTAATTCAATATATTCCAACAAGCCGCTACTTAATAGATGAGGACTATCTAGTGCAAGGACACACTATTAAACATGATCTAGATGGATCCTTAGTGTTTTTCTGTCCCGGCTATTTAAATGAAATTCGGTTAACTAACCTGGATTTTCATTTATAAAAGTGTCGGCAACTAACCATTGCTCTTCAACCTATCGAAGAGGTTCGTAGGATTCATGTCTCTGGCAGGGTCACAAGGAGCCGTTCTGGTAGTGCAGCCATGAATATGCCACCATGATATACTCCTTCTTATGAGTACCTAGAGGAAGTGGATTCAACGAGTGATGCACCCGGTTGGACCCAACCTCAATCGTAGGAGGCAGGAGGATCGTCGTGGCAGGAGTGGACTACCGTCGGAGGTAGCTCAAGCTCTAGTAGCTTGCCTCCTCCATTGATGGGTACACGTTGTTCCTTTTCGCCGCGAGGTTTTCGTGGCCTTGGCCAAGGAATTGCGGAATTACTCAAGGGATGGGAGACCTTGATGTGAGGACTAGCGACGTCCTCAACACATTTCAAGACCACATCCAAGGTACCCACAACTGGCAGCAACAAATCGACGTGCAGTTCAACAACATCAACACCACGCTGCAACAACAATAGGCCGACCTCATGGCCTACTTCCGTCATGAAGGGTTCAACCCTTATTACGGAGATTGAGAAGAACAAGCTTGGGGGAGGACTCCCACTTGAGGTAACTTGTATCACACCCCATTTGCATTCCTTTATTTTTTTTCTTTCTTTCCACCAATATTTGCATCTACAAAATAATAATAATGATGTAGTATAGGTTAGGTTAATAAAATAAAAGATGTGTGTTAAGAATATTTTTACTTTGCATAAGTGGAAATGATGTATAGTTGCTCTATTTTATTTTCTCTATTCCCCTGCATACAACTTAGCTTTCTCTAAGTTTTGAGTTTATTGGCTTATAATACCTCTACCTTAAACTTTGAATTCGTGGGTAGCAAAGGATAAGTCCAACTCTAGGTTGTTGTGGGGTATGATATTGTGATAAGAGCTGCTAATATCCTAGTTGAAAGTTAAATTTGATTTCTCTAAGAGAGTTTAAAATGAGAGTTTCTCATTTGATAGAAATTCCTACCAAAGCCATATGATGATTTCAATTTTATGAACCCTATGCATATGCTATTTGCCTTCAAATGAGCCTAGTCAAACTAGTATGGACCTATGTGAGAATCTTTTCATGCTTTTAAGATCAAGATTGCACGGGCACATGCTAAACTTCTACACTAGAAGTCATCAAAATTCCATCATACCATTCCACCATCAAAAGACACTCCATGATTTTCATGCATAATACTCTATTCAAAATATTTGAAAACAAAAGAGGAGTAGAATACATGGCTACAAGAAAAAGAAAATGAAAAATGCATGCTCATGTACAAGAGCTCGAGAAAAAAAAGTAGTCATGTTTCATCCTTACAAAAAAAAGTGCGTACAAAGGAGCCATCTTCATATTTCCACTCCACAAATATTCCATCACACTTGCACAAATCTTGATCAAAAGTATGATTTGTTTTCTCTTAAGGCTTACTCTTTTGACTTAGCAATACATGTGTTGAAAATACGCCTACTCTTGATCCCTACCAAGCTCCACATATAAGCCTTGTTTAGATGTAGGACAGGAAAAGCATTGCCTTGGTGAGGATACAAATACCACTTCCCACATAGGAGTGATTTAGTGCATTAATTGAGGAACTTAGATTCAAACACCATTTGAACTTCCCCAAAGTTTGAGTGGAACTCACATATCTGGTGATGCATGCTCACTTTGTTGTTCTGTCCTTCAACCACCCAAGAAAAGGATGAGGCATAAGCCACATAATAACTAAGAAAAAGGGTGAGGTACTGTTGGTATTTCATTGGATCTTGAATGCTCTTCAAAGTGGCTTGTCCTTGGCCAAATGCTGCATGTTGTCATTGATTTCCCTTTGGCCATGGACAAGATACTTCAAGGTAGGCTAGTTGAAGTTGAATTTGTTGGAACTCAAATTCACATAGCCTTCTTGATAGTATTGATTCCACTTTTGACCTCCTTATTGGTGGTGGCCTTTGGAGTTCTTCGGGAATGAAGGATCTTCATGCTTCATGTCAACATGGATTTCACAAATCATGTGATCATCAATGACTTGTATCATCCAAACACATCTCCATTTGCTTGACCTTCTTGATCTTTCAAAAGGAGGTCCAATTTCGTGTCTAGCATGTCTACCTTGTCAATTGTGTGCATGCCATGGCAACAGAACCGAAGCATTCATGGATCCACCCCTTTTAATGGTGACCTTCTCCTCAATTTTATCTTTATACTTCTCATGATCATTGAGAAGAGGTCGCCGCCAACTTCAGTAGGAATGTGATCACGGTCCGATGAAGTCAACCCGTTGTAGAAGTGTTGGATGATGAACCAAGTATCCATCGCCATGGCGAAGGAAAACCGAGATAAAATCTTGATGCCCCCCCCCCAAGCTTTGGGGATAGATGCCTTTAGCTCCTACTGGAAGCTTGAGAATCCTCCCATTCTAGGCAATGATGTTGCCCAAAAGGAAGAATTTGGTGAGGAACGCCTTGAAGTACTAATGGAGTTAATCTCTTACGTCCTCTTTCCGCTTTGCAAAAGAATGGGCTAGCCAAACAATATCTTGTTTTCACACAACAGAGAAAACAAAGAAAGGGTAATCCTTTCTAATAACTACTAATACCTATAACTTAATCATAAGCGATAGCTATCCTTCACTTATGTACCTTCCCCGACAACGGCGCCAGAAATTGGTATTTCTTAACACCACAGATCATAACCTATAGGAAATGAGATCCGCAAGCGCACGAAAGATATCGTTGTAGCATTTCACCCAAAATTATTCCCAAAGGTATCGTTTGTATTGCAAAGGAAGGCGGTAAAGTAAAGTAAACACTATTCTTATGATCAAGGTATAGGGTACTAGGTAATTATCAAAGCAGGGATAAGATAATAATAGGGGTAGTATGACACACACCTAAGTAATCTACTCTGAGGGGTAAGGTGTGGGGATTGGAATCCCGACATCCAACGATCTCATTGGGTGGTGTCGTGCGATGCGACACCCAACAGTATACAAGAAAAGAGCGAGAATAAAATACAATACCAAGTCTTTATATATAAATACAGTGGAAGTTTTACAATACTGGGCGAAGAAAGAGAACTATACATCACAGCTACACTCTCCGCACTAGCTATGCAAAAGCAAAGTATTCCATTCCCTAGATACTTCGCACTAGCAACACCCAACTTACGGCAGCGTGCAGGGTTCCCACTCGGCTGTAAACCCTGGAGGGGGTGCAGCCTCGTCACCGAACCTGTCATCAGTCGTATAATCTACAAAAACTTGTTAACTGCAAACGTGCGCTTAAGGCTCAGCAAGACTAACCCGTCTCACTAGACATATGCAGGGGTGAACACTAAGTATAGGTAAGGAATAGCATAAAGGACACGCCTACAAGTGGATCCTTAAAATCATGTTTTAAGTAGCGCATGACATTCTTCAAGCACGACACATCATAGACTAAAAAATCAAACAAGAAACACTTTGCCGATGATATGACATGCCCAAAGAACATAATGCTATTACAGGTAAAGTATGGAAAAATTGTAACCTTTTAATTGTGCTATCTCTAAGCCATACAAGGTTGCAAAACAATTACAATTCAATGCATCGTATTTTCCTGACTTTTTCAGTATTTACTATGTCACGACACAGTGAACGACTGGTACTCTATTTCCGCGAGGGACGGTGATTGTAATGAGGACACACGCGGACAACACGACACATAAGCACTTTCGGAAGTGCCAGCGAGTACATACGACAGTACCTACATAACACATCAGTACTAGTCGTATATGGCCACCTTTCACCCAACACTCGAATGACGAACCAGTCGATCCGTCACGAGCAGGAGGTCACTGCGTGGGGCGTACTCTGACGTGCCCACTAGCTGATTTACACCTCGCTGCCCTCATCCTACACCTATAGAATAGAAGGGTATGCCTCGATAAACCAGTATCAAGCTACATCAGTTTGTTGGAGCTCATTTCTCTAGTATGTCGCCGGTACAATTCAAGCTTGTCTAGCAGGGCCGCACACGAATCGGTCCTCAATCGACACAAGCAGGGCTACGCACGTGAGACCACAAGATAATATCTTGTAAAACAAATAAGATTTTGATCTTAATTGGCCTTGGAACTTTTATAGTAGATACTAGGTACTATAATGGATACTCTTGCAAATAACAAGAGATGATCAAGGAAGTATGTTGTCCCTAAAATTCCTACAAGTATAATCCTTCTCCAAATTTTGGTTCAAATTCCGGAGGTCTATCATGGCTACCAGTGGTTGTACCCTGTAGAGGGTGTCTCACTGGTTCTAGGAAAATTGGTTTCACAACTTTCTAAGCTTCCTACAGGGAGAAACTGATTTTCCAAGTTTGGGGGAATTTCTGAAATTGATTTTGTATTTTGCTCAATTTTCAACTACATAGAGATTTGGAACACTGATCAACCCAGTAATTGAAGTCGAATGAACTTGAAATTTTTACTAGAGATCAAGAGTATTAAAAAGATTGTTCTGACCAATATTGGGAATTTTCCAATTAACAGAACAGGATTAATTAATTTCCCAAGTAGTTAGCTCAAAGGAATTAATTGTAAAAATTATGGGAGTTTCATGTCCAATAAATTCATCACTGCACAGTAGAGATTGAGATGATCTACCAGAGGTTATTTGGAAATTTTTTAGCAATTCTACTAGGAGTAATGATTTTCAGAAGTTTGGTTGAATTCTGGAATTATTTTCCAATGGGAAAAAATTTAAATAAAGCAGCCGGGCCCACTGGTTTAATATCAACCAATCGCAGCTGGGCCGCACCGGGGGTCACGGGATTCAACCGCACAGCCGCACCAGATCAAGAGCCGCAGCTGATCCGGGGCGTTCAAATAGGCGCTGACAAGTGGGGCCCATAGGCCTTCGTCAACCTCGCGACGTGACGCGCCGCTCGGTTGCGGCGGCACTGCGCAGGTGAGCTCGCCGCGATACCTGCATCAACCTCCATTCGACTCAGCCCTGACCGCTTAGCCATAGAATCGACCGCCCAACACGATGGTGAGGTCCAATCACGGCGGCGACGGCCGGAGATGGCGGTGCGACGACGGCGGCGGAGCAAGAATTTCGGCTATCGTCAGAAACGCTCAAGAATGGCGCAAACGGCTCGGGAAAATGTTGGGGATGCTTCTGTGATCATGAGGAAGACTCCTATGTGGTGCAAACGGCGTGGAACCGCCGAAAAACACAAATTCGTCAGTGAACAGGGGAGGTTTCAATGGCGGAGGGGAAAACTACAATATCTCGGCCATCCTTCGTTTGTTTCCATCGATTCTTGGCAGGAAGGTGCGCTAGGAGGAATGGATCAATATCTATGAGCTGATTAAAGAATAGTTGTGTGTGGAAAGCGAATTAAACAGTGAAGTAAGATAGTTCATGGACCACGACCGAAAGAAAAACTTGAATAACTTGCTCGCTACTTAAGGAAGTGAAGCACGAGTTTTACCGTGAGAAAGATCTCTTGATGGCAATCCTTTTTGCTATTGGAGTCGAGGCACGACATTGCTTGTTGAAGGCTGATGACGATGGCACAGAGGCGTCGTTCTTCCCCAACTTCGTTGGCGTCCACGGAACTCCAAACTACGGCCAATCCAAGGATCAAAACGATAAGCTAGTTGGCGTAGATGATAGAGCACAAACTTGGCACCAACTTTGCCGTTTGCATCGAAGGGAATAGAGGTAGGACCAAAGTGCTTATCGGGAGGAAAATAAAGCGGCGGTGTTGTGCGATGGTGGGGCAGAACTATGGCGAGGGGAAGCGAAACGGGGATGGAACTCGACGCCGTCGGTCGGGAGGGGTAGATATAGGCCAGGGGAGGTGTTTAGGCCACGCAGCTGCCTGCTTTGCATGCCTTGTCACGGTGGCGAGCTTCCTCGACGTTGAAGCATTGGGACAGCCGTAAACAGAGCTCTCCGTCGGTTCATCGAGTGGGAGAGGCTGACAGAGGGTCCCACCGCCCCTATTAAGCCCTATCCTCTCTGGAACTTTAATTCCCCTACCAAACATGATCCAAAAATCTTGAAAATTTGTGGATAGGCTCAAATAAATATCTGGAATTTGATTCCGGAATTAAAAGTTCAAATTGATCAAGTTTCAGTTGAAATTCAAATTTGAATTTGATTTTAATTAGATTTAATGGAGCCACTGAATTGAATAGCAAATGAGCTTCAAAAATTGTGAAACTTTTTGGATACGTCCAGCAAGTTATGCTGATCAATATGGTGTGTTCAAATTGTCATACTCAATAAGTTTGAACAGAGTTCAAAATTTGAACTGAATATGGCTTGAGTTTGCTAAGCGTATAAAATAAAATAGCAATTGAATTCACAAATCTTGAAACTCGGTAGGAAGGCTCTTTGGAATATTATGAGACCATGGAAAAATGCATAGCCTCAGATTTGAATATTTTGACAGGGCATAAATGTACAGTGCTATATTGAAATTAATTTTAATATATTTTGTACTGCATAGTGTTTTGCCCTAGCAAAATCCATTCAATAAAATCCAAAATTTGCAGCAAGGTCACTTGAATTATCCTAGGGTCACTGGTGATGCCCATCCCTTATGTTAATAAAATTTTAGGTATGAGGGAAAGAAATGTTCTTGATGATATCAAGTTCATGTGTACAACCATAATTGATCTTTACTATGGTTGAAAACCAATTTGATTTTTTGATTTCGGAATCAAATTCCAGATATTTATTTGAGCCTATCCACAAATTTTCATGATTTTTGGATCAAGTTTGGTAGGGGAATTAAAGTTCCAGAGAGGATAGGGCTTAAGAGGGGTGGTGGGACCCACTGTCAGCCTCTCCCACTCGATGAACTGACGAAGCAATCTGTTTACGGTTGTCCCCACACTTCAACATCGGGGGAGATCGGCACCATGACAAGGCATGCAAAGAAGGCAGCTGCCTGGTCTAAACACTTCCCCTGGCCTATATCTAGCCCTCCCGACCGACGGCGTCGAGTTCCATCCCCGTTTCGCTTCCCCTCGCCACAGTTTTGCCCCACCGTCGCACAATAGCGCCGCTTTCCTTTGATCCCGGTAAGCACCTCGGTCTTACCTCTATTCCGTTCGATGCAAACGGCAAAATTGGCACCAAGTTTGTGCTCTATCATCTACGCCAACTAGCTTATCGTTTTGCTCCTTGTGTTGGCCGTAGTTTGGAGTTCCGCGTACGCCACCGAAGTTGAGGAAGAACAACGCCTCTGAGCCACCGTCGTCAGCCCTCAACAAGCAGTGTCACGCCTCAACTTTAACAGCAAAAAGGATCACCATCACGAGATCTTTCTCATGGTAAAACCCGTGCTTCACTTCCTTAAGTAGCGAGCAAGTTATTCAACTTTCTCTTTCGGCCATGGTCCATGAAATATCTTAATTCTCTATTAAATTCGCTTTCCACATGTAACTATTCTTTAATCAGTTCATAGATATTGATCCATACCTCCTAGCGCACCTTCCTGCCAAGAATCGATGGAAACAATCAAAGGATGGCTGAGACATTGGAGTTTCCCCTCCGCCATTGAAACCTCCCCTGTTCACCGATGAAATTGTGTTTCCCGGCGGTTCCACGCCGTTGAAACCACCTAGGAGTCTTCCTCATGATCCCAAAAGCCTCCCCGACCTTTTCCCGAGTCGTTTGCGCCATTCTTGAGCGTTTCTGACGATAGACAAAACCCTAGCTCCGCCGCTGTCGTCGCGCTGCCATCTCCGACCATCACCGCCGCGATTGGACCTCACCATCGTGTTGGGCGGTCGATTCTTTGGCTAAGCGGTCAGAGCCGAGTAGAATGGTGGACGAAGCAGCTATCGTGGCGAGCTCGCCGGTGCAGCACCGCCGCGGCCGAGCGGCGCCTCGTGAGGTAGACGAAGGCCTATGAGCCCCACTTGTCAACGCCCATTCGAACGCCCCGGGATCAGCTGTGGCTCTTGATACGGTGCGGCTGCGCGGTTGAACTCCGTGGCCCCTGGTGTGGCCCAGCTGCGATTTGTTGATTTTAAACCAGTGGGCCCGGCTGCTTTATTTAAATGTTTTCCCTTTGGAAAGTAATTCCAAAATTCAACCAAACTTCTAAAAACCATTACTCCTAGTAGAATTGCTCAAAAAATTTGCAAATAAATTCTGGTAGACTCATCTCAATCTCTACTGTGCAGTGATGCAATTTATTGGACATGAAACTCCCAGAATTTGTATAATTAATTCCTTTGAGCTAACTGCTTGGGAAATTAAGTACTCCTGTTCTGTTAATTGGAAAATTCCCAATTTTGGTCAGAATACTCTTGTTAATACAGTTGATATCCAGTAAAAGTTTCAAGTTCATTGGACTTAAGTTACTGGGTTTATCAGGGTTCCAAATCTCTATGTAGTTTAAAATTGAGAAAAATACAAAATCAATTTCAGAAATTCCCCCAAACTTGTAAAATCAGTTTCTCCCTGTAGGAATCTTAGAAAATTGTGAAACCAATTTTTGTAGAACCAGTGAGACCCCCTTTACAGGGTACAACCACTGGCAGCCATGATAGACCTCCAGAATTTCAAACAAAATTCAGAGAATGTTTATACTTGTAGGAGTTTTAGGGACAACAAACTTCCTTGATCATCTCCTGTTCTTTGCAAGAGTCTCCATTATAGTCCCTAGTATCTACCATAAAAAGTTCCAAAGCCAAATAAGATCATAATCTTATTTGTTTCACAAGATATTAGCTTGTGACCTTCAACATATTATTTATTTTCAAAGTCATTCATATATAGTATATGCATAATGTGTAGTAACTGAAGTCAAGGAGCAGCCGGAAGCTTTGGAAGACCAACTGCCGGAAACTAACATAGGCTCAGACTCGCATTCAGACAAGCCCCGGTTTGCATTTAAGCTCCTACAGTGTCTTAGCAGTTTTCATTCACCTTATGTCTTCAGAGGTTTGTGCATTATGTTTAAGGTGTTTGACATCCACTTGAATGACCAAATACACCAGGGAGTGGTTAGAATAGCTCATAGATTCCCGTAGTAACTGCCATGCTTATATTCATAGGGATCCGGTAGAAGTCGAGTAGTTGGAATCTACTCGCGAGATAGGATTTTATCACATGGGATGGATTGGATCACGAATAGCTTATGAATATGAAATTGACATCGAGCAGCGAGTAGGATGCAGCGAGATGTGGTCTCACGTACGTAGCCCTGCTTGTGTTGATTGAGGACCGATTCGTGTGCGGCCCTGCTGGACAAGCTTGAATTGTATCAACGACATACCGGAGAAATGGGCTCTAGCAAACTGACATAGTTTGATACTGGTTTGTCGAGGCATACCGTTTCGTTTTATATGCGTAGGTTGAAGGCAGCGAGGTGTAAATCAGTTGGTGGGCACGTTAGAGTATGCACCACACAGTGACCTCCTGCTAGTGATGGATTGACCGGTTCGGCATTCGAGTGTTGGGTGAAAGGTGGCCATATATGACTAGTACTGAAGTGTTATGTAGGTACTACTGTATGTACTCGTTAGCACTTCTGAAAGTGCATATGTGTCGTGTTTTCCGGGTGTGTCTGATTGCAATCACCGTCCCTTGCGGAAATATAGTTCCACTTGTTCACTGTGTCGTGATGTAGTAAATACTGAAGAAGTCAGGAGAATACGATGTATTGAATTGTAATTGTTTGGCAACCTTGTATGGCTTAGAGATAGCACAATTAAAAGTTTACAGGTTCCCATACTTTACCTGTAATAGCATTATGTGCTTTGGGCATGTCATATCATCGGCAAAGCGTTTCTTGTTTGATTGTGGAGTCTATGATGTGCCGTGCCTGAAGAATTCCATGTGCTACTTAAAACATGATTTTAAGGATCCACTTGTAGGCGTGTCCTTTATGCTATTCCTTACCTATGCTTAGTGTTCACCCCTGCATATGTCTAGTGAGACGGGTTTGTCTTGCTGAGCATTAAGCTCACGTTTGCAGTTAACAAGTTTTTGTAGATTATACTACTCATGATGGGTTTGATGACGAGGCTGCACCCCCTCTAGGGTTGACAACCTAGTGGGAGCCCTGCACATCGCCGTAAGTTGGGTGTTGCTAGTGCGAAGCATCCAGGGCATGGATGGCTTTGCTTTTGCTTAGCTAGTGTCGAGAGTGTAGCTATGATGTATAGTTCTCTTTCCTTTTCGCTTAGTATTGTAAAACATCCACTGTGTTTATAAATAAAGACTTGGTATTGTATTTTATTCTCGTTCTTTTCTTGTATACTGTTGGGTGTCGCATCGCACGACATCACTCAATGAGATCCTTGGATGTCGGGATTCCGGTCCCCACAGCATGGTATCAGAGCATCATTGGTTACATTGTGCTTGAAAAGTGCATATTTTCAAAAACTAAGTATTATATGGGTGAAGAATTAGCTATATACCCATATAAGGAGTATTATTAGTATATGATATAAAGGTGATAAACTAACTATGTGTTATTATATTCTGTAACGACGCTCCAACGTCGGGTAAGAGGTAAGGTATGCCACCGCAAGCGGGTCAATTGAGGTAAGCTCACCATGCAGGAGGTAGCATAGAAGTGTTTCCGTGGCTTGGATCGGGAATGTTAATAGGAGTCTCTAAAACTTTCCATGTTTCTGAGAACCTATGTCACGCGGTACCCTAGTGTGCTTTAAAGTTAGTGGGAGCCCCCGTCAGGTGGTGAATAACCCGATAATATGCGTCTCTAGAACTATTCATGCTCTATGGGAGCATGCGAAACACGTATTCTTGAGCATGTATAAGCCGGTTCTTGCGGGAGTCTTTGCTGCACAAACGTAGTACAACCATGTACCTCGAGACATGACATCGCTCGAGGGCAACTCACACCAGAGTCGTATACATTTACGTTCATATATATTATTATTGTGACTGGCTGTCGTGTTTCCCCAAACCGCCCTTGTGGTGTGCAGGTGTCATAGGGGATTGTTTGTCCTCTGCAGCACTAACTACTGTAGCGACCCGTGTAGAACACGTTTGTGAGTGAACGATACTAGGGCCACCTATAAACGTATCTGGATGTACCGGTTAGAATTTTCTTTGGTGAGGCACGTAGTACCATCAGTATCGACATTGATACTTGACCATCCCAAATGACAGAATGGTTGCATTACATTTTGGAAAGTCTGACTATCAGGTGCTGGTAGGTTTGGACTCCGCAAAATGAGTTTCGACTCGACAAAGGGTTAGAACCAAGATTCTTGATTTCTGGCAGAAGTTTTCTCAACTTCGTCAGGTTGTAATCTTGGTTAGTTATGAATAAACTTAGGGGTATGCTACATGGATGGAAATCTCTTGAAGACCTCTACAACTTTTCTGTTGACCATCAAGGCAGAAAATCTTGATAATCTGTTGAAATTTGGGGTATGCTTAAACTGCTCCAGATGACCCTACCATTTTACCAGTCTATGTATTTTTGCCAAAACTCACTGTAGAAAAATGTTCTGCCTTCATGTGATACATATCTGGAAATGTAAGAAGGATACCTAGAGATTTGTTATTCAGAGTTTTTCCTGATTTGTATTTGAGGCAATTCAAATTTCGAGTTCAAAACAGTGAACTGCAGGGCTGCTGTTGAAACACAGTCACTTCATCTGTTAAGTTGGGATAGCTCTGGCTTTTAGTCCAGAATAGTGACATGGTCACATATATACATTTATGGAAATCTTAGGAGGTCCTCTATCAACTGTATTTTGTACTTCTGACCTGAATCTTGGTGTAACGGTGTTTAATTCCTATTGTCGCAAACTTGGTTCTGGCAGACCAGAACTTGAAACAGTTTGCACATAGTTTCGAATTTGCGCGTTATACCTGTATAACAAATGTTTCATGGCTGAAATCTTTTACTTCTGGATTGTTACCTTGAGGTTATACAATGTTTATTTTGTCATTACCTCAATATATTGTTTCGATATACCTGTATAAATTGTGGAAATAACCACATATACAGGGGAGGTTCTGCCAAAATTTCCAGAAAACTTGGGTCAACTTTAGACCTGTATAGATTCTACTTCCTAGCTCCCCTTGAGCAGTATGAGTACAATATGGAAATGTTGTAATGTGTACTATAACTTTTGTATGCAACCCAACATCTGGTTCGGACGTTTCCTGTATGAAAATTTTGACTTTATACAGGAAGGTCAGCTGGAACAGACTGTGATTACAACTCCAGTTTTAAAATTTTTCTTGAACTGTTGGAAGTTGGAAACCTTCTCATTGTTCAAGTATCTTCTCCACAGAAGGTGGATTTGATGGTACACTTACAGAATGGATGGGTGTTCGTGACGTGTGCTCATCGAAAAGGTTTTCGGAGTTGTTGATAGCGCTGCTTCAACGGTTCGGGTATCGCGACATACCGAGCTATTGGGGCATGGAATTCGATGACGGAGGTGTGACAAGATGCACCATCTATGTTGATGTGCCTGCTGGTCCATCATATATTGGATGGTCTCCTTTCTCCATCCGGGCGAAAGGGGCTCAATTGGAAGACACGTGGTATTTTGCCGCGAGTGTTGCTATTGCAAGGTTTTGCAAGATTCATTTTCGTCATTTTGCGGGCACCCCGTTTGCGCTCTTTCTAGTCGATGGTAGAGCTAGTGAGGAGTGGGCAAGTCGAATGAGTGCAGATTATGGCATTCACGGAGAGGTACGCAAGATAATCTTGGCATTATATGCAGCATCATCGTGCGAAGTGAGCGTTACACAACATATTGGCATTGAAGGGTTGCTGGGTGATATGAAGCAAGCTTTGATTCGAGGAGATCACTTTGAGTGGGCCAATGACTCACTTAGAGCCATGATTGCTCCTCTCAACCGACGTTTAAATGTTAGGGAGAATCAGTGGCACCAAGCTGTTCAGGACCTATCGAAAGCTCGCCAGGAAGCGCAATGCGCGGAAAGTGCATTGGAGGCAAGTCAACTTGAGGTACAGCTGCTGGATGATCAGTTGGGTACAGTAACTCATTAACGGGATCAATCCAGGAAGGAGACTCAGAATTGGAAAGCCAGTTGCGAGCATGCACGACAAGAATTGGAAGACTATAATGTAAGACCTATGTGTACTGAATATATTGGCTTGTAGTGAATACACTTGCTTTGACAATAAAAGTTTTGAATACCACCAAAACACCTTTTACTAAGCTCCGAGTTGATTTGGTTAGCTCCGGTGAGTTTTGTCTTTAGCTCCGACATGTCTCTGATAGCTCCAGCGTGTTTTTGCTAAGCTCCGAGTTGATTTTTCTAGCTCCGGGCTCCGGTGAGTTTTGTCTTTAGCTCCTACATGTCTTTGATAGCTCCGGCGTGTTTTTGCTAAGCTCCGAGTTGATTTTTCTAGCTCCGGCTTTTGGGTTTACTAGTTCCGACTAGTTCTGGTTAGCTCCGGCGCTAGGTCCTGCTAGTTTTGTAAGCTCTGGTGGGAGCTTGGTTATACTAGTTCTCGTAGGTTCCGGCGCTAGGTTCTACTAGCTTTTGTTAGCTCCCGCTCAAGGTCCGGGTTGCTCTGGCAAGGTCCGGAACTTGACCGCAGTGCTTCTGCTTTTCATTTGCAATGTTTTGTACTTTCTTTACATTGTTGGAAAGTTTGCTTAGTATTCTTTTACTAAGTTTTTGGTGCGTTTTGGATGATATGGCTGATATCGTTTTGCTATGCTTTGCAACATGCTTATGTGAGGTTCCCACGTAAGGTGTTGTGTTCGGAACTAACTTGAGTCAAGTAAACGACTTGGGCTCGTATGGATTGGTTGTTTATTCATGTGCAGGTGTTGCTTGAGTTCAAGACATGGCTGGTGACGGGATCCATTGGACTAGTCTCAGGGAGGAGATGAGGTTCCAACAACCAAATTCAGGAGGAATTGTGGTTGAGCCGATGAGGAGGTTGCGCAGCATGATTGAATCAAGAACAATGCATGTGAAGGTATCGTGGACGTCATTGGAAGATGTTTGCACGTGTGCAAGGAGTGCATGGACGTGGCTACATGGTTCCGAGATGTGATGAAGAGATTTGGACGTAAAGAGTTGGTCGGAAAGGTCCAACCGACTAGATTATGGACTCAGGCTGCGGTTGAGTCGGGTTTGACTCAAATATGGAAAGATTTGAGTTGGTTTTGATAGGATTTCGTGTGGGTCACGAATTTGAGTTGTTTAGGAATGTGGGATACGTTCTTAAGGTGTTTGGAAGTCTTAAGATTGCTTCTATCTGCGTATAGAAGAATCTTAAGCAGTTATGGAAAGTTATGATTCGTGAACAGAGTAAGATTAGGTTCCTGATCTGAGTTGAGTTGGCTTTCGAGCTGGTTATATAAGCAAGGGAGCCCAGATCTCATGGTGCACGACTTTGGGGCTGTTTCTCTTGTGTTCTATTGATTAAAATTCGTAGTTTGAAGGAACTTTTGTGCCTTGTTCGTCCGACTTGTTCCAGACAAGTTTTACTCATCGAGTTTCTGGACAGCACTACCTTTCATCGGTGGTTTTATCATAACTCGAGTTTTACGGATCCAATTGACGTGGTTCTTTTTGGGTTGTCTTCACAACTTTATTATATATCATATGTCAAAATTTCACGATCATTGGATTTGTGGTTTCTGATCTACACGAGTTTCTTTGCAGCATTCCAGAACTGTTTTTTTCTCGGTTGGGGCAGATTGACCTTGTTTGATCTTTCGATCATAGCTTGAGTTTTCCTCGACAAATTTGAGTGATTCCTTTTGTGTTGTCTTCGTGACTTGATTATCTCTGATATCCATCACTTTTTCACGGTGAAACACATTTAGATTAGTCTTACACACAATTTCTTTAAGAGATCGATTTTCTGCCGAAGGGGTTGGGGTTTAATTGTTTCCGCTGCATAAGATTGTTAAATCTACAATTCACCCCCCTCTGGTAGCTTTTCACATGCTCTTCGATCCTACAATTGTTATCAGAGCCACGGTGCTCTAATGTTTGTGATTTGCGCGTGTTTTTGACTAATCATCATGGAGAAGTACTCTGCCAAACCTTGTGTGTTCGCTGGTATTGATTTTCAGGTTTGGAAAGCACGCATGGAGGCTTTCATCCAGGCACAAGGATTTGCAATATGGGAGAAGGTATACAAGCCTTATGAAGTGCCATCAAATGATCAAGTTACAGCTACAAATCTGAGAGATGTCGACAACAACAACAAGCTCGGAACATGATCATACAAGGATTAACACAAAGCGACTTCGACCGTGTTGCACACCTCCGATCTGCATACGATGTGTGGAAAGCACTTTGTTACTACCACGAAGGATCCAACACGATCAAAGAGGTAAGGCAGACATGTTCAAGAAAGAATACATGCGCTTCGAGATGCAACCCGGTGAGTCTATTGATGAACTTTTTGCTCGCTTTAATAAGATTCTCAACAACTTGCGTAGTGTCAATGTTAATTTTTCAGATGCTGAAAATGCTAGGCAATTGCTAAGTGCATTAGATATGTCAATTTGGGAGATGAAAGTCACATCTATTCGTGAATCTACTGTCATGAGTTCACTTAATTTGGATGTGCTATATTTCAAATTAAAAACTCATGAAATTGACATAATCTCATGTAAGAACCCCAATAAGTCTATTGCATTTGTTTCACAACGTGATATGTCTAGCCCCGGCCAATCATCATCTTGCAATACTCTTGCTTTGTTGTCCTCACTAACTGTGGAGCAGATCGAAGAATTTCCAGAAGAGGAGTTGGCACTCATCTCTACTAGATTCTCAAAAGCATTGCAAAATGTGAGAACTAGAAGGAGAGGAAGCTCCGGACCTCAATGCTATTTTGAATGTGGTAAAACAGGACACTTTTGTATAGAATGTCCTAACCTTTCAGGTCCGACCACCCGGGAAGAAAACAAAGCAAGGTTCGGACCTCCTCTGGAAATTTCAACAAGAAGAAGAAAGGTACCATAGGACGCAAGATGATCAACAGTTTCATCACCGCGCTTCAAGAGTTCAGTTAAAGCGACGTGGACATTGGAATTGATGAAGATGAAGATGATTTGGCAAACTTGTGCTTTACGGCGGGCAACTCAAGATCAAGTATGGAGGAGGCAGAACACAACAACGACAATGAAGAGGTATGTCCTACTTGCGAAGAAATGTGTGATGCCATTTCTCGTTCCACTATTATTGTTAAGAAAAAGGACAAAAAGCTTAGGGATAGTGCTTCTAAAATTGAATCACTAGAATCTGAAATCAACCGTTTAAAAACTTTGATTCGTAGTGATGATGCATGTTCCTCATGTGATTTAATATATGAACAATTGTCCTCATTAAGAAGTGCGCACACCTCCACACTTGATAAACTTGAGTTAGAAATTGAAAGAACAAAGAGCTTGCTGCACTTAATGATAAAAACTTGAAAGATGCTAGCTGTTCCACAATTGATTTGCATTGTTCTACTTGTGATGATCTTGATAAGAAACTACAGGATGCTATGAATGAAATTTCTATATTGAACAATGATTTACGTTCTCATGAAGTTAAATTTTGTTCCAATTGCAAACTAAAAGGAAAAACTTCATGTGAAAATATCCTTGATCTGTCCAATAAAATTGATGACATGCATAGGACATTAGATCGGTTTTGTAATGGGAATAAGAACCTAAACTTACAGCTGAATTCTTCCAAGTCTTGCAATGATAAAACTGGCTTAGGTTTTGATTCTCATGCTCATGCTAAGGCACATCCACCTAAAATTGTTAAGTCATTAGGAAGTGGTTTGATTCAAATAGTTCCTAAACAAAAAGGAGTGGTTTTCAAATCTGCAGGAGTGTTGTCTCATTCGGTTTCAAATAAAAATATTGCTTGCTCATCTAGACATGAACACAAAGTTAAATTTCATTGTACCTTCTGTGGTAGAGATGGTCATGTCATAGATTTTTTGTTATAGACTAGCTAAACAACAGAAAAGGGAAAGAATGGTTGCTAGATCTCATAACTTTCATGCAAAATTTGCTGCACACATTGAACCGAATGTACAACCTGCTGTTTTGAGTAAAAAACATTCAAAGTTTACCTCCGGACCTTCTGTTTTTGCCTCCGGAGCTACTGATTTTTGTGCTACACAAGTAACACCTTATAGGTCAGTAGTTAAGAATAAAAAATCTCAAACTTTGACTCATAAATCTGCTGTTTTGTCTCAGCTTTCGCGTGTTTTTCCTGCTGCACATTGCGTGACTCAGTACTGGATTCCTAAATGCCTTTTGACTAACCCCAGTATTGAGTCATCGACGTATTGTGCTTCTATGTAGGTTACACGTTTGAGGAAGGAGAACATTTGGATTGTGGATTCAGGTTGCTCACGCCACATGACTGGTAACAAAGATTGGTTCTCCTCCCTCTCTTTTGTGTCACGTGTAGAGAATGTTACTTTTGCCGATAATTCTTCAACTCCTATAATTGCTAAGGGTTCGGTTAGATTAAATGATCACTACACTTTGAAGGATGTGGCACTTGTCAAAAATTTGAAATACAACTTGCTTTCTGTTGCTCAAATGCTAGATGAAAATCTAGAAATTATTTTCAATAAAAACTGCTGCAAAGTTGTAGGTTCAAATAGTGATCTTATTTTTAACATGTCTCGGTTTGGAAGAGTTTTTAAAGCTGAGTTTGATATGTCTTCCTCTAAGCATAGGTGTCTAGTTGCTAATGATTCAAAGGACTTATATTTTTGGCATCATAGACTTGGTCACGTAGGCTTTGATCACCTAACGCGTGTTAGTGCTCTTGATCGCATACGTGGGCTGCCTAAGCTTAAAGGGGACAAAGAAATTGTGTGCTCTTCTTCTAGACATGCTAAGATGGTTGCAGGTTCACATACTCCTCTCACAATGATCATGACAACTGAAGCATGTCAACTTTTGCATCTTGACACCGTAGGACCTTCACGTGTTCAATCCTTCGGAGGTAAATGGTATGTTCTTGTTATTGTTGATGATTATTCTAGATACTCTTGGGTTTACTTTATGGCGTCTAAGAATGAAGCTTTTAGTCACTTTAGGACTTTATTTCTTAGATTATCAATTGATCACCTAAGATCTTTAAATGCAATTAGATGTGATAACGGAACTGAATTTAAAAATCAATCTTTTGATTACTTTTGTGCTAAAAATGGAATAGATCATCAACTTTCTTCCCCATATGTATCTCAACAAAACGGTGTTGTAGAAAGAAAGAACAGAACCTTAGTTGAGATGGCTAGGACTATGCTTGATGAATATCAAACTTCTAGGAAATTTTGGGCTGATGCGTTAGCAACCGTTTGTTATGTCTCAAATCGTGTTTTCTTGCGTGCTAAGCTAGGTAAAACACCATATGAGCTTCGGTTTGGACATAGGCCTAGTGTTACACACTTTTGGGTCTTTGGTTGCAAATTCTTTGTTAAGAAACATGGTAATCTTGATAAATTTGAACCTCGATCCATTGATGGCATGTTTCTTGGTTATCCATCTCATACTAGAGGCTACCGTGTGCTTTTACTTGACACTAACAAAATTGTGGAGACTTGTGAAGTGTCTTTTGATGAATCTAGCCCAGGTACTAGCTCAAACATTGCAAGTCCAGATCCATATCCGCAGGGGGAGAGCATTTTCATTGAAGATGAGGAAGAATTGGAGTTGCTGCCAGAAAATTCAGCAGCTAAATACTTTGGTTTAGCTCCGAATGTTAATTCTCAACCAGCACCGATAACCATCAATGCTGATTCAAATCATCCTCAAGCCACAAGCTCATCGATTTGTGATGAACATGAAGAAGAAGAAGCTTGTGAGACATCTGTTCCCCTACAGTTTTACAAAGATCATCCCCCACAACAGATGATTGGAAGCTTGCACGAACGAGTCACACGGTCCAGGTTTTGCCATCCAAACTCTTATGCTCATTCTGCTTTTGTTGCTTCTTTTGAACCCAAAGATATATCACACACACTCACTAATGAATCTTGGATTATTGCCATGCAAGAAGAGTTAGAAAATTTTGAAAGAAATAATGTTTGGAAACTTGTACCACCTCCTCAAGGTCACACTTTAATTGGAACTAAATGGGTATATAAAAATAAACAAAGTGGGGATGGGGTTGTGGTTAGGAATAAGGCTAGTTTGGTTGCTCAAGGTTTCACTCAAGTTGAAGGTCTAGATTTTGATGAAACTTTTGCTACAGTCGCTAGATTAGAAGCCATAAGAATTTTGTTAGCTTTTGCAGCATCTAAAGGTTTTAAGCGATTTCAAATGGATGTTAAAAGTGATTTTCTTAATGGCTACATAGATGAGGAGGTTTATGTCAAACAACCACCGGGTTTTGAAAATCTAGATTTTCCTAATCATGTTTACAAACTGTCCAAAGCCTTATACGGTCTCAAACAAGCCCCTAGAGCATGTTATGATAGGTTAAAAACATTCTTACTTGAAAAGGGGTTTACCATGGGCAAGGTTGATAAAACTCTTTTTGTGCTTAAACATGGCAATGATTCATTATTCGTTCAAGTGTATGTGGATGATATTATCTTTGGTTGTGCTTCTCATGATCTTGTGTCCAAGTTTTCAGCAATGATGAGTTCCGAATTTGAAATGAGTATGATGGGTGAACTCACTTACTGTTTGGGGCTGCAAATCAAGCAAACCAAGGAGGGTACCTTTGTGCATCAAACGAAGTATACCAAAGACCTCCTAAGGCGCTTCAACATGGACAAAAGCAAGCCTCTTCGGACACCAATAGGAACAGCAACAACACTTGGACTTGATGAAGATAGTGAACCCGTGGATCAAAAAGAATATAGAAGCATGATCGGATCACTTTTGTACCTCACGGCATCAAGACCGGACATACAATTCAGCATTTGTCTTTGTGCACGGTTTCAAGCTTCCCCACGTGCTTCACATCGTCAAGCTGTCAAAAGGATTCTCAGGTACTTACATGGAACACAAGAATTTGGAATTTTTCTTCCTTCTTCCTCAACCGTTACTTTGGAAGCTTTTTCGGATGCTCATTTTGGGGGTTGTAGGATTGATAGGAAAAGTACTTCCGGTGCTTGTCATTTTCTTGGTAATTCTCTTGTTGCTTGGTCCTCTAATAAACAAAATTCAGTTGCACAATCCACAGCCGAATCTGAATTTGTAGCTGTTGCTAGTGCTTGCTCACAAATTCTTTGGATTGTTCAAACACTTAAGGACTATGGGGTTGATCTAGATAGTGTTCCACTATTATGTGATAACACTATTGCCATTTGCATTGCTAAAAACCCGTGCAACATTCTAGAACTAAGCACATTGACATTAGGTATCACTTTCTCCGAGATAACGTTGAGAAAGGAAACATTATGCTTCACCATGTAGATATCGAACAACAATTGGCTGACATTTTTACAAAACCTTTGGATTTCACTCGTTTTTGTTACATTCGTACTGAAATAGGGGTTATGCATCCTCATGGCTTAAATTGAGGGGGATTTTTTGAAACTTGGGAAGTCTATGTGCGAATCTGAAATTAAAATAATATGAGCATAGTATTTCATACATATATGACTTTGTGATTCCTTTTACATGCTGAAAGTTCTTACTACATTACCCGTGTTATACATTTTGTAGTTTTTGCCATGTCTAGTAATTGGAATAATTACTTACACTAAAACTGGTCATGGTCGAACTTTCTTGCTATTTTGAACTTGTTACATGTTCACAAGTGCTTTTAATCATAAAGAATTAATCAAGTAATCAACTCACATGTTGAGTTTTTATGAACAAATATAAATTGAGAAAAGATCAAGAGAATATGCATGCATCGCACTTCTTTTTTTGAGATGGCTTATCATTGCACTTTGATATGAACTTGGAAGAAGTTGTGTATGACTAAAACCATGTCCTTAAGCTTCTGATTGTCAAATGACATAGGCTTGGCTTGGTTGGTTAGAATAAGGCAGATGCGCATATAATCTCTTGCAAATATCATATGATCTAAATTTATGCTTTGAAAAATAATAAAATGCAGCAACTAGTGTCATGATTTCAGGTTTTGAAATAGTTAAGTTTGTGAGATCATGACTTACTTAAATTGAAAATTACATTTGATCTATAGCATGGCTTACACTACTTTATGTATTTCATTGATATGATAATGTAAGGTACTTGATAGTATGACTTGGATGAGCTTTGTTTATATGTATATGTTATAATATGCTCATAACAACTAAAGGGGAGAGATAATTTGTTTATATGCTCATGACTTGCTGAATACATTGTCAAAGGGGGAGAGATAAGCATGAAGAGAAAGAGAATATGTTCATAAGGAGAGATAATAAAGGGGGAGAGATAATATGGATTTTGGATTGGATTTTCTTCTCATTTTACTTTTGATTTACAAAGGGGGAGAAATTGCCTTCAAAACTTTTATGTGAATAAGCCAATGTTCGGATTTTAAATGGTGTTGCCAATGCATTCATCAAGGGGAAGATTGTAAGACCTATGTGTGATGAATACATTGGCTTGTAGTGAATACACTTGCTTTGACGATAAAAGTTTTGAATATCACCAAAACACCTTTTACTAAGCTCCGAGTTGATTTGTTTAGCTCCGGTGTGTTTTTCCTTTAGCTCCGACATGTCTCTGATAGCTCTGGCGTGTTTTTGCTAAGCTCCGAGTTGATTTTTCTAGCTCCGGGCTCCGGTGAGTTTTGTCTTTAGCTCCGACATGTCTTTGATAGCTCCGGCGTGTTTTTGCTAAGCTCTGAGTTGATTTTTATAGATCCGAATTTTGGGTTTACTAGTTTCGACTAGTTCTGGTTAGCTCCAGCGCTAGGTCCTGCTAGTTTTGTAAGCTCTGGCAGGAGCTTGGTTATACTAGTTCTGGTAAGTTCCGGCGCTAGGTTCTACTAGCTTTTGTTAGCTCCGGCTCAAGGTCCGGGTTGCTCTGGCAAGGTTCGAAACTTGATCGCAGTGCTTCTGCTTTTCATTTGCAATGTTTTGTACTTGCTTTACATTGTTGGAAAGTTTGCTTAGTATTCTTTTACTAAGTTTTTGGTGCGTTTTGGATGATATGGCTGATATCGTTTTGCTA
Organism: Tuctoria greenei; assembly: GCA_036927565.1. Taxonomy (NCBI): domain Eukaryota; kingdom Viridiplantae; phylum Streptophyta; class Magnoliopsida; order Poales; family Poaceae; genus Tuctoria; species Tuctoria greenei. The sequence goes on from JAYESD010000002.1 coordinate 146,286,706, forward strand.
TGCTTTGCAACATGCTTATGTGAGGTTCCCACATAAGGTGTTGTGTTCGGAACTAACTTGAGTCAAGTCAAGGACTTGGGCTCGTATGGATTGGTTGTTTATTCATGTGCAGGTGTTGCTTGAGTTCAAGACATGGCTGGTGACGGGATCCATTGGACTAGTCTCAGGGAGGAGATGAGGTTCCAACAACCAAATTTAGGAGGAATTGTGGTTGAGCTGATCAGGAGGTTACGCAGCATGATTGAATCAAGAAAAATGCATGTGAAGGTATCGTGGACGTCATTGGAAGATATTTGCACGTGTGCAAGGAGTGCATGGACGTGGCTACATGGTTCCGAGACGTGATGAAGAGATGTGGACGTAAAGAGTTGGTCGGCAAGGTCCAACCGACTAGGTTATGGACTCAGGCTGCGTCTGAGTCGGGTTTGACTCAAATATGGAAAGATTTGAGTTGGTTTTGATGGGATTTCATGTGGGTCACGAATTTGAGTTGTTTAGGAATGTGGGATATGTTCCTAAGGTGTTTGGAAGTCTTAAGATTGCTTCTATCTGCGTATAGAAGAATCTTAAGCAGTTATGGAAAGTTACGATTCGTGAACAGCGTAGGATTAGGTTCCTGATCTGAGTTGAGTTGGCTTTCGAGCTGGTTATATAAGCAAGGGAGCCCAGAGCTCGTGGTGCACGACTTTGGGGCTGTTCCTCTTGTGTTCTATTGAATAAAATTCGTAGTTTGAAGGAATTTTTGTGCCTTGTTCGTCCGACTTGTTCCATACAAGTTTTACTCGTTGAGTTTCTGGACAGCACTACCTTTCGTTGGTGGTTTTATCATAACTCGATTTTTACAGATCCAATTGACATGATTCTTTTTGGGTTGTCTTCACAACTTGATTATATATCATATGTCAAAATTTCACGATCATTGGATTTGTGGTTTCTGATCTACACGAGTTTCTTTGCAGCATTCCGGAACTGTTTTTTTCCCGGGTAGGGCAGATTGACCTTGTTTGATCTTTCGATCATAGCTTGAGTTTTTCTCGACGGATTTGAGTGATTCCTTTTGTGTTGTCTTCGTGACTTGATTCTCTCTGATATCCATCACTTTTGTCACGGTGAAACACATTTAGATTAGTCTTACACACAATTTCTTTAAGAGATCGATTTTCTGCCGAAGGGGTTGGGGTTTAATTGTTTCCGCTGCGTAAGATTTTTAAATCTACCATTCACCCCCCTCTGGTAGCTTTTCACGTGCTCTTCGATCCTACATATAAGGTGTTTCTTCTATAGGCTGATGTGCAGTCATTTGTTGCTGCGACATCATTGGTGGCGGGTGAGATAGCAACTCCTGCTCCAGCACCCGCACCTGTGGCACCAATTCCTGAGGACGAAGAGGAAGAAGAAGATCCCGAGGAACACGGGGTTGTCAAATAGGATGTATCTGAGTAGGATGGGGCAGCACTCCTGCCATCACAAGACAACATATAGTTTAGTAGTTGCTCATGTTTATTTTGTGTCCATGTTTGTGTCATATTATAAAAAATAGTGTGTATGTATAAGATGACAAGGTGTGTATGACGTCTCATGGGGACCAAGTATGGTAGAGATGCACTTCCGTAGTGGTGGGAGTCCATCATTTTGGAATTCACTACTGTAAACTTGGTCATGAGATAATATATATTGTATAAAGTTTGTACTTTATCAATATATGTGAATGTTATGCACTTATTGCCTTGTCAATATTCACACTACTGTAATATGAAATGGATGAAGGAAAAGCAAACATGTGCTGATTTTAAATCATATGGATGCAGAATGGTGCGTACGCGTTCGACGCCTGAAATGGGAGTTCAAGTCGTGGTCGTGAGGACGAACCTCCGACCTAGGAGCCAGCTGCGACACCGCAGCAACAAGTTCCACCACCACCACCTCCTGAACTTCCGAGGAGTCTAGCGGAGGTTCTCACCACAGTGCTCAACTCGCGCAACGAGCAAACTGAGTTGCTGTGGACATTGGTTCAACATTCGTCTTGTCAAGGAGGGCGACCAGATGCAGGCCCATGAAAGCCTTCTCCGAGTTCATACTCAGACTTCATATCAACGCACCCGCCAGTTTTCATGGAGGCCGATGAACTTTTGGAGGCGAAAAATTTGCTCCGCTCCATCGAAGGAAAGTTCAGTTTGCTGCGGATGACCGAACAACAGAAGACCCTGTTCGCGGCACAACAGTTGCAGGGTTCTGCTGGGGCATGTTGGGCGAATTATCTCGCTGCACGACCAGAAGACTATGTCGTGAGCTGGGGAGAATTCCGGGAGGCATTCCGCGCCTATAATATACCTCTCGGTATTATGAGGAGGAAGCTTCAAGAGTTCTTGGAGCTGAAGCAAGGAGGGAGGAGTGCTTACGAGTACTCCAAGGCATTCAACCACTTGGCCCCGTATGCTCAGGACCAAGTGAGTACTGAAGATCGGAAGCGTGAATGCTTCTATCGGGGTTTGAACCACAAGATGAAGGACAAGCTTGCCTTGTTCAACAGCGGCAGCTTCAACAACATTGTCAATGTCGCCATCGTACAGGAGGACGCTACTAGGGAGATGTTCTCCGACAAGAAAAAAAGGAGTGCTCCGCAGAGCAGCGGATGTGGTGCTCCTCAGAAGTACCGAATGGTGTATTGATCACCATCCGGCCAGAGGTGGCAACCGCCATCGCTACCACCGATGTTTCGTGGTCGCTAGTTCAACAATGTCGGCTTCCATCCACAGCAGCAGCCGGGGATGATTCCAAGTGCACTTTCACCTCCACTGCGTGCACCGAGATTATGTCCTTCCTTCCATGCTGGTCAGACCCCGTACACGTGTTTCACGTGTGGTCGTACGGGGCACTTCGCCAAGGACTGCCTGCAGAGCGGAGGATAGTCTTCGTACTAGGGGGCAACTAGCCCAAGAAGCCAGCCACCAGAATAGGCAACGTCCACCACCTCACCATCGAGGACGTTCCAGAAGGCGCACCCATACTCAAGGGTACGTTCTCTCTCCTTGGTCATCCCGTAGCCATCTTCTTTGACTCTGGTGCTTCCAAAACCTTATTAGCAAGTCTTATGTCATTCAATATCAGTTGCATATCATTCCCACAAAAACCCCATATATGATTTGTTCTCCAGGTGGGAGCGTAGTAGCAAATGAGATGGTCCATAGGGTACCTCTCAATCTGGGTGGGAACATATACCCTACCTCTCTTATATTACTGGAGCATCAGAAGTTAGATGTCATCTTAGGGATGGCATGGTTGCAACACAATGGTGCTATTATTGACATCATTCCTCAGAGGATATATCTGAATTCTCCACTCCACCCTCCCCAAGCTCTCACTCTTGAGAGTAATATCCAAGTGACTCCAACTACTTACAACACCGAGGCCTATAAACATGAGGACATTGCAGTGGTTTGTGAGTATCCAGACGTATTTCCTGAAGATCTTCCTGGTATGCCACCAGAAAGATATGTCGAGTTTAAGATTGAACTTGTATCGGGAACAGTGCCAATCTCGAGGAAGCCGTATAAGATGGCACCTACGGAACTTGCAGAACTGAAAGAGCGGCTGAAGGAACTTTTGGACAAGTGTTTCATTCGTCCAAGTTCTTCACCTTGGGGATGTTCTGCATTGTTCGTGGAGAAGAAGGATAAGACGTTAAGACTATGTGTGGACTATCATTCACTCAATGCTGTCACGATCAAGAATAAGTATCCACTACCACACATCGATATTCTGTTCGATCAATTGGTGGGTGCTAAGGTATCTTCAAAGATGGATCTTCATTCTTGATATCATCAGATCAGGATTCGACGAGAGGATATACCTAAGACGACATTCTCGACGAGGTATGGATTGTATGAGTACCTTGTCATGTCCATCAGATTGACCAATGCATCGCCTCATTTCATGTATCTCATGAATTCGGTGTTCATGCTAGAATTGGACAAGTTTGTCGTGGTCTTCATCGACGACATCCTTGTGTATTCGAAATCCGAAGAAATACATGCTCAACATTTGAGCATCGTGCTTCAACGATTGCGAGACCACAAGTTATATGCCAAGTTAAGCAAATGTGAGTTCAGGATCAGCCAAGTGCCATTTCTAGGGCACATCATCTCTGCTGAGGGGATTGTAGTTGATCCAGGCAAGATTAAGCAAGTACTCAAATGGGAGTCTCCAAAGTCTGTACATGAAGTTCGAAGTTTCCTGGGTTTAGCAGGATATTATCGAATGTTCATTCCAAGTTTCTCCTAGATAGCTAAACCAATGACGAAACTTCTAAGAAAGGAAAGAAGTATGTATGGACGAAGGAATGTGAGGAAGGTTTTCAAGCATTAGTGAAACACCTCACAACAGCGCTGGTATTAGCCCAACCAGACACAACCAAGTAATTTGATGTTTATTGTGATGCATCTGGGATTGATTTGGGTTGTGTATTAATGCAAGACAGAAGGGTGATCGCTTATGGATCATGGCAGCTTCGGAACCATGAGCAGCATAATCCGACTCATGATCTTGAGCTCGCTGTCGTGGTACTTGCAATGAAGATGTGGAGACATTATTTATTGGGCAACCTAGTGCATCTCTACACCAATCACAAAAGCTTGAAGTACATCTTCACCCAGAAGGACTTGAATATGCAACAGCGAAGATGGTTGGAATTGATCAAAGACTATGAGATTGAGATCCACTACCATCCTGGCAAGGCGAATGTAGTTGCAGATGCGCTGAGTCGCAAGTCCCATGTCAATAATCTTTCTATCACCTTGATAGAAGAAGAAGAGCTGAGTCTCTACTTGGTTCCATATGGGGCGCTCTACAATCTAGCTCTCATTCCTACCATAAGGGAAGATATTATAAGGGCTTAGAAGAAAGACAATGGCATATCGCATATTCACCAAAGAATGAAGAAGGGGAGATGAAATGTTTCCGATGTGATGATGATGGTACCATCTGGTTCAAAGACCGCATAGTGGTGCCCCGCAATGTGGAACTTCGGAAGAAGATATTGGACGAAGCTCATTTGTCCAAGCATTCAATTCATCCAGGAAGTAACAAATTGTACCAAGACTTAAAGAAGAAATTTTGGTGGACTCGGTGGAGAGTGAGATAGCGAAGTACGTATCCGAATGTGATACCTATTGATGGGTGAAAGCCGACCATCTGAAGACAGCCGACCAGCTTCATTCTTTGAGTATACCTGCCTGGAAATGGGAGGATATCAGCATGGATTTCATTGTTGGATTACCTCTCACCTTTCACAAGCATGACTCGATTTGGGTGATAGTCGACCGACTCACCAAGTCGTCACACTTTATTCTAGTAAATGTCAATTATGTGGCACGACAATATGCAGAGTTGTATATTGCGAGGATCTTGTGCCTACACTGAGTACTCCGCACTATCATATCAGATCGTGGAACCTTATTTGTTGCTCGGTTTTGGGAGCAGCTCCACGCATCTCTGGGTACCAAGTTGATTTGAAGCTCATCTTACCATCCTCAGACTGATGGTCAAACGGAGCGAGTAAACCAAGTGCTAGAGGATATTCTCCGCGCCTGTGCCATCCACCATGGTAAGAATTGGGATGATCATCTACCATTGGTAGAGTTTTCATACAACAATGGTTATCAGGCTAGCATCCAGATGGCACCATATGAAGCCTTGTATGGCGGGAAGCGCCGCACACCTTTGAACTGGTGTGACTCCGGTGAATGGGTAATATATGTTATCGACTTGGTAAATGAAGTCGAAGAACGAGTACGAGTTATTCAAGCCAACCTCAAGGCTGCTCAGTCTTGTCAGAAAAGCTATGCGGACAAACGACGTCGACCCCTTCACTTCGATGTCGGGGATCGCGTTTATCTTCGCGTATCCCTAATGAAAGGGATTCATCACTTCGGAGTAAAAAGGGAAGCTATCTCCACGCTTCATTGGGCCATTCGCAATAATTGAACAATGCGGACCTTTGGCTCTCTGCTAGAACTGCCAGCGTTGCTTTCAGGGGTCCACAATGTGTTACACATTTTGCAGTTGCGGAAATGTCTCAAGGCCCATGCTAGCGTCCGTATGGAGGATTTGGAAGCTCTCCAACCAGATCTTACTTACTCTGAGCATCCAACCAAGATAATCGATTAGAAGACTCGCACCACAAGGAGCCGCACCTTGCATTTCTACAAGGTCTTGTGGGGAAACCACACCGCTGAAGAAGCAACATGGGAAAGTAAGGAATACCTTAGAATGAACTATGCGGACTTGTTAGCGGCATATGTCCATTAGATCTTTTTCAGTTATCCTTCCTTTTGTAATCTCGGGACAAGATTCTTTTAAGGGGGGAGGAATGTAAAATCCCAGCTTTTCCTTAATATGAAGTTCAATTACCACTTGGTTTTCAACCATAGTAAAGATCAGTTATGGTTGTACACATGAACTTGATATCATCAAGAATATTTCTTTCCCTCATACCTAAAATTTTATTAACATAAGGGATGGGCTTCACCAATGACCCTAGGATAATTCAAATGACCCTCCTGCAAATTTTGGATTTTATTGAATGGATTTTGCTAGGGCAAAACACTATGCAGTACTAAATATATTCAAATTCATTTGAATATAGCACTGTACATTTATGCCCTATCAAAATATTCAAATCTGAGGCTATGTATTTTTCCATGGCCTCATAATATTCCAAATAGCCTTCCTGCCAAGTTTCAAGATTTGTGAATTCCAATTGCTATTTTATTTGAAACGCTTAGCAAATTCAAGCCATATTCAGTTCAAAATTTGAATTCTGTTCAAACTTATTGAGCATAAAAATTTGACACACCATCTTGATCAGCATGACATGCTGGACTTATCCAAGAAGTTTCACAATTTTTGAAGCTCATTTGCTATTTAATTCAGTGGCTCCATTGAATATAATTCAAATTCAAACTCAAATTTGAATTTCAACTGAAACTTGATCAATTTGAAGTTTCGATTTCTGAATCAAATTCCAGATATTTATTTGAGCCTATCCACAAATTTTCATGATGTTTGCATCAATTTTGGTAGGGGAATTAATGTTCCAAAGAGGATAGGGCTTAAGAGGGGCGGTGGGACCCACTGTCAGCCTCTCCCACTCGATGAACCGACGGAGTGCTCTGTTTACAGCTGTCCCTGCACTTCAACATTGGGGGAGCTCGCCACCGCGACAAGGCATGCAAAGCAGGCAGCTGCGTGGCCTAAACACCTCCCCTAGCCTATATCTACCCCTCCCGATTGACGGCGTCGAGTTCCATCCCCGTTTCGCTTCCCCTGACCACAATTTCGCCCCACCGTCGCACGACATCACTGCTTTCCTTTCCTCCTGATAAGCACCTCGGTCTTACATCTATTCCCTTCGATGAAAATGGCAACATTGGTGCCAAGTTTGTGCTCTATCATCTACGCCAACTAGCTTATCGTTTTGCTCCATGGGTTGGCCGTAGTTTGGAGTTCCGTGGACGCCATCAAAGTTGGGTAAGAACAACGCCTCTGCACCACCGTCGTAAGCCCTCAACAAGCAGTGTTGCGCCTCAACTCAAACAGCAAAAAGGATCACCATCACGAGATCTCTCTCACGGTAAAACCCATGCTTCACTTCCTTAAGTAGCGAGCAAGTTATTCAAGTTTTTCTTTAGGCCGTGGTCCATAAACTATCTTACTTCTCTGTTTAATTCGCTTTCCACACGCAACTATTCTTTAATCAATTCATAGATATTGATCCATACCTCCTAGTGCACCTTCCTGCCAAGAATCATTGGAAAATCGAAGGATGGCCAAGATATTGGAGTTTTCCCCTCCGCCATTGAAACCACCCCTTGTTCACCGACGAACTTGTGTTTCCCAGCGGTTCCACACCGTTTACACCACCTAGGAGTCCTCCTCATGATCCTAGAAGCCTCATTGACCTTTTCCCAAGCCGTTTGCGCCACTCTTGAGCATTTCTGACGATAGACGAAACCCTAGTTCAGCCACCGTCGTCGCGCCGCCATCTCCAGCCGTCGCCGCTGCGATTGGACCTCACCATCGTGTTGGGCGGCCGATTCTATGGCTAAGCGGTTAGGGCCAAGACAAATGGAGGTCGACGCAGCTATCACGGCGAGCTCGCCGGCGCAGCGCCACCGCAGCCAAGCGGCGCGTCGCGAGGTAGACGAAGGCCTATGGGCCCCACTTGTCAGTGCCCATTCGAACGCCCCGTGATCAGCTGCAGCTCTTGATCCAGTGCGGCTGCACGGTTGAACCCTGTGGCCCCAGGTGCGGCCCAGCTGCGATTGGCTGATTTCAAACCAGTGGGCCCAGCTGCTTTATTTAAATGTTTTCCCTTTGGAAAATAATTCTAAAATTCAACCAAACTTCTAAAAATCATTACTCCTAGTAGAATTGCTCAAAAAATTTGCAAATAAATTCTGGTAGACTCATCTCAATCTGTAATGTGCAGTGATGCAATTTATTTGACATGAAACTCCAATAATTTTTATAATTAATTCCTCTAAACTAACTTATTGGGAAATTAATTACTCATGTTCTGTTTATTGGAAAATTCCCAATTTTGGTTAGAACACACTTGGTAATACACTTATGTCCAGTAAAAATTTCAGGTTCATTGGACTTAAATTACTGGGTTGATCAGTGTTCCAAATCTCTATGTAGTTGAAAATTGAGAAAAATACAAAATCAATTTCAGAAATTCCCCCAAACTTGTAAAATCAGTTTCTCCCTGTAGGAAGCTTTGAAAATTGTGAAACCAATTTTCCTAGAACCAGTGAGACCGCCTTTACAGGGTACAACCACTAGTAGCCATGATAGACCTCCAGAATTTCAAAAAAAATTTAGAGAAAGTTTATATTTGTAGGAATTTTAGGGACAACAAACTTCCTTGATCCTCTCCTGTTCTTTGCAAGAGTATCCATTATAGTCCCTAGTATCTATCGTAAAAGTTCCAAAGGCAATTAAGATCATAATCTTATTTGTTTCACAATATATTAGCTTGTGACCTTCAACATATTATTTATTTTCAAAGTCATTCATATACTGTATATGCATAACATGTAGTAACTGAAGTCGAGGAGCAGCCAGAAGCTTTGGAAGTCCAGCTGCCAGAAAATAACATAGACTCGAACTCACATTCAGGCAAATCCTGGTTTGCATTTAAGCTCCTACAGTGTCTTTGCAGTTTTCATTCACCTTACGTCTTCATATGTTTGTGCATTACGTTTAAGGTGTTTGACATCCACATGCATGACCAAATAAACCAGCGAGTGGTTAGAATAGCTCTTAGATTCATGTAGTAACTGCCATGCTTATATTCGCGGGATAGGATTTTATCACATGTGATGGATTGGATCAAGAAATGGCTTATGAATATGAAATTGAGACCGAGCAGCGGGTAGGATGCAGTGAGACGTGGTCTCACGTGCGTAGTCCTGCTTGTGTCGATTGAGGACCGACTCGTATGCGGCCTTGCTGGACAACCTTGAATTGTACCAGCGACATACTGGAGAAATGGGCTCCAACAAACTGACGTAGCTTGATACTGGTTAGTCGAGGCATACCGTTCCGTTTTATAGGTGTAGGTTGAGGGCAGCGAGGTGTAAATCAGCTGGTGGGCACGTAAGAGTACGCCCCACGTAGTGACCTCCTGCTCGTGACGGATCGACCGGTTCGGCATTCGAGTGTTAGGTGAAAGGTGGCCATATACGACTAGTACTGAAGTGTTATCTAGGTACTGCTATATGTACTCGCTGGCACTTCCGAAAGTGCGTATGTGTCGTGTTGTTCGGGTGTGTCCTAACTGCAATCACCGTCCCTCACGGAAATAGAGTACCACTTGTTCACTTTGTCGTGACGTAGTAAATACGGAAGAAGTCAGGAGAATACGATGTATTGAATTGTAATTGTTTTGCAACCTTGTATGGCTTAGAGATAGCACAATTAAATGTTTATAGTTTCCCCATACTTTACCTGTAATAGCATTATGTGCTTTGGGCATGTCATATCATTGGCAAAGCATTTCTTGTTTGATTGTGGAGTCTATGATGTGTCATGCCTGAAGAATGTCATGTGCTACTTAAAACATGATTTTAAGGATTCACTTGTAGGCGTGTCCTTTATGCTATTCCTCACCTATGCTTAGTATTCACCCCTGCATATGTCAAGTGAGACGGGTTAGTCTTGCTGAGCCTTAAGCTCAGGTTTGCAGTTAACAAGTTTTTACAGATTATACGACTGATGACGGGTTTGATGATGAGGCTGCACCCCCTCCAGGGTTTACAACCGTGTGGGAACCCTGCACGCCGCGTAAGTTGGGTGTTGCTAGTGCGAAGCATCCAGGACATGGATGACTTTTCTTTTGCATAGCTAGTGCCGAGAGCCTAGCTATGACGTATAGTTCTCTTTCCTTTTCGCTTTGTATTGTAAAACTTCCGTTGTGTTTATAAATAAAGACTTGGTATTATATTTTATTCTCATTCTTTTCTTGTATACTGTTGGATGTCGCATCGCACGACATCACCCAATGAGATTCTTGGATGTTGGGATTCCGGTCCCCACGTGAGTTCTTTAATTTGCTCACTGAAAAGGGTACAGAATTAAAGTAGCCATCTACAATAAGCATGATCCAATATAGTATAGAAGCTCTGAGTTATACGTACTTGATCCATGGAGCGGCCTCTTCAATGTTAGAAATAAGATAATGCCTTATGTTATGTAGGTCCACCATAGTAAGTTGGTTACATTATACCATTTTAGAATTATCAACTTTTGTAAATATATTACACTCAAGAGAAGGTTCATTCCTAACAACAGCTTCATGACATTCTGGCCTATTAAGCTTGGTGCTGATGTTATCCAAAAACAAACTACAAAAAGTCATACACTCTTCCATAATATATCCCTTAGCTATAGAACTATCCGAGTGAGCTTTGCAATGAATTTTGACATATTGCAACAAATTTTATTGTTGCGATAAACCAAAATCCTTGTATTGGAGTCCGGATACAAATATCATTGTCGAAGCATACGAACAACACTTCCCCTGTACTTGCTAAGGAGCAGCCCGCGGATGTTCTTTTTAGGAGGGGTGAATTCTCTAGATCTATGAGTACGATGAACACAAAGGATTTTTACGTGGTTCGGGCCGCCGGAAGGCGTAATACCCTACAACCACGGGGGGTTGTGTTGTATTGTATGAGCGAGGTGTGAGAGAGCCCCCCCCTCTATCGTGGCTGCCTGGTCCTTTTATAGGTGAAGGGCCAGTAGGTTACATTATGACCGTGGCCCGAAAGGTGGCCCTGGATTAATTAGTCATAAAAGTGTATGAATGTGTCTTAATGATATAATAATGGCGCTTGATGGTCCACTAACATGTCCTGATGACATGTTAATGGTCTTGATGGGTCTTCATGGTGTATTAATGTGCCTTGATGTCACATTAATGGTGTCTTGAAGTCAAGTTCTTGATGACGCACTAATGCTGTCTTGAGTCCACACGTCGCCTTCATGATCTGCGGGACGCGTGGTAGCACCAGACCTTTCCTCAGCAGGGAGGCTGGGTCCGGAGCCGCGGGACACACGGCAGCATCGGACCTCTCCTCAGTGGGGAGGTTAGGTCCGGAGCCGCGGGTCGCATGGCAGCACCGAAGGTCTGGAGCCGCGGAGCACGAGGCAGCAACGGAGCCACCCTTGGCAGGGAGGCAGGTCTAGAGCTGCGGAACACGTGGCAGCACCGAAGCCACCGTTAGTAGGGAGGCAGGTCCGGAGCTACGAGACACGTGGCAGCATCGGAGCCACCCTTAGTAGGGAGGTAGGTCCAGAGCTACGGGACACATGGTAGCTTTTGGGTACTTCCCCTCTTGGGAGGTAGAACCCAGCGTATTTTCTTCCTTGTATGTGGGGGTACCCGGTCTGCAGGGTATCGACAGTGGCCCCCGAGCCCACCTCAGGAGATGCGACGATCCTAAATGTGGGGCCACCATAATCAAAGCTAAGAACATCAACGACTGGCCCCCCTGAGAGGTGTTGCTGTCGGAGCTTGGCGAAGGTGCGGGAGCGTCCACTTTGGACCCTAAGAACGTCGACGGTGGGCCCCCCTTGGAATGTGCTGGAGCCGGTGGTTGAGGTCCGACAGCAGAGCCCGAAGAAGGGTGAAGTCCTGCACAAGAGTGACAACAGAAAGAGTAATAGTGCTCATTGGTTACAATCTTTCTGCTCTTAGTTTTGTTATGGCTTATAGTCCTTAGTCGGGCTACGGAGTCGTAGTAATTCAGTGCGATAGTATTGGGGTGCCCGTTGTCGCCTCACCCAGGAACATGTGCTGTCCGGACCCGCCTTACTTTGACATGATACCAGAATAGGTACAGTGGTGTACTTAGGGTGCTGGACCAGGATAAGTCTATAGCCGACTCCGGACCTATCATTTGCATTGGTTTTCAAGCAAGTAGGACGTTCAGTGGGCACGAGATCCAAAATGAGAAAACTACCAGAAATATCCAAACACATCACAGGTACTATAGGTTGCCCGTCTGCTGCAAGATAGCACACCTCCCATTGTGGGCAAACAGAAAGATGTAACAGAGCCAAAAAAGGAATAATATGCATAATATTTAAGCATAATTATTTGAACAAGGTGACAATATTTGGATTTTGGTTATTACTTTGTCCATGATCATGTGCCATTCAGTCCTCGGTACTGAACCGTAGTGCCGGGGAGGAAGAGTGTGATGGCTTAGGGTCATAGGGCACGACTTTGGGTTCACGACCAGGCTAAGCAGTCTACACACTCTTGACCTCCCGCTTTCATTAGTCTTTCGGGAGACGTCCGACCCCCAGTACTCAGTCGCGGTGTTGGAAAGGTAGATCGTGCAAAATTAGAGTGCAGAACCAGAATAAGGAGTTAGCACACTCCGTACCACCAGTATTCAACCGCAAGAAAGGTAGAGTACGCATACATAGGGTGCAAGACCAGGCTAAGCAGATAGCGCACTCTGGACCCTCTATTAGCATTAGCTTTTCATGGGAGTGACTGTTCAGCGCCATGGGACTCCAAACAAGAAAATAACCAAGGAGACCGGATACGTTACTGGTACCTGGTAGCGTCATTGTTCCCGTGGTGCAGGTAGTCGTCGCATGGCGGCGAAAGTAGCCATGAGGCAAAGTGTACAGGCTTAGGGTCGCAGGTCACCGGCTTAGTGTAAGACCAGGCTAAGAAGGTTGTATACTTTGGACCTCCCACTGGCGGCGGTGGAGGTAAAAAGTTGTCGTGTGGTGAGAGCAGTAGCCACCAGAACACGGAGCGTGTGTCCGCCGGGTCAGCCCGCTATGGAGCGGGAACTGGTGCCGTCATCCTTGATCCCTTCAAGGTGCAAAGGTCGAGAAGAGCCGATGATGAACTGAAGATTCACCATTGAGGTGAGGCTCGTCGATTCAAAATAGTGCCCCCCTACCTGGCACACCAAAATGTCAAAGCATACGAACGACACTTCCCCCTAACTTGCTAAGGAGCAGCCCGCGGAGGTTCTTTTTAGGAGGGGCGAATTCTCTGGATCTATGAGCACGATGAATACAAATGATTTTTACGTGGTTTGGGCCGCTGGGAGGCATAATACCCTACATCCACGGGGGGTTATGTTGTATTGTATGAGCGAGGTGTGAGAGAGCCCCCCCCCCCCCCCCCTCTGTCGTGGCTACCGGGTCCTTTTATAGGTGAAGGGCCGGCAGGTTATCTTATGACCAGGGCCCGACAGGTGGCCCCATGTTAATTAGTCATAGAAGTGTATTAACATGTCTTAATGACACATTAATGGCGCTTGATGGTCCATTAACATGTCCTGATAACATGTTAATGGTCTTGATGGGTCTTCATGGTGTATTAATGTGTCTTGATGACACATTAACGGTGTCTTGAAGTCGCGTTCTTGATGACGCACTAATGTTGTCTTGAGTCCACACGTCATCTTCATGATTCGCGGGATGCGATGCAACATCGAACCTTTCCTCAGCGGGGAGGTCTGGAGCTGCGGGTCGCATGGCAGCACCAAAGGTCCAGAGCTACGGAGCACGAGGCAGCACCGGGGCCACCCTTGGCAGGGAGGCAGGTCCGGATCTACAGAACATGTGGCAGCACCGGAGCCACCCTTAGTAGGGAGGCAGGTCCAGAGCTATAGGACACGTGGCAGCATCGGAGCCCCTTTAGTAGGGAGGCAGGTCCGAAGCCGCGGGACACGTTGTAGCTTATGGGTACTTCCCCTCTTGGGAGGTAGAACCGAGCGTCTTGTCTTCCTTGTATGCGGGGGTACCCGGTCTGCAGGGTATCGAAAATCATCTAAAGTCAATGACTAATCTAAACATCATTGAACCAATGTTCAGACATAGCACTAAAATATTCATATTAACATAATCATAATAAAACTTAATTAGACTATAGTGGTGGTGTATCATGTTTATGATAACTCGGATATGAACATTATGACTAGATCATAATAACATCTACACCTAGCACATACATGGACTCCACAATCAAACAAGAAACACTTTGCCTCAATATATGAATAAATAAAGAGTAATAATAATATTATTATAAAGTGTAAAGTCACAAATAAAATAAAAGATACATGAGTCATACCTTTCCCAATTTGGACTTGGGACTAGAGGTCCTCTCTATAGCCTAACCTCCACTAAGGACTAAGAGAGCACTGGTGTAATATAAGAGAGAATGCTTGAGTGGTGTGTGGGAGAAGTGACGCACCTCCCTATTTATACACAGAGTATAGGCGATTCCCACCATGATAAGCGTGCAAATCAGTCTTCACCGCCTTCAGGGAGCCATGAGGAGCCAAAACGTGGAAGCTAACCAGGTTTGGCGCCAGGGCCAAGTCAATCGAGCTAGGGCGTCAGACGACCTGGTCCTGCCCCCCCCCCCCCCCCGGTTGTGCTTCCTCTGGGTGATTGATATGTGGGCCCATGTTCCTTTCCCGTGTGAATTGTTGTTGGATTCCCTCGATACGTCTGGGAATGGGTCCATGGATTCATGTGATACCACATGTCGTTGCGTGATTGGCTGTGGTGGCACTTTTCAAGATTGCTCCCCTCATTCTCAATCATTTCTGCATAAAAACTCCTACATGCACTATATCTCCAAGTACAAGTAGAATCACGTTAAATATAACTATGGTGTGTTAAAGAAATATTAATTCTCTCACATAATTGAGTTATATTGATGGCCGAAATTGGTATATAACAACTGTCAACAACGCGTGAAGCGTCGTTGCCTTCGGCCTCCGAGCTATGATGTCGCTCTGTGCGACAAGGACACTTGGAAGTTTGGGATTGTCACTACCGTCGGGCGACCAGGTCTCGGTGGCTCGGCCAGTGTCCCCCATTAGTATTCTCGTTCCCTCAGCACCCATCCCGCTAACTGACTTATGTGTCTCCTCAAGGTTGGTAATCCTCTTCCTTCTTATGGGTTTCCTCTATGGTTCGGTTTGAGTTGCTTCACGGCTTTCCTCGCTCCATTGGCCCATCGCATGAAGTATTGATTGGGGGTGATACTCCTGGTGCAGAGTCTGGTAGACCCTACCATCCGACTGTAGGGCCCTCCTCCCCCATCGAGCTTCTATCATTGGGGGAGCTGGTGTCAAATTTTGATGGAGTGTTAAAGCCTGCAGCTCTGGAGACGCTTGACATGTGTCGTGCCACCTCGGCTCCACTACCTGTGTCATGCAACCCAGAGAACATGGCAGCATCGGGGGCACACTGGTCTTGGCACCGCAGCCTGTCTAGAGGTTTGATCCCTTGCTAGAGGGTGAGGGGTCTGTCGATGCGGACATGACCAGGGAGGAGGCTGAGTGAGAGAGGCTCTTCGAGGGCGTTACCCACGCATACTCCCAACTTTCCAACGCCTAGACAAATCTTGAAGTCGGGCGTTGGGACCTCTCCGCGATGGTCAGTCGCCTAAGGAGGGCAGCTTCAAATGACTCGGTATGTTCCTGTTTTCACCTGGCGTTTCGCAGGTGCTTTCATCCTCAACCCTTTTTGAGGGGTGGTATCTTATATTTGCTCAAAGTCGACGCAGCAGGTTGCTAGAAGGTGCAGGCTATCGAAGTGTGTCAACAACACTTTCCCTGGTACTACTAAGAAGTGGTCCGCGGAGGTTTGTATTTAGGCGGGGTGCTAATCAAGATCAAGAGCAATGGTGAACACATAGGAGTTTTACGTTGTTCGGGCCACCTGAGCGTAACACCCTACTTCAAGTGGTGTTAGAGTATTGTATGAATGTGTAAGCCTGAGCTTGGATTGTGTGTGCTTCGATTCTACCATGCAGCGCAACCCTTCTATATGCTAAGGACTGGTTGTTATAGTATGCGCCATGGCCTGACATGTGGCCCCGATCGTAATAACTAGCCTATACACGATCTACGGATGTTAAGTGGTGTTAATATTTGGATAACGTGCCATAATGGCAGCATTACCAGTCTTGACAATCCTCGATCGTGTGTCATTAATATAGCATTAATGACACATTAACAATGTCTTGTAACGGCCGATTTATAGCAATTGAATGTCCGCACCATTGGAGATACCGAAGTCTTCCCATCGCAGACTTAGATCCGGATATGTGACACATGGTAGCTCTAGAGCTTCCCTCTGTGGAGAGGCAGGTCTGGAGCTACTGGACACGTGGCAGCACCAGAGCTTCCCCTGTCGGGGAGGCAGGTCTGGCACCCCGGGACACGTGGCAGCACCGGAGCCACCCTATGGAGGGGGGTATGTTCGGCACTGCGGGACACGTGGCAGCACAGGAGCCACCCTAAGGAGGGAGGTAGGTCCGACATTGTGGGAAATGTGGCAGCACCGGAGCCACCCTAAGGAGCAAGGCAGGTCCGGCACAGCGGGACATGTGTTGTCTCCGGAAGTCCACCCCCATGGTGAAGGCAAACCGAGATATAATCTTGAAGTCCCCAAGATTTAGTGATAGATGCCTTTACCTCCTACTGAAAGATGGAGAATCCTCCCATTTTGGGCCAAGATGTTCCCCAAAAGGAAGAATTTGTTGAGGAACGCCTTGAAGTACTAATGAAGTTAAGCTCTTACGTCCTTTTTTGGCTTTCCCAAAGAATGTGCTAGCCAAAAACTACCCAGATTTCACACGACGGAGAAAAAAAAGAAAGGGTAATCCTTTCCAATAACTAATAATACCTATAACTTAATCATAAGTGATAGCTATCCTTCACTTATGTGCCTTCCCCGGCAACGGCGCCAAAAATTGGTATTTCTTAACACCACAGATCTTCTCCAATAGGAAATGAGATACACAAGCGCATGGAAGATATCGTTGTAGCATTTCACCCAAGAGTATTCCCAAGGGTATCGTATTTATCCCGAAGGAAGGCGGTAAAGTAAAGTAAACACTATTCTTATGATCAAGGTATAGGGTACTAGGTAATTATCAGAATAGGGATATGATGATATTAGGGGTAGTGTGACACACACCTAAGCAATAACTTTGAGGGGTAAGGTTGACCTAGTGAGGATTAAACTACGAGTAGGGGCTACTCCTACTGTGCTCTATTTACTCATATACATAGACTAATAGAGTACACATGAATGTGCTAATGGTGAATTCTAGAGCTCAGTGGTCCAACATATGGGGCACGGGTTTACCCCTAACAAAGTTAGGACGATTCCTGCCTTGAGCCTGTGGCATAGCCTAATGTGGGTGTAGGATCGAAGAGCACGTGAAAAGCTACTAGAGGGGGGGTGAATGGTAGATTTAAAACTTTTTTCGGCGGAAACAATAAAAACCCCTCGGTAGAAAAATGATCTGTTTAAGAAATCGTGTGTGAGACTAATTTAAATGTGTTTCACTGTGAAAAAAGTGATAGATATCATAGAGAATCAAGTCACGAAGATGACACCACAAGAATCACTCAAATCCGTCGAGAGAAACTCAAGTTACGATCAAAAGATCAAACAAAGGTCAATCTGTTCTACCGAGTAAAAAACAGATCTGCAGTACTCCAAAGAAACTCAAGCAGATCAAAAACCGAAAATCCAGTGACCGTGAAATTTTCACAGATGATAGATAATCAAGTTTTGAAGACAACCCAATAAGAATCACATCAATTGGATCTGAAAAACTCGAGTTATGGTAAAACCACCGAAGAAAGGTAGTGCTGTGCAGAAAACTCGATGAGAAAAACATGTTTGGAACAAGTTGCACAAACAAGGCACAAAAGTTCCTTTAAACTATGATATTTATTCAATAGAACACAAGAGGAACAGCCCAAAAGTTGGGGACCACGAGTTCTGGCCTCCCTTGCTTATATAAGAAGCCCTTAGGCCAACTCAAACTTTACTAGGACTCTAATCCTACTCAATTCACGAATCGAAACTTTCCATAACTGTTGAAGACTCTTCTATACGCAGATAAAAGCAATATTAAGACTTCCAAACACCTTAGGAACGTATCTCACATTCCTAAAACAACTCAAATTCGTGATCCGCATGAAATCCTATCATAACCAGCTCAAATCTTTCCATATTTGAGTCAAACGCGACTCAGCCGCAGCCTGAGTCCATAACCTAGTCGATTGGACCTTTCCAACTAATTTTTTACGTCCACATCTCTTCATCACGCCTCGGAACCATGTATCCACGTCTATGCACTCCTTGCATACGTAAAAACATCTTCCAGCGACGTTCACAATACCTTCATATGCATTGTTCTTGATTCAAACATGTTGCGCAACCTACCAATCAACTCAACCACAATCCCTCCCAAACTTGTTTGTTGAACTTCATCTTCTCTCTAAGACTAGTTCAATGGATCCCGTCACCAACCATGTCTTGAACTCAAACAACACCTGCACATGAATAAACAACCAATACTTCCAAGCACAAGTCCTCGACTTGACTCTCGTTAGTTCCAAAACTACAACATCTTACGTGAGCACCTCACATAAGCATGTTGTAAACCATAGAAAAATGATATCAGCCTGAACCACCAAAACACACTAAAAACTTAGTAAAATAATACTAAGCAAACTTTCCATAAGTAAAAAACAAGTTTGAAATATTTCAAGATAAAAGCAGAACAATTGCAATCAAGCTCCGAACCTTGCCAAAGCTAACCAGACCTTGAGTTGAAGCTTAATAAAAATATGTTTTGGGAGTATTCAAAACTTTTATCGTCAAAGCCAATGTATTCAGCACACATAGGTCTCACAATCTCACCCTAGATAAATGCATTGGTAACACCATTGAAAATCCCGAACATTTGGCTTATCCACATAAAAAGTTTTGTAAACAATTTCTCTCTTTTTGAAAACCAAATGAGATAGAAACAATTTCTCTGCTTTATAGACATTTCTCCCCATTGCATACTTCTCCCCCTGAGAAGAATTGTGGGATCATGCCAAAAACACTTGTGAATATGTATAACGTGTGATCAATTTCTCCCCCTTTGACAATGTATTCAGCAAGGTACAAAAGAGAAATTTTAATTGTTATTAGCATATTATAACATATACATATAAAACAAAGCTCATCCAAGTCATACTATCAGGTAACTTACACTAACACAACAATGAGATACATAAAGTAGTGTAAGCCATGCTAGATATCAAATGTAATTTTCAATTTAAGCATGTCATGATCTCACAAACTTAACTATTTCAAGACCTGAAAGCATGACACTTGTTGCTGCAATTTTTTTCTTTTAAAGCACAAATTTTTAACATATGATGTTTGCAAGAGATTAGATGTGCATCTGCCTTATTCTAACCAACCAAGCAAAGCCTATGTCATTTGACAATCAGAAGCTTAAGGACATGATTTTAGTCATACACAACTTCTTCCAAGTTCATATCTAAGTGCAATGATAAGCCATCTCAAAAGAAGAAGTGCGATGCATGCATATTCTCTTGATCTTTTCTCAAATTATATTTGTTCATAAAAACTCAACATGTGTGTTGATTACTTGATTAATTCTTTATGATTAAAAGAACTTGTGAGCATGCAACAAGTTCAAAATAGCAAGAAAGTTCGACCATGGCCAGATTTAGTGTAAGTACTTATTCCAATTACTAGACATGGCAAAAGCTACAAAATGTATAACACGAATAATGTAGTAAGAACTTTCAGCGTGTAAAAGGATCATAAAGTCATATATGTATCAAATACTATGCTCATATTATTTTAAATTTAGACTCACACATAGACTTCTCAGGTTTGAAAACTCCCTCTAAATGTAAGCCATGAGGATGCATTACCCCTATTTCACTATGAATGAAACAAAAACGAGTGAAATCCAAAGGTTTTGTAAAAATGTCAGCTAGTTGTTGTTCGGTATCTACATAGTGAAGCAAAATGTTTCCTTTTTCAACATTATCACGGAGAAAGTGATACCTAATATCAATGTGCTTAGTTCTAGAATGTTGCACGGGGTTTTTAGCAATGCAAATGGCACTAGTGTTATCACAAAATAGTGAACCACTATCTAAATCAACCCCATAGTCCTTAAGTGTTTGAACAATCCAAAGAATTTGTGAACAAGCACTAGCAGCAGCTACATATTCAGATTCAGTTGTAGATTGTGCAACTAAACTTTCTTTTCTAGAGGACCAAGCAACAAGTGAATTACCAAGAAAATGACAAGCACCCGAAGTACTTTTCCTATCAATCCTACAACCTCCAAAGTCAGCATCGGAAAAAGCTTTCAAAGTAACGGTTGAGGAAGAAGGAAGAAAAATGTCAAATTCTTGAGTTCCATGTAAGTACCTGAGAATCCTTTCGAGGGCTTGACAATGTGAAGCACGTGTGGAGGCTTGAAACCGTGCACAAAGACATACGCTGAATTGTATGTCTGGTCTTGATGTCGTGAGGTACAAAAGTGATCCGATCATGCTTCTATATTCTTTTTGATCCACGGGTTCACCATATTCATCAAGTTCAAGTGTTGATGTTGTTCCCATTTGTGTCCGAAGAGGCTTGCTTTTGTCCACGTTGAAATGCCTTAGAAGGTCTTTTGTATACTTCATTTGATGCACAAAGGTGCCCTCCTTGGTTTGCTTGATTTGTAGCCCCAAAAAGTACGTGAGTTCTCCCATTATACTCATGTCAAATTCTGAACTCATCATAGCTGAAAAATTGGACACAAGATCATGAGAAGCACAACCAAAGATAATATCATCCACATACATTTGAACGAATAATGAGGCATTGCCATGCTTAAGAACAAAAACATTTTTATCAACCTTGCCCATGGTAAACCCCTTTTCAAGTAAGAATGTTTTTAACCTATCATACCATGCTCTAGGGGCTTGTTTGAGACCGTACAATGCTTTGGACGGTTTGTAAACATGATTAGGAAAATCTAGATTTTCAAAACCCGTGGTTGTTTGACATAAACCTCCTCATCTATGTAGCCATTAAGAAAAGCACTTTTAACATCTATTTGATATAGCTTAAACATTCAGATGCAGCAAAAGCTAACAAAATTCTGATAGCTTCTAGTCGAGCAACAGGAGCAAAAGTTTCATCAAAATCTAGACCTTCAACTTGAGTGAAACCTTGAGCAACCAAACTAGCCTTATTCCTAACCACAACCCCGTCCTCACTTTGTTTATTTTTACACACCCATTTAGTTCCAGTTAATATGTGACCTTGAGGTGGAGGTACAAGTTTCCAAACATTGTTTCTAAATCTTCTTGCATGGCAATAATCCAGGAGTCTTCCTTGAGTGTGTGTGATATATCTTTGGGTTCAAAAGAAGCAACAAAAGCAGAATGAGCATGAGAGTTTGGATCGCAAAACCTAGACCGTGTGACTCGTTCGTGCAAGCTTCTGATAATTTGTTGTGGAGGATGACTTTTGAGAACCCAGAGGGGAGTGAACACTTCACAAGCTTCTTCTTCTTCATGTTCATCACAAATCAATGAGCTTGTGACTTGAGGAGGATCTGGACCAGCAGTGGTGGTCGTTGGTGCTGGCTGTGAATCAAAATCAGGAGCTGGAACAATGTCATTAGCTGCTGAATTTTTGGGCAGCAGCACCAGTTCTTCCTCATCTTCAATAAAAAATGCTCTCCCCCTGCGGATATAGATCTGGACTTGCAATGTTTGAGATAGTACCAGTGCTAGCTTCATCAAAATACACTTCACAAGTCTCCACAATTTTGTTAGTGTCAAATAAAAGCACCCGGTAGCCTCTAGTATGAGATGGATAACCAAGAAACATGCCATCAATGGATCTAGGTTCAAATTTATCAAGATTACCATGTTTCTTAACAAAGAATTTGCAACCAAAGACCCGAAAATGTGTAACACTAGGCCTATGTCCAAACTGGAGCTCATATGGTGTTTTACCTAGCTTAGTGCACAAGAAAACACGATTTGAGACATAACAAGCGGTTGCAATCGCATCAGCTCAAAATTTCCAAGGAGTTTGATATTCATCAAGCATAGTCCTAGCCATATCAACTAAGGTTCTGTTCTTTCTTTCTACAACACCGTTTTTTTGAGGTACATATGGTGAAGAAAATTAATGATCTATTCCATTTTCAGCACAAAAGTGATCAAAAGACCGATTTTTAAATTCGGTTCCGTTATCACTTCTAATTGCTTTTAAAGATTTTGGCTAATAAATTGATAATCTAAGAAATAAGGCTCTAAAGTTACTAAAAGATTCATTCTTAGATGCCATATAGTAAACCCAAGAGTATCTAGAATAATCATCAACAATCACAAGAACATACCATTTACCTCTCAAGGATTGAACACGTGAAGGTCCCACAGTGTCAAGGTGCAAATGTTGACCCAGTTAAGTTGTCATGATCATTGTCAGAGGAGTATGTGAACCTGCAACTATCTTAGCATGTCTACAAGAAGAGCACACTATTTCTTTGTCCCCTTTAAGCTTAGGCAGCCCACGTATGCAATCAAGAGCACTAACACGTGTTAGATGATCAAAGCCAACGTGACAAAGTCTACGATGCCAAAAATATAAGTCCTTTGAATCATTAGCAACTAGACACCTATGCTTAGAGGAAGACATATCAAAATCAGCTTTAAAAACTCTTCCAAACCGTGACATGTTAAAAATAAGCTCACTGTTTGAATTTACAACTTTGAAGCAATTTTTAGTGAAAATAATTCAGGTTTCCATCTAGCAGTTGTGAAACAGGAAGCAAGTTGTATTTCAAATTTTTAACAAGTGACACATCCTTCAAAGTGTAGTGATCATGTACTCTAAATGAAGCCTTGGCAATTATAGGAGTTGAAGAATTATCGACAAAAGTAACATTCTCTACACGTGACACAAAAGAGAGGGAGGAGAACCATTCTTTGTTACCGGTCATGTGGTGTGAGCAATCTGAATCCACAATCCAAATATTCTCCTTCCTCAAGCGTGTAACCTACATAGAAGCACAATACATCGATGACTCAATACTGGGGTTAGTCAAAAGGCATTTAGCAATCCAGGACTGAGTCACACGACGTCCAGCAGGAATAACACGCGAAAGCTGAGATAAAATAGCAGGTTTATGAGCCAAGGCTTGAGGATTTTTGTACCCAACTACTGTCCTACGAGATGTTACATGTGTAGCATGAAAAACAGTAGGTTTCAAAGCAAACTTTGCATGTTTTCGACTCATTACAGCAGATTGCATGTTCCTATCATTCGGTTTAGCAAGTGCAGCAAATTTTGCATGAAAGTTATGAGATCTAGCAATCATTCTTTCCTTTTTTCTATTGTTTAGCTAGTCTATAACAAAAATCTATGACATGATCATCTCTACCACAGTAGGTACAATGAAATTTAACTTTGTGTTCATGTCTAGATGAGCAAGCAACATTTTTATTTGAAACCGAATGAGACAACACTCATGCAGATTTGAAAACAACTTCTTTTTGTTTAGAAATTGTTTGAATCAAACCACTTCCTAATGACTTTACAATTTTAAGTGGATGTGCCTTAGCATGAGCATGAGAACCAAAACCTAAACTAGTTTTATAATTGCAAGACTTGGAAGAACTCAGCAGCAAGTTTAGGTTTTTATTCCCATTACAAAACCGATCTAATGGCATATGCATGTCATCAAGTTTATTGGACAGATTAAGGAAATTTTCGCATGAATTTTTTTCCTTTTAATTTGCAATTAGAACAATTTTTAACTTCATGAGCACGTAAAGCATTGTTCAATATAGAAATTTCATTCATAGCATCTTGTAGTTTCTTATCAATATCATCACAAGTAGAACAATGCAAATCAATTGTAGAACAGCTATCATCTTTCATGTTTTTATCATTAAGTGCTGCAGGCTCTCTATTCTTTTTAATTTCTAACTCAAGTTTATCAAGTGTGGAGGTGTGTGCACTTCTTAATGAGGACAATTGTTCATATATTAAATCAGCCAATCAAGCATCGACATGTGGCACCACATGGATCAAATGGCCCACAAACAGAAGTATTCGAGGCCATCCAACGGTGTATCACCCATATCAAGGGATGGGACCCACCTGGAAGTCACCCCAAGAAAGCACAGATCGTTTGGAGGACTTACTAGGTCGATCGACCCCCTAGTCGGTCGACCTGGTCTTTCCTCCAAACTCAGTCAGCTTCCACGTGTTGGCTCCTCCCGGCTTGAAGAAGTCAGTAGTGACTTATTCCCGCACTTTTGGTGGCGGGAACCAACCCTTCTAAAAGCTATAAATAGGACCCCTCACCCCTCACTTCAACACACACCACTTGAGCATCATTCTATTGTATACACTAGTTCTCTTAGTCCTTAGTGGAGTTAGGCTATAGAGAGGAGAGCCTCTAGTCCCATGTCCAAGTTGGGAAAGGTATGGCTCATGTATCTTTTCTTATATTTGTGACTTTATGCATAATAAAGATATTATCTTTAGTCTTCTTTTATTCATATACTTGGATGAAGCGTTTCTTGTTTGATTGTGGATTTCATGTATGTGGTAGGAGTAGTCTTCATGATTATGCCATATCACTCTTAATCTATCATTATAAACACTACAAACCTCCACTATAGTCTAATTAGTTATGATAGGATCATGTTAATATGAATAACTTATTCTATGTATCAACATTGGTTCAATGATGATTTAGTTCATTGCCTTAGGATGGCTTGTGCCATGGCTCCTAAGGTATTTACTTAATATACTAGCATGGTGCTAGGATAGATTATTAGCGTTGGATGTCTCGTAGACCCACGGATTGAAGAGGTAGGTAGTAGATGGTGACAACCTTATATGTCCTTTGTAATCCTCCACATTCGGCTATGCCACCGGCTCTTGCCGGTAGTCATCCTAGTATTGCTAGGGATAAACCCGTGCCCGATGTGTTGAACAACTTAGTATAATAATTCACCATTGACATGCTCATTAGTATCTAACCTAGGCTATGTATATGTATATTAGAAGAATTGTAGGAGAAAATCCCTAACTCTTACTGTAACCTCCATTAGGACCCGTTTACCCTTTAGAATAGATTGCTTCGGTGTGTGTCACACTACCCATATATTATCAACTTACTTCTGTCTTGATAATTGATTAGTATCCCATAGATTGATCATAAGAGTAGTGTCTACTTTACTCCATTGCCTTCCTTTGGGATAAATATGGTACCCTTGTGAATACTCTTGGGTCAAGCGCTATACGGCAGTTTTCGTGTGCTTGCGGACTTGATCTCTTACTAGAGATGATCTATGATGTTAAGAAACGTCAACAAGCATTTCTAGCGTCGTTGTCGGGGATGATTTGTTAATGTTTCTTAGTAGCTGTCAACAAGCATTTCTGGCGCCGTTGCCGAGGAAGGCAAAGGAAGTGAAGGATATCACTTGTGATTAATCTATAGGTACTAGTAGTTATTAGACAGGACGCTCGTACTCAACTACAAGATGATTCAAGACGTACCTCAACAAATGTCCACTAGGCAACACCATTGCCTTTCGTGGAGGAATTTCAGTTTCCAATAGGAGCCAAAGTCATCCATACCCAAGCTTGGGGGAGGGTCCAAGAGTTCTTCTTGGTTTGCTTCCACCATAGGGTGGATAGTTGGCTCCTCATCCAACATTCATGTCATGGGTTGGTCCACCAATCCATGACCACCTTTGTGCTGGAGATGAAGGAGTCCTATTATCATTCATCATGGATGAGAATATGGTCTCTACTCATGGGGTGGATTGAAGAGTGCTCTAGTTTCTTTAGCTTGCCATACACACCACTTAACAAGGTGGACAAGATGTATATGGAACTACACCTCCCATTGAAGTATCATGAAGATCAAGACAATGGAGAAGTGTTTGGATGATCCAAGCCATGGATATTCACATGATTTGTGAAAAGCCATGACGACATGGGACACTTGGGGAATCATTTTCTTAAGACCCATGGGGATTCTTCCTTCCAAACACAACTCCAATGGCTATCACCATTAAGGAGGTCAAGGGTGGAATCAACATCACCCTTGCAATCAAGGAAGCTATGCGGATTTCAAGGGATCTAAATTCAACTAGCCCACCTTGAAGTATCTTGTATATGGCCAAGCAAGAAATCAAGACAACATCCACATGAATCCCTTGGCCAAGGACAAGAAACTTAAAGAGCATTCAAGATCCAGAACATCTCACAATCACTTGTTGGGATTCCTACCCTTCGACCAAGCCCATGCAACCTAAGGCAAGTGACATTGTGGATGAAGCGTTTCTTGTTTGATTGTGGAGTCCACATGTCATCATGCCTAAGGAAGCATTTGATCCATGATCAAAGTATGCGTTGACCTTAAGGAATATCAAGAAGGTCGAAGTGGCATCCCTAAAGAAGAACAATTCTCACCATGCTCTTAAAAGGATATCTTTAAGAGGGATAAAGTTGTCACTACATCAACAAGTATTCATCAAGATGACGGAGAGGATAGGGCCATCATGTGATCCACATGTCCAACTGACGTGCCAAAGGAGATTTTGCTTGTCAATCAAGAGAAGTTGTACACATATTCAACTTCGGGATTGGACAACAAATCATTGCACTAAAACAGGACGGAGGTAAGTCCCACTCATCGGACTTCAAAAAATTCGGTGAGTCCTTGCCAATAAGTTAATTGGTAGTTATCTCATCTTTGATTTTCCAATTGCATATTTGAGTCCCCTATCAATCCTTGCATTTGCATTTAGCATGTTTGAATTTTCACACTTTCATGTTGGAAAATAAAATTTCCAACCATCATAAACTAAAATTTTGAATGAGGAAATAAATTTATTTGGATATAACCACTTGAATTCATCTTCCTAATTCATACAAAAAAATATTTCCCTTAAATAATTATTGCATTTGCAAGTTGTTTCAAGTTGGTCAAAACAGTGTGACAAAGGGTACAACATGCTTTTGAGCTAACGTAACCCGTTTTTGAGTTGTTTTGTTTGTTCTTGATTTTAGTGCAGCCAAGACAAAATTTGCAAATAGGTTGGAAGGCCCCATCAAGCACATATCCCTCCATCAATCTCATTTTGAATTCATGGTGGAGGAATGCTCAAGATGGTGGACCAATGGAGGATCAAGATGAAGCCCATTCAACTCCAACCTCAACTTGGCAGAAGGCATTGAACATGAAGGCTACACCAAAATCCATGGTCGTGAGTTTATCACACAACGACCTTCAACCCGGACTGCTCTTCAATTGAGGTACAAGTTCAAATTTTTTGTCGCTTGAATTGCATTAGGATTGAATGATTTTTGCTTACATTGGTGAGGAAGATTTACACCTTCTCTTCATTCAATTCTTATGCATCCTCACGAGAGTAAGTGTTGGCATTGCTCTTTTTGATTCTTCAAAAAGGAATGTCACCTTACATGGGAATACATTTAAACAAGTACCTAGAATTTTATAAGCATTGCTTAAATTGACTTAGACATTTTATGCCTAGGTAATGCTTATTCAATGACTTAATGGTTGAATTGGTATGTAGCCACCTAGGAATAGTGATGTCCATATTTTTATTTGAAACTCATTCATGCATGGATCACTAAATTTCAAATTCCTAGGCAAGAAATTAAAAATGTTCAGGAGGATAAAATTGAGATCTTGTTTGCCATGACCCAAATGATAAATATTTGCTCTTGTACAAAAAACTATGATGGTTAGAAATTTTACAAGATGAAGAGATCCATATAGTGTATTTATATCACCTGCATTGCTATGAGTAGGAGCTTTAGAAAATGTTCAACTTGATTTATCCATAAAGTCCCACTCCTAGTAATGATTCATACATTGTTCATGGATACACTAGAAAATGGACCCAATGCATCTTTAGTCTTGTTCTTCCCCGTGCGTACAAATGAAGATTCGGTTACCTAACTCAAAAATTCATTTGTACAAGTATCGGGAGCTAACCATCCCTCTCTATAATAGAGAGGAAGTTGTAGGAGTAAAATAACTATGCAGACATTCAAAGATCTGATTGTTGGAAATCCTAAGAGGATTCCATTTCACTGTATCTTGACCAAGGAGTAAATTAGGATGGTTGCTACCTATCGGAAATTAAGCCCGAAGGTCAACCATAACTATACGAGACTGGAGATTTGACATGGAAATCCTCCATGAGCAATATGTGAGAGCATTATGCTCTCAACTATTATAAGCACTCATTTCAAGCTCAAGGGGATTGCCACCATCATTGGGTGTAAGTTATTCTTTAGTGGCTAAAAGGTATGATGCACCTTAACCAAGGAATGATAAGATCACATCCAATGTATATTGGGTGCAAGTTGTTCCTATGTGGCTAGAAGGTATTTTATACCTTAGCCAAGGAACAATAGATCACAATCAAGTCATGTTGAGTGTGCATCATCCCTTTATGGTTATAGGTATGTTGTACCTTAGCCAAGGAATAACGGATTGTACTCAACACATGTTGGGTACATGTCACTCCTTTGTGGCCAAATATTATCATTACCTTAGCCAAAGAATGACGGATCACACCGAATGCATGAGGGGTACAAGTTATCCCTTTATGGCTAGAAGGTATGATACACCTTAGCCAAAGAATGATGGAACACACTCAATGCATGTTGAGTGCACGTCATGCCTTTGTGCTAAGGGTTATCACTACCTTAACCAAGGAATAACAAGGTACATCCAACCTCTGGAAACCTTGAAGTGTGTATGAGCGACATCGACAACACTCTCCTCAACTACACTCATGAAACCCATGGAAGGAAAACCAACATCGACACTCAACCCTCCAATGCCAAAGTCATGCTGCAACAAGGTTAGGCCAACCTCATGGCCTACATCCGTCGTTAGGGTTTCAACCCTTATCGCAGACCTTGAACAAGAACAAGCTTGGGGGAGGACCCCCACTTGAGATAACTTGTATCACACCCCTTGCATATTTATTTTTCATTCACCAATCATCCAACTTGCATATAAAAAAACTTAAAAATAAGTAGAGTAGATTTGCTTTCAAAATAAAATAAAAGATGTGCGGTAAGAATGATTTGTAATTCACATAGATGAAATGATGAATATTTGCTCTGTTTTAATTTTCCTAAGTTCCTAGTTTACAACTTACTACTCTCCAGAATATTGCTTTCAATGGCTAGAATTACTTTTGCCTTAATTTAGAAATTGTGGATAGAAAAAGCTTAGTCCAATTCTAAGTTGTTGTGAGATATGATATAGTGATAGGGATTCTATTCCTAGTTTGAAAGTGAAACTTAGATTTCTAGAGAAATTCTAAATAGATTTAAGTTACTCTCATTTGATTGGAAATACCTACCAAGGCTATATGATACATTACATTGATAGATTTTATGCATATGCTATTTATCTTCACATTGAGCTTTGTCAAACTAGTATAGACCTATGTGATATTTCATTCATTACTTTTTGAATTCAATACTTCACTTGCACATGTTGTACTTCTACACTAGAAGTAAGCAAATTCCCATCATACCACCATTCCACAATAAAAAAGAGAAACTCCATAACATTCATGCTTAGTACTCTCTCCAAATTTATTGCATAAAAAGGAAGTAGAAGACATGGCTACAAGAAAAAGAAAATGCATGCTTACATCATAAGCATTAGAAAAAAAAATAGCCATGTTTCATCCATAGAAAATAAGAGAGTCCACTCAAAAAGGAGTCATCTCAAATATCCACATCCACCTCCATTCCATCACACATGCACAAGTCTTGAATCAAATTGTATTGAATTGATTTCTCCTAAGGATTGCTCTTTTGACTTAGCAATATTATGTGTTGCAAATATGCCTACTATATAACCTACCAATCTCCACATACAAGTCTTATTTAGAGGTGATGAGTGTAGGCACAGTGTCTTGGTGAGGAAACATTTCCACTACTCATAAAGGAGAGACTGAAGGAATCAAATTGAGATACTTATAATCTAAATTGAACTCTCCAGAATTTGAGTCGAACTTGATTTCTAGGTTATGTGTGCTCCATTTACTGTTCTATCTTTCAACCACCCATGAATAGGAGAAGGCATAAGCCCCATAATGACTTAAGATGGGTGAAGTACCATGCCGATTTTTGCAATACTAGATAGAGTATTTTGTTGTACACATGGTACTTTTGAAAAGTAGAACATAGTAGCAACTCCTGATCATCAATCTAAAGTTTTGACTTTCTCGGGACGAGCAAAGGATAAGTTTGGGGGAGTTTGTTGATGGCTGTTATATACCAATTTCACCCGATAATATAACTCAATTATGTGAAGGAAATATCATTTCTTGCACACATCACCTTTCTATTTAACCTATTTCCACTTGTCCTTGGAGAAAATAGTGCATGCAGGTATTTTGTACAGAATTGAAGTGAAACAAGAGGATGACCTTATAAATTATCATCCCAGCCAATCAAGTGCCGACATGTGGCACCACATGGATCAAATGGCCCACAAACAGAAGTATCCGAGGCCATCCAATGGTGTAGCACCCATATAGGGATGAGACCCACCTGGAAGTCACCCCAAGAGAGCACAGGCCGTTTGGAGGACTTACCAGGTCGGCCGACCCCCTAGTCAGCCGACCTGGTCTTTCCTCCAAACTCAGTCAGCTTCCACGTGTTAGCTCCTCCCGGCTTGAAGAAGTCAGTGGTGACTTATTCGCGCGCTTTTGGTAGCGGGAACCAACCCTTTTCCAAGCTATAAATAGGACCCCTCACCCCTCACTTCAACACACACCGCTTGAACATCATTCTATTGTATACACTAGTTCTCTTAGTCCTTAGTGGAGTTAGGCTATAGAGAGGAGAGCCTCTAGTCCCAAGTCCATGTTGGGAAAGGTATGGCTCATGTATCTTTTCTTATATTTGTGACATTATGCATAAGAAAGATATTATCTTTAGTCTTCTTTTATTCATATACTTGGATGAATTGTTTCTTGTTTGATTGTGGATTCCATGTATGTGGTAGGAGTAGTCTTTATGATTATGTCATATCACTCTTAATCTATCATCATAAACACTAGAAACCCCCACTATAGTCTAATTAGTTATGATATAATCATGTTAATATGAACAACTTATGTTATGTATCAACATGGGTTGCCTTAGGATGGCTTCTGCCATGGCTCCTAAGGTATTTACTTAATATGCTAGAATGGTGCTAGAATAGATAAGTAGAGTTGGGTGCGTTGGATGTCTCGTAGACCCACGGATTGAAGAGATAGGCAGTAGGTGGTGACAACCCTATCTGTCCTTTGTAATCCTCCACTTTCGGCTATGCCACAGTCTCCTGGCGGTAGTCGTCCTAGTATTGCTAGGGGTAAACCCGTGCCCAATGTGTTGAACAACTTAGCATAAGAATTCACATTTGACATGGTCATTAGTACCTAACCTAGTCTATGTATGTATATATATATTAGAAGCATTGTAGGAGCAACTCCCCAACTTTTAGTCTAACCTCCGTTAGGACCCATTTACCCTTTATGTGTGTGTCACACTACCCATATATTATAAACTTACTCCTGTCTTGATAACTGATTAGTATCCCATAGCTTGATCATAAGAGTAGTTTCTACTTTACTCCATTGCCCCTTCTTTTGGGATAAATACGATACTCTTGGGAATACTTTTGGGCGAAATGCTACACGACAGTTTTCGTGCACTTGCGGACCTCATCTCTTACTAGAGATAATATGTGATGTTAAGAAACTTCAACAAGCATTTCTGGCGCCGTTGCCGGGGATGATTTTATAATGTTTCTTAAGTAGATGTCAACAAGTGTGCATAGGAATTGTATAGTGAGAAGGCATGAACCTTTATCCTCTATGTGAGCAAAATTTCCCATCCTAAGACACGTCAAATGTTAAAGAATTCCGAATCTTTACCCATTTTGGAGATCAAATCCGGATCATAAGCTTTAGAGTGATAAAACTCACAATCTTGGAGAAGCTTGCGTGCTTGATCTTCAACTTAACTTTGTATGTCAAGGTCGTTGTCGTGGAGAAGTTGATGCGGGTTGCTTCTCTTCTCCATGGGAGTGTCTTCATACACACTCCTCCTCCGTGGACTTGGTGTAGCAACAGGGGAGATGTGTGCACTTGAGTCTCCACCATGGCTTGAGCTTGCAGCCCCCTTCCTCTTCCCGAACAACCTCTTCATTCCTTTCATGGCCACAACAAGCGAGAACACAACAAAGCAAAAACTCGAAAAGAGGTGATGTCAGTGAAAACAAAACCCTCGACAAAATTTTCCTTGAAGAACTTGTGAGCAAATTGCAAATTGCAAATCAAAGCAAATCTTTTTGGATTGGATTTGAGCAAGAGTGCTTCAATGAAGAGCAAGAAAACAAAGTGATAATGTGAATGACTTGGGGAGGTGTAAAATGAGGTGAAGTGTGAAGAGAAGTCCTCCTCATGGCCACCATTTATAGTGTACACCCTCCAACTGTCATAAGAGGCATAAAATGTAGCCGTTGAAGGAGAGAGAGCCACATTGGCTCTTTCTCCACTTCGGCCGACTAGGGTGGGTTCGGCCGACCTATAAGGTGGCCCCCCTGATCCCTCTTTCGGCAGGTGGCTTTCCAACGGCTATAAAATTAGCCCGTTGATGAATTACCATATTTGAAGCTCAGAAAAATTGTTTTTTTAATAAAACTCTTTTTCAAATCCAAAAAATGCTTTTTGTGAAAAAATAAAGAAATAAAAATGATAGTTGAGAATATAAGATTCTCAACTTGGGAAAAATCAAATATGTAGTGGGAAAAATCAAACTAAGTGGGTAAAATCAAATGGGGTGAAAAGAAAAATCAAATAAAAGATAACTACCAATTGTCCTATTGGCTAGGTCTCACCAAAGTTCGATGAGATGGACTTTTCCTCCGTCTTCATTTCTTGGCATCTAGACTCAGAGAAATGGGCTCGGATGGCTTGTCTTGCTTCTTCTGCCACTGCTTCGACGGTTTGGTGGACGTGGGCCTTTGGGAAGGCCTGGGCTTCTGTGCCTTCTTGGGATGTCAGCGTGGACGAAAAGATGGGTTCGTCACATATATTAATTTCTCATGAATGCAATGAGCAGATCCACCTTTGGAGGTGTGACTTCGACCTCTTGAATGTGTTTAACGTTCGGTCCATACTTGATCCGAATCATGGAGCATTGCTCCGACTTAACTTTGGGCAAAAGTTAAACTTCTCCTCCTCGCCATTGATATGGAAGTAGATTTTTCCAGCTCCCACATCTATTCGAGATTTCACGGTGCTAAGGAATGTATGTCCAAGAATGAGCGGCATATCCTTCTCGACATCCATGTCGAGCACCACAAAATCCACGGGTATGAAGCAGTTATGGATTTTCATCAGGACATCCTCAACATTACCCGCTGGATAACGGACTGAAGAGGCAACCAGTTGGAGCTGCATTGGTGTTGGAGTTAGCCCTATGAAGTTTAGCTGGTCAAAGACCACCTTGGGCATAACACTCACACTTGCTCCAAGGTCACAAAGTGCCTTGTCAAAGTAGTGAGACCCAATTGAGCAAGATATGGTAGGACATTCAGGGTCGTTCTTCTTCTCTGGAAGCCTATTGAGGATGGCTGCACTGCAGTCCTTCATAAGCTTGACAACCTCAGTGGTGGGCAATGCCCGCTTGTTATTCAATATGTCCTTGAGATAGTGAGCATAAGTGGGTACTTGCATCGCATCAATCAACAGCACATTTATGTGAATCTTATAAATAACTTCAGCAAAGCAGATGAATTGCTCATCCACTATTTGGCTTCCTTTGTCTGTGAGGGAATGGCATAAAATTGGTGTCTTTAAACTACTTGCCATTCTCTCACTGAGTTATTCATTTATGCCAGTTGGGACATCCTCTTTCTCTTTCTCCTTCTCAGTTGTCCTCTTTTTTTTGTGTGGGATACAATGGGTCACGAGTGGTCTTGCAACCTCTCGTAGCCATCGTATTCACATTCTCTACTGGGGCTTCTAGCTGTCCCAGAATTTTGTTACTTCCCAATGGAGGAACAACTGCATCAAGTTGAGCAAATTGAGTTTCTGACATCTTGTTGAACCTTAGTTGATTCTCGAAAGCTGAGGATAGTCCTTCAAACTTTGCATTGATGTTTTCTAGGGTCTTATCATTAGCAGATAGATTCTTAGATAAGGCATCATTGATCTTTATCTGGCTAATGGCAAGCTCTCTGAAGTTGGGTTGATTTCCATTATTTCCATTGTTGTTGTACCCTCCTTGAAAGAAAGGGCATGGTTGGCCCCACCCTTGACCTCCTGGACGATAGCCATTGTTGTTGATGTTCCCATTACTGGCTATGTATAAGGCATCCTCACGAGTTTCTGGGCAGTCATTACCCATATGACTCGTGTTTCCACAGACTTCACATGGGAAGTGAGAGTCGAAGGCCCAGACAGTGCCACATACTTCACCACTGGCTTGTCCATCAATCTTCTTCATAAGGAGGTCCAATTTGGCAGCGATCATGTCCATCTCTTTCAAGGTGTGCATGCCTCGCTGATGGGTTTGGAGATGCTCATAACTCTGACTCATATTGGACACCATCTTCCAAATCTTCTGCTTTGGGCACCATCAATGAGAAGAAGGCTCTTCCAGCAGCAACATCCACATGGTCACGGGCGGAGACAATCAACCCATTGTAGAATTTCTAGATAATGAGCGAGTCGTCCATCCCATGGTGGGGACAGGCCAGGATGTACTCCTGCAGCCTTTCCCATGCCTCGAGAATAGACTCCTTGGAATCTTGCTGGAAGCTGGAAATTCTTCCACGTAGAGCATTGGTTTTGCCCAAAAAGAACTTAGCGAGGAATGCTATGGAACACTTCTTCCAAGTGTCTACAACACTTCGGTTCACATAGAACCACTGTTTTGCTCTCCCAAGAAGGAGAATAGAGACAGTCTAAGACGGACCGCATCAAGAGAGATGTCCTTGATCTTGAAAGTGTTACAGATCTCAAGGAACTGTTGCAGGTGAGAACTTGCATCCTCATTAGCCTTCACCATAGTGATCATGCCAGTCTTGATTTTGAAATTCACGTCCCCCGTTTTAACAGTGGGCCCAACAGACACATTGTTAGCAGAGGGAGCCGAAAACTCACGAAGGGTCTTCTGGGCCGTTGGCATTTAGATTGTTGGTGCAGAAGCGATGGT
Source organism: Tuctoria greenei (assembly GCA_036927565.1). Classification (NCBI taxonomy): domain Eukaryota; kingdom Viridiplantae; phylum Streptophyta; class Magnoliopsida; order Poales; family Poaceae; genus Tuctoria; species Tuctoria greenei. Next base: position 146,322,409 of record JAYESD010000002.1, read on the forward strand.
TTGCTTTGCCACACAAATCTTCTGAAGAGTAATGACAATAGGTCGATCTCTTAGAAGGGATTTCGGATTTTTAGTAAAGTTTTCCAGCAGGCGGAAATCAAACATACACTACCCTATTTTCATATTAAAATAAATGCAAAAACAACAAAGGGTTATCCTACTAAAAACCTACCTAGGGTCCTATCCTATTCACTCAATCATGCAACACTTCAATTGCCTTCCCCGGCAACAGCGCTAGAAATGCTTGTTGACCTTTCTTATATAGAATAAATTATGCAAGCGCACAGAAACTATCGATGTAGCATTTCCCCTTAAATGAGTATTCCAAGGGTGTCATTTATTTTACCCCAAGGGAAGGCTAGGTGGAAGTGTAGCAATCATCAAATGAAAAGGGTAGAATGGTCCAGGTAGGGTTCCAGTAAGGATGGATATTAGATAATTGGAGGTAGTGTGACACACACAAGAGCATTCTATTCTAAGGGGGGTAAATAGGTACTAATAGAGATTAGACTAAGAGTTGGTGAGTTGCTCCTACAATGCTTCTCATACACATGTACATAGCCTAGGTGAGATACTAATGAGCATGTCAATGGTGAATCCTTATGCTAAGTTATTCAACAACTCGGGCACAAGTTTACCCCTAGCAATACTAGAACGACTCCCACCAAGAGCTTGTGGCATAGCCGAACGTGGAGGATTACAAATGACAGATAGGGATGTCACCACCTATTGCCTACCTCTTGAATTCGTGGGTCTACGAGACATTCAACACTACTTATCTATCCTAGTGCCATGCTAGCATATAAAGTAAATAACTTAGGAGTCATGACACAAGCCATCCTAAGGCAATGAACTAAATCATCATTGAAACCAATGTTGAGACATAGAGTAAGTTATTCATATTAACATGATCATATCATAGCTACTTAGACTATAGTGGGGGTTTATAGTGTTTATGATGATAGAATAAGATCATTATGGCATAATCATAAAGACTATTCCTACAACATACATGGATTCCACAATCAAACAAGAAACGCTTCATCCAAGCATATGTATAAAGGAAGACTAAAGATAATATATTTATTATGCATAAAGTCACAAATACAAGAAGGAATACATGAGCCATACCATTCACAATTTGGAATTGGGAAGAGAGACTCCCTCCACTCCTTTTACGATTTGGACTTGGTACTAGAGACTCTCCTCTCTACAGCCTAAACTCCTCTAAGACTATAGAAAATAGTGGATACAATAGAATAAAGCTCAAGTGGTGTGTGTTGAAGTGAGGGGTAGGGGGTCCTATTTATAGCTGGAGAAGGGTTGGTTGCTGCTACCAAAAGCACGCGGATAACTCTTCATCGTTATCAGGGCACCACAAGGAGTCAACAAGTGGAAGTTGACCGCGTTTGGCACCAGGAAGACGCGGTTGAACCCCTGTTCGGCTGACTTGGTCTTTGCGTCACTCCGCATGTGCTTCCTCGAGGTGACTTTCAGGTGGATCCTATTGTCTGATATGAATGATACATTGTTGGATCTCCTCAGATACGTATGTTTGTGGGCCATTTGATCCATGGGATGCCACGTGTCATCACCTGATTGGTCAGGATGGTACTTTTTAGGATTGCTCCCCCTCTTTTACCTCAATTCCTGCATAAAAAACATGCATGCACTATTTTTCCAAGGACAAGTGGAAATAGGTTAAGTAGAAAGGTAATGTGTGCAAGAAATTACTTGTCCTTCACATAATTGAGTTATATTGACGGGTGAAATTGGGATATAACAGCCGTCAACAACCGTTACTACTTGATTCTGGGGGAACATCTAACATATGCAACCTTGGTTTTAAATTTGAACTGGGTGTCTATTGAGAGAAGGGTTTCACGAGATGGTGAAAAATGTGTGGAGGTCTGTTGAGGAGGGAGAGACTCCCATGGATCGATGGAGCTAAAAATACGTAAGCTACGTAACCATCTCAGGGGTTGGGAAAAAAACACTAATGCGGCGTATAAAAAGGAAAAGAAACAACTATTGGATCCAATAGATGTCCTAGACAAGAAAGCAGAATCATCATTGCTAACGACAGATGAGATGAATGCTAAAAGCTATCTCAATGATCGTCAGCATGTCTGCTGAGGGAGGAGGAAATCAAATAGTACAAGAGAGCTAAAACTAAACACTTACTAGAATGAAACTCAAACACTAAATATTTTCATTTAATTGCTAACAGAAAGCACAGGAAGTCCAGAAAATATCAGTTACAAGATGGGTCTAGAGAAATTAATGGGGACGAGGAGCTGAAAAAAATACATAACTTGTTATTATAAAAATCTTTTTGGCCCGACTGGTGGATCCCCTACCAGCTGGACCCTGAGTACAGAGATGATATAATACAAGTATCAAGAGCAGAAAATGAGATAGTAACGGAAAGGTTTACATTAGAGGAAGTTAAAAGAGCGATTTTCGAGATGCATGGAGCACAATAAGGCTCCTGGACCAGATGGGTTCCCCGCTGAATTTTCTTAAGTTTTTTGGAAATTGATCCAGGAAGATCTTATGGCTCTATTTAGAGAGTTTTTCATGCAGGAATGTTACCTTTGTTTGGACTAAATTTTGGGACGATTATTTTGTTGCCAAAGAGTGTGCAGACAAATACCATACAAAAATATAGACCTATATGTTTAATAAATGTGAGTTTCAAGGTATTTACCAAAGTGGCAACAAGTAGAATTATGTCCATTGCTCCAAAGGTGATTAAGCCGACACAAACGACGTTTATACCAGAGAGGAATATCATGGAGGGGGTGATTATTCTGCATGAAACTGTACATGAATTGCATAGAAAGAAACAAAGTGGCATCATTATTAAAATTGATCTCGAAAAAACGTATGACAAAGTGAAATGGTCGTTCTTGAAGCAGACTCTTTTAATGAAGGGATTTGCAAACCAGTGGTGCAAGTGGATAGATGAGAATATCCAGGGGGCATGCAGGAATAAAAATAAATGATCAAGTCATCCAGAATGTAATCACAAAAAATGGATTGAGGCAGGGAGATCCTCTGTCACCAATCTTATTTAATATAGTGGAAGACATGTTAGCAATATTGATCAATAGAGCTAAGAGGAAAGGTCTAATTAGGGGGATCGTTCCATATTTGGTTGATGAAGGCTTATCAATATTACAATATGCGGATGATACTATTATTTTTCTGGATCATAGCCTGGATAGTGCAAAGAATTTAAAACTGCTGTTATGCGCATTTGAAGAATTATCAGGGCTGAAGATTCATTTCGATAAGAGCGAGATATTTTGCTTCGGTGAGGCGCGACAATACGAGCAGCAATATTCACGCTGTTTCGGATGTAAAACCAGCACCTATCCGTTCAAGTATTTAGGCATCCCTATGCATTACAAAAAATTAAGCCATAGTTACTGGAGAATGGTAGCAGACAAGTTTGAGAAAAAAACTCAGCAGTTGGAAAGAAAAACACTTGTCTGTTGGGGGTTCTTACGAGCATTGCCATGTTTATGCTGTCTTTTTTCGAGGTACCCAAGGGTGTACTCGAAAAACTTTATTATTTTAGATCCAGGTTTTTTTGGCAAGGGGATAACCACAAAAGAAAATATAGGTTGGCAAAGTGGAACATACTATGCCAACTAAAAGAATGTGGTGGATGGGGATACTTAATATAGAGGTGCAAAACCAGGGTCTATTGAGCAAATGGTTATTGTCACACCTGGTAAAAAGAAGACAACCATATGTTTTCCACATGTATGCCAGAATCAGTTCAACTCATACATGTGTAGACGAAAGTGAAATACCATAAATAATGCCATGTTCGAGTACATCACCTTATTACATAAATGACCTTCCAGGTCTAAAATAAAAGTACGTAAGCAGCGGAAAATCAAACAAAAGGGCTCCAAGCACAGGCATTGCACAGGGGACGCTAGCCTAGAACATCTCTTCGGGATCTCCATAGAAGTCCTGGTTCTCCACCTCTTCGTCTTCGTAGACTGGGGGGGAGGGGGGGAGTATGCAACTAACAAGTTTGAGTACCAACGGTACTCGCAAGTTGGGAAGTTATCACATGTGGTTCACAACAAGGAAGGCAAATAATAGGTAAAGCACTATAGCAGTTACAACCTATTCTTAATGTTATTAAGCACCTACATCTAGGTGAAATCCCAACCAACATCGCAAAATTAATCCAGGTAATACCAAACCCAAACCATCCATTACGTAACCATGTGCTAATTATGAATTTGTTTCCAAGCCGCTCGTGTTTGTGAGCACAGTTGTCTAGACAGTTTGACAAAACTCTGCAAAGTGTGTATCCTTTACCCACAGTTCATTATTTCATCCCCTGTTGCCAGGTAGACTAAGGTAAACCTCCTTGATGCCCGTGGTAGCTAACCAAATTACACACTTCCAAAGGTGTGTGGCCAGAAGATCACTACGAGGTGTTTCCGATGGTTCTCCCGACTTGCAATGGGTACTCTAAGGTTTCACCGCTCCGACACCTGGAGTCTATTTTCCCTCCGCCAGGAGAAGCCCCCTCTTGAGTCATGCGGATCCCAAGGCAAAACCCATTCCCCACCCATTCAATTATCTATGCTACATCGGGAGTGTCGGTGCTTGGAACCGGCAGATCTCCCGACACTACCTTTGGTAGATCGAGGAGTTGTAGTTCGGTAATGGGCGCCCAGAGATTCAAGAAGGTGAAAGACATGTGTACACAGGGATTTACATGGTTCGGGCCGCCTGAGTGTAATACCCTACTCCATGGGGTGTGTTGGTGATGTATTAAGCTCGAGAGTCTAGAAGAAGCTCCAGAAGAAGAAGCTCGTATAGCTTAGAGTGTTCAGCCGTGGTCTGGAACCGTCCCTTGTGTATCGTCGACCAGTCCTTTTATAGTACAAGGACTGGTCGTTACAACGTCAGCCTGGCCCGACAGGTGGCCCCAGCGGTTACACACGCTTGATACACAATAAATGGGGTTAATTACCCTTAATAGCCTGGTAATGAGCCTTAATAGTGTCGTTACCAGTATTAAGGATCATCCATCGTGTGTCATTAATATGGTATTAATGACACTTAATCGGGTCTTGAAGTCTTTGATTGATCCTTGAAGGTCCGGGGCCGTTGGGGGGTCCACCGGCCTGATAGTTGAAGTTGAAGGTCCGGCGGTTGCCATGTGGTAGCTCTGGAGCTCACCGTCGTGGACGGGTAGGTCCGGTGCTGTTGGACACATGTTAGTACCGGAGCTTCCCTCTGTCTGGGGTTAGGTCCGGGGGTGCCATATTATTCTGACCGGAGCTTCCCAGGTGTGGGTGATAGCTCCGGTCTTGTGATACACGTGGCGGCCCCGGGACTAACCATGTCGGGGGAGCAGGTCTGGCTACGCCTGACATGTGGGGCCTTCGAAGGTCTTCAAATCTGGTATATGGAGTTTCCTTGCGATCTTTACAATCCCAAGGGGTATCCGGTACGGAGGGTACCGACAGTGGCCCCCTGGACTCACCTCCGGGAGAGACCTTTTGTATGAAGTCATTTCGCCGGAGGTGGGTCCATTCTTCGGTTTCTGAATCGTGTCTTCAAGGGTCTTTGGTTATGCCGTTGGCGGTAGTTCACAGTTAAACTTCTGTCGCGTGGCGTATCTTGAAGGCGGCAGGTGAGATCTTAGCATGCAGATCTCACACAATTGAAGGTCGTCGGTTCCCAATACGAAAATCGTATCGGTTTCGCGCGCCCTGTCAGGCCGCCGACTTTGGGTTTCCCGCCTTTCATGATGACAACCGTTCGCCTGGGGTAAGAACCTCGACTTGATCGTCGGGGTGGCCCCGGGCCCCCTTGTCATTGGCGGGGTGAAATCTTTGACTGGTATCGTCGGCTCCTCTGCAGTTTCCATCCAGGCATTGTGGGAGCTTACTTAAGAAGGAAAGCACGCACCGTTTGGGGTTCTTTATGCCTTTCAATCGATCTTGCGCTCAAACCTTCCAAACTTTTGCTTGCCTTTCCTCTTTGGCCTCGCTGTGTCGCGATGGAGTTGGGTCTCCGCCAAAGCCGACTGAAGACCGATGACGATTTGAAGAAGGTTCTGGCCCTCATGGGATGGTCCCCTGACTTCTTCAACCACCTGGTCCGCGCCGGCAAGCTTCCGTTCGAGAAGGAGCACGTCGGCAACATGGTGTACTTCTCCGCGTACGCCATGGTAGGACTGATCCCACCTTTCTCCTCCTTCTTGATGCTGCTAGACTTCTATGGTCTACAGCTTTACCACCTTGGCCCCCACTCCATTCTGCTGGTGTCCAAATTCGTCCACTTCTGCGAGATGTGGGTGGGGATTCCCACGTGCATTGAGCTCTTCCGCCTCTTCTTCACTGTCCAGACCACAGGTCGGAGCGACGAGCATTGGCTTCTACTATTTCATGAAGTGAAAGAAGAGACCGTACAAGTACTTGTGGTCGTTCCCTTCTGGGAAGTGGGACGATTGGAAGAAGGACTGGATTGTAATCAGGGTGGAGGAGCACGAGAAGCTGGAGCTGCCGGAAGGCCTCCCCAACATCGACACTGCAGTTTGGAGTGAAGCTCCGGTGCTATCAGATGCCTTCGATCCTGCTCTGACCAGGATCCGCCTGTGTGTGGAAGGAGGAGTGACTCCCCAGGCGGTGTTTTGCAACTTCCTGACCAACAGGTGGGCTCCGTTGAAGAGGAGGGAGAAGTTGGCTTGGGCCCTCAACAGTATGCTGGATGATGACCGAATTGTGACCGGTTTGAAGTCCAACATGGAGGGTGCAACTTTGGAATTCCACCTGAAGAAATTCCAGCACGGCATCGACGTCGAGGGCGACGATTTAAATCCTCCGCCAGCTTTCCTCCCACTGAACATGGAGGCTGCATTCAGTAGGGAGCTCCGGCGGACGATGTCGGTGCTTGACGACCATGGTGTCATTGAGAGGCATTCGACCACCGGATTGGCAATCTCCGAAGCTCCGGAGGGTGGCTCCGTCCCCGCCCCTAAGCCAAGAACCGAAGTCGTCGGCAAGGGCAAGGAATTGGCCGATCCCTCGAGCCGTAAGAGGAAGCATGCCGATAGGAGGGCCAGGCATTCTTCTTCCACAGCGTCCCCTTCTCCCCGAAGGGGAAGGTCTTCAACGGTGGCGTCTACTCCAATTGCGGCACCTTCCCGGGGTGCTAGCTCCGGCCAAGTGACTCTGGTCCCAGGGCCAGCTGAGGGCTCCGGGTCCGGAGGTCCTTCCCGGTCATGGAGGGCCTCGCCCAGAGCAACGCCGACAGCAGCAGCAAGCTCCGGGGGGCCCTCCGGGTCTACCACGCCGGTGTCGGCTGGGACCAGTCCGGAGCGTCCGGGGAAGAGGTTCCGCGGGAAGTGGTGCGGAAGCCTCCCGAGGTAATTTCTGATTTTTTACCTCAGTTAGTTGTTTTAGTGTTAACTGTTTTTTGAGTCTCTTCATCCTTCATTCACAGCGTGCCCAAGAAAAGGGCTGAAGCTCCGGCCCCTGCAGCAGCAGTTGAGGCTGTGCAGGCTGAAGCTCCGGCTTCGATTCCAGCGCCGCCCCAAGAGGTGGCAGAGGCTGCAGCAGCCCCGGCACCGGCTGTCGTGGTATTGGACGACTCATCCACAGAAGCTCTCGTGGTAGCGCCGGACCACGGGACTGAAGATGTCCCAGCAGCGCCAGCCTCGAAGGTTGAAGCTCCGGACTTGGATGCTGTGATGTTGGACGCTCCGGCCACAGAGCTGGAGGAAGCTGCTTTTCCGGCCCTAGAGCCGGATGTTGTTGAAGCCCCAACAGTCGAGCCGGTGGTTGAGGAGGCCCCGACAGCAGAGCCGGGTGTTGACGAAGCTCCAGCACTTGAGCCGGTCATCGAGGAAGCTCCAGCGGCAGAGCCGGCTGCTGCAGAAGTTCCGGCTGTGGAGCCGGCTGTTGAAGAGGTTCCGGCGTCCGAGCCAGTTGCTGCGGAGGAGACGGTGCCTGAGCCTATGGCGGTCGAAGCGCCAGCACCAGAGCCCATAATGGCTGAGGCGCCAGCACCCGAACCAGAGGCGGAGGAAGCGCCTGTGCTGGAGCCATAAGTAGCTTCTGCTCCGGCCGAACCTTCAACGCCTGTTCCGGAAGTAGTGATCCTGGAGGTGCCCGTTGTTGAGCCAGAGTGCCAGGATGAAGCTGCTGGCCCCCCGTCGGAGGGACCAATTGTTGATGACCTGGCAACTGGGCCTTCAGAACTAATTCCGGAGGTCGGTACTTCTGCTGCAAGCACTTCCTCAGTGGCGGCTGAGGCTATCTCGGAGGACGGCCCTAGTGCCGTGGAAGCTCAGGGTACCGCTCTCAAAGAGTGGGACACAATTTTTGTTGCTGGAGATTCGTTGGAGCCGGTGGAGATGACTCCAGCAGGTCCAGATCCGATCCCCCTATCGTTGTCTGTCGACAACGCCTGCTCTAGCCTTCGCCAGGTTCAACTGGCCTTCTACCACGATAGCAAGGCCCTCGAGGAGGAGCGCCAAACCCTTAGGAGGTGGCGCAACCAACTCCATTTTGAGACCAAGCTGGCACAGTCGAGGCTGGCTGACGACAAGGAGTGGGTACGAAGGGAGAAGGCCCGCCTGGAGTACTAGGGAAAGTTGTTGGATGAGAGGGAAAGCATGACGCGGACCCTCGACAACCAGTCCCAGGCCATCTATGAGCAGGCCAAGGCTACGAATCGCGCGGCGGATGAACGCCAGGAAAAACTCTCTGCCATCCACAATAGTCTCGTCAAGCGCCGGGAGGCTCTTGAAGCTCGGGAAAAACGGCTCAAAGATGAAGAGCAGAAATTCTTGGAGCTGCGAGACGACCTCGTGAAGAGGGAGGAGGAGCTTGTCCAAAAGACAGCTTTGGCTGACAAGAGCCTTGAAGAACGCACCAAGAAATTGGATGAGCATTGCAAGGAGGAGGAGAAGAAGGCCTGGGAGCGAGGGCAGGAACTCTACAAGCAGGAGAATGCCATTGCCGCCCGGGAGAAGAAAGTGCGGGGCTGGGAGAGAGATTTGGTCAAACGCCGGAACAAGATCCACCTCCGGGAGGAAGAGCTCAGCAAGCTCGAAAGGCAAGTTGCTCAAACGATTCAGCAGAATGCCAAAGAGGTAGAGCGTCTTGCTCGGGAGAGCTCAATGCTGGCGGCGGCCAAAAGATCCTTGGCGGAGATGCGTGGTGCAAGGTGAAGCGTCCCGACCCATAAGATCGGAACTAAACATGTAATATTATTACCAAGAACATAGTTCGGTACATAATATTACATCACAAGCGGAACCACAACCATACATAGCTTTATTTCAACGGCATAACCTTATGGATAATCACAATAGTGGCTAACAACATGGCTATAATAGTCGACAACAAGACTAGTAGCTCCGTGTCATCCAGTCCACTACACATGACTTGGGTGCGGACGCGATCCTACTCCAAATCCTCCGGTACGAAGTCAGGATCCTCTGAAAAAAACATATTAGCAACATTTGAGTACAAAAGCACTCCGCAAGCTCCACCTCGCCCTACGAGAGGGGATTAAAACAGATAATAATGCAATGCATAAAAATAAAGAACAATGCAAACTAATGCAACCACATATCTCAGCCCAAGACTCCACTCAACTCAATCTCATAGTAGGTGGCTTTCTAGTTGTTAGGACCATACCATAACCTGTCCTATACCGAGGACACGGCCGTCCGAACGGGTTTTACACTCTGTAGAGGTTGTACGCTTTACACACATGCACGGACCATCAAGGACAGCCCGACATAACCGACACCCAGTCGAAGCATCACCCAAACCAGTCGTCCCAAACCCAGTGTCATGACATATCTCAATATAATCTCAGCATAAATCTCTCTCTCTCTCTCTCTCTCCACCGTGGACGACTGTCGGGCTAGCCACCGGGATTAGTCTAAGCCCCGCCTATACCGGGACATGTGGTCGTACTGAAGGAAGCTAGGTGAGATGTCAAAACAACTCGGTCCTTAAGGCTCACAAGGGCAGCCTCCATACTCGACTCACGAGTCTGCCCTCATGATAGAACTCGTCGTAAGTCTACCACCACGGTAGCACTTACACTAGCACTAACCCGTCTGCCCCGGTCACAACTCATACTCTCACCACCCATACAACAACACAAGGAGCATTATCATCATGTACAATCTCATCATAACAATATGCAATAATAGAAGGTAATCTGGCTTCTCTCTGTCTCTCAACTATCTCATGCACAACAAATGCAAGGACCTAATCTATTGGTCACAATGTATAAACCTCGCATAGGAACAATATGATCAAAAAGGGGTCAGTGGAACTTGCCTTCGCTACCGTCCGCGGTGTCGTGCTCCTGGTCAGCTAGCTCCTTCGGATTCTCTTCTGGTATTGAGTCTGTGCCGAAGTGCGTACACAAGCAGTCATACAAGCAATCAAGCACACATCAATACATTATACAAAATTATTTTTATTAAAGAGTTTATGATTTTATGTGAGTTTTAGAAAAAGAATCAGATTAAACGGAGCTTGTACGAGTAAGATATTGATTTTTGAGTAGAGTGGCTGAGTTAATTTCGAAAATCATTATTTAATTTAGGAAGTGGCCCATGTGGCTGGATCGGACGTCCCAGGCCAGGCCAGTGGAGACCGTGAGTTGGGCTGGTGCTCACGCATGTGGGCCTGGTTCTAATTAACTTACGTTGTATTAGCTAGCTGATCCTCTAGCTTCACTGCAGCCTACGGAGGTCTTCGTCTTCCTCCGTTCTTTTCCCTCTGGTCACGAAGGAAGGCTGCCGAGGCTCAAATCGGTTGGGAAAAATTGGGAGAAAGTGGCTAGGGAAAAGGGGGAAAGCGCGTGCTGGCACCATGGCTCGCCCGGGTGAGGTATCAATTTGAGAAAAGGCCGTGAGGAACTAAGCAATTTCGGAGAATGGCGGCCATGGCAGGAGGTGCTCGCGGCGAGGCTAAAATGGAACGATAACTGGCACGGGGACAAGTTAGGGGCATGGAGTCGATACTAGAGGTGATCACATTGGTCGTGAGCGAGCAAGGAAGGGCGCCTCGCCGGAGATCGACGCGTCGGCCGGTCGATGCCGTGCGGGAGACGAGGTGGGTGCTGGAGCTCGGTTGGTGGGCGTGAGGCGCGGCTTGGGCGGAGCTGAGCTCGGCGAGGAGGTCAATTTATAGACGGAGAAGGCGGTGGCAGCAGGGTAGGCGGCCGGTTCACGGACAAGGAGTAATTCCGCGCTGCTCGACATATCGCGTCGTCCGTGCAGCACGCGCACGAGAAAGGCGGGTCAGGCGGCCCCTACTGCGCTGTGCTTGCCCGACAGGTCTTTTCGTCCGATCGCGCCATGTTCCGTGCGAGAGGACGCACGGCGTCCAACCTCGCCATCGGGGTGCGAATGAATGGAGGTAGGTGACAGTCGCTTCACTGAGCGATGGTCGGCGGGTTAATGTGCCGTACGGATGCTCGGGAAACTTCTCGTGGAGTGGTGAAAGAGAGAGGTCGAGCCCGGCTCCCAGCCATTGTGTGCTCGGCGTTTTAGTCATAGAAGATGTTATGTTCGTTTTGGCTGGAGGAAGAAGAAATGGACTTTTCTGCAAATAGGGAGAAGTGGGAGGGGTAGCCTGAAAATGTGATGTGCTAGCCTGACCAAGTAGCGTGTGTTCTGTTTTGCTGCAGGGACGGCAGCGTGTGGTCCCCATCTTTCTCCCCTATGTGCTCCTTTTATTCATTCTTATCTCAACGTCATGCACAATGGCTGCTTTTAATTTTGCTTCTTCATTTACATATCATGGTTATTACTCCATTTTACTTATTCCTTTTATTTGTTTTATAACCAGAATTATTTTTCATCTTTGATTAAATTAATAGTTTTACGTGTATGCCGGTGACATATATATATGTGTATATATTTATTATTATTATTATTATTATTATTATCTTTCACTTCCTATTTAGTTTTATTATTATCTCATGTCTGATAGCGTAGTTTTATCACTTTACATAATATTCTCGATGATTAACCCTATGATTACAAATTATTGGTTTACGGAAAAATGGGATGTTATAGACCTACCCCACTTAGGTGGAATCTCGTCCTCGAGATTCGGCTGGTCTTCGAAAAGGTGGGGAAACTCAGCACGAAGCGCATCTTCTCTTTCCCATGTAGCTTCGGCCTCTGAGTGTCTGCTCCACAGTACTCGACAAAGCTTGACAGAATTTGTTTGTGTTCTTCGGGTGACGGTATCCAAAATCTTTACTGGCACCTCCTGGTAGCGCAAGTCATCTTGCAGGTCTAGTGTGTCCCGTACCACTTGTTCTTCGGGAATTCGTAGGCATTTTCTTAGTTGGGACACGCGAAAAACATTGTGCACGCCTGACATCTCTTCAGGTAGATGGATCTCATACGCCACTGATCCTACTCTTTTTAGAATAGGAAAGGGTCCAATATATCTCGGTGCCAACTTTCCACGTACTTGGAATCTGCGTGTGCCACGAATTGGAGACACCTTCAAATACACGTGGTCCCCGACTTCAAATCTGAGTTCGCGCCTTCTTTTGTCCGCGTAGCTTTTCTAGCGTGATTGAGCTGCCTTCAAATTTGCCCGGATCTCCGCTACCTTATCTTCTGTTGCCACAATAAAGTCTGGTCGCTCTATAATACGGTCTCCCACCTCTGACCACATAAGCGGAGTCTGACACTTTCTTCCATAAAGGGCTTCAAATGGTGACATCTTAATACTAGTCTGATAGCTGTTGTTATAGGAAAACTCAGCATACGGTAAACTATCTTCCCAGTCTTTACCATAGGTGATAACAGCGGCTCTCAACATGTCCTCTAGAATTTGGTTGATCCTTTATGTCTGACCATCAGTCTGAGGGTGATAAGCCGAGCTGAAATCCAACTTGGTTCCAAGTGCTTTATGAAGACTTCTCCAAAATCTTGATGTAAATTGGGTACCTCTATCTGAGACTATTCTTGAGGGTACCCCATGTAGCTTCATTATACGGTCTATGTACAACTTGGCTAGCTTTTCTCTATCATAGGTAGTGCGCACGGGAATAAAGTGTGCGACTTTAGTCAGACGGTCGACCACTACCCACAATGAGTCATTGCCATTCTTGGTCCTTGGTAAGCCAGTGATGAAGTCCATTCCTACCTCATCCCATTTCCATACGGGGATTGGTAAAGGCTGTAGTAGGCCACTTGGCTTTTGATGCTCAGCCTTCACTCTCTGACACACATCACAACAGCTTACGAATTTAGCTATGTCACCCTTCATACCAATCCACCAATATTTTTGCTTAAGATCCACATACATCTTAGTGGCTCCAGGGTGAATAGAGTATGCAGAGTTGTGGGCTTCATCCATGATGGTGTTGCGATAGTGACCATTTGAAGGTACACATAGTCGTTTCTTGAACCACAAAATACCATCTCTATCAACCCTAAAATCTGGAGCTTTGCCTTCATTGGTATGTGCCTTGATCTCCATCAACTTTTCATCCTCATGTTAAGCCTTCTTGATTTGGTCATCCAGAACAGGATGAACACTAAGGTTGTAGTTGTATGAGTGAGGTACCACACTTAGGTTCAACCTCATCATCTCATCGCACAACTGTGGTACTTGTGTCACCAAGTGATGACAATAGGCTTTCCTACTGAGAGCGTCGGCTACCACATTTGCTTTACCAGGATGATAGTGGATTTCTAGGTCATAGTCCTTTGTTAGCTCCAGCCATCTCCGTTGCCTTAAGTTGAGGTCAGGCTGGGTGAAGATATACTCAAGACTCTTATGGTCCATATAGATCTCACACTTGTTACCGATCAAGTAGTGCCTCCAAATCTTAAGAGCATGCACTACTGCTGCCAATTCCAAGTCATGAGTTGGGTAGTTTTGCACATGTGGCCTTAAATGACGAGAGGCATAGGATACCACTCGTCCTTCTTGCATTAGCACACACCCTAGGCCATGCCTAGAAGCATCACAATAAATGACAAAGCTCTTGTGAATGTCGGGTAGGACTAAGACTGGAGCTGTTGTGAGTCTCTCCTTTAGCTCACGAAAACTTCGCTCACAAGCTTCAGTCCATACAAACTTCTTATCCTTCCTGAAGCTCGGTCATCGGTCGGGCTAGCTTGGAGAATCCTTCGATGAACCTTCTATAATAGCCCGCCATACCAAGAAAACTACGGATCTCTGAGACCGATGTTGGTTGCTTCCAAGATGATACTGCTGTGACCTTCTCTGGGTCAACTGCAACTCCCTCGGCTGTGAGAACATGTCCAAGGAAGCTGACTTTTTGCAACCAAAATTCACACTTACTAAACTTGGCATAGATTTGATGGCTCCTAAGTCGATCCAAAACAACACGCAAGTGTTGCGCGTGCTCTTTCTCACTTCGTGAATATACCAAGATGTCATCGATGAAGACAACGACAAACTTATCCAGCTCTTGCATGAACACTCGGTTCATCAGGTTCATGAAGTTGGCAGGAGCATTGGTTAATCCAAAGGACATCACTGTGAACTCGTATTATCCATAGCGAGTCACAAATGCTGTCTTGGGTATATCTTCAGGCTTAATTCTCACTGGATGATACCCGGACCTTAAATCAATCTTGGAAAAGAACTTGGCCCCCTTTAACTGTCAAATAGGTCATCAATTAGAGGTAGAGGATACTTGTTCTTGATAGTTACTGCATTAAGAGCTCGGTAATCCACACATAGCCTCTTACTTCCATCCTTCTTCTCTACGAAGAGGACTGGTGCGCCCCATGGTGATGCACTAGGCCTTATATATCCTTTCTCTTCCAGCTCATCCAATTGTTTCTTTAGCTCTGCCAGTTCTGAGGCCGCCATCCTATAAGGTCTCTTAGCTATTGGGGCAGTTCCGGGGACTAGATCAATGGAAAACTCCACTTCCCGTTCTGGCGGCATGCCCGGTAATTCCTCCAGAAACACATCAACATACTCCTTAATTACTGGAACTTCTTGAGGTATTTCTGCCTTTAAGTGATTTATCACTGGCTCAGATATGCTAGGCTTCACGTGACAGGTGACCGTCTTTCCTTCATGGTTTGTCACTGTCACTACCCTTTGTGCACAAGCTATGCTCCCATTGCACTTGGCTAACCAATCCATACCAAGGATTACATCTATCCCGTGGGAGTCAAGCACTACTAGGTTAACCAAGAACACTACCCCACTTAGGTTTAAAGGGATGTTGTTAACTCCTAAGTGACAAGGTATATAACCTCCCGGTGATCGGATTATTAAGGGCCTATTAAGGGCTATTGTAGATATATCATGTGTCTCTACGAAGTGTGATGATATAAAGGAATGCGATGCACCAGAGTCAAATAGTACTGAAGCCAAAACTGACTGAACCAAGAACTCACCAAGCAGAACTCCTGGTGCTGCGTCTGCTTCCTCAGCGTAGACATGGTTCACTGTGGCCTTTCCAAAAGATTGTTGGGTCCTCGATGGCGCTCCACGGTTACCTCCAGCTGGTTGCCTGGGTCCATTAACAGAGTTGGAGACGATAGATGGTGTTGGCTTGTTCTTGTAAGGGCAGTTGACAGCAATGTGGCCAGGCTCACGGCAGCTGAAGCAAATCCTCTGGTTATGTGTGTGACTGACTCCAGACTGCTGAGGGCAGAAGGAGCCCTGGGGTTTAGCAGGCTGCACTGGTGGCTTGAAGGTAGCAATTGGTGCCTTGTAGGATACACCACTGTGACTCATCTGCCCAGAATGAGTAGGTTGGTAGGTCTTCTGCATAAAGTAAGCTGGTTGATGGGTCCTCTATCCTGAATAAGTAGGTTGATTAGTCCTTTGAAACTTTGCCTGCTGGAACACCTTCTTCCCCTCAAATTTCCTTTTCTTTTCCTGAAGCTCATCCTCTATGTTCTTCTCCGTGGTGATAGCCTTGTTGACCATGGTACTAAAATCTGGATAGACAGATGCTTCTAGAAACTTCTTGATCTCAGTGTTTATACCACGAAGGAAGGCTTCCTGCTTCTTCTCTTCCGTATCAACCACATGAGGGTCATAACGAGATAATCCAGTAAACTTATGCAGATACTCTGTCACAGTCGGTCCTTTCTGTTTAAGGTTCATGAACTCTTCCTTCTTCAGCTTCACAATGCTGCTAGGGATGTGGTGGTCCCTAAATAACTTCACAAACTCATCCCAAATCATGGTCTTGGCATCTGCATGCATTTCTCTATAGTTGTGCCACCATGCTAAAGCAGGTCCTCTCAGCTGCTGGACTGCAAGTAGAACCTTATCCTGCTCATTAGCATGGACCACCTCAAGTTTCATCTCAGTCTCTCTTAGCCAGTCATCTGCCTCAATGGGGTCCTCAAATCCAGCAAACTTGGGTGGGTTCATCCTGTTGAAGTCCGCGATCTGTTGATTGTTCTGAGGTGCTGGCTGGTGGTTGTTGATGCCATTGTTGCCTTGACCAGCAAGTGTGTTCGCCAGCATCTCAAGAAGTCGAGTCTGGCGGTCCAAAATGGCAGTCAGGTCATAGGCAGGTGCATGTGGGGCTGGCGGGATGGGTGCACTCTCCGCTGTCTCATGCTCGTGTAGTGCAGACGGTGTCTCGCGCTGTCCTTGTTCCGCCTCGTGTCCGTTCCTGACTCTGCTCGAGCGGCGAGACATCTGCGACGTGGAAGCGTGGGGTTTAGATTATATTTATTAGGTTATATTAATGTGAATCCTATTAGTTTGTAATTACTATTATTATTATCTACCTATTTTTATTTTTATTTTATAATTATTATTATTTTATGCATGTGTATGTGTATGTATATATATACACATATTAATTTTGTAATATATAAGTATATACTTTTAAATCACACAAAACATCAAACACTGCAAGCAACACATCAAACATTCATTCATTCAAGCAAACGGGTACATGGTACATTGGGCATGTCGTCCCTAAGTTCGTCCTCTTAAGGGTCAGCCGAGACCTCTGCCTGACTACTAGGCCCTACATCTTGGTCTTCGGGGTCTTCGTTGGTCCCTCGGGGTGATGTTGGAGGAGTGGGCGGTACAGGCTCACAAATCCTCCTTCGAGGGTTGGACAATGGGTACATCGGAGTTCCTTCCAGCACAAGCGGTTCGGCCGTTTCACAGGCCTGACGATCCTTGCGCTTGGCTCGGTCTACGAGGTAGACACCTCTAAGGAGTTGGCTATGGCAGTCAGCTTCCTCCCTAAGGTTTTCCTCGGCCAAGGCAGCATGACCTTCGGCGCTTGCAGCACAGGCTTCAGCCTGTGCTAGTGCTAGCTTAGCTTTTCGCCAACGGTCTCTAAAGTTTCGGCGCGCTTGATGAGGGTCTTCACGCGCTGATTCAGCTGGTCGCACATATCGTCCAAGCTCAATAAATAGCCCGACATGGCGACAATGGTGGGGTCATCTTTGGTCGATCCAAGGCCTTCAAGGTTGCGGATCCTAGCCATCCAAGCAGGACGACTACGATCCAGCGGTGGAAAGTACTTCATGGGTGTGGAACCCAGGTGCCAGTCAAACATGTGGCATAGGTATTTCAAGGCTTTGCGGGCCACAAGCTGGCAGGTGTCTTTCATACGGCACCCAGTGGCAGTGACGTTCCATGGCTTCATCTCCAGGAACCTCTCACTGGCGCCGATGTGCACAGTGACCTCACAGCTCTCAGTGCCATGCTCCACGAACTCGTGACCCACTTACTCCGGACGGTCCGAAATATCGAGTCGCACTGTGGTGGCATAGAGTACTTTGGGGAAGCCATCTTCGTTGATGTAGAAGGTGGTGATACGGTCGTCAGACATCTGGCTTAAAACAATGCTCAAGGGTTAGATGAGAGCAAAACCTATCACTAAGGTCCTACGTTCAAGGGTCCTACCGGAAAACCATTCTAAGGTTTCCTACGGTCACCTACGCCCTAGGTCCGCATCCTACAACCAAGTATGGCTCTGATACCACTTGAAGCGTCCCGACCCATAAGATCGGAACTAAACATGTAATATTATTACCAAGAACATAGCTCGGTACATAATATTACATCACAAGCGGAACCACAACCATACATAGCTTTATTTCAACGGCATAACCTTATGGATAATCACAATAGTGGCTAACAACATGGCTATAATAGTCGACAACAAGACTAGTAGCTCCGTGTCATCCAGTCCACTACACATGACTTGGGTGCGGACGCGACCCTACTCGAAATCCTCCGGTACGAAGTCAGGATCCCCTGAAAAAACATATCAGCAACATTTGAGTACAAAAGCACTCCGCAAGCTCCACCTCGCCCTACGGGAAGGGATTAAAACATATAATAATGCAATGCATAAAATAAATAACAATGCAAACTAATGCAACCACATATCTCAGCCCAAGACTCCACTCAACTCAATCTCACATTAGGTGGCTTTCTAGTTGTTTGGACCACACCATAACCTGTCCTATACCGAGGACACGGCCGTCCGAACGGGTTTTACACTCTGCAGAGGTTGTACGCTTTACCCACGTGCACGGACCATCAAAGACAGCCCGACATAACCGACACCCAGTCGAAGCATCACCCAAACTAGTCGTCCCAAACCCAGTGTCATGACATATCTCAATATAATATCAACATTAATTTCTCTCTCTCTCTCTCTCTCCATCGTGGACGACTGTCGGGCTAGCCACCGGGATTAGGCTAAGCCCCACCCATACAGGGACATGTGATCGTACTGAAGGAAGCTAGGTGAGATGTCAAAACAACTCGGTCCTTAAGGCTCATCAGGGCAGCCTCCATACTCGACTCACGAGTCTTCCCTCATTATAGAACTCGTCGGAAGTCTACCACCACGGTAGCACTTACACTAGCACTAACCCGTCTGCCCCGGTCACAACTCATACTCTCACCACCCATACAACAACACAAGGAGCATTATCATCATGTACAATCTCATCATAACAATATGTAATAATAGAAGGTAATCTGGCTTCTCTCTGTCTCTCAACTATCTCATGCGCAACAAATGCAAGGACCTAATCTACTGGTCACAATGGATGAACCTCGCATAGGAACAATATGATCAAAAAGGGGTCAGTGGAACTTGCCTTCGCTACCGTCCGCGGCGTCGTGCTCCTGGTCAGCTGGCTCCTCCGGATTCTCTTCTGGTACTGGGTCTGTGCCGAAGTGCGTACACAAGCAGTCATACAAGCAATCAAGCACACATCAATACATTATACAAAATTATTTTTATTAAAGAGTTTATGATTTTATGTGAGTTTTAGAAAAAGAATCAGATTAAACGGAGCTTGTACGAGTAAGATATTGATTTTTTAGTAGAGTGGCTGAGTTAATTTCGAAAATCATTATTTAATTTAGGAAGTGGCCCATGTGGCTGGATCGGACGTCCCAGGCCAGGCCAGTGGAGACCGTGAGTTGGGTTGGTGCTCACGCATGTGGGCCTGGTTCTAATTAACTTACGTTGTATTAGCTAGCTGATCCTCTAGCTTCACTGCAGCCTACGGAGGTCTTCGTCTTCCCTCTGGTCACGAAGGAAGGCTGCCGGGGCTCAAATCGGTTGGGAAAAATTGGGAGAAAGTGGCTAGGGAAAAGGGAGAAAGTGCGTGCTGGCACCATGGCTCGCCCGGGTGAGGTATCAATTTGAGAAAAGGCCGTGAGGAACTAAGCAATTTCGGAGAATGGCGGCCATGGCAGGAGGTGCTCGCGGCGAGGCTAAAATGGAATGATAACTGGCACGGGGACAAGTTAGGGGTGTGGAGTCGGTACTAGAGGTGCTCACCTTGGTCGCGAGCGAGCAAGGAATGGCCCCTCGCCGGAGATCGACGCGTCGGCCGGTCGATGCCGTGCGGGAGACGAGGTGGGTGCTGGAGCTCGGTTGGTGGGCGTGAGGCGCGGCTTGGGCGGAGCTGAGCTCGGCGAGGAGGTCAATTTATTGACGGAGAAGGCGGTGGCAGCAGTGGTAGGCGGCCGGTTCACGGACAAGGAGTAATTCCGCGCTGCTCGACATATCGTGTCGTCCGTGCAGCACGCGCACGAGAAAGGCGGGTCAGGCGGCCCCTACTGCGCTGTGCTTGCCCGACAGGTCTTTTCGTCCGGTCGCGCCATGTTCTGTGCGAGAGGACGCACGGCGTCCAACCTCGCCGTCGGGGTGCGAATGAATGGAGGTAGGTGACGGTCGCTTCACTGAGCGATGGTCGGCGGGTTAATGTGTCGTACGGATGCTCGGGAAACTTCTCGTGGAGTGGAGAAAGAGAGAGGTCTAGCCCAGCTCCCAGCCATTGCGTGCTCGGCGTTTTAGTCAGAGAAGATGTTCTGTTCGTTTTGGCTGGAGGAAGAAGAAATGGACTTTTCTGCAAATAGGGAGAAGTGGGAGGGGTAGCCTGAAAATGTGATGTGCTAGCCTGACCAAGTAGCGTGTGTTCTGTTTTGCTGCAGGGACGGCAGCGTGTGGTCCCCATCTTTCTCCCCTATGTGCTCCTTTTATTCGTTCTTATCTCAACGTCATACACAATGGCTGCTTTAAATTTTGCTTCTTCATTTACATATCATGGTTATTACTCCATTTTACTTATTCCTTTTATTTTTTTTATAACCAGAATTATTTTTCATCTTTGATTAAATTAATAGTTTTACGTGTATGCCGGTGACATATATATATGTGCATATATTTTATTATTATTATTATTATTATTATTATTATTATTGTTATTGTTATTATCTTTCACTTCCTATTTAGTTTTATTATTATCTCGTGTCTGATAGCGTAGTTTTATCACTTTACATAATATTCTCGATGATTAACCCTGTGATTACGGATTATTGGTTTACAGAAAAATGGGATGTTATACAAGGGCTGTGGAGTCCCAACAAGTTTGGGACTTCCTGGGCAAGAAATGATGCGCTGACGCCAATGGGCTTCAGTCCCGTGCGCCCGGATGATCCAGAGCCGGAGCTGGACCAGGCATTGGAGGCGTTGGGTTCAACAGGCAACAAACTCTCCAAGGTGGGCGATGTCATCACCTACCAATTGGAAACGGAGGGTCGATCCTTGGCGAAGAACGTCGCAGAGTATGTGCTGACGTGCTACACCAGCCGGGACCCTCAATTCCCTTTGGACTCGGTGCTTGAAGGTCCCATTGAAGGAGAGGGTGAAGTCGCCCGAGCCAACGTGCCGGAGGTGGCCCAAAAGGTTGCCCAACTCTTCCATAGGGTCTAAGATCGTCTCCCTGTAGCTCCCGCTTGTACTTTCTCTTCTTCCTTCCCAATTTTGTAATCTCTTGTCTCTAAATGAATGAAATCCAAATTTTTGTGAATTCGAATTTCATTTTTTGTCTTCAACACCTTTGTCTTGCTTGGCCCCCTGGTAGATGTACACAATTTGATTGTAATCATGTACCAAGAGGATGTAATAGTTGTTGAAGACTTGCATGCTTCGAACTTGTAGAATGTGGGTCCGAAGTCTTCGATAGTGTAGGCCCCCTGAGGCTGTCGGAGCTTAGTGGCTCCAACATTGACCATCGCCGGAGCTTAGTACCTCCGGAGCATTGATGGTTAGTCCTCTGGAGTGTCGGAGCTTTGGTAGCTCCGGCAGATACCTCCGTCAACACGTGTTGTGTCAATGTTAGACTCCACTTTAGAGTCTTTCCACCATCTTCACATTGACGACTTGCCTGCTAGCTTTACCGGAACTGAGTAGCTCCGGATATGTTCAATGTCAATGTTTGAACATTGAGCACAAGCCGCCTAGAGGATGTCATAGCATATTTATTTTTCCTGCACACTAAAGTCAAGAAAAATAGTAAAATTCATTTCTTATCTATAACTTCATTGCGGCTTACTGTTCCCGAGAAATTTTTAGGTCGAACACAATCCTAAATAAAATCAAGAGCATCGTCCTGCTTCCTCCGGGTCTGATTGTTTCTGGACTCGCCTTACTTCGGCCTGCCGGGGTGTAGGTAGAGTGGCGTGCTTAGGGTGCAGGACCAGGCTAAGTCGATAGCACACTCCGGCCCTAGCTACACTTTTAGTTCTGAGACTGTGACAAGTGTTGCATGGGCGTTGCGGACCTACCAGGGTAGGTCCGGCTGCCCTCCCGGAGGAGCTACCCGACTCTGTACAATGACTCTATAACATACACCACATGTAATTACAGACTCACCTCCGTGATACTAAGCGTAGAACTTACGGAGGTGCTCAATGTTCCAAGGATTTGGGAGAGGTGTCCCATCCTCGGTTGCCAAGCGAACGCATCCGGGACGGGATACTTCGATCACTCGAAAGGGTCCCTCCCAGCTGGGGGAGAGTTTGTTTAACCCTTCTCTGGATTGTATTCTCCGTAGCACCAGATCGCCTTCCTCGAGCTGTCGGCTATGAACATGTCGTTGGTGATAACGCCGAAGAGCTTGGCGGTATCGGGCATTCCGAACAGCTGCTCGGCACTTTCCCTCTTCAAGGAGGTCAAGGTCTTCACGCCAGAGCTGGTCCTGCGTGGCTTCGTCGGAGGTCCAGACCCGGAGCGACCCCAAGGTGATTTCCGGAGGAAGGACTGCTTCAGCTCCGTACACCAGGAAGAAGGGTGTCTCTCCAGTTGACCAGTTTGGAGTAGTCCTGTTGGCCCATAAAGTGGGTGGAAGCTCTTCAATCCAGTTTGCTCCATGCTTTTTTAGGCGCTCATATGTGTGCGTCTTGAGTCCTTTCAGGATTTGTGCATTTGCCCTCTCGGCTTGGCCATTGCTTGCCGGATGAGCTACAGAGGCGTAGCTGACTTGGATGTCGAGGTCATCATAGTATCCTTGGAAAGCAGAGCTTGTGAATTGGGTCCCATTATCTGTTATGATTTTGTTCGGGACTCCAAATCTGCATACTATGGACTGCAAGAAATTGATAGTTGATTGCTTGTTTATTGTCACAACTGGAGTTGCTTCCGGCCATTTGGTAAACTTTTCGATAGCGACATACAGGAACTTGTAACCTCCGATGGCTCTTGGGAATGGTCCCAGGATGTCCATCCCCCACACGGCGAAAGGCCATGTAGGAGGTATCATTTGTAGAGGCTGAGCCGGTGTATGAATTTGCTTTGCATGGAAATGGCATGTTTTGCATTTATTCACTAGCTCAGTTGCATCCTGGAGCGCTATAGGCCAGTAGAAGCCATGTCGGAAGGCTTTACCGACCAGCGTGCGGGAAGACGCGTGGTTCCCACAATCGCCTCCATAGATTTCTGCGAGGAGCTCGCAGTCTTCTTCCCTTGTGATGCACCACATTAGGACGCCGTTGGCACCGCGCCGGTAGAGATCCCCTTCTACCAACGTGTATCTTTTAGCCAATCTGACTATCTGGTCAGTGGATACATCATCGTTAGGAAGGATATTGTCTTTTAAGTAGCTCCGGATCTCCGAGATCCATGCATCGGAGCTTGCTTGAGCATTTGAGTCTTGTGTGCTGGGTTGCTCGGAGCTTCCTGCAGCACCTACGACCGTTGATGGCTGCCATGGTAACAGGGCCATCGGGACCGCCAGCTTTGGGATGCTGGTCTCGCCCCCTTTGCTCAGTTCGGCAGGCTGGGCTGTGGATCTTGACAACCTCCAGACAAAGGTTCCATCAAGAGTCGGAGCTCCGGTTGACGCTTTCGTCAAGAGTTCGTCATCTTCAGCATTATGGACACGCTGGACATGGTGGAGATTCTGGACTTCGAAGTCCTTCTGAAGCCTCTGGACTTCAAGGAGATAAGCAGCTAATTGAGGATTGTTACAGGAGCATTCACCCTTCACCTGTTTGATGATGAGCTGCGAATCTCCCTTGACCAACAGCTGCTTTACACCGTATGATAGTGCCACCTTTAATCCATAAATGAGTGCTTCATACTCCGCCATGTTGTTGGTCGCCTTGAAGTCAAGGTGGACCATGTATTTTACCTTCTCCCCGGTTGGATCGAGGAGAAGGACTCCAGCTCCGGCCCCCTGCTTTTGCATGGAGCCGTCGAAGTAAAGGGTCCAATGAGGTTCGGTGAAGACCGGAGCCTTAAGTTCCGACTTCTGCTCACTAGGGCCCTCAGGGTTTGATGGAGAAGGGGTCCATTCTACCACAAAATATGCCAATGCTTGACTCTTGATCGCTTGCCTTGGGACGAATTCAAGATTGAATTCGGCCAATTCCGCTGCCCACTTTGCAATGTTCCTAGTAGAGTTGG